>OX637348.1:10536622-11790683 GCA_951799405.1 Agapetus fuscipes
TTGGCAGCGAGTCCAAGTTCACAGCCTGCCAAGCTTCGGGATAGTTTAATATTGGGAACTGCACCACAAGATCATTCTTCATGCGGTTTGACAACAGTTGGAAGAGGCGCTGCAGCAGAATTGATATGTAGACCTTTTGAGGAGTATTATCAAGGAAGCCCGACTTGATCAGTTTGTCGTACATTGTAAATAAGTAAGATGTGTACTCAAAGCGCAGTTCAGCTGATCCGTACCTAGAAAATAAATTTAATCTTACACTCAATAGTTAGATAGTTCACAATCTATCAATAAATAGATTGTCGACTGTTTTACATGTAAATTTGAGCTTTCCGAACAGTAAAATTAATCACCAATGGACTCTGCACAAATTCCTTACACAACTAAATGGACTGAGTACAAATCTTAACATAATTAAAATAGGAGAAAAGGCGAAAACCAATATTTTGTTATTGGTTGCTAGATGAACCTGTTAAGTTTGCGTACAAAGAAAAAAATCTAATTGCCAATTTTGTGATTAGTCATTTAAATCTTATATTTTCAGGCTTATCGTCTTACCTTGCAATTATAGTCCACAAGTCCAAGCAGAATACAGCACTCCAGAGATTAGTGTCCAGTAAACACGACAGCATCTTGTTTTCTACGATGGATAAATCTTCACAAGATATAGCGAGAGTTGCTGTGTGGAGAAGGGCTACATCATACAATGATATGTTTCCCCAAGAGGCACATTCAAATTGCATGTTTTGTGTCAGTTCCATATTACCTGTTGGTTGATAGGATAATTTTTTTCATTTAATACCACTTTTATTTGAGACGTTTTAAACTAAAGGCGTCAATCTTGGACTATTTTCGAAAATGAGATAAATATAGGTATGGAAACACAATAAATCATTTCGATATATCTCTCATTTTGAAAAAAATTTGAAACCTTTGATCATTTTTAAGATTCCACATTTTATGCTTCTGTGTCACAGACAAACAAATATAATGTACCTATGCATATTATAATTAAATTTCCAGATTGATTACCCTTACCCAGATTGATTACTGAAACTAGACAAACCGTTTTGGAAAAACTTATATTACATTCTCAACATTTCAGTGGCAATGTAGCCAGTGTCTTCAGGAGGCATGCTTTCTGCACAATGATTAAGAATGAACCGTTAATGAAATGTTAGTGAAACATAAAAATGGACTTTCACTGTGATCTTCTTGGTGTTTCTCTTTCATCAGAGCTGAAATATCAAGAAGCCATCTCATCTCGAACCACTTCGGCCTTCGGGCGACTAAGCGTACTATACAGAGCTCGTAGATTTTTTACTTCAGCCCAACTGCTGGCTCTATATTAATCTCAAATCCGTCCAATTATAGAGTATAACAGCCATCTCGTCCGGTATACCAAAGAGGCTGTTTGACCAATTTGATTCTGTGCAAAGAAGAGCGGTGAAGCTGATTGATGGTCCCATTCTCACAGCCAACCTACACCCTCTTGAGCACAGAAGGAAAGTTGGAATGATCAGTCTCTTTTATAGGTACTACAATGGCGTCTGCTCTGATGAAATACCCTCATTTATACCCCCTCCTCTCGTCACAACAAGGGCAACTCGTAGAACGACTCACATTCAACCATTTGCAGTCGATATCAAAACTATGAGAACTTGTGTTTTCACGACTCATTCCTCTGCCAAACTGCCCGCTTATGGAATGAGTTACCGGTATCTGTGTTTCCATCCCAATTTAACCTTGCCCTTTTCAAATCTAATATCAATCGCCATTTCCTCTCAGTGTCTCAAAACAAAGCAATGCCACACACACCACAGCACTGCGCAGCTAACAACTCTGCAACCGGACATAGACAACTGGCAACTGCCAGATCACCAACACCTCTGCGGCACTATAACAAGTGTCATAGACCCTTAGAGTCTCTCGAATCTAGGGAGTCTCCCGCATAGGCTTTCTTAGAAAAAAAAAAAAAATAGATTAACACTAAAAATATAAGACTAAATAAATGTAATTACACTGAGCCAGCAACTGCAGCAAGCTACACATAATGTTGGAATTGCTTTCATTCATCCAAATGTTCCGAGTTTCCTGATTCACATGAACGAGAGTCTTTATTATGTTAACACATAAAAGCAGATGTCCTAATCTGTTATCTTCACAGACTTTTAAACATTTCACAATATCCTGAAACCAAAAGAAAAAAATACATAAAAAGCTTTGTTGAGTGTAAAATGTGAAATATATTATTTAATTTTTAACCTGCTGAAACTCATGATTCGAAATGAGGTTTAATAAAAGTGGATCTGCTGCCACATTTATATGGGATCTTATTCCTTCAATTAGAGTTGGTTTTACTTTCCGATACACCAAACAAGAGGGACAGTACCTAAAAATATTAATCATTAAATATCAGCCAGTATTTTGAAATTATATGATTTATTATTTTGATGAAATAAATGTTACTGGTAAATTGATGAAAGCAGATCAACCAAACACTTTGCATCAGTAGTTAAATCATCAGGAAATAGTTCAGAGAGTTTGATTAAAATTTTCAACAAAAAGTTGCTGATTTTTAAAGATCTCGTATCATTTTTGACATCAAGAGATTCCTGAAAGAAAAAAATCCTTGTAAGTACTGTAATTGCAAACAAATTAAATATTTAAACATAAGGGATTGTTTTAAAATTTGAATAGTACATTTGCCATCAGCTGCTCTAAGTTTTTTCTTATTTCCACACACAGGAAACGGATGGCTTTCTCGTGGCAATAGTTCCCTTTTAAATAATCCACATTTTTCTCGCAGATCTTGGAATAGCCCTTCCATTGCTCCGCCATAGATTTCACATCCAAGCTTGCAACCACGTCCCCCACTTGAACCATTAAATCTAAAACTAAACCACACAATTTCTTACATACATCATGGAAATATAATAAGAAGAAAAATCAACAAATAATTGACTAAATTAAATTGATAGCCAACTGTCTTTGAGGACACAACCTACCCTATGTACAAAATTTTATCATATATTATAGGTAGTGGCATGTGCAAAGGATGCCCAGCTTACGGGTCCTCAAACACATTATGAATGGGCACCCAGGAGGATGACGAAGGGTCAGAAGACCAAGGTTGAGGTCGGAGAATAAGGTGAGGAGGGACGCTATGGCATCTCTCCTCACCTCACCGGCTACTGCAGGTGCCAAGCTGGAGGGCCCAGGATAGAGACGGATGGAGGCTGAGGATAACGGAGGCCAAGGCTCGGTATGGGCTGAGAGCCATTGAAGAAGTTATATAGGCAGTAAGTGAGCATTAAAATTTTTGTGAGAAAGTAGTTTTTGTTTACAAAAAAATATGTAAACAATAAGCTACAAATATATAAAATAGTGCTTACCGTCAATCAAGGAATTCATTTCACTGGATTGCGTTAAATCAAAAATCATTTTAGTGTCAATAAATACAAAATACAGGCACTGCAAGTCGTGGCACTTCTTGAATGCATTTGTAATGTGGGGACCACTTTTTTGAAAATATGAGGCATACACTGACTCGCTGAAAGGGGAAGAATCATTAAATCAGTTTTAACATTTCAAGGATATCTTAGTAGCATATCATGACATCTGGTGCTACGTCACAATGCAGTGGTTAACGCCTCTAAAAAAGAGTATTTAAGGGTATTAACATCAACCTTTTAATCATCAACTTTTAATCATCGATCATCGACCGATACCATTTATATTTTCATATTTGCTTTTCGCTGGGTTGAAAAATTCATAAAACCTTTACCAATGACCGGTCACCAAAGGTCCATCCAGCCTTACAGCAACTGGGTCTTGCTTGAGAATTGGCACTTTGTAGCGATGACGACCAAGCTCGTAAATAGGTTGATAGCCCAATTGGTAGAATGCTTGCATTCCATGCCGAGAGCAAGGGTTCGATCTCAAGGTTTACTCAGCCTTCACAATAAATGAGAACCAGCCCCCCCCGGGAGCTGGGAAACCCCCCGCTTCAACTAAAGTGGTTGGTGTAAGGCCGGCTCCCTTACTTGTAAAAATAAATAGGTCCCAAATCGCCACATGCGACCCCTTCGGGGACAACACAGGCAAGAAGTTACACTATATGTGTAGCTTAGTTGCATTGCATTTTTGCATAACATCCTCAATATGAAGAAAGTAAAGACCTCTTCTTCTCCTGAAAATAGCACCATTTATTGCACAACTCTTAACATTATGATATTATTTATTTTATAGTGCGAATATAATTTAAAAAAACATAAACTGCATTCAGAAAAAAATCTCTTCTTCTTAATCTTGTTCCTCATTGCTGAGGGTTGTGAAGTTTGAGGAAGCAAACAATCTTCTCAAGTTCTCTCTTGACTGCGATGTCCGCAGCAATCCAACAACCGAATTTCAAATTTTTTCAACAGGTTGACATCAAAATTTCTTGGGTTCCTAGGGTTATTGGCAACCAATATCAATACATTAGATAGCCTTTTCCCTAGCAATGTGGCCAGGTGATGTCACATTATTTTGTGCCAACTTCATCTTCCTACGATGCCGCTACAGCCCATATCTCTCCTTGGCCTCCTGTAACATTCATCTCCAGCTCCTCCTGTCCTCGGTGACCAACTTCCCACTTGTCACTTGAAGGAGCTGCACTGAATCCTTTTATCATCTATCAAATAAACACAGAAAATTTTATCTTACCTGTTTTTACAATGCAAAAACATATTGAGTATAATCAAAGATATATTTCTTGTCAATGCATCAATATTATAGAACTCGATGTGCTCCTCTGAAATAAGTTGCTTCAGCAGGAGGGTCAGAGTTTCTAGAATCTTTACACAATACTGAATGTTGCCCACCAGCTCCTTCTCAGTATCAGAAGTTGTTTTCACTGATTTTGAATTCAACAATGTGCTGATTTTGTCCAATACCTAAAAAACAAATTACAATAATTTTATAATGCACAAGAAAATGTGGTCTGGGCAATAAAAGCTCAGCAGACGAGATTAGCTTGGATTTGTTAGTTAGATTTGATTAGTGCAGAGCACTCCAGGATAATCAGAAATGTCTTGGATGGTGCTTCTTCCCGCGCTAGACTACTTGAAAGTCCCAGAATACGGTGGGTAGACATTATCGAGGCCAATGCCAAGGTCCTGGGAGTAATGGGGCCATGGAGTGAAGCGCCACAAGAGTACTGTAGAATTGTGGTGAGGGAAGCTCTGAGCCTTCAAAGCTTGTGAACTGGAGAAAGTAAAGTAGATTAAATTGACTTGAGTTATATCCAGTGAATGAACGATTATAACCTGGAAGTGATAATTGTAGCGACGGACCCAGAAGAGCTCAAAGCAGTGAGAAGACCCAGATCAAGGGGGCTATTTGGAAAGGTGACAGACTGTTATGAGGTAGGAATATGAGACTGGAGGAGAGAGGCGTTGCACAGGTAGTGGTAGTTGCTATGATCAAATAGCCAAGACTTATTCTGGTTTGTTGTGCAAGTGGTGATGATATTCTTTTTTTTTTCTTGATTTGCGATTCACAAAAAAAAAACCCATATTGGATCCTGAGATGGGGATATTCAGCCATCTTTCCCCCTTTTCAAACTGGATGTTGACCTATTGTTGATTGGTAACTCATTAGCTATTCTAAGGACATGATCATCTCTTGGATATGCTCCATCTCCCTATGTCCTCTACGTCAAAGGCTTTTCTTATGTGGTCATTGGGGATGCCATCTCGCAATGTTCCGCCTGTGAAACCATGAAAAGAAATAATCAAGATAGCACTTACATTGTTTAAATATTGTGCAATAGCAGACGTGGTCACATTCATTATGTGGCATTTAGAAGGAGATTGTGATACTACGTTCCAATAAGTCGTAAATAAATCAAACAGGTACTCCAAGCGACACTCTATTGATACATCATCCTTCTCACAGCTGTAAGCTTCTGGTTAAGGATTTAATAATTTATTTTAAAGATGATACACAAATTCATGAACTAGTACATACAGAAAAGATCTTATATTATCTAGATTTTCAGCAGTATTTACACTTGAAGATGGGAGGTACTGCTTCTTGCGAAACTGGTCGTGTACAAAAATAAACTCATGTGAATTAAAACAAAGCAATTTTTATTTTAATCTATAAAAAGATCTTAGTTTGGAATGAATAATAATTATACAGGTAAATTGAAACATAGCCGAGGAAACAAAACAAATAATTGAGATGGCATTTGAACCTTGATATTCCAATTGTACTCTATGGCATAAAAGAGTGGATACTAACAAAGTGCCTCAAGAACAGAATCACTACCTTTAAAATGTGGGTTTATCGTCAGGCTGTAAATCTCATCACCACGGTAATTCTTACCTACCGAATATTGGTAGAATTTGTATGAAGACTAATCAGCTGTTCACTTGCAGCCATCTTGGATTGACCAGTCTTCATACAAATATTAGTCAGACACGTACTAATTTTGGAGATCGTGCTTTCCGGTTTGCGGGCCCAATGGAGTGGAACAGACTACCACCTAATGTGAGGAAGGCAGAAACTGTTGGTGTCTTTAAAGGAGCACTAAAGACGCATCTTTACAAAAAGTCTTATCTGTGATTTGAGAGGTCCCCTGAGGTGTGACACACACAAAAACGGCGCTCTTTAATTATGTGTACCTTACAAATAAATTATCCTTGTATATATATAATTATATTACCGATATTCAGTAGGTAAGAATTACCGTAGCGATGAGACTTCCAGCTCTGGATGGATTAAGTCACAAATACCGAGGTTCCTTCCAATATGAATATCATGGCTGAACTCCTGATGCCCAAAGGCAAAAACTGGTTGATTTCAGGCACATTAGAAATATTATAACTCAGGCATCTCATCGTACAGGGAAGAATTGAGGGAAGACAAGCTCCAGGTCGAAGGAAAAATCTTGGTTGAAGAACCTGAGACAGAGGTCCGGCAGAAGCATAACATCTCTCTTTCTTGCCATAATATCCAAGGTACAAATCGCTGCGACGATCACCAATCTTCACTGAAGAGGCACAATAAGAAGAAGAAGCGTTTGAATGTGGAACAAAAAATAATCATACAAAATCAAATCAAAACAGTGCGCTGTGTTTAAATTTAAAAAGGATATTTCTATTCGCAGGATGATAACTTCGTCGAAATTTTGATTTTGCAGCTCAAACACCAAATTTTGGACAGCAGAGAAGGAATTATCAGCGGAAAAATCCATTTTTTTTCGTATTCCACAAACTTTTTCAATTCATTTTAGTTGACTGCACAGAGTATATAGGTACTTAGAGAAGCCACTCTATAGCTTTGAGGTAGGTACGTACTTCGAAACCCCCTTCTCCGTCTTTCTTGCTTCGCTGCCTCAACAAGTACCTATTCGGACTTTGATCTTGTATGCATGTGTGTATAAACACGCGACAGGCGGGTACACCCACACCACTATATTCATATATTATTATCTGCCCTGATATTATTAATAAATATTATTATTATTGCTAAAGCTGTCAAAATAAAATGATTAGATTTTGCACAATATTTATTTATTCAAAAAAGATTAGTCATACAATCACAAAAATATAGGTACACTGTGCAAAGAAAAAAAATAATAAAAAACACAAATGATATGGCAAAAATAAACTAAGTAGGTAGATAAACAATCAAATAGGCACCTGCCAGAGAAGATAATATTGTCAAGGACACTGGCATTCTGTATCTGTATTTCTTGCAAAAGTTTTGGATCCCTGATGATTGTCCTGATGATGGTCTGAGGACTGGAAATGTTTATAATATGAAATCTATACACTTTACTTTCACTTCCTTCGGCTCATCAGCCTTAAAGGATCCAGGGACTTCTGCACCACAATCCTCCAGGACTCTGCCTTGTGCTGCTTCCCTCCATGGTCCCCACAGATGGTCCCCTCACTCCCAAAACTTCGGCGTCAGTTTCGAAGTTCTCTGCCCACCGCATCCTCGTCTACATGGTTAACACCTGAGGGGGCACCATCCAAGACAGTTCTGATGATCCTGGAGTCTTCTGCACGTGCTACATTTCCGGACACTGGAGTCTTCTTGATTTCATTAATCTCTACACTCTCTTCAATTGCAGTGAAAATATAACAGTTAATTTTAAATACGCTTGACGCATTGACGTTCACAGAGTTGACGGAGTTGACGTTTGAGACCACAGAGTAAAGTTTGAGACGATCGACGGCGTCTAACAGGCCGGTGCTAAGCACAGTTCAACCATCATTAAATATATATTTATTATTCAGTTTTTTATAAAAAAAAAACAGTTATTTAATGAATAATAAACAATACAAAGTTAATTAACACTTAAACTCTTTTTTTAAACGAATAACAGTAGGTAAATATAAATAATTATTTCAATTTTATTTACGCTCATTCTGATTTCAGTTAAAAAAAACCACCTCTTCTCCTACCTCCTTACTCCTTCCCATTGTGCCCAAGTATGTCCACATCCAAGATGGATTCCAATATGGCTACCGATATTATAAAACAAGGTTACCAGTAGCAAAATACTAGTTAACGGGGTCGGTTGACTGACAGAAACAAAATGTCAAAGTTGTATTTTCCCGCTACGCGAATGACATGAGACATGGCCACTGATACCAACCTTTTATTAATATTATTTCTTTAAGATTTTTTTTAATTGGTAGGGAAAATTAATTTATGAAGCCAATAAAATGTCGCACAAACCTTGATACTGCTTCTTTAAACAAATAAAATAAACATATTATTTTAGAAACATTTCATTCCCCCGAAAAGAAAGAAAACCTGGGGCCTGTATTTTCAACGTACAAGTTGACAAGTTACAATTTACAAGTAACAAGCCTTGTAACTAACAAGTTACAATTACTAGTGTATTTCTAACATTCCATTTTCATGGGTATTTCTGTTTTTTACAAGTTTATCGTTTTACAAGTCTGCAATAACGATTTTACAAGTTTTGGTAACATCACTATGAAAAAAAAAACTTTGCTCTATGCTGTGCACATTTTGAGGTTATGTTATTGTGTTGACGAGGTACCCTACAACTACATGCAGACGATACCATCATTTTTTATCATTCGCAAACGAAAGAAGAACTTGAAAATTTAATGCAAAGAGACGTTTCACTTCTTGCTAATTGGTGAGGCGAAGTACAAAGCGGTACAAAGTTTGAAATACTGTATGCGTGCTGTGGGAGCGTTTGGTATTTTAAAGTTACCATGTTTATTTTGCATGTAAATGTAAAAATGATGGACTCAGGATTTGCAAAAGGACAATCAGACAATGTTGCTACTATAAATGAAGAGATGTTAAGTGTGTTTTTCACGGATAATCCTGATTTCTGCTACGCGGAACTTCGCGGTGTCAAAGTGAACCGGTAAGTTTGTCAATTTCTATGACCCTTAGTTTCAAGGATTGATTGTTGTGTGGCTTTAAATAGTTTTATTTTACACTTTAATCATATAGCTTAGGAGTTGTAAAAACTTTTATACGAATAGAATCGTAGCCAATCGGAATTTAGAACTTTTTTATAGGCGGGTAAACGTCACACTTGTATGGGACACCAGTCATTAGCAACCAATAACAAAGTATTTATTTTCCTTTTCTTTAGCAACCCGGCCGTGATAAGGCACATTTTTTTCTATGCCAATTCACGTGCGGTCCTCATTGTGATAAAAAAGGGCAAGCTAAAACCTAACCTCACATTAGGATAATAGGTTTTTTTGATAGGATTGAAGTAAATTCAAATCTTTTAACTCTTGCCTTCGAAGCAGTGCATATTTTCACTCAAACTTTTCTCTGTTATATGAGTGCCATTTTTTCACTGCAGAACTCACTTCTTTTCAAACTTCAACTATTTTTTCATATTTTTCAGATCTACGAGAGGAGACTACAGCGAGTGCTGTTGGATATGTGGAAGCTAAAAGGGAAAGTGAATTGTGCGTCACAAAATGTCGGATAACACCCAAACACAAAATCCACAAAAAAGCATACAGAGTGGCTGCCATCATCAATGAAGCGGAGGAGATTATATTATCATGTCAGGATGAAGACTGTCCTGCATCCCAAGGTACCTTAACGACATGCTTTTATTCAATCACATATACATATCTCTCATCACCTGATTTGTCGTGGGTGCCTGGTGTCTAGTAAAAAAAAACAAAAAACGCAACTTAGCTACACATATAGTGTAACTTCTTGCCGCGTTATCCCCGAAGGGGTCGCATGTGGCGAGTTGAGCCTATTTATTTTTACAGGTAAGGGGGCCGGCCTTACGCCAACCACTTCAGTTGAAGTGGAGGTTTCCCAGCTCCCGAGAGTGCTGGTATTCATTTCTTGTGAAGGCTGAGTAAACCTTGCCGGTATTTTATTTGGGGTTTGAAATAAACACCGAAACGGGAAATCATTACTGATAGTGTTAGAATAAAATTAAGAATCATAAAAATTTAAGATTCTTAATTTAAAGAGTAAGGTAGGCACGTATACTGATAGATAAAATGTTGAGAACCATATTATCTTGCTTGGGGTAATAGGGTCCGCACTTGAATTGAGATAATTGTGACGTCAGATGATCGAGTTGCGGGATACTTGTCATTCCTGCTTGAATCATTAGTCAATATATTCATTTATTAAGATTTTTTGTTACAGGTGGCTGTAAGCACGCAGTTGCTTTTTTATACTGGCTGTACCGCAGAAGTATTGAGCCCAGCAGAACCTCTGTTGAATGCTCCTGGAAAAGACCAGTAATGGCGAGCACCGGAACCACCATTCCGTACATAAAAGCAGCTGACTTCGGGAATTGGGGGCATCGGCCTGAAGGAGATGGCTCATTTTTAAAAGATGTATTTAAGTCTAGGCGCACACTAGACGACAGCGACAGTTCGACGACTTGTCGTGGCGACAGGCTGCGGCCGACAGTTTTCAAACACTTTGTTCAAAGCTCCGCACACTTGGCGTCTGAGACGCCGAGACTCGGCGACTAGCTGGGGGAGTCGTGCCCGCTCGCTACTTGTTGCCGCGACAGTCGCGCCACCCACACGCACACTAGACAGTCGCAGTATACCTACCCATATACTCTGTGGCATGGCTTGCTGCACGACGTCACAACTACAAGTCACGGCGACTGTCGCCGAAACAGCCGCACAGACGTCTAGTCGTGGCGACTTTCGCGGTGACAAGTCGTCTAGTGTGCGGAGGGTCAAAGAGCAATATGCATTGCAAAAGTTCTATGCTTATAATTGTTTTTACACCAAAAAATAGACACTTCCATTCATCAAATTCAGTAACTATATGCCATTGTGTACTGCCATTTTCAGATGGTTGTAGGTAACTATCATTGTTAACTTGTTACAACTATCGTTGTAGACTTGTACCTTCTTGAAATAAAAAGTGAAAGTTGAATTTGTAAAATATTTTTTTATTGCTTTCTTTCATTTATTTAATCACATATTTATTTCAGCCGAGCAAGCAAATAGTATGTACATTGGCATCAAGAAATAAAGATACACAATGATGATACATATTTAAAAAATTAGATTGACGGTCTGGCTATTGAAGACCATCGTCGATGATTCTCCAAACATCTATTATGGCCATCAAGGCCGTAGCCAGGAGGGGATCAAGGGGGATTGATCCCCCCCCCCCCCCCGAAATAAAAAAAAAAGATATTATTTTAGACTTTTAATAAGTATTCATGAGACTGCAGCTATTATCTACAGTCCGCCCGTCTCACTTTGTTGTTATACACAACATTTCCAAATATTCACAAACTTTTAAAAATCATGGCGACACTGCCTGTTTCTACATGTACTTCTGAGAGGACTTTCTCTTATCTGAAACGCCTCAAAACTTATTTGAGAAATTCCACAGGCCAACAGCTCCACAGGTTTGGCGTTAATGTCAATCCACCGCAGAATTGACATCGACACCGAGGAGGTAATTGATTTGTTCGCTACAAAGAAAGACTAAATTTAATTTTGTAATAACGTATTAATATAATATTTCTGTAATGGCTTTCTAATAAATATGTATGATAAGTAACACCATTTTATTTCTTTTATTAAATTGTATGTTTTTCTACTGTTCCACGAAATCAAACACCCCCCCAAATTATTTTTTGGCTACGGCCTTGATGGCCATCAAGAAAAAGCCAAGGTTATGTCTCGGCATGCCCGATGACATGTTTAATAATTATATCAACAATTTCTGTTTCCAAGTTGACGAACGCGGCAAGCAATCTCCAGGCAAAGTTGACGCCTTGAGGATGCAAAGCGTTGATTTCTACAAATCTAGAGAGCATACATACAAGGATGGTAAAGTAAAAGAGCATAACAAATTCTTGAAGAGAATGGCAGGAATTTTCAGGTATTTTGCTGCAATTTGGGTTGGAATCACTGTCCGGCACTATACTCACTGTCTGAATTTTGACTACAGACATCGGATTCAACTGCTGGAAATGCAATGTTAAGATGGCATTCAGCATCTGCCAGTAAGTGTGGTTGGAGACACATGATGGGTGATGAGGCTCTGTCAACTAATGCAGGAGGGTCTGTAGCAGTTGCCTTACTCCTGACGTGCGCCTTCATGTTCACCTGCACATGTTTGTCATGTGCCCTACAGGTGATAGAAGATGCATGCACCTCAGCCGTGGATGTGGAAGGCCCAGGAGAAGGCTCACATTCCTGACACATTTCTTCAGAAATACGAAGTTTTTTTCGGCGATCAGCAGTTCGTCTGTCGGAATATCAGTTTTCTAACAGTGAAAAATGTGTGGAACCCATTGAGGTATATATACGTGGAACCACATAGTCTTTGAGATGTATGCACAGTCCCTATACGGACTTCCGATAAAAATAAAGAGTGATATTATGAAAAATAAACATCAAAATGATGGCAATAAAGGCTCATCAAAAGTTCAGTGTAAAGCAAGTTTACAAGTCTACCTAACTCCAAAGCTAGGTAGGCTTGTTAGATTTTGACAGTTAATAATTAACAATTTTGTAAGACTTTCATTTATGTTCGTAATACACTTGTTAGATTAGGCATTTTTTTTGACGTTTTCTACGATAAAGTAAAAAAAGTTGTCTATGGATCGTAGACTTGTAATTGTAGCTTGTTCTTTACAAGTTGTGTACTTGTAGTTTCAAAATACACTAGTTACGTCAGATCTGTCAAATTTTAACAATTGTGAGCTACAATTGTTAACTTGTACGTTGAAAATACAGGCCCCTGAAGTGTGTTTGGAGTTTGCAGTGGTGTATAGCATGAAATATGCATAGAAGAAGAAAAGTATGGATGACAGCTGCTGTCACTTTGACGCATGTGTTTCGTATACAACACGTGCGATAGTTTCTTTCGTGGTTATGTTTTCAAACAACTTTTAAAATGCAAGAACCCGAAGCAAAATACATTTTATTCGGACTGGATGTATTAGAGAATGAAGAGAAATCCAGAATACCCCACAAAGACTTTCTACGGCTGAAGGTATTTAAAAATTTCATCATTTCACATCGCTCAACTTTTATTTTTGATGAATTGATTTTAAGTAGGGGAAAGGTGGGATACTTGATCCCTGTTTTAGTTTTCATCCATTATCTCCGAACCTTGAAGTTATTTTGTTATCTTTTTGCTCCATGTTCATAATTTGGTTCATCGCCTACCACTTGGCATCCAAATAAAACTACTTTCGTGAAGATCCAATGTACTACATCAGTTCTTGTAAAAAACTCCCAAGGATCAAGTATCCCTACCCATGAGGGATACTTGATCCCCCCATAAAGATAGCATTAGTAATTATAGCCAATTATTAAGGGAAATTAAAAAAAAATTATGATACAAATCAAAATAAACTTCTTTATTGAGTAAAAACTAAAATTTACTAAACATTTGCATGAAATTTTTGTTTAAAGTTGATAATACCAGCTGTCTGCCGCACGGCTGTGTCAGCTTTTGTATGTCTGCGCTTCTGACTACGCTAATGTCTTCTACTGTTGGAAAAGTGAAACAACTGCCTACTAGATCCTTTCTTCTCAAAAATTTCACTTTGAAAGTACTTTCCTTTTGAGTCAAAAATTTTCCAACAAAACACTTGACTGTTTTTTTGGCCAAACTGACTTAACTTGACTAAAACTTTGTCTTCAGGCTTTGATTCGGTGTCGTCAATAAGTTCTTTATCATGTGAAAGGAAATCAGAGTCACTGCTGCTATCTGGAAGGCATGACATTCATGCCAAACTGCCTAGCGATCACTTAAAAACTCCCCCCATTTCTCACAGCATTCACAGCCGCTTCAGCTTGCTGAGGATCCCGTGGAATTCTCTTTTTCTGGCTCCCTCTTTTGCTATGTACTTACACGGCATTTGAAAGAATAAACGTGAAAAAAAATAATTATTTCAAGCGTGGACTTCAAAATAAACTTGAAGTGGGATACTTGATCCCAGGATCAAGTATCCCCCCACTTCTAGGGATCAAGTATCCCCCGGTTGTCATTTTTTCAAAAAGTGAAAAATTTAGGTTAGAAGAGTTTGCATTTCTAAATTGATGTTATCACTCATTCCATGAAACGGGTGTTACAGATCGTACGCATATAAGATTAAAAATCTCTAGTATTTTGTATGACAGTGTATTAGTAATATTCACTTAACACATACCTTTTACACTACTAGTGATGACACAATAGTAAAAGGATGGCTAATATTTGTAAAAAAAGACAAAATGAAACTTAAGTACCCGTTACGGGTGTTACTCAGTTTTTCCCATACTTCCTGGGTACACTGACATAATTGCATTTTTCTGCGAATTTTCAAAGATAGGTTATATTTTTTCAACTGAAATTGCAAAACTTAGTATATTATAATTCTACAACATTACTCAGTTTTCATGCTGAGTGATTATTTTTTTTAATTTTAAATTTTGAAAATGTAACGGGTGTTACAAGCTTTTGTTACGGGTGTTACGAGTACGAAATAAAGCAACGGTTTTAAGAAATAATAATGTAGCTTTATTGAAGTAATAACAATAATAATGGGCAAATACAAAGAAATAATATTTATAGCCATTTTCTTCATTTTTCATACACATCCGGTGTTCCGGTTCGGTGTTACATCCGGTTTTCATACACACTTGACCGGTCCGTAGCTCAGTGGTAACACTGCGGACTCTGAATGGAAAGGTTGTGGGTTTGAGTCCCGGCGGAGCACAAAAAATATACCATTTATATTTTCAAATTTGCTCTTCGCTTGGTTGAAAAATTCACACACTTTTACCAATTACCAGTCACCAAAGGTCCATCCAGCCTTACAGCAACTGGGTCTTGCTTGAGTATTGGTGCTTTGTAGTGACGACCGAGCTCGTACACTTCTGCGGCACTACAAGTGTCATAGACCCCTAGAGTCTCTAGAATCTAGGGAGTCTCCCGCACAGGATTTCTTAAGTACGGTTTCCTTTGGTGAAGACTTATAGGTTGGTATGAGGCTGACCACCCATACTGTAAAAAATGGTTCACTTTGCCAATGTCACCCCTGTTTTAGGGAATGTCGGCAAGAGTTGCAGGGCTTATGTTCATTAGAGGTTTGGATTTTATTTGTAAGTACTCAATCAGCATTTGTAAGCTCGAACTACACGTGTTTGTTTGTGGGCATACATCTGAGAGCTTTGAATGAATATATCTTTGCAACTTAGATTATAGATAGATAGATTATAGATGAGGGCTGGATTGGGTAGAATACTTATTATGTTTTCGAAGAAGATGTCGGGGATGACCTTTTCATTGCAAATAAATATTTTTGCAGATTCTCTAGCCACCTTAAAAAACATTATTCTTACTTCTCCATCTCACACCACTTTGGCATACACCAGCATATTTGTATACAATACTTCGCTTACGAATGCCTTCAGGAAGTATCTTGGCCAGTATGAAAACACCTGGTTGAATGTTTTTGACTTGTGAGGAACTAAAGCGAATCGTTCCGCTTCATCTTCTGAATCTGTACATTATGTCGGTGTATGGAACTTTCTCAGCATTAAGTCCTGAACATCCAGGCTGTAAAATTTCTTCAGCTGTAATGTTTTTCAGCATTGCTACGGGCTGCAGATCTTCGTCGTCCCAGATGTCACAATTTGTGTCCATAATGACTATTTTAACAGCATTTCTGATGTCCTGCCAACCAAAATGGCTGGGGCGTTTACTCAACTTAAGCGAAGTTGGGATTTACAATCCATTCTAATCAAAATTTTAACAGAAATGTATACCTACTACATGTAATATTTAGGCAATTTTGAGATAATACTAAACGCCAACATAGACTGGTAACACTATAAAACACTACAAAATACTACTGGTTATATTTACAAGTAAATACAGTAATAAAAAAACACATTACCAAGACAATATATTTACGTAACACCCGTAATGTCACGGGTGTTACAACATTTTGAATTTAAATAAAACACCTTAGATTATGTTTACATCAAAACTCGATGTATTTACAAATAAGTTACAAACATACCCTTACTTTCACAAAGCTTGACCTTAATTACTTGTAAAATGAAGTAATGAAATTAACTTTTACCTGTTTTGTGTAACGGGTGTTACTTTGATGCTGATCTGTCGGAAATACCTTTTAATAATTGAAATTCGAACTTTTATAACATAACAACCACTCTCATATGAAGTTCTGGAAATTTCCCAAACTAGTGAAGTGTCAGTATCACCGTAACATGACAGTTAGCTGTATGATAGTTGCCACCGTCTAGTATTATAAATCTCCTTTATAATCCCTTACACGTTGCTCAACTTTGACATGGTAGAAAAATTATAAAACTAACATAAATGTCTTGTTTTTCTTTCGCATATATAAATTTACATCTTTTTCTATTATACTAAAAAATAAATGACATTGTTTGTGCAACTTTGTTTGTGAGGCATACGGTAGCGTTTTTCATGGAATGAGTGTTATGGTATTTTGTTGCTAAAAGCACATACATTTAAACAATATATGTAGAATAATCATAAAGTACACGAATAAAAATGTATAAAACTTATATGGCATGCGTAAAAAAAAGTCTGAACCTTACAAAATCGAAACATGTTAATTATTTTTTTACACTTCTTCAGAGGTAACGGTCATTTGGCAAAACAAAGGTAACATTATGGTCGCTACCAAATGGTACCAACAGAACAGTGATAAAATACCTAGGAGCGCCAAAATCGAATGGGGATCAAGTATCCCGCGGGATCAAGTATCCAACCTTTCCCCTACCTAACTGTTATCTTTTTGTAATCTAAGATTTAAGTTGCAAAAATAATTTACATTTGAGATTCACATTACTCTCCTATAACACTTTTAAGTTTGCGTGTACACATTCTGCACTTACTTACAAAAGAAAATATAAACATCAAAGAAATATAAAGTCTGTAACCTGTGCCGTCTTTCCTTGAAACAAGGCTGACATTCCCAAAAGTTAACTTATTTCAACAGTATGGGTGGTCAGCCTCGTACTAACCTACAAGCCAACATATCAAAATAATGAAAGGTCTTATAATGCAAATCGGATAGGACCAAAGGCTTGTTTTTTTTCGGAACTGTAACTGTAACTCTGTCGCCATTCCGCCAAGGGTGGCCAGAGCCTCGTCAGATTTTCAGAAGGCTCTTGAGATATGATTCACACTAACACAGTGCTCACCTAATAAATAATCATTTTATTTGTATTACTATTTACAAACAAAGTTGTATGAAGCTGAGCCCTATGCTGTAAAAGATTGATTAATTTTTGACAATGTCACTGGTTTCAGAGAAAAGTGGCAGGAGTTGTAAGGTTTATTTTCATGTGGGGATTGGTTTATTTTGTTAGCACACATACAGCATGTGTAAACGCGAACTTACACGTGTCTGCATGTGGGAATGCATTGGATACAAGCCTTAAATGTTAATATATCTTTACAATTAAGATTATAAATTATAGAGAACAAACAATTATAGAACTAGCCATGGGCGTACCCAGGAAGAGGCAGGGGGGGGAGGCAGCTGCCCCCCCTGGAAGTACACAAATACCTACTTAGATAGTTATTTAATTTTGTTCTGGAATTTATTACAATGATTGAAATAACCATTTTAATAATCAAAATAAATTGTACAGTGGACTGTACATGACTTTATAGCATAATATAAGGTTGTGGTGGCGGTACGCAGTGGCATACTTTTACCCACCTTGATGTATGGAAGCGAGGCCTGGACGGTGAATGAAAGTGAAATTAGTAAAGTGCATACTGTTGAAATGGACTTTCTAAGAAGTATGATTGGGAAAAAACGGAGTGACAGGGTGAGGAATGATTTTGTAAGAAAAGAATGTGGTGCAAAAGAAAGTGTGAAAGTGAAGATTAAAAGAAGTTTGTTAAGATGGTTTGGGCATATGGAGAGAATGAATGAGGAAAGACTGACGAAGAAAGTATATGTTGGTAGAATAGATGGATGTCGTGGTAGAGGAAGACCGAGAAAGGTATGGATGGACCAAATACCCGAAATTGCGAATGAATGGAATATCCAGAGTCATAATAAAAGAAGAGCTTGTATGAAGAAGGTTATGACTCTGGAGGAAATGAAAGAAGTATGCAAGGATAGAAAGAAATGGCGGTTGATCTGTGATGTTGGCGGCTAGGGTTTGTTAAAGTGAAATTGGTTTTATGATTTAGTTTTTTATGTCCATGTATATATTGTAATTTTTATTCTTTGATTTAAAAAAATGTAATTTGTCATGTATGTTCCTTGACTTATAGGTTGTTATGCGGCTGACCACCCATAATATAAAAATTGGTTCACTTTGCCAATGTCACCCCTGTTTCAGGGAAGGACGGCAAGAGTTGCAAGGCTTATGTTCATTTGAGATTGGGTTTTTATATTGTAGGTCCACATGCGGCATGTGTTAGCGCGAAATTATACATGTCTGCTTGTGGGAATGCATTTAGTATGAATCTTAAGTGATATATATCTTTGCAGCTTAGATTAGATTAGATTAGATTAGTGTTCAATTTTTCATCTTCAATTTTCAAAACTTGCCCCTCCCTAGTTTTGATCCTGGGTACACTCTGGGAACTTACATCAATTTTCATATCTAAAACTCCAGTGTACCCACACTTCCATCACAATTTTCGTCAAGATCATTTTCATCATTGCACTTTCATGCTGAGAAGCCCATCGTACACATAGGCGAAACGTGTGGAACCTCCAGTTCCCACAGACCACGGCAACAGATCCGGAAAACATCTCTCCAGCATCAAACAATTATTAATTAAACTGTGATATAAAAATGAGTTGGAAATCTAAAATTGTGTTTTTTTTTTCAGGAAAAGTTACACGACAAGGCTGAGGATATAAATGAGTTTCTGGATGCATTATCTGATGTATTCTTCGACAGGAAGTTGTCTCCCACCATTGCGAGATGCTTCCCCAAGTTGGTGTTGCAGCTGATAAGCCTGATGCCGCACAAGCCCACAGATTCCATCCAGGGCCTGAGGAAACATCTCAACAACTGCATCATCCTCGGGAAATTGGTCTCTCTGCATCCAGATGTTTTACAGTATGTATTTTTTTAATGAGATTTGTGATGAGGATTGCATTTCATTTACCTATTTTGCTTTGCCAGAAACAGGTATAATCATCATCAATTAATAGTTAATAATTATTATTTTTAATGAATTATTAATTCATAATTAACCAAAGACATCTGTTGAATCAGGGTCAAAGTTATGGTCTAGAGGCCCAGTATTATTTATCAACCCTACGTTATTTTATGTCAAACACACTAGTCGAAATTCGCGACTTGACGCTCTTGGCCATGGCGCCAATATATTTAGACATTCGTATGAAGGCATTTTTTTGATAATGTATAGATGTACACAGCTTTAAATGAATTCAGATGGCAGCTAAAGGAGGGTGCTGTTATGACTTTAGGGCCTTCAAGCTGATAAAATAAAATATGACTATTATTTTATTTCTAAATATTTGATACAAAAATAAGTAAATAATTGTATGAACACTTAAATGAAAAACTTGTTTTATTCCACTGTGAGTATTCATTTTTGAAAAAAGTTTTTGGGGATAATTCTCCTTTCATTTAAGTGTTCATAATTTTAAATTTTTTTTTTATCAAATACTTAAATGGAATTCCACAATGTTTCACCATTACAATTCAATTAATTTACTTCTGATACAAGATTTATCAGAAGTAAATTATCAAAAAAGTTATTAGAGGCTTGGGTACCCTACTGCAGCACTAACTATGCTGAATATTTATTTTTCAACAGCTTGTGTGACACCATAATAAAACACTAAATTGCTTCAAAGCAATTTAGTGTTTTTATTTCACATTATTTTCAAAATTTCCGACTTGTACAAATGTACAAGTCGGAAATTTAGAAAATAATGTGTTCAGATATTGATTATGAATATAAATCCCTAAACTTTTGTTTTAAGTATTTATGTATATACCTAGCTAAAATATAATATTTTGAAAGATTTGTGAACATACAGGTTTTTTTAATTAGGGGCCGTCCATAAATTACGTCATCGATTTTTGCCTTACTATCATCTTATAGTCATTATCTAATGACCCCTCCCCCCCCCCCCAATCTTGCTGTAATAATGGATGAGCTTAATAATTAATAATGTTATATTACTTACATAATATTTTACATATTTTGTAGAAATTGGTATTTACAAGAACGACGTCACTTTTGGTACTCGTACATCATTTGCCATCATCCGCAGACCAGACTCCCCCCCCCTTAATGCGAATGACGTAATATATGGACAGCCCCTTATCTGTTTCATATAAACCAATTTTTGTGTAAAACTGTTTTATTTTTAATAATAAAAATGTGCTATTTTGATTGTTAATCAAATCCTGTGTATACTCATATATATATTCTTGTTCTTCAGATTTTCCCTCCAGTATTTGGACGACAAACCATCGCCGTTGAATTATTTTAATAAACTGCAAAAAGTCCCTCAGAGTCAAAAAGTGTCGTCTTCCAACATTGCCAACATCCAGCTGGTTGAGGTCTTGGACTGCTGTTGCAACTTCCTGAAAATGGCCCCCGACATATTTGCACACAAGTGGGACTGGCTGCCTTTTGTGGAACTTTTTACTTCCACCAAAAATTCACAAGTTAATAGGTATATTGTGTTCTATTTTAAAAGCTTTTCTTGATTTTAATAATCCATCCGTTTTGCGCTATGTATTCCCAAAGACAATGAAATAGAGGAGTTGTACATTGATGTTATTTGTTCTTCTCTTCTCTCTTTAACTGTCTCAACTCAGTGCCTGAGTACACTATGGGGTCTGCGTCTTCTCATTCTAAGTCTGTATGTGACATTCACTTAGTCCTGTCATCATCATCATCATCACTTGACTGCCCTGGCTGGGCTTTGGTTGAATTAAGAAGATTTGCTAAAATAAGAATTAGGATTCTTCTCCCCTCTCGCCTCTCATCGCCTTTGCTCTCCACCTGTGTATATCTGCCTTGGCTGCATCTGCGTTGGCACCGTCCATCCATCACAGTTTTGGCCTTTCTTGTCTCCAGTCTTGTGGTGCCATGATTTAAGTCCTTATTGGGGTTGTTGTCCATTGTAATTATGTGACCAGCCCTCTAAAGGCACCCAACTTTGGTGGAACTGATCACGTCAAGATTTCTGTAGATATGGGGTCCTACACCCTTTGTATAAAACTCAGCGTTAACCATTCTACCATAAATTTATAGAAATTAAAAAAGGTTTTAGTTTCTGTGTTTTTTGATAAATGCTATGGTTGATTGTAAACATAAAGTTGAATTCTTGGTTGCTCCGAGTTGTGCAGGATTTGTTGAATTTTCCTCTAAATGTCATCCTACTGTAATGTTATTTATTTTGATTAATCTGTTGTTTAAAAGATCACATACTTTATTTGATTGCTTTTCCAGGCTTGCTTGCCAGTATATCAGCATAATACTCGGGATGTCTGAGAAGCAGTCCTGTGAACTGGAAGAAGCTGTGCTGTCATCCGTTGACGGCATTTCCGAGCTGATCAACCAAAGCCAGAAGCATTCCTTCAGCTCTCTGTGTGAGAAATTCCCCAGACAATCCTCCAAGTTGATGCCGACGTTTAGTGATAATGTTGTGAATGTGTCTGGGGTACTTTTGCCTATTTACAACAACAAATGTAACGGGCAGGGAGACTTGGTGTCTGTAAAATCAAATCAAGAAAACCTACGCAGTCTAGCATTGGCTGTGGCTTCAGGTGTGTAAAAAACTTGATTATTTTTCTTAAAAATTCAAGCAAGGCAAATCTTGGGTTTTTGAATGCGGAGTAAAAGAAAGCGTGAAAGTGAAAGTTCAAAGAAGTGTGATGCGATGGTTTGGACATATTGAAAGGATGAATGAAGACCGACTGACAAAAAGAGTGTATAAAGGGAATGTAATAGGTAAGCGTGGAAGGGGAAGACCTAGGAAACAATGGATTGATCAGATAAATGAGATTGCGAATGAATGGAATTTACAGAGTGGAAACAAGAGAAGAGCATGCATGAAAAGAGTGATGAAATTAGATGAGATGAAAGAAGTATGCAAGGACAGAGTCAAGTGGAGGCACTTGTGTGGAGGTACCGGCCACCCCTAGAGGAATGGCGGCAGGATACAAGACAAGACAAGACAAGACCGCCCTAAGTTCTTGAACCAGAATGTTCTCCTTCAATCTGGAGCCTGTCATCCCTCTCTTCTTTCCTATGTGACGAGATAAAGGAGCTTATCAGAAGTTCGGCTACCCTTTCATGCCATAGAGTACAATTAGAAAGACGATGCATCTCAACCTTTGCAGATGTAGCCCCAATTGTAGGCTTCTGGAAGTAAAAAAAAGATTTTTTAAATTCCTCTTGCTTGCGCCATCAGGCTTTTTAATCTCTTGGGCATATTGTCATTGAGTGAAGTTATGGCTCTTACCTGTTCAAGATCCTCTTACCTGTTCAAGATCCTCATGGTTTAGTTGTGAAGGCTTGAATAAAGGTTTGCAATATTGCGATGGCTCCATGGGGCATAGAACTGAATGCAACCTGTGGTTCGAGAGATTGCTGACGACACTTACTTTAAGGGGCATCTCAAGACTGATCTGTTTAATGAATTTTTTGGAGTGCCCTTAGAGTGAAAATATCACAAAATTGCGTCTATCAAAAAAAACAAGTGATTTATCATTATCATGACGGTTTTTAGGAAAAGCCACTTGCCTGTCGGGCCCCGTGGGCTGTGGAAAGACAGCGCTAGTGGAACATCTCGCCGCCCTGACTGGGCGCACACAAGAGACCTTCAAGAAGATCCAGCTGGGAGACCAGACAGACTCTCGCACCCTGTTGGGCACGTATCGCTGCACCGACATCCCAGGAGACTTCATATGGCAGCCAGGCGTCTTGACACAAGTAACATATCAGTTGTATGGAACCAAAGGCGGCAATTGAGGTTTTTTTTTTCTAAAATGAGATACATTCATGGAAATTATGAGAAAATCATTTCCTGTGTTTCCATATATTTATAGTTATGAAAAAACTCCTAGATTGCCTCCTTATTATTTTTATCAATATTGACTTTATTAAATGAAATACTAATGTTTGTTTTGTTATTTCAGTGTGTCCAGCAAGGTTACTGGCTTTTACTTGAAGACATTGATTGTGCAGCCATCGATGTAGCCTCAGTGTTAAGTTCTCTCCTTGAAAGAAATGTTTTGTCTGTTCCCGGATACAAAGATGCATTGCCTGTTGCTCCCGGCTTTCAGCTATTTGTCACACAAAGGTATTGATTAATTAACTAACTTTATTTTAGTCTAATACTTAAAAATATCCTAGGATTATTGAAATCTATCCATTTGTTCCTGGATAAAATGTGTTGATTGTTTTTTGCCTTGCAGGACCGTGAATACTGTTACTGGTTACCAAAAGCCAAGTTCAAACGCCTGTGTACTACTGCAAAAGCACTGGGCACAAATAAATGTGGAGCCGTTATCCAGATCTGAGTTGATCACCATCGTGGAGTCTCTGTTTCCTAAACTGAAGACGATAGCGTCTCGCATGGTGGACGTGTTCTTGCTGTTCTCTGTGGGCGGCCATCACTCTTCTCTGCACAACATGCAGACCGAGGAATGTGCTCCCTTAGTGAAAACACTCAGTGAAGATACTTCAGATATGTTGTCATTGAAGAGCGGCAGACTCACGTCCACCAGAGATCTCATCAAGTGGTGCACAAGAGCTCAGATTGAATTTGACATCAGCAGCACTGATTCCGCTTTAAAAGTGCTACAAGATGCACTTGATATATTTGTTTGTTCTGTTCCTGATCAAGAGTCAAGAGTTCCTCTCGCAATTGGTATTGGAGCTTACTTGGGGATTGTTGAAACAAAGGCCAAGTACTTCTGTGATGCTTACAAACCCAATGTGAGTCTACAGCCAGACGCTCTACAGATAGGAAGAGTTGTGATTCCGAGGAAACCTAAGCCCGTAACTGCTGTTAATTTAAATGAAAAAAAGGTAACATTTTCATTTACCCGTCGTTCAACATGTCTTTTGGAAAGGATTGCTTGTTGCGTGAACTCAAAAGAACCTGTATTACTTGTGGGAGAAACAGGGACAGGTAAAACCTCGTCTATTCAGTATTTGGCCAAGGAGACTGGCCACAAGCTGATTGTCATCAACATGAATCAGCAATCTGATTCTGCAGACTTGTTGGGAGGATATAAGCCTGTGGACTTTAAATACATCATGAGCCCAATGAGAGATGAGTTTGAAGAATTATTCAGAAGCTACTTTGATCCTGTGCAGAATGCGCGGTATTTAGGGTTTGTATCATTGGTTTTCAACAATGAGAAGTGGGACATGCTCACCGACATGATGCATAACAGCCAGGAAGCTGCGATCAAACGCTTAACTGCCACTAATGTGGAAACCATCATCCGGACTGGGAAGAAGGAAAGTACTGATCCAGGGACAGAGCATGAAAAGTCTGTGATGCTGGACAAGTGGAGGAGATTTGGAGATAAAGTCGCCAGACTGAGGAAGCAAGTCAACACCCGTTCCTCCCTGGCTTTCTCCTTTATTGAGGGCTCATTAGTGAGAGCGCTGAAGGACGGCCATTGGGTGCTTCTGGACGAAATAAACTTGGCCTCTGCTGAGACTTTGGAATGTTTATCTGGTCTCTTAGAGGGCAGCAAGAGCTCCATTTGTCTCTTGGAGCGAGGGGACAACACCCCTATTGAACGCCACCCAGATTTTACATTATTCGCTTGCATGAATCCCGCTACGGATGTTGGTAAAAGAGACTTGCCTATCGGCTTGAGGAACCGTTTCACAGAATTTTATGTGGAAGAATTGACAGATAGAAATGATCTGCTTCTCTTGGTTGGAGATTATTTGAAGGACTTGACTGTACCACAATCAATATTGGAGTCCATTTACAAGTTCTACATCAATATTAGAAAAGAAGCAAAGCTCAGTCTTACGGATGGAACAGGTAAGCTCTGCGGATACGAGCAATTACTGCATGTTTTTCAATGTAAATTGTTTATCTATGATAACATGTATTTTTCTGTTACAGGGCAATCTCCTCACTACTCGTTGAGAACCCTGTGTCGAGCTTTGTCAGCCGCCATTGGAGCCCAGTGTGGAACAGTCACGCGCTCTCTCTATGAAACAACCTGCCTCAGTTTCCTTACACAGTTGGACAGCTCGTCTCATCCCAGAGTTCAAGATATGATTGCAAGGTTTGTTCATTTCATTCATCTCTGTTTTCAATTAACCCTATAGTAAAAAAACGATTGATAAGCATTGAAATATTTTTAGTGCTGTGTTGGGGAAGAAGAATCTGAAAAGTGTACTCAAGCAGCCTATCCCTGAACCCAGTTCAGCATCTGGTCAGAAATTTGTGCCCTTTGAAGGATATTGGGTGCCTCAAGGAAAAGTCCCACCTGTTATTCCCGATGATTATGTGTTGACTGCTTCAGTGAGAAACAACTTGAGGGATTTGGTGAGAATCATATCCCTTGGGAAGCTACCCATCCTCCTCCAAGGAGATACTTCAGTGGGAAAGACTTCACTGATCACTTACATTGCTAAAGTTTCCGGAAACCACTGTGTGAGAATCAACAATCACCAGCATACAGATCTTCAGGAGTATGTGGGATCCTACGCCACCGATGCCAGCGGGAAACTTATATTCAAAGAAGGTGTATTAGTTGAAGCCATGAGGAAAGGCCACTGGATTATTCTGGATGAACTTAACTTAGCTCCTAGTGATGTTTTGGAAGCTCTAAATCGAGTCTTAGATGATAATAGAGAATTGTTCATTCCTGAAACACAGCAGGTTGTAAAAGCTGATCCAAACTTTATGCTGTTTGCCACACAAAATCCCCCTGGGGTGTACGGTGGAAGGAAACTACTCTCTCGCGCTTTTAGGAACCGCTTTGTGGAATTGCACTTTGATGAAATACCTAAAACAGAGTTGGAAACAATCTTGCATCAGCGGTGTCACATGCCTCCATCTTACTGTAAAAAGGTTATCTCAGTGATGTCAGAACTGCAGGCCAGACGTAAAGGATCTGCGGCTGTGCAGGGGAAAGAAGGCTTCATTACTCTGAGAGATCTCTTCCGATGGGGACTGAGGTACAGAGAAGCCTCTAATAAAAATGAAGCAGGGAAGTATTATGACTGGGACCAGCACATAGCTGATGAAGGGTACCTGGTGTTGGCAGGGAGAGTGCGGCAACCAGAAGAGAGAACCATCATACAAGAAGTGATCAAGAAACACATCAAGAGAACAGTTGAACCTGATCACTTGTTTACACTTTCTGACAAGACATCAACTGTAACTAGAGATGTGTTAAAGTTAGTGCTGGAAAATACAGTGGAGGACTTTGAGCATGTAGTTTGGACATACAACATGAGAAAGTTAGCTGTTTTAGCGGCTAAGTCATTTGCTTTCAATGAACCTGTTCTCCTAGTTGGGGAAACTGGCTGTGGAAAAACCACAATCTGCCAAGTTTTTGCCTCAATATTCAAGAAAAAGCTTTTCTCTGTGAATTGCCACATGCATTCTGAAGGGTCAGACTTTCTAGGAGGACTGAGACCGGTGAGAGTGTATAATCATGACGGGAAACTGTTTGAGTGGGTAGATGGTCCTCTAGTGGACGCTTTGAAAACTGGTCAACTATTTTTGGCGGATGAAATATCTTTAGCAGATGACAGTGTCTTGGAACGAATGAATTCCCTTTTAGAACCAGAGAGGCAACTTCTAATCGCAGAGAGGAGTTTGGATGTGCTTGAAGGTGGGGATGGTGCTTACATTGTAACTGCCCAAGATGGATTCCACTTTATTGGTACCATGAATCCTGGAGGAGACTATGGAAAAAAAGAATTGTCTCCCGCTTTGAGGAACAGATTCACTGAAATCTGGTGTGATCATGTGTCATCTCGTGAAGATCTTCTGGCAGTTTTAGAGAAAAGTGTAGATCCTACAGTTACTCTGGGATTGAGTAAAGATGGAACCAGCGGGGTCGGGGATCATATTTTGGATTTCATGGAATGGTTCAAAAGCACTCCAATAGGTCAGCAATATCCATGCAGCATCAGAGATCTGTTGTCTTGGGTGAATTTCATCAACACAACAAAAATGCAAAATCGCTTAGATGTGAGTGAGGCGTATGTACATGGTGCAAGCCTTATATTCCTGGATTGTTTTGGAAGTGGATATTCAGGTGGGGAAAGTGAAGAATCTTTAAAAAAGATGAAGAGTGATGCCTTTTTGTTTCTGATTAACCAGATAGAACAGCTGGGATCCTCTAGGTTGGAAAAAATTAAAAAAGTCTTTCTTACCACTAATCTGCAACTCAAAACTGAGACGCTCGGTGTCCATTTTGGAATAGATCCATTTTACATTCCTTGTGGAAAACCTTGTGACTTAGCAACGGCTGATGGATCAGAAGACTTTAAGTTCCACGCACCCACTACGGGCTTAAACACCCTGAGATTACTCCGAGGCTTACAATTGCATAAAGCCATCTTGTTGGAAGGAAGTCCAGGAGTGGGGAAAACAAGCTTGGTGACTGCTTTAGCTAAAGCTTCAGGACATAGAGTTCTGAGAATCAACTTGAGCGACCAAACTGTAAGTTTTTTTTGTAAAATAAATTTAAGGTCTTCCTCAGTGATCAATATTTTAAACTTGTTTGTCTTTTATTTTAGGATGTGAGTGACTTATTTGGAGCTGAGTTGCCATCTGATGCAGGTAGATTTACTTGGCAAGATGGAGCCTTTCTGACAGCTCTCAAAAATGGTAACTGGATCCTCCTAGATGAGCTGAATCTTGCACCGCAAACTGTTCTTGAAGGTCTCAACGCTTGCCTGGATCACCGCGGGGAAGTTTTTATTCCAGAACTTAACAAAACCTTCAAAATTATGGAAGGAACCAGAATATTTGCTTGCCAAAATCCTCTTAGGCAAGGAGGCTCCAGAAGAGGACTTCCTAAATCTTTTTTGAATCGCTTTACACAAGTCTATGTGGACACTCTGTCCAATGATGATTTACTGTTCATAACACAGTCTTTGTATCCTGAAATTCCTGCTAAAATATTACAAAACATGATACAAATGAATGCGCAGATCCTGGATGAAACTACTCGTCTCCTCTGGGGCTACAAGGGAAGCCCGTGGGAGCTCAACTTGAGAGATATACAACGCTGGTGCGATGGCGTGATGCAGGAATCCCAATTGTCCAACATCAACGACTTTGCTATAACATACGAGCCAAGCCATATGGCTCAACTGCTCTATATTGACAGAATGAGAACAGTCGTAGACAAAAAGAAAGTGTACAACATTTACAGCAAAATCTTTGAAGAAAATCCTTTGAGCTTACAAAACCCACAGTTCTACATCACATGTGATCAGGTTCATTTTGGTGATACTACAATTCAGAGAAGTAGAAAGGAAGGAGCCAGAGCTTTAGTTGCTCCGGATAAGGATGTACTGATCTTGAGAAGTCAGCTGCCAACATTGAAATCACTGGCGCAGTGTGTGAACATGAACTGGCTAGCTATATTAGTAAGTGTTTTGTTATCTATGACAGTTAATTAATGAGTAACGTTGATCAATGTAAAAAGCATAGATGGCTTACATCTGTTTTTCCTATAGTAACAAACGGACCATGAAATGAAATAATAGGTAAACAATGAAAAAACGAGACATAAGATGTAAACGTCATGCGTCAAAAAGAGAGAGAAACATGACTGTTGCCTGGAAACTGACTGTAACAATACCTCGTTTGTATGAAGTGTTCTCCCTAGGGCGTACTCTTTTTTGGTACATAAAGCAGCTCAGATGCTCCATTTATATATTTTATGTTGATCGATGATGAATAACAAACTTATTTGATAGCACTATGTGTTGACCATGTAATATTTTATTAGGTTGGACCTACGGCCAGTGGTAAGAGCAGCAGTGTTCAGGCTTTGGCGCAATTGACAGGCAGGGAATTGAAAATACTGCCTGTCACATCAGCGATGGATACAACTGATATACTCGGAGGATTTGAACAAGTAAATATCACTCCACGTATTTTTATTTATGGCATATTCTTTTTTGAACTGTCGAAATATGTGCTTTGAACAAATGAATCTTTCTTGGTTTTTGCGAATTAGATTAATGCCTTATGTCTTACAGAGTTTGCAGATATTCATTTTTATTGTAGACAAAATGATCATTCTCCGCATGACTACGCGGAAATAAAATTTTATTATCATGGATTAATTCCTGACTGCGTCCTACAAATATGAGCTATATTTGTATTGTTATGTTTTTTAAGGGGCTTCTATTTAATTACACCTGTGGTTTATTTATTTCACACAATCTATTTCATCACCTTTGGTTCAGAGATACATTTGCAGAGTATAGTTTTAACGGCTTAGATATTTATCCAGCTACATGGGATTTTGGTCCTCAATTTGTACTAAAAATAAAGATCATTCTCGAAACATGGTGAATTGCTACCTATCACTCTGCTAGATTTTACCAGAACATTTGATTCAACCAATCCCGAACACATGCAAATATCATATACAAATTATATCATAAATTACCTAAGCGTCTACTCACTACTAGAGAGACTTATTATTACACTAACACAACCACACAGCATCCTGCATATTCGTAACAGGATGTGAAGTTCTGCTAGTATCTTATATTTTATTAATGTATGCCATTTTATTTCCTTAGGCTGATCATAACAGAGAAATGGAAGAGTTTATAGCGCAAGTGGATGATGTCTTAAAGTTGGTCTTGAGAGATCTCTTAATTCAAAGCAAATTCAAAAAGGCCATGTCAATTTTAAGATATTGGGAAGACCTGAAAATCCTGAAAAATGATGGTCAGTAAGATTGTTTTTATTTTATTTGTTTACCTTTACTTACCCTGAGAATTAAACATCTACATAGACTCCCCTCTATCGCGTAAATAGAAGAATACATGAAATATATTATATCAGCACTCCTAGTGAGTGATTGAGTTTCTATATATTGTTTCCATTTACGCAATCTCTGAATAACTCTGAATTAAATGAAAGAAGTATGCAAGGACCGAAAGAAATGGCTGTTGATTTGCAATGTTTGCTGCTAGGGCATTTAGTTTTAATTTAGTTTAATTTAATTCGGAGGGTAAGTTGATTAAATTGATTATATTTATTTTAATTATTTTGTATTTGCCAATGTCACCCCTGTTTCAGGGAAGGTCGGCAAAAGTTGTGGGGCTTATGTTCATTTGAGGTTTGGATTTTATTTGTAAGTACACATTCAGCATTTGTAAGCGCGAACTACACTTGTTGGTTTGTGGGCATACATCTGAGAGCTTTAAATGAATATATCCTTGCAACTTAGATTATAGATTATTATTATAGAAGGCAACCTTCTGAAATTTATATGAGCTGTAAAAACTTGGTTCATTTTTGTACCACCCCGTTTCAGAGAAAGGCGGAAATAGTTGTAAGGTTTATGTTCATGGGAGGTTTGGTATATTTTGTACACATGCAGCATGTGTAAGTGCAAACTTGCATGTGGGTATGATGATGATGAGTTGGTGATTTTTTTATAGCGTCATCTCGTGATGTAATCAAATCATGCCAAAAATTTGCTTGTCTTCAGTGCATTTCGGAACTTCTCATGGTCCTCTAGCTCTCACATGATGAGGCAGGTGGTTCCAGGCATGCATTAAATATGGGCCTTAAATGTCACAATATCTTTGCAACATAGATTATAGATTATGTAGAGGAGAATTTATGTAAATGCTGTTTGCTTTGTGTACTTTTGGTTTTATTTCTGTATTTTTGTAATTTGATTGTTTTGTTGTAGATGATGTAAAAATTTATAACAAAAAGAAGAAGAGAGATATATTACGGATAGTTGATGAGGAAAGAGACCCAGATTTGAACCATCAGGAAAGATTGCAGCATTTCTTGTCATGCCTCCGTAACTACGTGGGGTCTGAGGAGATGTTGGACATTGTAGATAACCTAGAGTCAAAACGAGAAACCCTCAGCGAGTCTGGCGTTACTTGCTATGAAGGGAAGTTTGTTTGGGTTGATTCACTTCTAACCAAGGTAATGTACAAAATATATGTTACTTTCTCTTCATCATATAAAAGATCCGAGAAGCTGTTTTTATGTAGAAGTTTCCTGGGACAAGAGGCACCTTCTCATTCCCCACAAAAAAAAGTTAAGGTAATTTTGTAGACAAACTTTGAATTATTTTTGGTATTCTGAAGCCTTAATTTTTACACTTTTGTAAGCAAAATGTAACATTCAAGTTTTCAATTGTACATTAAGGCTTTCACGGCCGGCACTTGACACAATATTAGAATTTTTTTCGGGTTGTGTAGCCGTGTTCTATACGGAAGTTTGTTTCACTCAACTTCAACAGGAAAGAAGAGACCTCAAGGATGGATAAAACATGGTACCCTGCACTTCGCCGCTGTTCAAAAAAGCCGCCTAAATGCAACCCGTACAATAACAGCGCGCACAGAACCAATGAGAGCCCAACGGACACAATACCCAATCAAGACGAAGTGATTCTGACGAGCACCAATCATGTTGCGGTGACGTCATCGCGGTCCAATAACGACGTTGAAGACGCGCATGCGCTGTTAGGATACAATGGTGGACCCCTCTCCCAAAACCATGACATAAACACAACAATAACCAACCCACAGGCCGTTGACAGTTCCACGCTAAGGAAATCAGAACGCCTGAAAAACACGCTGAGGAGGCCCATCGCAGATAATGGGCGAAACGTCCGGAAAAAGTGAAACAAACTTCCGTATAGAACACGGCTACACAACCCGAAAAAATTCTAAGATTAATTCAAGTTTTCATTTCAATCATGTGTCGCCATGTGTGTTTTATATTATTAAACTATTCCATAATTTGAATGCTTTATTGCATGCCGTTTTTGCCCAACGATGGGTCAAAAATAATGGGTTTGGATTGCTAGGGATAGAGGTATGTGGAAAAAAATCGTGGTCTATATCCAGTGAACGAAGGCATTGAGTAAGCAAGTAAATTTGTTAATATTGTAAAAATAAAACAGAGGTTTTCTTCAAAAGTTAATTTATCTCCTTGAGCGTATTCGATGTTATCACACCATTATCAAGAGAACAACTATTGTGTGATTGTGTGATTGAAAGCGCTCGAGGAAATAAAACAAACTTTTAAGTGAATTCTTTGTTGTATATTTTTTAGTGTTTGCTGGATGGCAGCTGGTTACTCATAGACAATGTGAACTTGTGTTCATCAGCTGTTCTTGATAGATTGAATGGTTTATTGGAACCAAATGGTGTCCTAAGCATTCCTGAGAGAGGTGGAACCATGGAAGAGATCAAACCACATCCTGATTTTAGAATGTTCTTCACTATGGACCCTAAAAGTGGAGAAATATCCAGGTCAGTGTTGTTTTCCAATATATCATGTGTTCTTCCAATACATACAATTTATTTGATTTTTTACGAGAAAGGGATATGGTGTAATTCGTAAACCATTATCATAGGTTCTTGAGCCACTATGGCCTTCGACCAATGGTGCATTTCTAAATACGGATTTTGTGTGTTTTTAAACTGTTGATGTAGATTTTTCAGCCGCAAAGTTTTTTGGCGTCCTTAAGTTCTGCTCTTCTCAATCTTTCCTTGTATGAAAGATGGAGTAGGCAGTATTCTTCATTCCTCATAACATGCCCAAAGGACAAGCTTTATTTTTGATGGTGGTCTTTTGAAAGACCACCTGCTGGTGATTGTTTAATTTTAAGTGTTTTAAATCCATATATGTTTTTCAGAGCTATGAGAAATCGTGGTGTTGAAATTTACATGATAGGACCAGAAGAGCACGAAGAAGGGAATTTGATAAGTTCATTACCAAGCTTGGACATCACTGCCTTGCTCTCATTCACGGGGCTGCCAGAAAAATATTGCAAACTGTTCTTGTCTGTTCACGACACACTATGCTCCTTTATTCAATGTAAGTACCTGAAAAATATGTTATTTTTATAGTACCGCCCTTTCAGTACGGAATTTTTTAACCATTTGAAAGGTACTTTCAGAAATTCATAATATCTTTTGACTTCCTTTAACCGTTTCGATTCGGAATTTATTTGCTACATACGCACCGCCAGAACGGAATATTTTTTTGAGGTTATTTTTTTACACATAAATTGATTTCCTACCTTAATTACTTGATGAAACATCAAAATTTATGAAAAAATATCTTCATTAGTTATCCAGGAACACAAATCACAAACTTTCAACACATGTTTTCACTTGTTGTTTTATATAAAAACAAGTAAATCACAACAATATACTTAAAAATATATATTATACGCACATTCCATAACTAGATTTTATATCCATTAGGTTTTAAACATTTTTTTTACTCACTTAAATACTCGTCACTAAAGAGAAAAATGTATTAGTTATTTTACAAAAAAACAAAAAACGTAAACAGTTATATCTATCTGAATATAGTATACTTGCCTGGATTTTGTTTATAAACATTGGTACACACGCGCGGGACGAGAGATCGATCTGTTCTGACGAAATATTTGAGAAAGAATATTTTCAAAATATGTATAATATGAGATTTTATTAGTGTACCTATAATGTAAGCAACAAAAAAGTTTGAAAAATTTGAACACCGATGTCAGGGGAAGCTTTAAACTTCGATGACATGCATAGATGCCAGCCGCACTGTATGCAAGTTACGTCATGACATCTATGCATGCCAGCCGCAGCCAAAGGGTTAAACATCAGTGACATGCATTGATCTTCTCATGACATCTATGTGTGCCACCCGTACTCGAAAGGTTAAAATAGCTCAGTTTTTTTTTATAAATTATAAGTTTTAAATTTTCAGTAACATTTATTTTGTAACATTGTTTACAGCTTATGAGAAACCTTCATTATGTAACTTACTCCAAGCTGCGTCATTGACTTCACAACAAATATTACGCGGGGACAATGTGTTTGACGCCGTCGTTCATAGCTTTTCTGACGTCTACATAAAGTCTAGAAGCGCCTCAGACTTTCTGGGGACAAACAAAAAGATATCTGAACACAAAAATGAAATGCTGAAAGCATTAGAGAGTGCTGTGGACAAATTTTCAGAAAATAAACACGATACCTTGTTGTGTGGTGTGCTAAGTCCTCATACCTTTTCATGTAACGATTTACAAAGAAAATCATCGGTAGTTCTGATGAAACAGCAAGCTTATTTCCTCGACGTTGCTATAGCAGCTTGTAATCAAACAGAATGTATTGATGATCTCACAAAGACTTGCTATCTGCTTTTGAATTTATATTTATTGTCAACGTCTGAAGACTGCTCCTTGAGACGTCAATATGTCGACCTACAAGTTGAAAAAATGCAAGCTGTAACTGAAAATAGTAAGAAAAATAAACAGAGCTTGAAGAATCTCAATGAGCTGCTGCATAAATATGTCCAGGGAGCAACTAGGCATCTGGAGGACAGGAAGATGTATCCTTGGGATGCAAATACTTTGCTTGGCATCAAGTGCATTCAAGATTCTTTTGATAAGGATTTAGTGAATTCATTGACCTGTTACCTGTATCACCTGACAGCTTTCTGCATAACCAATATTCACAATAATGACTCGACCACAAACCTGTCGGTTTTGAGCTATTCCAACAGTGTTCTAACTGGCGCAATTTACAATTTCACAAGCACAGCCTTGCTTATAAATTGTTCTTCATTGCTCATCTCCCTGGATGAGGCCATCTATTCCTTGTTCAATAATAAAAGTGTGGAAGTGGGGGACGAAGAAGCATGTCAGCTATTGCTTCTATTAAACTGGAGGAACAGATTCCACAACGCTTGCAGCACCACATACCTGAAGGCAGCAAGCTCGGACCCCAAGGAGAAGTCAACAATCAGGGATGATGTTATAACACACATTGAAATACATTACAAATGGCTATCAAAGTATCTGATAAAGAACTTGTTTGCGTTGGGGAAAGGGATTGTTTCTTTTGCTGACTTGAAAAAAGTATTGACAGTTGTAGAACCTAGTTTGACCAATCAAAATTCTCCGCTTCGACCCATAAGCAAACACTTGAGAAAATATTTGGGTCAGCCGGCCGCATTCCCCGATGAAGCAACATTTCATTTATGCTCAAAGAGGGATGTTCTCCTGGATAAAGCAACAGTTATAAACAATGATCAAAAAACAACGAAAGCCACGGTATTAAATAATATCCTAGGAAACTATCAAATGTACAGGAAGATGTTTGCAAACATTAATGATGTATTTGACATCCCAAATGAAACCTTCAGCTTGAATCATATTGAGTTTATGAGTGATGTCGAAGAAATGGAAGAAGAATCTGACAGGAAGAAAGAGATATCCAATGTCAAAAAGATGGAAGAGCTTTGCTTCAAAGTCCAGCTGTGGCCTGTTAAAGAATATCTGCTTTTGAAAGCCATCCATGCTTATTGTATCCGTCTTCTTGAGATATTTTTGAAGAACTTTAAATTCGTTCACACCAAATATGAAACAAAGGAATCTAGCTATGAAGAATACACAAATTGTAATGTTGTGAATAAGTTGTTGAAGCATTTAGTGAAGACGGTGGATCTGGTTCCAACTATTCCCATCAAATTACTTGCTGTCTTCAAAACTCTTGCTCTGAAAAACAATCAGCTTGATGAAGATGATATTGCCTGGTAATTATTATTATACTTTGTAATGCTTATCATGATTTTAATTCATTTGATGTGTATCTTGATTCTTACTTGTATATTTCAGCTTGATTGAAAATTGCGCAGAACTGTTGGATGTTCTTACATCTCATTTTGACATTTCAACGACAACAAATGTCCAATACTGGTTGGGCTTCAAAATGTCAAACATTGTCAGTAAAGGACAAGAAGCCTTGGAATTACAAGAAACAAAATATGAATCATTTTCTCTAGACTTCCCACACTTGACGTATTCCATAGTGAATTTGATTCTTCAGCATGAAGTGAGCCACAATGATGAGAAGTCGTCTCTTGTGTCAGCTTCTCTTATTGGATGGAGGGAACAAGCTAAGCAATTGGCAACATTGCATCATTTACTGTGGAAAAATTCTATCCTTGCAAATTCATCACTATTCAAACAAAGGTTTGTATAAATTTATACTGCAATTTAATTTTGAAACTTTTTCCATTTCAATCTATTTTGACCGGCTCTTAGGACCGGACTTAGAATTTAGTGGTTTGATTCCTGGCGGAGCATAAAAAAAATTGAGCCCTTTTTTAAATGTTTTTTTCATTCCATTCCAATATTATTATATTATGTTACATAGAATGATGCTTTCAATTTTATTTTCCAGTGTCTTGGATGCCAAAAATCTTATATTGAGTTTTGAAAGAATGGCTCTGGGCTTGAAGTGCAGTGTGTCCAGAAACCAGGATATAAAAGACTATCAATATGACGATAACATCATCAACTTGGTTGAGGACTGTGTGAAACACATAGAGAAGGATTACAATAACAAAGGAACGGTGTTTAAAAATGTAGACTACAAGAATCAATTGAATTATTGTCTACGAACAGCTGCCATCTTGGTTGATGAGCTTCGTCAGAAATTAGGCTGTGACAAATCACATGGATTTACGAATAGTGGAACAGTCATGTCAGAAAAGGACTACATCCAGTTGGACGTTGTGATTGGTCGCGCTTGGTCATTATTTTCATTTTGTAATGTGATTCTATTCTCGGAGATTGGTTCGATGGATCCCATAACTAAACAGAGACTGAAGTTGGCTTATGTAAGAGATGATGAGCAAGTCTTGGATTCCCTTTTGGATGTCAGGCTCCTACACAATGTTGTTCAAGGGAGTATAAATGTCAGTAAATCAGAGAGTGACGCCATTTTGAGATGGAACCATAATTCTGATGGTATTGTCATCAAGCAGGTAGTCATATCAGACGGAGAAGAAAATGATGTGTTTGATAAGCAGAGAGTTTATTCAAAGCTCTGTGAAATGCATCCTCATAATGCCTTGTTGATGGAAGCTAAAGGAAAGATTTCCGATGACATCACTAAACTCTCCAAAGGGCATTCTTATAGGCCATTGGAGCCATCTTTCTCTTCATTGTCCAAGGTATGTATTTATTTTTATATTATCCTACAGTAAACATAGCGTCTCAAATGTCTATAAAAATGCAAAATATTAACCTAATAATTATGTGCGGTCTATAGCTCAGTTGGTAGAGTGCTTGCATTCCATGCCGTGAGCTTGGGTTCGAATCCCACCGAGGGTGTCAGAAATGATTTCCCGTTTCGGTGTTTATTTCAAACCTCAAAATAAAATACCGGCAAGGCTTACTCAGCCTTCACAAGAAATGAGTACCAGCCCTCTCGGGAGCTGGGAAACCCCCACTTCAACTGAAGTGGTTGGCGTAAGGCCGGCCGCCTTACCTGTAAAAATAAATAGGTTCAACTCGCCACATGCGACCCCTTCGGGGATAACGCAGCAAGAAGTTACGAAGTTAGAAGTTAGTTGTATTTTTTTTTAAATGCTCACTCAATTTAGTTTCAATACAGTTTTTGGTAAAGCCATGGCTCAGTTTGATTGTAAACATTTATACTTGGAGTGGAGTTTACTGCTTTATTGGCAATCTTGCAATAAATATTTTGTTTCTTGTTGTTTTTCAGGAATTCAGCTACTTCATGAAATCCCTTGCTCCACCAAATATTGTGATGAAACATTACAAGAACTTGTTTGAAATATCGCAAACTTTACAAACTATCTTGTATTGTGATCATAGTGAGGCATTGCCTTTAGTTTCTGTAGTTGAAAAGGCAAATGATGCAGTTAGAGAATGCAACATTTGGCAATATTCAGTTAAAAGTTTCTACACAAAAATCCTTAAGAGCTTCACACCAACATTCCCTGATGTAACAAAACCATTCTTGAGTTCCATATCTCAGCTAACGTACGGTTTTAATTTGTTGAAAAATTGTGTGAAAAAAATGATCACGAAATTGAAATATTTAAATAAAGATGCAGACTTTACACAAAACCTGGACACTGTCATGGAAGATTTAGTTCGGTTTCCTATTATAAGCAAGAACTGTGAGAATAGTTCACGTGTTATTGATATTTTGACGTCAAAATCGTTAGCGGATTTCTTGGAGAGATTTTATTTGTTGCATAAGAGTGATGAACGCTTTGACGCCTTCAATAAAGTTGAATGCTACAGACTTTTGAAAACAAGTTTGCAAGAGTTGAGGCTTGCGTGTATCACTAGAGGAAATGTGGATGATGTGTCATGGGGAACACTTTCATGCATCCTGAATGAAGTTGTAGCAACATGGCAGAAACAACAGGAAGTTATTGAAAAGAAGAAACTGGATGAAGATCTGCTTTATGTCACCAAGTAAGTACAAAAAAATCCTATAAATTCCCAACAATTGCATAAATAGTATAATGTATGTAAGATACAACGGCACTCGAGTGAGTAATTTAGTTTTCATAAATTTCTAAGAAAAAGGCAAATAAATATTTTGTCATTGATTGCTAAGGATGGCAGACCCATACAAGACTGGCGCTTGCTTGTAGAGAAAATAATTGAAAAAGTGAGAGATTTATGCTGTTTTACTCTAGGAGTATAACTCTCAGCTTACTCAAACAAAAATGAATCTATGCTCTCTTTTGCAAAAGAAATATAAGTACTTCCAAATACATTTTTTGTTTTCAGAACTAAATGTGATGACTTGACTGAGGATGAACAAATAGAAGAGGACCTTCTCGTGATGTTCCCATCATTCACCGACACTGACTTTTTGGACTTCAAAGATCCAATATTAGAACAGAAAAAGCCTGTCAAAAGTAAAGAACGTCCAGCAGGCTCTGCTAGCAGTAACAAAGACACTTTCATCACATTTAAAGATATCACTCAGATATCTACGATTCATTCTGAGCTCATGAACACATATACGTGTGCTGAATGGCTTTCGCCTCCTAAAGATGTGAGATTATCCTGCGACTATGTGACTCCACTGATGGAGAGATACTCCACATTCTCTGGTCTCTTGAATAATGTCAGCCAAGGACTTCACGTGACCCTGGATGCAAAATTAGCCCCGAGCTTATTGATACTCATTTCCCATGCAAGAAACTCCTTTGAAGATAGCTCAGGTAAGCTTTCATCATATAAAGTAGTTACTGACACCTTGTGTAGTGCAGCTGTCCTCTAATTGACCACCATTCCTGAAGAAGCTGTGCAGTATCTCTCCTCTCTCTCCATTTGTCTCTTCTATCAGGACATCCATTAAGTTTTTTTTATTAACCATTTGATATACATCTGAGAGCTTTGAATGAATATATCCTTGCAACTTAGATTATAGATTATTTGACAGTGTGTGACATGCATAGACATACACTCATCACGACTGGCATCTATGCATGTCATTCTAGTTTGAAGAAACCTCTTGAACCTACCATCACCATAATCATGAGCTCAACAACCCTGGGTGGACGAAGGACAGTGATTTTTCATCGCCTTTGTTCTCCAGCTATGGGGCCGTCCATAAATTACGTCATCGATTTTTGCCTTACAATCATCTTATAGTCATTATCTAATGACTCCTCCCCCCCCCCCCCAATCTTGCTGTAATAATGGATGAGCTTAATAATTAATAATGTTATATTACTTACATAATATTTTACATATTTTATAGAAATTGGTATTTACAAGAACGACGTCACTTTTGGTACTCGTACATCATTTGCCATCATCCGCAGACCAGACTCCCCCCCCGCCCCCCTTAATGCGAATGACGTAATATATGGACAGCCCCTATGTATTTGTGCTTTGGCTGCATCTGTGTTGACATTGCCCATCCATCACATTTTTGGCCCTCCTGGTCTCCTTCTGCCTTGTGGTGCTGAGAGTGTTAGGCACTTAATGGCGCTGGCGTCGTCCATTCTAATTGTGTGACCAGCCCACTGCAGGTGCCGTACTTTGATTGAGCTGATCATTGATTGGCAATGATTGAAATCTACCATACCTCTTCGAAGGAAGTTGAAAAAGTGATCAAGGAATTCTGGAAGATTTTCAGAATAAATGAACTAATTCCATAATAAAGTAATGTATTGTTTTGGCATGTTTCAGATGATGTGTCTAAAGGTGGCAAGCCTAACTTCTACCACAGTTGTTGGGTGTCTGAGAGCCAGCGTTGCCTGCCTGTGATAGATGTGGTCACCAAGGCCACTGAGAAACTCCTGAAGCAATGGCCGGACTTCCCCACGTTAAAAGATGTATGTATGAGCTAATATTTTTATAATCTCACTGTATTCTTCAATGTCACTATGAATGACAGGATCTGTTTGTTCATCTGGTGTCATGATGAGTGTTTGACTTGAAGTTAGTCCCAATCTTGCATTTCAATTCTTTAAGTGGTAGAATTTCACTGTGAACTTGGTACAACAGCACCGTCAATATTCAATTTAATAGAATAGTGTATTCCATTTGAGTATTTTTCTGCATGCATCTTTATTGAAACACTCCAAATTATAAATGGCACATTGCTTTGCTCCGAGGACCCTCCTCATCCCGCAGACCACTTCCAAGATCATGGATTATGAACCACTGTTTTTTTTTCTTTTAAAAAACTAGATTTGTGAAGAGGAATGCCATTCACCAACCTATTTTACCTAGCCTGTTGTCTTCATGCAAAAGCAGAAGCTTGTGTGCATGCAATGGCATCTGTTGAACCAGGGTCGAAGTTTTAGTGAAATGGGCCAGATGTGATTCGAACGAACGTTATTCTGTTACAAATACGCTAGTCAGGAACAGCGACTTGACTCTATAATCTATAATCTAAGTTGCAAGGATATATTCATTTAAAGCTCTCAGATGTATGCCCACAAACAAACACGTGTAGTTCGCGCTTACAAATGCTGAATGTGTACTTAAAAATAAAATCCAAACCTCAAATGAACATAAGCCCTACAACTTTTGCCGACCTTCCCTGACACAGGGGTGACATTGGCAAAGTGAACCATTTTTTACAGTATGGGTGGTCAGCCTCATACCAACCTATAAGTCAAGGAATAACCTCGGCCATAACACCGATAAACCTATTATTCTTTTTTTGTTTCCTGTCAGGCCTCCCCGATGTTGTCTATCATCTGAGAGAAAGCCTCTCAGTCTTGGCCAACTTTGAACAGCTCCTCTTCAGTCCTCAGTCCTATCCAGTCCAATATTAATAATAATTAAATATTTGATTTTTAGATCATGGTAGTGGCTCAGAGAATCCTGGAGTTTCCTCTCACAAGTCCCGTGGCTCGCTTCCTCACTGGGCTGGAGCTCCTCAGAGACAAGATAGAGGAATGGAACAAGAACGCTCACAAGGGCAACAATCTGATGGACGCAGCACTCACTGTCGCTCAGCTGGTGGTCTCCTGGAGAAGACTCGAACTGTCCTGCTGGAAGGACAGTCTGAACACTGCGTTTGATAAGTATGTCCTCAAAAAATTAACAGATACCTTGCTCGTTTTGTTTTAGAATTAACTTATAAGAAGTTTTACAATGTATGGGAGTATTCAAAATTATTTATGAAAGGTTGTGGAAGTGCTATTTCATTTTCGTACAAAATTTGAAATTACAATACAAGACAAGCATGTCATATTAGTACATACAAGTTGAATAGTTGATTTGAATAAGACAATTTTAGACAGTGTGCAGTTTGGTTCCATATACCAAGGCAAATAACTTCAATACGGCGCTAAAGAGTCTTTAAAGTTCTACTAACTGGTTTAAACATTGCGAGTTGGTTTTTATAAATTAAAAAAAATACCACCTAATCTATCTTATTACGCTTGGTAAAATTGAGGGAAGAAGCACTCAAGAACGCCAAAGGACATCATGGTTGAAGAACTTACAACAATGGCTTAAATCAATTCCCACTATTGAAAAAGAAGAAGTGACCACCAAGCTTAAGCCCGTGGGGTGTAATGTAAACAAAAAAAGCTAAATAAATCGGGAAAGTTATTTATTAGTCTGAAGTGTTTATTATTATTGTCTTTACTAACAGACTCCAATCTGAGGCGCACAAATGGTGGTTCCACCTCTACACTCTGATTGACTGCTTCATCAATGAAAAGCCCATGAAAAATGAGTCAGAATCACCAGATGGGACGACACAGCCCGCCCAAGTCATGACAGCCCAGCAGTTCATCATTGCCATGCAGAATTTCATTGAGAAGTCATCGCTGGCTGAGTTCAGCAAGAGGCTGGATATGCTGTTCACCTTCCATTGTCACACGGTGCACTTGGAGCCTTCTCCTAGAAGAGGTATTGTATATTTTTTCTCCCGTTTAATAAGAGAGGAAGATGTAAAAAATTCCAAATTTCTGCAATCATTTATTCTTATTGATCTTCACATAATGGAGTTGGAATATTTTGAATTTTCCCCAGCACACCAAATTTACTGTTTTGCTAACTTAGCTACTTTTCCATAGACATAGCAACCATCAAAGCAGGTGAAAATCAACTGCGTGAAGTCTCAAGTTGTCAGTAAATCTTACCACATCTATTTGAAGATAGAACGTAATATTGTGGCATGTAAACAGCTGATCTCTGTACCATACAAAATGTATCAGCTGTTAATGGGCCACCATGTTTTGTAACATTATATCATGCCAATTTATCTTTGCAATTAGATCTCCATCCATTGTTTTGTTTTGTAGATGGAGTAATGTGCATCTTGTGGAACTTGCATAAATACTACAGCCAGTTCAAAACGCAGATTGTGCAAGTCATCAAAGACAAGCGGACGCCCATTGAGAAGAAGCTCAAAGACTTTGTAAAGATTTGTACGTGGGAGCGAGATCTCAGCTACTGGGCGGTCAAAGATCTTGTGGACAAGGCGCATAGGACTCTGCACAAGCATATCAAAGAATTTGAAGTTAGGAATCACTTTGTTGTATCTTTATTTTAGGATTGTGAATGGCTGGAAGCGTCAGTCTTAACTTAGATATAGATTATAGTTTACAATAAAGAATAATTATACTTTTCGGATATTAGAAAAACTGTTATGGGAGAACTTACATTATTTTTTATGTTTTTCTGATGACGTAGTCAATGTCATCAGAAGGCACTGTTTTTGCACGATGATTGAGGATGAACTGAGAGTTAAATGCATGGCCATTTACATCAAGCCAAGATTAGACGTGGAAGTTTGTTTGAGTGAACCAGAGAAATGATTAATCATATTAAGCCGATATGGAGGGCAGGCGCGTGCATAGGGTATAGACAAATACATTTCAGAATAAATATTCTCTCCCATTCTTTTAAAATAACTCATTTAAAATTGACTGAAGTGCTAACGATAGCTCCAATCGAACTTAAATTTTGATTTTTAAATCTGTTTTAAATCTATTTTAACCATATATTGCCTACCTGATGGAGGGGAGGGTATGTTGTGCATTAAAAAGAATTCATCACTATTTTTTGTTATTGCAGGGAGTACTGCAAAGCAAGGCGTATGGATTCATGGTTCTGGATAAAAGCGGAGAACAAGTTGAAGAATTTGTTGGCTTATGGGACCGTCCTAAACGGGCAGCAGTTCTCAAAGTTCCTCTACATCAATACACAGTGGACCCACAGAACTATCTCACACCTTCTAAAATTTCAAAGGTTAATTTTAAATCATGTGTCATTTAATTTTTTCTAGAAGGCCTAGATTGCATTGTCAAAAGCTTCTCTTTCAGCTTTATCCACACTAATGCCATAGACAACAAAATTAGGAAGTCATGCAATATGTGCGGTTGCTTAGAAAAAGTCATTTTCTCAAGTAAAAAATATTTGTTATTGGTTGCTAAGGGCTCAAGTCGTAGACATGTGACTTTTGCCCGTCGAGAAAAACATATTTTCAAATTTTCCAAAAGATTCCATTAGTCCATTTTTTGACATTGAATTGATGACACATCCACGTAGCCTATTTCCACTCTTTAAATGTTGGTGGTATTTATTGTATTATATGCTCTATTTTTCATCTGGTATCCTCTTCTGATTGACACATTAAATTTACAAATTGGTTTCCTTTGTTTTTGTTAAATACTTCTTTATCTTATAGAAATTCCTGAGTGAACCCAATGATGAAAATGCTGTTGCAAATGCAGAAGATTGGAAGAAAAGGAGTTTAGTAAGCCGGATGCCTACGTTGTTCATCAAAGCCAAGAAACTCTGCAAAGATACTGTCTTGAATTCTACGTATCCTGGTCTCGTTCAAAGCTTGGATGGCTTTGTAACGGAAATCATCACTTCAGCCAAGTATCTAAGGGAATTACAGGTAAACAGACATATCTTATTTAAGATCTGCAGTGTCCCATCAGTTTGAGCCTGTGGTCCAATTCGATTTTTAGAAGAAGTTTTAGGGTTGGGTGATACTTGTAACCTTAAAAAGAAGATCTTAGAAAACCCCGATTTGCACTTCCTCTCACCTGGAGACCCTTTTTTCTGCAGGTCATGTCGAGTCCAAAATCATTTTAGATTCAACTTTGACAGTTCATCACAAATTTAAATTTAAAATTGTGCAAAAATCTTTAGAACCATCACCGAGACTGTTGGCATATCAGTGCGGTATTTTTATCATCATCATGCAAATAAGCTACACGTATAGTGTAACTTAGTCCGGTCGATAGCGCAGGTGGTAGAATGCTTGCATTCCACGCCGAAAGCTCGGGTTCGAATCCCACCGAGGGTGTCAAAAATGATGTCCCGTTTCGGTGTTTATTTCAAACCCCAAAATAAAATACCGGCAAGGTTTACTCAGCCTTCACAAGAAATGAGTACCAGCCCCCTCGGGAGCTGGGAAACCCCCCACTTCACTGAAGTGGTTGGCGTAAGGCCGGCCCCCTTACCTGTAAAAATAAATAGGTTCAATTCGCCACATGCGACCCCTTCGGGGATAACGCGGCAAGAAGTTACACTATATGTGTAGCTTAGTTGCGTTTGCGTTTGCGTTTTTAGTAATTTTCCTTCTAGGGCGCCGATGGATTAATTACTTTTTTGTGTTTAGGTATCTGAAGATCTCCCTAAAGCCAAACAGAAGTCGCAGGCAAAGGGATTTCTGCAGCAGAAGAAGAAGGGGCTGTCAGATTTATTCAGATCTTTAACCAAGATGGGAGTTTCTTATAGAACTGGCTTGGTTGAGTACTCCGCAAAGAATGGCGACATAATCAGCTTTGTTCTTCCACCTTTGGATCTTCAGGCTGCCTTCCAATATTTGAATTCAAGGTAAGAATATCTTGCACTTAAATCAATTATGAGTCTAGCTGTTATTTACCAGCAAATACAGGGAAATAAATCTTTGTTACCTCATCTTGGAGAGCCAACACTGAAATCAACTGTAAGTCTGTATAAATGAAATGTTAATTCAAATCATTAAAACCCTGGTTCAATCTGTTCTTTGCCCAAGATATAAGTACATGTAAGAAACAAAAACTCATTCAACAATGGTAGTTTGATGATTTACTTACCTTTGTTTTGTTTCTGCTTCCCAGGCGTGGGGACAACATATTGTTGTCCGTGTGGGATGGCTGTGAGATGTACTACCAGAAGTGCATTGCTCGTATCGGCGCCCTCAATAACAACACCGTGGCTCCAGCACAAGATTTGGGACCACAAAATGTGGAGAGATGCAGAGGATATGCCGCCCATATGATGGTAATATCACTTTACAATTTTCATTCATCATCATCACTGGCATGACAATCCGGGGTTGGTCTTTGTCTCCTTGATCATCCACAGGCAACGCTTTCTTCCTCCAGTCCCACACTCCTGCTACATTACAACAGTTTGCCACCACTTTGTCCAACCATCTTCATCTGGTGCTCCACCCTGCACCCTCCTGGGTCCGTCACTGTAACTAGTTTTTCCAGACTCTGATGTTCAATTTGTTGAATGTGAAGCAGCTTATTTAGTATGCAGATTTTTATTGACTGGGGTTCACTTGGTCCGGTCGATAGCTCAGTTGGTAGAGTGCTTGCATTCCATGCCGTGAGCTCGGGTTCGAATCCAACCGAGGCGAGGGTGTCAAAAATGATTTCCCGTTTCGGTATTTATTTCAAACCCCAAAATAAAATACCGGCAAGGTTTACTCAGCCTTCACTAGAAATGAGTACCAGCCCTCTCGGGAGCTGGGAAACCCCTACTTCAACTGAAGTGGTTGGCGTAAGGCCGGCCCCCTTACCTGTAAAAATAAATAGGTTCAACTCGCCACATGCGACCCCTTCGGGGATAACGCGGCTAGAAGTTATACTATATGTGTGCTTAGTTGCGTTTTTTGCGTTATGTCTTCTTTACCGTTTGTCGCCGTCTTTTATTGGACCATAAATTAAGCAGAAGAATTTTCCTTTCACACATGTTGAAAGAGCATTGTTCATGCTTGTGTCCAAATTTTAAAAGCATATACCTTGTTCCTTGACTTATAGGTTGGTATGCGGCTGACCACCCATGCTGTAAAAATGGTTCACTTTGCCAATGTCACCCCTGTCTCAGGGAAGGACGGCAAGAGTTGCAGGGTGTATGTCCATTTGAGATTTGGTTTTTATGTTGTAGGTTCACATGAGGCATGTGCAAGCGCGAACTTGTACGTGTCTGGTTGTGAGAATGCATGTAATGTGAATCTCCAATGTAACATATCTTTGCAACTTAGATTAGATTAGATTAGATTAGATATACGAGTTTATGGACAGGTTTAATTCACATTTTCAAGGAGGTCACTTTGCAACTTCTTGACAATAGTCATGATTTAAACTGTTAAGGCTCGGTTGTACCATCTCCGGCTAAAGTTAGCCAGGGCTAAAAATGCCAACCGGCTGCTTAAAATCTCCGGTTTGCACAAAAAACGGTTGTTTTAAGAAAAAGTCAATTAGACAGCCGGCCTGTTTTTTGACAGCCGGCTTAAAAACGAACCTGTCCGAATTTCTCGGGCTAACTTTAGACCGGCTGTTACACAGCTGTCAAACTCTCTCAAATATGAGTGCTTTGAAGTTTTGTACGTTTCGTAATCATATCCGACGGTTTGCGCTTACAGTTTACAATAAAATCATAGAATATATATAATTAATATGGCGTCTGAAATCAGAAGATTCATCATTGACATTGCCATGGACAGTGAAAGCTCGGACGAAGAAGTTTTCGAATATTTACTGTCGCGAAAACCAAAACTTTATCGCCCTCGTGCTTTCGAGTTGGAGTGTTGGGATGACAACGAATTCCGTGCAAGATTTCGAATGACCAAAGAGAGCGTAATCTGGCTAGTCGAAGCGTGTGTCACTTGTGTATTATTTATTTTCTTCTGCGCAGTGCTGCCAATGTGCTGCACAGGCATCGTAAATCAAACTTTTATGGCTACTCAATAGTAATATTTTTTGTGTTGTGTACTGACCATAGAAAACAATATATATATGGTCTATGGTTTTTAGCAGTCGGTTAATTTTTAGCTGGGGCTAAATTTTTCATAAAACAACCCATTTTTTAGCCGATGCTAAAATCGGAGCGCTTAAACAAACAGCCGGCTTAAAATTAGCTGTCGCTAACTGTAAACCAGCTGTCAACTACCAACAACCGGGCCTTAGTGTGTGGTAAATGCAGTATTATTTATAATCATTCATTCATCATCATCATCATGAGCTCGACAGGCCAGGGTGGGCCTTGGCTGAATCCAGGATTTTCCTCCACTCTAGCCTGTTCATTGTCGTTGCTTTACAGCTATGTACTTACACACATTACACAATCGGTATTTTTCCTGTATACTTTGTGATTGAATATTGAATGTCTATCTTTATTTTCTAGCTACTTATTCAAGATCAAAAAGTCAAAATCGCCAAGTATTCTAGATACCTTTGCCTTCTGCGCCGACAAGTGGCTCAAATCACAGAAATATGTGAATCAGACTCTCCATTACCAAGTCAAGAAACAATGAAGTATCAACTGTACAAATTGAATAATATTCTGGATACAACTGTGACGACAATGGATCAATTTGAGTTGATGCTCAAAGCTTGTCCTGAGCAGATGATGCCCGATAGTAATGAAATGGAAACACAAATAGCTTTCGATACGGCTCTCACAGATTGTGCCGTAGTCCATTGTTACAAGGATGACACTACTTGGAGAGAAATCAGCGGAAAAGTGAAACAGATCCTCAACAATGCACATAAACAGAAAAATACCTTGAAAGCATTGGCAAATGTTTTACCTTCAGTATATAATTATAAAAATACCAACAGTGTTGAGAACTGGAATGTGTTTTCTGCGCATCATTACGAAGTCTTGACTCGCGCCATTCTTGAAGTTCAAGAAATCAAGAACCAGATTGTAAATTTGATGTCTTCGTTTGATTTACAAATTGAAGGAATATATTCAGATGAATGTGTGAACCCTATGAGTAATTGTTTAGTTTCTCTGTTGGAATATTTAGAAAGAGAGCAACAGCTTTTGTTGAACGATGCTGCCATGGATGGAGAAGAATCAGAAGTTGCAGAATTGCAGGATGATGTTAACACGCAAGCTGAAAGTATTATAAATTGTATTCTTGTTACCATTCAAGAAATATATAAAAAGGGAATTGAAGATACAATTCCTGAAATCAAAGATATCAATTTTGATGAAGAGATTGTTGAAAATGAACCGGAAAGCAATGAAGGGAATAAAGAAGATGATGTTGATCAATTGATTTGTGAGAATCATCTGAAGAAGCAGTTGCTGGAGAGTATTAAAGAAGACATTTTGAAATTAAACATGCCAAAACTAATGAAGATGCTCGATGCCATTTTGTCGCATTTGAAGGAATCCAGGAATTTGAAGGTTAAAGAAGAAGTCATGCGGTGCATTCCACTCTTGGAGCAAATAACTTTGCTGGCGGAGTTCTTCTTGACCCAGCAAGTAGCGGCTCACAGAGTGTCTTGCAAGATGCTCTCTGTTCTGCTCAACATCTTCACGGAACTCTTAACCAAAGGGTAAGCTACCACATGCATTCTGTACTAATAGTACCTGGGGTGTTTCACTATGCAATTTGCGTGCTTCTTCTTCATTGTTTTATTTTTTGCAACAATGCTACAAACAAAAAGTGTTATTTTCGAGTAGACTCTTTATTGGGTTAAAAAAATCATCTGTCGTGATCAAAATCGGTACCTGACTAACTTCTACCTACTTCTCTGAATTTGTGAGATGTGCTAAAATTCCTTTAGCACATCTCACAAATTCAAAAAAGATGTACATTAAGCCTTACAGCAACTGGTTATTGCTAAAGGAATTCAAACTACAGCCAAGCTTGCAGAGGGTTCTTGAGGTGTGATGTAAACAAAAATAACACTTCCCAAATACATAATTGTAATATTATTTTTAAAGTGTTTTGTGGGATAAGTCTCTGAAGTATGAAACATTGCAAAAATTTCCCTCAATCGCGGACAGAAAAAAATTATGATAAATACAACAGCATCCCTTGGGAGTGATTTAGTATTTACGCATTGGTCTATTTATTCGATCAAGGTGAATTTACGCAGTGTTTCATACTCAGGGTAAAGTTCGTGGATGATTTAGGAATATGAATGTTTTCCTTGCAGTTTCTGCAGTCCACTCGAGGCAGGGGAAGAGAGCGGGGAAGGTGAGAGCCAGGGGACATTGGCTGGAGGGATGGGGCTCGCTGATGGTCAGGGAGAAAAAGATGTTTCTGAAAGAATAGAAAATCAAGTAAGATCTTTAGTATTTTGCTCAATTGAAAGAAGTCTTGCTTTTTACAAAATTATAAAAAAATTTTTTTTTTTTCAAACCATGATATGTAAAAGATCTATTTTTTCAAACTTTTGTCAGAGTGGTAGTTGTATATGTATTGGTAGAGCTTTTGTACGCCCTCTTTTGATACATCTCCAGAAGACATATCATGTACATACCTACAATTTCCAATCTCGAGCGACAACTTTTCTGATAGCTCAGTTTGTGCCTCATTGGCGTGGAATAGACACAACTCCTGATGACGTTGGATACGACTACGACTTAATGTTGATAATATTGCCCTTTTCCATACCAGAGTTTGTAAAATCTGTTTGTTCAATTTGATATCAAAATTCTAATGACTGTTATTCAAATTTAATATCATTGATGGACTTATTTTGATTTGTTTTAGGATCAATTGGACGATGCCAAAAAACCAGGAGAAGAAAAGGATAAAGAAGATAAAAGAGATTGCAAAGAAGAAGATAATGGGGTGGAAATGACGGATGACTTTGAATCACATCTTCAGGATTTAGAGGAAAAAGAAGGTGATTGTTAGGGATATTGTTGAAGGGCAACTAAATGTAATCCAACTCTTTGATAATCTCTCTCTCAAAAGTGCTACATCCCAAATGGAGTCTTGGCCTCGCATTTACTGCACTACCAACTCCTCAGTCCTCCTGCAGCCATCCTCTTAGGTTTTCTTTTAAAGAAGTTGTATGGTATCTATTCTCTCTTCATCCTCCTCCCAACACACCCTGGGCCTCCCCAAGAGTCTCTTTCCACCTGAGCATCCATTCAGAAGTTTTTTTGGGACACGACAATCTGGTGCCTGATTTTGGTATTTCACGAGAAAAAAAGATGAATGCATGAAAGTGTTAGGAAGACATAATAAAACGTAAAACAATCATGAAAAGCTTATTGCCCATGTGCGTACACAGTTTGTAGGAAAGAAGTACAATGGAGCAACAAAGACTCGACAGGATGGGTTAAAAATTTAATATTTATTTGTATAAATATACATAAATATTCTCGCTTGCTTTAAAATTATTACCAGGGGTGCTATTAAAAGAGTAAAAAAGCATTTTTTGCACATGCAAGGTCTATTTTATTTGAAACAATTTTACATGATTTGAGTTTGGGGACCTTGTAGGTGCTGTGCAGTCCTCATAATATAATACTAGTTTAAAATATAATTATTGTTTATAGGATCTGAACAAGATTCTGATGATGAAGATGATGCTGACAAGCAAATGGGAGACACGGAGGCCGGTGCAGACAAGTGAGTGCATATTGCGTATTCTAACTAATACACTGAAGAGCCTCGATCAATTGATCTGAACTATTGTGGCTCGAGTTTACGGTGGATAATCAAAAGCTAAAATAATATGGATGTACCATAACTTCTTTAATGATATTAAATCGTAAAAAACTTACATAATGTATTGTAGAGAGGATCAGGTTTCTCAATGTTTCATCAATGTTGTATCCGACGTCATCAGAAGACGTGTGTCTTTTTCGAACAAAGAAGTAAGATTCTTAAAAAAGGCCTTAAATACCATACCATGCGCTGTAAAGTTTGCACCAAATAAACAAGTTACATTGCTATTAATTACAAAAATTCATAAATATGATGCTCAATGCCTTTTTTGAATCAATTATTCAAATATTGTTTTATTTTTTTTAGACTTGACGAGCAAATATGGGGCTCTGATGAAGAAGATGACGATGCTGAAGAAAATCAAAAACAAGAAAAGGAAGAAAAGGGCTCGGGGAAACCTCTGGGAGACAAACAAGTGGGAGCTAAAGAAGATGATAGTGAACAAGAGGAAGAACCCACTGGGGATGATAATGAGAAGAAGAAGGATAAAAACAAGAAGGATATCAATGAAATGGAGGAACCAGAATATGATGACGACCAGGTCAGTAAAAAGTTGCATGTTTTGAAGATGATTCATCTTTAAACTGGAGTTATGTTCACTTGACATATTTACCAAGGAAGATTGAGGATAACGTGAGTTCTACCATAAGAGTGTGTCTAAAATCCTAAAAGTCTAATTAATCTTGAAAGTTACTTATAAAATGTTCATAGAGATAATTAATTTTGTAGTTGTCCAGTCAATAGCGCAGCTGGTAGAATGCTTGCGCTCAAAGCCATAAGGCTAGGATTCAAACCGCATTGTGGGTGTCAGAAATGATTTCCTGTTCTGTTGTTTTCTTCGACACAAAATCAAAGACCTGGCAAGGTTAACTCAGCCTTTATAAGAAATAAAGCATATGCGCTCTCAAGAATAGGGAAGCCCTCACATCAAGTTAAATGACTAATGCAAGACTGCCCCTTCCCTGTAAAAATAAATAGGTTCCAATTGCTACACATGGAACCTTTGGGAACTACAACTGCATGTGGAGCTTAGTTTTTGTTGGGTGATATTTTTGTTAATTTCTATAATCAAATGGACAATTTAAATAACTAAGTACCAAAATATTGCATTTTTAATGAAGTGTGCAGTTTGGTTATAGAAAACAGGTTAAATACAGTTTGTAAAAAATATTTTTACATGTTAAAAACTGAGTGGGATTTTGAAAATTTAAAGAAGGCAGTGAATACCGCGCATATTCATATTGACAAAGTAAAAAAAAATTGGCAGAGATGAGGGTGTCTTGTTAGCTGCATAAATCTTTACTCTGTATAAAAATCTGATAAACATTTGTACCCTTCCAAAATATGTTTCTTATTTGGATCACTATGGTTCTTGTGCCTTTTTCACATCAACGGTTCTAATAATGTTTCTGTTTAGGTTGATCCTTACCACGGCAAACAAAAACCTCTGCCGGAACCAGAACCCATGGATCTGCCTGATGATATGAACCTTGATGATCAAGATGGGAAAGAAGAACAGGTACAGAGAACATTCAATTATAATTTCCATTGTAGCATTGTCTGTTTGTGTAAATATTGTAACACAACATGGGCTCTTGGGTCTTCTTTTGGAAAATGAGAAGGTTCTTTGATTCTTTATTTAATGTTTTATTTCTACAGAGTTTCTTTCAGGATAATCTCCCTCACCACACACAAGAGCTTTGCCTCTTTTTGGTGAGGTTCAGCTGATAGAACAATTAACTTATTATGTTATAGAAATAAGTTTTATGTAAAAAAAAAAAAAAATGTACTAAAAAGTGTTATATTAAAAAAAAAAAAAAATTGTGGTCAGAGAAGCACTAGTTACACTCTGGTCTTTACACACTTTTGCAGTAATTCCCGCACGCTAGTTTTTTATTCAATTTTTAACATTCTAGCAAAACAAAAATCTATTTTTAACATTGCTAAATTATTTTTTTATTCTATCCACGCAATGAGGTCCACACTTAAATTTTGTGGATTTGATGCTATAATCAGACAACTCAAATTTTGTAGGTTTTGAGTTATTTATGCGGAATATGTATTTGCGTTGCTCAAGGAGTACTCAATGCCATAATTGTTTACCTCAAATATGGCACCATTATTAAATTCAACACAAATTTCAAAAGTCTAGAAGTCTTGCTATTTTAATACTTTGAAAAAAAACCTTATTTCTGCTACAATCGATCAAGCACAAATTCAAAATTACAAAAAAATGTGACGTCACACAGCTGGGTTTGCTAGGGAAAGTTTAAATAATAATATGCTTTTGGTTGTTAAGGGTTTAGTTCCATAGATGTGTAGGTAACGTTTGTCCGCTGAGAAAAAAACAATTTTTAAACCTCAGTGCAAAAAACGTTTTGACCCTATTTGATGACATGTATGTTTCAACTTTCAGGAGGGACAAGATGATACCAATCCATTTGAGATTGATGTCATGAAGGATAAGAAACAACCTGAGGAAGAAAGGGAAGAGAAAGGTGATGATGATGATAAGTCGAAAGACAAGAAAGCAGAAGAATCCAAGGAAATGGATGTGGATGGAGACGAGGGGACAGATAATGAAGATGAAAACCAAACTGACAAGGTAACTAGTGATGGGATCAAAGTTATTTGGTGATCTTTTTCTTTCTTGATTTAAATCGATCTGTGTTTCAAAATAAAAATTGTTATCGGCTCATAGATCCTGAAATGAGGATGTCTACCTATTTAAAAATGTTTTGCAAGGTGAATAAATAATATAAAAATATAATTACGGTTACAGGTGTTTTGGATTTTTTAAATGGATTTTACGAACCGTGTTGAAGAGAAGAACGGGGCTTTACGTGGTCTTCCAGCTTGGCGTTGACCGATTTGCATCTTTTTAGCTACAATGTGTGCTGGTCTTTCATAGCTCATTCTGGGACATTGTCTCCTGAATCTGCTCCATTTGACGAAGTCCTCTATTTACAGGCGTTTTGTATTTGCCCTCGTTAATTGATTAATTTTCCTTTATTTCAGCCTGATGAAACTGACCTACAGAATAAGGATGATGATGAAAAATCAGACGAAGAAGGTGATGCTCAACAAAACGAAGATAATCCAGAAGTTGAAGAAATAGAAAATGAGAAAGAAGAAGTGAGCAAACCACCTCAAGTACCAGGAGAGGAGAATAAAGAAGAAAATGATGGCAATGCTCCTGATGAAGAAGAAAAGGATGCAGCCAATGAGGAAGCAAGGCCGTCCAATGACAAAGCCAGTGCAGAGGACCAAGTGGAAAGTTCAGCAATGGAAAAGGGATCCAAGGACATGGTGCAGACCAATCCTCAGATAGAGAAGGAAAAGGAATCTGCACCATATGTAAGCGTTTCAAATCATACAGACAAACAAAATCTATAGACATAAAAGTTAGGGTTGCTTTTTTTTTGGTTTTTAGAAAACATAAAACTGTGAAGTTTGCCCGCCGAGAAATGGAACATCCATTCTGAGTGATATTCCTAGTCCATTCACATTTAAAATAATGAGGTCCGCACGTAAATTGACATAGGCAAAATGTCACCCGGCCGGGTTGCTGTAAGGGAAAATGCATACAAAAATTTAGTTATTGTTTGCTATAAGGACGGCAGTCCCATAGAAGCCTGACGTTTGCTCGCCATGAAAAGTTTCAATTTCAAAAATGTTCCAACCTCATTGAGGGTGTGATGTTTCAATCATAGCTTAGGGTCTTAAGTCTGAAAGAAAAGGATTTACTTTGATGTCATAATATTGTTGTCTAAGAAATTCATTCTAAGTCCATGATGATGATAAGGATGACTGCATTAAACATGTCTTGGTTATTTATTGATTATAAAGCGGGTGATCGACGTACGAGCTATTATACCGCGGTTTTAGAGCGACGGTTTTACTCGCGGCTCGTCAGCGCTGATCGACTAGCGAGCAAAACAGTCGTGCGATCGCGGTCGGTTCAAGATGTCGTGCTCAAAATATGAAGTTTTGTGTTACCTCGCTATAGCATGCAACGAAATTAGAAAAAATAAGCGTAGACGCCCTAGAGTTTGGGTTAAAAGTTGGATCGAAAAGAGGCAGCACTTGTCGCATACCCATTTGATACGTGAATTGTCAGCAGAACCACTTGATTACAGAAATTACCTCAGAATGTCTGCGGATTTGTATGACGAATTGTTGACGTTAGTGGCACCCATAATACAAAAACAAAACACAATAATGCGGTTTCATGGCGAGCCGAGTAAAAAATCAAACATACATGACGAGCCACGAGCCCGGCTCGTCGGTATATAATACCGCGGTATTGCAATGATACACCGGCGAGCATTACCGACGAGCCGCAACACCGCGGTTTTACTCGCCCGTCGATCAGGGCCTTAAGGAAAAAGCTTACAAAGCAATTCATGAAATGTGTGTTTTTCACATAGGAACAATCTCAAGAGCAAGAAGGGGAAGAAGAGAAAGGTGTGGGGCAGTCGGAGCTGAGTGAGAATCAGAAAGGACATAAAGGAGACAGAAAAGATAAGCCACAGAGTAGCGCAAGGGATAAAAGCAGGAAGGAAGAGCAGGACAGAAAAGATAAGAGGAATAAGCCGGGAGAAACTGATCAAGATAGAGCTTTGGGTAAGGATAACTGAACATTGTAGGTCAGTGGTTCCCAAACTTTTAATTTCGCGTACCACTCACGAAATAATAAATCAGTGGCGTACCACTGAAGTGCAACAGTGAAAAAATTGTTCAAAATGGTAAAGTTATATAAACTGCAACAACTGTTTATGACAACATTATGTTTATTTATTAATTATAGAAAACAAATACAATCGGGGCTATTCTTAGACATTTTAGCCGCCCGTTGAGCCCATGCATTTGTATGCATTTGCATTTGTATGATGACCTGTCAATCCAAGATGGCCGCAAGTGAACAGCTGATTATTCTTCATACAAATATTACCAAAATTCGGTAGGTGGCTATGAAACTTTCAGCAAAGGTATCATTAGTTTGTCAAAACGTGGGCTCAATGGGCGACTAAAATGTCTAAGAATAGCCCCGAGGACTTAGTGCGAAAAATGGTGCTGCATGTTCGAGACAAGAAAGGAAACATTTGGCTCAGTTGTACTTAATTTAACGCGTGAAAGTGAAAAACGTTTTATGTAATTATAATTATTTACTGTTATTTTTTATGTTATTTTTTACTCGTATTCCTTGACTTATAGGTTGGTATGAGGCTGACCACCCATACTGTAAAAAATGGTTCACTTTGCCAATGTCACCCCTGTTTCAGGGAATGTCGGCAAGAGTTGCAGGGCTTATGTTCATTTGAGGTTTGGATTTTATTTGTAAGTACACAATCAGCATTTGTAAGCGCGAACTACACGTGTTTGTTTGTGGGCATACATCTGAGAGCTTTGAATGAATATATCCTTGCAACTTAGATTATAGATTATAGATTATAGACTGTGTATTTCCTATGACCATGGCTGCTTGCGTACCACCTTAAGAAGCGTCGCGTACCACTGGTGGTACGCGTACTGTAGTTTGGGAATCACTGTTGTAGGTTATTAAATAAAGTCTGAAACTTCATGGTCGGTGTTACATGAAAAATTGTTTTTGTTTTCTTTCATAAACCTTAAAGCAAATTATTCAGTGAACATATTTATTCACAGGTGAGATCAAGGAACCAGTTCAGAAGAAAATGAAGACCATGAATATTCAAGACAAGGATAAAGAGGATGAAAATGCTGAAGACGAGGGTGCGGAGCAAAACCAGGACCAGGAGAAGGAAGCCGATCTGTATCAACACATCAAGCAAGCCAAGCAAAGCGATACACAGGTATTTACCATTTTGAAAATATGAATGGTTGTTTAAAAAAAGGTACATTATGTCGTAAATCTTTTATTCCCAGGTTATCGATGCAGCCACAAAAGAACAAGCAGAAGTCCAGCCTGTGCCCAATAACCCTGAAGACGAGAATGTGGATGACCTGAACCCGGATGATGATATCGAAATGGACTTATCAGAAGATATTCCGGTATTGTTTTTATTTGTGTCTATTTATTATGTGTATTACAAATTGCTGCAAAAACTTCAAAACAACACAACTAACTGCACCTTGAACTATCAAAAATGACATTTTAAAAAATGGCGGTGCTTGATCTGATTTTCACCATGCTCACTATAAGCTATTTACGTCAATAGCATGAATGTCACCAGCTTTTTATTCATTTTAGATTGATGATGATCCAGTAGAAAAACTGGACTCTGAAAAGATGGACAAGACAAACAATAAAGAGAAAGACAAGAAATTGGATAAGGGAGATGGTAAAGGTGAACAAGATCCAACTGGAGAGATGGGAGTGGAAATTGAAGGAGAGGATGTGAAGACAATGACTGTGGAAAGAGGAGTAGATTCTACTATCCACACCAAGTAAGAAACAATTCCTGTTCTAAAAGCATCCAAAATAATAATTCATTATCTAGCAAATGGGAATTCATTAATAACTAATTCATTGAATATGACTGTTAATTTTTTTTCAACCTGAAAAATAGGTCGATATTGCGGGATGATTTTATTTCTAAAATAAATGTACATTTAAGTTCACTTCTCATCATCACCTAAACGATTAATGCCCGCTTTCCACTGCGAGCGGGAAATAGCTGAGCGGGAGCGGGAAATAGCTGAGCGGAGCGTAGTCAAATAGTTTTGGCCTTCCATTGCGAAAGAGTTTTAAAAAATAATGGTATTTGCCTTCCACAGCCAACGAGCTTGGCGGAGTGAGCTAGGCGGGAAATGAGATGAGTCAGATGAAAGAGTTTTTTGCCTTCCATCTACAGCGGGCTTAGCGGAGCCAACTAGTGTGTGACAGCTCGTTGCAGCCTACGCCCAGATCAAACGTTTTAATGATTAATAAAAAAAGTTTTTTTTTGTTTCGAAAAATAAAAAGTGATGTATTATTTTGCTTTAATACATAAAAAGTAGATGTTTGAAATAAAACATACATTTTAATATTTTCAAATTAATAAAATAATGTATGATGTGTTTTTGTAAATCATGTATGATGTGTTTTATCGCTGTCACGCAACTGCGCGGGTTGGCGCGGGGGGCACGGGGGAGCGAAGTCAGTTGAAAACTAGCGACCGAGACCATGACACAGCGGACCCATTTTTACTCGCTCAGTCCGCTCCGCTCACTCCGCTGTCGGTGGAAGCACTTCTATGAAATTTACTGTTGCTAGTCGAGCGGAGTCCGTACGGAGTCCGCTGGAAACTCGCTCAACTCTGCGACCACTTTTGTAACTCTTTGTACTCGCTCAGTCCGCTCCGCTGACTCGCTGTCGGTGGAAGCACTTCTATCAAATTTACTGTTGCTAGTCGAGCGGAGTCCGTACGGAGTCCGCTCCGCTCGCAGTGGAAAGCGGGCATAAGAGGCATTTGTCATATCTATCAAGAATATTTTAAAAAATTTATACCTGACGATGATCTAAGATTGAAAACGTTAGTAAAATTAAAAAATAAATAATTGTAAAAGTGAAAATATAAAACAGTGTTTGATTTAAATCCTTAAACTAAATAATTAATGAATATTTGCAGTACTCTCTTCTTAAATTTCTCCATCAGTAACTTGAATAAAGTTGTGACGGATTCTTTGAGCTTTTCGTTTAGTCAAGGAAGACAAGCAGATTCTGATATTTTGCAACAATTGTAATCTAATCTAAGTTGCAAATATATGTAACATTAAAGATTCACATTATATGCATTTTCACAAGCAGACACGTATAAGTACACGCTTAAACATGCCGCATGTGGACTTACAATATAAAAGACGATGGTTCCCCAGCCATGGCAATAAAGACTTTGTCTGCGCTTCAGATGATCGGCGGCTGATTCTCTTCTTGCTTCCTTATTTACTTTTTCTAATTTATGCACTAACTCTCTCATATTATATTTTCTCTGATTTTCTTAGTTACTCTAAACTGTGTCTCTTATTTTTTGTTGGTACTGCCGTGTGCTTGCTTCTGTTTGCCATTTACTTTAAATACTATAGTGTTGTATTTTCCATTAGGCGATAGTTTGAGTATATATACACAGAATACCAGAGGTTTGCGAACAAAGACCGACAATTTCAGTTTAAATTTTTCCTCCAGTGATTTTTCTGTCGTAGCTCTTACTGAGACCTGGCTGGGCACTGACATTGATTCCCGAGAGTTAATCGATGACAGATACGATGTCTGGCGAAGTGATCGTGGTTCTCGGGGAGGAGGAGTGCTTTTGGCCGCACTTTCAGATCTTAATGCACGAGGTAATCCGGAGTGGACCTGTGATGCAGAGTCTGTTTGGGTTACCTTGCCAATCAGCTGTAGTGGTAACACTACCAAAAACTTACACTTGTCCTGTGTTTATGTACCTAAAGGCACTGAATACAATTCGCATATCGAAAGCTTCCTTAAGCTCCTTTCCAAACTTACAGAAGACCTACCAGATGATATCTTCTTAATTCTTGGTGATTTTAACATGTCAGATATCGAGTGGTCTGATACCCCGGGTGAGCAGTTTCTCTGTCCCACTAACTACTCTTCTTCATGCTCGAGTAGTTTCATAGATACATTGTCTTTTCTCGGCTTTTATCAATTTAATTCCATCAAAAACTCCCTTAATCGTACTCTTGATCTTATTTTGTGTAACGCTCCTCTAGTGTCGGGGATAATTCATTCTGGTCTTCCTTTCGTACCTGAAGACTCTCACCACCCAGCGATAGAACTGGTTTTGTCTTCCCAGCCACTTCTCCAATTACATGAACCTCAACGCATTATATACTTATTTAAAAAGGGTGACTACAAGGCACTAGGAGGTTTTCTCGCTGAGGTCAACTGGTCCGATGTTTTGACAGCATCTCCCCTTAACACCGCTGTGACAGCATTTTATGATATATTAAATTACTCCATTGATCAATTCATACCTACCCAACGCTTAAACCGCAACCACCATTTTCCATTATGGTATAGTGCACCCTTGATAAAGATCACTAGGGAAAAAATTCGCTACCATAATAAATTTATGAAATTTAAAAACCCTTCTGACTATCATACTTTCACATTACTACGATCCCGTCAGAAAGCTATGGCCAAGGAGTGCTTTTCTCAGTTCATTATTTCCGCTGAAACTAACATACAAGAAAACCCTAGAGCATTCTGGAGCTTTGTTAAAAGCAGACGCAAAAATAATTCAATTCCCATGTGTATGTCTACTGATGGAACAAATTCTGTTAATGGTGGCAAGGAAATCTCCATCGCTTTCTCCGATTACTTTTTCTCTATGTTTGATCATGACACCCATAGTTCCACCGTTCATTCTTCTGAGCCAGGAAAACCTAACCTGACTGGCCTTGGTTGTTGTTCTACTGACAGAAATATTTTAACTACATATCTCTCCAACCTTGACGTAACGAAGGGTGCTGGTAGTGATGGGGTGCCGCCTCTGCTTCTTGCCAGATGTGCTGAGGTTGTGGCGGAGCCGCTCTCCATACTCTTCTCACGCTCCTTAAGAGAGGGTATTTTCCCTGACATATGGAAAGAGGCTCTAGTGTCTCCTATTTATAAATCTGGTCCCAATAATTTGATCAAAAACTACCGTCCGATTTCAATTTTGTCTGCTATAAGTAAACTCTTCGAGCGTGTAATATACGACCAACTTTATGGTTCTCTCAAATCATCATTCAGCGACCAACAGCACGGTTTCCTTCGCAATAGATCTGTTTTATCTAATCTCTTACCTTTCACTGACTATGTATTTTCTAACATGCACAGTGGATTGCAGACCGACGTTATCTACACCGATTATGCCAAGGCTTTTGACAGAGTAAATCATAACATTCTGTTGAGCAAATTGAGTAAGCTCGGAATCCACGGTGATCTTCTAAGATGGATAGAATCCTATATCCGTAATCGTCGTCAGGCAGTGGTAATAGGAGGCTACAAATCAAACTTTGTCACCATTCCTTCCGGTGTTCCCCAGGGATCGCATTTGGGACCCCTTTTCTTTACTTTGTATATCCACGATATTGGTGACTGTTTTCTTCATGCAGAGCATCTCCTATTTGCTGACGATATGAAGATTTTTTTGAGAATCTCTGATTCATCTGACTGTGCAAGACTTCAATTAGATCTCGATCGGCTTTCAGAATATTGTGCTGCCAATAGACTATCCATTAATGTTAGCAAATGTCACAAGGTCTCGTTCTCACGTAAACTTTCACCCTTAAATCATATTTATTATATTAACGATTTTCCTATCGAGTCTGTTGACCGGGTACGAGATCTGGGTGTCATAATGGATAGCAAACTCACCTTCGTGAATCATATTGACAATGTCTTGGAGAGATCATTCAGGGTGCTCGGGTTCATTTTGCGAACTTGCAAACCCTTCAAAAAAGTTACGGTATTAAAAGTTCTCTACACAACAATGGTTCGCTCACTTCTTGAGTACATGTCCCCTGTTTGGTCCCCCTCTTATGCGGTGCATATAAAACGTATCGAGAGAGTACAAAAAAGATTTATAAAACACATAAATTATAAGTTTAACTTATCTTTTCCTGATTACAAGTCAGCCCTTGACTATCATAAGCTGGTCGATAGGCGTGTTGTTTGCGACATGATGTTAATCCACGGCATTTTGCACAACAAAATTGATAACCCTGATATCTTGTGTATGTTATCCCTCAACATTCCAACTCGCAGAACCAGGCACACGGTAGACCAACTTTTTCATCTCCCTGTGTGTCGCACTAACTATGCTCAGAGCGCGCCAATTTACCGGGTGTGTGAAACTTATAACAAGTGTTTCAGTAGCATTGATATTTTTCATTTAGAGACGGCGCACTTTCGCAAAGCGGTGGGTGCTTCACTCAGGGAGAACTGATTTTCTTTATTTTTAAATTTACATCATATTCTGTTTTGAGAGCAGTATTTTTTTTTTCTTGTAATTAGTTACTTGTAATTAACATCTTGTAATTATTTCCAACTTCCTAAATTTTATATCCGTGGCAACATATAATTGGCCATGTTTTTTTTGTAATTGCTACTATTATATTTCTTATGTAACGCTGTTTGTTGTCCTATTAAAATAAAAAAATAAAAAAAAATAAAAAAAAAAAAAACCCGAATCTCAAATGAACATACACCCTGCAACTCCTGCCGACCTTCCGTGAAACAGGGGTGACATTGGCAAAGTGAACCATTTTCTACAGCATGGGTAGACAGCCGCATACCAACCTATAAGTCACGAACATACACAACAAATTACATTTTTAAAATCAATAAATAATAATATGTTAACAATTAAGGAGTGTTATTCAAAAGAAATGAGGCATGCTGGAAGCGTGAGGGATCGTGACATCTTCTGTATTTTTATTCCTATGTTTTTTTTCCCATGCTCAAGTACGTACTGAGGTATGAATGAAACATTACTTTATAAAACCTTTGATCTCTTTCAGATTGGATATGGCCAAAATTCAATTTGGTACAATGGAGAGTTCAAGTGTGACTGGCGCTTCAATCCGACAAGCCCTCGCAAATCGTGGTCCTCATTTTGGTGGATCTGAAGAAAGTGCCGCTTGGCACTCTCTGTGGGGCAGAACTGCTTCCCAAGCCAGACTTCTAACTGAACGACTGAGGCTCGTTTTGGAACCAACAGGACTTAGTAGACTTGCTGGTAACTATAAAATTTGATGAATATTCTCTCTCTTTCTCTGATGTTGTTCAATACCAGTGTGAACTTTGGGCTCCCAAATGCTGTGCCTCTTATTCCTCCTGTTCACTGTTCACTTTTATCGCTTTTTCAACAGTGTTACTAACATATTTTATTGTTTAGGTGATTATCGAACTGGCAGAAGAATAAACATGCGTCGTGTGATACCGTACATAGCATCGCACTTCCGCAAAGACAGGATTTGGTTGCGTCGCACCAGGCCGGCCAAGAGAGAATATCACATTGCTGTGGCCATAGATGACTCGAGCTCCATGTGCGACAATGAATCTAAGGAACTGGCGTTTGAAAGCTTGGCTCTTGTTTCTCAAGTAAGTGATTTGAAATATATTCCAATATTTTTTTTGGTCAGTGCTGTTCTTATGTGAATCACACTTCAAGAGCCCTCTGTGAGCTTGCTGTATCAGGTCCTCATGACTTAGGTCATCACCATTTAGAAGGCATCTGAGTCCTGTGCAACCCAGAACAACTCCCCCACTCATTTATTCCCAACCAATATTGAATATTTATCACACCTATTCTTGTTGATCCTCAAGCTTGCTTGTAGATGCAGCATCTGATACTTTCCATCTATGTTTATAAAAACAAAATGTGTGTTTTAGGCTTTAAATCTCTTGGAAGCTGGAGAGTTGTCAGTGTTGAGTTTTGGACAAGACACTCAAATCCTGCATTCATTCTCCGACCAATTCACTGAAAGTTCTGGAAGTAAATTACTGCAAAACTTGACCTTCAAGCAAACCAAAACAAGGATCGCCCAGCTGCTTGACTTTGCATCAGCCATGTTTGAAGAGCAATGCTCGACAAGCAACACACCCAATGCCAAACTCCTATTGATTGTCAGCGATGGACGGGGAATCTTCTCTGAAGGGAAAGAGAGAGTGGTGCAGGCTGTAAGGAGAGCGAGACAGCAAGGTGTTTTTATGGTTTACTTGATAGTGGACAATCCAGCCAGCAAAGTAAGTTTTTACATAATTTAAGCTTTTCTCTATTAGCTCCCTTTGATCTACTGGTGAACACAGATTTTCTACAGTTACTTACATAAGTCATAGGCAAATCTGTCATGTTTTCCAGCAGCCTTATTCCTGATTCAGACATGTCGAGTACTAATTCATTAGTAGGAAAATGTATGCATGTGTCTGTAACACTAACCTCACTGGCGTGTGGTTATACATACTACGTATTCACGCATACACTCTTTGTCTTCTATTTTGCATACACTCTTGTGGATGTAAGTTTCTATAAGAAAATCCACGTGTCATTCTGTTTTATTTGATCGAATATATTTTTGCAGGTATCCATCCTGGATATCCAGATGCCGACATTCACGGAAACCGGCCAGTTGGAGAGCATCAAACCATACCTGGACACCTTCCCATTTCCGTTCTACTTGATATTGAGGGACATCGTAGCCTTGCCCTCAGTGTTAAGCGATGCTTTGAGACAATGGTTTGAACTGGCCGCCAACATGGATAAATAATTCAATCAACGATGGAGTCGTGGCAGAAAGCCAGGGGAAAGAGTTGTAAAATCGCCCCGCCAGATTGCTAACAAAAAGGCTTAGTGATTTTTTTTTGGTTGCTAAGGGCCATACTCACCTCGTCTTGATATGTCACATTGCTGAAAGAAATTTGTCACGTTCCCACTCCATTATTTATGACTTATATTGAGATATTTTTGTAAAGGAAATGACTGATAATAAAATTTAAACTTTGTTGAAAACTTTATTTTTATTAAAATATTACAAATGGAAAGTTTCTCTAAACTTACAAATTTATGAGAAAATATATATACTTGATTATTAATAAATAATGTACATGATATATTTTTATTTTATACCAAAAATAGTGTTTTCATAAGACTTTGTCATTAGTACAGTATACATACACGGGATCCCAAAAACAATGAATATTTGGACCAGCAGAGAAAGGCGGAGGAACACCATGCAAAAGTGACTGTTCAATTAACATTATTGCTTTGTCATCACATAAATATTGTGATATTAATTAAGCAGAAAAGCGAGAATGTGATTTAGTTTTTAGGATTATTAACTCTTATAAATTTACTTATTCTTCTCAAAAAACAACATTTTCTTTTAACATCTTGTTGAAATAACAGCACCGACCTTTTAACCACTTGATACATGTGTTACAATGTCTGCAATTGACTTCAGATTTGAGAAATTATCTAATACCGCACAGAATACATTGATAGAGCGACAAGGAGAGAAATGGAGGCCTTTGTCCAGGAGTGGACGACAACGGGCTTAAAATGAAAGGTATGTGTACGCGACACATTTTTTACTACTGCACATGACATGCACTATTATATCATAGCATAAAAATAATCTCTGACAGTGGACAAGTTTAGTACTGATAATATTTGGCGGTTAAAGAATTAAAATGGTTCATTTATATGACTCATGTAATACATGCAGGCACAGACAGTGTGTATTGTAATAGGTGCATTTTGGATACAAATTGTAATTACTATAGGATAGAAGCATAATAGAGATATTAAACGTTTTTTAAAGTAACCATTTTAAAAGCTGACACCTTTATTGAAAAACGATGTGATAGGCATTACGTCTTGTGTGAATTCTAACCCCTGTATTCACTAATCCTACTAACACTTACCTGAGGTCTCACTCGCGCTTACAATGGTTTTTTTATGCACCATCCATATGCACTATTCCTTGACTTATAGGTTGGTATGAGGCTGACCACCCATACTGTAAAAAATGGTTCACTTTGCCAATGTCACCCCTGTTTCAGGGAATGTCGGCAAGAGTTGCAGGGCTTATGTTCATTTGAGGTTTGGATTTTATTTGTAAGTGCACAATCAGCATTTGTAAGCGCGAACTACACGTGTTTGTTTGTGGGCATACATCTGAGAGCTTTGAATGAATATATCCTTGCAACTTAGATTATAGATATTATAGATCCACATTTTCTAAGGAAAGTGATCCTAGGATTGGTGAATATGGGGGTAGGTGTGTAATTGCTGCTTGCATTTCAAGCAAACAATCATTGCTTTGAATTTACGCACAGTATTGTGAGCTTTCATAGCATCTTTGGTGAATATGAGTGTTTATGTGATTGCAAAACGAAATATGGATCTAGTGTAGATAGATTATTGAAAAAAAAATACACCAGAATTAACAAATCATTGTACTTACTTGTCACATTACATAACAATCTTCTAGGCACACAAGCCTAGGAAAGTGTTTATTTATCATCTACACACTATTCAGTTTCAACAGTCCATAAATTACATTTCAAATCAACAGTATTCACACATTTTATGCTCACAGTGAGAAAAAACAAACATCTTTATATGATAGCCACCTAATCATAATAACTTTCAAATTGGTTCACTCTCTTCAGTTCTGAGTAAGGAGTGATAAGTGGCTTTAAGTGCCCTAACAATATAACTGTCCAAGTTCAAGTCCAATGGCCAAGTAATCTAACTTGAGCCAGTAGGTGTTCTCAGTTGGACAAAATACCCACATGAATGGGGTTTGGGGGCAGAAGTTTCAATATTTTGGCGACTTTAAGAAAAATACAAAATAATGAGAATTGTACAGGTGGTTTTTCTGTTTCCCACATCAATCAATATAAAAGATAAAGATGGCGATTGTGAGAGCTTTCCCATAGTAACATAAGCCACTAAACAAATTAGCAATAATAATAAAAGAGATAAGATAACAGCGGTATACATCAAAAGAAGGCATAAGAGAACAGTTCTTGTTGACGGTTGCCTGGGAACTGATTATAACAAGACCTCCCTGATGCTCAAGGCACCACTAATTTGGCACGCCAAATGGTTCTGATGCTTCATCTGTTTATTTTATATTGATAGATGGTTTCACCTAAACCTTTATATTATAATTCACTCTTTACCAAATACAGCCAACATTCTCCAGCTCTCCCTCCAGCCTTGCATCAACTGGGTTCTGCTTGTATAATTTGCGCTTATTAGTGACGACCAAGCATACAGAAGGCTCTCGAGGTGTGATTCACACAAACACAGCCCTCACCAAATAAATCAGCCTGAAATTTATTTACTCTCTTTGTCCCTATTACATATTTATCTTATTAAGATTGCAGCCTGTGATTCGACTCTAATATTAGATTGGAGAGAAATTGTGGGAATTTAAATATTGTGACGTCAGTTAATATTCTTACTTTATCTGGACGGAGTTGCAACGATAAAAGTTATATTTTATATTTTGGCAACACGTATACTTACAATTTATTCTTGTGATGGTCTTACAAGTAGACGGGTATATTAAATATTACTTAGCACTACAAATTTCCTCTTTCCTCGTCAAATAGATGGGCTTTCCTTAATTAAGATTTATTGTAATACATAAATACAACACTGCAGACGTCCGATGGCCATCGTTCAGTAATAAAAAACAAGTAATAACAACATCCACCGCGCTAACAGTTAAAAATCAGATTTTCTTTTCTTTTAAAAAAATAGATTTGTGAAGAGGAATGCAATTCACCAACCTATTTTGCCTGGCCAGAAACAGGTATTAACACTATCAATTAACAATTCATAATTTAATATTATAATGAATTATTAATTAATAATTACCCAATGACATCTGTTGAACCAGCGTCAAAGTAATTGCCAATAGGATACCGCACGTGGGGTTTGAACCTGCGCTTGTTTCAAGAACGCAAACTCGAGTGCCGACGCCCTATCCGCTCGACCATGCCAGCGACCAACATTTGTTTGACTTGTAAAAGGATTAGATTATACTCTTAAATAAATAAAACAAATGAATAAAATACTTAAAATAAGTACCGCTGGTACAAAATATTGCATAAATTCCCCACCTACAAAAAATGTATCAAAGATACAACAGCACCACTAGTGAGTGATTTATTTTTAAAACATTTTTGTCTATTTACGCACTGGTTGGGGAATGAACACAATACTTTATCCTACGGGTATAGATAATTTAATGGACTCTGCACAATTTCTGTAGTCAAAAAGTTGTGACATCAGTTAGTCGAGTTGCTAACTAATATTTTGATATTACTTGCTACGTCGAATAGACCTGCGACATTACCCTGCTGAGAAAATTAAAAGTTTAAGACAAACTTTATCCTGAAATATTAATCTTTAATGTTAATATATCTTTGCAACTTAGATTATAGATGCCGAGTCCATTGGATAGTACAAATTTAAACAGCTTTGCTACTAAAGAGTGTTATATGTATTATGCTTTGTAATTGAAGAAATCATAAAATTTCTACTCCAAGATTGGTCAGGTAGATATGGGTGTCACATTTGAATTGTATAAAACCGAAGGCAGCAATCTTGAACTCATCATCATCGTAAGGCAGTGCCTTTTTGTGCCAGCCATCCATCTCTACTCTTGCTATCCTCCAGGGCAGTGTTTTTTAATCTTCTTGGTTGAACAGGTTGAAAAATTCTACCAACCCCTTGTACCATAGACAAAATGTATTGTTGACGGGTGGGTAGGCAAAAACTATCAACGTGGTGGTAGCTACAGTTTTAAGTTTAAATATTTTGTAATGTTTTTTTTCACTAGTTGCTTATTTTGTAGTATATTACTATCGCGTAGTTCTACCACAATTTGGCAAATCTTTGAAAAATAAACAAGCCCATCGAATCATAGAAACTTGTATTTTTCCTTTTTTCTACAACCCCCAGCGGTCACACAGATTGACTAATATTGCTCTAGAGTTGCGGATAGGACGAGACATCCATTTCCAAATTCTGGAAGCATGAAATTCTTGGACGACCTCTTGTTTGTCGTCCCAAAATTTTCCCTTCAAAGATTTTACTAATAAAAATGCTATGTCTAATGCTAGTCTTGGATTAAGAAAGATAAGTATATGGAATTACTGAGAATGTGATTTCCTATGTTTATCTTATTTAAAAAAAAAAAAAAAATGTGATTTCCTATGTTTATCTTATTTAAAAAAAAAAAAAAAATGTAATCCTATCCTTGTCCGGTCGATAGCTCAGTTCAACTGAAGCGGTTGGTGTAGGGCCGGCCCCCTTACCTGTAAAAATAAATAGATTCCACTACCCACATGGAGAAAACGCAGCAAGCAGTTACGCTATACGTGTAGCTTAGTAGCATTTTTAGCCTAGATTGCCGCCTTTGGTTTTACAGAAGTTGTATATTTGATTAGCCGTTGTATGTGTCTACTTTGGAACGGCACCGTTGTCCTGTGGGGCGTGGTTGTTTTCCTGATGTTTATCGCCGTCTCCGTAGAATGTTGGCTGAAAATAACAAATGGGAATTAGTACACCTCTAAGACAAACCCAATACAATTGCCTCCAGTATAAAACATTACACAACGTCCCCCCAGTGTTTGCCTGGCTTATCTAACATTTGATTCAAAAGATGACCTTTCAATGAAATTGCCTTATAGGTTGGCTTATAGGTTGACTTATAGGTTGGTATGCGGCTGACCACCCATACTGTAAAAAATGGTTCACTTTGCCAATGTCACCCCTGTTTCAGGGAAGGACGGCAAGAGTTGCAGAGCTTATGTTCATCTGAGATTGGGTTTTTATAATGTAGGTCCACATGCGGCATGTGTTAGCGCGAAATTATACATGTCTGCTTGTGGGAATACATTTAATATAAATCTTAAATGATATATATCCTTGCAGCTTAGATTAGATTAGATCACATTCTACAATATCTGAGCTAAGAAGAAGACGTAAAACATGATAATGTGAGAGTTGCTTTAAATGTTTTTTCAAATCAATTTCCAGTTTTCGTAAGACAAATTGGTTCAGTACACATACAAACATTGCTAATGTGAAATTACCTCTGATAGACAAAAGACGAACACCTACTAAGGGGATGATAAGTTACCCTCGATCGAGTAAATTGAAAAACTGTATAGAAGAGATATCAGCACCCATAGTGCGTGACTAAGTTTTAATACATATTTTATATTTACGCAATCGAGGGGAGTCAATGCAATGTTTTTTACTCGGGGTAAATGACTCAATTACAGTGGAGTAGGCACAAATTCCATTCACAAAAAAATGTGGCGTGGTTGCTAGGGAAAAGGCAAACAAATATTTTGTCATTGGTTGCTGAGGATCCTTTACACGTTTGCCCGTTAAGAAAATATATAATTTAAAATTTTGTACTGAGTTCATTAGGACTTACTTAATTAAAAGAAAAAAAAAATCACAAAATAAACATGAGAAACTCGTTTGAGGAAAAAACAAAAAAAACTACATGTAACTAAATTATGATGCCAATAGCATTGGAGGAAATGATTCATATTTAATATGACTCCTTAATCTTAATTGTTGAATAGAATGGTATGAGGCTGACTCTCCATGCTGTAAAAAAATTTTCAATGCCACCTTGGTTTCAGGGAAAGTCGGCAGGAGTTGCAAGATTTATGTTCACGTGAGGTTTGGTTTATTTTATAAGTACAGGTGTCTGTTTGTGAGCGTGCATTGAATATAAGCTTTAAATGCCTACACATCTTGCAATCTATACATAGAATCTTATTTGAGCATACTAAAAAATTTAGTTTTGTCAAAATTTAAATGGTAGATGCATCGGATAGAAGTCACAGTTTTTTTAATGGTTGATTCAGTTGCAAAATTTAGTTATACGACATCTTGATGGAACATTATATTATGCGGTTTTATTATCACAAACATGAAAAAAATGAGATGGAACATCAAAAAAATCCACGCCATAAATTCAAAAAACATGTGAGTGGGAAACAAAAAAATCAAGATTAGGCGTTTTTTAGTACGGGAGTTTAGCAAAAGAAAACTGTACCCAAGTAAAATAAAACTTTACGCTTAAACTACCATAGCGTTTAACCAAAAATGTATAGAAACTAAATGAGCGCCTCTAATGCGAGTTTTAGATTTTTTTACTACGAGTATAAAACAATACATAAACTCCCTTCAATAACATAAATGGAAAAAGTGTATGACAGATACAACAGTACCCGTAGTACGAGTTTTTTCACAATACTCGAAGTATTGAATATTCGAAAAAATGTACCTATGTGAAAAAAAGTTTCAAAACTTGTTTCGCCACAGGTGCTTTTCAAGTTCACATACATTTTTCTCGAATACTCAATACTGAGTATTGTGAAAAAACTCATACTACGGGTACAGCACACTGAAGTGAGTGATTTAGTTTTCATACATCTTTTATATTTACACAAACAAGTATATTGCCACCTTAAAGGTAAAAGTAAATAAGTGCTGATTCACTGATTTGAGAAATCATGGATAAAAAAGACTTAAGTGTAAATTCTCATAATGAGTGTACTAATTATTATAAAGAAGTGCTCATGAAAAACTTGCACTAAAACACTAAAAAGTCATCACACTTTTGTAGTATTTTCTCTCGTAGAAAACAGGAACTAAGGTACATTTATCTGAGAAACCCACATTAGCTTACTATGCCATTTATTCAGTTTTACCTTTAAGGTATCGATATGTAATGTTTATACTCGAAATACTCCTACATATTGTTGGTGAACGCTATTGTTGAGTTTATACATGAAGTTTTATATTTGGGGAACTGATTATTTGCAGAACGCAATCTGGGCAATGAAGCTGCGTAATCAAACAATAAACTGTTATCAGGCAGGTCGTAAACTTACGCAAGAACGCTCATTTGCAGCTGATTGTTTCTAGCCCGCCCATTACTAGTTTGCCAAAGTGGCTTGTGAATCCCTGCGAACATGGCCATTCTATATTTTACTATTACAGAATTGAAGCATCACAGATTTTAGAAGAAGGTTAAATCTATTTTTGAAAAGAGTTATTAATAATAATCATAATATTAGAATGATTTATTTGGTGAGCGCTGTTTTTGTGCGAATCACACCTCAAGAGCCCTCTGCGAGCTTGGTTGCCGCTATAGAAAGCACCAATTTTCAAGCAAGACCCAGTTGCTGTAAGGCTGGATGGATCTTTGGTGACAGGTCTTTGGCAAAGGTATATGAATTTTCAAGAGAAGGATTCAAACCCACAACGTTCCATTTACGAGCCCGAAGCATTACCGCTAGACTACGGACCGGTCATAAAAATGAATCTATTTTAAAAGTTTAAATGGACTCAACACAATAAAAATTTGTGGAAAAAATGTGATGTCACTTGGCCAGTCTAAAGACGGGGCAGAAAGCCATAATATTATGTAGTTAAATTTATTTTAAAAGGTTGAATGGACTCGACACATTTAAAATGAAGGAGAGGGGAATGTGTTGTCCCTTGGTTGGGCTAAAGACAGGACAGTCGGTCATAACTTCAATACAATATTAGATTGGTAGTTTGAAGACACTACAGCGCTATGTACCACATTTAGCATAACCGTCAACTGGATCCATTTCACAATGCTGTTAACTAGAAAAATTCCCCGATTATCAGGAATCCATTATATTTATAATATTTTTTAGTGTTGATCTGTTAACACAGTGAAAGTCCATTTTTATGAATATTTAAAAATATAAATGGTAGAACAATGTTTTAATTCACTTTATTCTTTTTTTTTTTTTTTGCTCGAATATTTTCGCCTAATGAGGCATCTTCAAGAGCAGAATGGTTACAAATATATTTTTATAAAATAATTTTCAAAAAAAAAAAAAAACATTATATTTATATTTCATAATATCACCCGATAGCCGCTGCTACACAATTTTCGATCTTATAGCTGTGTAAAAACTAAATAAAAACAACAAAAATCGCAATTGGTCCTTAAAGCGCAGATCTGCGTTCCGGCACCCCGAGGAGTTAAGAGAAGATGTAAGAAGCTGGATGGAATCTTACTTCATGGTGGTCCTCCTGCACTGTCCTCTGGTTGTGCTCATCATCATCATCACTGTCCTCCTCGTTGGAGGAGTCTCCCCCGGAGCCTGCCGCTCCTGCTGCTGCTGCTCCAGCTGCCGCCGCTGAGCCTCCCACAGAGCTCCCACGGAAGGGGGCACTCGCATTTGCCTTGTCTGTAAATCAAACATACAATAAATTAGACCAGTGCTTAGTTGGTCAACAGCTCAGTTGGTAGAATGCTTGCATTCTAGAACTGAAGAAGGGTTATTAATTCCACAAGGGTCACAACCTCAAAAACGAATAAGATAAAGAATGATAATAATAGCAATTTTTGAACATTTTTTTACAGCGAAACTTCTCTTAAATAGAAGTGTCTTAAGCAACCACTGGTGTCTTCTCTCCCCTGTTCCAGTAGGATGGACCAGCTGAACTAAAAGCCTTGTCCCCAAAACCCATTCTGTTCCATAGAAGCTGTAGTTGGGGCATATTTACAGCGTCACCCAGTGCAGAACGAAGAGTGCGTTGTCTGCCACCTATCTGGTGGAGCTTTCAGTAAGTAAGGAGTGTACATACTGGAGTTGGTGTTGAGCTGCTTGTCCTTGCTGAGCTGGTCGTGGCACTGCAGACACACGCGCAGCATCTTGTTGCTCTGGCCGGGCAGGAGGCAGCGCTTGGAGGAGCACGGCCCACACACCACTGAGCCACACTTGCGACAGTGGTGCTGCAAATACACACATAAGCCATTCAGTTGCAGTTGCCTGCACACTGTAAAATGACATTTCATAGAACAAGTCCAGTTAGATGACCTTAGCCTGACTGAGTGAACACTGGACAGCTTTTTGTCCAACTAGAGTTTTAGTAGAGCAGAGATTGACCGATCTAGCTGAGGCAGTCTAAGATCTTTCTGGCTAGATTTTAAATCTACATACATTTCCAATGGATACTGATTCAGCAAGAGCAGGGTGATACTTTCCCTAAACTTAGAAAAGTATTAATCGTAGTGTATACTGATTTTTTAAATTATCTCGGGGTATACGTAACTGAACCATTCATTTTTTACATCAGAGCGGAAAGCTGCTGCACAAATAAGTCTTTTTTTAGGTGGAAAACTGGACATTCTTTTGTGCAAGTGTGTGATTTTTATGAGAGCATAGAGAGATACTAATGACAAAGGTGGGGCATATTTTGCTCAAGCTGGGAAAGAAAAGAGAGACAGCTTGAAAGTGAGCCTGTTCCATTCAAAGCAGGACATTTAGTTACATTTGGTATTCACTTAAATATTGCGTACTTATTTTTATAATATTTCATAAATTATCTTAACACAAATTTGAGCGTAGTTAACTTACCCTGCGATTGAGGACTGTGAACTGTGTCTTCTTACAGTGCATGCAAACAGTGGCATTGTTATCAGGGACCCAAACAGCCGCGTGTACCTCCACTGCCTTTTTACCACCTGGCGAAGAAACAACATGTCTTACTTCACTAATAAACCATAATACTTATATACCAATAATACTAAACACATACAGAGCAGAAATTTTTAACCTTAGAGCTGCCGATCATCAAACGTTTTAAACACATTTAAAATGTGGAAATTGCAGACAATAGTTTTAATTTTAGACAGTGATATACGTAACAGACAATGCCTATTTTGTATAATATTCTGCAAGGTATAATTTCAACAAGAAAAACTGGATCAGCTTAACAGAAACGTAAGCCTCTGTATAAGCGGATTTTCACTCAACCAACCAAGGAAGAGATCTCATTGAGCATAGTAACTGCCCTCCCTACAGTTTGCATCTTGGCAGTAACAATATCTATGCTCATGTTGCCTGTAATAATTGTCTGGAGCACAAAGACTAAATGTAGACAGTTCTATGGCGGTAAAGAGAACAAATGAATTAATCTGACAACAGTAGAGGATTGTGGATGTCTTTTGACTCTGTGTGGCTCACCTGAATTACGTAAATCGACAAATATATGAAAACTAAATCACTCTTTAGGAGAGATTACATACATTTCCAATTGACACAACCGAGGTGAGATTTATGCAACATTTTATACTGTAACTCTATCCCCATTCCACTAGGGGTGACCATAGCCTCCGCAGAGCTGCCTCCATTTCTTCCTATCCTTACCTCTTTCAATTCATTCGAATCCTTCACTTTTTTCATACATTTTCTACTTTTACATGCACTTACTGCACATCACATTCTTTAAATCTCGTCAATCTGATCACTCCATACTTTTCTTGGTCGTACCCTTACCTCTTTTTCCTTTCACACTTCCTGTGTGTATATACTTTGTCAGTCTATCATCATTCATTCTTTCTACATGCCCAAACCATCTCATCATATTCTTTTGTACCTTAATTTTCACATCCTCTTTTAACTTAAACTTTTTCTTTATACTTCGGGTATATATCCTGGAAAGCAGCTCTCCAGGTACCAAGCACTTTAAAAGGATACTTACTTTTTCTAAGAAGGTCTTCTATACATTTTTCTATGTGCGCCATCCACTCTTCCTTTTCTGTGGACGTGGCCGCATACACGGCAAACGATTTGGAGGCCGTGCGTATGAGCCAGCCGTTGCGCAGCTCTGAAAGGCAAACATGCACACAATGATCAATGACAATAAAGTGCATGGCATATTGTACTGCCTTATTAGTCATTTCATGACGCAAACAAAGGATAATTGAATGATTTGATATGAGTACTTTAGAACCATTTATCAATCAAAGGAAAGTGGATTTATTGCAAAATATTGAAGACAATTGAAACTTTTTTATATATAAATAACATGGCCAGCTTTATAGTTCTACTACTACACTATAATAGGACTCGTAATTGAAAGGTTGTGAGTTCAATTCCCGGCGGAAAACAAAAAAATATTTACATTTTGAAATAATCTCTTCCCTGGGTTGAAAAATTATTTGGCCTTAACAAAAAAAAGGACATACAATTTTGACCAGCCTATAAGCTGTTCATGTGCAGCCATGTTTTATCGGTTGACATCTACTGATTCTTCGGACACGTTGTCCGTGGCAATGAGGATAGCCTGGAACGACTGGTTGTGATCGGTGGCTCGGAGAGGAAGATCCCCCACACGATGGACCAATCAAGTAAAGACAGCAGTAGGTTGGAGCACTGCGAGCAGCGCATTCAAGAGAACTGGAGAAGAGTGGTTGCTTCCACACGGGTCACAACCCTCAGCAATGAGGAACAAGACTGAGGAGAATCTACTGATAGAATCACTAGATATGTCGAGACTTCTCACAACAATTTTTTTTATCCAAAATCAGTGTCAAGGCCCCAATGTAATCAAGCATTCTCAAGGTTACATATTGAAGCCGTCCAGCTGTAGATGGGTTTGATGACATTAATAATGCAAACTATAACCGCACAGGAAACATCATGGCTAGTTCAGTAAACATATTGATAAGAGAGGAGCAGTCACATGGTAGATAACAATGAACTCTTCCATTGCAAAAAAAAACTATAAAGTTTTACAGTAAAAAAATGTGGCACATGAATGCAAGCAGATAAGGACATGGCTGCCATTCATTAAATTGCAGGAATGTTCATGAAAGAATGGAATTCATTGTATGATTAATTTCAACTTCCACAGGAAGGTCGATACCCAAAACAGCGCAAGGAATAAAACAACTAAAAGGTAAGGTAAGGTGAGATTTACAGTGCTTTTCAATTATTGTAAGCGAGTTAAAAGTAGTATTTTGGACCAGAATCCAAGTTATTGTCAGTAGGACACAGCGCAGGTGAAGTTCAAACTTGCACTTGTTTCAATAATGCAAATTTGAGTGCAAACGCCTTATCGGCTCCATCATACCAGCGACATTCTATTCCAAATAAGCTAGTCAAGATTAGCGACTCGATCCCTCGGCCGTAACACTGATAATAATAGTTGGATATGAGGCTGACCATCCACACTGTGAAATTTGGTTCACTTTACCAATGTCACTTCTGTTTCAGGGAAGAGCAGGAAAAGTTGCAGGGTTAATGTTCATTTTAATTTTGCAAGCGCAATGTGTGCTTTTGGCAATGCATTTAATATGAATATTCAATAATTATTTGCAGCTTAGATAACAGATTATAGATTGTGGATAAAATAGGTCGTTTTGAACCTATTGTGAATCATATCCACACTGTCTAGAGAGGGTTAATGAGATGATTATGTTGGGGTTTAATGACTCACACAACAAAATATACTCTTGTGATAGCTTGAATGAATGACTCACCATAACTTGTGATTAAAAACATTCATAAATATTTGTTTGTAAATTTACAAATTGGTATTTTCCTCATTTGACACCGCTTTGTTTCTAAAAGCCTGTAAGTTATGCGTGCATGAATAAATTAGAGGTTTGAACCTTTTTGCTTCTGAATATTCTTGCTATATGAATACTTTTTCAAGCACATTTTTAAAAACATTTATTGATTTCCTACCTTAATCGATTGACGACACTTCAAACTATGTGAACAGTCACATGTATTAGTTATTCAAGAACAAAAATCACAAAGATTTAGCACATATTTGTACTTGCATCCTTTTGAATTATTGAACACAGTTGACAGGGATAAGTTCTAAGTTGGATGACGTCTATGATTGACAGCCGCACTGCATGCAAGTTACACTTGACGCCTATGCGTGTCACCCGCAGTTGAAGGGTTAATGGACTCAGCGTAAATTTGAAAATAGTTTTTTTTCCCAGTAGAATATTTGGCGGTAATGATTACTAGTCTATTTATTTCAAAATACAAATCCTTCTGCATAAATTGAATATGTTGGTGATAAGGACAGATGAACAATGTGGTGGCAATTTGACTGGCATATGTTTGAAATCAAGCGCCGCTGGTTCAAGTCCCATTAGGCCCGCTTGACAATAGCTTTGACTCCGAGTTACAAGATGTCATTGGGTAATTATTTATTAGATAAAATTGATTAATTATTATAATTGAAAATGTATAATATACTTGTTTCTGGCCAGGAAAAAAGATTGATAATTACATTCCTCGTCATGAATTTGTATAAAAAATAATATATAAGTAGATACAAATACACGCGACTTTTTGGAGACAACAGAAATAAGTTACACTATATGTTCAGCTTAGTTGTATAATTTAAGGTGGATATGTATAATCACTTACGTCCATCATCTTTGAGAGACTCCAGCTTAACTTCCTCCAGCGGGATGATGTGTTGTTTGTTGTACTTCTTTTTGTTGAGAATAATGTTGCCATAGACAAGGATGTCGTTGAACAGAAAGAACTGTCGGGATTTTGGCTTCTTGCGACACATCTTTGTCAGGACACCCTCTCCCACCAACACACGGCCTGGGACGGCCAAGGGCTGCCGACATCAAAAAGTGTCAAAATTTTAAATGTAAAATACCTACTTCATTTTTTATACCTACCTGAGTAATGGACTCAAATTTGCAACCAAATTAACCAATAAAAAACATTTTTTTATCTTTTCCCTAGCAACCCGGCCATGTGACGTCACAACTTGGTGTATTTCAAATAATGTGTGGATCTCACAAGATAAATCTATAATCTATAATCTATAATCTAAGTTGCAAGGATATATTCATTTAAAGCTCTCAGATGTATGCCCACAAACCAACAAGTGTAGTTCGCGCTTACAAATGCTGAATGTGTACTTACAAATAAAATCCAAACCTCAAATGAACATAAGCCCCACAACTTTTGCCGACCTTCCCTGAAACAGGGGTGACATTGGCAAAGTGAAATGAGTTCAAGAAATCATCAAATTATGAAATAGACAAGAAGTACAGAAAATGTAATGAGGTCCACACGTGAAATGACATAGACTGTATTGTGTTGACTATTACTATTTTGTTATTGGTTGCTAAGGATGGCAAATCCATAAAAGACTGACGTTTAATCGCAAGAATAAAGTTCCAAATTCAAAAATGCTCTGACCTCATTGAATGTTTGTAATTTTTTCATGTACAAAATAATTAAACCTAAAATAGAGACGATTAAATCAATATAAGTAACTACATAAACTGAGCACAAATGTAAATAATGTGTATTTGTTAATATGAAATATCAATAAGATAAACAAACACATGCAGTGTCATTGATGCATAATATCTTGTCATCTCACATTTCTTTTCTACTCAAATAATATGATAAGTAATGATTTGGCAGAATGAGATCCCCGAATTTGACATAGACAAAAGAATGTCAAGTCACATGACCGGGTTGCTAGGGTGAAGGCGAACTTATATTTTGTAATTTGTTGCTAAGGACCCTAGAGTTTGACATATTTGTCCACTGAGAAAAACTCAAATTTATAGCATCCATGTTCAAAACATTTCCAAGCTATTTAATTCTTATTAACATTAAATGTAATTTTGGATGTTATTTTTGTTGCTTTTATAATAATTTTGGATGTTTTGATGTATGAAATTGTTAGTTTTGTCTGGAAAGTGACAGCGCCAAGAAAGGTAATAGTATATGCTACAGCTGTGTCAAACTTTTGTTTCAAAGTAATGGTACATTCAATGGACAATAAAGAAATGATTTAAACTGTGCATAATTACCTGTCCCGAGCTGCCGAAGCAGTTTTCCACCATGCTGATGCGGCCGGCATTAGCCTCGCTGTTAACTGCAAGGAAAATATCAAATAAACCATCGCGAGAAAGTTACTATCAAAAGATCCTACAAGTGATGGTACGATTTAAAACGGAACATTAAAGGGGCGAGATTTGTTATGTACACTTTTGACTTGTAAAGAATACTTAAATATATTAATTTCAGGTTGCATTAATCAAGTTAACTCAGTGTTGGAATGCTTTTTTCTTATTTTATAAAAGTAAATAGCAGTCAAAAACACTCACCCAACTTGTCCACCATGATTCACGGGGATATTGTGCTTGAAAATGTTTTATCCCATTTATTATAGGGAAAAAGGAACATCCATCTAGGTTTTGTCATTTAAAAAAAATTCTAGCTGATTTTATTTTAATTTTAAAATAAATTAATGAAATAGTTAGTTTCTTTTGATGAACAATATTTTACTGATAATAAAAATACTTTGTTAAAACAACATTTTTTATTTCACTCTGGTATCACAACTCATATATTTGATTGACGTTTACTTATTTTGTGCTTATTTTGACATTTCTAACTTCACTTCGTTTCACTTTACTTTCTCAGTGAATAGTAAAAAGTATATTTTTTATGTTGAAACGGAAAGAAAGTAATGACGTGTTGTTTATTATGAATATATGTTAATTGAGAAATCTTGCAGTTAGTAAATAAACTCCAAAATGCCTTCCAGACAAGAAATAGATATAAAGAGGCTTTTGGGTTGTTGTGAAGAAATGGCCAAAAATGACCCAGGCAAAAATTGGAGATTGAAAAAATATCTGGAATCTTTGGAAACCATGCTTGCTGATCTACCAAAGCAGCCGATGTAAGTTTTCATGTTAACTTTCATACTTTTCCTATTCTGTGATTTCATTCATTTTCATCACTTTTCTCACACACCACCTTTTTAATTTAATTTTTTTATTTATCTGATAAACTTAGCAAAATATTTGATATTACATTTTAGTCTCCCAAGGTTCCTTAATACCACTAAGTTGTTCACCGTCCTTGGTTTCCGTTGATCAACATGAAATAAATAGATGGAGCATCATAGCCGTATGGCGCGCCAAAAAGAAAACGCTCTGAGGCGAAGTATGAGCAAGGCGATATTTTATTATATTCCTTGACTTATAGATTGGTATGAGGCTGAGCACCCATACTGTAAAAAATGGTTCACTTTGCCAATGTCACCCCTGTTTCAGGGAAGGTCGGCAAGAGTTGCAGGGCTTATGTTCATTTGAGATTGGGTTTAATATTGTAGGTCCACATGCGGCATGTGTTAGCGCGAAATTATACATGTCTGCAAGTGGGAATGCATTTAATATAAATCTTAAATGATATATATCTTTGCAGCTTAGATTTAGTTTACAGGCAGCCATCAACGAGAACTGTCAGACAAAAATTGTAAATAAATATTAAGATGATCTATTTGCTGAGCACCGTTTTTGTGTGAATCCCACCATCCAATGGCCGGTCTGAATTGAAATCAAAAACTGGTCAGAATGAAAGAATTCTTTGATTATGAGTTCAAAGTGATAACCACTAGACCAAGGACCGCTCGCTGCTATTTTTATGCCGCTCTTTTTTACTATTTTGCTGATATCTTATGTTACATTTTTTTATTGTATACCTTTTACGTTTCATGGCACGTGCATTACTTTGCGAAGAAACTGATGTAGTATGTTTATTTATTTGCAGAAAGCCGTCCAAGGACGTTCTATCTGATTACAACAGAAGACACACTTACCTCAAGGGCCTCATCCAAGCAACACTATTAAGTAATCCAGTGCAGAAGGTGAACTTATATTATTCTTAACCTTAGAACAAAGTGAGTTTTAGTAGCAATTACCTTGAAATATAAATTAGAATACTGTCTTCAAAAACTGCAGCCGGCAATTTGTTAATACATCAGTTACTCTTAAGTTTATAGATTGACATTGTTCCTTTACTGATAGGTTTTTATGAGGCTGAGCAACCATACATACTGTAAACAATGGTTCACTTTGCCAATGTCAGCAAGAGTTGCAGGGTTTATGATCATTTGAGATTTGGTTTTTATGTTGTAAGTTTACATGCGGTATGTGTAAGCGCGAAATTATAAGTTCCTGCTCCTAGTAATGCATGTAATATGAATTTTAAATGTAATATATCTTTTCAACTTAGGTTATAGATTATGTTATAGAAGTACACATGCAAGTGTAAAGGCGAACTTATATTATGTGTCTGCTACATTTAATATGAACTTAAATACACTAAAGCGCTAGTACAGCGTTTAAGACAACCTTCACGGTAGCATATTTTACGATGCTGTAAAATATTTAAAAATCCCTGATTATGTGGAATTATGTTTTTATTTATTATGAATGATGTCACATATGTAGCTGAGAGATATTTTGAATGTGTCGAGTCCATTCAGACTTTTTGACAAGTTGATAAAGTTGGCCGTTTAAGAAGTTGGTACTTTATGTTTCAGGTTGCCGCAGTTCAGCATTTGTCTCACGGTGTTGCCACGATGGGAAGCAATGCTGCCACACAAGAAATACATCAAAAGACAACAGCCAAGTATAGCCAGGAATTAAAATCAGAATTATTCGGTTAGTATTGATGGATAATATTACAAGACTATGAGCTTAAAAAGTTACAGTCATTATTATAAGCTATTAAATGTGATGTCTATCAGCCGAGCCAGCGTCTGGACAGAGGGTCACAGAACTTCTGTACAATATTATGTAATAATTTTTAAAAGACACACAAGCGCTATGTTCTGTATTTAGCATATCTAACTGTCAACTGGGTATGTTTCACGGTGCTGTAAAATAGAAAAATTCCATAGATATCAGGAATACATTTTTATGAGTGACGTCACATAGCTGGGGGATTTTTTTATTTTGCTGAGTTCATTTTGAGTTGTATTTTCATCATGAGCTTGACAGCCTTGGGCCTTGGCTTAATCCAGGATTCTCTTCCATTCTCGCATGTCCATTTTCTTTGCTCTCCAGCTAAGTATGCCTACCTTGGCTGCATCTGCGATGACACCGTCCATTCATCACATGTGTCTCTTTAACCATGTATTCTTAATTAGAGAAATGAGCAAAATAAAACAATGTATTTAATTGTTAACTTTCAGAAAATGAAGATTCGTTACGACAAAGAAATATATCCAAGCCTCCTGTTCCAAAAAACACAATCAATGGCTCCGACGATATGGACAGTTTGTTGAGGTACCATCATTCTATGCAAGAAAAAGTTGCTGAGAATATGATCCTTCTTACTAGAAATCTAAAAGAGCAAACCCTTCTAGCAAGCCACATTATAAAGAAGGACACGGAGGTAAGCTAAATGCTGTTATTCTATGTAGTTTGAACTGTTTTAAATATATTTTTATCCTTGTGTTGAGAGAAATGATACAGCAGATTAAATAGATGTTTTATGCTTTCTCGGCCAGCAGTTGTTACTGGAGAGTTGCTTTCCAGGATCTTATAATAATAATATTAGGATGATTTATTTGGTGAGCGCTGTTTTTGTGTGTATCACACCTCAAGAGCCCTCTTATATCCCGAGTAAACTCTTAATTTTCATAACGGCTTCCTCAACATCACATCACATCATCATCATGCTGAAGAAGCACAGCGCAAATATGGACAAAACGTCCGGAAACTCCAGGCTTCCGAAAGGCAACTTTTCATGTACAGCTGATTGGTGTATGAAATCCAATCTAGTCTAAGTTGCAAAGATATGTTACATTGGAGATTCACATTACATGCATTTTCACAACCAGACACGTACAAGTTCAGGATTGCACATGCTGCATGTGTGTTTTTGTGCCAACATAAAAACCAAATCTCAAATGGACATACACCCTGCAACTCTTGCCGTCCTTCCCTGAGACAGGGGTGACATTGGCAAAGTGAACCATTTTTACAGCATGGGTGGTCAGCCGCATAATAATTTTTCATTTTACAGAAAAACAAATACAAATTTAAGATATTTTGTAGTGATAATCTGTTTACACGGTGAAAGTCCATTTTTAATTATTTAAAAATTCAATTTTTTACATTCAAATTTAGTTCTTGACTTTCCAAATCGAAGGACAAAGACCCAATGTAAAGTAATTCCATTATAAGGGGAATTCTTAATGTACAAATATTATTTTTCTCTTTCTCTTCATCTTCCTCAGTCTTTCTCAGTCCACTCTTGGGCGTAGGCCTCCTTCAATCTATACAGTTGCTGTGTTCAACCATCTTTAGGCTGCAGATCCCTTGATGTCATTCAACCACCTCAGTTGTGGTCTCCCTACTCCCCGTTTGAACATCCTGGACCTACCAAAGCCATGAAAGTATCCTTCTTCCAACCCCTCTTTAGGTTCCTAGATCTTTTCTTCTTCAAGAATGTTGTAACTTTAGATTCAGGTATCTATTGTTTTGGTATTTATTTTCCAGACCATGAAGTCCTCGGCGAGTCTAACTGACAATAATTTATCATCATTAAAGACGGAGCATGAAAGGCTGGAAGAGCAGAGTAAAAAGGCTTGGAAATGCTGGCTGTGGATTATGATTGGGCTTGTTGTAGTTATTTTCATTAGTAAGTAAATCAAATACCATTTTTTTCCTATTAAAAAAAATATATAGCCCAGTTGGTAGAATGCTTTCCATGCCAGAGGATCTATGGTGTCAGAAATAATTTCCTGTTTTGGTGTTCAATACTAGCAAAGTTTACTCAGCATTCACTAGTGATGAGAACCAACCCTCTCGGTAGCTGGGAAACCCTCACCGCAACTGAGGTGGTTAGCATAGACCAGCCCCTTATCTGTTAAAATAAGTAAGGCATGCAAATCCTTTCGAGACAAAAATGTTACCTTGGTTTTGGGGAAAGACAGGAAGAATTGCAGATCTTATGTTCAGAAACTGTACTTTTCTGTACTAATTAATGTTTTTCTTACTTTCAGATATGGTTCTCTTCATGAAAGTCATCAAGAAGCGAGTGGCATAATTGATACATTTATTTCAATCTGTTTTGTAAAAAAACTCATTCCAAATATTTTTCTTAAATAAATTTTACTTTATTTAAAAATATTGTTCTACCTTTCAGTTTGGGTAGGTAATAGGTGGTTCCACGACAACCACGAACCACGTCGGGGTTATAGCCGCAAGAGGGCTGATCTTTCTAGCGTTTTTCGAATGGAACAACGTTGGTTCGATCCCCGCTTGGGTCACTTGACTTTAACTTTGACCCTGGTTCAACAGATGTTATTGGGTAATTATTATTTAAAAATTCATTAATAATAAACAATAATGAATTATTAAATGATGATATTAATACCTTTTTCTGGCCAGGCAGAATAGGTTGGTGAATTGCATTCCTCTTCACAAATTTATTTAAAAAAAAAAAAAAAAAAAAGTACAAAGATTTGTCGCGTGGACATTTTGTCAAAGGATATTGTATCGGTGGACATTTTGTTGTGACACGGTAATAGGTATTCATGGAAACATCAATGAGTGCTTCACCTGAGTATATACGAGTACTACTACTAACATCCATATTCATAGACAATCTATGAGTTTTCATGGATTCTAAGTGCGTTATTGGCTGTTTTTAATGCAAACACCATAATAATAATAATAATAATTGGACAATATTTTTAGCGCCATTTTGTGAGTTCACCGCAAGGGCATGCAGAGCCATATAGCCCCTCCTGAACAGACATGTTATCATATGCTTAGAATAGGGTAATTGCAGTGGTGGGGAAAACGGTTTAAAATACTATGGTTGTGTAGAGTACGTTTCAAGGATCACAACCATATATTTTTTAAATAGTAAAGATAAAGTTATCATTGATAATTTTCACAAATAAAATGTCGAGAATTTGAATACCGCCAAAACGCAGTGGGGCCGAAGAAACACGCTGTGACGTCAAAATTACGTAGATGGATCCATGGGTCTAAGAAGACCTAACGGTACACTCCATACATTGTGAGATCCATTGATGTCACATCCGCCTAAATAAAAAAATGAGCTGTTTTAGCGGAAATCGAAAATGGGCGAATTTTACAGAGCTGTAGTTTAAAAACTAAGCCAGATATTATTTTTTTAAAAACGCAGATGCAATTTTTAAAAGGTAGTCTATCATTGTATGAAATAAAATAAAAATGTGAAATTACCCTATTCATACAAAACATTATTAGTGTGAACAATAGTAAGAAGACAATTGAATTTTTTTTTCAACGGGCACACGTCATTCTTCTTTGTGATTAGGGTCCTCAGCAACCAATAAAAGTATATTTGAATGCCTTCTGGCTTTTCCCTAGCAGCTGGGCTGTGTGACGTCACAATTTTGTTGTCTGTAGAATTTTTCCATTTAGTCCATTATTTTGTGCCGTTTTTCAAGGGATCTTCTGAAAAGATACACTTTTAAACTGGACTTAAAACCATTTGCACTCTTCACAGCTCTCAGCTCATGGGTCATTCCATAATGGAGGGCAGGCAATGCAAAAAGAACAATCCAAATAATCGGCAGTGTTGAACCTACGGGAAGTCTGAAACAATTTACCGAAGACCACAGAGTTCTCTGCCTACCCCCTTCTGTGTCCACCACACATAAATAAAATATATAGTGGTGCAATGTTAAATGTACACTTAAATACAGCTAACCGGACCTTGTACTCCACCCTCTCTTCAATTCTCAGCCAATGTAGCAGGTGTAATGTTAAAATTATGTTTAAGTGGAGTAATGGCCGGAGTCGACATATTTACAAATTAAAATGAATTTTAATTTCACAGTTAATTATGATTTTCAGATATTAAATGAATCATTATGGGAGAACTTACATAATTGTTGACGTCTAGCAAGTTCTCCCATAACAGTTTATCTAATATCTGAAAAAAGTAGGTAATTAACTTTGAAATAAAAAAAATTAAAAAAAATATGGTTTGTGTATTAACACTGAAAATTCGAATTTTTTTTTAATTTTTTTTTTGTTGATTGTTATTCAATTAAATAACACTTTTTAAATATTTTCAAAACACTGTTTTAAAAAAAAAAAAAAAATATTATAACTATGTTATTAGGTGTAATGATGTCATTAAGTTTTAAATTACATACCAAAATTATTCAGAAATCATTATCAAATCCATGGATCTCCTACAGATTAAGTGTATTTTACATGAAAAAAAAAAACAATGATTTGTAGAAATTTTGGCTTACACGGCTAGTTGTTGACATTGGAGAGTTGCTTTCTCGGGATTTGTCCAAAACAACACAACAACAGATCCTGAAAAGAAACTCTCCACTGATCTGCCCATCATCTATGGATTAAATGCTAAGAGTTTTTGCAGCGTTGCTCATGAATATGGGAGATAGTTAGGTTTATGAATATAGACAACATTGTATAATTTATCATACTTTATTGTTTGTTTAATGTACATACTCCTAATTTTAATAAAATATTTATTATATAACAAGTGATTATGTATAGGGCTTAGTACAATATTATTTATGGTCCTTAGAGAAAAGTGTGCAGCGTTATGGGGCACTGAGTAACATTCAATAATTTCATTTTTAACGAGCTAGTAAATTAAAAACATAAGATAAGTTTTTATTTCAATTATTAATAAAAAATTTAATACCTCTTTTTTCAATAATGGACTGTAACGGAACTTTTTTAGGTGGGCAAACGTTTCAGGTAGATAGCAAGCGAAAAAACATGGCTGCGCTTGAACATCTGACTGGGCTATCAAAATAATTATGTTCTCTATTCAAATTTTATGGAAAAAATTTTACTGCCCAATCAGCTGTTCACGGGCGGCCATGTATCCTTGCTTACTATCTGCTAACATGGTTGCAAGCTTTATCAACCGTAATTCCAGTGTTAATTCAGTCACTTTGATGAAACATTAGTAATACTGCACAGATTAATACAATGTTAAAATGATTTCATCATATTCAAAAAGGCATGCTGTACCCCTAGTACGGGTTTTCGTAAGTATTCTATGAGTTATGAGTATTCGATAAAAATGTATGTAAACATGAAAAGCACCTCCGGCGAAAAAGTTTCGAAACTTTTTTTGCGAGTATGTGCTTACGTAAACTCATATGAGTTTTAAAATACTTTACCGAAACTTAAAATTGTATTGCTTGCGAGACAACTTATTGCGTTTTCATACAAAATGCTGTCTGACAAGAGTACGGGCGCACATTTCCGTTGTTTGGAAGGCTGTCTCCATGGCAACGTCGTATTCATCCGTCACCTCTTCTCGATAGCATTTTGAAAAGTGAGAGAGTTTGACAGACGAAGAAAATGGAAAATAAGTACGATCTAACGTCTTAAAAACATTTCAATTGAATAAGGTATGTTATTGAAATAAATTCGCAATATTTTTTTCACTTATTTAGTGTTTCTTACCAAAAAATAATTTACGAAATTCCAACGCATGTAGTTTTGACAGTGAAACGTGAAAATAATGTACATTTCTTTTAGAATATTACGATGGAACAACTTAATTCCAGTCTATGGCAAGATGCCGCCTCCAATTATGGAGCCTTGGGGCCTCCTCGCCGCAGAAGAGGACGAAGTGCATGCAAGTTTGAACAACGACCGGGCTAATCTTCGCAGAGTGGAAACCTGCCACAGCGTTGTCTGACGTACCGAATTTAAGATGACGCAACGCATTTCTTTGGAAACAAAGGTAATTTACACATTTCTTGAAGTGTAAAATATAATATAGGTAGTTAGTAGGTACCTAACCTCAAAAATGTTATTACAGTGAATAATCGTCCATTGCTTATAGGTGATGTGCGCATTGTTTTTAATGCCTGTGGATTCTACCAGCGGCCAGTGGCCAGTGGGTGGCTAAGCATTTAAGCCAGAAGTCCTGGAGCAACTTCGTCCAAAAAGTAACGCAGGCGCTTATCCACCCCAAGGTGATAAAGAAATGGATTAAAATCCCGCAAACTTCAGCTGCTTTACAGGAAGTCACCCAAAAGTAAATTAATTTATTGTATTTTTTGCGTTATGTAAAATTTTAACTGTTTTGTACCATTAAATAATACATACCTACATCTTTTCAGCTTTTTCATTAGGTATGCCATTCCTGGCATTGTTGGCTGTAGAGATGGCAGCCTTTTTGAAATCCATAAGCCAGAGAAAAGAAAAAAAGACTGAGCATTTGTATTTTTGCAGGAAGCAATACCACTCCCGGAACGTACAAATGGTAAAATTATAATGAAGAATAAGTCTGTTAATATATTAAGATGAAATCCATTATTAATTTACATGAATATGATTTAAGGTGTCCGACAGCGATTACCGCATCCTGAGTGTGAACCCAAAATTTGGTGGGGCGAGCCATTATTCCTTCATCTGAGAAGTGTGCTTAACACATGCATGCAATCATATTTGAAGATGATACAGGTAATTCTATTATTTACAATAGTATGTTAAAATTTTAACTTGGAAGTGTTACTTTAAGATATAATATTTGTATTTACATGGCAGTTGAAAGTGCTGAATTGACTGAAAGACAAAATAAATATAGACACATATTTAAAATAAATTGATTTAATCAAAGTAAAACATTTACATGATATGATGGTAAAATCTTATATAAATACAATTTAACTGAATAATTTCAGATATTGAATTCAACGAGGATGGACCTGCAGTGAATGCAGAAGAAATGGACGGGAGCAGAAGGGAGAGGAAGAGCATACAGAGATAATTTGGTCACCAGATTAAATATGCCAAGATAATTCTTCATTTTTTTTTTACATCTATACTTTGTACCTATATATTTTAACAACTTTTGACCATTTTTTTCCAATTACAATAACTACACAGTTCATTTTTTTATTTTCTTCGGATATTAGACGAACCGCGATAAGATAACTCACATTATTCTCGACGTTTCGTTAGCCACGTAGCCAACGCTTTCAGCAGACACCCTCTCCGCATGACGACTATAGATTGAACATTTCATGTGATATTATGAACAGTATCCTCACTCCTCAGTAGTCGTGCAGAGAGGGTGTTTCCTGAAGATGTGACTAAATCGCTAACACAACATCAACAATAATGCAAGCTCTCTTTAAACGGTTTGTCTAATATCCATAATCTTAGGTTAATATTTTGTCCATCCATACTGTAAAAAATGGTTCACTTTGCCAATGTCACCCGTGTTTCAGGGAAGGCCAGCAAGAGTTGCAGGGTGTACGCTCATTTGAGGTTTGGATTTTTATTTGTAAATACATTCAGCATTTGTAAGAGAGAACTTACACGTGTCGGTGTGGGCATGGCTATGAGTTTTGAATGTAAATATATCTTTGCAACTTAGATTATACAGGCTACAGTTTTAAAACAGGTTTCAACAGTTGTTATGACAAATATGGAAATTACACTGAGTTAAGTTATTTTTATACAAAATGAAATCATGAAAAAACAAAATTTTAGTGTGCCTGAATGCCGGAAAAGTATAAAGGGTTATTGGTTTTGTAAAAATAGTTAAATTATTGTATAACTTGTAAAAAAACATTGAAAGTACTGAATTTATGTTATTTTCTACAAAATTAAAGAGTAAAAAAAAAAAAGAAACGGAGACTAGCGAAAATTGAGTTTTATTACTTTTTGGTTTTATGGAAGCGACTAAACAGGATTGAAACAATGTTATTCAATATTTTCAGGGATATAATTAGACAGTGTAAATAAATCCATTTAACTTTTGGTTATATTTCTTAGAACTATTTCAATGTTGAAAACTCTCTAACAGACGGCAGAATACACTTTGCCTGAAGAAGTAGGAAGTGTGTTGAGAAATTTTATTCAATAAATCTATCTGTAAATCTCTCTACGGCCTTTGCTATATCTCCAGTCCCCTCTTCATGACGCCGAGTAATCTCCACCTGCTGCCGAGCATTCTCCTCCTGCCGCTCAAGTTTCGCCTTCCAGGTGTTCCTTCCACACTATCGCCTCCGCAAAACGGTCTATGCTTCTGCAGCTTCTAGAAAGTGGTGCTGCTCGCCAGTCCACGCCGTCTTGGCGTTACTTGAGGCACAGATTCAGGAGAAGACGGGCCACCAAGAAGAACTTCTGAAAAAAAAGTTTTATTTTATTTTTAATTGTGCACACTGGGTATGTGAGTGGGAAAAAAATGCTTGTTTCGGTCAATGATAAGAGCTCGTTCCCACTCGTCAGGTGTCGGATCCGTATATTAATCAGAGGCTCCGGTGGCAGAACATTTCTGACAAAATCGGTTTCCGATAAGTGTGAATAGCTTCATACATAATGTTCTGCCACTGGAACCTCCGATTAATATATGGATCCGACACCCGACAAGTGGGAACGAGCTCTTAGGTTTTTTTTTTTTAAGAAATCCTGTGCGGGAGACTCCCTAAATTCTAGAGACTCTAGGGGTCTATGACACTTGTTGTAGTGCCGCAGAGGTGTACAAGCTTGGTCGTCGCTACAAAGCGCCAATACTAAAGCAAGACCCAGTTGCTGTAAGGCTGGATGGATCTTTTAGTGACCAGTCTTTGGTAAAGGCTTTATGATTTGTTTCAACTCAGCGAAGTGCATATTTGGAAATATAAATGGTATATTTTTTGTGCTCCGCCGGGATCCAAATCCACAACCTTCCATTTACAAGTCCGAAGTGTTTCCACTGGACTACAGACTGGTCAAGGTATTAAATATTAATTGATACAAAAATAGCCAGATGGAATTTAATGTAATCTAAGTTACAAAGATACAGATTTAATCACATTTCCCTAAAAAATATGAGGTCTTGAAATTAAACCCTATTTTTGGTGAGCCCAATACTTAAATTTGGAAAGGTTAGGGTTCGTGACAAATTGCGGGTGTATATAGAGAATCAAACGTTAAAAAAGTCCGCATATCTACAGTGGTCCAATATAGGATGTAACGCAAATATAATATACAAATTTAACAAGGAAGCAAGTATTCTGTGAGAGAAAGATAGTTCAATGTACTCACTGTTCCATGAATCCCACCATGATGAGAAACTGGCTCTCTGTCGTTCTCATGTTTGTTTAGGATCTATAAAAAAAACATTATTACTTTTTTTATTATACAAAAAACAACAGCACATATTAATTACATAGAAAGAATTTCATTTAACAAAGTACAAGGCCAATTATAGGTTTTCAGTTTTAAAAATTAGTAATATTAAAAAATGCAAGAATAGCAACAAGAGTAAAAAGACAGCAAACAAAAATCAAATAAAAAGTGAATTTTACTTCAGCCGGAATATAAAAATATTCTCATCATCTCTTGACTTATAGATAATAAGGCTGACCACCCATACTATAAAATAATGGTTCACTTTGCCAATGTCACCTAAATCAAATCATCTACTTGCAGAGGAATGTTAGGTAAAGAATTTGACGTGAAATATCTGCGACAAAAAGTTATAGCATTTGCAATGTCTTTTCACCAATACACATAGTGAAATTCACGTAGGAGACTAATGTAATATTAATTGTACATAAGCAAGATCTTACAAAAAATACCCACTTACCGTTTTGAAAATAAAAACAAACGCACGGCAACGATAACACAAAACATCAAATCCACAAGGAAGGCGCGAGAATTGTTGACAGTTGGGCGCTGTGCGCGTGCGTGACGTCAGGTATCGTGGTGCCAGTAGAGAAAAATAAATACCACTCTTGAATATTAATAATTATCATGTAAAATAAGTCAAATTTTCGTATAAAAATACAAAATTTAAGCATTATTATTCATTTATATAATTGTTTTGCATTACTTTATGTTGAAAATATAATTTAGATATTTTTTAAGACGTTGCGTGTTTCTGTCTAGGAATTTTTTTTTGTAAACGGCCGCACTTTTCAATTCTGTGTTTACGAAAGCATACGCACAGCATACGCAAATGAAACTTCTAGTAAACGCACAAGACCGGCTGCACGTACTCGCGCCGAAATTGAAGTTAAATCCATTCGATCACGTTTTGCTTTACTCAAGTTTAGCTAAATGTGCAACCCGTACTAGGGGTACTGGACTCTGCACAAAATTTGTATATGTTTTATTTCTCAGCAGGCAAACGTCACAGTTATATTAAACTAGAGTCTATAGCAACCAATCGTAAAATTTTACCTTGCCTTTTCCCTAGCGACCCAGCCAAATGACGTCACAATTTTGATATCTACAGAATTTGTGCAGAGTCCATTGTAGAAGAAGAAACGCAAATCAAAGGATATTTTAAGTAATATTTCTTTGTACATTTTATTTTATTGCGGTTTATGTGGCTATAGAAATCATGATATGCCCTAATTTAATTGTTTATACAAAGCATTGTGTAAAAATTGGACTGAGCTACTCTGAGGGAATCTAATTAAATTATACTTGTTGTTAATATTGTGTTGGACTGTGTTTACATCAGTTGTCGATCACCAACTCAAACTTCCATATTTTGTTGGGACCGATCTCTGTCACATACATGCAGGACCCGTTGTGGGAAATGGCTATGGAGTGCGGGTTCGTGAAGCCCTGGAAATAAAAAAAAAACAATTTTATTTTTTTAAACATAAAGCAGTATAAGCAGTCATGTAGGTACCTACTCGTAAAAAGTTGATATTTTGGTATAAAATTCAACACAACTATGCTACATATATAGTGTAACTTCTTGCCGGGCTATCCCCGCAGGGTTTCGCATGTGGCGAGAGGAACCTATTTATTTTTACAGATAAGGTGGCCGGCCGTACGCCAACCACTCCAGTTGAAGTGGAGATTTCCCAGCTCCCGAAAGGGTTTGTAGATTTGTTATGAAGGCTGATTAAACCTTGCCAGTATTTTATTTTGGGTTTTAAAAAGTCACCAAAACGGGAAATCATTTCTGACACCCTCTTGCATTAGGGCTTGATGTATTCTAAGATAAATAACCTCACCTTGACTGGTTCCCAATGGTCTATGATGGTTTCCGCACGTGGATCGATTGTGAATCCCCTCACTGGGATCATGGGTGAGGTTGGGCCGTTCACAGCGTACACCAGGTCGCCAAATGCTGCTACGGCAAACACTCGACCTAGGTCGGGGGCGTGGGCGGCCGCGGCGGGGGCACGGCCTCGTGGACCGCGGAGACCTGCACGAGGGCACACCACGCGCATGTTCTCACGATCGGCAACACAGACCAGATCTAGCTGTTCCAGTAGGGCCAAGCCATGGGGAACCTTAGGATTCAATGTAAGAAAATTAGTTGATTATGAAGTTTTTGATGTATAAATTACCTTAGAATATTGGTTCTCATCTGTTCTCGGGTCGGAAGTCTATTGACAGGTCTGATGAAGTCTGTTGAACGGAAGTCTGTCGGAAATATGTTGACCGGTAGTAGTCTAGTGGTTAACACTTCAGGCACGTGATTGGAAGGTAGTGGGTTTGAATCTCGGCAGGGCATGAAAAAATATTTCATTTTTCAAATTTGTTCTTCGTTGGGTCAAAAAATTAATCTGCCTTTACCAAAGACCGGTCATCATATATCCATCCAGCCTTACGCCGACTGGGTCTTGCTTGTACAGCTCTACAGCGACGACCAAGCTCGCAGAGGGCTCTTGAATTGTGATTCACACAAAAACAGCGCTCACTAAATAAATCAGCCTAATTTATTTATTTATAAGTCATTAGTGTATGAACACTTTCATTTGGTTTGTCTGGTAATCCATAGTCGATCTGGGCAGAAAATGGTTGTATCTAAAAAGGCCCTTATGCATAGGTTTACTTTGAAAACTATCCCGCAGTCATTTTTCTCACCTGAAGAGACAGAAACTCTGGAGGTCTGGGCATGACAGTCAGAAGTCCTCCAGCTGCGTTGAACTTGAGGATCTGGTTGTTGCAGTAGCCGTCTGCCACGAAGATCTCTCCGGTGCTGGCGACGGCTACAGCGGTGGGCATGCAGAGGAGAACTCGCCCCCGGACTGGGGAGCCTCCCAAGAAGGATTCTCCCAACGTCAGCTTAGGGTACTTGTGGCTCGGAGAGTACTGAAATATGACACATCAATTTTGAATTATATTATTTATGGTTTGTGTGGTAATTCATTATGAATATTACAAAGAACTAAAATAATAATTTTTTTTTTGCATTTGAAACATTTTGTAAGTCTTAGGTAAAGCATGTTAATTTTTTCAACTTAGTGAAAAGCATATTGGAAAATTAAATTATATACATATTTAGTGCTCCGCCAGGTATCTAACACACAATCTTCCAATTACGAGACGAGACCCATGCCTGTAGTGTTAACCACTAGACTACAGACCGAACTAATTTGCAATGATGATGACATAGGCTTGTCTATAGTATAATCATCTATAATCTAAGTTGCAAGGATACATTATCATGCCCACAGACATGTGTAATTTCATGCTTACAAACGCTGCATGCGTATTAAAATTTTTAAATCTAAACCTCAAATTAACATACACTCTGAAAATTTTGCCAACCCTCCCTGAAACAGGGGTGATATTGAATCAAGTGAATCATTTTTCAAGTATGGATGGTCAGCCGCATGCCAACCTATAAGTCAAGAAATAAATAGTAAATTCACCTTGAAGACTTGATGCATAGCGACATCGGTGAGCCAGACATTGTCATGCCTGTCCACCGTGAGTCCGTGCGGCATGTAGAAGGAGTCCGCCCCCCAAGAAGAGACTGGGGCTCCGGTGACAGCATCCAGCACCATCACTGTGTTCTTCCTGATGGGCCCCTGCTTGTAGTGCTGGTAGATGTGAGACTCGTTGAATGAACTGCAAATTAAAATTGAAACAAAATTTAAAAGTTCACAGCTCCAATGCCATCTTTTTTACCTACAGATTTTCAAAGTTTAATTTTCAAGCAAATTCCAAGCAAATAGTAAATGTTACAGAATCTTTAAAATTATTGATTTAATTGGAGTCAACATAATATTCCAAATTGCCTCGGTGGGTGACATCACAAGTCTATAGCAGAGGCGGTTCCCTAATACAGTTCAACGGGGCAGTGCACTGCCTAGATTTTGTAATAATTTTAAGAAAATAATTGTATCAACTTTAAAATATAAAAGTATATTGTGTGGCAGATGTTTTGAATGGTCGCTGAAGTAAAAAATCATAATTATATGGAGCGCTAGTACAAACCCGCCGTCCATAATACATAATATTATTGTTTAGTTATACTCCTCGTGCATTTGTCCAAGTGAACAGATTTTAACGGATTATTCCCATACATTTTCTGAGATCGGTTAGAAACCGTGTATGGAGGGAGAGAGCGGATACATTATAGGCTTTTTAGTGCGTACGACAAAGACAGATGCGTGCATTGCCGGCATATTATAATTATTCGTGCGTAGATATTCGAAAACAATGAAATCCTTGTAGGATATTGATTATAAATAATATAAGCCAGTAACTTAACGTTCCTTGACTTATAGGTTGTTATGCGGCTGACCACCCATAATGTAAAAATTGGTTCACTTTGCCAATGTCACCTCTGTTTCAGGGAAGGACGGCAAGAGTTGCAAGGCTTATGTTCATTTGAGATTGGGTTTTTATATTGTAGGTCCACATGCGGCATGTGTTAGCGCGAAATTATACATATCTGCTTGTGGGAATGCATTTAATATAAAACTTAAATGATATATATCTTTGCAGCTTAGATTAGATTAGATTAGATTAGAACTCGAATTTGGTTGACCTCCATTCCGTCATCAGTTGACGTTAAAATAAACAGTTGCTGGATGTTTTTTCATCGAACGTGAAGATTTTTTCCATTATTTTCTAATTTATCGTGAAACAACTTACAATTTTGTTTTTTACTAATTTTCTGACGATAAATTTTAATAATAAAGTAAACGTGGACATTATAAAAAAAAATAGTTGAATAGTATTTGAATAAAAACATTATTTGAAAGCATCGCAAGTGTGTGAAGATGGTGAAAAAGATAAAAGTTAAACAGCATGCACTTTCGCAAACTCAAGTTGAGCTTGTAATGCATTTCAATTTATTAGGCCGAACAGAACTTCGACAAATGCTTGATGTTAATTATAGACAATCAAGTAAAAAGTTCAATGACGAAGTGCGTTCAAACAGATTAATAATTATATCTAGAATAATTGATTGTGTAAAATTTTGTGCTGATTTGGCTTTGATTGAGGCTTTCGCTCAAGCGAAGGAGCGACGGATGGATTTCCATTTCAAATATGTAACTGTAAGTACGAGATTAAAATACGCTTATTTGTTATGCACCAAAACGGGTGTAGGTACTTACTTACTCGTGTATAAGTAAATAAAACAATATATTTTGGATGGTTGGTGTATTAACACTGTGAAAATGCATCTTTATTTAGTTATTAAAAAACTGTTTTATTTTCACTTTTTATTAATATTTTTTTAAAGAACACAGACCTGATGATGACTACTGTGTAGTCGAAAACATTTGTGTCCTTTTAAAAAAAAATAATAAAAAGTGAAAATAAAACAGTTTTTTTAATAACTAAATAAAACAATATATATTTAGGTACGTATTTCTTGCAATTTCCATTCAAAGCAAAAAAAAATACAAGAAAAAATGAAATTGCGAAAATTATGAACTGCCAACATTTTTATTGAGGAGCCGCCTCTGGTCTATAGGTGGCTCGAGTTCTTAGCAATTACAAAAAAAATGTAGAAAGCTATTCAGTTTGCAACCTGACAGGGTTACGTCACATTTTTTCCTGGATTTTTGTTCTGACTTCATTAGGCAAGGCACTTTTTCATCAAATATTATTTTTTCTAAATTGAACCACACATTGCTGTCCTTTTGTTTTTTTCTTTAAATGGATACCTATGCAACCCGACAGATTTGCAGATTTGATAATAATATCTAATAATATCAGGATAATTTATTTGGTGAGCGCTGTTTTTGTGTGAATCACACCTCGTGAGCCCTCTGCAAGCTTGATCGTCGCTATAGAAACCGCCGATTCTTAAGCAAGATCCAGTTGCTGTAGGCTGGATGGACCTTTGGTGACCGATCCGACTTTTTTTTTTTTAAGAAATCCTGTGCGGGAGACTCCCTAGATTCTAAAGACTCTAGGGGTCTATGACACTTGTTGTAGTGCCGCAGAGGTGTACGAGCTTGGTCGTCGCTACAAAGCGCCAATACTCAAGCAAGACCCAATTGCTGTAAGGCTGGATGGACCTTTGGTGACCGCGGTCATTGGTAAAGGTTTATGAATTTTTCAACCCAGCAAAGAGCACATTCGAAATATAAATGGTATATTTTTGTGCTCCGCCAGGATTAGAATCAACAACCTTCCATTTACGAGTCCGAAGTGTTGCCACTACGGACTACGGACCGGTCCAAGATGCCAACGACACGCGGTGTACCTGAGCGGTTACCCATCCAAGCACTGACCACGCCCAATGTTGCTTTGGTAAATGTATATGATTTTTTCAATCCAACAAAGAGAATATTTGAAAATATAAATGGTATATTATTGTGCTCCACCGGGATTTGAGCCCACAACCTTCCATTTACGAGTCCGAAGCGCTAACCACTACACTACAGACCGGTCAATGTTCATATGTAGGGACTGGAAAAAAGTGGTGTTATTTTTTGCGAAATTCGCGTTATTTTTTTGGGAAATTCGCGTTATTTTTGATCAAAAACAGGGAAATTCGCGTTATTTTTCATGATAAACGGGGAGATTCGGTGTAATTTTTAGGGTTGATTTGATCGAAATAAAAGTTTATGTAATTGCAAAACTATAGATATTACTAATATTTACAATTTATTATAAAAACAACAATATGTACCTTCAAAAACAATGAATAAACAACATCTGAATCAATACGAGTTACAACTTACAAAAAACCATTGATTAAAAAAAGTATTAATATTTGAATGACACTCCGAATACCCTGCAATATCCTATTAAAATATTTAATTTTTGTGCATTTAGTCTCTAGATGAGGGTTATCTAATTTTTTTGAGGGATGGTGGCTTTTATGAAAGCCTCAAGTTGTGCTCTTGGCTAATCCAGCAGCAGCTTAACTCCTTGATGTATTTTCCTTCATTGATGTCACGATTCAAGTCTGTTTGGATGTCCAGGACAGTTCTGCTTATCATTTATTTTTTTAATAAAATAGATTTGTGAATAGGAATGCAATTCACCAACCTACTCTGCCTGGCCAGAAACAGGTATTAATATCATTAATGAAAAATTCATTACGAGTATTGTTTATTTTAATTAATTATTAATTAATAATTACCTAATTACATTTGTTGAACCAGGGTCAAATGACCCAGACGGGGATCGAACCCCGCGTCTAGCGTTCTAGCGTGTTTCAACGTTGAAAGATCAGCCCACTTAGCCCCCTCGACTATAACACCGACCATTTTCCCTGTGCTTTGCACCTTGCAAAGGGTTTTTGCAGCAATCTTTTCTTTACCACAAAAAAGTTGCGTTGCAGAAGCGACACATAACAACTTTTTCGCACAATTTCTACCAAAAGTACGAAAATTCGCGATATTTGCGTAAAACCTCAAATTTCGCGTTATTCGCGTAAAAACATCAAAATTCGCGAATAAATTCGTTTTATCGCGATCGCGAAATTTTCCAGTCCCTATTCATATGTGATTCATATTCTAGTTTTCTATTTTTTAAATACAGTATTGTAAATACCAAATCACATTTAGGTACCCACTAAAACAGGGGCTCTCAAACACTCCATATTTTTTTGTTACTTTTCTCCCACCGTTTGAGAACTCCTACGCTAGAGTATTTGCAAGGGTTTTGGACCTCAAATGGTAAAATATTTGTGTGACTTAGAATGAGGATAGATCAAAGCTCATTCTGACCTCTCATCCCAGACCCTGTCGGCGCGGTGGAAGATGACCGGCTGTCCCTTGGAGTTGATGGAGACAGCGGTTATTTGTCCCACGTCCAGGGGCTTCAGAGGCCAGTTGTCCACCTCCTTGGGCCTCGGCGGACTGCTGGACTGCTCCTCCCTTTCCAGTTCATTGTAGTTTATGAAATTCTCGTTCTCCTGAAAAATCAAACACCAAATAATGTACTAAGTAGTGCAGAGGTTCCCAAACTTTTTTTCTCATTGACCACTTCCAAAACTTTACTGGTTTTGTAAAGCCTCTAATCTAATTGAATCTAATCTAAGTTGCAAAGATATGTTACATTGGGGATTCACATTGGGCATTCTCACAAGCAGACACGTACAAGTTCGCACGTGCACATGCTGCATGTGAACCTACAACATAAAAACCCAAACTGAAATGGAAATACACCCTGCAACTCTTGCCGTCCTTCCCTGAAACAGGGGTGATATTGGCAAAGTGAACCATTTTTTACAGCATGGGTGGTCAGCCTCATACCAACCTATAAGTCAAGGAACATACACAACAAGTTACATTTTTGAAAGTTATTATAAAAAACCCTCTTAAAATTATTTCGGTTTCAGTTACGGATATGGATATTTTAGATTTATTTGGATATGGGACACTGTCAAAATCGCTAAAGACCGGGAAGGGGGGGGGGGGGACGAGTTTTTTAAATATTTTTTCGTGGACCCCTTCTTACAACTTGTGGACCCCCATTTTTATGCCACGCCAATGTAGACCTCTGTCGAGTATCCCTTGGACTAACCTTAATAATTTAGATAAAAAAAAATCATTACGAAGAAAGTTGATGCATATCGCATCGGTCACGTTATGAGGACGAGAAATACAGCCCTCTCCGTCTTATTATATTAGGAAAGATAGAGGGGAGAAGAACTCAAGGACTTCAAAGAACATCGTGGCTGAAGAACCTATATGATTTTTTAACAAAAACGCCAAAGCCCTGTAACCTGTTTAAAGCAGCAGCATCTAAAGTAAAAACAACCATAAAGATCACCGATCTTCGTTTGCAAGAGGCACTCCAAGAAGAAGAAGAAGAAAAGAAAGAACCTTATGAGATTGCTCGGGCATATGGAAAGAACGGATTATAAAAGATTGATATGTACCTACCTACCTACGTCCATATGTAAACATATAGGAAATATAAAAGGAGAAATAGGGGAGAGAAGACCATGAAAAATATGGTTTTAACAGATTGGTGAAAATTTTAAAGAATGTAAAATAAATACATGGGTATACAGAGTGAATGTAAAAAAAGGAAATGTATAAAGAAGGTGATGGGTATGAATGAATCGAGAGTGGTAGTAAGGACAGGAAGAATCGGATGCAAATCTATAGAGGCTCTGGCTACCCCTAGCGCAATAGCGACAGAGCCACAACATAAAATATGGATCATGATTTGAGTTTACATTTACCTTGGTGAGAGCCATTTTCGCAGCCAGCAGCTGTCTGATTTCATTGAAAAACTCATCTGACAGATCCCTGTTATCCGCGTCGCCATTTTCCAGAGGCCCCGCCAACGCAGAATGTGTTGTGATTAGTAAAATCGCGACGAGATGTGTGAACTTGGTCGCCATGTTTATGGAACCTCTGATCGAGCGGCGGTCTTTACTAAACACGGCTCGTCCTTGAGAGTGACGTCACGGGGTTTCCACTATCGATTCCACATTTCAGTACCTACTTACCTTCTCATACATATGATGTTCCAGTATGCGCATGCCCATAATATTACATTGTATTTTTGGAAATTTTGCTTGTGAGTTTAACACCATTCGAAGATTATGAATGAATATGTTTTTTAAGGAATCCTGTCCGGGAGACTCCCTAGAATTTAGATACTCTAGGAGTCTATGACACTTGATGTAGTGCCGCAGAGGTGCTGTTAATGTAGCAGTTGATGCCCTGAAGCTCTATTCTGCAAAATTTCTTACGACCTTAAGGTGACGATTCGTGTCCAAAAATAAGGTGTAGGTACTGTTATTTTTTATCCATGGAGTTCTTTCGCAAGCGCTAGCAAGCTCTGACTTGGATTGATATCCAAAGTGTGTCTCCAGGTTTTCTTTTATAATCAATTGTCAAGATTGTATTTATTAATGAACGAAAATTATAAATGAATAATTACTGCTGAATTGGATTTCCATAAACAAATAGGTCAACCTTTGTTCTACTTCATTTTCACGAGCATTTGTCCACTTGTTACTCAAGAAAAAGGTTCACTTTTGACAATGTAGATTTTAATTTTATTGTTTTTGCTTAGGGTTTGTTTTATATGGTTGGATGTAATTAATTGTTTGTATTCATTGACTTATAGGTTGGTATGAGGCTCACCATCTATACTGTAAAAAATGGTTCACTTTGCCAATGTCACCCCTGTTTCAGGGAAGGTTGGCAAGAGTTGCAGGGCTTATGTTTACTTGAGATTGGGTTTTTATGTTGTAAGTCCACATGCGGCATATGTACGCGCGAATTTATACGTGGCTGCTTGTAGGTAGGTATGTATTTAACATCAAATTATACTTGCAGCTTAGATTATATATTTGAATAAAAATAAAAACATACGACCTTCTATACTTCATTTCCAGGAACATTCTCTGTGATTATTCAACATAACTCGCAATTAAGCTACGCATATAGTGTAACTTCTTGCTTGCGTTATTCCTGAAAGGGTCACATGTGGCGATTCGGGACCTATTTACTTTTATAGGTAAGGGGGCCGGCCTCACGCCAACCACTACTGTTGATGTGAACCCAAAGCCCTCCATTTACCAGTCCAAAGTGTTACCACTGGACAACGGACCGGTCTGCTATACATCTATATATATAATTTCAAAAATTAAATAATACTTGCTTTTTATTCTCCATCGGGAATGTAGCCTTCGGATTAAAAATCCGTAGCGTTTATCATTTACTAAAAAGCTATTACCTAATAAGTAGGTAAAGGATTTAAAAAAAACTCATTATTTCTAAAAGTGCTTTATTTTTTAAATATTCAACATGACGTGTTGTCAAATATTCAACATATTCAAAATATTCAACATATTCAAAATATTCAACATATTCAAAATATTCAACAGGTGCTTTTATAAGAAATTCTTCATTATCGATGGTATACCTTCTGACACAATGCATTAACTCTGTTTTTCGTTATTTTTTTGAGTTTTCAATACCATTTTTTGCTATTGACAAATCCTGGTTCAATTTTTTTTTTGGCACAACCAAAAACATGTTTTGGAGAATAATTAACGTTGTGGGAACTTAAATGTCGCCACCTTAAAGGTAAGAACTGAATACGTGCTGATTCACTGATTTCACTTGAGAAATCGTGGATAAAACATTTTATTGTGTGTAACTTTCCATAGTAAGTGAAGTAATTATAAAGAAGTACCTACTCGTGGTAAACTTCTCAACTACAGGTTTTTCACATTTTTGTGATGTTTTCTCTCGTAGAAAATAGGAAAAAAATGCGTATGTATCTGAGAAATCCATGTTAGCTTAAAATCTCACTATTCAGTTTTACCTTAAATATGTCGATATTATTCATTTATTCAAATGATTTATGCAAAACATCTATTTCAAATTTTAGCAGCACATGAAGGAAAGTTTTTCTTTAAGAAGCAAAAATTAAAAAAAAAACTAGAAAGTCGTAATATATACTAAATAAATTAACAAAAAAAAAAGGGCTTACACGAGATTTTCTCAGAACTTATTTTAATGGATTTAATAACAATAAGGTGGTTCGAAAAAAAAATCACAAAAAATTTAAATTGCAGTATTTTTTATATTTAATTTATACATCGAAATATAGTAGGTAACATTATTTTATTAATTCTACTTAAGTATGTATTATTTTAGATGTGGATTCACAATGCTGGTTCACTTTTGCTAATGCCACGCCTGTTTCAAGGAAAGTTGGCAAGAGTTTCAGGGCTATGTTCAATTGAGTTTTTTTTCTTTAATTTTCTAAGTACTCATGCAGCATGTGTAAGCTTGAACTTGTGTGCTTGTGAGCGTGCATTAAATATGAATCTTAAATATTAATTAATCTTTGCAACAAAGATTATACATTATAGGCAGTGCGTTTAATAGAATATCAAGTAAATATATTAAAGAGATATATTTTAATTTTGTTCTTATTATTAATTAATGTAGGGTAATTATTTATTGTGATAAATACGAGATAACAGAATATATTGCTTTGAGCATATTTAATATGATCTTGTACTAAATTCTAATTAATTGAAATTTCAATACGTGTTATGAATAAATGTATATTTGGCACGTGTATTGGCAACAATGTAAAATATATGTATGTATTCAATTTAAAAGTAACGTGGAGGTATGTACTTAAACTTATATATCTATAAACTTAGTGCATTTTTCTTAGTTCAAAATTTTGCTCAAAAAACCACAAAAAGAAAAGTACCTGTCTAGTTTATGTTACAGGATTTTCCACAAAAATTATATATTTTTTTTTAATGAAATTCTTTTACGTATGCATGGATATTAAAATGAAAATGAAACTTTTCCCATTAAAAAAAACGTACAGCAAGGGACACTATAGAAAAAATCTGGAACTCGGTTTTGTCCCATCCACTATACTCTCTGACTTGCTCCAACAGACTACTAGCTTTTCTGTTCTTTGCAAAATTTTTGTATGGAAAAAGCTTCACTTCGGAACATGAGGCTATCCTTGAGTTTTTTTCCATTCAAACCTGCCTAATTTCACAAGGAGGGAATGGATAAGTTAAGAACGAGATGGGGCAAGCCGTAAAAAATAATGGAGAATATATTTTAGATCAGTTTTGATTCTTTTTATGTATCTGCAAAAAACATTAGTGATTTATTTATTTATTGGATAATTTTTCTTTTAGCGCCGTACTGTGAAAAATCTCCTCTAGGGGGCTTTATATCCTTAATTGTTTTTTTTATAAAAAAATGTTGACGGTTATAAAATAAAAATAAAACACATGTTATGCAGAGACGAATTAAAGAAAATTACAATTTCAACAAAAAAATACAATAAAAATTTATGACTCCTCCTAATTAATACTTATAATAATTAACTAACCGTTTTTGTGTTCTTTCGGGTTTGACAATGTTCTATTTGCAGCTCCCACGGTGGTTTTCGTTGTCTGCGCGGATGCGCGTTGGTGTTAACACCAACAACACGCAAGACAACAAAGACCACCGCGTTTCTTGGATAGCTCGCCTTGAAGATGATTTCTGCTCGGGAAAGCGAAACGTCGGCAAATGTAGGAGCTGCAAATAGAACATGGCCAAACCCGAAAGAACACAAAAACGATTTGTTAATTGTTAACACCGGCCATGAAAGTGAAAGTTTTAAACTTTATTAAATACATACTTATACTCGTAATAATTGTATGTTTAGACTGACACCATTGAGTATCCACTGTCCGCCATGTGTTTGGCTCAGTTGGTGGTGTGGTTAGTGAGTTTGGACCATGCAGCATGGTCAGCCACGGACTATGTGTCCGTCCAGCCAGACTCTGGTTGTGTCCAGATGTAGCCAGTGCCCGTCATGGAGCAGATGGCGTTATAGTAGCGGCCCGGGCTGCGGCAGAAGGACCACTGCGGGCAGCGGCAGCGGAACAGCGTCTGGAACTCTTCCTTGCACACCTCATTCCACCAGCAGGTCCTCTGCACCAACAATACAAGACACATCGTGAAGAAGCACAGGAATCCCGGAAAGCAACCGTCTAGTGTCAACCGCTGGGTGTGAAAGTCTATACCCACTATTCACCAATCCTACTAACCAGGCCCGATTTAAGCCCATCGGAGGCCCTGGTGCAAGGACACTGGACAGATATGCCCTCCCTTCCTTCCTTAGCTTTTCTCAGACCACTCCTGAACGTAAGCCTCCTCCAATCCTCGCCATTTCTGACTATCGACTGCTGTGTTCACCCGATTATTTAAAAAAATGGGAACCAAAACGAATCACAGTACACCTACGGCATTTTAACTGATGTTCAAGCTTTTAATCCGGTCGATTGCTCAGTTGGTAGAATGCTTGCATTCCAATCCGAGAGCTTCGGTTCAATTCTAACCGAGGGTGTTTGAAATGATTTCCCGTTTTGGTGTTTATTTCAAACCCAAAACAAAATACTTTTTTATTAAGTTGTACTCAAAATTCATAAGAAATGAGTACCAGCCATCTCTGGGAGCTGGGAAACCCTCACTTTATTAACTGAAGTGGTTGGGAGGCCTGCAAAAGTGAACGTTTCACTCGCCTCATGCGATCTCTTAGACGAGAACGTGGAAAACAGTTACACTATGTGTGTAACTTAGTCAGGCAATCATTTTTATGACGTCTGCGATATGTAGAGACAGTCTTATTTTCCAATTTATATTCTTAAAGTCTATCTATAGGGGTCCCTGGACTCGGTGACTCTGGTGCAGTCAAGCCCGGGTAAAGACCCTAGGAAGTGTGGGGAAAATCAGAGGCCCTCCCACCCTCTAGCCCGTCCTTCACCCCCCCTTCCAAGTGCCAACCAAAAAATACATACTTATTGCAAACCGAAAGGATTACTGACTTTTTAAGTTTTTTTTTGGGAAACCTGTTTCGGATGACACTTGCTGAAGAGAATTTCGTCTTATCTTTTTTTTTTTTTTTTAAATATATTGAAATATTTTTGTATGCAATTTCATTGAAGTTACCATGGGTGTCTTTTTTCTTGGAAACCCTTTTGATTTGAACCCAAAAAAAAAACGTCTCGGGGGGCGGTTAAGTCGCACGGCTCTGGATGCGGTCGCACCTATTAAGCTTACCTTAATCCAGGCCTGCAACTAACATTTCCCTAAGGCCTCACTTGGGATTAGAATAGTTTTTATTTGTTCACCATGCACAAAAATAAAACATCTAGTGCAGCCTAAAAGGAAATGTTAGTAGAATTAGTGAATATTAAGCCTTCTTAATTTATGGAATTAAAATAAAATTCAATTGGATTTTCCACATACCTCAGTTAAATATCCCTTCACAGATTGATCTGAGTAACTCCTTTTTGATATCGCTCGTCCTCTGCATATCGAGGCACATAATGCCAGAACCATAAATATATTCAACTGAAAAACAAATCAAAATTATAAAAAAATGACCATTTTTTTTTCAATATTTGGTTTAAAACTGTTATCGTATTCTCTTTGAAAATATTTGTTCTCATTTGCAATTTATTTATTTATTTTGAGAACCAGGTGTATTTTTCAAAAAGTAAATAATAAAAATATGAAAACAATAAGAGAAACAATATAAAAAAATACTAAAACTTTTATGTTAATTTTATAATTTATGTAAAAATAAGTTGTTTTTTTCCTTAATTTTTTTTTCTGAATAAATGAAGGAACGCTTACATAATTTTTAATTATTTTATTTAATTCCAAAAAGGATTTTGAAGGTTGCAATTTTTTTATTAGGGTAAAAAAACCTTTCGCATGAAATGAAATACAATGTTTGAGATGTTTTCAGTTGAATGATAAGAAGATGTGCCAATTTACCTTAATCATTGTGCCAGAGTAGACACTTATCCAGATTTCCTTAATTTTTCATTCAAGATAATCTCCTCTCGTCATTACGTCTATTCACGTTTGAAATTACAACACGCCTTTTGACACAAGGCTTTGGAAAATCTAAACAATTCAAGTTAGACAGAAAATCAACGGGAAAAGCACTTTAATACACTCTTATCTGAAGGGCTATTTTTCTTTGTTTGAAGTGTAGTGTTTGTGACGTTTTGGGTGTAGGTTTAGAGGTGGGAGGGTTTTCCCAGATTTTCCTCTTACGTTCATTCTGCACGTAGTTTGTATCACTGACATCTAGCGGGGAAAACTGAAACTTCATACAACGGAAATTGACAAGGTTTTCTTTTCAATGAATTCTGTTTGTACCTACATAAAACATATCCACATAAACCCCACATAAATTCATGTACAGGTAACATCTTCGTTATTTTTTTGACAATCTCTTTATTTCTCTACCATGAAAATCCCTTTTCTATAATTTATAATCTTAGTTGCAAAGATTTATTACGGTTGGGATTCACATTATAGTTCTTTTTTAGCACTTTTATCTTTAATTTCTTCATTTTAATTTTTTTTGTCTGAATTTAGTGAAAAAATATAAATTCAATTTTCTAAAATACTGAATTTCAGAAATATAAATAATTACGAATTATCTTATCTGAGAATCTACTCCTTCGGAAACTGGGAAAAATTTCGTTTTTCTGTTTCGTTATTCTCCTTGAACGCAGCTACATAACTTCACGTTGAACTACCAAAAGCGACGTTTTAAAAGATGACTGTTGTAATTCAAACTTTGAGCACTACAACCCATTTATTTTATTTTTTAAAATCCCCAATTCCAGGATTAAATGAAAAAGTGTTTTCTATCTTGATATGTATATTTTTTTTAAATAATACAAATACAACAATAATATCACTGTTATTAATATAAATAAAATACAAAATCTAGGATTTTTTAAAAATAAAATCTATAACATTATATAAGCCTTATAATTGCAATAATTATAGTATTCTTTTAAACTTAAAAAATAACAATATTAACGGGTAAAATCTGGCTTTTGTTTTTAAAAGTAAATAAATATCTTTTTACATTTTTACATACAAATATTGATGATTTTATGGCATGAAAAAATAACAAGACTTATTAAAAACAACTAATTAATGGCCACAAAGTAAAATTAAACTATTTATACTGACTATAATTTCATAAATATCCCTATACTAATTATTAGTACTTGGTACCTACTTGACTCTGTTTTTTAAAAACATAAATATTCTGCGAACTATGTATATTATTACTAAGCCTATGAAATACATAAATGTGAATACTTTAAGCTTTACAAGAGTAATAAAATATGTGAGTCGTATAGAGTCAAAAACGACAATCTAGGATTGTTCCTAAAATGAGGAAATCTATGGTAATGATGAGAAAGTGATATCCATAGTTTCCATATATTTATCTAATATTTCAAAGAAATCCTAGATTACCGCCTTTGATTTTATAGGACTTAGGTGCACTTAGAGGGAGTGCTAACAGTAATCACGGTGAAATTGCAAATTTGAATATTGTCTTACAAAAACTGCAGTTACAGCTTTTTAACATGCCAGTAATATTTTTTTCCTATTACGATATAATGTAGTATGTGTACGGGCCCTTCGCTCGTCTTACGGTCTCATCCGAGAGAAAGCATGAAACTTGGCGTGCACGTAGATTTCATGTATGTAAATAAATCCAATAGAAACATATCGATACCTTAAAGGTAAAATTGAATAAGTGAAATAAGCTAGCAAGGGTTTCTCAGATAAATACACCCTTTTTCCTGTTTTCTATAAGAGAAAACACAAAAAAGTGTGAGAATGCTGTAGTTTAGAAGTTTTTCATGAGCACTTTCTTATATTCACATATTTACTTCCTATGCTAAGTTACTCCCAATAAAATGTTTTATCCGCAATTTCTCAAATCAGTAAATCAGCACTAATTCAGTAAGTGTCTTTTATACCTAATCTTTTTTTCTTTTTTTACAACTAAAAATGGCCGAGGTTATAAGAAAGCTGTGAATCACAGTCAATAATATAATCAACTATTCAATTATCTGTTATAATCAATAGTTTTCTTGTAGCTTCATCCATTTTGATATAAAAAAATAAAAACATTTAGAAGGACTACTAGAGGGTCACAAAATGGACGGTTATTTCTTGAAATTTTAAATTACTTATTTAAAAATTACTTTATTCAGAAACCATTCATCTATCATATTCAATTAGAATAAAGAAAATAAATGTATTTAAAATTGTTTAATTTTTTTTTTTAATAATGAAACTACGTGCATACCAAGTTTCATACTTTCTTGCGAATGGGTCTGTAGCCAGCTTAGACCCTTGACAATGTTACACTCGATCTTGACAAACTGTGAACAAGAGATCAGACATAATTCAAACACAAATCTCCCTCTCTAATTATAAATACTTACAGGGTTATTCACAACACATCTGATCCATAGCTGATCAATAGATCATCAGTTTTTTTTATGGAAAATTCACGTTAGGTGGCTGATGAGCCATTGATTTGCTGTGTGTGAATACCACCGCTAGTAAATCCTCTACTATTTTATAACTAGGTACCCAAAGTTTTTCCAAACCTTTTCCACCACCAATAAGTAAAAAAAAAAATTACCTAAGTTGGTACTAACCTTATAAATCTTTATATTATGTGTCTAATAAATTATTATTTTTGAAAATAAATAGGTTACACAATCAAGTGTATTTAATATTAATCAAAACCAAAATATTAATGGCTGTGACGTCAGGTTGGTAATGATCATACCTACTCGTATTTTTGGCCGGTATTCAAATCATTCCTATCTATCTACAAAAAATATTTACCCAAACTAAAGTCAATATTTTTTGCAAACCATTAGAAAATAGAAGTTCAACACGCAACGCAACTAAGCTGCACATAAAGTGTAGCTTCTTGCCGTGTTATCCTCGAAAGGTTTCTATTTGTTGAACCTATTTGTTTTATAGAAAGGATTATTGTTTCGGTGTATTTCAAACTCCATAATAAAAAACCGGCAAGGTTTACACAGCCTTCACAATAAATAAGTAACAGCCCCTTTGGAAGTTGGGAAACCCCCATTTCAACTGAAGTGGTTGGCAAGGCCCCCTTACCTGTAAAAATAAATAGGTTCACTCGCCATATGCGACCTCTTCGGGGATAACGCGGCAAGGAGTTACACTATATGTGTAGCTTAGTTGCATTTTTTTACACCTTCCGTGGGATTCAAACCCGAGCTCACGGCATGGAATGCAAGCACTCTTCCAACTGAGCTATTGGCCGGAATTTGCATTCATAATTTTATAAACAAAAGTGAAATTTGGACAATATAATGTTCAAATTCATATTATGAATTCCCACCAGGATTTTTGAAAAATGAATGACATAGTTTTTCTCGGGTAAGACCATGTTTTATTTGCAGTAATTTTGTCTGCTGACGTTTAGTTAAGGCACGTTATAAAGCTAAATCTGCCGTTTTTGTTTCTTACACTTTATGGTCTTAGCAAAACAGTTTTTGTATAATGTAATTTCTAATCAATTCCTAAATATTTCAATTCGTTCCATAGTTCAATCCTACTAAGTATTATTTTTCTTAAAACTGAACAAAAGTAAAATGATTACGCAAGCTTTTGTAATATAAATATTTTTTGCAGAATCCTTATTACTTGGTGTATTTTTCTGATTTCGCGCTAACACATGCCTTATAATGAAGTTCAACAAATTCATTTATAGGGAATTTCGACGTTTACAATATTTTCCTAGCCCTATCTTCAAGGCAGTCTAGTTAACATAGTTACAATTGATTGATTGATTGAAAAAAAATAATATGTTTTTAATTTATTTGGTTTTTCTCACTTATTTCTCTTCCGCCGTTAACTTGGTTGTCATTTTAACATATCCAGATCCATAGTCATACGTGAATTCGTTGCTGATTTCTTGATTTTCAATCTTCTTTTTTCTTGCTTCTTCTTTTTCTTCCTTTACGTGGTGCTCTTCTGCATCCTCCCTGAAAACCAAGAGTACCAAGTTAGCTTCACAGAAAACACTTTTAGGGAACGTATCTATGATTTGCGATTTTTTTATGTCACAAGCGCCTTTAGGACAAATGAGTCGTATAAATGCAAACGCCGTCAACTCCTTACGCGATTATTTTGAAAAAAATAAACTTGTGTTTTGAACGCAATTTTTTCCCAGTTGGAGATGACGGCGTTTGCACGAAATCATACTTTTTCAATTAAAATTACGAAGGATTAAGTGAGGTTTTTATCACATTGCACAAAGCAAATGATAAGTTACACTACGCAGAATCAAATTCAATAATTATCGGCGTTTGCAGTTATACGACTCAAATAAGCTATTGCCTTTTAACCGTTGATATAATGTGAATCCCCAATGTTACATATCCTCCCAACTTGGATTAGATACCCACGTGTATTTGTTCTTGTTGGGCATGAACAGCGACTTGGGGCACTCCTTGTAGTAGGGCCAGCACTCTGCGGGACCCTCCTGGTCTCCTGTACCGGCGCGCTCCGCTGACACGTACTCGTCCAGCAAGTGGCTGTACGGGGACTTGCTTGCCCTGGAAACAATGGGAGAACAATTGTTTGAAAATTGTGTACTGCAACTTTACTGTAACTCTTTACTCTCGCTAGGGATGGCCAGAGCCTCTGCAGAGCTGCCCCAATTTTTTCCTATCCTGACATACCTCTTTCAATTCATTCATATCCATCACCTTTTTCATGCATTTTCTTCTTTAACGCTCACTTTGTATATCCCATTCTTTCACAATCTCCTCAATCTGATCACTCCATACTTTTCTCGGTCTCCCTTTCCTCTTTTTCCTTTTACACTTCCTTTGTATGTATACTTTGTCAATCTATCATCATTCATTCTTTTCACGGGCCCAAACCATCTCATCACATTATTTTGTACCTTAATTTAACTTTCACATTTTTTTAGATTACATTATTTTTTAACCCATTCATTCCTAGCTCTATCCTTCAGAGTTTTTCCTGTCATACTTCTCAAATGCTTCATTTCCACCTAAAATACTTTACTCCTTTCGCTATCATTCACTGTCCTTGCTTCACTTCAATACATCAAAGTCAGTAACAATATTTTGTACCGCTATTATGTACCGCCATTCTCAGATCCATCGTCAATCGCTTTTACTTTGCTATTCTTCCTATTACACTGACCATTTGCTTTCCCTTACACTACCTATTCTCAAATTCCCTTGTAGGCAGATAACGTCGAAGCCGACGCCGAAATTCTGGGAGTGAGGGGACCATGGAGGGAAGCAGCACAAGACAGAGAGTCCTGGAGGATTGTGGTGCGGGAGGCCCTGAGCCTACAAACGTTATGATCCGAAGAAAGTAAGATAAAGTTTATACTTACGTAAAGAACAGTTTGACCATTTCTCCGATGAGTCCGAAGTTTTTGAGTGGATGGGCGTGCACCTCACAGATGGCCCTCAGTAGACACGGCTTCCCCGCCAAACCAAAGTTACTGAGGAAGTCCTCCACTGCACCGAATAGCAAGGCTCTGAAAACATTGATGATAGCGACAAAAATTAAATTGTTCAGAAGATCAGTTTAAAGTTTGAGATTTCAGAAAAATGGCATCAATTTTTTTTTAATATAGTTATTCCTTTACTTATAGGTTGGTATGAGGCTGACCACCCATACTGTAAAAAAAAATGGTTCGATTTGCCAATATCACCCCTGTTTCAGGGAAGGTTGAGTTGCAGGGCTTTTGTTCATTTGAGATTGGGTTTTTATATTGTAGGTCCACATGCGGCATGTGTGAGCGCAAAATTATGCGTGTCTTCTTGTGGGAATGCATTTGATATGAGAATCTCAAATGATACATATCTTTGCAACTCAGATTTAGATTTAGTTAAAATCAAAACAGCTCTAAATAAAATAAAATAAAAAGGCATTTACTGGCTGCTGGCTACGATTTTTTCATGTCACAAGCGCCTTTAGGACAAAAAGTCCAAAATCTTGTCGGTTACACCAAAATCATACTTCGGAAACGCAGTTGTTTGCTTGGGCATAAACAAAAAAAAACATTGTGGAGCTATGGGAGTTAGCGTATTAGAAAGAGCGGAAAATTTTAAGTAGGATAGCATTCATAACTCATTTTTGACTGTTGGTTCGCCATTCCGGTCGAAATAATCATGATCGAATCGTTTTTTTATGATCCCAATGTATGTGATCAAAAGATCATAATCGGTCAAATATAACTTGTTCACTGACAGTTCGCATATTGACAATCAGTCACCCGACGGTTCCTCCACACGACTTTTCGGTTAACGACATTTCGGTCACAGACAACTTGACATAGATTTCTCGTCTGCAGGCAAAACCCTTCCCAAAAACCTTCGTGTTTACTTAGTTTTAATTAATGTAGTTTTCTGTGATGGAACTGTCTGTAGACCATGTATCGTACATGACCAAAATGTCGTTATCTGAAAACTCGTGTGGACTCGTGTGGGCGTACCCAGGAAGGAGCAGGAAGGGGCAGCTGCCTCTCCCGATTCCTGTAACCGATTTGTGCATGGACGAGCTGTCTATGGACGAGTTATCTTTGACCGATGTGTCGTGACACGGTATTAAACCAGGTGCTGTGAGACTGAAAAGACGTGTGGAAGAACTGTCGTGTGACCGATTTGTCTAGTGCCGAGCTGCCTGTCGACGGGATGTCTATGACCGATTTGACATGGAACCGATCATACAGTTGTTTTTAAATAATCATCTCCTTCTTGATTTAGATCAATGATCATTTGTCGTAAGGAAATCGTTCTCTTGGAAAGTAAAGCATCAGCTATTTCTCCATCTCTCTAGCGGTCTTCCTTGCAGGCGATGTCTTGCAGGTATACTGTAGACAGCCACATGGGGGATTCTCCAACTGTCCATCCTATCCACGTGGTCCCTCCAGTACCACCGTCTCTTTCTGTTCCATCTGTCAATGCCTTCTGTATTACATATCTCTCTTATTTCTGAACCAAAATCTTCAAAACTATGGTAAAATAATGAATTTAAAAATGGGAAATAGTCACCGTTCTCCACCATGCAGAAAGGTCATCATCTTTTCACTATCTATATTGTTGAAGACATCGCCCATCGTCTCTCTCTTGACCCTGTGCTGAGGACTTCTCCTCATGTCGAGGTATTTCCCTATGAAGTCAGCCACCAGTCCTCCTGCTGCGCGTCCCAAAGAGCGCGAGAAGAAAGGTGGAAGAGCACCGTAAGGGTTCTCGTTGTCAGTCAGACCCAACTTGTCAAAGTCCACTGAAAATGTGTAATAAGACAATTAGTTTCTCCTTCAAGATGGGCTTTTACGGTTCTCTCTCTTTTTTTTTTTAAATCTTCACACTCAATCATGTATATACCTACACGCAGAAAAATAAACCAAAGCATGAAGAAAACTTTGGAAAGAGGAGATTTTTTTTGTTTCTAGAGCTGGTTTTTTTGTTTGCCGCGAAGATATTGTTATGACTTTACTGGGCTCTCTTTTAATTAAACTGCAATTATTTATTTTAACATAATTTATTTATATAACGTCGGTGTTATGGCCGCGGGGATCAAGTCAGGTTATTTGGAACCGGATAACGTTGGTTCGAATCCCGCGACGATAACTTCGACTCTGGTTCAACAGATGCCGTTTGCATGCACACAAGCTTCTGCTTTCGCATGAAGACAACTGGCCAGGCTAAATAGGTTTGTGGATTGCATTCCTTTCCACAAATCTATTAAAAAAAAAAAAAAAAAAAATTAACAAAATTTGGTTCACAAACTACAACAATTGATTAATTGTAGCTCTGGCTTACGAACTTCACGGCTCAACGTTTTATCGACACCTGGCTGCTGCCCTATTGCAGTCCTCTTATATAGGTGCAACAGAGATCTTTCTTGCATATTCCAGATCATTCATCGATCTCTCACTCACACCAGAACGTCATTCTGCGCACTACCACCATCATGGACCACTCCCAGATGGTTATACCCACGCTATCGTGCATGTATAGGTGCGCGTAGGTACTTTAAATTCGTAGTTCGTAACAATATTTTTGCTGCCATGGGTAATTTTTGCACAATGGGTGGTCAGACTTACAGATTACGTTACGAAATAAAGTTTAAAAAAATGGTAGCTTATGTATTAATCCATATACCTACATATATACGTTTATTTTTTATAAGGACCGGATTTTTTTGATGCCTTGCTTGCTTAATAATTTTTTGAGGTTTTTGTAGATATTTTATAGTTAAAATTTTAAGTCATGGAAATACAAGTACGTACCTACACAAAATAAAATACCTGATAACAATTATCCATGATTTATTTTCAATTTTCTTTTGCAACATGTTCTATTTATTGTACTTTTATTAGATAACATTTTAATTTTCCCTTTTTATTAGATTTGATTAGATTTATATTAGATAACATTTTTATGTTTATATATTTTTTTTTAATATTCCATTTTTTTTCTAGCTCTACAACACACTCTACTCTAAAGCATAAACATTCCCTTTGTGTAATTTTGAAAACATTTTTTTTTATCTATTAACACAAAATGAATAGTAGGTACACAATCTAACTAAATATCAAAATGTATTAAAACAATATTTTTCAGGGTTTGGTGGTTTACACAGTGAAAGTCCATTGTATAATCGATTAAATAAATAAAATAATAAAAGTGAATTGAAACAGTGTGTTTTATTTAATCGATTATGTATTAAAATACTATATTCAACAAAATAAAGTTAAAACGATGAGAAAGAGAAATCGAAAGTTCTTTAAAAAAAGCATGAAGTTTTCCATGTATACGTCCTTAATGAACCTCCGTTTTCCCATCTACAAATATATCATCCTCAGAGCGAAGAAGAAACCAAATGTTGTTCCCAAAATGAGTTTATAAGCTATTTGACAATAGGTAAATTAATGTCATGAGTGTTGAATATGGCAGTATACAAATTACTTGCAGGAGACTAAAAACTGTTGTCATTCCTGCGTAGCAGAGGTGCCCATACGGTCCCGAAGATTGCTAAGATTTCAGTGATCGACTTAAAACTGATTTGACATTTTGCACTCAATGTAGTTTTGCTTATGCTATTTTTTTTCTTAAAAAATATTTATACATCATGAATTATGAGCTATATTTGGTGGGCTAAACAGTTAAAATGTCGATCTCCTATTCACACATTTTAGCTAGGTCGATCTCCTCAAGAAAAAGTATGGGCATCCCTGCTGTATAGTATATTTACCCTTTGTTAATCGGTTTCTTCTTTCTGTACGAGAGTGGTAAATTAACTATTTTCTAAGATCCAATTTTATTTCAGGATTATTAGTTTATAACGCAAAAACTACAACGTAAAAAATTAACACACAAACACTACTTTTGCTCTCTTTATAAACTGCACATATTTCTTTCTTTATTTTTTTCCGTCTAAGGACCTCCTGCACCACAATCCTCAAGGTCTCTCTTGTGCTGCTTCCTTCCATGGTCTCCTCACTCCTAAAACTTCGGCTTCGACCTCAACTGGACATAAAAGCTGGGAAAAGCTAAAAAAAAAAACAGATGGGCGGGGCATGTAGGCACAGAGGATGTTTTCATCACGAGTACCAAAGAGGACTAAGGGAGATCGGAGGAGGGTAAAAAGGTCGAAGCTACGATGGGAGGATAAAGTCAAGAAGGATGCTTCCCAGATACTTTCTTTGACAATCTGGAAGAATGGAGAATATAACTCGATCTGGGTCGATATTGGTCGTAGGGCCATCGGAAGAAGAAGAAAAAAATACATCCAGTTTATAATGGAGCAGCTAAATACACATTACACACGTTTCTAGGTTTTCTAAATAAATATTCTAAGACTAAACACACATCAAACATAAATTACTATTCTTTAAATCATTTACCCTTAAATTCGCATTTGTAGTCGGCTTTGACTGAAATTTTGTAAACACAAGAAAAACAAGTTTATAACAATTTGAATTATAATTCCTGAAATAAAGAGTTTTTGTGCATTTTTGTCAGCCTTCATGTCTTTACTGTAGAATAAAGACCTCTTCACAAAATTGAATCTTCTAAATTTTGATCTCCCAGACTTCCCAAGTTTCTTGTGTCCACCTTTGGATTCCTTTCTAAGATCTTGTTGGTTCAAGAGGCTGGAAAGCCTTTTTTACAAGCTGGATTGTGATATTTTCTATCCTCGATGATATTTGAAGAAAATACACTAAACAAAAACAAAATTAGGCTATGACTGTCTGACAATAGCCTTTTTCCTTGGGTAGCTGTCGTCCAACGAAATATTTATTTAAATACAATTTTTTACAAGATTACGGGAGCTTAGAATGCTGTTGAGATGTTTTTTGTTGTTGTTTTAAAAACCTGAAAACACTCTTATTTCAAGACGTGGAATCGTGATCACATCATCATCCATGTTTTTGGTGTGTGGAGCCTTTTTATTTTCATAGTTTAGAAGGTCAGTCTTACACCATACAATTCATAAAGTCGAGGTTTTTTCATTTCCACCATTTCCCCTTTCCCCGAAGGACTATGTCCTCATTTTTTTTTTGGTGACATTGTTATTTGGGAAAAAGTCAGCACTGAAACAGTAAATAACATTTGACATCCCTGTACCGAATTAAGTTAAAGTCTTGTAGCTTTAAACACGAGCATTCTGTCAATTTATGTACCTAGATTAGACATAATTTTAGAATAATTTTAAAAACATTGTAATTTACATAGGATAGAAGGCAACTTTACCTGTGAATGGGAGACTGATAGTAACATTAGAGAAGAACCCCTCAACAGGATTCCTGATGAATGGCATTGATATAGATGGCGTCAGAATCATCGTCGTCCCAGGTGGAAGGGCCAGTCTTCCATCGTTGGTGATCCACAGCACTCGCTTCTGTCTGGAGTGGGGCACGTCACTGGCAGAGGCTGGAGATGATGTGGAGCTGTCTTCTCGAGAGTTGTCAGGATGTGCGGGGAGAAGGTGGCCCAGGAAACAGGCCAGCATCAGCAGGTAAGCCATTTACCGGCTGGGAAACAAAACAAAACCAATATGCGTTATGATAAGATAGACTGACGAATAATGTATATGTTGCAAGAATAGATGGATGTCGTGGTAGAGGAAGACCGAAAAAGGTATGGATGGATCAAATTTCCAAAATTGTGAATGAATGGAATATCCAGAGTCATAATAAAAGGAGAGCTTGTATGAAGAAGGTTATGAATCTGGAGGAAATGAAAGAAGTACCTACCTATGTAAGGACAGAAATAAATGGCGGTTGATTTTTAATGTTGGCGGCTAGGGTTTTTAAATTAGATTTTTTTTCTGTTTTCGTTTGGATGTCCATACATATTACTATTTATTGATTTTAAAATTTTTATTTGTTGTGTATTTTCCTTGACTTATAGGTTAGTATGCGGCTGACCACCCATGCTGTAGAAGATGGTTCACTTTACCAATGTCACTCCTGTTTCAGGGAAGGTCGGCAAGAGTTGCAGGGTGTATGCTCATTTGAGATTCGGATTTTCCACATGCAACATAAGATTAGATTAGATAAGATTAGATAATCTTCACCGGTCTAGTGATTAACGCTTTTTCTTACAAATCGGAAAGTTGTGGTTTCGATTCCCCACGTAGAACAAATAAAAATGATCGTGTAATTTTCAAAAATGATTTTCGTTGCATATAAAAAATCGTCTGTTTTTACCAAAAAATGCCTAGCGAAGCTCCATTCAGCAGTGCTATCTTAAACTGAGACTGAGCTTGGAAAGGACTCTGGATGTGTTAATTCATAAAATTTAACTAGCGAGGATTGTCACCGATACGAAAAGAAGAAGACAAATATTTTCATCGGTTAGAGTTAGATTTAATTTCGTGTTTCGATTCCCCGACTTTGAAGTAAGTACCTAGATTACATTTTTATGAATGCTGATAGGTATTTTTATACAGTTTCTGCAACGCAACATTTATAATGGCTGGCATATGGGATCCGCAAGGTAAATAATTGTCAAGAAAAAAACGTTACGCCAGGTATAAAGCGAGCATCATCAAGTAATTGCACTTTCAATCAAATTGCGTAATATTGCTAAATATTGAAATTGCACACACCAGAAGATTTAGGCTTTATTTCAAGTGGTATACGTGAACACCAAGGCGTCATAATCTTTAGTAATTAACATGTGAACCATATTTACAGCATGGGTGGTCAGCCGCATACCAACCTATAAGTCAAGGAACATACACGACAAATTTCATTTTTTTAAATCATGAATTTTCAGGAAATTTCGTCCTTAAGTATGATTTTTACTTACGTTTAAATACTGGTGGTTTTAATTACTGTTATGATTTATTTCGGGTAATAAAATTGCATTTTAATTTATTTTACAATATTTATTTTTAACAAATCGATTACAAAGTATGATTTACTCTGTAACTTCTGTATTGGTGGTTTCACGGCTTGGGCGTCAAAGGATCGCTGAAGCTTTACAGAACCGCAGCCTATATTTATACGTGACCAAGGCCTATTCTCGAGTGTTCCTGACCACACTAGACGCTTCTAGAATAGATGTTTCCAGAGAGTACCAGAAGTACCAACAGCTCAAAGTGTCAAACACTCGCGTCTACACACACACATACACAGCGAGTAAACATGCCTAGGCACACAATCACAAAAACACGTAGTGCATGAATCTATACATTTGGAACATTATAAAAAATAAAAAAACAATAACTAAATAGAAACAAATCTGTAAGTGTGATTTAATATTTTAAATTTCTCATAAATTAATATTAATAATACAGTTAACTGAAACATCTAAAGCCGCATACATAATTTCAGTGCATATAACTCTTATGCCATGTTACGGACTTGTCTTTTAAAAGAGTCGCTGCTGAAAACGTCCACATTGTTTGTTTGAAGATGCCACTCTGCCGAGACAATACAAATGCGAATAATAATTACTTTTGAAAAATGAGCTGCGCAAATATATATTTATACACACGGCAACCGTTGTTTGACACACTTGCAGAAAACAATCATTCAATAACACGCGCAAATTATGGCAAAGTGGAGTGGATGGTGTGGTGTCAATAACAAGTGAAGAGATGCATACAATCATCGGTAAGGAAGAGCTTCCACAATAGCGCTTCAATTCTTGCTATAGATGATAACTCATGGGTATCATTTTTGCATGTTTACTAATGGTTAGAGGGTTTTTTGAGATTTGTAAAATACAGCAAATGATAAATATAGTATTTATGTAACGCAACTAAGCTACACACATAGTGTAACTTCTTGCCTGCGTTATCCCCGAAGGGGTCGCATGTGGCGATTGAGACCTATTTATTTTTACGGGTAAGGGGGCCGGCCTTACACCAACCACTTCAGTTGAAGTGGGGGTATCCCAACTCCCGTGAACTTTTTCTTCGGACTCGTAAATGGAAGATCGTGGGTTCGAATCCCGGCGGATCACAAAAATATACCATTTAATTTTCAAATTTGCTCTTCTCAAAACAAAAGTGACATTGTTAAAGTGAACCTTGTTTTTACAGTATGGGTGGTTTTCAGTCTCATACCAACCTATAAGTCAAGGAATGCTGTAAAAAAATGTTTTACTTCTGCAAATGCTAAACCTGTTAAAAAAAAATCTTCGCTGGGTTAAAAAAATCATAAACCTTTACCAAAGACCGGTCATCAAAAGTTCCATCCAGTCTTGCTTGAGAATTGGATCTTTCTACAGCGACGACCAAGCTCACAGAGGGTTCTTGAGGTGTGATACACACAAAAGGTGTGATACACACAGCGCTCGCCAAATAAATCATCCTAATATTATTATTATATATTATTATCTGAAATACACATTTTTCCTTTTTTATTCGAATATGATTGCCGAGGCTGATTGAAATGCGTGGCACGCATGTGTGAACGTTTGTGGCGCACATGATGCAACGATAAGGTTGCAAATATTGACACTGGAAATTAAATCAAGTTTTTATTGTTTACAGCGCATGATGGTTAAAGCGAGTCGTAAAATTTTCAAATAAATAACTCACGTAGCATCGTGTAATATCCGGAATTGAAGTGAAGAAAATTAATTACGTTTAAGTCACTGCCAAGTTTATTTATTCCTTGTCAATTTAATTAAATTAAATAGCTTAGCTAGGTACTTATTTGATTGCGGTCTGTTTGAATTTCAAATCGATCGATTTACCTCATTTGTGAAAGCCTGAATACCTACTTTGTACGGTCGATGAATCAGTTGGTAGAATGCTTGCGCTCAAAGCCAGATGGTTAGGGTTCAATCCCTACTCGGGTGTCAGAAATGAATTCCCGTTTCGATGCTCGTTTTGCCCACTTCAAGTTGGTTACCTCCAACGAAACTAAGTTACACATCTAGTGTAACTTCTTGCCGCGTTATCCCCGAATTGGTCACATGTGGTGATTGGGACTTATTACCCCTTATATGTATAATCTATCTATAATCTTAGTTGCAAAAATATATTAACATTTGAGGATCATATTAAATGCACGCCCACAGGCTTACAAATGTGTACTTAGAAAATAAACCAAACCTCACATGAACATAAACCTTCAACTTCTGCCGTCTTTCCCCGAAACCGGGATGGCATAAGCAAAAGAGAACCATGTTTATACAGTACCTCTGGGTGGTCAGTCTCGTCCAATCTATTAGTCAAGGAAATTATAAGTGAAAATAAATAAATAGTGATCCCTTTGGGGACAACGCAATAAGGGGTTGCGCTTTATATACAGCTTAGTTGCGTCATTGCATATCTTCTTACGAAGCTGCGCTATATGCATTGTATGCAACTTGTTGGGCTTAACTCAAATAGGTCGTATTTGGCGAGCGAACTTATTATTCTAAGTAGCAAACATTTTTAAGTAAATTGTTTTTTTTGTAAAAGCTCAAATCGTGAACTATTTTTCTCTTCTCTTAAAAATTAAAATAAACAGCAGCTGTCATCGAAAAAATGAGTTGTGGAAAGTTGACGTATTTTTGCAGAAAACTCTGCTGAAATATGTGCTAGCGGATTTTTGCGACAGTTATGATAAAATCGCAGCTCATTATTTTAATTTCACATTCTATGATATTATTTAAAATGAGTGAATAGTTGGGTTTTGTAGTCCGCTGTCCAGAGTATACAACTTAACACTCAAACTCAACGTTTTACAAAACTTGTACGGAAACTTAAGCATCGCCTCCAGTGAGCGTTTTAGTGTCCATGCATTTTTGGTAGCGTTTAAACGTTAAGTTTTAAACTTGAAGTCCGAGTGACCGATGTCAACTTCCGTAGGGTCTGTCTTGCATACTAATGTAGACGAAACTGTGTGAGCGCGTTAACAATATTATTCGCATTTCAACTGAAGAGTATCGTACACTGAGTCAAGGGCACGCCTCTGACATAGAGGGCATGCGTGCTTCCAATATCCACCTATGGCTTGGAAACAAAAGGGCTCACTCAGTATAGCGCCAACAGACTGAGGACGTGCCAAAGAGCTATTGAACGGAGGATTCTGGGAATCAGCCTGAAAGACAGGGTTCCATACCAGGAGTACCGTAGACGCACTGGTGTCACTGATGTCATACAGCGAGTGGCCTGTTTAAAGTGGTGTTGGGCTGGTCACGTCGTAAGACAAGACTATGACAGGTGGCCGAAAAGGTTCGTCTATGGCGGCCCAGGATGTCCAAGAGGGGAGCAGGGAGACCCCAACTGAGGTGGCTAGACGACTGAAAAACGCTCTGAAAAAAAGCTATGAGAAAATCCAAATATGCTATGAGAACAAATAAGCATTTTTTTGAAAATGCTATTGGAAAATATGAGGGGGTTGAAAAAATACTAGGAAAAAACATAGAGACTCTCCGAAAATGCTATGAGAAAATATGAGGGTTTTCAGGAAATTCTATGAAAAAATATGAGTTTCCTCAGAAAATGCTATTAAAAAATATGAGAGGTTTGAAAAAATACTAGGAGAAAATATAGGGACTCACAGAAAATGCTATGAGAAAATAAAATGAGGGTTTTCAAAAAAGTATATTAGAAAATATGAGGGGTTCGAAAAAATACTGGGTGAAAATATAAGGACTCTAAGAAAATACTATGAGTAAATATTAGAAGGACGTTCAGAAAATGCTTTGAGAAACTATGAGGACGCTACGAGAAACTATGAGGACTCTGCTGAGACCGCTATGCACTCGTCTTATGCTTGCAAAAACACGTAGTGGGTCATCGCAATAGATTAGAGAAAAAGTATCTGGCTTCCAATAGGTTATTCATATTAAAATTAGTCCGTTTGCCGTTTACAATTCACTCGAGTGTCGGACATTGACATGTTGACATGCTGCCTACATAGACGGATTGCCAAGGCTGAAGGAAAACCGTAATTCTACCACTCGGAATTCTTACTTACAATTTTTACTTTACGCCTCCTCGCCTGGTTGAGACGGGTCAATTTAGTAACGAGGATAGAGTAGCGAGTGGTTGACCAATGAAGAAGTCCTCCGACATATGCGTCCGACAAAGGAACTTCTGCCAACCAAACAAAGAAAGCTGATGTACTTCGGTCGCGTTATTAGAAATGAGAAATACCGCCTTCTTTATCATATCGTATAGGGTAAGATTGACAGGTGAAGAACTCAGGGACGTCGAAGGACATTGTGGCTGAAAAACCTGCGACAATGGTTCAACAAAAGCACCAAGTCCCTGTTGATAGAAATGGCACCAAAAGAAAAAGAAGAAGAGGCATAGATGTAATTTAATAACATTAAATTTATTTTTCATGATAAATATTATAATTATGTTATGATTTCGCGGGTTCAATTCAATTAAAATCGCGGTGATTTACTTTTACGCAATTTATTTCACATGCAGAGTCACTTTACACGTACACCATACGCTTCTCCAGCTACAAAGAGCTTTGGCCCTTATTTTATAGCAGGAATAAGTATAATTCTCGAATCATTGAGAATTGAAACATGCGAGACTTTACTAGAACATTCAAATACTCGAGCAATCTCGAACTATACAAATACAATATCAAACACATTTACATAAGTAGGTACCTAACATCTATTTAGGTTACTCTAAAAACGGATTTTAGTGGCAAAAAGTAAGGACAGATCCTAAATAGTCTTGGTATATGTGCAGGCAAGTGTTTGTTAACACGTTCAGAGCACGCATACACCCACCAACTAATGCACTCGCACTGGACTCGTGTGAACGCTGTTGAACAGTGCGAAAATAAAATCAGGTTGCCATATTAATATTCTATCCAGGTAATGAGACAAAACACCGAAAAATGTGTGGCAGAATTAATATGTGTAAGGCGACCATTTTGGATCACGCACGAATCTTGGTTACCAACATGTAAAATCACGATCAGGGAACAATTGAGATTTTATGGAGAAAGTGTACACGTTGCACCAACTTCCAATCAATATTTAATTGACACATCAAATTTGTTTGCTTGATTCTGGCAAGGACCTCGGTTGAATATTTCTCGGAAATGGGTATTAATATGATGGAATTTGAACAGGAAAGATGGTGTACATCAAGATGATGTTGAGGAGTGTTATTCTCAAACACCAAAGCCATGGTTCATCCACAGAATACACTGAATTTCCCATACAAATAAAGATGATCCGTAGATCAGATATGAATCAAACGCTTTGTGAATAGCACTGTTTGATTATTGAAAATGACTTAGTCCGGTCGATAGCTCAGTTGGTAGAGTGCTTGCATTCTACCCCGTGAGCTCGGGTTCGAATCCCACCGAGGAGGGTGTCAGAAATGATTTCCAATTTCGGTGTGTATTTCAAACCCCATTATATAAATACCGGCGAGGTTTACTCAGCCTTTACAAGAAATGAGTACCAGCCTCCTCGGGAGCTGGGAAATTCCCACTTCAACTGAAGTGGTTGGCGTAAGGCCGGCCCCCTTACCTGTAAAAATAAATAGGTTCAACTCGCCACATGCGACCCCTTCGCGGCAAGAAGTTGCACTATATGTGTAGCTTAGTTGCGTTGCGTTACTTCATACTGAATATATGAGAACTTGGTCAAAGCAAGTACTGCCATATTACTCCACTCCTGCAGAAGCTTCACTGGTTGAGGATCCCAGAAAAGATTAAATTTAAACTGGGCCTCACGGTACACAAAGCGCTGCATGGAGTGGCGCCAGAGTACTTGCAGGAGCTGATACTACCGAGGAATCTGAGCGAGAGGGGACATCTGATCGGGGCTCACTCTGCGATCTGCCGACAGTGCTCTTACATCTGTCAGCACTCAATACAGAAAAAAAAGTACAGTGTTCGGAGACCGCGCTTTCGCCGTTGCGGGACCGTCCACTTGGAGCCAGCTGCCGCCTGAAGTGCGCGCCAAGGAAGGGATCGAGAGCTTCAAGAAGGGAATGAAGACCCATTTCTTCACCGCCGCGTCAAGCCTGAAAGCGCCTTTGCAGTGACAGTAGTCACGAAACGGCACTATAAAAATCATCATCATCATCATTGGTATTTTCACGACTCATTCCTTTATCAAACTGTCCGTTTATGAAATGAGTTACCGGCATCTGCGTTCCCACCTCAATTTAACCTTGTTCTATTCTAAACAAATATCAATCGCAACTTTCTTTCAGGATCACCTTTTTCTATATTCCACAAAAGAACACACTAAAAAGGTGGGAAAATCCTGTAGCTTAGTAGCTTTTCATGAGCACTTTCGTATGAAAAGTGCTAGGAGAAGTTACCGCCAATAAAACGTTTAATTCACTATTTCTCAAATCAGTGAATCAGTACTTTTCAGTTTTACTTTTAAGGTGGCGATATGTGAAGCTAAGTTACGTTTTTTTTTGTCAACAAGCTGCGCCAGTAAGATGAACCGTAAACATCTGGACATTCAAAGTTATTAAAAGTAAACCTTCAATAAAAATTATGTTTGAATGATACTCAAAATCAACATGGATTCCTGTTGAGAGATTTTTTTCGATACTTCACATGGTTCAGTTTCACATAAAGGCTTTGATGTTTTGGAATGTCCAACTCCAGATGCGATCTGTCAAATTTATAAAAATACAAAATGGTGAATGTGTGCCAGTTTTAATTAAGAGATATTTAAAGATCGCAGTCATGGAAAACCCGAGCTAAGTGAGTGCATACAAAAATGATGTGAAGGACCCATTTAAAAATGATTCAAGTAAGTACCTTTAATAACGCAATGCAAAACTCAACTAAGCTACACATATAGTACTCCTTCTTGCCTGCGTTATCCCCGAAGGGATTGCATGTGGCGATTAGGGACATATTAATTTTTATAGGTAAGCGGGGCGGCCTCATACCAACCAATTTAATTGAAGTGGAGGTTTCCCAGCTCCCCGTTGGGTTGGTACCGTTGTTACTGCCGTTATTTATTTTGGGTTTGAAGAAATCGAAACGGGAAATCATTTCTGACATACTTGGTGGAGATCGAACCCTTGCTCTCGGCATGGAATGCAAGCATTCTACCAACTGAGCTATCCACCGGACTTTTTATGAGCTTGGTCGTCGATAAAAAAAATCGCCAATTCTCATGCAAGATCCAGTTGTTGTAAGGCTGGATGGACGTTTGGTGGCCGGTCTTTGGTAGAGGTATATGAATTTTTCAACCCAGCGAAGAGCATATTTTAAAATATAAATGGTATATTTGTTGCGTTCCGCTGGGATTCAAACCTATGACCAGGATTCGAACCAACATTCCATTTACGAGTTCAAAGCGTTACCACTAGACTACGGACCGGTCCGGTAACAATTTATCAAATAAATAAGTAAACATGTTGATCGATTTGGTGAGCAGCGTTTTTGTGTGATTCACATCTCAACGGTCCTCTCTGAACTTATTCGTGGCTAATAATAATAATGCTAGAATTATTTATTTGGTGAGTACCGTTTTTGTGTGAATCACACCTCGAGAGCACTCTACAATCTTATTCGTATAGAAATCTCAAATTTTCGTTCAAGGAAGGTCGGCAGGAGTTGCAGGGTGTATGCCCATTTGAAATTTAGTTTTTATGTTGTAGGTTCACATGCGGCATGCGCAAGCGCGAAGTTGTACGTGTCTGCTTGTGAGAATGCATGTAATGTGAATCCCTAATGTTACACATCTTTGCAACTTAGATTAGATTAGATTCAGTTTCTGTAAGGCTGGATGGGCTTTTGATTTTTTCATCCCAGCGATGAGAATATTTGAAAATCTAAGTGCTTTTTGGTACTCTGCTCGTGCTCTCCAAAAACCTTTGTAATTAGTACTGTAGTTGTAATTAATTGCAGGTTTCTGTGATGGAACTGTCTGCGGATCATAGTATATTGTATGTGACCGAATTGACGCTTACCAAAAAAAATCGTGTGGTCGATCAGTCTAAGGCCTGTGACCGATTTGTTGTGGAAATAGCTTTATTACTTATACGTAGAGTTAAAAACGGTAAACGCTCGTCTAGATAATAATAATTATCTCGTATTACATGTTTATATGTCAAAATCAAATACATCATTAATAAAGAATACCTGTCGGAGCTAAATGAGAATAAGCTCGAGTGACGTAAGATGTCTGTATGCAAATAATAATTAAGTCATCTCGTTATAAAGCTTTGAAAGTTGCAAAAAATTACATGAAAAGGTGTTCCGCATTTCTGGGTTTAGCCAAAGTGTTAAACGGTTCGTAAAATATACAAAGTAACATATTTTTGTGTGTGTGTGTTTTTTTTTCATACCTGACCTACTGATTTGTTAAAAAAATATTTTTTAGGTCGGCATGAGGTACAATGCTGTACAAACGTGTACAAGTGGCTGAAACACCCGCGACAATGGTTCAAAGAATGCACAAAGTCCCTATTTCAAGCCACAGCATCTAAGGGGGAAATAGCCATGATGATTTCCGATCTGCGATAAAAGTGAAACCAAAAGAAGGATAAGAAAACAAAACAGAATCAAAGTAACAATAACGCGTGAGCTGTCGCGGGCCAGATTGGTGACACTGGTAAGTCACATTTCGCCCGCGAGCCGTAGTTTGAGACACTGCAGTAGTTACTTCATTATAAATCGTAGCAAGGTGTTGAAGAATGTGTTGTTTGGATCGACACCAAGTAAGTTTATTGTTTTTGCACATCTATTAACCTACATCTATTTCTTTATACTATCTATCGTTGCCAAATGAAAGTACCTAGGCAAATAAAATTGACTTTATTGCAAATTCCTTTAACACTTGCAGAATTAAATATTGTTGTTCCTTGAATAATAGGTTTGTTTGCAAAAGGCTGACCTCTAATGCTGTAAAAAAATGTTTGATTTCTGCAAATGCTATCCAACAAAGGGAAACGCGGAAGGAGTTGCTAGGTCTATGTTCATTTGGGGCTTGGCTTTTAATTTGTAAGTACGCATGCAGCGTGAATGCAAGCGTGAATTTTCGCGTGCCTGCTTGTGTGCGTGCATTTAATATGAATTTATTAACATACAATTTATATAATCTATAATCTAAGTTGAAAAGATATTTTAGATTGACGATTCGTACTAAATGCATTCCCATAAGCAGACCCGTATAAGTTCGCGTGGACTTCCAACATAAAAACCCAATCTCAAATGAACATAGCCCTATAACTCTTGCCGACCTTCTCTAAAAACAAAGGTGACATTGTTAAAGTGAACCTTGTTTTTACAGTATGGGTGGTTTTCAGCCTCATACCAACCTATAAGTCAAGGAATGCTGTAAAAAAATGTTTTACTTCTGCAAATGGTTGCAATGTTTATGTTCATTTGAGGCTTGGATTTTTATTTGTAAGTACACGTGCAGCATTTGTAAGCACGAATTTACACGTATCTGTTTGTGTGCATGCATTAAATATCAATTTCAAACGTCAATATATCTTTGCAACTTAGATTATGATTCGTTTTTCTTGAATGGCTCCTCCGTCCTGAAATAACGGCAATGGGCATTACCGAGTGTTTATGCAACAGAATGGTAATGGCAATATGTTCAAGGAGCCCATTCACATGACAAGTGGTCGCGCAGGAACTCGGGACAGCTCGGACCTGCTGACCGAGATATCAGGAACCGGTAATCTGGCGGACTGACAGGATTCCTGGGGATCCGCAGCGAAAACTAAAGTAATGCGATAAGGAAAATAATCACCAAACAAAGCTAGAACCAAAGCTCTGCGGAGACGCAACGCAACTAAGCTGCACATATTGTGTTACTTCTTGCCGCGTTATCCCCGAATGGTTTCGCATGTGGCGATTGGAACCTATCTACTTTTACAGGTAAGCGGCCTTATGTCAACCCCTTCAGTTGAGTGGGGGGTTACCCAGCTTCCGAGGGGGGTGGCACTCATTTCTTGTAAAGTCTGAGCAAACTTTGCGAAGAGGAAAAGTCTTGGAGTTTTACAAGCTTGACGAAATAATCTAATCTAATCTAATCTAATCTAAGCTGCAAAGATATATATCATTTAAGATTTATACTAAATGCATTCCCACAAGCAGATATGTATAATTTCGCGCTAACACATGCCGCATGTGGACCTACAATATAAAAACCCAATCTCAAATGAACATAAGCCTTGCAACTCTTGCCGTCCTTCCCTGAAACAGGGGTGACATTGGCAAAGTGAACCAATTTTTATATTATGGGTGGTCAGCCGCATAACAACCTATAAGTCAAGGAACATACATGACAAATTACATTTTTTAAAATCAAAGAATAAAAATAACAATATATACATGGACATAAAAAACTAAATCATAAAACCAAATTCACTTTAACAAACCCTAGCCGCCAACATCACAGATCAACCGCCATTTCTTTCTATCCTTGCATACTTCTTTCATTTCCTCCAGAGTCATAACCTTCTTCATACAAGCTCTTCTTTTATTATGACTCTGGATATTCCATTCATTCGCAATTTCGGATATTTGGTCCATCCATACCTTTCTCGGTCTTCCTCTACCACGAAATCCATCTATTCTACCAACATATACTTTCTTCGTCAGTCTTTCCTCATTCATTCTCTCCATATGCCCAAACCATCTTAACAAACTTCTTTTAATCTTCACTTTCACACTTTCTTTTGCACCACATTCTTTTCTTACAAAATCATTCCTCACCCTGTCACTCCGTTTTTTCCCAATCATACTTCTTAGAAAGTCCATTTCAACAGTATGGACTTTACTAATTTCACTTTCATTCACCGTCCAGGCCTCGCTTCCATACATCAAGGTGGGTAAAAGTATGCCACTGCGTACCGCCAATCGAGCATTTTTAGAAATGTTTTGATTTTTGGCGATACAAGCTGTGGCACCCAGTACACACCTGCCCTTCATTACTCTTCTTTCAAGTTCACCTGTCATTCTTCCATCTTTCTCAAACTTACTTCCCAAGTATACAAACTCATTTACCACATCAACATTCATTCCGTTTATTCTAAATTCGTAGTTCGTATTTTCTTCATTTCTTTCAAAAATCAAAACTTTCGTCTTACTTGCATTCAATTTCAAATAGTTACCTAGCAGAGCTTCGTTCAATCTAGAGAGCATCGTTTGCAATTCTACTGCTGAGTCCGATACAAGAACAGCATCATCCGCATACAGTAGAACACTCACTTTGCTCTCTCCTATCATTAATCCACAATCATCAAGTCTAGCATCTCGAACACACTTGTCCATGACTATGTTAAATAGCCATGGGCTCATCACACATCCTTGCCTTACACCCTTAAAAACTTCAAACCATTCACTATACTCATCATCAATACGAACACATGCTGTACTATTTTCATAGTTTGCATGCACCGCACCTAGGAGAGCCCCATTCACTCCGTATGCTTTCAAAACATCCCATAACATACCTCTGTCTACTGAGTCAAAAGCCTTTTCCAGATCTACAAAGGCCGTGAACAGCTTCCGCCTCACCGACAATTGTTTTTCAACAAGTTGTCGTAGAGTAAAAATCTGATCAACACAGCCTCTACCGGCCATAAAGCCGGACTGTATATCGGAAATCCTTTCACTAGTAGTCAGAATCACATTTTTTATAATCACCTTACAGAAGACTTTTCCTGGTATACTGAGTAGACTGATTGGTCTGAAGTTCTGACAGTCTTTTTTGTCCCCTTTACCTTTGTAAATGGGAACAATGACTGCCTTCCTCCAATCCATCGGTACTACTCCTGCATTCACACAAAGCTTACATAATTCGTACATCCAATCTATCACGCATTCACCTCCTGCTTTCAACATTTCACCATTTATTCCATCAAACCCAGCAGACTTTCCATTCTTCAAACATTCAATAGATACTTTTATTTCTTCTTTCAAAATCCTAAATTCATTCTCTTCTGTCATTTTTCTAAACAAAATTCTTTCGCCCCGACCAAAAATCCCTTCAAAATATTCTTTCCATCTCTTACATACTTCATCCTTCTCCCATACCATCTCACCAACAGCACTTTTGATTCCTGGGGTGGTCAATGCAGAATCTTTATTCCTATTGGCACCGACCCATCTCCAGAATTCCTTCCTACTGTCGGTGAAACTCCTGTTCATTTTTTCATCAATCTTTCTCTGTTCATTCGCTTTGCTTTCATAAACTACATTCTTCGCCACTTGCTTGGCTATCTTATATTCATCTTCTAGCTTTCTATCATTCCTGTCGTTCAGCCACTTTTTGTAACATTCCTTCTTCACTTTCACAGCCTCTTTTACTTTAGCATTCCACCAGGCATCCCCTTTCAATCTTCCACCTTTCGTTTCTCCACATACTTTTCGAGCACATTCAATCATTCCTTCTTTCATAAACTTCCACATGCTTTCAATATCTTTTTCATTAACATTCTTTTCAAGTTCATTCACACTTAACTTTTTTTGTATTTCTGATTTATACTTCACTTTCACATTTTCATCACTCAGACTTTCTACTTTTATTCTTGGCTTTCTTACTTTCTTCTTACGTTTCTTCTTTCTTACTTCTCCAATCATTATTTTAGCGCATAAGAGATAGTGGTCACTGCCTATTTCAGGCCCACGATAGACACGGCTATCTCTTACGGCTCCTCTCAGTCTTTCATCCACACAGATGTAGTCAATGATTGTGCGACTTCCCACAATCTGCCTTGTGTACAGATGCACATCCTTATGTCGAAACCATGTGTTTGATGCAAAAAGGCTGTGCTCTGCACACAAAGCTATCAGGTGTCGCCCATTATCATTGACTACACCTCGTCCACTAGGACCAACAATTTTCACACACTCATCTCTTTGCGTACCTACCCATCCATTCATATCTCCCAAAATTATAATGTATTCATTCTTCTTGCTTTCGCGCACAACTGCATTCAACTCATTCCAGAATCTCATTTTCACGTCCATACACTCTGAATCTACAGGTGCATAACAGGCCACCAAGAAAATTTTCATCCTGTTTGTTTTGAGTTTAACAGTCAAAACTCTTGGAGAGATTCTTTGGTAGCCCGTTATGCATCCTTTTACATTCTCACTTATAACCACACCCACACCCTGTCTTTCATTCCCATCTTCCACACCTGACCAGATATACAGTTCACCATTCATTAATACTTTTTCACCATTCCCTTTCATTTTTGTCTCTGTCACACCCATCACTTGTATTCTTTTTTCATTCATCACATTCACGATTTCCTTCTCCTTACACTCATTCATTCTTCTGACATTCCAAGTTCCAAACACCCATTCATTCTCTCTGAGCAAGTTTATGGCGGTTTTTCTGCAGAGTGGAACTGCGTTTATATTGGCGAACATGGGGTTTATTAATTACAAAAATAAATTAATTATATTAAATAATAACAATTATTATATAAAGTGTAAGTACATAAAAATGTCAAAAATAAAAATGTCAAATACTTAAAACAATCAAATCATCATCATAATCGTTAAGGTATTAAAAAAATTATTAAATTATAAATATAAAATAAATCGGGCAAATATCGGGGGGGAGTCGGCAAGCTCCTTGCCGGAGTAGCTCCTGGCAGGCTGTCCTCGCCCATGCCCGCGTCTCTACGCTGGGCCCTCTTGCCGTGCAACACCCAGCCTCCTGTAGCTTGGCACTCCTTGGGGCTCTCATCAGAGTGGTCGTCGCAGTCGTCGTCCTTGTCACACACCCAGGTGCAGGGAATGCAGCGCCCGTTGGCGCACTGGAACTGACGGGCGGAGCAGCCGGTGGTGTCAGATATGTGTCCAGCGCCAGCAATCACGTAACAAGTCCCAGTAAACAGTGCACAGAACGAAAACACAAACCACATTTTACATCCAAAAATCAATGCGAGGGCAGACTGCCTCTCGTTGGAATACATGTCGAGAATCCCGCTACAATTCACTGTTCACACTTGAATTTTTGTTTGGAGTAGAATACACAGCTTGAATTTTATTTGGATTTGGAACGCGTACGCCGATATCTAGTATGAATTATTGACTTCAATGCCTGCATTTTTTTAGAAGTTGCCAGAGTTCAGTTGTAATTATACTGCATGAAGAGGAAAGTTTTATATATATCAGTTCACTCTGAGTATAGCACATAATAAACGTCAATCACATAATCATGAACATATCAATATCAATAAATTCACATTATAATTTCCCTACATTTGGGGAAGCAGGTTGCCGTTCTCAGCATTAAACGGCAAATACCAAATTTATCAGTCCATCTTCACATCACTATACTTTGTGATTGTTTGTGATATAATAGTGACCCAATATTAAATATATATATATTAAATATATTAAATATATAAATAAAATATATATTAAAAATAAAATCCAAGTCGTGTCAACATATTGCAATCAGTTCATCCTCAATCGTCGTGCAGAAAGCGTTCCTGTCCTCCTGAAGACTTTGACTACAACGCCAGTGAAACGTTCAGAATACTGTAAGTTTTCTCATAAGAATTCGTCGAATATCCGAAAGTCGTAATTAATTTTTAAAATGAAGTATATTTTTAAATCACAAGAAATGAGAACCAGCGCCTTTGGGAGCTGGAAAATCCTCACTTCAACTGAAGTGGTAAGCGTGAAGCGGCCTCATTACGTGTAAAAATGCATAGGTCCCGAATAACCACATTCGACCCCTTGGGAGATAACGCAGGCAAGAAGTTACACAATATGTCTAGCTTAGTAACGTTTGCGTTATGCTTTGCGTAAATAAGTAGAGATGTGTTTTGATCACCTTTTATTTTCCATTTTGTATTCCAGTATCTAGATCTGTTTTAAAACAATACGTAATTGCACTTTTATTTCATTTTCTATCTACAAAGATATGATCTGCAAAAAAATTAGCAGAATCTCAAATAAGTCTCGCTCGGGTATAACTGTAACGCGTAATTAAAGTCGCTGAGTTGTTACGGGCCTGGAGATGAAGTGAAATCGGCGATTAACGAAATTATAAATGTGAATAAATCACCAAATACACGGAGGTGCATAATATTATGGCCAGGCGCTGTATATTGAGTAAGTTATTGCGAATTCATGTAGGTCGGAATGTATGAAATTATTTTGTGTAACAGTCCCTGGAAATATTGCTATCACCTGAGCTGCATTTTTTTCTTGCTTTGGTGCCACTTTTATCGAAGATCGGTGATCATCGTGGCTATTTTGACCTTGGATGCTTTGGCTTGAAACAGGGACCAATTTTATGTAGTACTATGGCACTAGCCATCCCAAGGGGTAAAAATACAAATTAACGTAGGTACAAATTAATAATCAATTAATAATATTAAATACAATTTATTGAAAACAAAGTATGAATTCACATTAAAATATATATATTTTTAACTTGAACGTTATGCCCAAGAAGGCATCCGAGCTGCGTACATCTTCCCTGAAGTAGTAGGAAGTAGCAAATTAATTTATTGATTTATTTTCATCAGCAAGGTCAGCCTTACGCCAACCAAATAATTTGTGATTCTCATTTCTTTTCAAAGCTACAATAGGTATAATACCTTGTCGGTACTATGACTTTTTAAGTTGTTTTTCTATAAAATTACACGATTGCAAAAAATACATACGGGCGTAATTTTAAAGCTGCAAGTAGAAGCCCAATATAAAATATGTTAAAGGATTCTAGTATTTCAACTATTGCTTTGAAAAAAAATCCATATGGAGAGTAAAATGTCTGAAGACATGCCAAAGATCCGTAAAAAGGAGGATGCTGGGAATCAGCCTCAGGGACGGAGTTTCAAACCAGAATATGCGTAGACGCATTGGTGTCGCTGATGTTATACAGGAAGTCTGGGCTGGTCACGTCGTAAGACAAGACCATGACAGGTGGTCGAAAATGATCGTCTAGTGCGACCCAGGATGTCTAAGGCGGGAGCAGGAAGACCCCAACTGAGGTGGCTGGACGACATAAAGGGAACTGTGGATGGCTGAACATAGCAGATATACAAAAATAAAGAAGAGTGGATGAGTCCAGGAGTGGACTGAGAAAGACTGAGGAAGAAAAATAAGAAAAAGATGAAATAGGACTATTACATATTATGTACGTGCCAAGTTTCATGCTTTCTTTCAGATGGGACCGTAGCTCCATACATTTGTGTAAATTATACTAAATAATGCAAAATCTAAGTTGTAACGATCAAAAACATTAAAGAATGCAATGAAAAGTGTAAGTTGTAATTTATGCAATAATAACGGAAATCAAACAGTGTTTTTAATAACGGAAATTTGATTTATTTGGAGTCATTTAAGAAATCACATTCGATGCATGCACATATGCAAAGACATGTAATTTTGCGATTGCACATGCTATATTTTGCCACCTTACAGGTAAAACTGAATACAGTGTAGATTCACTGATTTGAGAAATCGTGGATAAAATATTTTATTGGTAGGTATATTGGTTAGGTTTTGTGGTTCACACAGTGAAAGTCCATTATATTTCTTTAAAAAAATTACACAGTTAGTTGAATAGTTGACTTTTAAAATTTAAAAGTGAACAAAAACTGTTTAATTTTTTCAAATAAATATTTTATTGGTTGTAACTACAAACTTCTCATAGTAAGGGAACTAATCACGAGTGTATGGAAGTGCTCATGAAAAACTTGTGAACTGCAGGATTTTCACACTTCTGTAGTGTTTTCGGTCGTAGAAAATAAGAAAGGTGCATTTATCTTAGAAACCGATGTTAACTTCATATTATGTCACTTAATTAAAAGGCAAAAGGATAAAGGAAAGAAAAAAATAAAAGCCTGTGAGCCGTAGACAAATCTATCATATCGCAACTAAGCTACACATATAGTGTAACTTCTTGCCGCGTTATCTTCGAAGGGGTCGCATGTGGCGAGTGAACCTATTTATTTTTGCCAACCACTTCACTTGAAGTGGGAGTTTTACCAGCTCCCGAGGGGCTGGTACTCATTTCTTGTGAAGGCTGAGTAAACCTTTGACGGTACTTTATATTTGAGTTTTTAAATAATCACGGACACCCTCGGTGGGATTCAAACCCGAGCTCTCGCAATAGAATGCAACTACCAACTGAGCTATCAACCGGACAAGCTGTCGCTCAAACAAGTATATTGACAAATGTTAGGTTTAGGTTGGAGTTACGGTCGTTCATCCTCAGTCATCATGCAGAGAGGGTGTCTCCTGAAGACGTTACCTACATCGCTAACGAAACGTCGAGAATAATGTAAGTTCTCTTATAACGGTTCGTCTAATATCCGAATAATAAATTTGAACTGTGTAGTTATTCTTTTGTAATTTTATTGACAAATAGTCAACTATCTCCCTTTGAAAACCAATGCTCTTCTTCCTTTGCCTTGAATGTATTTTCTTGTTTCTAGATTCCTGTTTTAATCGAGTTTATATTAACTTCATTAAGGTTAGGTTAGGTTGCCATAAAACGTTGAATTCTAGTTGTTTTTAGTTTCAGTAGGCCGAAGTGCAAGCTGAATGCATATCTTAATTCGCCTAGTTTACACAGAGTCACCGGCTCTACGATAAATCGGCCACAGACAGCTCGGCCATAGACAAATCGGTCACACGACTCTTTGGTCACATACAATGCAGGTCCACAGACAGCTACATCACAAAAATCTTGCCCAAAAAACCTTTGTAATTACTGCAATATAATTAACTGCAATATAATATCAAGATGATTTATTGGTGAGCGCTGTGTTTGTGTGAATCACACATCAAGAGCCCTCTGAGAACTTGGTCGTCGCTATAGAAAGCATCAATCCTCAAACAAGCGGGGTTTGGTAAAGGATTATGATTTTTTCAGCCCAGCGAAGAGCAAATTTGAAAATACATTATGATGTATTTTGTGTGCTTCGCCGGGAATAAAACCCACGACCTTCCTATTACAGCTTGAAGCGGTAACCACTAGACTACGGACCGATCATAGTTTTTTTTTTTTTTTTTAGTTTTCTGTGATGTCTGGGGATCATATCGACATCTTAAAGGTAAAACTGAATAAATGACGTATTGAGCTAATTTGGGTTTCTCAGATAAATGCATTTTTTTTTCTATTTTCCACGAAAGAAACTAATGAAGAATTGGGAAAATCCTGTAGGTTAGAACTTTTTTATGAGCACTTCCATGTAATAAGTTCACATACTGTGAGATGTTTCACTCAACATAATGTTTTATCTACGATTTATCAAATCAGCACTTATTCAGTTTTATCTTTAAGGTGGCGATATATTTGTAGCAGAAATGTCGTTGACCAAAAGTTCGTGTGATCGAACTATCGAGTGACCGATTCGTCCACGGACTAGCTGCCTTTGGACGTGTTATCTTTGAACGATTTGTAGTGACACGAGATTCACCAGCACGGCAAACTTGATTTTATCGCCCGATCATTGCTTTATAACCGCTGTGTACTATTTAATACAAGTAAATGCATTCTGCGTGCAAATCTGTCTAATACAATGTCTGAACAAACACTTTATCTATAAAACATCAGGATTATTCATTTAGACAGCGATGTTTTTAAATAAATCGCACGCAACTTAACGCAACGAAGCTATACATAGAGCCTGTTGCACCAAATTCCAATCAGACAAAAATCAAAATTAAGTGTGATTTCTGCTGATGTACATCATCCTTTCTGTTCAAATTCCATCATACTAGTCCGGTCGATAGCTCAGTTGGAAGAGTGCTTGCATTCTACCCCGTGAGCTCGGGTTCGAATCCCACCGAGGAGGGTGTCAGAAATGATTTCCTATTTCGGTGTTTATTTCAAACCCCATAATAAAAATACCGGCAAGGTTTACTCAGCCTTCACAAGAAATGAGTACCAGCCCCCTCGGGAGCTGGGAAACCCCCACTTCAACTGAAGTGGTTGGCGTAAGGCCGGCCCCCTTACCTGTAAAAATAAATAGGTTCAACTCGCCACATGCGACTCCTTTGGGGATAACGCGGCAAGAAGTTACACTATATGTGTAGCTTAGTTGCGTTTTTTTTTTTTTTTTTTTTTATTTATTTATTACCCACTTCCGAGAAAATACTTATTAAATATTCCTTGCCAGAATTAAGCAATCAAATTGCATGTGTCAATCAAATATTGATTGCAGGTTGGTGCAACAGGCATATTCACCAATTGCATGCGTTATCGCCGAAGGGGTCGCATGTGGTGATTCGGGATCTATTAATTTTACGGGTAAGGGAGCCGACCTCATGCCAACCACTTCAGTTTCCCAGCTCCCTTGGGAGCTGGTTCTCATTTGAGCGACACCATAAACAGATCTTTGGGGAAGTCAGTTCACTAAAATCACTGGACAAATTTGTTTGGTAATTAGAAAAAAATATGAAGTTTTAATAATTTAGTAAATAAGCAGTGTATCGCTGTCGTACAGAAAGAAGTAACCAAGTGCATTTTCCCCAAAATAATACTTTTTAACATTGTTATCATGTAATGGAGTTCTATTATAATCAACTTGACAATGTGTGAGATTTTGAGTGTTTAAAATGACTGTAAAATAATAATAAAAATAATCCTGAACATTTGAATTTTTCATTTCTGTCATTTTTATTATTATTTGACTATGATGTGAATTTGAGAAAGTTAAAATCAGGACAGTGTTTTTACAGAGTAGAACAAAAGTTTGCTATTATAAAAAGCTTACAGATTAGAAAAAAATGTTTATTAGAAAAAGAGTGTTGAAACCGGCCGGTTAGCGATTATTTCTATATCTATCACTAGCTCGCACACAGAATATGCATATTCCTTGAATCGTAAATTGGTATGAGACTGACCACCCATACTTTAACGATTGATTCACTTCGTCAATCACAAAAACTCCTATTTCAGTTGCACGGTGTATGTTCGTTTGAGTTTTGGGTTATTATTTTGTTAGTAAATCGCGAAACCACGCGTGTGAGCATACATCAAGCATATATATCAATCTTATGGCCCGATATTTTCAACGTTAGCATAGCGACTTTAAACTGAATGAAAAGGACGCACTTGTGTCTTTAGTGTGGGTGTTTTTTTTTATCAGTTTAAAGTCATAATAAACTAACGTTGAAAAATACCGGGTCTAAATGTTATATATCTTTGCAACTTAGATTATAGATAGATGACTCACCTTTTGTTATCGCAATACGAGATTATTCTGCAATGATCCGTGTTATCACTTGGTAAACTAAACAATTATAAAACACTTTAGTTTATGGAAACAACTGTTTACAAGGAATAATTCTTCCTCATACTTGTAATGATCATTAAAAACGCACTTATCCTATTTTATTTAAACAGCGATGTTGAAAACACTTTTCAGCTAATTTTTTTGAAGTAATATTTTTACAAAAACAATTACTTACTTTTTTAAATATTTCAATTATCAATCTTTAAATTTGTTTAATGTAATTTTTTTTTGTTGCTGTGGAGTTTAACTAGTATTTTTTTATCAAATTTTTTAAGGGATTTATTATATATTAACAATTACTTGTTTTTCTGTATGTAAATAATTCAATCATCAATCCAAAAAAAATGGCAGCTGTTATTTTGGACGCAAGTCTTTTATATTTTTCATCAAAATTTTGACATTTTCTTTGTGAATTTAACTATTTTTTCAGTAAAAAAATTACGTTTTTTCCGTTTATTTTATTTTTGATCCTCAATGTGGGTGTCCAATTTTTACGTCCTCACAATTGGCTGTTAAAGTGTGATGTAGCATGCGGTTCACGCGCGTTTTGAGGAGCCTCATGCGGAAGGAGCGTGCTGCGGACCGGTGTGTGTTGGACTGCCAAGGCGGCCCGCTCGCCACTCGGCTACTGGGTTAGACGTTAACCTCCTTCCTTGCCTACCACCTCAGCAGACTCTGGCCTACCCTAGTGCAGCGGCAGGAGGTCGCAGGTCCTAAATGTGAGCTAATCTGCACTTTTAGTTTTTTTTTGCAAGTTCACCCACAGCATGTGCAAGCGCAACCTTTGTGGTGATGCATTTAATATGAGAAATAATTTTAATATCTTTTCAACTAGGAGTGTACCTACATGGATAGATCGATTGGGTAAGTAACAGTAGGGGTTTCTTTGGTTTGTATTGTAATTTGAATCTGCGGTCCTTCCTTGACTTATACGTTGGTATGAGGCTGACCACCTATGTCGTAAAAAATGGTTCTCTTTGCCAATGTCAGTGACCTCCCCTGTTGCAGGGAAGGTCGCAAAAGTTGTAGGCTTTAAGTTCATTAGAGGTTTGGATTTGAATTTGTAAGTAGGTGCCCATGCAGTATGTGTAAGCGCAAATTTATACGTGTCTGCTCATGGAAATGCATGTAATATGAATCGCAAATGTAACATATCCCTTAAACTTTGATTATAGATTATTATAGATACAACAATCGTTACGGATTGCGCAGAAAAGAGAGCCCTTCTTCATAGTGATTACAAACGTCCTGAAGATCTCATACGTCACTGATAAAAGAAAAAGAATACCCTCGGTAGGTCTACCAAAGCATTTTTTTTCAGTCAATGACAAATGAAAGTGTCAAGAGGTCTGTTAACTGATAAAATGATCACCATTACGTAAAAATGGGGTCAACGGTACTTCTGAGCGCGCACTAAGCGTGCACTTTTTGGATAATACTTACACACTTAATAAGTTAATGTTGTGTGCGCATCCTTAATCGATCACACCGACTGTAAACACATCGCGTGCTTGAAATATTTCAATAAAGATTAACGTGTATAGCTCTTGCGGAAATTCGGACGGTCGGTCGCCATATTGCTTGTGAACATTTTCCACTAGAGACGGGTAGGTATGTTTGAAGGTGGAAGGTAAGATAAATAAAAAGTTTAAGGTTATGTGTATTGACATGACGAAGGTTATGTAAATATAAAACATAAAGTTTTTCTTCACGAGTTGAGAAACACTTTCAGTGCTGTTCACCAAACATTTGATCCCTAGGTCTACGGATCATCGATTTTTTTAATGTAAAATTCACTGTAGGCTTCGGATGAGCCATGGCTTAGCTGTTTGAGAATAGCTCTGTTTGTGTTTTATTTTTACATTATTAAAATTAAAAGGAAAAAATACTGTAGTGTTTTTAGGGTTCTAATGTTTTGACAATTTCAAATATTGGTCTTCTAAATTAAAACGGCCGGAGATTTATTTTAAATTAATTTATTTTAGTTCACAATTTATTTTACAATGGTTCACTTGTATGGTTGACTTTTGCTGACTTGACCTGTATTTTGTAATAGTATTTTGGAGACTGTCCACTTGCAGGCAATTCACGCCTTTTATAGCTATTACAATAAAACATTCTAGACCCAAATTCGTCTGGAAACGTCTATGATATTCCAAAGCTTCCAATACACTTATTACTTATATAATATTTCCTTACTCTAGGTACTTAATAATAATTCATCCTACAGCTAGAGTCTATATACACCTATCCTATTTATTTTGTTTATATCTAAGTACTATTTACATAACAATACGTTTAGTATAGACCTGCAAAGCCTACACCAGTTGGGCAAAAGCTTTGTTGTTATGTTGCTAAGGAAAGACCCTAGTCACGAAGACGTGTGACGTTTGCTCGCCGAGAAAAAAACCTGAAAAAAAATAATTTCCAAGGCAAGATAGGTTAAGACCTACTTTAAGATGGCTGGACGAAGTTGTGGTAGACTGTCATGTGGTAGGAGTATGGAATGTAGGAGGAATGAGTATGACAAACAGCGGTCGCTGCTGTTAATCAAGAAAACGAAGACCCACCCCTGGTTGTCGTGCCATTGATTATTCTCAATTAGGTACTGTGAAGGTTTAATATACTCGTACATCCTTCCTCATATGATCCTCCTATCCATCCTAAAAAACGCTACTAAGCTTCGTATAAAGTTTAACTTCTTGTAGCGTCTCTTCGAAGGGATCGCAGTGGCAAATGGAACCTATTCACTTTCTGCAGGGAAGGGGGCTGGACTTACGCCAACCACTTCAGTTGAAATGCTGAAACTCATTTCTTGTGAAGGCTGAGTAAACAGTGCCGATATTTTATTTTGGGTTTGAAATAAACACTGAAACGGGAAATCATTTCTGCCACCCTCGGTGGGATTCGCACCTGAGCTCTTGGTATGGAATGCACACTCTCTACCAACTGAGCTATCGACCGGACCATATGCACCTATTTCTATTGCGTTTTTATATAGGTACAGACTGTGATTGTTAATCCGGCTCAGAAGCCTTGAAGGCTCAGGGCCTCCCGCACCATAATCCTCCAGGACTCTGTGTGTTGTGCCGCTTCCCTCCATGGTCCCCTCACTCCCAGGACTGAAAGTATACAGAAATATACGGAAACGATGCAGAAAGTTAAATGGGTCACGCTGGTGTCAGCTAATGAATCTGGCCGTCTGCCCTTCACCTAAATGCGAGTTCTTGTTGAATAATAACTGCAGATAATATCGAGAGTTAACCAGTAGGTGCCGCTTTAGGAAGGACGACCGGTTCCTCCATAACGGCCAAGCCAGAGTGGACAGGGGGGACTGGGGTTGAAACCTACATTCATACATTTGAATTTTGAGCACCATTCAATTTTTCATAAAATGTTTAATCCATTGATATCAAAGATTTTTGTTTTTTTTTGTAAGGAGAATAAAAATTAGACCGCGGATGAGACATGGATTTTCTGTGTGTCAATAACATCGTGTATCATTAGTTTAGCAAAAATGTTAATGGATGGAATTAAAACAGTGGTGCTAAACTTTTTTTGGACCATGGATAAGTTCATTGTTTTGTTTCGATCAGGGACCACTTTGGTAAAATTTACCTTCAAATGGAATCGGCAAATGAATCGATATTAGACAGAGTTATGACGCCGTTGCTAGGGAAAATGTATACAAATATTTTGTTACTGGTTACTAAGGATCATACTCACATACGGGTATTACATTTACCCACTGAGCAAAACATTATATTTTGAACTTTGTGCTGAGTCCATTAAAATCGTCGACAGACAAGATTCAATAGAGGCGAGCAAAAGAATCTTTGGATGCATGGGAAAACAGAGTGCCATATCCATAATGGTTTTTCAGAGCAATATATGAAAGTAAGAAGGTAAAACGCACTTATAATAATTATTCGACGCCGATCGGCGAGCTAATGAAATCTGCACATTTCAAAACGTGAAAGAAGTTCTGACGTCACAAGCGCAAAGGCAATTTATAATTTGTAACTGGTTTCTAAGGACTCTGACTGGAAGTCTCATCATCACTAATCTAATCTAATCTAATCTAAGCTGCAAAGATATATATCATTTCAGATTTATATTAAATGCATTCCCACAAGCAGACATGTATAATTTCGCGCTAACACATGCCGCATGTGGACCTACAATATAAAAACCCAATCTCAAATGAACATAAGCTCTGCAACTCTTGCCGTCCTTCCCTGAAACAGGGGTGACATTGGCAAAGTGAACCATTTTTTACAGTATGGGTGGTCAGCCGCATACCAATCTATAAGTCAAGGAACTCACGATAATTCTAATTACCGATACCGAATATCGGGAGGTAAATATGAAGACCTGTCAATCCAAGATGGACGCAAGTGAACAGCTGATTAGTCTCATACAAATATTATCGATATTCGGTACGCAAGAATTACCGTGGTGATGAGACTTCCAGCTGTGGACGTTTGAGGTTTGCCAGCCGATAAAAATGGTATTTTTAACATCCGTGTAAAAAACGATCCGACTCAAGTAGGTTCTGCGTTAAATTTTGTGTAGGTGTGAGAAGCAACTCGTGAAACAACCATACCCGATCTCCCCTACATCGCAGAGACAAGTTCAAGTGCAACTGAGGCAATGCTCGGCAGACATAAGTGCCCATAATGTGCGAGTGCATCCTTAATTAGGTAGCAGCGCAGTGCAGCGACGTTTATTGCGCTCTGCAGCATGTGCGGCTGCAGGTTACCGCACAAAATAAAAAGGTTTCACACCTCGAATGCTGGGGTACCACGGCAAAATGTCCATTGACAGAATGTTTACCGACACAATGTCTATAATAATCAATAATCTAAGGACCAGTTGCACCAAGCTCCAATCAGACAAAAATAAAAATTAAGTGTTATTTCTCCCAATAAATCAAAGACTTGGTTGCATATACGTAAATCAGCTGATGTACATCACCTTTCCTGTTCAAATTCCATCATATTATTACCCACTTCCGAGAAGCAATGAAATTTGATGGGTCAATCAAATATTGATTGGAGGTTGGTGCAACAGGCCCTAAGTAGCAAAGATATACTAACATTAAAAACTCATATCAAATGCATGCCCACAAAAAGACACGTGTAAGTTTGCGCTTACAAATGTTGAATGTGTACATACAAATGAAAACCAAACCTCGAATCAACATAAGCCCTGCAACTTTTGCCGACTGTCCCTGAAACAGGGGGTGGCATTGGCAAAGTGAAAAAAATACAGTATGGGTGTTCAGCCTCATACCAACGTATAAGTCAAGGAATGTCCATTGACAAAATATCCACGCGACGAAATGCCCACCGACATAATGTCCACGCGACAAAATGTCCACACGACCAAATGTCCCCCCGACAAAATAACCACGCGACAAAATGACCTCCGACATTTTTTTTTAATGATAAACAATTTATAAATTACACGATTTTGTACATTTGTCGGTGGACATTATGTCGGTGAACATTCTGTTGCGTGGACATTTTGACGGTGGACATTTTGTCAATGGGCAGTGTGTCGGTGGGCATTCTGTCAATGGGCATTTTGTCGCGACACGGTATGTTAGTACCTGTCGCTTCAGGACAAAGCGACATCTACAGGAGAATGCGCAGTTTATCATTTTTACGGTGGCTCAAAATCATGCACGCAGAATGGACTCCGCACATGAATGGACATAGTGACGTCATACGGCCGGGTTGCTAGGGTCTAGGGCAGCGGTTTCCAAATTTTATGCTACCATGCCTCCCTAAAAAGATTTTTTTTTCGCGCCTCCCTTTGTAGGTACGTTTAATTTTTTTTCGCGCCTCCCTTTCCCCCTTTCCAATTTGTGCTATTTAGTATTTTTTCGTCCATTATAGTTGAAATGCTTACTGACGTATCAATAATTTAAAATCTAAGTTGCAAATATATATTACATTTAAGATTCATATTACATGCATTTCCATTTCCATTGATCTAAGTACAATCTAAGTACAAGCCCTGAAGAAGTCAGTCGTATGTTACTGACGAAACGTAGCAGCCTTCCAAAAATAATAAAGCAGCCTACAAAAGAATTATTGAACATGGTCTACAAGCCCGGAAAGATGGATTCTACATCCTTATCATCATCATATTTATTTTTTGTTGATCGATGACTCACCTATGTATGTAGGTAGGTACCTATTTCAAACATAAATTCCAGAAAGAGAATCAAACAAAGATAGCTGGATAGGTAATTATAAAAAATACTCATAGTTTAATTGATACATTGAGATAAAGTGAAAGATATCGATGCGATAAACCGCGCCTTGTGATAAGGCAAACAATAATATTATCAGCAAAAAGGACATCACTAGATTCATTCTATCAATTGCGATCTTAAATTCAAATATTCAAACGGCATTCCAAAGTCAAACAGTGGAACAAGTGATTGGAACGTTTATATTTTTGAAAATATAATGAGTGACGTTGTAAAGAAAATGGGCGACACTTTGAAGAAGAGAAAGAGTTTTTCGTTTTTCACAAAACGTCAAACTTCTTTGAGTGCAATCACAATACCTGATGAAGTGACCTTGGCCAACTTGGGACATCAAAATCCAAGAACTCCGCCACCTGTAGTGATGAGGGCGAAATCGTCACAGTTTTTCGGGCAGCCCATGCAAAAAAGGTAAGAAATGGTGGGGGGTTTTTTGATTTGACTATTTTTATTACCTAGTTCTGCAACTGCAACTTTAGCCGGCCTTCCCTGAAACAGGGTGACATTGGCATAGTGAACATTTTTTTATAGCATGGGTAGTCAGCCTCATAGCAGCCTGTAAGTCAAGGGATAGTCATTGTGGAAAAAATATATTCATGGTCGAAATTTGAAATTAGAATTTTTTCTCGGAGGGCAAACGTCACAGGGCTATTTGGCTAGGGTCTTTTTCCGTATTCATTGAAAAAAAAAAGCTTCAAATTTTTCCCTGATGAATAATATACCTACAGTTCTTTTAAATAATGGCATGAATAAATTTGACTGCAAAATTCAATGAAAAATTGAAAAAAAAAACATAGTCCACTATAAATATTGACCACTAGATGGCGTCGCTGATCCCTTTTTTTTTTTTTTTTTTTTAATCCTGTGCGGGAGACTCCCTAGATTCTAAAGACTCTAGGGGTCTATGACACTTGTTGTAGTGCCGCAGAGGTAGTACGAGCTTGGTCGTCGCTACAAAGCGCCAATACTCAAGCAAGACCCAGTTGCTGTAAGGCTGGATGGACCTTTGGTGACCAGTCATTGGTAAAGGCTTATGAATTTTTCAACCCAGTGAAGAGCACATTCGAAATATAAATGGAATATTTTTTTGCTCCGCCGGGATCCGAATCCACAACCCTCCATTTACGAGTCCGAAGTGTTGCCACTACGGACTACGGACCGGTCCAAGATGCCAACGACACGCGGTGTACCCATCCAAGCACTGACCAAGCCCAATGTTGCTTAACTTCGGTGATCTATGGGAACCGGTACTTTCAACATGGCTAACGTCGTTGACAAGTCTTTTAGCCTTTTAGCCTTTTTAGTACCTCTTTTTCCTTTTTCTTACCTCTTCTTACCTTTTTAAGTACTTAGCAATTCTTTAATCATCTTGTACCTTCTTATATCTTCTTCATTTTTTATATGTGTTTATACTATCTACTTCTTACTTTACTTCTTATCTTTTTTACTTTGTTTCTTCCCACTTCTAACTTTTCCTACCACTTAAAAAAAAAAAAAATTAGGCTGATTTATTTGGTGAGCGCTGTTTTTGTGTGTATCACACCTTAAGAGCCCTCTGCGAGCTTGGTCGTCACTGTAGAAAGCGCCAATTCTCAAGCAAGACCCAGTTGTTGTAAGGCTGACGGACCTTTTGATGACTGGTCTTTGGTAAATGTTTATGAATTTTTCAACCCAGCGAAGAGCAAATTTGAAAATATAAATGGTATATTTTTTGTGCTCCGCCGGGATTCGAACCCACGACCTTCCAGTTACGAGTCCGAAGTGTTACCACCTGGACTACGGACCGGTCATAACCGGTCACTTCTTATCTTACTTAGGCTTAACCTCTTATTACATTATTTCTCACCCATTCTTACTATTCTTATCTCTTCTTACATTATTTTTCACCCGCATTCTTACTATTCTTCTCTCTTCTTACTTTTTTCTAACCACATTCTCTAACTCAGCGATACTCAAAGTGTGTTCCATGGAGCCCTAGGACTCCGTAAAGCCTCTGTAGGTGCTCCGCGAGAATACTGATAAAAAAAACATTATTATACCTCTACTATGTCTGAGTTTGTTCATTTGAGGGTTATGTCAAATATCTTCCCAAAGGTGTTCCGTTACCAAAAAAGTTTGAGAACCGCTGTTCTAACTTATCTTCTTAAAACTTCTTCCCTGGTTTACTACCCTTCGAACATCTAATTTATAAAGTTTGTAAAATAAATGCTCTAAAGTGAGCGCTGTATGAGTTTAGCAGGTGAAAGAATCATCATTTTATAACCATCACAACATGCCGATTTTGTTTCAGGGGTTCCTTGGGCGCCATTGAAGATCTTGTACAATGCCCACTGTGTCTGGAAAAATTAAATGATCCAAAAATGTTGGCGTGCCAACATACATTCTGCTTGCAATGCCTGAAGACTCAAGTAATAGGTAAGTTAGATTAATCAATTTCATTGATGCATTTGACCAGCATTTTGTAGAACCCTGAAAAAATAATGCGGTATTACCACAAAGGCTGATGAACCAATCGATATAACGGTCAACGGCAAAAGATTAAGGCCACGGGACGTTACTTAATACATGTTTTGTTCTCATTCAATTTTGTCCATCTTTGGTTTAATCGTTAAGCTTCAAATGTATACTTCTTATGCTGTAGGTGTTTCAGTTGTCTGCCCCAGCTGTAAAACAACATATCAAGTCACATCCGAAGACTTCATGGAATGTTTGCCATCAAACCTGTACATCGACAGTCTGTTGAAGCTGCTCATCAGTCCATCTGCAGATTTAAGCACAGGGCCAGAGAGGGCAGTTTCCTTTGCCCTCACTTCTGCACCCCCGATGGCTCAAGCTCCTTGTGAACGTTGCTGCCAATGCCAGTCTGTCATCAAATTTGCCAAGGAACACAATTGCAAGCATTGCAAACAGGTCTTACATTTTCCTTTTAAGTCTCTCAAGGTTTTCATGGCTTACCAGTTAACTAATTGGTTGATTTCATGCTGATAATCCATACTTTTGGCTTACTTAGTCCCGTGTTTCAAAGAAAGGTTGCAATAGTTGCATAGTTTATGGATAGGTATTTAAGGTTTGGGATTTCTTTTGTAAGTAAACAGAACACGCAAGGTAATGATACAATAAGCATGTGTATATGAACTAATGTGTGACTTGTATAGAACCAAAGACAACAATCTAGGATTTTTTTCAAGAATGCGTTAAAGCTTGAAAACACCCTCTGAATATGAAGATGAGACTTAAAGTCATTGATGATGAAATGTCCCCCCAATGGAGAGAGACATGAGGAAGTGTCATATGATGTCAAATTATAATGAAGGTCCTTTTATTTCTCCTAGAGTACCTTCTTATTGTACCCGCACCATATATCTAAAATGGAATAACCAATATGTCTGTACTTCAATAGCATTAAAATAATTTCCATTTCAATAAATTCACCATTCTTTTTTCCAAACGCAAAAACACTGGCAAGGCTTACTCAGACTTCACAAGAAATGAGATCCAAACCCTTCGGGAGCTGGGAAATCCTCACTTCAAGTGAAGTGGTTGACGTATACTTGTCCCGTTACTTACGACAATATAAAGGTTTTATTAGTGAAAATTAAAGATGTACTGAAAGTGTGTCTTTGTATTTTAGTTGTTCTGCGGAGTATGCTGGTCTGCTCATATTGCGGAGTTGAAGTCACAAATAGGCTCTCTTGTCCGTCAGTTGGAATCTGGATCAGAGAGGTTGGAACACAAACTAAATGATTATAAGGTAATATCTCTTGATAAAAACATCTTTATAATCTTAATATTATGAACACCAATAAATATGCTGTAAGATTGGCCATCTTATATGTGAAAATAAAACTTATTTCGCTAGCTAACCCTTTGGTGGCAATCTGGCAAAAAGTTTATCATTAATGGAATGGAGCAAATGGATCTTGACATCCTTGATCAATCGCTGGCACAGCTGCTTGTTCAACGCCTACTTCCTCCAGTCCCATACTCCTACCGCACGAAAATCTGCCCCCACTCCGTCCAACTATCTTGATATGTGTCTCCCCACTTTGCTGCGCCCCTCTGTCTTATCACAACTGTATTTTGTTATATATGCCAATAATGCTCAAATTATGAATGGTCTGGTCAGTAATGTACCTACTTCAACTCCATTATTTGTAAGGGAAGACATCTCCTTTTTCCCAAAATCATTGAAACCTTTTCCCATTTGGTTCATGTTTTAATCATATTTGACTTCCATAGGTATTGCTTATTGCTACTGCTTCTAGTTTTGTATTTTCAATATTCTAAATGTTATTTATTTTCATTTGCAGGATCGTTACGAATGGCTCGTTAACCAGATAAATACAAATACTGAAAAGAAAATAGCAGACATTTTACTGGAGAAAGAAAATCTGCTCATGCAGGCTCTTGAGTTCTTACAAAAGAGTGAAACGTCAGCCATCGTCCTGCAAAAACAACTGAAGGAAACCCGTGAGAATATCAATGAGACAGTCACACAAAATTATGACAATCTTACAAATGACAGCGAAAAGGTTTGTTTATCCAAGCCTCGTCTGACTGAGTTCCAAACATTTTTATTTTAAATGGATTTGTGAAGAGGAATGCAATTCACCAACCTATTTTGCCTGGCCAGTTGTCTTCATGCAAAAGCAGAAGCTTATGTGCATGCAATGGCATCTGTCGAACCAGGGTCGAAGTTATAGTCAAATGGGCCAGACGTGATTCGAACCAACGTATTCTATTCCAAATACGCTAGTCGAACATGCGCCTCTACCCCCTTGGCCATAACACCGACTAAATGACATAAAATCAAGTTTTATACGGCAGAACCATTTAATAAAGGAAACAGTGTTTGTTTCGTACTCTGTGAGCCCATAATATTATTCTGTATGAAATCTTACGTGTTTCATTGTCTAAAAAAATAATGAACTTTAATCTATTTGAAAATGCAGCCAAGATGTGTTGACATATTCCAAATTGATTTAAATTTTTTTGAAGGATGCCAAGTTGATTTCTTGCTCTTTGGAAAGGATGATTCTTTCAATTGCTGTCAGCGCTGTCTGTCCTCGCCTTTCTCCTCCAGTCACTTTTTGTAGTCCAGTCGCACACTCCTACTCCAAGACAGTATGGAAACACTCCGTTAAGACATCTTTATCGTGGTATTCCCACCGCCCTATGCCCTGCAGAGTGCTGACTTTTATTGACTCATAATTTAGAGTTGTATTCTTCGCCACATTATTGCTCTTTATTTGACAAAAAATACAGCCAATACTTTTTCTATTGAGAACTTGGGTTGCTCTACGCCAGTATATTCCAATTCCACTCTTTTAATGCACAAATCTCATTCTAGGTTTCTAAATCTGTTTCTAGGTCTCTACATTCATGAACTACCACAGTAAAACAGTGGACGCTTTAAAAGAAGTGTCCAGATGGGGAGAAAACAAACTGTCGTTTGATCAGGAGAGGTTTTGCATTGACGAAGGCCCTGAACTGCCGGCATATGCAGAAGCCGACGAGCCTGTCACAGTGGGAGTCAGGGGAATACAAAACCCGTTGGAAAGTCTAGAGAATCTTGCTCTATACTACAGATCTCGCCACTTCTCCCCACGATTGGTCTGGAAGAAATGCCAGCGCCCGGCGGGAGTGGGGGTTTCACCGTGGTCGGGTCAGGAGCATATTTACATCTGCGGGACAGACTCTCATCATATTGTGGTCATAGACAAACAAAAGGGAAAGATTCTACAGCGATTGGCTGATGCCCATATGCTTTGTCCTCATAGCATTGCTTTCTCAAAGAATAGGAAGGAAATCTATGTTACAGGTAAAAACTACATCAATAATAATGATCTACAATCGTTAATGCGAGTACAACTCAGGATGGATTTCAGCCTCCTTGAAGAGCCACAGCCTGAGTAACTTGTCCGATGCTTTACTCATCCAACTCATACTATTACCATACAACAATCTGCCACCATTCCACCCAGCCATTTGGATCACGGTCTTCTTACTGCACTGCGTCCCTCTGGACCCATCATCAAAACTTAAACATAACATAGTTATGGTAGAGTTGTTTTCGGGTTAGACCATGTTCTACTTGCAGTTATTATATCTGCCGACGTTTCATTCCCTCGAGCGGGGAACATTATCAAGGCTCGTAGCGACGGGGGACCTTTATCCTCCGTTTACTTTTGGCAACTGGCTGGCTGCTGATGCTCTTCTCATCTCTGTCATCATGTATCTTCGTTGTGATTGGCGGGGTGGATGCGTTGGGGGGTGGCTGCGCATGCGCAGGGGTACACACAGGCGTGCGTACAGGCGTGTGCGCAGGGGGTTTCGCAGGCTCCGGCGTGGGTGTATGCGCGGGTGTTGGAACGTCAGCGCCGTCGGTATAGGGTACCTGTTTTGCCGACGTTAACGCAGATCGCCATATTTTATTCAATTTGATGCCCTCTTCTTTTTTGTTGAAATTTTGATGTTTGTGAATTTCAATGGCCTCCCTATATAGTTATGTTTAAGTTTTCCAGATTCTTTGCCCATTTGCTGAATATGAGCAGCTAATAATAATACTAGGATGATTTATTTGGTGAGCAATGTTTTTTCTGTGGAACACACCTCAAGAGCCCTCTGTGAGCTTGGTCATCGCTACAGAAAGCGCTAATTCTCAAGCAAGACCCAGTTGCTGTAAAGCTGGATGGACCTTTGCTGACCGGTCTTTAGTAAAGGTGTATGGATTCTTCACAGCAAGTATATTAAATTTCAGTTTTACTTGCGAATTGTTTGCAAAACGGGTTGTGAAATTTAAAATACTCGCCGTCATCAAAAACAAAGTAATTTTTATCCTTTGAGATGAATGATTAGAAAGTGAATGCCTCTACAATCAATAATATTAAGTATTTTTATTTCAGATAAATGGAAGCACTGTGTCCATGTTCTGAGTAGAGAGGGTGAATACAAGAGGTCTATCGGGATGAAGGGAACCAAAGAAGGATGCTTCAGATCTCCTGAAGGCATCGCGGTGGACCTCAATGATGAGCTGCTCTATGTATGTGATACTGGCAATGACAGAGTACAGGCAAGTGCGCTTTTTTACAATGTTTCTTTGGGTGACTTAAGTCAAGAAAAACAGCTATAAAACCTCAGGTTTTCTCCATTGATTTTATTAAGGTACGATAGCCGTTGCTAGAGCAGATTAAACGCAGAATTCATTTAAGCTTGAATATTAAACCAGGACGCCAAATATAAAACATCTACGTAAACTCCCCTCGATTGCATAAATTGAAAATGCATGAAATGTACAACAGCACTCTTAGTGAGTAATTTAGTTTCCATATATTCTTTCAATTTACGCAATTGAGAGGAGTTTGTGCAATGTTTTAGGTTATTTAGTAGGTTTTAGGTTTTTAGTACTGCATACTGATCTATCTATCTCTATGTAATCTAAGTTGCAAAGATGAATTATCATTTAAAATATATTAAATAACTGAAATAAATTTGTTATTACTATTGACTAAATTAATTGTGAATCCCTCACCACACACAAGAGCTTTGACTCTTTTTGGTGAGGTATAGCATATAAAACAAGTGAATATTATGTAATAGAAATAAGTTTGAAAAATGTAATGTATGTACTTAAAATGTCTTATATTAAAAAAAAAAAAAAAAAAAAAAAAAAAAAAAATATTTCTATTAAGGGTATACGAGAGCTTAAGAAGATTATTAATATCGGGACTAAAGAACCTCTATGGAAGTATTTTTGTGATTTTCCTAATTTTACAGCGAAAAAACTTTGATTGTCCCTGGCCAGATGTCGTTACTGAAGTACATAACTTTATGTTTTAACTCAAGCATTACGTTTCACAAAAAAATAATGTAAATTATCTTGACGCTCTTAGCGAGCGTTTAAGTTTTTTAAACTTTTGCTTAAACCATTGCTTAAACGCTATGTTTGAGTATTAACGGCTGCGAATCTGACACAGAAAGACAATTACGGACAATTACGAAAGAAAATATTCTGCACAAGTATCTTACATTTGTAAAATAACTTAAACATTTTTTTGCGTTTTATAGACAAACACGTGGTGTGTGCAGATCTTTTTTTTAAATATAACAAAAACATTCTGTTTCGTCTGTCCCGCTGTATCACACGCGGCGTGTATTTTTCATAAAATTATCTATGTGGAAGTCTCAGTGGTAGCAAACTATAATCTCTATAATCTATAATCTAAGTTGCAAGGATATATTCATTTAAAGCTCTCAGATGTATGCCCACAAACCAACAAGTGTAGTTCGCGCTTACAAATGCTGAATGTGTACTTACAAATAAAATCCAAACCTCAAATGAACATAAGCCCCACAACTTTTGCCGACCTTCCCTGAAACAGGGGTGACATTGGCAAAGTGAACCATTTTTTACAGTATGGGTGGTCAGCCTCATACCAACCTATAAGTCAAGGAATAAGACAAGAAACGATTGTATTAAAACAAATTATGCCAAAAAATATTTTTTTTCTTTTTATATTTCATTTTTTATCTTGCCTTATAGGTTGATATGAGGCTGACCACCCAAGGCACGGCTTTCTCAGCTTTCACAAGAAATGAGTAGATATACATAACTCTTCGACTTAGATTGTAGATTGTGGTTATCACGCACAAAATGATTCATTTTTATACGATTGTGTGGTGTAAATTTTATTTATTGATTTGTCTACGAATGAATAAAAACACAAACGTGGAATGACAGAGATGCTATCGATGTAAAATAAAGGATACAGATACGGATATTGCAATAATATTATTCGATTTCGGCAAAAGGATATCTCCTTGACTGATAGATTGGTATGAGGCTGACCCTCCGTGCTGTAAAAATCGGTTCACTTTTGCCAATGCCACCCTGGTTTCAGGGACAGGCGACAGGAGTTGCAAGGTTTATGTTCATGTGAGGTTTTGTTTATTTGTTACACAGTATAATAACATGTTTTATTTAAACTCCGTCTACACACCTATCCGACATTATCCGAAACTTTTGTTTCGGTTGCGGACACGTTTTAATTTTTATTTCGGATACTTGAAAGTTTCAATTACGGGTAAAATAATATCCACAACATATCTAGTTATACTTATGAAGGCAGGACAAACGAAGAACAAAATAAAAAATGTATCTAAATAATAAACGTTTCATAAAATGTTTCACATTTCTGCACAGTCTCCAAATTTGTCGGGAATGGAAACGGTATTATTTCGGATATCCGCTAGTTTTGAAGGGTTTCCTCACGGATAATAGATTTTTAAGAAAATTTTAAAATAAAATACCTACAAATAAGAACATTGATTGGATGGCAATATTTCAAGGCTATCATTTAGTTTTTTATCAGTCACACAAGTATACGTGATTATTACTAAAGCTTTGTATTCACTGAAAAATGAAAATCATAATGAAACGATGTAACAGATGTCATTTTTATTATATTTTTAATCTATTTTGGATAGATACGGATACGATTTTTTTATTAACGAGTATCCGATAGTTTCAGTGATGGATACGGATGCCCATTTATTACTCCATTTTTCAAAATCTTCATGGGAATTATTACAAAAAAAACTTTAAAAGTATGAAGACATAATTCAAGCAAGACATAAACAACATCTAAACACGAATATGAGATTATCATACAGATACAAATCAGTACGGCCTTGTCGAAGTTGTTAAAAAAACAATATATAAAAAAATATTATATATTAACAGCCGAACATACAAATTTCCATAGAGCCTTTCAAATTTCTTCAAATACAGTAAAAAACGTATGCAAGTTCTAAAATAATCTGTAATCTATAGTGCAAAGATATATAAACATTAAAAACTCATATCAAATGCATGCCCACAAACAAACACTTGTAAAGTTTGCACATACAAATGCTGAGTGTTTACTAACAATTAAAAATCCAAACCTCAAATGAACATCAACCTTGCAATACTTGCCGACCTTCTCTGGAACAGGGGTCACATTGGCAAAGTGAACCATTTTTTACAGTATGTGTGGTCTGCCGCATACCAACCTATAAGTCAAGGTTTGCATGTAATAAATAACGTTCTAATCTAATCTAAGTCGCAAAGATATGCCACATTGGGGTTTCACATTACATGCATTTTCACAAGCAGACACGTTTTACACGCAGAACCAATTTAAACAGCATGGGTGGTCAGCCGCATACCAACCTATAAGTCAAGAAATGTACACAACAAATTACATTTCAGAAATAAACGATCTTGATAAAAAAAATCTTAATATTTACAATTTACAAAAAATGTTTTTAACTTCTGGAAGACTTTGGACTAAACACCATTGAAAGCGGGCAGGCGAATTTAAACTCCAAGTATGAAAGTCAACGTTATAACTGAGCCGCGGCGCATACAAATAATGTATTAGGATGTAAAGCAGCACCTCTCACGAGCGTCTCAATTTCTATATATTATAATAAAACTCTGTGGTTGAGTATAAAACTTGTTTTTTTTACGTTCATCCGCACCGCAAAAATACGTACATGCCTCGAGTATAACATTGGACGTTTAAACTCAAACACGGAGAAACAAAAAATAAAAAACGATTTTAAACAGCGCCGTGTGGCCGTCTTAATTTTGATGCATTTTTACAAAACGATAACTCCGAGTTACAACGTAAAAAAATATTTGCTTCTGGGGAAATATGAACACCGAAAATGTGTCAGAATTTTTGTCTCTCGGAAATATAATTGTTTGAATAGTTCAAAAAACCGACACAATGGCGCACTAGGGTGGATCGCGTTTAGTATGAAAATCATTCTTTTTCCATTATTAAATATAAATTGGAAGAGGAAAAATAAAATAAGAATTACATTAAACACATAAAAAATATCACTTCAAATCCTAAAAAGAAAATATACAATTAAAATGCAATTTTAGCTACACGAAGATATGCAAAATTTGGGTAATTTTTAAATAATTATAAAGAGCCAATGAAAAGTTTAAAAAAATAATTTTCATCTAGAAAAAATACAACTAATCAAAGTTAATGTTTTGAAATAAAAAAAAATTAGGATTTATTCATAAGAACACTGGAAATCTCCATTTAAGGTATCTCCGTAAATAAAATTATTTTGAATTTGTATTTTATGTGTTAATTTAATCTGGAGAAAAAATACTACCTTACCACTTACAAAATGGGCCATTTTGGTCATCAAAGTTGGGCGCGCTGACCTCTCGATCACCCTTAAATGCATGCCCACAAGCAGACACATGTATGTTTGCATTTACACATGCTGCATGTGTACTTATTCAATGAAAGTACATATAAAATGTATGCCCACAATCAGACACGTATAAGTTTGCATTTAAGTATGCCACATGTGTAGGTACTTACAATTTGAAAACTCAAATCTCAAATCAACATAAGCTGTGGAACTCTTGGCGTCCTTCCCTTAACACGTTCGCGGACACACGAAATGTGAAGTAGGCTAGAAAAACACACACTTATTTCATCATCTCAAATTGTTTTTTTATTAAAATTTTTTTTTTTTTTTTTGACATCCAGGGACGCAACGGCTATTGCCGTGTTCTTTGGATTTCTGTAGGGACGCACGAATGCTACATGTATGCAAGTTCTAACAGAAATAGTCGTTTCGTCTCTAGTAATAACATTTTATTACGATGGCTATTACTGTTTTGTCCAGTCCTAGACAAGCTCATAGAGCGGCTATAACCGTTTCGCCTGCGAACGTGTTAAACAATAATAATTAATTTCCAAAATATTTTAGGCCATGAATATAACAACAGGAGCATTTGCTGGATTCATAGGAATGGTGAACCGTCCAAATGAAAACAGTTCTACGAACATGAAGTTCACTCAACTCAATGCACCAACTGGGATCGCCGTAACCGAGGACAAAGTAATCATCGTAGACAGTGGAAACCGGAGAATCAAGATCTATTCATTTGACGGGGAAAAGATTCACGAATTTGGTTCGGGCGGGAGTCACAAAGGGCAGTTTAGGCATCCCGAAGCCGTGGCCGTCGACCCGTTGGGTTTGATACTTGTCGGGGACTCGGGAAATGCAAGAGTTCAGATATTCAAACCAAACGGACATCTGATCAGAGTGTTTGGAGGTTTGGGACAGGAGAATGGAAAGTTTGGATGGATCTCTGGACTGCATATAACTCCACAACTGGAGATTATTGTCAGTGATCCTAAAAATCGTCAGGTTAGCATATTTTAGCTTCAAACAATTAGCGATATCTTCCACTCAAATTACTGATAAATAATTGATAGATTTATTAGGTAAGTGTCAAAAAATACTTTCTTCTGCATTGGGTTAAAATTACACAACGCATTCTGCCCGGCTTGTCTTTGATTTTTTCCATCCAGAGTAGGGATGGGCGACATATATTGATATATTATAAGAAGTACCGATATTTCAACATTTTATATATGTTAGACAACATTTTTGAGACAAAATTTTGAGATTCCCTTATATAAATATTGATCCATTCCCTCAATATATTTTGATTCTGTTTAAAAATATTGTTCGATATTTATCAATACTTTTTTTCATTTGCCCATCCCTAATCCAGAGCCGGATCAGAAGTCTAATAGTATGAGGATATGTGAAAAAATTCTCAACGTTTGTTTGGCGATCCATAGACACACCAGACAGAATTTGTGCTGTGTGAAAAGGACTTTTAAGCATTTTCTTGATAAATTTACTATAAAAAAATATGTGTTCTGCTTTGAATAAAATAAATAAAGAGTTACCAAATTGTCATCATATAAATTTATTACTTTCAATATGCTCCGATGTGTTTTTTAAAAAAAAAGTATAATTACAATTTAAGAGATTTCCATGTTTACATGGAAAACAGAATATAATTCTATGAATGAAATTGAATCATTTAGGAAAAACCTTGTAAAATTATGTAGTTTAATAAAAAGTCAAATGTCTACTTTACTAAAAAAATATTAATTCATAAAACCAACTCAGGTATTGATTTTTTTATCATATGGCTAAGCTTGTTTGCTGAACATGGCCCGTAAACAACAAAATCTATATAGGTAAATATGTAATCCAGAAAAATACATTTATTAATTTGAAGAATTTGCAAAAAATATAATTATAAAGTATCAATTCAAATAATTTGAGAAGATTCAATACACTAAAATATATACTTAATTGTGTATTTGAGATTCATAAAATTAACAAGAATAAATAAAAATGTATGAAGAATGTTATAAAGCTCTGAGTGAGTAGGTAATTAAAAAATATTTATTAAATATGAAAATAAAGCTGTACAAAGGAAAATCATTTTTAGATTCATCATTATTTTATTAGAATTGGTCCTTGAGTCATTACTGGTTTAAAAGATAGTTACAGAAAAAGTAAAAAATTAAGTAATCACTAAAAAAACAGGAAGGACTGGAATATATTGTTAGTGTACTGTAAAATATTATTATTTATAAATTTAAATACAATTTTTTTTTCTTTAAATTCACTTATATGGATTTATTTAATGAACAAACATTTTCGGGGAGAAGCAGTACCTCGCATCTTCACGTGTAAAATGAAACTAACACATACACAAAAATCTCACGAAACTGTTCAATTGAACATAGTGAATTTAAACACAAAAAAAAGTATTTAAATTTATAAAAATGAACTTTCACAAAGTAAGTGACAAAAATCTAGATGATTTATTATTATTTAAGTAAAACATAACTAGAAAAAATATAAATTAACTTAATGTATGGTTTATGTACTTTTTTATCACTCATTTTATAACGGATGTGAAGTAATAATCATTAATGAGAATGTACTTTTGTTATTATCATGAAAAATAAAGACAGGTTAAAATAAAATGTTTTACTTTATTAATAAGGTGTGTTACTTCCTTCTTCCTTTGATACCACTTCTAAGAGTGCGTTTGGTGAGCTCGATTTGACACTGTGAGCATTCAAAGCAATTTGCATCATTATGGGGAGTTCGCTACTTTGCTCACAGCAAAAACATCCAAATGATCAAAAACCAAGGTGAGTTTAAAAATTAGTGTACACTACACAGTTTTAATTGATTGCCGTCTGTCCCTCTTTATTAGGCACTAGTGTGCAAGCTTATTGGATGACAAAAAATTCTGCATACCCAATTGGTCATCACCAAAATAACAAAGATCAGATGTTTCCCTTTTTGCTGCAAGCGGTGTTGTTATGGTTATGATCATGGCACACGCAGGTTGCCATTGAGCTTTCTCATCTTTTTGCATACATCTTGGCTCAAATAAAGAGCATTTATTTGTACTTGTATATCAATGGAATTGGAAGGCTCTTGGTTCTAGAGTACATTATTTGTATATTTGTAAAGAGATTCTCATTTTATTCAAACATGAATACATTAACAGAATTGAGATTCATCTTCCCAAACAAGGCACAATCTACAGTGCAAGACATGTTCTAATATATTTATTAAATCTCACTTCAGACCAGTGGTTCTTGGCATTTTTTAACAAGGGATTTTATTTGATCCGGTAGTCTGGTTGATGGTCCAGTCGATTACGCAGTTGGTAGAATGCTTGCATTCTATCCCAGAGTGGTTATAGTTCAATTCCCATAAAGGGTGTTATAATTGATTGCCCGTTTCAGTATTCTTTTCAAATTCAAAATCAACATACTGGCAAGGATTACTCAGCCTTCACAAGAAATGAGATCCACGAGCTGGGAAACCCTTACTTCAAGTGAGGTGGTTCGCATAAGGCCAGCCCCCTTACCTGTAAAAATACATAGGCTTAACACACCGCATGCAGCCCCTTCAGGGATAATGCGGTAAGAAGTAGTAACTTATATAAGAAGTAACTTATATGTGCAGCTTGGTTATGTTTACATTTTTTGTGACCACGTTGATTGCCTAATTTTGATCAAGGACCACTTTGATGGTTTTGTTCACATCAGGCACCCAAAGGTTCAACATTATAATTTTATTAATCTGCTTCATGACCCTCTCATAAACCACTTCTGTACCGTTTTTGAAGCTCTCGTAAAACACCGAATGAGAACCACTGCTCTAGAAAGATTAACTAACGGATTATCACTGGCCAGAACCAAAACTTTTATGACTACAACTATTTCATTAAATTTATCAAGTCCAATGACTATTATTTGAGACACGTGGATTCTCTAAAGAGATTCATTAAGAGGGCGCCTTCCAAATATGCCTTTGAGTTTTGACCTCTAATTGCTTCGGTTCCCGCGCGCTGCGGCGCGCGCATCGACTCTACCGCTCCGTGCACGCGCGATCACTCAAACTCAGATAAATCATAACATAAATGGAAGTGTTCATTTTTGATAATCATTATGGCTTATATTTTGCATTTTTATATACCTCATACATTTGAGGAATATGTATGTAGAATATAAGGTTAAAGGTGTACATACTGCGTGTGATGCCTGCATAAATTTTTTTACAGAGATAAATTTCATTTTTGTAAACTGTTACATATGTACCTATTGTAAAAATTAAAGTTGGATTATACCGGTGGCATTTCAGTTCGGGCCATTGAGATGTGAATTACATGCAAACAGTAAACTCAACGTGATAAAATATATACTGTACGGCTGTATAACCAAATAATATTTCCATTTTTATTTATAATAAATTTACAGAATGATTTATTCGGTAAGCATTGTTTTTGTTTCTATCATAGCTCAAGTGTTCTATCAGTAGACAGGCCGTTCAATTTATTAGAATATAGGGCAATATCTAAATAAGAATCTAAGTTGCATAGATATAGTACATTTAGGAACTTATATAACATGCATTTGTACAAGTAGACACGTATAAGTTCGCGCTTACACATGCCGCAAATGGACCTACCTAGTAGTTAACAAAAGCACCAAATCCTTATTTAGACCTGTAGCATACATAGTAAAAATATCCATGATCATCGCCGATATTTGTTAAAAATGGTACCTACTGAAAGAAGAAGAAGAATTCCTTGTTACGTTTTGCAAAAGTTTTATTATCGAAACAACGATCGCATGCGAGAACGAATTTACTCTTATCTATTATATTTTTCTTCTCTTCAGAGAAGTACCTTTTAAGTAAAAAAAAACATACGTGTAAACTAAACAACAACGTTTAAAAAAACAAGGAAACTGGAACGCTAACTAGGAACGCTATTTAAGTTTTCATACATTTGCGGGTAAAGGTACGTCAAAAGTATATATTAAAAAAGTAAATACTTGGCGCAAGTGGCAAATCTATTCGAATCGAATATGTTTGTCTCTTTTCAACTCGAAGCGCTACCCGGCGCAAAATGTCAAGCGGTGCCGTGCGATATAAATGGCAAACATGTTTGCCTAACCAAATTACATTTTTCGGAAAGTAAAGGATCCAAATCAATGAAAATTTTAACACTATTATTCATACACATCAGACTTTTTTACTGCCATTATAATAAAGAGTTGCGATCGCTTGACAGCACGATTCTGAAAAGTTTGCTCGATAAAAAAAACACGAAAAACTCAAATTTTTTACTTTTTACTTGATTTTTTTCTTGTTTTCTGACATTTTAAAGCATAACATTACTTTTTTTCACGGGACACACGAAGAGCTAAATGCAATAGGTAAAATAAATGTGATAATAAAGACTTCGACAAAACTTAACATCTCAAGTTTGGAATAAAAAAGGGTGAATGCTTTAGTAATGTGGCATTCCACAATTTTTAAATAAAAAAACCCTGAATGTATTTTCAATTGTTTTGTCTTAATATCTGCACAAATGGTTTTTTATATTTGTTATTAGTACTATCTTTCAGACGGGCAAATACAATGTAAGGCATTAATCAAATTTCATCCAAATTTGAATCTTAGTTGCAAAGATATTTTACATTTGAAAACTCCTATAACATGCATTTCCACAAGCAGACATGTATAAGGACAACATAAAAACCCAATCTCAAAATAACATAAGCTCTGCAACTCTTGCCGACCTTCCCTAGAACAGGGGTGACATTCGTAAAGTGAACTATTATTTACAGTATGGGTGGTCAGCCTCATACCAACCTTTTATACAAATTAAAATATTTTTGAGAATAAAGCCTACCTTGCACGGTATGCTACGAGCCGTACCTGATTGTCATAATATTATACTAGTATCATTGAACTGACTGCTTGACATCAGCAATAATAATAATTCCGTTGTCCGTAGCGTAGGGCTTGCGTGAATTATAATATGTATCTCACTGGAGCAGCCTCGACCTCGAGTATATAATAATATAAACTCCCTTCGATTGCGTAAATCGAAAATGAATGAAATATACGACGGCACGTCTTGATTTTGTTTTTTTTTTTTTTTCGATTTAGACAATCGAGATAAGTTTACACAAGTTACACTCGGGGTACTGCTGCCATGATCTATGGTAACTGAAGCTTCAAGAGTTGGGAAGTTTTGACCGTGATCTGCGTGATACACATAAAAACAGCGCTCACCAAATAAATCATCCTATTATTATATCTGCTATGAGCATTTTCAGCGCCATTATGTAAATACATTTTTGTATTTTAAAAAAGTAATCACGTTCATTTATGCATCCGTGTATAGTTCAATAATGCAAAAAAAAACATGGGAATGATCAAGCAACATTGGGCGCGGACAGTACTTGGATGGGTGACCGCTCACGTACACCGCGCGTCGTTGGCATCTTGGACCGGTCCGTAGTCCGTAGTGGAAACACTTCGAACTCGTAAATGGAAGGTTGTGGATTCGGATCTCGGCGGAGCACAAAAATATACCATTTATATTTCGAATGTGCTCTCGCTGAGTTGAAAAATTCATAAACCTTTACCAAAGACCGGTCACTGAAAGGTCCATCCAACCTTACAACAACTGGGTCTTGCTTGAGAATTGGCGCTTTCTACAGCGACGACCAAGCTCGCAGAGGGCTCTTGAGGTGTGATACACACAAAAACAGCGCTCACCAAATAAATCATCCTAATATTATTATATTATATTATTATTATCATATGGAAGTAGAAAAATTTACCTTTTTTTTTCTAAACAATCTTCGATTACTTTTTTATTATAGTATTTTTGTTTTCGTACTCCCATATTTTCTAAAAAAAAAAACGAAAGACATTTTTGATTAATTGACACACATTTATTTACAAATAATATTTTACGTGAAGAAAATATTTTTATATACTAATCGGGTTTTTTTATTTGAAGCCTGTATTCTTTTTTCTGCGCGCTAGAATTCATGCGAAGCGAACAGACGTCCTCTCGCCTTCACAGTTTGCTCCAGACTGGCGGGAACGCCGAGCAAACCACTGCGTTTTTCTGTCAAATTGTTTCCCTACAAAATTAGTATGGGATTTTTGAAGCTGTTTTGTTTATTTTATTTTGTACAATTTACATGCATTATTACGAAAAAAAAATGCGATCAATTTTGAGTTTGATTAATAAACTTACCATTTATACATATTTTTTGTATCCTTCCATTCAAAAAATTCAAGTTATTCATTGAACCCAGATAGCATTATTTCGTAATATTTCATTAGTTTGTGTTCATTTTGACAGAATTCAAATAACTTCTATCATTTTTGGAAACGGTCAATCTGTAGTTTATACATTTCTTTATTGTATTCTGACAGTAAAAGATTTAAAAAAAAAAGTAAACATTATGGACATTTAAAACCCGGAACACCGTTTTGGACGTATTCGCTCTATGGGGTCTTAAGATTAATCTACTTTTAACTAATTTATGATAATTTTAACTATAATTTGTATATATATATTTGTTATAATATAGAACTCGCGAGGCTTATACAACTCATTTTTGGTGTTTTATTAACTTATCAGAAAGCCAAATTTTGTTAACACAATTTGTCATCATTTATAGGTGAATTCTGTTATGTTATTTTCTTTGTTCATTTTGAATTAAATATATTAAGTACATACATTTTAGATGGAAGTAAGAAAAATGTATAAAACATTTAAAATATAATCTCTTTATAAAAAGTAAGTAAGTATAAACACATAATAAAATAATTACATTTTAAAAATTCACCAATTTTATATAGCGGTTTAAAAAAACTTAAATTAGCCTAAGCAACTATCAGATTATAAAATTTCTTTCAATATCATCCATGAGCAATAATTAATAAAAAAAATGAGTTTGCCACCTCTGTTTCAGGGAAAGGTGGCTGGAGTTACTAATTTGGAGTTAAATTTTTTTAAATACTGCAGCATGTTTTAAAGTGAACCTACATGTGCCTTTTTTGTTTATTTTATGCATAGAGAGTGAACTTCAAATTTTTATACTCATTAATATAATCTCTGCAACTCAGATTGTAAGTCTATTATTAATTTATTTTAAATAAATAATTTGTACCATCAGAAATTCTAAATGATAACATTGATATTATGAATATTTTAATTGTTCAATTGCAATTCTTAATTTCAACGATCACGGTCTGAAATTGACATGCTGTACTTAGTTATTGGGCTGAATAGCCGTGATGGGCAAATTTCAGGATAACAAATGTTACACTTTCAACGGATCTGGAAAAGTCTAGTCATCATAACAGCTTGTGTGGATATAATCACAGCAATCATGTCACACTTCCAAAGAAGCAAACCAATCAAAGTTGACAAAGCAATACTATGGTTGACATAAGACTGCTAAAAGTCAGTGTGAAAGAATGTTTACCAGAAATCAAGGGGATGGCAGTAACAGCAACATGAAATAGTGTTTTTGGCGCCAAAAGATTGCGACCGACGGAGGATTAACCATGTTTGAATTATAATTTTGTGTTATATGGCACTATCTTTTTATTAAAGAACTATTTTTGATAGATCATGGAAAACAACCCTCCAATGTCAAATAATTACTCGTTATGTTTTAGGTCCTGTATGAAATGTATCTACAATTTGTAAGAAAGTCATCTCCTTTACGCATAAATGAGGCCCACACTGCAATGGTTTCCACTAATTTCGGTTACGGATATCCCTGGTTGAAATACCACACAGATGGCAGAGAAGAGGACTGCTGCAGGGGACAGGAAGAATTAAGAGTTTCGAATTTGGGGTGCCAAGGCTTGATTCTGTTTGTAGTGCCACCAGATGGAGTGAAAATGAGATGATTTTGATAGTATTCATGAGCAAAATGTTGGAAGGAAAAAATGACCATGGTGTGATCAGCCTGAAAGCTACAGCATGTCATTTAATTGGTTGTTTAGATGGACGAACGGTGTCGGGTGTGTGAGTATGATATGATCACGAGGTACTAAGATATCTTGCTGCCTCCCCCGCAGGGACTGCATTTGCTAATGGCACTGCTTCCTCCCAAGGTCAGGGATGCTTCATCTACACTCTCCACTTCGTTTAAAACATGGCGTCTCTGGAAAACAAAATGTTCAAATTTAGATTTAAACCAACACAAAACATTATATTTTTTATGGTTTGTGTATTAACACTGTGAAAATTCATGTTTTTTAGTTGGTTATTTAATAAACAACACCTTTTACTTTATTTGAACACTGTTTTTTATTTCACAAATATAAATATAATTTAAAAAAAAAAAAAAAAAATTCTACTAACGTTTTCGACTATTCAGTCATCATCAGGTAGGAAATCATTCCTAATAATTATTACTAATAATTATTCCTAATAATTAAATTATTCCTAATAATTTCCTACCTGATGATGACTGAATAGTCGAAAACGTTAGTAGAATTTAAAATTTAATTTTTTTAAATTATATTTATATTTGTGAAATAAAAAACAGTGTTCAAATAAAGTAAAAGGTGTTGTTTATTAAATAACCAACTAAAAAACAACACAAAACAGCTGGAAATTGACATGTTATAATGGTCTTGCACACATCTATTTTTTATCTTTTTTCACTCACATTTACCATCATTGTATGCGAATGAATATTTTTTTCTCGGTTAAGATGATGATGATGAAGTAGTTGATTTTTTTAATTAGAGCTGCTTCATGAAATTGTCACTCCAAGGGCGCCCTACAAGACTCAATGAAAAGATTGGTCTCGAGCCATCTCTTGAAGTGACTGCTGTCGGCAATCTCTCGAACTAAGTTGCCAGTCAAAGCATGCCCTCATAGCCACCACTGCACAAGCACTCCCACCAAACACTATTGTGGACTTGCGTAAAGGCACATCGACCATTTTCTAGCTCAAAAAGGCAAGCATCAATGGCTGGCCCTATTTCATATTTTTTAAATGAACAAAGCAAATGAAAGTAGGATGCCCACCTTCAGTTCAGTTGCGAGGCACATAAAGGCATCTTCAATGTTGGTGTTGTCTTTGGCTGAGGTCTCCATGACAAACATGATCTCCGGAATGTACCGGCACATTGCCTCGGCCTCTGCAAACTCAACTTCCCTCAGCGTGGTCAGGTCGCACTTGTTCCCAACCAAGAGGAGCAGAGCCGTGGTGGACGTGTAACGGCGAACTTCCTCAATCCAGCGCTGCAGAGAGAGGAAGGACGACCTCTTTGTGACATCATATACTGAAAATATATGTAAACAATCATACAGAGAACAATACTTCTGTGTGTTGAACAACGGAACATTTTTGTGCAGCTACGATTGAACTCGAAATACATCTAATCTAATCTAAGTTGCAAAATATAAGTAACATTAGAGATTCACATTATACGCATTTTCACAAAACAGACATGTTTAAGTTCGCACTTAACCTTCCCTGGCCGAAGCGAGGTATATGAGATACCCCAAAAAAACGTTTTATTTGATAACTCAATAATTAATCAAGCAATTTAATTGAAACTTTTTGTAATCTTCGTAAACCTACTAAGAAACATTTCTGTATTTTTTGTTTTTAAGTATTCAAAGCATGTAGTCTTCAAATAATTGTTTTTGATAAATATTCGCGTCCTTCAATTAATCACGTGGCATCACGTGGTCACTTAATGCTATCGCGGTGGGAGCGCGGGAGTATGGTGGGGCAGGAATGTGCGGGGGCGCCATTGTGTGTGTTTTCGGTCCAGAGATAAGCTACTTGTTTCACTTTTTTACGCGGGCTTACCGCGTCACAGCTGTGCGGAAGAGAGTCAACTATATTGTCTGCTGATGACTTTACTCCGTCGTTTTTGGGTAAGCGGGCGGAACAGTTGCGTCTCTTGTCATTCCAGTGGCTCCCAAAACGTTTTATAGAATTTTACAAAAATAAAATAAATATATTTTTGTGAAGAGCAAGGTAAGTTCGTTATTTTTTTTTCTGAATAGGTATACTGTTTTTCCTTTGTGATATAATAATAATAATAAAGTATTTTTATAGCGCCTTTTCATGACTCTTGGTCATCCCAAAGGCACTTGCTCATATGAGCGCGCGAACAGGTGGGTCTTCAACCCCTTTCTAAAAGTACTCTCCAGATCCATTTCGCGCAGGTCATCTGGGAGGCCGTTCCATATCGTTGGAGCAGCCACCTTGAAGGCTCGATCTCCAAAAACGGTCTTCTTTTTCCTTCTTGGAAACTCTACCCGACTGCGACATGATGCTGCTGATCGCAGTGTTGCTGTTCTGCTGCTTGTGGTGGCTGGAGTTATCATATCCTTTAGATATTTCGGTGCGGTCCCACGCAGGCTCTTGAAGACCAGCAACCCTATCTTATACTGGACCCGTTCATGAATCTTGAGCCAGTGAAGAGACTTCAGGTGCGGCGTAATATGGCAAAACTTTGAGGCACCATGTATAAGTCTGGCCGCGGCATTCAGTACAGACTGGAGTCTCTTCAGCTGGCTCTGAGGCTGTCCGGCGTATACGCCATTGCAGTAGTCGATTTTCGACAGCACGAAGGCATTGACAACAGTTTTTAAGGCCTTTGTTGTCAGATTTCTTCTGATTGCTCTAATTTAATGTGCCTAACGGTATGCCTAATGATATGTGCCTAACATTTGATTTTTTTCTCTCTCTAGAAAATGGCTAGAAAAAATACCTATGAAGAAATAGAAAAATTGCAAGACGTTAGTGATGACGAAGTTATTGACAGTGACTTAAAATTCGAATTGTGTAATTCGGATGATTCTGAAGTCGAAGATATTATTGAATCTGAGTCTGATGAATCTGAGTCTGCATACTGTAAAAAAAATGTTTCAATTATGTCAATGCCACCCCTACTTCAAGGAAAGTTGCAGAGCGTATGTTCATTTGCGGTATTTCCTACTGTAGACACATTTGAAATTGTATTTGTATGCGCGAAAATCCTATGCATGTTTACTTTTGTGGGTGTATAAGATGTGGATTGTAAATTTTAATATATATTTGCATCTTAGATTTAGATTTAGAGTATTTAAATAAATAACAAACCATTCATTAATTTGTTGCAGATATAAACTACGCCCAGATAATAAAAGATGCCTTCGCTTGATATTTCTCAACACTATTGTACATAACTTGAAAAATTGTATTTATGTTTTTTTGATATTAACTTTATTTATGTTTTTTTTTTTAATTTCCTATGTTGCATATTTCACTATTATACAATTGAAAATGAAATAAAAATTATTATAAAAATGTTTATTTTAAATTCTCTTCCACCGTTTAGGAAACACTGGTTGAGTTTGTCCTATTTGCGTCATTCCGACGGCGTATGCGGAGCGAAACGCACGTCTGGCGGGCTCTCTGCCTTATGATTATTTTGTATAAAAAAGTAGCTAGGGTCCTCCGGTACCACACTTCGGCCCATGTGTAATTTTTAGATACTCAGGGTGGTAAAGGTTAAACATGCCGCATGTAGTCCTACAATATAAAAACCCGAATCTCAAATGAACATACACCCTGCAACTCCTGCCAACCTTCCCTGAAACAGGAGTGACATTGGCAAAGTGAACCATTTCTTACAGCATGGGTGGTCAGTCGCACACCAACCTATAAGTCAAGGAACATACACAATAAATTACATTTTACATCAGTGCTAATATCGATAGATGGCTTCTGAAAAAAGATCCAAAAGTCAATGCTGGCTTGCATGAACAGAAAATTTATTTAAAAACGAACAACAAATATTATTATAAAAAATTGTTCAAATTTAAGGAATAAAATAATATTTTATTGTTTGTCGAACTTTGTGTCATTTTAGGCCAGATTTCTGAAAATTGCCGTCGATAGCTCAGTTGGTAGAGTGCTAACATTCCATGCCGAGCACTCGGGTTTGAATCCTGCCGAGGGTGTAAAATATGATCTCCCGTTTCGGTGTTTATTTCAAACCCTAAATAAAATACTTGCACGGTTTGCTCAGTCTTCTCAAGAAATGGCTATCTAACTCCTCGGGAGTTGAAAACCCCCCACTTAAATTGAAGTGGTTGGCGCAAAGCCGTCTCCCTTACCTGTAAAAATAAATAGGTTCACGCCACATGCGACCCCTTCAAGGAGAATGCAGCAAAAAGTTACGCTATATGCGTAGCTTAGTTGTGTTGCGTTGCAGTCAATGTGTTAATGAAGGAAGGGAACCGATTCATGTGAGACATTTGGATGGACCGTACCAATGATAACTCCGTTGGCAGATCTGTAGTAGCTCTGTGTGATTGTGCGGAAGCGCTCTTGCCCAGCAGTGTCCCATATCTGGAGCTGCAATACAATCATATTATGTCAGACAAGAAGTCGAAATATATTTCACTGTGACGTTACAGCTAAAACATTTATAATGCATACAATGATGTATCGGCTTCATAGACTGGCTAATAATTACCTAACTGATGATCGCATAGATATTTTTGATATGCCCATCGGTATTTATAGGAATTCATTAAAATCTATCTTATCCTCTAATTCATCTTAAGTTATTTTAGTTTCTTTTTCTGTTACTGATTACTTGTTTTTGTTTTTTTCATTTTATTTTATATACTTCAATACAAGACATCCTTCAAAATTGCACTTTGTTTTTATTTGTTTTAATTTTTTTTTATAAACATCATCTTTTATACACATATAGGTACCTACTTATCTTTTATTGTTTTTATATTCATGAATATCTATTGTAAATTACACTTTGTTTTGATTTTTTATGTACTTCATCTTTATACATAGGTAGGTACATGTATATAATATATACTTTATTGTTCTTATATTTATGAATTTATAATATGCATAATATATGTAATATAAATTATAAACCATTTGTAAAAATATATTTTGTATTTAAGGATTTCAGCCGTTGATTCATAAGATATTTACCTATATAATATTTTATTTTGCATAAGACATTTTTTACTTTTTTTGTATAGATTTATTTTTAAGGTTTTGTTGTTTTCTTATACTTAAATGTTATTTATTACTCGTATTCCTTGACTTATAGGTTGGTATGAGGCTGACCACCCATACTGTAAAAAATGGTTCACTTTGCCAATGTCACCCCTGTTTCAGGGAATGTCGGCAAGAGTTGCAGGGCTTATGTTCATTTGAGGTTTGGATTTTATTTGTAAGTACACAATCAGCATTTGTAAGCGCGAACTACACGTGTTTGTTTGTGGGCATACATCTGAGAGCTTTGAATGAATATATCCTTGCAACTTAGATTATAGATTATAGATTCACAATAAAAATAAATAAATGTATTTTAATCTTAAGACTTATAGGTTGGTATGCGGCTGACCACCCATACTGTAAAAAATGTTTCACTTTGCCAATGTCACCCCTATTTCAGGGAAGGATGGCAAGAGTTGCAGGGCTTATGTTCATTTGAGATTGGGTTTTTATATTGTAGGTCCACATGCGTTATAGCGTGTTAGCGCGAAATTATACATGTCTGCTTGTGGGAATGCATTTAATATAAATCTTAAATGATATATATCTTTGCAGCTTAGATTAGATTAGAATCTAAGTTGCAAATTCATATTTCATGGATTCCTATAAGCAGACACTTACAAGTTCACGCTAACACATTCCGCATGTGGACTTACGACATAAAAAACCCAATCTCAAAGGAACATAAGCCCTGCAACTCATGCCGACCTTCCCTGAAACAGGGGTTACGTTGGCAAAGTGAATCATTTTATACAATATGAGTGGTCAGCTTCATACCAACCTATTAGTCAAGGTAAGTAAATAAAATAATATTTTCTTTGTCTACTTGATTTAGATCCTTACTTCTGTAATTCACAAAACAACTTCATATTGGCTCGTGGATTCTGAGATCAGGATGTCCAGCTACTTTTGTACGGCGATAAAAAGTTGCACTGTATGTAGAGCTTGGTTTGAAAAAAATACCTAATGTACAATGGAACATAGCAATACCAACAGCAAAACATAAATAGGGCTTGACAGACTTGCAGCAAATCATTATGATGTAATTAAAACAAACACTAAAAACAACAATGATTCATTCCTAATGCAATTAATATAGTGCAACTAGTGCTGCAGTTGGTTTGCATTTAGATAGTAAATACTTCTGAGCTATGAAAGAATTTCGTTGATAATGACGTCTACAATTAAAGCCATACCTTTACTTTCTTCCCATCAACGAGCACTGTTTTCATAGAAAAGTCAACACCGATTGTATTTCCATGACGTTCGATAAAATTCCCAGATTTCAGTCTTTGTACGATGCATGTCTTCCCCGTACCACAATCACCTATGAGCACAATTTTAAAGAGGTAGTCAAAGTGTTCATCGTTTGAGACACTCATCAATGTTGTTGGATTACGATTTGTCATGATAGGAGTTTCGATTTCAAGACATTTGTCAAAATAACTATTTACCACACAGCCATTTTCAGTCGTCACTCGACATTATTTTCATTGGTGTTCATTGGCTGAAGAACTGTCATTATTTATCTGTCATTTTGATGGGGAATGTCAACCTGTAGGTATTTGACATAGGTATTTGATGATGAAAATAATGTTTATAAAGCTATAAAAAAACTATCCTCGCAAAAGTAAGCCAAATTTCTACAATTTATAAGATATAATAATATCTCGAATGGTTTATGTAAATTTTATTAATTTAGCATTATTTTATTTCACCTAAGCACAGATACAACACCGTAAGTTTTGCAAAGCAGGGTAATATTTTCATATAAACGTAGAAAAATAAAAGTGTATTTTCATTACCCACCAAAAAAATTTTTTTTTGAACAAAATAACGGTTTGTTTCAATGTTTTTCAGGCATATTTTATGACAAAATTACAGTTTTTTGTTATACTTTTTGTTGTCGAGTCCTAAATACTGGTATTGATTTCTGAAAGTTGGTATAATGTTGCCCATTCCATATTTTTGTCTCTGGTGCTTCCTTTGCTCTTTGGCCTCGTTCATTTTTGCAACGCGACTGCACGGATCACATCAACTACAGCCATGGGAGGAGGACTTGCCGATCCAGTCGCTTTCGCGAAGGATTTCATCGCCGGAGGAGTCTCCGCTGCCGTCTCCAAGACTGTGGTGGCTCCCATCGAGCGCGTGAAGCTGCTTCTGCAGGTTCAGCACATCTCCAAGCAGATCGCCGCTGACCAGCGCTACAAGGGCATCGTCGATGCCTTCGTGCGCATTCCCAGGGAGCAAGGCTTCTTGTCGTTCTGGCGCGGAAACCTCGCGAACGTGATCCGGTACTTCCCCACCCAGGCTCTCAACTTCGCCTTCAAGGACAAGTACAAGCAAGTGTTCTTGGGCGGAGTGGACAAGAACACCCAGTTCTGGCGCTGGTTTGCCGGAAACTTGGCCTCCGGTGGTGCCGCCGGAGCCACCTCGCTGTGCTTCGTGTACCCGCTGGACTTCGCCCGTACGCGCCTGGCTGCTGACGTGGGGAAAGGTGCTGGGGAGCGCGAGTTCTCCGGGCTGGGCAACTGCCTGACCAAGATCTTCAAATCTGACGGCATCTCCGGCCTGTACCAGGGCTTCGGCGTGTCCGTGCAGGGGATCATCATCTACCGCGCGGCGTACTTCGGCTTCTACGACACGGCCAGGGGCATGCTGCCCGACCCCAAGAACACGCCCATCGTCATCAGCTGGGCCATCGCTCAGTGCGTGACCACGGTCGCCGGCATCGTGTCGTATCCGTTCGACACCGTGCGTAGGCGCATGATGATGCAGTCTGGCCGCGCCAAGAGCGAGATCATCTACAAGGGAACTCTGCACTGCTGGGGAACCATCGCCAGGACCGAGGGCACCGGCGCCTTCTTCAAGGGAGCTCTCTCCAACGTCATCAGGGGCACCGGCGGCGCCTTCGTGCTGGTCCTCTACGACGAGATCAAGAAACTCCTCTAATTCTAACATCCAATAGTTCAATTATCTCCATAATCTGGCCATTACTTTGATGCATTTTTGTTGCATTTTTTATTTTAAATTCCAATTTAGTTAATTCAATTCTCTTATTATTTTATGTTAATGGATCACCATCATCACTTCCTACTGGATACAGAACAACAATCTTCTGTAGCATGTTAGTTGACGGACTTGAAAATCCTCATCTAGGGTCCACTCTTCATCCGCAGTGGATGTGCGTTCCTTTATTCATTTCAGTATAGTTTTAAGACCTGAGAGTTTATTTTTGTAATTATTTTTGCTGAAAGGCATACATTTATTTTGTTATACGTTTTTTCCCTCCTATGAATCATTGTTGAAGCTTGTAGGTTTCTAAAATGTGTTAACAAAATAATATTAACTTTTAGGTCCTAAGTAATGTTTCAAATTGTGTATTGTATAAAATATACTGTAAAAGAGTTGGAAAAATAAATGTACCCTAGAACCAAGTGTTTCATTTCGCTTATATTTCAGGTACCAAATGCTATCTGCCACCCCAACCTTTTTTTTGTCCTATTCATGGAAAGAGGGTGGGTTTCTACCTGAAATGCACAAAAGAATAGTCCCAGCTGACAAAAAATCTAGGCCCACTTGGACACATTTTACTGTAAAAAAAAGTCAGGGCCTATTATAATATTAACTGGCTATTGGGCACAGCTGTAGATACCCTAGCACGAGTATAAAATCAAATACTCGTCATAATGAATGTGATGTAAGCCCTGCGTACATCTTATATTATACCTACACATGCGCTGGACTTGCCTACATAAATTCAATATTTAGGTTATGTAATCGCGTCTCGGTAAATAATTAAGAGTACTACGTATCCAGTTCACATAGAGTAAAAAACTAGTCTAATCTGTCTGTGATAAGAGGAATTTCCATTTAATTTTTGTCTGAGTTTAAGTAAATTAGTCATGAAGTAAGTGGAAACAATAGTAGTAAATGGCTGGCTGAGTGGAAGCTAGTTTTTTTCTCATTCATGCGTTAGTACATTTATATAAGATTCTGAAATCTGAAAATACTCGAAAACATCACGAGGTCTGTGATCATGTAATCGTTTCGGTCAAAGAGCAGACAGCTGAGGGGCGTGAATATGATTTGACCGCCATTTTGGGTACTCTACAAAAAAAATCGTCATATCTCACTGCATTTATGGGTATCGCCGTCGAAATTTGTACCATAACTGTCGACCGGCAAGATTCAAGAAAACGAAAACATCGTGAGTTAAATTAAGGTCTATTCAAAATGACGGACAGGTTCGAAAAATTAGGATTTTTTACATTTCGATATCTCATTTCTTTTTTCGACGACGAATAAAAGATTTTATAGCAGTTCGTAAACACTGTTCAGTAAAAATATAAGAGCACCATTTTGAATGTCTATAAATATGAATGTTGTTTGTCTATGAATGTTTAATAAAAATATGAATACGCACATTTAATCTATAATCTATAATCTATAATCTAAGTTGCAAGGATATATTCATTCAAAGCTCTCAGATGTATGCCCACAAACAAACACGTGTAGTTCGCGCTTACAAATGCTGATTATGTACTTACAAATAAAATCCAAACCTCAAATGAACATAAGCCCTGCAACTCTTGCCGACATTCCCTGAAACAGGGGTGACATTGGCAAAGTGAACCATTTTTTACAGTATGGGTGGTCAGCCTCATACCAACCTATAAGTCAAGGAATACGAGTAAAAAATAACATTTAAGTATAAGAAAACAACAAAACCTTAAAAATAAATCTATACAAAAAAAGTAAAAAAAACAACCTAAACCTAATAACTACCTAAAATCGTTCGTTTATTGTATTTCAATAAGTTTCCTTGACTTATAGGTTAGTATGAAGCTGACCACTCATACTGTAAAAAATGGTTCACTTTACCAATGTTACCATTGTGTCAGGTAAGGTCGGCAAGAGTTGCAGGGTTTATGTTCATTTGAGATTGGGTTTTATATTGTAGGTTCACATGCAGCATGTTTAAGTACGAACTTAAAGTCTTAAATGCAATATATTTTTGTAACTTAGATTATAGATTATCATAGATTTAGATAGATAGGCAATGTTTTTTTTGCGTACATTTTTCACAGTATCCAGCGCCGATACAAAAATTAGGTACCTCTGTGGTCCAAATTTCATTTAATCGTTTAGCCCACAGATCACGGAATAAACCTTTTTGCTATTTTGAATAACAAACATCAAACGGTGCATTTAAAATATTAATAGCATGTAGTAAGGTTGATTAGATAGTTTTATGTTTCAATTAGGTACGTAAATGTTATTTGTTAGTCAACCATAAATTAACGGTAAGTAGGTGTATTTTTTTAAACCTACGTGAATACACCTTAATACTGGTAACATACGGTAAAGATTGTAAATAAAAAACCGCCCGACATTACCTTAAACTTGTGCCATTTGAAAAATAATACTGTCAGCAATGAAAAAAACATACAATCATTAGAAGAATTAATGGATCTAAGTAAAAAATATACAACTGACAACATATTCGAATACATACCTTAATAATGCCAAGCTAACTTCCACTCAAAACATTCACGACAAATTCCCGAGTCTGATGTAAACGTTCTCAGAAGAAAATGAAGGTATCGAATGAGTTTTTTTGTGTTGTCCACACTGCATCAAAGAGTTACCATACGTGAACAAATACGTAAGATTGCAAGATTTTTGTCAGTTCCAATGGAATTGGTAACATACTAAAAGAAAAATTTCGGAGCCAAAAATGGAGACAACCCTTAGCAATCAATATTTCGTGTTTAAATAAGTAAATATTATTGTGGCTAGTACATAAAATGAAAGATACGTTACTAAGGTATATGCAAAAATACTCAACTTTAAAAACGTTTGACTATTTTGATCGTATCATGCCATCAAAGGGTCAAAAACGGGTTGCGGACATGTAAAATTTGTATGGGAATGGAAAAAAGGCGTTTTTGTTTTATTTTTTAATTACATCGCCACTTAATGCTTTTTGCAGTTTTTTTTTGTATTTCGATACGCTTTTTATTTACTTTACTCTGATAATTTTAGAATTCAGTAGAGATCACCAGTTTTTATGAAAAAGCTGAAAATCATTAGGGGACACACGCACAAGACAAAAGGTACAAATTTCGACGGCGATACCCTTATAGCCTAAAATCAATACAATAATTAATTATTCAATACATAAAAGAATGCTATTTTTATAATAAAAAAGCCAGTACTAGGATCTTATCTTGGGAAACAAAATGGACGAATAAATAGAAATTCTACAATTTTTAAAATTATTATCAACTTGAAATAGGCGCCTTGCCAATTCAGGGCTGTGCAAAGGTATTTTGATTATATTTTGTATTGTTTGTGTATTAACACTGTGAAAATTCATACTGTTATAGTTTAAAATTTTTTGAGGAATTCAAAAACACTGTTTATTTTCACATGAATATATTTAAAAAGATTACAATCTTTAGAGTAAGTTACTAACGTTTTCGACCTAGAAGGTCATCATCAGGTATTTTGATTATTGTTAGACAAAAAGTTTATCGCTTTTGATAGTTATACCTACTTTACTAAAAACGATATTTGTCAATAATTGTAATCGATTATTAAATGCAATGAAATTAGAAGGTAACCTTGGTGACTGACTAATAGAAAGTGGCTTTGTGGCTTTGCTTCAAGCCAAATATTTATTTGAATGCAACTCATTTGAAATTTCGCAGAATAGATATACCTAAGTAATTATATACGACTCAAATATGTGACATCCTCGAATAAATAAACTGGTCGTAGTCTAGCCATTTGACGATTGTGAATTTTATTCCCAACGGAGTAGGTACAAAATACTTCAATAGTTTTTAAAAAACTTTCTTAGCTATAGGCTGAAACGAATTATTTATAAAAAAAATTTATCAAAAATCGTTATCCAGACTCTACCAGCTACCTGATCAGATTGAGGAGATTGTGAAAGAATGGAATGTACAAAGCGAGCGTAAAAGAAGAAAATGCATGAAAAAGGTGATGGATATGAATGAATTGAAAGAGGTATGTTAGGATAGCAAGAAATGGAGGCAGCTCTGGAGAGGCTCTGACCACCCCTAGCGGAATGGCGACAGAGCTACAGTTACAGCTACCTAGGTTCATCCAATTTTTCAGAGTTGTGGGTGTTGTCGATAAAATTGTCGCCGACTAGCAAGAACAAGCACAAAGCACAATGCTCCTATTTTGAGCTGCAGCATCTAAAGTGAAAATAGGCATGATAATCACCGATCTTTGTTTTAACTTTTAAGTTGAGTTGAAAGCAGCGCGTATTTTATTATAGTAGCTAATTTATTTCTAAGTAGGAAGACAGTTCCTTGACTTCAATAGGTTGATATGATGCTGACCACCCATAGTACTGTAAAAAATGGTTCACTTTGCCAATGCCACCCCTGTTTCAGGGACGTTCGACAAGAGATTCAGAGATTATGTTCATTTGAGATTGGGTTTTTTATGTTGTAAGTCCACATACGGCATGTGTAAGCGCGAACTTATATGTGTCTGCTTGTGGGAAAGCAAGCAATATGAATCTTTAATGATATGAATCTTTGCAACTTAGATTAAATACATTATATGTAGGGGACCTATCATAGGTCATATTTATATAGGTACCTACAAGTAGATAAAAATTTCGATTGCATAGCTTTGAAGAAGTATGATGTCTCATAAAATAGAATGTTATGTAATATTAGTTTCTTAGTAAAAAAAAATGGTAGCCCTAACCATGTGACGTCTGATGATAATTTAGTACTGGATAGGTATTTATACTTTTTGTTAGTAAGTACATGTATAGTATGTAGGTAGGTATGCAGCTAGCAACCTACTATTCACGTGAGGATAATTTTTCAAGGTCCTTTAAATTGAAAATACCTACACAGATATTATTACTATTCACTACCTACTTGCACGTGGTTTATTGCCACAAGGAAAAAAAGATTTATGATGAAATAAAACATGATAGGTAGAAAAGTTTAAAAAAACATGAATTTCTAAAGATTATTTAACACTGGATAAAGCCCGTTGATGATGATGATGATTTCTTCATAGCGCCATTTCGTGATGTAGTCACTCCAAGGGCGCTTGCGCAAATGATGCCAGAAATTTGCTTGTCTTCCGTGCATTTTGGAACTTTCCATGGTCCTCAAGCTCTTTCACATGATGAGGCAGGCGATTCCAGGCCAGAGGACCAGCAACTGCAAATGCACACTCTCCAAACATTTTGTTAACTCTTCTTATCGGCTCTTTAATATGTGACATGGCTCTGGTTTCTGCGGAGCAAGTGAGAGGCTTTTTTGGCCGAGGGCGATGGGTTTGATTAAATCAGCGAGATATTTGTGTGTCTTTTTAAATTAACCTTCGTGTACCATCGTCCATCAAGCATACTTAGCTCGACACGCACACTAGACACATTCTATTTGGTTTGTCTATGGATTACCGGTTCAGAAGTCTAGCGATGTATGGTGATGTATGGAAACCTTTCACACAGTTTGTTTGGGAACCCATAGACAAATCATAGTCAAGAATGTGTTGTGTCTGAAAAGACTAAAGGATAAGGAAAAAAAGTAAATGGTATGTAAAAAGTTTTTATTTGATATTTTCATTAAATAAATAACTAGGGAATAGCTGAGCCTGGTGATATTTAGGAATGCTGATATTTTTTTGTTCACAGGATCTGAAACAAAATGTAGAATTCATTAATCTTTTGACATTGCAATTATTATATCTAATGGACTCGGAAACAACTCAAAATACAGCATAACAACTAGCCGGGTTGCAAGGGAAAAGTCACAAAAATGTTATGGTAGTGGTTCTTAAGGACTGGGAGTGTTATAGGTGTAGAAGTGTGATGTTTGTCCGCTAAAATAAAAATCTATTTTTTTGTGCTACGTTTAAGAATCACACATATTAATTTAGTCTGGTCAATAGCTCAGTTCGTAGAACACTTTACGCTTGCGTTTAAAGCCTCAGGGCTAGGGTTAAATCCCCACAAAGGATATCAAAAATGAGAACCTACCCACTCAAAAGCAGAGGAACTCCCACTTAAATTGAAGTAGTTGCCGTGAGGCTGACACTCTTACCTATAAAAATAAATAGGTTTCGCTCGGCACATACGACTCCTTCAGACAAATCGCTGTAAAATTTGCAAGATGCACTGAATTGCAAAGATATTTGGGGTTCTCTCTACATACACATACATACTCACGTACAGGCTCACATTTACACATACTGTTTTTATCCGTTGTTTTGTTCAGACTCCACTCGGCAGGCGCGTGCACATGGTATAGGCAAATACATTTCAGAATAAATATATTCTCCCATTCCTTTAAAATAACTCATTTAAAATTGATTGAAGTGCTAACGATGCCACCAATCGAACTTCAATAATTAATTTTAAATGTCGATATCAAGCATAAATGCCTTTTTTACCATATATTGCCTACCTGTTAGACGCATGTGCGTGTTAGATGCATGTGCCTGTATGGGATGCACGTCTTTGCCATTCGGGATGTATGCTTACATTTGGGGAAAGTAAGTTGATACCAGTCGATAGCTCAGTTGGTAGAGTGCTTGCATTCTACCCCGTGAGCTCGGGTTTGAATCCCATCGAGGAGGGTGTCAGAAATGATTTCCTATTTCGGTGTTTATTTCAAACCCCATAATAAAAATACTGGCAAGGTTTACTCAGCCTTCACAAGAAATGAGTACCGGCCCCCTCGGGAGCTGGGAAACCCCCACTTCAACTGAAGTGGTTGGCGTAAGGCCGGCCCCCTTACCTGTAAAAATAAATAGGTTAAACTCGCCACATGCGACCCCTTCGGGAATGACGCGGCAAGAAGTAACACTATACGTGTAGCTTAGTTGCATTTTTTTTTGTTTTTTTTTTGCGTTTTAAGAGATATTACACACTTACTCTGTGCACTTTTCTTCTGGTATATCCAACGGCACAATCACATTTGAGCTCAGTTCCACAGGACGGACGGATCCAAAGAAATCTGTTATGGGGACTTTGTGGGGATCTCTCGGGAACAAATCCTTCCTTATACCGACTGTTGAAATGCAGACACGAATGGGACACACTGTCAACTGAAAAGGAAGCAACGATAAAATACACTCAGCGGACAACTTTGAGACAACAGGAAAACGTAATGCCTCAGTTAAATGATTTTTTTACTGCTTCTGTTAAATGTGAGTGATCGGTTGTAAGAATAATGTAAAAAACAGAAGATACTGGTGTACAAATGCAGGAAAAATACTCGTATGCAGTTTCAGACTTCAAAACAAAAGAAAAAAACATTAAAACTTAGAATGCAGATGAAAGCAGAAGCAGGGCAACTTTAAGTCCTATAAACTGAACAAATAATAGCTTTTACTTTATTTTTCTTCAACATGATACTTTTTAAATTTAAACAGCTCCGCTTACTTCACATTGAACTATCAAAAGTGTAATTTTACAACGTTAGTAGCGTTAGTTACGATCTTCACCGCATTTACTTTAAGCTGGGTAAGTCCAAAGCAGAGATCTCCTTAAATGATGATGAAAAAGATGGAAAGATGGAAGCTGGGAGTCAATTTCGCAGAAGAGAGGAAAATTGAAACAAGCAGACTAGTAGCTCAAGAAGAAGAATTAAAAGGAATACAATTTAGTCGCTGGGATGTCGAGGGCACAAGGCGTCGGAGCTCAAGTATGCATTATTGGCACTAACGCAGGTTCAAACCCCGCCTGCGTCATGTTCTATCGACAATAATTTCGGCCCTGGTTCATTTGATGTTATTGGGTAGTTATTGTGACAGCTGTCCTGTGATCCAAGACAGTTGAGAAAGTAATCTTTCGTATTTTGGCCAGTTCACTTGATGTTATTGGGTAGTTATTGTGACAGCTGTCCTGTGATCCAAGGCAGTTGAGAAAGTAATCTTTCGTATTTTGGCCAGTTCACTTGATGTTATTGGGTAGTTATTGTGACAGTTGTCCTGTGATCCAAGGCAGTTGAGAAAGTAATCTTTCGTATTTTGGCCAGTTCACTTGATGTTATTGGGTAGTTATTGTGACAGTTGTCCTGTTATCCAAGGCAGTTGAGAAAGTAATCTTTCGTATTTTGGCCAGTTCACTTGATGTTATTGGGTAGTTATTGTGATAGTTGTCCTGTTATCCAAGGCAGTTGAGAAAGTAATCTTTCGTATTTTGGCCAGTTCACTTGATGTTATTGGGTAGTTATTGTGACAGTTGTCCTGTTATCCAAGGCAGTTGAGAAAGTAATCTTTCGTATTTTGGCCAGTTCACTTGATGTTATTGGGTAGTTATTGTGACAGTTGTCCTGTTATCCAAGGCAGTTGAGAAAGTAATCTTTCGTATTTTGGCCAGTTCACTTGATGTTATTGGGTAGTTATTGTGACAGTTGTCCTGTTATCCAAGGCAGTTGAGAAAGTAATCTTTCGTATTTTGGCCAGTTCACTTGATGTTATTGGGTAGTTATTGTGACAGTTGTCCTGTTACCCAAGGCAGTTGAGAAAGTAATCTTTCGTATTTTGGCCAGTTCACTTGATGTTATTGGGTAGTTATTGTGAAAGCTGTCCTATTATCCAAGGCAGTTGAGAAAGTAATCTTTCGTATTTTGGCCAGTTCACTTGATGTTATTGGGTAGTTATTGTGAAAGCTGTCCTATTATCCAAGGCAGTTGAGAAAGTAATCTTTCGTATTTTGGCCAGTTCACTTGATGTTATTGGGTAGTTATTGTGAAAGCTGTCCTATTATCCAAGGCAGTTGAGAAAGTAATCTTTCGTATTTTGGCCAGTTCACTTGAGTTTGACATTTTATACCTAACAGACTTGATTTTACAGTTGGTATGTAAAAGTTGGATATTAATTAATAATGATTTCAAATATAAGATAATGAATTAATTATAAATTGATCATGATGGATGAAATGAAAGATGTATGCAAGGACAGGAAGAAGTGGCGGCTAATCTGCAATGCTGATTTGAAATGTTGGTTTATTAGTTGGCTACATTTTTTGCATAATTTTTTTTTACTTTTTTGTATAGATTTATTTTTTAAGGTTTTGTTGTTATTTATTACTCGTATTCCTTGACTTATGGTATGAGGCTGACCACCCATACTGTAAAAAATAGTTCACTTTGCCGATGTCACCCCTGTTTCAGGGAATGTCGGCAAGAGTTGCAGGGCTTATGTTCATTTGAGTTTGGATTTTATTTGTAAGTACACAATCAGCATTTGTAATCGCGAACTACACGTGTTTGTTTGTGGGCATACATCTGAGAGCTTTAAATGAATATATCCTTGCAACTTAGATTATAGATAGATAATACCTGTTTCTGACCAGGCAAAATAGGTTAGTGAATTGAATTCCTCTTCACAACTCTACTTAAAAAAAAATGGTTGGGCAGATTGGTGGCAGACTGCAATAGGAGCGTGGGACTGGAGACAGAAGGTGTTGGACAAGAAACGCGGCTGTGTGTGAAGTAGTGTAGGAAGGACAAGACCCATCCCGCATTTGTTATACCAGTAAGGATGATAATGTGTATTCAAGATCAACTTACAAACTCTCCCATAGTTTTGGTACTGTCTGGATGTACCCTTTCCAAAAATTCCAATGCAAAATATGTGTAACGGTCGATGATATACACTCCGATAACAGGGTCAACGTGGTGCTGAAAGAAATAAACAAACTTGTTACTTTTATTTCAATACCAGGTAAAACTGAATAAGTGTCATTAAGCTAACATGGGTTTCTCAGATAAATCCTCTCACCGCACACAAGAGCTTAGTCTCTTTTTGGTGAGGTAAGGTGTGGAAACCATTAATTTATCATGCATTAGAATTAAGAAAATAAATGTATTTAAAAATAAAACAATGCTCCTTTTTTTCCTTTTTTTTACATGATAAGACACTAAAAAAGTGTGAAAATCTTTTAGTTTAGAAGATTCTTATAAGTACTTCCTTATTATAATTTCACTTACTATGAGAAGTTACACCAAAAAAATGCTTGATCCATGGTTTCTCAAATCAATGAATCATCCCTTATTCAGTTTTACCTTTTAAGGTGACGATTTGTTACATATCGAAAAATTGATTAGCTGAATTATGACTATCCAAATCATATTTCAAATTTCAGTAAAAGGAAAGTCTTGAAATTTAACTTTGTATCTGCTATTATCTTGGTATCTTGATGTAAGGTTCAATATGAAAAAGGCAAAGTTATTACCGAAAGAGAGTCTTCTCCCACGAGACTGCTGGCGACGGCTAAAATGTTGGGAGAGTAGAACTTTTCATACATGGAGGCAGCTTGGCACGTGTCAATCATGAAGAATATTTCATTATATCTGCAAATAATAAAACAAACAATTTTGTTTATGTAAAAAAACATAATACTATAGCTCGTTTGCTAGATAGGTTGCATCCAAGAGGGATAGGTTTCATTCCACCGTGGGTATTAAAATTGTTTTTTATTAAAAAAATTTTTTTTTAAATAGTTTAAGGCTTTCATAGTCCACATTTAAATGTGGGATATTCTTCAGCAAGATGCAAAAATAATGTCAGCGATCCTAATTTATTGCAATTACCATAAAAAATTGTGGAAATAAACAGTGATAGGAGTAAAGAATATCTTGTTATTCTTTTTACATCTTTTTTAAATTTAAGATTCATATTTAATGTACATCCAGAAGGAGCCACATGTAAGCTGGCGCTTAGCAAACCACTATAATCTATAATCTAAGTTGCAAGGATATATTCATTCAAAGCTCTCAGATGTATGCCCACAAACAAACACGTGTAGTTCGCGCTTACAAATGCTGATTGTGTACTTACAAATAAAATCCAAACTCAAATGAACATAAGCCCTGCAACTCTTGCCGACATTCCCTGAAACAGGGGTGACATTGGCAAAGTGAACCATTTTTTACAGTATGGGTGGTCCTCGATTGAACATAAACCTTACAACTTGTCCCATCCCGCTTCTCCTTAAAACAGGGGTGATATTGGAAAAAGTGATACAATTTTCTACAGCATGGCAGGTCAGTTTCATACCAGGGGCGATCATTGATTTTTTTAAATAGTTAGGATTTTTTTTTCAACTTTAAAAAGCAAGTTTTAGTCACAGGTCAACACCAGATCAGAAGGCTGAAACGGCTAAGAACAGCAGAGGGTGCATGAGAGACAACCTTTTTCTCTTTAACTTTCCCAAATCCATCAACATTATTTATTTTACTTATCATTTATCAACAGATTGTATTTTTTTTTCTTTATTAACAATTCATTTTAAATACACTTTTTATTTAATAAACATTTTTTACAATTAAAAGAGAAACCCACATAGGCATAGCCTGTGCGTGTTGTGCCATAGTTTGGCGAGAACTTTTCATCTTTACGAGATGTACGGCCCTTCCTCATACCAACCTATCCGCTAAGGCATTTGCTTTACTTGAAAATAGAAAATCATACAAATGAAATAGATGGAGTAGTGCTAAGAATGCATAGCACTTGAAATATACGGACAATTTTGCTATCTCGGGAAGCTTGATTAAATTATTGTTTGCTCTAATGATAGGAAGCCAAGAATCACTGTCGTAATATTTGATAAGGAAAAGATAATCGTGACGACAAGGTCTACGTTAAGATTGGGTGCGCGAGATAGATAACTTAATTGCTACATTACGACCCAAAAAAAGGAGGAGCAACGAGTTTTAAAAAATGACTAACCTTGAATATCTATTTTAATAAGGTTGATGAAATGATAACAAATACATTATGATAAAATGTGATAAATGATCTTTAATAAAATGAAGCACTTCTACAATATAATTTGTCGCAAAGCAGTGTAATCTGGTCAAAAATGAAATCCGCCTTATTTATTAGATTTGTATACCAAAAACCAGGTTTAAACCTACGATTTTGTATGGACAAACTGGCTGTACACATTATTAAAAATTAAAACTTTTTTCTGAATAAGGAGGCATTGGTTAAGCTTATTTTTGATTCAATTAATTCAGAAAGGGTTTGGAAAACGCAGATTGCTGCAACAAGGAACAAGCTACTATACGAACGATAATAAATATGACCGGTCTGTAATCTAGTGGTTAATGCTACATATTCGTAATTGAAAGGTTGAGATTTTATTTGTAAAATTATCATTTAATTTTCAAATGCTCTTTGCTGGGTTGAACAATTCTTTACCAAAAACCGATCACCAAACGTCCATCCAGATTTAGAGCAAACAACAAAGTGATACACGCAAAAAAAGCAATCACCAAATAATACGCAACTAAAAACGCAACTAAGCTACACATATAGTGTAACTTCTTGTCTGCGTTATCCCCGAAGGGGTCGCATGTGGCGCTTCGGGACCTATTTATTTTTACAGGTAAGGGGGCCAGCCTCACACCAACCACTTTGAGTTGAAGTGGGGGTTTCCCAGCTCCCGGGGGGGCTGGTTCTCATTTCTTGTGAATGCTGAGTAAACCTTTTGAGATCGAACCCTTGCTCTCGGCATGGAATACATGCGTTCTACCAATTGAGCTATCGACCTTTTTACGAGCTTGATCGTCGTCGCTACAAAGCGCCAATTCTCAAGCAAGACCCAGTTGCTGTAAGGCTGGATGGACCTTTAGTGACCGGTCATTGGTAAAGGTTTTATGAATTTTTCAGCCCAGCGAAGAGCAATTTTGAAAACATAAATGGTTTATTTTTTGTGCTCCGCCGGGAATCGAACCCACAACCTTCCCATTCAGAGTCCGCAGTGTTACCACTGAGCTACGGACCGGTCTATGTCTATAATATGTATATAATAATGAATCGGAATATTTATTTTACAGATGCCACAAATACTCACACAAGAATACCGAGTAATAGCCATTTCCTAGTGGAATATTGAATGACTCACCATTGTTATTCGACATAAAATAAAGAAGTATGAAAAATAGTTTATTTATTTTCAATTAATAATATACCACTTCTAGTAAAGTAGTCTTGATCGTTTCAATAATTTATTTGTTATATAGTGCCAATGCACACAGCACAAATTCTGTCCAGTTTGCCTATGATCCCATCCAAAATCACAGACAAACCGGGCAAAATTTGTGCTGTAAGAAAAGGGCATTACTGCAATAAAAAAAAAAATAGCGAAGATACGAAAATCAGTTTTATATTCTACTAAGAAGTGATAGAGGTTTTACATTTTTAAATCATTGTAACCTTTTTCTTGTGCCTATTTTACGGGGAATACCTCATTTTGCTTGTTTGTATAACCCAGCGATAAACTTTTATTACTTTTTAAGGCTATAGTATTTTTATTAATAAAAAAAAATAGTATTCACGGAATGGGGAACTATATTTATAGCTATTATTCGACATAGAGTTAAGAAAAATGTTGAGTAATGCCGAATATTGAATAATAGCAAGCATTCATAGATACTCTAAATTTATTTTATGTAAACCAAAAAATAAACATCCAAACCTTCTTTTCTGCCACATTTGTTCGAGTGCATCTGCCATCTCTTGGCTAGTGATCTCCTCCGAGTCTTGGAACTTAAGGAAGCCGTCGCCCCCGTGTCCCGTGAGGTAGATGAGCACGTTGCTGCCCTCGTCTGTGAGGAGCTGCTTGGAGCGCGGAGTGCCTGGGGGCAGCCGGCCTGTCAGGAGACGGACAAAGTTCTCAACCGTGACCTGGAACACAGACAATCAATTTTAAAGAAGTTTTATTGGGAAATGTATGATATTGAGGGTTGACACAGCTGCTTTTTCTGATACTACAGCCCAACTCGAGCCTTGGCCTCCTTCAATTTCTGGTCCTCCTTGAATGCCTTGTGCCTGATCCTTGAAGGCTTCTTGAAGTATCTAGAACAGTGGTTTCCAACCTGGGGGCGACCAATATTATCTCAAATAAATTCTTTGCAAGCTTCACGTACCTAATGGTGTTTGCTGCTCAAGCAAAAGCTTCATCGCAAAATACTACAAAATCTGAAGCCTATTCAACCTATCTAAATATAATCTAAGTTGCAAATATAAAGGACACTCGGAAGTACAGTCTCACTAATTCAGTTCACTAACAGGAGTTCACTCGGGGCATAAGAATGATAAAGAAGGCACTTTAAGTACAGATTGTATGGAAGAGTAGTGACATCTATTAACTTTTTTGCTTCCAAATATTTTGACTGTATGAATACCCTCAGTACAGAATATTTTTTCAAGCACATTTAAAAAAAAACCTTGATTTCCTACCTTCATTGATAAATGACACTTAAAACTATGTGAACAGTCAATTTAATATTAGTTAATCAAGAACAACAATCACAAAAGTTTAGCACATATTTCCACTTGCAGACTTTTGAATTCTAGAACACAGATAAGTTCAAAGTTGGATGACGTCTATGATTGAAAGCCGCACTGTATGAAGTTTACACTTGACGCATATGCGTGTCACCCGCAGATGAAGGGTTAACTACCTTTGTGAAACTGAGGTGAATTTGACCACCAATATAGCTTCTTCACATGCAAGTTTTGTCAGTATAGCAGCGCTATCTTTGAATTTCATCCTTATGAAAGATGTTGGTGCTCTTCCATACAACTCACATGTAAAATACCTTCTTTATCATCCTTATCCCGAATAAACTCTTCATTTTTATAACAATTTTTTTAACATCATCGTAATGCTGAAGAAGTTCATAGCAAAGATATGCGAAACATCCGGAAGCTCTAGCTCCAATAGATTGCAGCAACACATCCCAGAAAGCATCTCTCCAGTGTCAACAGCCAGCCGTAAATATTTGTTTGCCTTTTCCCTAGCAACCCTGTCATGTGGCGTCCCAATTTTTTGTATGTCAATTTATGTGCAGACTTTATCTCTCTCAAAATTTAAGGTTAAATCATAATCCAATGAATGCTTTTTTTTATTACTTCATATCCTCTGTAGTCTACTTCCACGTCATCTCCGTAAACATTGATGTGTTGATGGGCATTATTGAAGACGGTGGCGGGCCTGGGGTTGCGGGGATTGCACGCCATGTCGTCGGCAATCATCAGGATAATCTGGCTGTCTGGGATGCCCAGGCGCTTCACGCTTCTGTATATGGAGAGGGCATTGGCAACGTGGCGGTAGTTGAACCAGAACCTCGACGTGTCAACAAGGACTGCCCAATTGTTGGAATGCCCTGATTTGGTAAAGCCATCAGGAATCTGAAAAATAATAATTTATACTTAATCAAAATTGAGTGAAATATTAATAATGGTCCCTAATTTCTATATGCAAACCCCTTCGGATAGCGCAGGCAAGAAGTTAGTCATTTGACATGTTGGCAAAGAAAATTAAAATATGGATATTATTGATTGTTTGTATTCTTTGACTTATAGGTTGGTATGACGCTGACCACCCATACTGTAAAATGGTTCACTTTGCCAATGCCACACCTGTTTCAGGGAAGGATGGCAAGAGTTGCAGGGTATATGTTTCTGTAATAAATAAATAAAAAAAGAATTGCAGTGCTTGTGTTCATTTGAGAATGGGTTTTTATGTTGTAAGTCCACATGCAGCATGTGCAAGCGCGTACTTATACATATTTGCTTACCTATGCTATGCTATTTTGTAAGAGAAGAATGTGGTGCAAGAGAAAGCGTGAAAGTGAAGATTAAAAGAAGTTTGTTAAGATGGTTTGGGCATATGGAGAGAATGAATGAGGAAAGACTGACGAAGAAAGTATATGTTGGTAGAATAGATGGATGTCGTGGTAGAGGAAGACCGAGAAAGGTATGGATGGACCAAATATCCGAAATTGCGAATGAATGGAATATCCAGAGTCATAATGAAGAATGTCCGGTTGATAGCTCAGTTGGTAGAGTGCTTGCATTCTACCCCGTGAGCTCGGGTTCGAATCCCACCGAGGAGGGTGTCAGAAATGATTTCCTATTTCGGTGTGTATTTCAAACCCCATAATATAAATACCGGCGAGGTTTACTCAGCCTTCACAAGAAATGAGTACCAGCCCCCTCGGGAGCTGGGAAATTCCCACTTCAACTGAAGTGGTTGGCGTAAGGCCGGCCCCCTTACCTGTAAAAATAAATAGGTTCAACTCGCCACATGCGACCCCTTCGGGGATAACGCGGCAAGAAGTTACACTATATGTGTAGCTTAGTTGCGTTTTTGCGTTGCGTTATAATAAAAGAAGAGCCTGTATGAAGAAAATTATGACTCTGGAGGAAATGAAAGAAGTATGTAAGGACAGAAAGAAATGGCGGTTGATCTGTAATGTTGGCGGCTAGGGTTTATTAAATTGGAATTTGTTTTTATTTGTAAGTAAATGGATATTTTGTATTTGGATATTATTATTTAGTGACGTATAAAATGTAATTTGTCGTGTGTGTGTGTTCCTTGACTTATAGGTTGGTGTGCGGCTGACCACCCATGCTGTGAAAATGGTTCACTTTGCCAATGTCACCCCTGTCTCAGGGAAGGACGGCAAGAGTTGCAGGGTGTATGTCCATTTGAGATTTGGTTTTTATGTTGTAGGTTCACATGAGGCATGTGCAAGCGCGAACTTGTACGTGTCTGGTTGTGAGAATGCATGTAATGTGAATCTCCAATGTAACATATCTTTGCAGCTTAGATTAGATTAGATTAGATGCGAATGCATTTAATATCCTTCAATCTTAAATGTAATATATTTTTGCAACTTACATAATAGAAACAAACCGTTACTTGAGAACTTAAATTATCATAATCAGGGAAATAGAGGAGGATTCTCAGAACCATCTACGGTGCGCTGAAATAATATAATAATGGTTGGCATTGGTACAACAAAGAGCTCTATGCCATCTATAGAGAGCCCGATGTGATCAGTTCAAGAAAAGAAGGACGATTCCAACCCCATTAAACGCCAAAAACTTCACAAGTTCGAAGGAGACTAGTAAAGCTAAACATGGACGATAGATGGACGGTGTCAATGTAGATGTAGACATACGCAGTTGGAATGAGAAGGCGATGGACAGGCAAGAGTGGAGGAGAAACCTAAATCAAGCCAAGCTTTCGAGCTCATGATGATGGAACAGAAAGACAGTAGGACGTAATTAAAATGTTGTACCTTCACGGAATACGCCTCGCTTGTAAAATAAACGAGAAAAAATGTGACTAGATTAACGAAATTCATGGCTAAGGGTGTAACTAATTAACTTATTCACTAATATAATTAAAACTCAGTCTTGTTATTAAAAACACCGGTTGTAAAGTTTTCTTTTTCAGATTTTTGACATTTGTGGAAGAAAGTGTTTGATGATTTCCCCATACCTACCAATATTTGTTTCTGAAAATTATTGTAAATGGCAGTACTAAAATTTAGCGGTAAATTTTGTATTTGACAGATTGTAAGTGACAGTTTTGTGATTTTCTAAATACTTTATTTCTGTGACGATTTGATGGTGTCAATATTCAAATTCTGTGAAAAAGTTCTCAATTAGTGTTTCTATCTACTCAACACTCAATCTTTAATGAGATGGTGCAGTGATTTTTCGATTTAAAAGGTATGTCTTCTATTTTTTAAATCATGTTCTTTTTTTGAATTGTGTTCCTTTTTTGAAGTATAGTTCTATTGTAAATCATTTAGTTCACAATTTAAATCTTACTAGGATGTGTTTCTCATCTCATTAATATTGTCATGAAAATCGTTTATCTGTATTAAGTCTATTTAGTTTCACATACTTTTCCGCTGGTTTCTGAATTTATTTGTCTTATAGGTTTTTAAACATAGCCATTATTATGGAAAGTCTACAATGATGATGAGGTCTGCACACAGATCACTGAATATAAAGTCTGCACCATAGATAAGTATACTTATGCCGGTATTCTCCATTGACGTAACACTTAAGTTTTGCTAAGGAAGAATTTCTAGTAAATATCAAAATAGGCCGGACAACTAATTAATCATTTTTGTGTTGTAATCAAGGATGTTCCATAATTTGTAAGCTTTCTAGAAACTTACTTTAGCATACTTACTATAAGTAAAACAACACAGGCTCTTTTTATATTTCTCTTTATTTTCACAGTTTTGAGTTCTATATTTTCATTAATAATTCATCCAGTCTTGGTCGATAGCTCAGTTGATAGAGTGTTTGATTTCTAAGTGGGATGTCTTGGGTTTGTATTTGAGTTTTGACATTATTTCCTGTCTCAGTGTTATGCAGAAAATTATATTTTTATGTCATCATAGATTTTTTTAGGAGAAACAAAGATTGCTCGTATTGTAGTAATATCGTGAGAAATATAAAACTTGAGTTTATTATCTGAAATAAAATATAAACATAATAATAGACTCTCCATAAAATCCATCTTTTTAGGCCAGTAGTAGTCTTATATAATAATATTAGGATGATTTATTTAGTGAGCGCTGTTTTTATGTGAATCACACCCCAAGAGCCCTCTGCGAGCTTGGTCGTTGCTATAGAAAGTGCCAATTCTCAAGCAAGATCCAGTTGCTGTAAGGTTGGATGGATCTTTGGTAAAGGTAGGTATCTGAATTTTTCAACCCAGCGAAGAGCATATTTGAAAAAAAAAAAAAATTGTGCTTCACCGGGATTGGAACCCTCGACCTTCCATTTAGTAGACTATGGACCGAACTCTTATGTTTAGCGCATTAGATTCCTTATCTGAGGGTAGTTGGCTTGATAATAATATTATTAAATTGTTTAAAATAATTTGAGATTATTGCTCCATCAGTCTTATCCACGTATGGTGTTATTCATATACTCTTCCAAATCCATAGCTTTATTGACACATAAAGTGTATTATCCTTACAAAAAAAAATATGATCCACGGTTCATCTATGGATTAAATGTTGTTAATTAATACTGATAGACTGATTGGCCACAACACCGACTTCAATTTACAAAAATAAACTTGCAATATGTTTCTTTTCCTGTTTGAAAAATTCAAAAAATTATCATGTTATCAAATACTTACAGTATGTAACAGAGAGTTATCAAAAGAGAACATCCCACACACGGAAAAACATATGTTATGCCGGGAGAGTTGAAGGGAGCAGGATGACAACTAAGAACAAACAAATAATTGTATGATTTGACTACCATCCACATTTTGAAAACCTAATTGCCTTATTTATTAGATTGGTTGATCCCAAAACCAGAGATAAACCAGCTTATTAGTATAGGAAAACTGACTTTATACTGGTTTAAAAATAAAACCTTTATTTGGTGCTTAATCTCTATTTAGATTGTAGCATCTTGAGTAATAACAGCAATGATTGTTGTATTAGGGAGACTTGTTATTGTTCGGTGAATGCAGCTATTACAAGAAATTATGTCTTTGAAAAATGTGAAAACATACTTTGTTCATAAAATTGCTGTAAAGGTGGTAGGTCCTCGTATAGTATTTTCATTTCAAAAATGGGATTTAAATACATATTTTTGTTGTTGTGACGTATTTGTTGTTTTACCTGCTTTGCCCATGATTCCATAGAGTATTTTCTGTATATCGTATGTAAGATGACTCCAGTTTCTTTGGACTGCTTGTGAAAAATAAAATATCATAATAATCAATATTCCATATACTTATAAAATTACATGAATGGACTCTGCACATTTAAAGTGGGGTAAAACATATGACGTCACTTGGCTGGTCTAAAGATCAGACAGTCTGTAATAACTTAAATTTAAAATTATTTTGGTGCATTAAAAATGCACTAAAGAACTACGTACTGTATTTAATAGTGTATATTTCAGAATGCTGTAAAATGAAAAATCCCTGATTATCGGGAATCCATTTTTTATTTATATAGATGTGTGATGTCACATGTCTGAGGGATACTTTGAATGTTTGGACTCCATTATGTATTTATATAAATTAGTGTTTTGTATAAAACAATCACAAACCTCCTCAGATATTTGATTCACTTCCCGTACCAAACATATATGAACGATATGCAGGGCGATGATTAAAAACAATGATTTGTAAAAGAACACCCCATTGCCATCGAACCCATGTGTATCAGTCAGTCTTGTTATCATGTAGAAAGCTCTTACAAAAGTTATTATCAAATTCAAAGTTAATCCAAAAAGCAGAAACATATTGTACTCTTGGTTTATTAATGTTGCCGCACTGTAAATTTCCCCATGAACCCGACACAATTTCTCTATTTGCATCAATTTACCCGGATTATATTTTGATTTGTTTTTGTTTGAGAAACATTTGATTTCTTGCGTTTCAAGTATTTTAAGCATTTCTCTGTTGATTGCAATCAGTTGGCTGTTTATAATTGCAACACTGTTCCAAAATTGTAATAATGCTGTCATGTTTAAAAATATATGAAACCGTTCACAAACGCACCAGAAAAAATAAATGTAATCATTGAAGGCTGTCAGGGTAAACCATTCCATCCCGTGATGTATTATTAAATAAAAAGTTAACATTATTATTATTGTTGTATACATGCGTAGTAAAAATTTAGTTTTCCGGTAGTTTATTTTGATTTTTAATTCATTCATTTGTTCATCCACATGTATCATTAATTTGTAAAAATCTTTGTATTTTTGTTTATTCGTAATGAATGAAATAATCGTTATTGTACTTAGTAAAGATTGATGGTTCAAAGAAATGATTAGCAAAAATCCTTTTATTTCGTGCTTATTTTCTGCTTGAAATCCAAATAAATATTTTCCTAGAGGGTTAAAAACAAACAACGCTGTTACAAAGATAATTCCACACAGAAAGTGTTTGTATCTTTCATAAATTAATTTTTCTTTTCTCCTATCGAAAGCGTTAAAAGGTGTTATACCTAATAGTCTTATAAATTGATGTATTGGAATTAATACATCAAAAAAGCTATCATTTTCAATGTATTCTTTCACCATTTTGTTGTGTTTCTTTGTACCATGCTTCTTCTTGCACTGTTTTGGTGCCTTTGATACTTAATTATTCTAATGCCTTTATAAGTGCTTCTAAAAATATACCCCCATAGCACTTACAATATTAAAAGTTGATTATCAATTTTGGATAGTGTGTGAATGTTTGCTTACTTAAGTACTTACTTGAATATTTCAACTTTAAAATAATAGAGAAATGTATTAAATTTGTCATATTATTTTACGAGCAAACATGCTAAGTGTCATTTTAAAACACTCACATTTGTTATTATAATTTTTTTTCATGTTTCAGGATGATTGTTACTTCTGCTTTTTATTTAATGAGTAAAGTACGTGACCCGTGACATTTTCTTGACGCCCAATGTTGTTGTCAGCCCGCCATTTATTTAATGAGAGCATTTTAGTCCTGAAAGCTGCAGTTCAAATGGAGTCCACACATTTAGAAAAAACCCTCAGCTAGGTGATGCCACAAGCTGTCGCCCAATATAAATAAATAAAAAATGGATTCCAGATAATCAGGGATTTTATTTTATTTTACAGCATTGTGAAATATATGTACAGTAACATCCGATCACAGATGTGAAAAATACAGTATGTAGCGCTTTGGCTTGTTTTGAATCTACGGATATTGTAATGAAATATGACCATGTCCTGTCGCTATTGTAATATTTTATTTTGTTTGGATGCCAGTGCCACAATGATAGTCGTCAGAATCAGAAATAAAGACTTTAGCAAACATTCTAAGAGTCACAACTCACAAGTGCCTAGCAACCTGGCTAAGTAAATCATGTTTACTTAGCCAGGAATTAAATGTGCAGACTGCATTACCAGGGTTCTCTTTTATCTGAGAGTAGAAACAAATATGCTTTAAAACCCATTGCAAAATATATGAAAATATTGAAATAAAAAGAATGGATTTATTTGGAATTAGATTTATTGCATTCTCTGTTTATTCAACATGGGCCCTTTATAACATTAGGTAGTAAATATAATTTTAATAAAAAATTACATTATCCATTATCACTAATAATTTTAGAACAATCTTAACAACCGATGCAATCATACATTATATTTTGTCCCTTGCTAGTATTTAAAATGTCATTTCTAAATGTCTTTGATAAACAGCCATCTGGCGAATAACAAAATTCAATGGATTTTTGACAGACTACTGTTTATCAAGGAATTGAAAACATTTGTTAATCTCTTAATTCTACATGAATGGCTATTTGTATTTAATTATTTGATGTGTATTCAGTTACGTAGATAGTTTAGAAAATATCTCCAATAAAAGAAATCATATTAATAAGAAAAGAAACTGAAAATCGTTTAAAGAAGTTTTCTAAATAATGTTTAATAGAGTAAGTATGTATTTTTTTATTTCTATTATTGGTATGTTTTCTTATGTTACATAATCCTTGAGGATACTATTAAAATAAAAAAGGCATTGATGGTAATACTGTGCCATCTGTTGGTTGGGGAAATAGTTTTATTTTCTTACAAAATGTATACAAATTGTAAGAAATGACTTGACTGTATTTTCACTGTGAATTTAATACTGTGCTTAAAATTTGCCAGGTTTTTTAGGAAATCACCAAACGAAATTAATTTCTTACATTTTTTTTACAGCAGATTGAAACATTGCAAATTTGTATGAAAAATAGTATTTTGCTATCAAACAATAAATAATGACATTGGTATGTATCAACGCCCTTAAAAATAAAAAAGGAAACACACATATTTCTAATTTCTTAATTTTTTATAAGGAGAAACTGAAACTTATAATAACAATGAAAATAGAATGAACAGCATTTTAAGTTTTATATTTATACAATACTTAATATTGTCATGCATGATGGTGAACCCTATTGTAAAGAATTAGGCCAGGCTGAGTTTCTAGGACCTTTGTGTTTTTTTTTTTGGTTATATATTGATTTATATTTTCTTTCGAATTTTATCTATTTCTTTTATACTAATATAGCACTTTTGCAATACTTGTAAATTTTCTGTTATTAAATGAAGCAAATCTGAGAGAGGAAGAAGAAAATGTATTAAGATTTTTATGTATTGGAATTGTAGGTAATTTGGATGACAAACATTTACAAGAGAAAATGTTTCTAGTCAATTTATTATTTAGAAGAGAGAGATATTATTTATAGGCAAGATTTGAAGTATATATTTTTATATAAGTATGAAAAATTAAGCATAATTGTGAATTGAGTGCTAAAAGATTTTTTTTTTATAGACTCCGCACAATGTTCCAAATTCGAAAAAAATCTCAGTGGACAAATACCACAAGTTTATGTGCTAGTCACATGTCACATCACTGTGTGTGCCACAATGAGGTTGACGCATATGACATAGACAAAGAAAATTGTGATGTCACCCTGCTGGATTACTAGAGACGAAGCTAACTTATATTTTGTGTTTGGTTGTTAAGAACTCTAGTCACATAGACCTTTGATGTTAGCCCGCCAAAAAAATGATTAAGTTTGGAACATTTTTCCGAGTCTTTTGTGTCAGAAATCATAATATGTGGTCATGACTAAAACGTAAATTTGCAAAAATTGCAATTTTCCGTTTACCAATGTGTTCCTATAGGCTCTACCACAATTGAAATATTTTTTTAAGAATATAGTTGATATCTTTAAATAAAGTTGTAGAATTTACAGTTTCCTTTATATTTCCTTTATATTATAACGTGATTAGTGGGTGAACTTTGCTTTTGTGCATGTCACACCTCAAGAGTCCTCTGCGAGCTGGGTTGTCACTATCGAAAGTGGCAATTCTTAGCAAGATTCAGGTGCTGTAAGGCTGGATGAACCTTTTGTGACCGGTCTTTGGTAAAGAGCAGATGAATTTTAAACTCAGCAGAGAGCATACTTGTAAATGAAATTTAAAATGTTTTTGCACTCCATTGAGAATCAAACCCACTATCTTTCGATCACAAGTCCAAAGCATTAAGCATAAGACTACGGAGGGGTCAAAGTATTAGTTAGCTATTATAAAAGTTAAAACGGCAAAAAAACAGTATTTATCAAGATATGTTGTAATTTTTTTGAAGTCAATATTGTGAAGTCACCCGACTGAGTTGCTTGGGAAAAGTTTTTTTTTTTTGTTGGTTGCTAAGGACGGCAGTCCCATACAAGACTGACGTTCGCTCGCCGAGAAAAAAGTTCCAAATTCAAAAAAATTCTGACGTCATTTATATTTTTGTTTTGAGAAAGGAAAGATAATTTATATAATGCTTTAAATAATATGAATCTGACTACTAGTGAAAGGATTTCCGATGTACAGTCCGGCTTTATGGCCGGTAGAGGCTGTGTTGATCAGATTTTTACTCTACGACAACTTGTTGAAAAACAATTGTCGGTGAGGCGGAAGCTGTTCACGGCCTTTGTAGATCTGGAAAAGGCTTTTGACTCAGTAGACAGAGGTATGTTATGGGATGTTTTGAAAGCATACGGAGTGAATGGGGCTCTCTTAGGTGCGGTGCATGCGAACTATGAAAATAGTAAGGCATGTGTCCGTATTGATGGTGAGTATAGTGAGTGGTTTGAAGTTTATAAGGGTGTGAGGCAAGGATGTGTGATGAGTCCATGGCTATTTAACATAGTCATGGACAAGTGTGTCAGAGATGCTCGACTTAATGATTGTGGATTGATGATAGGAGAGAGCAAAGTGAGTGTTCTACTGTATGCAGATGATGCAGTTCTTGTATCTGATTCAGCAGTAGAATTGCAAACAATGCTCTCTAGATTGAATGAAGCTTTGAAAGGTAACCATTTGAAGTTGAATGCAAGTAAGACGAAAGTATTGATTTTTGAAAGAGATGATGAAAGTATGAATTATGAATTTAAAATTAATGGAATGAATGTTGATGTCGTAAATGAGTTTGTTTACCTGGGAAGTAAGTTTGAAAAAGATGGAAGAATGACCGGTGAATTTGAAAGAAGAATAATGAAAGGCAGGTGCGTACTGGGTGCTACCGCTAGCATCGCCAGGAACCAGAATCTCTCAAAAAATGTTAGATTGGCGGTGCACGGTGGTATACTAGTGCCAACCTTGATGTATGGAAGTGAAGCCTGGACGGTGAGTGAAAGGGAAATTAGTAAAGTCCATACAGTAGAAATGGACTATCTAAGAAGTATGATTGGGAAAAAACGAAGTGACAGAGTGAGGAATGATTTTGTAAGAGAAGAATGTGGTGTAAGGGAAAGTGTGAAAGTGAAGATTAAAAGAAGTATGTTAAGATGGTTCGGGCATATGGAGAGAATGAGTGATGAAAGATTGACGAAGAAAGTATATGTTGCTAAAATAGATGGATGCCGTGGTAGAGGAAGACCGAGAAAAGTATGGATGGATCAAATTTCTGAAATAGCGAATGAATGGGATATCCAGAGTCATAATAAAAGGAGGACTTGCATGAAAAAGGTTATGACTCTGGATGAAATGAAAGAAGTGTGCAAGGACAGGAAGAAGTGGCGGCTAATCTGCAATGGTGATTTCTAATGTTGGTGGATTAATTTGCTACATTTTTTGCATAGGAAATTTCTGACTTTTTTTGTATAGATTTCTTTGTAAGGTTTTGTTCTTTTATATATTTAAATGTAATTTTTTATTCATATTCCTTGACTTATAGGTTGGTATGAGGCTGACCACCCATACTGTAAAAAATGGTTCACTTTGCCAATGTTACCCCTGTTTCAGGGAAGATCGGCAAAAGTTGTGGGGCTTATGTTCATTTGAGGTTTGGATTTTATTTGTAAGTACACATTCAGCATTTGTAAGCGCGAACTACACTTGTTGGTTTGTGGGCTTACATCTGAGAGCTTTAAATGAATATATCCTTGCAACTTAGATTATAGATTATAGATTATAGAAGGCATAGTAAGTAATATCAGAATTGAAAAAAGTTCATGAAGTCACTAATTTATTTAGATAGTATTTCAGTAGGCCGAAAATTTAGCAAAATTTTCATCAACTATAATATTAGGTTTCTACATTTTTTATTATTAAGGCGTTTCCTAAGATACTTATTTTAAATCTATGTATTTATTAAAACTAGAAGTATTGAGATCTAGAAAAATGGAAAAATCTTTAAAAATACTAAGAAATAAATACCTACTCTATATTATAACTGAAAACAAATTAAATTAAAGGAATAACTTTTATTTAACTTTATGGCCTTTTAAAGGTGTGTTTTTTCAACGATAGCATAGCGACTTTATACTGAATGAAAAGGACGCACTTATGTCAATCGTATGCGTAGTTTTTTTTTCAGTCAGCCAAGCCACATAAGCAAACTTTGAAAATATCAGGCCTTAGAGTCTGTATACATTTCTGTGTAAGTACTTATTTGTATTTGTCTAGGAGTAAAAACAAGTACAAATTAGAATTATGTTCTTATGATAATGTATTGAAAAATAAAAGTCACATGTGACATGAAAACTAGAAGCAAGAAAGTTCTTATCTTGAGAACAGACAAACATCTCCTGAGAAAGTTGGACATAACTTAAATAGAAAATTAGAATCTGATCTAAAAATTAAAGCACAACTTATGTTGAGTATTTTTAAACTTTTGTAACTATACCACCCAGGGCTGGAAGTCTCATCACCACGGTAATTCTTACCTACAGAATATTGGTAATATTTGTATGAAGACCTGTCAATCCAAGATGGCCACAAGTGAACAGCTGATTAGTCTTCATAAATATTACCAATATTCGGTAGGAATTACCATAGTGACGAGACTTCCAGCTCAGAAATCCTTTAGTATCTGTTTATTCACTTTATAGTAGTTGTTAGACCAAAACAAAATAGTGTTGTTTTATTGTTAACAAATGGAGTCGGCCCAAGTTCCGTACACCAAAAAATGTGAATTCACCTGTTTGGGATCCTAGGGAGTATGCTTATCAATATCTTGTTGGCTGCTATGGGTGACATTATCATAGTCGAGGGATTTTTTATTGTGTAAAACAAATCCCCAATTTGTTTCAGAAAAATACCGTTTACCATATTTCATTAACGTCATCACATTCACTTTGAATTCTATTAGTACTAAAGGATTTAGGTTTGTTATTGTAGTATAGAAAAACCTGCTCGTATGATAATTTTCACCTAACTTAAAATAAAGAATAAAATGGTTTTGCAGGCCACTATTCAACACTTCTTAAAATCTGTCAACAATCAATTGCTATCATTATTTTCTGGTGAAACTGTAACTGGTGAACTTATTATTATATTTTCTACAAATTTACATTATTAAGTGTGTACCAGATGGCTTAGGACTATTTATTCTAAAAAATATGTATCATTTCAATGAAAACTGAATGTTTCAGATACCTATTGTTGTATGGATTCAAATGTACCTACTTATTATTTTGTAATTACTTACATCGCTGTATTTTAGGACGCTTTCAGGGGTTATTTTAGTCTTATAGAATCAAAGAATGCAACCAATTCAAAACTAAGCTGCACATACACATACAGCGCATTCTTAATGCGTTGTCCCCAAAGGGATTGCATGTGTTTTGTGGAACTTTTTTATTTTCAAAGGTAAAATGGTCTTCCCTTCACTTGAAGTGGGGTTTTCCCAGCTCCCGAGAACACTGCTTCTCATTTCTTGTGAAGGCTGAGTAAACCTTGCTGGTATTTTGATTTTGTCTTTTGAAATAAACCCTAGCCTCCTGGCATGGAACGCAAGCGCTCTACCAACTGAGCTATTGACCGGACAATTTTGTATTTTTTTTCTAAAAGTGACGTAAAAAGACAAAAAATAACATTATCTGTGTTTCCATATCTCTTTAAGAAAAAATTCTAGATTGCTGTCTTTGATTTTATATGACTCATTTGTTAAACAATACATTTTATTGCTATTTATATTCAAAAGAACCAATATAATAAGGAGTTTGAAAGGTGAAGATTTTCCTACTAGCAGAAGAAATTATATTCAAGAGATATTGCTATGAAAGAAATCTTCAAATAGCACCAAGAAATTGGAATGCACTTACAGAACTTCTAGTTCTAAAGAAACGGAATGCACAAATATTTTGTTTTCTTTGGAATGCAAGTACGCCTTGTGTCATTTGTACATTACATAAATTTTAATAAAAGTAAGTACCTAATCGACTTTTAAGTGTAATAGAATTTATAGTTCTTGTTAATTTTTGTTTATATTAAAACTAATTAAAAAGAAGTGATAACCGATTTCACTAATAATTCCTAAAAAACCTGAATTAGAGTAGCGTTTGGGATAAGTTCTGAGAAGAGAAAGTTCTCATTTGTTTTAAATGCTTTTTATACCTTACTGGTTCTACGATTTGGTTAGAAGAAAACATAGCAATAGAAAATCATGTCCGACGCCCTTGGAGGAAGAAAACCCTTATTTTGACGCTGAACGGAAGCAACAATACATTCAGTACAAATTTCATTGTGTAGAATTTGATTCATAAGACAACTGCATGACAAAGTCATATTTGACAAGATTGGCGTATACGGTAAACAAGAACTGGGGGAGCGATATGTCAAAAAGAAAGATTAAAAATATCAACAATTTTTGGTTGCCAGTTCTTTTAAATTTTGCATTATTAACATACACCCTAGGGCAGTGTTTCCCAACCGTCCTAATGCCGTGCCCCACCGAAGTCTTTTCAAAAGTCATATGCCCCACCGGACTCTTCATAAATAAAACAACAGCTAATTTTTAAAACATGAATTATATATAACATATATAATGTTTATTCATCTTTATTTATAATTATAATTCATAGTTATATTGCAAATATAATATAATTTTTGAAACAAAATAAAACAAAACAAAAAAACAAAACTGAAATTATTACAAAACAAATTGAAAATGTAATGTAAAAACACTCACATCTTGACACATAATCCATTCTTCAATTTTTAATTAATGCTTGCTGCAAAGAAATTTAATGTCTGGATTTAATTTAGTCAATTTCAGTCTTAGGTCCCCTCTGTTAGTTATATCCATTCGATTTCTTTTTTTACTAAGTAAATCGCTTATGGCGCTAAAACCACATTCCACCAAATAAGATGATGGAAAGGGTAATAATAAATTTCTGGCATGTAAAGTAATATTAGGATACTTTGTGTTAGTTTCTTCGCACATCCATAACATCATTCCTTTTAAATTAAATAAATTTGTCATTGAATCATCATTTTGCATTTCTGAAAGTTCTTCTTGATACAGTGGTTCCTTTGAAATATCTATCAGCAATGGTTGTGTCAACCAAGCTGGAAAATTTATTTCTTTTAAATCAGCAAATCTTTCTTTAAAATCATTTAATAATGTTTGCAGGTGGTCTAAAATAACAGTTTTAGCATTATCAGTCACTGCACATTTTTGGAGCCAGTAAAATTTTTCAAAATTGTGGTTACAAATATTTGTTTTAGATAATTCAATAAAAGTAGTGAATCCAAATATCTTTGCTTTTGCATCAATAAGTGTTTTATTAGATCCTTGTAGTTGGCTATTCAAAATATTTAACTTTTCAAATATATCAGTTAAATAGCTTACAAATGCTTTACCGTCGACTGTCATCAAAAACTTCATATCAGGTCGGTTGCTTAAAAAATCACTAAGGACATCAAATAATTCCATAAATCTTTTTAAGGAATTTCCTTTTGAAAGCCATCTTACTTCAGTGTGAAGTAACAACCTAACGTGGTCCGCATTTTGTTCTTTACAAAATAACTTAAAGAGACGCTCACATTTGGCATTCGTTTTAATTGTATTAATACACTTAATAACACAGTATAGTACTTCATTTAGAACAGGTGAAATATGTTTAGCCACCAAGTTCTCCCTGTGAATGACACAATGGACCAAAGTCATTTCTGGATTCTCATCTTTCATTAATTTCAAGCAACCATTTTTCTTGCCCATCATATTGGGGGCACCATCTGCAGCACAAGATATTATATTTTTCATTGGTATATTTTTAGAATCTAAATATTCTTTTAGCTTACTAAATATATCTTTGGAGGTGGTGGTGCTTTCTAATAATTTGCAGAATAACATTTCTTCAGCAAATTCTCCTTCATCAATATATCTTACGTAAGCTATCAACACGGCTTCACTGTCTCTCAAAGTTGATTCATCTATTTGTAGTGAAAATTTTCTTGTTTTCAGCTTTTCAACAAGTTGTATTTCAACGTTTTCACTCAATTGATCTATTCTTCTGCAAACAGTAGTGTTGCTTAGTGGCATAGCCTTCACGAGTTTATCATCTTGTTGTAAAACTGTTTTAAGAAATGCTGATATTGATGGCTTGATTAGATCCTCTCCTATAGTATGGTTTTTTCCACATTTAGCGATGAGTAATGAAATTTGGTAACTAGCCTCAAGACTACGATCAACTATTTCAGTTTGTGCAGAAAATAGATTTGTTAATGTTGGTCGTTTTTCAAATTTTTCCTTAAGATTTCGAAAAATATTTATATTTGAATTAACAAATGCATGATGTTTCGCCTTCAAATGTGCTTCAAGTCGGCCTCGTTTCATAGTTTCATTCGTAAAGGATTTCTCACACAGAAGACAAAAAGGTAGGCATTCGTCGTGTGCAGCAGGTATGAATCCAAATTTTAAAAATTCCGCTGAGTACTGACGTTTTTTTATTTTTGATTTTGGTTGATCACTCATTTTGTAATGGGCTAAAAGAGATAAATAATAAGAAAATGCTGATTTTTAAGGGTCAATAATAACTACGTAAATATAAAACAATAACATTTACTCTAGAGACGTCCAGGGTATGTGTTTTGCGATAGAAAACAGAGCTCAGTCACACGTCTATTCAATTGAAATAACAGTCGAACTACGATGTATTGACAGTCAGCGTTGCCATCTTTGTTTTTAAGCCGTAGCGTTGCTTTCGAGATTTTTAAATTGCCAGTATGTACAGTATTGCCAGAATGCAAAAATGAAATTGCGGATAGGTATATTTAAGTCGTGAATTTGCATATACGTTTTATACATTTATAAATGGAATATTTGATATTTTTCGACGTGCCCCACCTCTGAGGCGTGATGCCCCACCTCTGAGGCGTGATGCCCCACCGGTGGGGCGTACGCCCCACCGTGGGAAACACTGCCCTAGGGTGTAGTGTTTTGACACTCGCTTTGTGTATTTATTTTAGTTTGATGGCTATATTTCTACGAGTATACCTCAAAATTAAAACTGAATAATTTACATAATTTGAAGCTAACATGGGTTTCTAAGATAAATGTACCTTTTTTCCTATTTTTTATGAGAGAATACAATCCAAAAGTGTGGTAATCCTGTAGATTAGAAGCTTGTGATGAGTATTTCCTTATAATTACTTCACTTACAATGAGAAGTTACACACTATAAAATGTATTATCCACGACATCTCAAATGAGTGAATCAGAACTTATTCAGTTTAACCTTTAAGGTGGCGATATATTCAAAATTTACTGAAGGATTCTTATCGTTTAGGAGTTATTGGTGAAATCGGGTTCAAGTAATAAAAAATCTTAAAATTATGAAATGGAATTTGCATCCTAAACTAGAATTGACAACCTCACTCTGGCATCCATCCCCTGTGAAGCACACCTATCCACTAAACTGTGTATCATGCTTCATCTCAACAGCGTATGAGTATAAGAATGGTCCTCTATGGTAACACAACCTTTAGGCGGGGCTCTATCGCGAACCCTTCCTTACCTATTCACAGAACTTTTCTCTAGAAAAGCATTTCAATAGCTTATCAGTCTTTAAAGACAAGCAGTTAGAGAGATTATTGGCATAGGGTTACATTTCTATACGCACAGTAAAACCTTTACTTTTGTCTTAATAATCATAACATTAGGCTGATTTATTTGGTGGGCGCTATTTTTGTATGAATCACACCTCTAGATATTTTTTCATGCTCCTCAAGAATTCGAACCCACCACCTTCCAATCACGAGTCCGAAGTGTTAACCAATAGACTACGGACTGGTCGAAGTATCGCCACATCCATCACTATCAGATGTTACTTTACCGAGGAGTATTTAGAATTTGGCATGGAAAGTTTATACAATTTTTATGAATACTCAAGTGTAAAGCTAAAAGTATGAACTTGAACTATAAGATTTGTGTACAGTTTTTTCTTACAAGGGGTTTATCATTGATATATTATTGATATTTTGGTATACCTTATTTACCATCGTTGAATATTCATTTGAATAACACACTTTTTTGCAAGACACGTGCAACCAGTGTAAGCATAAACTTAAATGTGCTTGTGTAAGTGCATAAATTGTTCATCTAAAAAGTTGATGTATCATTGCAACCAAGATAAGATACTAATAGGTAGCGATAAATTTTGTGGTCTTCATTTCTTCAGAATGCTGCGGTCTCTCAATTGTGCACAATAGAGATTTGGAATGACTCAATTTTGACCATCTTACCGTTAATGCACCTCCGTACTTCCACAATTTTAAATCAGCCAAGCAGTTTGACAAAAGGTAAAGGTTCAACTGTGGCCGATAGATAATATCTGCCGTGATAACAAAGCGAGTTTCCTACATTAACCATTAATCTAAGTCGCTTGTATAGGGTGTCGATGTATGTTTGTCTTGTATCGACACGTTGCTGAACAACAAGTGCCTTCTCAGCCTTTGGGGCGCCCCTTCCCCTCGTGTCAGAGACGCGATGTCTCTTGCTGTATGAGTTCGTAGACCATTTCATTGGTCATGTTTCGTCAGGTCACAGGAAGGGCGTTGGGATTGTAGTCTTTCGCTACTTCCAGGAACGAGTCAATTGTGTAGTTGAAGAGGAGGAAGTCATATCTGAAATGAGAAGGCATGAGGTTATTGAATAGAAGTTTAAGGCTTTCAAGGTCGGCGGCTGACACTTCTTATTCTTTTGGTGGCACTTCGATCAATCTTCCGCGATCATCATGGCTATTTTGACCATGGATGCAGCTCGAAACAGGCACTTAGTGTTTTTGTTGAACCATTCCTTCCGCCTCCCTGAGATCTTCTCCCCTTCATTTTACCTTGTATAATAAGATGACAAAGCGCGCCTTTGGAATGATTTAAAATCATGAAAAGGCGCTATATAAATTTAGAATTGTATTGTAAAGTATTTCTTTAATGAATTGTTTTTGTAGTTTTTTTTGGGTTAGACCATGGTCTACAATGTCTACATGCAGCTTATAATATCGACCATGAAAGTGTTAGTGAAAGTTTCAAACTTTATTTAATAGTATTTCTTATTTCTCAAAATGTGAACGAAGCACATCAGCTTTCTCTGCTTAATAGTTCGCAGAAATTCCTTTGTGGTCAGCATATGTCGGAGGACTTCTTCATTGGCCACACATCTTGAATGCTTCAATTCGTCTCTAGTGCCTGAGTGAGCGTCTACCCGTCCATACCAAATAGAGCAATTGGGAAGGCATAACACCTCACCATGCGCTTCCAGAGTTCAAGGTTCACCTCCCCAGCTGACACAGCAGAGCTGCTTTTCGGAATTTATTGCCATGGTCTATATAAGCTAAAGTTTCCCCGCAATAAAAGTCCATGATACTATTGATCCGACATAAGATTACAATTCAGTGTCACTAAGGCAGGCTTCACTTATTAAAGTGCTAGGACCTAGGACTAAAGAAAACAGCTCACATTGCTTTAGGAACACAGAAAGCATTTGTTCCCTCGAGACCTTAAATACTTATGCAGGGGTTGTATGTATATTTGAGGTCTTTTTTTTTTGGGAAATTCAGATTTTAGGCAGGTCCAGGAGAATGCCCCCTCTTGACTAAACTGTGAAATTGTCCCTTTGGGTTTCTGAGATCGCCTACATAAATAGACATTGCACCACAGGGACGAAGCTAACAAAGGATCGTATGAAGAAACCCGAAACTATTTCAACGCAAATAGATGCTAAAACCTACATCAACACCAATCGTCCTTAGTTAGAAAGAGAACCTTTGAATACTTTGCAACCTATGCATTTTTATGCTCCTTCACTTTGCAAATGCCCCCCCTTGTTTCAGGGAAAGTCAGCAAGAGTTGCAGTGCTTATATTAATTTGAGATTGGGTTTTTATATTGCAAGTCTTCATGCGGCATGTGTAAGCGCGAACTTATACGCCTCTACTTATGGGAATGCATTTAATATGAATCTTAAATGTTAAATATCTTTGCAACTTAGATTGTAGTGTGACTTCACGGTAAACAGAAAAATGAGAGAAGTTGGAAATTTTTCTCCGCAATATTGACATTACTAAACATCATATTTGCGTAGAAATTGTGTAAGGTTTGAAATAAACACAAAAAACAGGAAATCATTTGTGCCACCCTCGGTGGGATTCGAATCCGAGCTCTTGGCATGGAATGCAAGCACTCTACCAACTGAGCTATAGACCGGACATATTTCTTATTTTGTAATGTTAGATGTGAATGGATGAAACAGAGGAACATTTGTGGACTCACTGATAGAGGTTGTACAGGCCCCAGATTTGTTTGGTCGTCAGCTGGGAGTAGTGCGTCAGCAGAAGGGTTGCCGTGTTTCTTCCTTTACCGCTATTCTTCCATTGAGGTTTTATAATCTCCTGAAGACCCACGCGTTGGATCAAATAATTTTGATCCTCCTGAAATGAAAAAAACAAAGGATTACAATCATCTTGGCGGTATTTATTTTTCTGGAGTTTCCCTATAACCTTGTAAAAGACCTTTTTTTTCTCAGTGGGAAAACGTCACAGGTCTAGGCGATTAGATTGCTTTCGCCCTTACAATCCGCCGTGTGATGTGACAACGTTGTCTATATACCTACGAGTAAATCAATGTGCCGAGTAGGGACATTCTTCTTATTTCAAAGAAGGTTCATCTTCAAATACCATATCCAAAAGGTTAAGGTAATTTTAATTTGTGAACATGTCAAACGACTGTACTTGCAGTTGTAATTCAATTTCAAATTAGATACTTACCTGTTTCTCATTGCTAAAATACTCATTGCAAAAGAAAAAAAAAACATAATCTTACGACGAATTTTATGTTTCTTGTTGTATTCACATTCGTTTTGACAATACGTCTCCATCTATTCTCCAAAATCTTTGAGTCAAATATTTTTTAACAAAACCATAAATAAAATGATATTCTGTAATTTTTTCAGACCGAGTTTACATAATTGGCAGGGAGTCGTATCAGCACGAGCGTACTTTTGACTTCCGTTGGGAGTCGCGCGACTTTCCTTCCCCTTTCGTCTTCCCCTGATGCTGGGGCTCAGACGGCTAGGGAGGGCGCCGGTTATTTACGAGTATTTTTCGCCGCAGCCCTTAACCCGTCCCTCCCTCAGGAGCGATGTATTTCCTGCGTACATCCCTATTAAGCCGATGACTGCCAGGGATGTAGAGATATCTCGCCAAAAAATCGTGCTTTCTAGTCTAATGATAGAATATTTGTAATATTTTAGTTCCTTGACTTATCGGTTGGTATGAGTGCTGTAAAAATTGGTTCACTTTTGTTAATGCCACCCTTGTGTCAGGGAAGGTCGGCAAGAGTTGCAGTGCTTATGTTCATTTGAGATTTTGGTTTTTATACTGTAGGTCCGTATGCAGCACATGTAAGCGCAAACTAATACGTGTCTGCTAATGGGAATGCATTTAATATGAATCTTAAATGTAGTATATCTTTGCAACTTAGATTATAGATATAGAGGACAGCCATATCTTTAATTATTTAGGTAGTTTCAATAGACACTCGAGTGCGCCGTACTGCATTTAGAATTACCGCCAAATGCAAATGTTTCGCAGTGCTGTAAAATAGAAAGAATCCTTGATTATTGGTGACGTGAGACGTCAAATAGCCGATGGATGTTTTGAATGTTTTGAGTCCATTGTTTTTCTGATTCTTGACCCTGTTACATTACTTTTTCTTCTGTCACAACACCAATAATATACGACTATAAAAATTTAAATTGCATCAGAATGTAGCAGAGCTCGGAAGAAGTTATTCGCAGTAGTAAGAGAAAAAGTTTTTGTCGATTTACTAACAGTTGATAAATACTGTGTATGGGTGATACTCTCGGGTTTCTATATACTTTTCACTATCGGCAGAGAAAGGGTTAACCGGCAAACTCTCTCAGATTTATCGCCGCGGAAAAGTTTCCTGGGAACGGATTTACTTGAAATAAAAGCCTTCTCTCATATTACCGGAGGCAAAGTTCTTTCGTTTTGATTTTTCCGATAAACATTTTCGAGATTTTATCTGATAATAATTTTCACTCGATGTATTGAGAGATATTCTTTTTTCACTTGAAATCTCAGCAAAGAGCAGTGTACTCGAACCGAAAAATACGCTTCCGTTGTGTTTTCTTGAAAAATATTTATTTTATAAACACATCCTGTTTGCAATCTAATTTCTTTACTTCCTCCCTCAGCCTCTTAGTCTACTGCTGGACGTAAGCCTCGTCCAATGTCTTGCATGCTTTTCTATCAGTTGCTGTGTTTACATATATAAATCCGCGGTCTGCAGTTGTCTTGATGTCGTACAGCTACCTTAGTTCGGGTGTCCTTACTACCTTGGGATATCCTGGGTCGCCACTAATGGCGAAAGATCAAAGAAGTCAAAACAATCAAAGATCAAAAGAAGCAGACAAAAGTCTGCTCCACATGTCCATATTTGATCCATCTGTCTGTTGACCTGGACCCTAAGTACGAGTTTTTTTCACTTTACTCGAAGTATTGAGTATTCGAGAAAAATGTATGTGAACTTGTAAAGCGCCCCTGGCAAAACAAGTTTCGAAAGCTTTTTTGCCAGGGGTGATTAACAAGTTCACATACATTTTTCTCGAATACACAATACTTCGAGTAAAGTGAAAAAGCTCGTACTCAGGGTACTGTACAGCGCCACTTTAAGCAGTCCATGCGCTGTAAGGTGACACTAGTGCGCCTACGGATCTTTTATCCAATCATTTACATGAATTTGGAGTTTTATCAAGATAATTTGTTCTCCGAAGAAGTCGTGAGATAGAAAGCAACTAATTTAATGGTTTTACCTGCAGTGTTTCAAATTTAGCTACTACGTCGAAGTTTATGTGACATGGTGTGCAGAACGTGGTGTAAGGAACCCAGTGCATATCCAGTTCGTGTCCCAGATGAACTTCGTCCAGGAGGTAGCGGACAAACTCGTCAAATGTCGGCCACCTGGGCTCAGTCGACATTCTCTTCTGAAAAATAAACGTTGCTTTATTGAAATGTGTTTTATTACTAATTCTTAGAAAATAATCTATTCAGCATAGAAGGTATTACCCATAATCACCACGAATGATGGTGTCTGATAAGAACACTATGAAACTTAAAAAATTCTATCTCACAGTTCTTATTTGTAATTCTATGTATATCTTAGGAAAATTTCTATACTTTTTAAAATGAGAGTTCTGTGGATCAAAAATGCTAAAGTAGTGTAACGAGCGTATGGTAGTATTAGTGCATACGTGATCCTTATCACACTGGTGCAACGTTCTGTACCCTTAGTACGAGTTGCAAAACTTGAGTAATGTAAAGTTTACGGCAATTGTTAAAGAGTGATTTCCCCCAAAATCTGCCGTTTTTGTTTGTTTGAACTTGATTTTCTTCATCAACTCTTTTGCTAAGACCAAAAAGTGTAAGAAACAAAAACGGCAGATTTTGGGGGAAATAACTCTTTAATATTTTCCGTAAACTTTACTTTTCTCAAGTTTTGCAACTCGTACTAGGGGTATTGTTGGTTATTGGATTCATCCATTATGTTTGAGAACAGTCGAGAACCGTCCGTATCAACGTATATAAATGTAAGCCGAAAATGTGTGCAGGCAGAGTGCCGATTAAAACATTCAGCCAGAGCTAAAAATCAATTGTTGTAAATTTTTAACCAAATCGTGTAAAATAAATTCTTTTAAAATAAATAATTGCAGTTTAATCAAAAGAGAACCCAGTAAAATCATAACAGTAGTTTGTTTTCAGTAGGTACATAATTTTTTCCACCAAGAGTTTTTTTTACAGAATGAGGATGGTTTTATATTGTCCCTGTATCTGTTTTCAATGTGGTTAAAATCTATTCACCAAGAAAAAAAGTTTCTCGTGTATTTAAAATATCGCCTCCTTATCGTAAAAGCCTTTGACAAAACTCCCTTCGAGATAGAAGGAAAACTTTTTTTTCACCTTTCTCGGAATGGGTAGGATTAAGGTGTTTTTACGCGCCTTCACACGCGAGATAGGATCTTGATTTGCACTTTTTAAAAGGCGTTTAGTCCTTTCTGTAGATAAATGGCACGTTGCCTTAACAAATTTTCTACGACGCAGAAAAAAATCATGAATCTTAACTTAAAATCAATGTATGGATGATCAAACTATTCGACAGCTTCTTGTAAAGGCGCCAAGTTAAATGTAATGGCCAAAATACATGGTTAAATTTCAAGTTTCAAAGTTAATAATCAAAAGGAATGTCGAAGCAAGCGTAGAAGGGGATAACAGTGGAAAAAATTGATTGATCAAATTAGCGACTTTTTTAAATGATTTGAATTCGCAGCGTGAGGAAAAGAGAAGAACATGCATGACGAGAGTGATGTATGTCGAGGATATGAAAGATGTGCAAGGACAGAACAAAAGGTGAGACATATCTGCGGAAGTACTGATCATCCCTTGTGGAATGTCAGCCGGATACAAGAACATAATAGAAACGCAAAATGCAGAAAAATCCATAATAGTCGCTCATCATCATTGAATGGATACCCATGTAAAAAGAGACTGGTATGAAGGTAGTAAGCAGCGGGATGGTTGGATAAAGAGAAATGCTACATAGCTTTAATTGATGGTAAATTGGAACAAAAGTGCAGGAGTTTATGGAAGATCAAGGCATGATTTGGGTTCTGCCATCGAAGAGAGTAAATAAAATATGCAAATAATTTACCTTGGCTCCCGGTCTGTATTTGAGAATGATCTTGATGCCGAGCCTGGAGTGATATGAGTTGGGTAACGCAAATTGAAGTTTATCCTTGTAGGCTGAAGACAGTCTCTCGAATGGATGTCGGACTATAAGGAATGTGGTGGAAGAGTTTTGAGCTTCTTGCAGTTCTTGCACGGTGGGCCTGGGATACCTGCGTCTCGCTAAGACAAGAGGAACTTCACGACTTCGCTCCAAGAACTTGCTGGAGTAGTTGGCCATTAGATTGAAGTTGTACATCCAAGATGAAGAAGCTGCTTTGAATACGTTACACCTGAAAATGTAAACATGTAAAATCAGTTTATCTATCGCATAAAATAGCGTTAGCATTAGCAGCGTTATGGTACATCAGAGAGCCTTATGGATAATAGTGCTCATCAAAAAAAGAATCTTCTTTGCATCCACGAGATGTGGGTGTATCGCTCGGATATTAAAAGTTTTCTGGATTAATCGAGTCACAAATGCCTGAGTTTTTTTCCAGATGAATAATAAAATACAATTCCTGATATCCGTTAAAAGCAAAAAATGTTTATTTTGAGCTCATAATGAGAAATGAAAAGCGTTGGTTTCTGTATCGCATCCTACCAGGAAAAATCGAGAGCTACAGGTCGAGGGCAAACATTTTGATTGAAAAACTCAAAGCAGTGGTTTAATAGAAGCGCAAGATCCCTCTTTTTGTAGTATCGAAAGTATAAAATATCGTAACAACCTGTCTCTGAGGCACAAGAAGAATGATTGTAGTTGACGAACTGTAGGTAGGTAGGCTTACCAAATAAGATGGTACTGTTTATTGATGAGGTATTCCCAGGCATTGGGTCTCGCAGTTCCCGCTGGTAGTTTCCGACACGCCTTCTGTAGATGCTGTCTTCTCGCTGTCATCCTCGCTTCAGCAATTTGAAGCTCTGCTTGCGATAGCTCATGTGGACCCAAGGCCTCGTTACCTCGCTGCCTGTATGCGTAGCTGCCATTTTCACCGTCCTGAAACAAAGAAACAAGTAGATCAATCATTTTGTTGTTGACGTTATCTAAACTTACATGTCAGATATTTATATGAAGTTGGAATATTCAAAATTTCGCTCGTTGGGATGATGTGAGGCTTAAGCAATGAAAAATAAAACATTTGTCATTTGGTAAAAAAACTCGGTGATATAACATCATTTTTTTCTTCCCCATCTATTGTGTTCCGACACCATCTGAAGTTACAGAAGAAAATTGGAGAAAGTACGGACTGCAATGGTAAGATGGGGTGAGAATAGATGCTTACTCCAGGCGGAAAATTGAAATATTCTGCCAACACCTTCCAAACTAACCAGCTCATGATTCAGTATGTGTACCGATTCATACGTCCACAAAAATTAACAAGGCTTATAAAATATAGCTCGGTTGCACGCTCGTTTTATAAAAATCCAACATGCTACAATGCTTTTCACTCTGCTCCAACGGACGTTTTCAATATAATATTTGAAAAAGCAATCTATCAGAATGATTAATAGTGGGAGTGGATTGATATTCTGCATTGTCGGGGTTAATTAAGAACCAGCCGCCGCAGTCAGTGTTTTATACGTGATTCACAATCGAAGTTGATTAATGAGAAAACTCGACTCTGCACCCCGATAAACAAGGGGGCGACTGATGATATAAGGCTACAATCCAAACATGCAAACAACACAGTACAATGTGTAGGCGTGCTGCCTACATTAATGCCTTTGTATGGAATCGTGTTACTGTTACTACTACTTTGTCGCCGTTCCACTACGGGTAGCCACAGTTGCAAAGTTGCCTCCACATCTGCCTATCCATGAGTATCTCTCGTAATACATTGAATTCCATATTTTTTCATACATTTCCTTCTTCAATTCATGTGTTCCTTGACTGATGTAGGTTGGTATTAGCTTGACGCCCATGCTGCAAAACTTGGTAAACTTTTGCCTATACCACCCCGGTTTCAGAGACAGGAGTTGCAAGGCGTATGTTTACGTGAGGTTTTTTGTTTGTTAGTGCTCACGTATTATGTTTAAGCATGAGCTTACGCCTGTCTGCTTGTGGGCGTGCATTGAGTATAAACCTAAACGTCAATATAGTTTTGCAATTAAGATTATAGGTGTGTCCCAGTCTTCAGGGTCTCCAACAGTTTGAGCAGGATCATAAATTTTCCAGAAGTGGCATTTCGATTTTATGATAGGTACTCCCAGAGGAAGGTGATCGAAAATCTCTATTTGTCTCCTCGGAATCTCATACTTACAACTTAAGTTCCAACGCTGACGGTTTCGAATTCTGAATGGTGTCGAGTCTAAAATAACTTGTCCACAGAAAATGTCATTTTTTTTAACTGGGGTCGAAATTGAAGAAGACCATGCCACGAGAAACGCCAGAATGCGACCTCCAAAAAAGGAACCTTTCCTTTTTTTTGTACAAAATTCTCACATAATTGTAGAAAGAAAGGCGAAGCGTAATAATTAAAACAGAAGTTGAAGAATTCAGACGTATAGTATGAATGAAATTAATTTTACATATTTGCGGTGTGGAGTTCTTTTGCCGCAATGTGTAGCCAACATTCTAAAATAATACTCCACATGCAGAGGGCAACCCTTGAAACTTTCATTTCTTCATTCCCATGTGGGAATAGCAATACCTCAATCTGAGACTGTCTTGCACAAAGAGTGCGAAAATGGAATCAAAGTCTTGTACATTCAAATACACCAGGCTCGAAGTTACGGTCAAATGGCTAAGCGTGATTTGAACCAGCGCCAGCGTTATCTATAATCTATAATCTAAGTTGCAAGGATATATTCATTTAAAGCTCTCAGATGTATGCCCACAAACCAACAAGTGTAGTTCGCGCTTACAAATGCTGAATGTGTACTTACAAATAAAATCCAAACCTCAAATGAACATAAGCCCCACAACTTTTGCCGACCTTCCCTGAAACAGGGGTGACATTGGCAAAGTGAACCATTTTTTACAGTATGGGTGGTCAGCCTCATACCAACCTTATTAAATAACGCCAGCGTTATTCTGTTCAAAATTTTTTTTGTCAAAAATGGCGACTTGGCCCTCGGCCGTAACACCGACTATGTATTATATTTATCTTTTTTATTGTAAACCTATTTCGTTGCGAGGCATATAATCATATAACACATAGTTTTTATCGATCAATGATTTTTATTTCAGGAGATTTGAAATTTCATAGCATCTAACCACCACACTCGTTTGTTTTGAAAGAAAATTACATAACTGAGAAATCATTTGGCCTTTTTGCAAGCAACATCTGCACGACGAATATGGAATAATATTTTACAACCAGAAATAACGGCATTGGGTTTTCATTGTGCATACATACACACCCCTTCGTTCCTGTGTAGGCAGAGCGCTGTGCCCGAAGTTTCCTTTTTACACCGGCCACATCTGCTCCATGTCATACTTTTATGCCTTATCCGCCCCAAACGACGCAACTTGGGCCTAACTTGGACTAATTTGTTTTTCATTTTCATGCGTAAAGCCCTCAGCTCGCCGGCTCTCGTATGTACAGGGAATTACGCATGTTTTTACATGCGGCTTTTACTGATTTTTTATTGGAATATTTGCGCGTCTACAAACCTAATATGCATTTAAAAGTATTAAATAGAGATACGCAAAATTTTACTTTGAAGTATCTCCGTATGGCTTAAGTATATGTGTAGTACATGCGTAGAATAAAGTCCATGCATTCCCAAACATAACCTTTGTTATATCGTCACCTTAGTGCTTCGTTTGTCTTATCTCCAAAAGAGGTAATTTCACATAAGCTATTTTTGTATGTGTACTGGACCAATTTGTCTTATGAATGCTGGATTTAATTTTTTTTTTCTTAGCTCAGATTGTGTAGAATGTGATTCATAAGACAAATTCATTTAAAGGTCATCTTTGAATGAAATGGTACATACGCTAAACAACCAATGAGGGGACGATATATAACGGTCCGGTGGATAACTAATATAGGTAGAGTGCTTGCATTCCATGCCGAGAGCTCGGGTTCGAATCCCACTGAGGGTGTCTAAAATGATTTTCCCTTTTCGGTGTTTATTTAAAACCCAAGGTAACATACCGGCATGTTTAATCAGCCTTCACAATAAATGAGTACCAGCATCCTTGTAAGCTGGGAAATCCCCACTTCAGCTGAAGTTATTGGCATAAAGCCGGTCCCTTTACCTGTAAGAATAAATAGTTTCCGCCCGCCACGTGCGACCTCTTCAGGAAAAACGCGGCAAGAAGTTACACCAAATGTGTAGCTTAGTAGATAAAAGTCGCATAGAACCAAAGGTGATAATCTATGCATTCCTAAAAAAATGAGATACATACCCATTTATTTGGAAAAACAATGGATGTCATTTTCTGTGTAAATAATTTCTAACACCCTTAATAGGGATCAAACCCTAGCCTTGTAGCATTGAACGCAAAGGCTCTACCAACCGAGCTATCGACCGGACTGGAACCAATCAAACCGATAACAAAATATTAGTTAGCCTTTTTAATAGCAACCCGGCCTACGATGCCAAAAATTTATTGTCTTGAATATTTGTGCTCCATTGTATCATAGCAGCAAGGTCAAATAATAACGAATATTATAATGAAGTTGATCGCAAAAAGGCGTAATTTATTTTCATCATTGAATTTCCCGTTGTTTCCCTTTGTCATCGATTTCGTTTCATCGCTTACTCATAATTGGTATCAGCAAAATACAACGTCATTTCATCTCCCCGTCCTCCACCTTATTCGCAACGTTCGCAAAACGCTCCATTTTCAATCAATTTGATTACCGCGTCCGCATTCGCAAACCTCTCTACACAAAACAACATGAAGTTCCGATGAAACTCAGAAATAATAATCATCGCAGAACCGAAGTCTCTCGCTGTTTTTTCTTTCAGGTATAATCAGTGACGGCTGGTATAAAAAGGCAGCAATCTACATTATATTGTATTGTTATGTTTTTACGGGTTCTTTGTAATAAAAACTGCGGTTTATTTATTTTGCACAATTTATTTGATCATTTTAGGTTCAGAGTTAAAGCTATATGGAATTTCGGTCTTTAATTTATACTATAAATAAAGATCGTTCTCGAATCATGGAGAATCTAGATTTTACCAGAACATTCGATTCAACCAATCTCGAACAAATACAAACTAATATCAAATACAAATTACCTAAGCATCTACTCATATTTCTAGAGAGACTTATTATAACACTAACAATACTACACAACCACACAACACCCTGCATATTCGCAACAGAATAATCTTTGTTGAAAAAGATATGTTAACGTTCAAGTTTAATTTTAAATGCATGCCCACAAGAAAACACGAAGAAGACACAGTCAAGGCACCCCCAGTGAAAAATAGTAGAAGTTAGGGACAACCAATCAATATGTACACCGCCCATTAGAAAATAATATGCACGATCTTATTGTGCCACTACTATCCATGGCAGCGCGGTAAATCCGATCGGGAAATATGGTGATGGGTCTGTTCTTCCAATGCAACTGGTCGTCAGTTTGCTCTGAACAGAAAGAGCGGATAGACGTGCTTTCGCTTGAGGTGTTGTTTTCGACTAAGTAACACGGCGTAGTGTAACATTAGCTTGAACAGCGATACGATGCCAAGTTTTGCGTGATGGTTGTAAATAATGCAATTGAAACATTCCAGATGCCTCAAGAGGCCTTCATAAAGACTGAATTTGAAGGTCATAGCCTGGGAAGTTGCAAAAGGCGTCCAAGGAGGCTGGGTGGAAGGCACCGACAATCTATTTCTAATTCTTGCCTGTACTATGATTTGGGTTAGAACTTAGAAGGAAACACCGAAACGGGACGTCTTTGGTGGGAATCTAACTAAGACTTTTAATTTTGACTACAAGTTTTCTACCAAATGAGCTATCGACCGGATTATTGATCTATTGTTTTAAATCTTTAACCTGTAGGTACCCCTCATTTTTTCTCCCACCTGCCGCCTCTTGGTAGAATGTACTGGTACATTTCCCGATGGAAACTTTTTCATTAGCGGCCTTAGTTTGGACGCCTAGATCATCGCCCGTTCTTGCCTTTGTGGCCGCGAGTCGTAGCAGTATTTTTCTGTTATTATGGCAGAGGCACAAAGAGCGGATGCGAATATGAAATGGGCACAACTTTACAAAAAGCACCTTTATACTCGTGCTTCAAGTAGAGAAAGCTCTGTGCTTTTGTGTCTGTTGATGACGCAACGCTCCACTTCAACAGTTGAAATGTTTTTTTTTCTTCAAAATTTGAAAACAAATGTCGGCTCTACGATGAGGTAATTTGATTTGATGTTTGCTGTTTGGGTGGTTATAGGTACCTACTCGTAGATATGAATGAATTGAAAGAGGTATGCATGGATAGGAGCAAATAGCGGCAACTCTGATGAGACTCTGGGTACCCTTGTTTGAATGGCGAGAGAGTTACAATGAGGCCCATTTTATACATAACGCATTTTGCCCGGCTTGTTTATGTTTTTTTTCTGTACGGAGCCGGGTTAGAAACCTAGAAGCGTATGAGAATGTATGAAAGCTTTCACATGTTTTGTCCGGTAATCCATAGATAAAACCGGGTAGAATGCATTGTGTCATGGACCTAATTCTCATAATAAATAAACAATCAATTTCACACTTTCTCAATCTATATATAAAAGCTTTATAGGATGACTGATCAGTCTTTTATCAACTAAATCGGCTAACACTTCGGACTCGTAAATGAAAGGTAGTGACCAGTGACAAGCTTGCAGAGGGCTGTTGAGGTGTGATTCATACAGAAAAAGCGCTCGTCAAATTAATCATCCTAATACATATTATTATTAGTTAATAGGTGGTATGTTGTGTTCCTCATAACGTGTCCAAGGTACATCAGTTGTTTAAAAGGAGCCAAAAAATCTCATTAAAAAAACGCAACTAACGCAACTAAGCTACACATATAGTGTAACTTCTTGCCGCGTTATCCCCGAAGGGGTCGCATGTGGCGAATTGAACCTATTTATTTTTACAGGTAAGGGGGCCGGCCTTACGCCAACCACTTCAGTGAAGTGGGGGGTTTCCCAGCTCCCGAGGGGGCTGGTACTCATTTCTGTGAAGGCTGAGTAAACCTTGCCGGTATTTTATTTTGGGGTTTGAAATAAACACCGAAACGGGACATCATTTTTGACACCCTCGGTGGGATTCGAACCCGAGCTTTCGGCGTGGAATGCAAGCATTCTACCACCTGCGCTATCGACCGGACTAAGTTAACGAAAACGGAAAATATGATTGTCAATTATTAATGTCAGGTTTTCGTGATAACTCTAAGTTGAATGCACTCTGTACACGGCATTTTCTGCTGGCGCTATATTTATTATTCTGCCATATTCAATGCGGGTAATTCCTCGCAGCACGAAGTAACAATATTATGACATCGGTCACCCTAGTATAAAACTTTTCGTTAACAAAACTGTATCGAAAGTAAAACATTATATCTGCTTGTAGTTTAGATTCCGTGCATTTTTGGTTAACGCTATAGTTGAGTATGCATGTAACGTTTCATACCTTGGGGTATATATCCGCAGTCTAAAGTTCACACGCAAACTGCTAAGTCATAACCTTATCGGCTTCAGGAGCTGGACATGCAAAATGTACCTTAATGGCAAAAGTACATAACTCAAAAGTAGAAACTGAACCTGGTACCTTTACCCCAGTATATGTAGTCTTTGCAACAAAATTAACAAATTTAATCGCCACTAAAGAACAAAAACGGATAGAGAACTCCTGTTTAATGTGAAACTATGACACATATGGTGCGGGACAAAATACCACTTTCTGCAATTGATAATGAAGGCAGACATGGCAGTGTACGAGACTGGATCAGGATGAGAGGTGTAGAGGAGTTGATATGGACATAACAAATCCGCAAAGCCTTCGTCGCTGTGATCGAACGTAAACGTCAGGACTTGAAAAAGCACTCGCAGAAGAATCAATTTCAGAACGGTTCTCGGTTTTTTTCTTCTGTGATACAATAACTCTGCATAGGCAGAGTGATGATGACATGGAGATAGAGCATGATGACATGGAGAGTCTTGCATCAGGATAATACCACGTTCTGTGAATGACGAGACTAGCAGTGTATGGATTAACTTCGGATCTGTACCAACAAGCTATTCTTAAACTATTATTATTAACAGAAATAAACGATGGAGCGCTGGAAGTGCTCGCCATTAAGCCAAATTAGTGCAGCGTCTGACTCGATGAAGAAGAAAAACACGAGGCAATCTTGGAGATATTATCATAGTGTATCTGAAGATGGTCAAAAGACCGAAACCGCTAGTAGTAGATCTTCGTTAATGTAACACATGAAAATAGTAAAATTTAGACTATGTTTGTTTATACATTATTTTAAATATTCAGTTAGAAAATGCAAATATATATCGCAATTTACTTCCACTTATTCTCTTTTTTACATTTTTATCTCCAAGTCCCGTTAAATGCTTGTCATTGTCTTCCCACATCTGAGAGAGTTTATTGACAACAATGGGCCTCACAGAAGTCAAAGAAGAAGAGGGAGTCTGTCAGGAGTGACGTGGAGATGTAAAGAATGAGCCGGCCTTGGTTTTCCGCAATGCAGTTGCGTCGGTTTTGTCAGAGGATACGTACTGTGGGAGCCTCGGTCGCGGTTGGAAGGCTGCCACATCGGTGCGCCTTCACAACGGGAACAAACAATAATTCGTGCATGCCATATATACATGAAATAATGAAAGATGTAATGAATCGGATGAGGAAGGTATCTGCTCAAAGCTTGTCCCAAAGATGTACAAGATGGTTAGGACACACAATACGCCATGAAGGTCTTTCGCATGAAGCAATTGAAGGGATGAGAATTGTAGGAGGAAGGTATCTGCTTAAAGCTCTGTTCCAAAGATGTGCAAGATCCTTGGGACACACAATACGCCAAGAAAGTATTTTGTATACAACAATGGAAGGGATGGTCAAGGTGATAAACACCTGAGGATGACCATGCCGAGAGTTCCTGTATTGGCAGATATGTGCTATTAGTACTATGAGGAGCTCAAAAGAATTGCCACAGATAGTGAAGGATTGCGAAAAAGATTGAAAACATTGCTATAAGCCAATTTTAGAATTAAAACATTTCAAAAGAAGAGATCAAGTTGATTTTTTCGGTGAACCTAGTTTTGTATGCACAACATCATTTACAACAATTATGGCTTAGGCTTGGCTAGAGCATCTAAAATATAAATTTTCATGACTCGTGACAACCACCGATTACGAAGAGAACGACATCGGGTTACAAAAAAATAACAGCACAAAACACATTAAACCATGCAAAATTGGCACACAAAAATGATCGTTTTTAGCGGCCATTACAGGGGTGGGGAACCCCCTTTTGAGACTTTCTGCCTCGTTTTCTGTGTGGGAATTCCTCTTTTACATGTACTCCAAGTATTCAACTCAACCGTAGCGTTTAACCAAAGAATGTATGGAAACTAACGCAGTGCCTGAAATGCTGTGGCTGTTTTAAGGAAAACTTTATACTTGGGGTACTGGTATGGGGTCCACCCGCATCGTCTTGAGATAACACTTCCTCTGATGTTTCTTGACAGAGATACCGACTTTTTAAAGCAGATATGGTCATGGCAGAATGTCGTGCCGTTTACTTTGTCTGAGTAGACATTCGACTGGAATTTGGGGACGTGGAATAATTATAAAAAAAAAAACTACGATGTGTTGCAATATAACTACGAATATTCCTTCTTCTCCTTGTTCCTGTGCCTCTTCAGTGAAGATTGGCGATCATCATAGCGATTTGCACCTTCGATCTATTAGTCGAGTTCCTTGACTTACAAACATGAACCTAAAATTTCAACTTAGAATATAGATACTGCGGCATGAAATAGGTATCTTGTGCATCTATCAAACCACTGTCTCAGGTTCTTCAAACAAGATATTCTCCTTCATCCTTGAGATCGTCATCCGATCGGGTTGCTTGGAAAGCCAGTAACCTAGACCTGTGATGTGACCCCGACGAAAAAAAGTAGAATGTAGAACTTGGCTCCGACTTTTTTATTATACAACAGCTGAAGATGATTAGGATCTGATTTATTTCCAATTTTTATTGTTGCGAAGTGTGTTTATGTGTTTTGTTTGTCTGTAAAGTCTCTAGATGTAGGTACTTAAATCATTATTTATAATATAAGTATTTGTATTGGTTGAAATTTGCTCGAGTATTCTAGTAAGGTCTCGCATGTGCCAGTTCTTAGCGATTCGTGAACAAGCCTTATGCCTGCTATAAAAAGGGCCAAAGCTGTCTGTAGCGTGAGACTAGTATCCCAGCCGTCGAGCTATACAGTTCAAAAGCAAATGTGAACCGTATCTAAAACAAATTGTGTGAAATAAATTAACCGAAGTTTTTACTAAATTGGACCCGTAAATCATAACAATATTGTTACGACGTAATGAGCCCGATTGCGTGGCTTGCTTATGTGTGTGTGTCCGCCTCTAGTATAGTCTACTGTGAGTTTTAATGTGTGCTTGTAGTTGTTGATATGCGTAACTAGAAGAGTATCGAACAATACAGAGGTGTGTGGAGAGGTTCACTATAGAAGGGCTTGGAATATGCGAGAGGCTTCCGTTTAGACGCTATATATTTGGACTGCAATTGTGTGAGAGACCCGAATCGATTGAAACATTGAAGTCGATAAGCAAGAGCTAGAAATCAGTAAATTGTGAACCGACATTGTGTAAAATAAATTGCAGTTTGATTAAAAGAACCCAACTCAAATCATAACAAAATATTATAGTTAATAGTGCTGATTGCTAAAGAGTGAAATGAAGCTTTGGTACCTAACCAACCAGTGCGGTCTTTTTTTTATGATTTTCCTCGAAACAATGAGCTCGAGGGCAAAGTTTTCCCGGCGAGCTCTCATTCAAAGTTGAAAATATTGTTGTGGAGGAAAATTGCGAACACGAGCAGTGAAACTTCCAAATATGGCCCGGCTGCCATACAATTTACTTCCGATACAGAGAATAAGAGAAAATGCAAAAAAAAAACCACACTTCCTGGATCATTTTTTCAGCGTGAAAAATTAAAACTTATGGTTCGAATTTTTGTGTTGTCAGATTTGTTTTTTCAATTTCTGAAAAAGTACTAATTACCTTACTTAGTACTCCACAGGCAAGAAAGGAGGCTGAAAAATACGAGATTCAAAATATTGTTGTGTTCTTGGGGTTCGAAAGTCTTCCAATTAACAATACTGGTCTTCTTTTACAGTTATTTATTTCACAATTTATAATTTATGTTAAATATTCACAATAATGGTTTGTATTTATTTCACAATTGGCCTTCCCTTACTATGTGTTTGGTTATTCACCAGCAGAGAGATATAATTATGTCAACCCACCCACTGGCAAGCAATAAGCGCCTTATATACCCTTTATAATAACATTCTCTAGAAACCATTTTTGCCAGAGAGCTCCAGAATTAAGGAAAGATTCGAGTAGGTACATAGTCATTATTATTTCTAGACGCTTCGAGTACTTATTTTAATTATTCCTACCTACACATACTTATGAGTCTGATATTTACATAACACTATTTTGTTGGACGTCTTGGGGACTAGGATCCTTGGAAACCAATATAAAACATTAGTTAGCATATTCCTAGCCGGGTGACGTCACAATTATTGTGTCGATGTGTGTTGTGCCGACTCCACAGTCCCCTAGCGACATTCCTCGCTCAGTTGAGCGTCAGTAATTGATCCACAGACTATGCTTGCTCCAATTGTTTGTCCCCAATTGACTCCTAGACCAGGTCTAAGTGTGCCATTTCTTACGTCATGCCATTTGTTCGCAAGGTCAGTCTGGCTTGCGATTTGATTGTCGCAATAGAATCTTATTCAATTCGGAGAGTCTAGCTCTTCTGATATTCGTTAAATATATTTTCTATTCAATCGGTGCAACTCTCATGGTACATATGCGAGTATAGATGGTCATAAAATTACTTAATTGTAATCAATGTTTTAAATATGAAAAAAAATGAAGAAAGTCCTTAGAAAAAGTGAAAACCACACCTTCCAATGGACTCTGCACATTTCGAATAGGGGAAAAAATTATGTCGTTCCGCCGCAGCTTGGCTGGCAGTTGTGGCTGAATCTCACCACCGCTATCCTGGGCATACAAAGTCATTTGACAATCTATAATTTTATTATAATCTGAGTTGCAAATATATAATTAATATTCAAAACTCATATCAAATCCATGCCCACAAACAGACGCGTGTAAGCTCGCAAATGTTGTAAATCCATTAATATAATTAATTTGAATAAAATGATATTTCGCTGTGTAAACCACTTAACTCTGTAACTGTATTTTCTGCCGCCGTTCCACTAGGGGTAGCATGTATCTCTGCAGACGCGTCTCAATTTTTTTCTGCCCTTGCACATCTCTTTCATCTCTTCAACATACATCACTTTTCAAATGCATAATCTTCTCTTATTCTCACTCTGCAGGTTTCATTCTTTCGCAATCTCACTATAAATAACATAATTAAAAATATTGTTTGAAAAAGCTTTCGATATGATGAGTAATTATGATTTTGGAATGTTGTAATTTGGATACAATTTTGATGAAATTCCTCCCTTTAAAGTCGTTATTTGATTATTAAAAAATAACGCGTTAATGCTTACACTGGCTACACAAATAGCCATGTAACATTTCAAATGGATACGAACATAAAAAAATTGTTCAATAAAACGCGTATTTTGGATAAATTTATGAAGGGCATAGCGGATAACGTAACGGATATAAATCATTCCACAGAAGTAAAAAACGAAGGAAAATCGGCAGAGGCTCTGGCCAACTCTAGTGAAATGGCGACAGAGTTACAGTTACAGTATAGCAGATCACAACTTTAAATTGGCTTGGTTCTAAAACAGATGTTTATATTTTTACAAATTGAAATTATCTTTAAGTTAGATACACTGATTTGTTATTCTTTTTGAAACTTATGGAAACACCCCACTGGGGGTGGCCGGTACCTCGGTAGATGAGTCTCCACTTTTTTATGAACTTGCATATCACTTTCCTCATACTCTTTTCTTATAATCACTCTGCAGTTCCCATTCTTTCGCAATCTAACCCATTTGGTCTATCAATTCCCTCCTCGGTCTTTCCCTTCCACGCTTTTCTCTGTGCACTTTCTTTATTAGTCGTTCATCATATAATTCTTTCAAGATGTCCGAACCATCTCAACGTGCTTTTTTGTACTTTCATTCCAATACATATTCTCTTTTATACCACTCGTTTATCGCACAATCAGTGAAAACTCTATAATTCAGTGTCTTTCCAACCATTGCTCTCAGGTAAGCCATTTCAACCGTACATACTTAACTGAATTCACATAATGTATGGTTTGTGTATTAACATTGTGAAAATTCATATTGAGTGTTTACTTATTCACATTCATTAACTGTCCACGCCTCATATCTTTACATCAATGCAGTTCCCTGTAGGTACAATTTATTTTTTGTGTTGTTTGTCTCTTTACACGTGAAACCTTTCGTTGCCACTAATCACCGAAATTCCGTCGTCCTTAGTGTCTCCCCCATAAAGAATTAATTGCTGCGGAACGATTAAATTTTGGCAATTTTGCGGCGGCCGCATCTGGGGCAGAGAAACCTGCAGAACCCTTCCCACCTCGATAAATAAGGACCTTTACATGTTACACAGGCAGGGGCTTGTGTTTTGGTGTCGCTTGGGCCCTTAGAAAAGGGCGAACTATCTATAATCTAATTTATAAAAAAATATAACACACTGTGAAGATTCATTGTAAAATTTCTCTTGAAATAGAGAAAATAAACAGTGTTACAAAGAAAGAAAAACGTTGTTCTTTAAAAAAGTGTTGTAACGATTTACTTGGGTTAAATTTAATGTACTATTTTACACAACTTATTTCAGGATTCATTCACATTTGGTTCACAGTTAAACTTTCGTACTATCTCGCTAAACGGCTCTGGTACTAATGCACACTTCAAAGCATCGCCATTTCTATTTAACAGTGGTATAAGGACTACTCTGGCATACGCCAGACCATGCTAGAAGCTTCGAGCGAACACCAGTACAACCATACAAATACCTACGTCCAAAGACACACTCACACAAGTAAGTAAAATCACATGGACGCACAATCATAAGTAAACATGCAATCATACATTCGCTAATAATAATAAACACTATGATACATTTTTTTTCTTCTAAAAAATGAACATAATCAGTAGAATAAATAACCCATTGTTTTGTGTTCATAAAAAAAGAGTTCTACAAAGTTGCCGCTGAAACATTTCATAAATTGTAATATATTATTGAAAACCAAGAATTTTTTTGCTCCGCCGGGAATGGAACCCACTACCTTTCACTGAATCATTTTTAAACTTTGAATTAATTATTTTTGTAACTTAGATTATAGAATATTTAAATCTGAGACCGACTCTAAAATGGTGGAACATTTTCAAAAGGGGCACAAAACTCTTGGATTGAATTTCTAAAATTAAAAAAAAAAACACGCAATAAAATCTGGGCATTTTTTTAAGCGGGCCAAAGAGATGAAATTTCATTTTAATATTTCACAGCGCGGGGCGGTGAAAGTGCAAAACATCAAAAGAGGAAAAGCAAGGAAATTTAAGGCGGGAAATGCTGTACGCACATATCTCCTGAAATATTCAGTGTAAGAGACTTAATCTCGTCGGAGAATCAACCATGGTACATTTAATTTGGTGGGGAAAAATGTGATGTCTCTCGGCCGGGTTACTATGGAAAATACAATTAAATATTTCGTTATTTGTTGCTTAGTACCATAGTCTCATTTGAATAAGACGTTTGCCCGCCTAGAATAAAACTCGTAAGTTCGAAGTTGTGCGGAGTTTATTGGCCGCAACCGTAGTGTTTCTTACATGCAGCATTTTTGCCAGTGCCACCCCTGCTTTAAGGAAAACTTCATGTTCATTTTAAGTTCCGTTTATTTTGTAGATGATCACCCATACTGCAAGAAATGCTTCACTTTGCCAATGTCAGGAGAGGGCGGCGAGAGTTGCAGGTTTTATGTTCATTTGAGATTAAAAAAAATAAAAAACTGTAATTAGTCGTATAAGCGTGAACTTACACGCCTCTGCTTGCAAACATGCGTTTATTTGAATCCTCAATGTTGACATATATTTGCAACTTATACAAAAGGTATCCCTCACAACTTCCAACCCCTCCACAGGCCTAGAAATAGATTTTGCAAATACGATCGTTTCTTTTACCTATTCGCAACTTAGATTACAGGTTTTTGCCTTTGTTGTGATGTAAATCACAAAAAGGCGCATATAAATTTAGTTAATTAATTATTATTTTTATTAAAAAACGATTTTTTCAGGTTAACTGTAACAATATTCTTTGCTGGTTTTTAAATTATTTCATGCTTTTTGTACCAAGATGTATCATGTTAAAACTGTTTGTTTGCTATTTAAATAAAAAATAAATATTTTTTAAGACGTTTTTTTAAGATTTTTTATTTTCTTAAATGTGGATACGACAAAAGAAAGACATTAAGGTTACCTAATGGCATATCACCTAATAACCTTAAGGCATTAGTACCCCAACTTATCCTCGCGTTTTATCAAAAATCTACAGCAACTAAAACGCTCACTGTAGGCGCTGTTTAAGTTTCCATACAATTTTTTAGGAACGCAAACAAAGTTCAGACGTATTTTTTTTACTTGGCGAACAGGTATTCTGTTTTAAAAGCATTTTAATAATTTATTTTTGTCATTTCCCTGCTTCACATTCTCTCCGTTTTTTTTTCTTAGTATTCACAACGACGCAGAATCTTTCTCCTAATGGATGCTGAGGGAAGTTAGAGGGGGCAGGATGCCTTTTCATGACGGCTGGGTTAACCAATTGGCTCCCATTAGATGCGGTGATTGAATACGATGAGAAAACCTATCTGAATTGTTAGCACCTATCGATACTTTTTTAAGGAACATCGAGCGTATAAAGTGGTTGACGTAAGGCCACCTCCCTTACCTGTAAAAATAAACAGGTTCCACTCGAAAGAAGTTACACTATATGTGAAGCTTAGTAGCTTTACAGAAGCAATGATAAGTATCAGAATGGAAAGAATGGTCGTGGTAGAGAGAGAGATATCTAATCTAATCTAAGTTGCAAAGATATGTAAAATTGGGGATTCATATTATATGCATTGTCACAAGCAGGCACGTATAAGTTTACGCTTACACATGCTACAAGTCAACTAACAACATAAAAACCCAATCTTAAATGAACATAAGCTCTGAAACTTTTGCCAACCTTTCCTGAAACAGGGGTGGCAATGGTAAAATGTGCTTTTTTGTACAGTATGAGTCGTCAGCCTCGTAACAACAGTGGTGGATTATGAAAAATGAAAATCTTTTTTCCTCTCAATATTTCTCCTATTATATTGTTTCGAATAACGTTTTATTTTTGTTTTACTTTATTTATAGGATCACGCATGTACCATACAATGTTTGGGTAGATTTCCCAAGGATTTTCTTGTCTCCTTGGATGCGAAGAAATTGTTAAATCGACAGGAAGATATGTTTTTCTAAGTTTTCCGACCAACTGGGTCGCGGTGGGGCTGTATGAAGTGTGTGCGCTTTGTTTCAGATAATCCCCCGTTCGGAAAATGTACTTTCAACCATATGAACCCAGCCGAACCAACATGTCTATTTCAAAACACTTACTCGGTAGATAAAGACTCGAGAATTCATCCTTGTGCAAAATAAAAACAATCATCACTTTATCCTTAATCACCGAAAAATAAGAGATGGATCGCAACACCAGCGAAACGTCGAGAATAATAAAAGTTCTTTATCAAGCTACCCAAAAACTATAGACGTTTCATTAAACGTAACAGATTCATTAATCTGTTTTGCAAGTGCTTTTTATGCCTTTTATTTTAAGAAGCTAAACGAAACGCAAAAAAGATGCACTTGAAGCGCAACTTCTTACCGCGTTGCCTTTGAATTGGTGGAACTTATTAATTTTCACAGGAAGAGAATTATGAGTAAATCAAAATTAGAATTTTTAAATCATGGTTATTGCCTGTCACAAAGAACCGGAAATACCACCATAAACTCTGAAAGAGACTGTAGTTGCATTACAAATCTGACAGAGCTTTAGATACGTACAGATCCCACTAGGTTTTACTCTTTTTCTTACCAACTTATATTCTTTTTTTTTGCTGACATTCCTTGTTTTTCCCCTGTACATATGGTAACAGAAGTAATGCCTTTTTTCTGTTTTCCATATTTTTTTCTCACTCAGAAAAGTCATCGGTTTTGGTTCTATAAAACTAGTACATTGTATTTACTACAAATTAAATAGGTTAGTAAAACACTATGGTCGATTGAAATATTCCTCACCAAGCAGGCCGCATCTTATCTTGCGTAATAAATCCTGTTACCCATACTTACGTTTACTTACCCATGCTTACCTGTTACCCATACTTACGTATACTTACCCATACTTACGTTTACTTACCCATGCTTACCTGTTACCCATACTTACGTTTACTTACCCATGCTTACCTGTTACCCATACTTACGTATACTTACCCATACTTACGTATACTTACCCATGCTTACCTGTTACCCATACTTACGTATACTTACCCATACTTACGTATACTTACCCATACTTACGTATACTTACCCATACTTACGTATACTTACCCATACTTACGTATACTTACCCATACTTACGTATACTTACCCATACCAAACTCCGCTGACATAGACATATTTTACATTAGTTTAGAATCTTTCAAAGATCTAGTTAAAGAGTTCCTCCCAGCTTGTTAATGACTGTGTGAGGATGCACTTTAATAAGGGAAACCTGTTGTGCACAAAAAAAACAAAAAAATACTTACGTGCCTGTTACCCATACTTATGTACATATACTTACCCATACTTATGTACATATACTTACCCATACTTATGTACATATACTTACCCATACTTATGTACATATACTTACCCATACTTACCTGTTACCCATACTTACGTATACTATTCTCGTACCTACACTATATACATACATCCTCGTATATGTCTCAACGGAAGGATCGCGTAATTAATTTCATTCAAGACAACTTCGCTTAGTACCCCAAGTAACGTCTAAACTCAACCAAACATTAACAAAAAATATAGAAAATTAAACGCTCACAGGAGGGGACATTTTAGTTTACATAATATATGTTTTTAAGTGAACGCTATGCGTGAAATTTTACGTATAGTTTTATACTTGGGCTACAATACCCATTGCAGCTTCCGCCACGAAACATAACACGTGGAGCATACTGAAAGTATGAAGCACTTGCACTGGGTATTATAGTGAATACAATGCAGGATAAATTTTAGGTTTTTTGCCTTTGAAAAACGCGGAAAATGTTAAAAAAAGAGACTTGAAACGTGTACTAGAAATTTTGATCTTAATTACGATGTCGCATCCATTTTTACCATTTGTCTACTTTTAGTTGTATGGAACACATTACTATTCCTCTTCCTTTTATCACGACAAGGGCAATTCGTAGAACGGATCTCATTCATCCCTTTGCAGTTGACATCAAAACTTTTGGAAAGTGCGAGTTGACGAAAAATTGATAATTAACTACCTCCGGAGGTGCTGTACGAAATTCAACTCAATTATCATCACAACAGTGTGCTGTCAAGTTTCTAAAATAAAATAAATTATTTAGTAAAAAAGGTGTAATCCTTGACTAAAAGGCAGGTATTATGCTGACCCCCCATGATGTAAAATCTTGGTCCACTTTTGGCAATGCCATCCCGGTTTCAGAGAAATATCGCAGGAGTTCCAAAGTTTATGTTCATGTGAGGTTTGGTTATTTTTGTACACATGAGTATGTGTATGCGCGAACTAACATATGCCTGCTTGCATAACATATGAGCCTTAAGGGTGTATGATTTCATTTTAATATGAATTTATTTGCCCGTCACGACCACCTATTATCCAGTAGCCGCGAAAATGCATCAAATCCCGCGTTTAGCTTTGAGAGTTCGTCGGTAGGAGATCGTATTGTATCTGAACCATTTTGTGTTTTTTTTAGCAATAAAATAACATGAAAGCGAAAGCGAAGCGAAGTTATACATTAATTACAAACAAGCATTTATTTTATTTTATTTACATACAAATACAAAAAAAGGCATTCATTTTATTTGTAAACAAATTTACAACAATTCACTTTCGTTCGTGTTAACAGATATATCCAAGTATATAAGTAAATAATTATTCACCCTGTACCGATTACTCAAAAATGCATAGAAACTGGCATACGGTCTCTAGAGAGCGTTTTACATTTCACAGAATTGGAATAAAACGCTACAGTTCAGTTTACACTATAGTCACACAAAAGCACACACGTGTGTGCCCTGTATTTTTTACATTGCATATTTTATCAAAGTGTAGACTCCAGTGGTTGCAGACCTATACAAGTGTATTAAAATAAAATATGAAAAAAAAATATATATATTTCATTTTCATTGTTTATCTTGACTTATAGGTTGGTATGAGGCTCACCACCCAAACTTTAAAAAATGGTTTACTTTACCAATGTCACCCCTGTTTCAGGGAAGATCAGTAAAAGTTGCAGGGCTTTTGTTTATTTGTGGATTTGATTTTAATATGTAAATGCGCATGCACGATTTGTAAATGCGAACTTACAAGTGTATTTTTGTGAGCATGCACTTAATATGTACCTTAAATGTTAACATAGTTTTGCCACTTAGATGATAGATTATACATTGTGATTATGTCCCAATGACTCAGTTGATAGAGTGCTTGCATTCCATGCCGAGAGCTGAGGTTCGTATCCCACGGAGGATGTCAGAAATGATTTCCCGTGTCGGTGTTTATTTCAACTCAATAATAAAATACCGGCAAGGTTTCTCAACCTTAACAATAAATGAGAACCAGCCCCCTCGGGAGCTGGGACACCCCCGCTTCAAATGAAATGGTTGGCGTAAGGCCGGCTTCCTTACCTATAAAAATACAACTTTCATTTTTCTTTTCATCTTCGTCTCCTAAATGTTATTAATTTTTAAAGTTAAAAAAAGGTTTCATATTACTGCGTAGCCAGGGAATGTTTGTTGAGGCCGTGACTGCGTATGTGTTCAGTAAATATGCCAATGTGTGTGTGCTCATGGACTTCACCCTGTGCGAAGGAAGACAACGCATCCAAGTGCTATATATGCCTGTATACATAGTATACTTTTTTATACCATTGGATGTGTACATTGAAATAGCAACATGAAGTTTTTTTTCTAATAATTCAACTAAGTGATGGAATATATTCTAAGCATAAAAGCAGCACAAAAGATATACCATTTATATTTTCAAATTTGCTCTTCGCTGGGTTGAAAATTTCATAAAACCTTTACCAATGACCGGTCACGAAATGTCCATCCGGCCTTACAGCAACTGGGTCTTGCTTGAGAATTGGCGCTTTATAGCGACGACGATCAAGCTCGTAAAAAGGTCGATAGCTCAATTTGTAGAATGCTTGCATTCCATGCCGAGAGCAAGGGTTCGATCTCAAAGTTTGACTCAGCCTTCACAAGAAATGAGAACCAGCCCTTCACGGGAGCTGGGAAACCCCCACTTCAACTAAAAGTGGTTGGTGTGAGGACGGCCCACTTACCTGTAAAAAAAAATAGGTCCCGAAGCGCCACATGCGACTCCTTCGGGGATAACGCAGGCAAGAAGTTACACTACATGTGTAGCTTAGTTGCGTTTTTATATAATTACCCACTGATATAATATAAGGGTGTCAGAAATGATTTCCGGTTCGGTGTTTATTTCTAACCCAAAATAAAATACCAGGAAGGTGTACTCAGCCTTCACAAGAAATAAGTACCAGTCCCCACGGGAGCTGGTATGCCTTCGCATCAACGAAGTGGTTGGCGTAAGGCCGGCCCTCTTACCTATAAAATAAATAGGTTCCCTCGCCACATGCGAAGCCCTTCGGGGATAACGCGGCAAGAAATTATTATTTACTTAGCCACACATACTCATGACATTTTTGTTAGATTTCGACGGAACTTAGTTGTCTTGCACCAATCGAAATCTTGACTTTTGGATTACGAGTCCGTGAAAACCTAAAATTAAACATATATACCTATATATATATATATATATATACATATGAGGATAATTTATTTATTTAATTTTTTACATGACCAAAGAGCGCCGTTTTTGTGTGTTTCACACCTCAAGGGCCCTCCTAATCATGAATTAGATATTTTAAAAAGGTGCCGTTTCAGTGCTCCCTTAAAAATGCCAACAGATTCCGAAACCCTCACTCCGGGTGGCAGTCTGTTCTACTCCATCGGCCCCGAAAACCGGAAAGCGCGATCCTCAAAATTAGTGCGTATTTGACGGCGAGGCTGCATCAATCTGACAGCTTGACACCCCGCTGACCTAAGTGTCCGCCCCCTCACACTCACTTCAACGGGGGAAAATATGTCTGCCAGATATGATGGAGCCAAACCATTTAGGGCTTTAAATACCATCAAACACACACGGAACCCTCTCAGGGAAACGAAGCCAATGTAGTTCTTTCAACAGCGAAGTGATGTGAGAGAATTTGGACATCCCGAAGATCAGTCTTGCGGCCGCATTCAAAACAGACTGAAATCTGTTCAGTTCAGCGTTAACCACTAGACTAAATTACAGGCCTGAAAATTTCAAATTGCTCTACGCTAGGTTCAAAAAATGATTTCAATTCAACAAAAAAGGCCAGCCAGCAGAATTCTTTCCAGCTAAATCATTGAGCTAAATGAATTTCACTTTGAAATTCAAACAAACTTTCATATTATTCATGTAATGGAAAAAAACTTATCAGAATACTATAAAGTCGTGTGCAGCTCTCCGTACAATTCATTTCATCTGATTGAATGATCTTTTGCTGTTTTTCGCCATTTCGTTAAACTTTGCAAACTGTTTTTATGTACGTACGTATTATACTACCATAGCGTTTATGTATATACTCTTACACACACAATATAAGAGAGGGCTGACTCGAGCATCTTCGGCAATATACGATGATACACGAGTGTACCCGAAGTATGAAATGTAGCAAATACAGCGCAACCAAAAAATGTATGGAATCTTAAACAGCAACTCTAGATGGCGTTTTGATTTCCATGCATTTTTGAGAAACCAGTTGGTCCAGTTGTAACGTAAACGATTGTACTCTTTTGCATTATATAAATCTTGCTTCCATAAAACTAAGGAGATATAATATTTTTCTCCGCAGTTCATCTACCGGCCGCAGGTGACGCTAGCGACCGGGTCATTTTTTGTATGGAAATCTTTATTTTTCCAGGATAAATTGAAATCGGGGGAGAAAAAATAAAACAAGTATGGCATTACAAACATAAAAAATATCACTTCAAATCCTAAAAGGAAAATAAACCATTAAAAGACGAATGTAGCTACAATATCGTATGCAAAATTTGGGTACTTTTTAAATAATCATAAAAAATCAATGAAAAGTAAAAAAAAACAACTAACAAGTAGAAAAAATAAAGCTAATCAAAATTAATGTTTTGAAATAAAAAAAAGTTAGGATTTATTCATAAGAACAGTGGAAATCTCCATTTAAGGTATCTCCGTAAATAAAATTATTTTGAATTGGTTTTTTATGGAAAAAAATACCTAATTTTATGTGTTAATTTAATCTGGAAAAAAAATGCTACCTAAGCATTAAAAATATGGGCTATTTAGGTCATCAAAGTTGGGCGCGCTGACCTCTCAATCACCCTTAAGTCATAATAAACCTTTATAACTTAGGTTATAGATTATAGTACTCGTAATAGCAGAGAATAAATATGTACATTTCCAAAAATGTATCGCACATAATATGCTCTGTAATTATTTAAATATCCCGAAACTTTTAGTATGCCTCAGTAATATTAATGGAAACTACAGCACAAAGTCTGAAATAAACTTGGCTCATATTTTCATGTTAATTAAAACGTCAATTGGGTATCTCGGTGATTAGGAAACCCGTTTATCATGCGGGAAAAGTAAAGGCTGTTTATTTTACAGATTAGCTTTTAAGTAATTGCTTATTAATGTGCAAAATAATTCACACAATTAAACCTGCCTTTTTCAATATTCAGGTAGATGTTTTGAAACGTCAGATAATTGTTTCTGATTTTTCATTAATTTATTGGAAATATTAATTATTTTAGCCATAATGTCTTGACTGTGTTCGTATACATGCAGATTTCTATAATAATCTATAATCTAAGTTGCAAGGATATATTCATTCAAAGCTCTCAGATGTATGCCCACAAACAAACACGTGTAATTCGCGCTTACAAATGCTGATTGAGTAGGTACTTACAAATAAAATCCAAACCTCAAATGAACATAAGCCCTGCAACTCTTGCCGACATTCCCTGAAACAAGGGTGACATTGGCAAAGTGAACCATTTTTTACAGTATGGGTGGTCAGCCTCATACCAACTTATAAGTCAAGGAATAAGAGTAATAAATAACATTGAAGTATAAAAAAAAAAAAAAAAAAACCTTAAAAATAAATCTATACAAAAAAGTCAAAAAATTATTATGCAAAAAATGTAGCAAACTAATAAACTAACATTACAAATCAGCATTGCAGATTAGCCGCCACTTCTTCCTGTCCTTACATACTTCAATTGTTGAAAATAACTAAGATATTTTTGTCAGGGTAATTTTTGATGAAAACCTGTATATTGCGTGTTTCTATACCTTCCTTCCCTCCCTTGAGTGCGTCGACGATTTTCATTTGAGGGTCAGGTTTTCTACGACCGAAAAAAGAACAATCGAAATTGGTCTCTAGAAAAGATCTAAGTCTGGTCCTAAAAGGCTAAGAACCATTTTTTTAAAGTTTTTTTTTGTGATTTTCAAAATATAAATTGTGATGCAATATTTTTTAGTAAAGAATAAGCATTATTAAAAAAAATAGAGTGTCGAAGTAATGCATTTTAGAAGCAAAATGTATGGGAGTAAATCAGTATTTTATTGTTTTGTCATCAGACAAAATAAAGGCTACGTTTTTATAGTTTTTTTCTAAGCTCACAGAAACGTATCGTTGTTTTGATATTTCGTAGAGCATTACTCGTTGCCTTTTATTGTCTACAGTGCTATTAGGTCTAGTGCAGGAGCTGCCAAAGTTTTATTCCTCGTAGACCCTTTACCGATTTCTTCGTTTTGTTTTTCCTACGCAACGCTACTAAGCTACACATACAGTGTAACTTCTTGCAGCGTTTTCCCCGTAGAGGTCGCAAGTGGCGAGTGGAATCTATTTATTTTTACAGGTAAGGGTGCCAGAAAAGCATTACAACACTAATGAATTAAAGGTCACGTTAGAAGCAACAGAATTGTCTCGAAAACGCAATAGACTGTCTGATCAGATAGTCACCCGTAGCTATGTTAGATCGCTTGTTCACTTATCGATAACATTTATCGATGTGACGAGACTTCAGGCGCTAGGAGTTTATACAGACAACTTTGGGATTCACTGAGTGCTGGTCCACAATAAATGCTGTGGTCCAGTGTTTTCCCGTTCAGCAGTTCTTCACACTCAATTTATCGTCGGTGGTTTCTTTTTACGTCTTCCAGTGCCCGAGCGCTCGAGCCATTTGTCATCTGTTTACCATTCTTCGACGTTTTATCGCACCCCCCAACTGAAGTATAAAGCATTCCACTTGAAAGCGTGGCGTTTCACCAAAACAGTATGGAATCTAAAACGCTCACTGGATGCCCCATTTTAGTTTTCATGTATTTTTTGGTAATACGCCACGTTGCACGTGATGTTTAATACTCACTGTACTGATTTTCACACTTGGAAAATGCTGGCAAGTTACCATTATCGAGGATTTATTGAACAAAGGATTCCAACTGTGAGAATGTGTGATAAAAACACACACACAGACGTAATGCCATAAATACTGGGATCTCGTTATTTTGACGTTTTAATTTATCTTTTATGTGTTTTCGATCTACAATGCTCTCTGAAAAGGTTTTGTGTGGTACTAGTATGTATGTATCTATCAGTGTTATTTAGAAAAAAATAGTCCATAAATGACCCGTGGATTAATGTTTTTTTTTGTATGTGAATTCGCTATAGATCGCGGATGAGGTATGGATTTGATTTATGTGAATATCAACGTATATGTTTATATTTCAGTCGTATATATTTGAAAGTTCTTCATTTGGATTCACGGTCGTTAGAAATAATATAAAATCTAAGTTTTAAAGATATATTACCATTTAAATTAAATATTTAATGCATGTCCACAAACAGACACGTGTAAGTTCGCGCTTACGAATGCTGCATGTGTACTTACAAATTAAAATCCAAACCTCAAATGAACATAAACCCTTGCAACTTGTGCTGACCTTCCCTGAAACTATGTATTAAACTATGAAAAATTTATTAATTTACAAAAAAAGTACAATGCATGCCAGTTTTTTTTCAAATAAATAAATCTCTTATTTTTCAACAACACACATTCGCCAACAATATAATCATGAAAGCTTTTTCCTAAAAATACTAAATACCCAATACTCGTACAATTTTGTTCACGTAACAAAATACATGTAAGTATTTGTTATTCTCCACATTTTGTTATGCTCGCATGTATTATACAGCAGTAAGCTCTATTGTAGCGTCTACTTAGTGTCGATCAGAACGTCGATTAGGGATCAAGAGCGAACAGCCGAAAAGCAAAAAAACATACTCAGCCCGCCGAGCGAGTAATTCAAATGTTTGCTCAAGACTTGCTCCGACAGGGGACTTTGACTTCGTAAGTTAGTTAGAGTATTCGCCCTTTTCACATATCACGAATTCTGTCTGGTTTGTCTATGGATTTCCGAATAAACCGGGTGAAAGGTTTCATACATTCCCGTACATAACTAGACATTCGATACGGCATTGGATAGAAAAAAAAAACATGGACAAACTGGACTGAATTTATTTTAAATTTTCTGTATGTAGAGCTCCGATAGACTCACCACATTTCAAATAGGGGAGAAATGTGACATATTTGGCCGGGTCAAAGATATGACAGTCAGTCTTAACTTCAATACTATTTTATTTAGGTAGGTTGAAAAGACACTGAAGTGCTACGCACTGCATTTAGAGCAACTATCGTCGAAGTATATTTTACACCGTTCATCCATTTTCACACGATTCGGTCTGGTGCCGGATCAGAAGTCACAAAGAGTGTGATAGTACTCGGGTATTTTATGTTTCGCTACCGGATAGCCAAAACCGCATTATGTTAAAAGTAAGAAACAGTGATAAAACATCCTAATAATGTGCTACATCTACACTAGCTTCGAGAAGAGAAGGGCAATGGCGCACGTAGACATTTTTTTTTGACAATCGCCTTTCTGTCTCTTTTTTTAATTATAAAGCGATTTAGATGATTTGAGTTTACAAAACTTTGTAATTCCTTCACCACGGTTATTTTATCTACTCACTTCCCGAGCATCAGACACTGTAAGACTCCAAGTTGGCATACGATGTTGAACTCCGCGTCAGGAAACCACCGTCCGTGATGTTTGATGACTGAATTATTCAGGTCGACACGCCGTTCAAATGAACTATTTCCCGTGAAGCTCAGTTGGAAATGTGAAAGCCTACAGAACTGGGTAAATGTGAGAAACCTACAGTACTGGGTAAATGTGAAAGACCGAGAGAACTGGGAATATGGGGCTACCATGCCATTACTTTAATGACATTATTTTTGGCTCCGTCAAGCGTTAAACGCGTTGTGGTTTTTCAACAACAAACAGTCTTGTCGAAATGGCTTCGAGGTGTTTTATTTTATCATTTCAGGAATTTTTTTTCACAGTTTTTATCCTACTAAGACGTTAATATGGTCTGGTTTATAAAAATCAGCAGACTGCATTGGCTGGGTCACATCCAGCGAATGGACCATTTGAAAGACCCAGTTGGAAGACAAAAACTAAGATGGCTGTACGAAGTGGTGGCAGTATTTGACTTGAAGAAGAAAGTGTTGGACATGCAGCGCTGGCTGCGGTTTATCAAGTAGGCCAGGAGCCACTCTGGGTTGTCATGCTTTTGATGACGATGCCCATCTTACATATTTAAGAACATATGATGTGAAATCAAGTTTGACTTCACCATAGGAGGTATAGAAGAGAGCATTGAGTGATGTTTCTTAAGTTCATTACGCGTTTGAGCAAACTGATCAATAGGCAAATTTGCCAGAGTCACAGACCATCAGAAAACAATGATAGGAGTCTTGGACTAATTAGAAAGGACTCACCTCACTCTCGAATGATCTTCTTTTAGCAATCTTGTAGTGCTTCTAGCAATCGATCGCGCGCGATTTTCGATTCAGTTGAAGAGACAAGATACGTCTCTTCTCACTTCACACAGAGGGTTACATGGTGAGTAGGTAAGGATGAACAAGACTAATGACTGGCTGAAAGAAAAAGGAATTTAATAGCCTGTGACCCATAGACAAAATACCAACCCAAAACTCGTTCAAAAACATTAAAGAAAGGTTGGAATGCTTAGCCTCACCTGTCGGTGCTAACATGACGTTTGCTCTTATGACGTTTGCTGGATTTTTTTTGACATTTTCTATTCAATTAGGATGGACGAAGATGAAATAAGAGGGTGCCTTCTTAAGACGTTGACTACGTCGCGAACAAAATGTTGAGAATAATGTTAGTTCTACAAGAACGGTTCGTCTAATATCAGAAAGGTGTAATTAACCTTAAAATTTAATTGCAATTAGTATAGCGTAAGGATAAATAACGATATAATATATAGATGGGGTAAGGAAAAACTAGTTTGTAAATGTTTTTTGCCTAACATATTGATGTAACCTAATATAGGTTCTATTTTGATAAGTCATTGTTTGGTATTGGTCCTCTGTAACCTAAATATAAACTACGTGTAAGCCCAACCATAGCGTTAACAAAAAAAACTATGGAAAATAAAACAGTGCCTCTAGTGAGCGTTTTAGTTGTTGCTGAAACGTCACGGTTGAGTGTCAATGTAATGTTTTGTACTTGGGGTACTGTAATGCTTGTCTTAACATGCCAATATCAATTATTGTGGGAGACTATGAGATGGGTTTCAATGTCTATACTAGTACACCAAGTATAAAACATACGTTAAAAGTAATTTAAAATGTATGGAAATTAAAACAGCGCTTTAATTGAGCGTTTAGGTTTTCATACATTATTTGTAAAACGTTATACATAGTTAAGAGTAAACGTAGAGCGTTTTACTTGCGGTACAGAAATACATTTAGCCGCAAATCTCACTTATATTCAGAGTCAAAGTATACTTAGCGAATATTAAGGTGAATAGTTGATTTAAAAATACACTAACTACTATATTACAGAACTTAAAAAAAAAGAAAACGTATTTGAGAAGGCTGGAGATATTATAAGTTTTTTTCAAAAATCAACGAGTATTATTTTATGCAGCTTATTACGCCTTCATCTCCGTTTTGGTAAAAATTGTCGTTAACCGAGCGTGAAAATTAGCGCCTTTTTTAAAATTCCTAAGTCCAACTGGTAGTGTTTAACGTAAAAACAGAAAGAAAAATTAACGTTTAAAATATGACTTTTAAATCTTAATAAATCTTTGCAACTTTGATTATAGATTATAGAAACATTCAAATTCAAGTACTGTCAGATATCCAAATACAGAAACTACTGTGATTTTCTCTAGTGAATCACAAGTAAACCTATATTCAAACAACATAACCATATTTATGAATCAAACTCGTAGAAGCAACCTTAAATAGTGAGTGGGCATGACGTTTTTATTTTCTATTTTCGTCCAACTAAAATATCCATAATGTATTGGGGGCGTGGCGAGAGGGCCGGCCTGGAAGTTTCCCGATTACATCTCCTGCGCGGTGCTTGTAGTTTTTTTCAATGGCCGCCGTCAAGTTTATGGCGGGAATTTGAATAAAAATCAAATCACGCCGGCGGAGCGTCGTCACCGGCAGCGGTCAAAGAGATGTGATGAGATGTACCGTGTGACGTCACATTTAAAATAAATCCTAATACATTTATTTTCTTAAATATATTATTGTTGATTAAATTGTTGCTACGTTTTACGCGTAACCAAAAAGAGACTTAGCTCTTGTGTGTGGGGGGGGTAACGAAAAAAATATTTGAGGTGCTTCATCATTGGAGATTATTTTATGCAGTTTATTTACAGAATGAATGAAGTGGAAGTTTCCCAGTTCTCGAGGGGGCTGGTGCGCATTTCTTGTGAAGGCTGAGTAAACCATGCGGTATTTTATTTTGGGTTTGAAATCAACACCGAAACGGAAAATCGTTTCTGACACGAATGCAAGAACTCTACGATCTGAGCTATCGACGGACTCAGAATGTAAAAATAAGATCCAAAAATGAATGACTTATAAAAATGCACATTCAAACTGCACATACAGTGCAAATTTGTACCACGTGTTGTCTAATGAATCGCAAGTGGTACACAATCCTATTTATTTCACAGACTAGGAGGCCATGCTTACTTATTCGAAGAAGAGGTGTATCTGCTCCTGAGGTAGCTGGTTCTTATTTTTTGTAGAGCATGAGTAAACCTTGTATTTAATTAATGTAGAAAAAACAGTTTACTTATTTATTTTATTTTTACTTTTATCACATCAATCGTCACTTTTAATATCTCAAAGCAAAGGCAACACAACACAGCACTAAGGACCAGTATTTTCAACGTTAGCTTAGCGACTTACACTGAATGAAAAGGGCGCATTTATGTCTATCGTGTGGGTAGTTTTTATCAGTTTAAAGTCACATAAGCTAACGTTGAAAATATCGGGCCTAAAGGAGAGGATAAAAATGAAATTTTAAAGCTGAAATTCAGTCATGCTGTTTTTCCATTTTTCACTTCAAAAAATATAACATCATTAATTTATCCTACAGCTAAGAAATACGCTACTTAGAAAACCTATTAGTTTACTCGATGAATCAAAACAAATTATAAAAAAATAACAACATTTTCGTCTTTCTCGGTATTTCTCTGTGTTTTACTGAACGTAAGAACGTAAGCTGTAAAAATGGTTCACTTTGCCAATGTCACCCCTATTACAGGGAAGGACGGCAAGAGTTGCAGGGTGTATGTCCATTTGAGATTTGGTTTTTATGTTGTAGACTCACATGATGCATGTGCAAGTTCGAACTTGTACATGTCTGGTTGTGAGAATGCATGTAATTTGAATCTCCAATGTAACATATCTTTGCAACTTAGATTAGATTAGATTAGATTAGATTAAGCCTCCTACAATCTTTTTCATGCACTTTTTTCAACTGCTGTATTCAGCAATCTCCGGTGAGCATTTCTCCTGATGAAAACATATACTTCTATAATCTATTATCTGAATTGCAAAGATGCATTACATTCAAGATTTATATTAAATGCGTTCCCGCAAGCAGACATGTATAAGTTCGCGCTTACACATGCCATATGTGGACTTACAACATAAAAACCCAATATCAAATGAACATAAACCCTGCAACTCTTGCAGACCTTTTTTGAAACAGTGGTGATTTTGGCAAAGTGAACCATTTTTTAATGATTTTTTTGAAATGATGAGAGACTGATATCCTGTGTTTCCATGTTTTAATAACATTTTTAACAAAAATGGTAGATTGCCGCCTTTCGTACTAATCGAATTATTTTTACGTGACGTGATTTTACGTGATTTAAGTATTGGTGGTCAGCCTCATACCAACCTATTAGTCAAGGAACAATCCTTCAATAATTATAATAATCAATTAACCAAAAGAAAAACAAGCTCTGCTTCGACGGGTTTAAAAATTCATCTACATCACCGTTTTTTTATTAATTTTATAATCCAGCAAGCGCCGCCTGTCATTTCAAGACTGTAAATTAAAATACCGCAAAAATAAAAGGAGTTGCGTCCCCAGCACCGTGATTTCCCCTCTCTCGTCTCCTCTACTAACTTAACGTTTAAACTGAGCCTCCAAAAACGTTTCAAAACTTATACAACGCCTGTTTGCGTCCCATTGAACGTTTTAATTTCTATAAATTTTACATAAAATTCTATGGTTGAGCTTACACCAAAGGATTATGCTATAATGGATAAGAACTCTGAGTAAAAAACAGTACGTAAACTCGCTTCAATTGTGTTCATAAGAAAAAATGTATAAAAACTGTATGACTCACTAGTGGTGCTGTTTTATGTTTAATACATTTTTGCATTTACGCGATCGAGTGAAGTTTATGCAATGTATTATACTCGGCGTACAGCTTACACGTCCCGCCCTTTCTGGTGAAGACGCGTTATTAATCACAGACCCCACTTATTTTTTTTCGCATTCTCTTTCTGCCGCAGATTCGCGAACTCTCAGGCCGCCCCTCGTGCCGGTTAGACCTTAGGCCTCACCGCAATTAGTACCGACAGCGAAAGTGTGAAGGTTTCGCTTTTCGAAAATGTAGGTCTACCTCTAATGGCTATGGTTTGTACTCTCTCAACAAAACAAGGGTATTTTTTGTTGTTGGAGTATAAAGAAAATATGTAATTAGAAAAATATGTAGTAGAAAAATGCGAATTTTTAATCCGGCAGTTATCATGTAAGCACAGAAGAATTCCCAATTCTTCGAATCAATTTGGACAGGATTTTATTCGGATTGTAAAAAAAACATATAATTGGAAAATATATATAAAAAACACGACTTCTGCCAATGTTTAAAGGGAATTAGGCAAGAGTTGCAGGGTTTCTTTTAATTTGAGATTTTGGTGTTATTTTGTAACTTAACTTGCAGCATGTGTAAACGCGAACGTAATGTGTTTGCTTGTGGGAATGCGTGATGATTTTGAAATATTAATAGGGCCCTCTTCAATCCGCATCCGCTCCTATCTAATCCTAAACAAGACTTAACCCGACGCGCTGATTGGCCGACGTTCGGCGACGCACCGTCCCGGCGAAATTATTGTCATTTTAATTCTTGTATTGTTTGTGACAATATCAGTCAAAATAAAAAACGATTCTCAAAAATCCAAGTCTTAATCTAAGTCAAGTATCTTTGCTACTGTGGGAAAGTTTTATATTTGAGGTACATAGGTACAGATTAGGAACATGAAAAATAATACGATTGCTCTTTTCCACACGTGATCAGAGCGATACCAATTTTCCTGCAAAACAAGTATAAAAGTCTACATGCTAACTTAACCGTAGCATATTACCAAAAATGTATGGGAAACTAAAACGCTCATTCGAGGCGCTGTTTAAGTTTCCATACCTCGTAAGGAAACGCTGCGATCGAGTCTAAACGTAAATTTCTATACTTGAGGTACCGTAGGCCCCTCGAGACTCCCAAACGGGCTTTAAGTGCTCCCAATCCAGACCTTAATGTTGCCCACTTTCGCCCCTTTTTTTGCTCAACTCGTTTTTTTCGTTAATTTGTCGCGACCCATGTTATTTGGGCAAAAAACCCCGTAAACAAGGCAGCCAACAAAATGGTCAAAAATTGTTGAAATATTTAAAGGACTTGTGTAATCTCATTAATACATGTAACGAAGTGTGAAATGAGTTGACAAAATTTATTTGAAAAACAAAATACTGATACTAACTCCGTTATCATCAATCTTACTCACACTTTTCTTAGGCCTCACTGATGCTTAGTTTGGTCTTTTTTGTGGGTTTGTTGTAATAATAATAAAAATATAAGGATGATTTATTTGGTGAGCGCTGTTTTTGTGTGTATCACACCTCAAGAGCCCTCTGCAAGCTTGGTCGTTGCTAAAGAAAGCGCCAATTCTCAAGCAAGACCCAGTTGCTGTTAGGCTGGATGGACCTTTGGTGACTGGTCTTTGATAAAGGTATGTTAATTTTTCAACCCTTCGAGAGCATATTTGAAAATATAAATTATGTATTTTTTGTGCTTCGCCGGGATTCGAACCCACGACCTTCCATTTACAAGTCCGAAGCGTTACCACTAGACTAGGGCCCGGTCGAATGGTGTAGGTATACAAAAATAGTATTATAAGCACTAGTTACGCGTAAGATATGTGCTACAAGGATTTGTGAATACGTGGTTAAATCATCATCATAACTGGTACGATAAACCGTGGCTACCTTGGAACTCCTTGATTAACCGCAGCCATCTCTGCCTGTACAACACTGTCCTATTCCAGTCTTATAATCCTACCGAACGCTAGTCTACTATCATTCCGTACAGCCATCTTGATCTGGGTCCATCTCTACAACTATCTTTTCCAAGCATTGATGGTGAATTCAAGCGCCTTTGGGGTGGCAAGTGTCACTAAACGGCGCTATAATCATGAAAGTTTACAATTATTCTTATTATCAATTCGATGGATTTGACCCAGACAATGTAGTCTGCTGATTTTATTTTCCGGAGCAAATCAGCAGATAAAAAAGGGTCTACGAAAATCGTAGCACTAATTGTAGACTTTAACACTAATGGAAAAACTATGAAAAATTATGCAAACAAAAATAAAGATTAGAACGCATCTATAAAACCTGTGTGAGACCAATCATGAAATACGAAATGGAGAGAAGAGCACTTCAAGAACCAAGAGCCTACTCAGAACATCTGAGATAAAAACGCTCTCCACAATTGTTGAAAAAAATGACTCTGAGGGCATCATCAGATGGAGTAGGAAGAGGAGACGGTTCTGAAGGGATGTAGTAAGATAATTAATAAGGATTGTTGTACGCAAGATAACAGACGGCCAGTGTCCACCAGGCCGACAACCCAAAATATGTATGAACAGCTGGTCTTCCGCATCACAAGAGGGGAACCTCAAATAAAAAGATCAATAAATCTAAAAAGAAATAAAAATTAGAAGAATTAAGCCAAAAATAATATGATTTAACAGGGTTACAAATTTTTAGGAAAATTCAGGATATTGGTAGTTGTGTCTGCGTTGAAGTGTAATAATAAGTTTCTCTATAAATTAATAGACGCTTAGCAAGGTAATTTTTATTTGATAATAATTTGTATTTGTTCGAGATAATAAAGTGTTGACTCGAATGTTCTGGTAAAATCTAGCAAGGTGGTAGGTAGGGATTTTCCGTGTTTCAATAATCTTTATTTGTAGTAGGTCCACATTAAGGACCGCAATTCCATGCAGGGGAGAAATCAAGCAACCATCGAACTATACTGTGCAAATGTAGCTCTGAACCGAAAGTGATAAAATACATTGTGTGAAATAATAAACCGCAGTTTGAGTTAATAAAACTCGCTTAAAAAACAAAACAAAAGGAAAATTTTTGACTGCCGAAACAATTGCAAAATGCTACTTCAAATTTAAACAAAGAATATATAAAAAATGTAAACAAAGAAGTGTTGGTGGAATTGGTCGTAAGTGGTCATAATTTCAACTTCGATTATTTGTTAAATTGGATCACATTCACCGCCAAGTCTTCTCTGTGTAATTTTCAGTTTCACGGGAATTCCCGCCTAATTTTCAGTTGGAAACTTGAACGTGCATCTCAAAGGCGAGTTGGTTCATCTAAAATGCTGCATGGAGCAGCGGGGCCGTTATTCACTATTCATAGAGCTATCTTCTTCATGTTTCACTGCCCGCTCTACTCAAAAAGGCTCCTAGCACATCAAGTGTAAAATAAAGCGTTCAAACTCAAAATTAGCGTTTAGTAAAAATGTGTACAAACTGAAACAGCGCTCCTAGTGAGTGTTAACATTTTTTGGTGGAACGCTATGGCTGAGTTTAGACGGGAAGTTGTACAAGGGTACACAACATTAAAGGTGACGTGGAATTAATCTCTATGAGTAATGGCGTAGAGGTATTGTTCACGAACTGGTGGTAGTCTAGCGGTCAAAGCTTCAGACTTGTAAGCAGAAGGTAGTGGGCTGATGTCTCAGCTGAGCACATAAGTTAGCTTTCAAGAATGTCCAGGGTTTTTAATACTAAACATTTTTTGAAGATTGCTTTTTAATTTATGGTTAGCATTATTTTGACTCATAGTTGAATATTCGATTGAACTATGAGTCAAAATAATTTCATTTTTTGTTAGTAAACATGCAGCATATGTAAGCGCGAACTTACACGTGTTTTCTTGCAATAAATATCAGTCAGAAATGTCAATATATCCTACAACATACATTATAGATTATGGATAGGGCTTTTTGTTCCTTGACTAAGGTTGCTATGAAGCTGACCCCCATGCTTTAAAAATTTGGTGCACTTTTGCCAATACCACCCCGGTTTCAAGGAAAGGCGGCAGGAGTCGGTAAGTTTATGTTCATTTTTATTATTTTTTTGTTATGGAAATTTATTTACATGTGAGGCTTTTTTTATTTTGTAAGCACACATGCATCATATGTAATCGCAAACTTGCACGTATCTTGTTAAAGCCGTGCATTAAATGTGCACCTTAAATGTGAATACATCTTTGCAGCTTAGATTATATATATATATATCTATACACATTTTGATTAATCATTAAAATTTTAAACTTTTTCCGCAGACAAAATGAATGAATTATTTAAAACGATCCAATTATTTTTTTGCCAAAATATTATCAGCGTGATTTGATAAGTTATTTATCCTTGAAGATGATAAAAGCCTTAAATGATTTCTTTTCCCCTCGGCACAGGGACGCGATAGCATCTATTAATTCAATTCCCAGCCTGTTATTGCGAAATTTCATTAAAACTTTTCGCCGTTATCTCGAATGACATCTTTGTCCGACTCTACCCACCCTTTCTGAGATGTTTTTAATTTTGAAATAATAATCATTTGCCAATTTTAAAAGTGACGTTTTGTGAATTAACTGGAAGGGCACTGCAGAGCCAAAGCATCACCTCAACTTCTCCTTCACAGAGGAAAATTGCTCTGGAGGTGGAATTTAACACAGCAACACTTAAGTAAGGAATTATTAATTAATAATTTTTCATAAAATGAAGGTCAAAGCTATCGTCAAAAGGGCCGAAGTGGGATCCAACCCTAGGTCTTCCAGCGCTTTGTCCGCTCTGCCATAGTGGAAATTTTTATTCGGAAAAAATAAACCATTAATAAAAAACAACGATGTATTGGAAAAGTACAAAATAGTGCTGAAATTCGGACATAAATTATTTAAAGCTCTTTAAAATAAATGTTCCAATAAATATTTGATTACCGTGCAACCATATGTGTGCAGTATTTAAAGCTGTCGGAAAATTTATGAACACGCTGCGGCTGCAGAATATCAAATTTGTATGGACGACTACATTTACAGTAGGTACTGTAATATACGAATTTGTATGTGACGTGTACACTTATTGTAAAACGAGTGAGGTTTTGATATGCACATGCGCTTCATGAAACGCCTAACAGGAAATACCTATTCTTCAAATAAAAGATTAAGGGTTTATGTATTCACAGTGTGATGAATCATTTTAAATTAATGCAAAAAAAAAACACAAGTTTTTTTTCTTGAGTTGATTTATGTCCTCGAGCGCTTTGTTAATTGCCCTCTTGGCAATGATGGGATAACATCGAAAGTGCTCAAGGAAATAAATCAGTTCGTGAAGAAAACTTTTCTGTTTTATTTGTACATTATTCAAGCCTATTCTTCTTTTAAAATAGTGTTTTTTTTTTTTAAGAAATCCTGTGCGGGAGACTCCCTAGATTCTAGAGACTCTAGGGGTCGATGACACTTGTTGTAGTGCCGCAGAGGTGTACGAGCTTGGTCGTCGCTACAAAGCGCCAATTCTCAAGCAAGACCCAGTTGTTGTAAGGTTGGATGGACCTCTCAGTGACCGGTCTTTGGTAAAGGTTTATGAATTTTTCAACTCGGCGAAGAGCACATTCGAAATGTAAATGGTATATTTTTGTGCTCCGCCGGGATCCGAATCCACAACCTTCCATTTACGAGTCCGAAGTGTTGCCACTGGACTACGGACCGGTCCAAGATAATACGAGTACACTAATAATACACCTGTCACAGTCATTCACACAAAAATATTACTAAAAGAGTAACAGATTGTAAACCTGTAAGAACTTTTTGTTTGAAAAGCTATAAAGAGGCCACGACTTTTTTCTGAAATTTTGTTCCGGTTGATAGCTCAGTTGGTAGAGTGCTTGCATTCCATGCCAAGAACTTGGGTTGGAATTCCACCGATGGTGTCAAAAAAGATTTCTCCTTTCGGTGTTTATTTATAAATTCAAAATAAAATACCGAGCTGGGAAACCCCCACTTCAACTGAAATGGTTGGCGTTAGGCCGTCCCCCTTATCTGTAATAAAAGTAGGTTCCACTCGCCACATGCGAATTCCTTCGGAGAAAATGCGGCAAGAAGGTGCACTATATGTGTAGCTTTGTTGCGTTGCGCTGTATTGATGACTTCTTATCTGGTGACTTTCCTTATGCCATTTGGCCCTTAAGATGGCCTACAGGGATGTGACATTTTTACCAAAATTAGATCTCACTGAGTTAGATAGAAGAATTTATATTTCTGCACGAGATTGCATTATCTAATTGCTGGATTAGATTAGGTTTGGTAAAGTAAGGACCTTCTCCATCTTAGCCAGTCTCCTTAAATTTACTACTGAGAAAATATACAACCAGATGCAGATTCTCCAGGTGACAACTTGGAAGTCAAAGGCAAAAAAAACTGGAGGCGAATGTTACAGGATGCCAAGGTTCCATATGAGCTGTAGCACCATCGTAAATTAGAAGGCAACTTTTTGCATCAACAAAGGTTACGAGAGATTCCTAGTTGCCTTAAGCATCAGTCAAAATGTCAGAGATCCCCATCGGACATTAGAAAGTTGGAATGTCACTTTGCGAGTATGAATCGATCGCTTTCACCGCACTCCTTTTCCCTTGCCGCATTATCTTCGTTTTGTATGGCGCCCTTAGAGACCTAGATACCTTCTCGGGTTGGAATTCCTTACAGATCATCCTGTCTGCGTGACAATTTTGCTTAAGATTTTTAAATTACAATAGCACGACAAAGATGGAATCCCTAAGTCAGAGGCGAGCTCATGACGTCGTATCATCGTTTCTGCTTGAAAATTTTGCCTGAATTTTGTAAATTGAAATGGCACGACAAAAAACGAATCCCTCAGTAAGATGCAAGCTCATGTCTCTGAAAATATGTGCATCGGTGTTCTTGAAACTAATAGAATATCTCAGGTGGTACTGTTTGTGGAATTGTTGCTAGATCACGGGTAGAGACAAATAAATGTTCTGTGGTATTTTGTAAAGAAAGGAATATGTCGCTATTCAGAACGACAGTATTGCTTTTAGTCTTACTCGGGTTTAGCTACTACATCGAGCAGTTTCATGCTACATGAGGGAGAGCATACTAGCGACTGACTACTCGCGTTGCAGAGATTAACGTTGCAAATCGATCTAACCATAGACTAGGTATAAAATATATTGATTGCTTACCATCTATACCTAATAAAATAAAAATACAGATCACAAATACAAAGAACAGGATTGGTGGGAGATACAAAAAGCAGTAAAATCGACAAGTTCTCATCGTTTTGACTTAGACTGCAATACGGTGAGGAAGAGTCGTTTTACGAGTTGCCCTCGTTGTAACGAGAGAAGGAGGTATAAGTGAAGGTATTTCATCAGCACAATCACCGAAATAGACCGATTTGTTAAGCACTTCTTTAATTGAACAGCTTTGCATACCACTTTTTATTATTTCATTCCTGTAGCATCGCTTTTAAATACCATGACGAAAGAATGTGGCTTGTCGAGTGTTTGTCTGTGGAGGCACAAGACCTTTTTTTCGTCGGTTTCTGCTTTGTTTGGTCCGCACAAAAGGAAGCCATGAGTTTCGGAACTATTGAAACTTTCCTCCGTTCAATGCCATATCACCCCGAGCAAAATTAAACCTTTTCATAAATTTTCCCTTTCAGCGACGGTCCCTGATAAAAAATATGACTTATTGGATATTGCACCAATATTATATCCCTGGGCCATTAGCTGTCATTGCGACTTCCTACATTATTTGGGTTCTATTGTACAAAGACCTTTTCAGATGTGGCAGAATTTTGGTTTAGATATAAAAAAGTGAATTCATGTGTTCTTATCACGACCCAAGGTTGACACAGCCATACAAAAAATATGATCTTGTTTCAAAGAAGGTTAAGTCGAAGACTAGGCACTCTTTAGCAATGACTGAGCTCATCAAACTATGGGGAAAGTACCTATAGATACAAAACGGTGTTTGTTTAAAGAATTGTTTCTGTATCCAGTTACCATTCTGCTAGGTATGTCCAGTACCTCCGCAGATGCGTCTTCACTTTGTTTTGTCCTAATACACTTCTTTTAACTCCTCGAAGCGACATGATTTAAAATTAGAATGACGATGGTTAGACGTGTAAATTTAAATTATAAAAACGGATTTACGAGCCTTTATGATGCAGAAAGTCGAATTTCTCAAAATGTATTTACTCGTATCTCTTCTACGACAATGAGGTACGAATTTCTCTCATGAAACTTTATTATTCAAACGATTTTTTTCGTCAAATACTCACTTCACTTTCTATAACATGCCGTGGATATATGACCATCTATATAGTATACTCGTAAGCAAGATTACAAATGGCTAGAACCTGCAAAGTGAGAAAAAGAGAAGAGCATGCATGAAGAGAATGGTAAATGTCGAGAAGACGAAAGAAGGACAGAACAAAGGGAAGACAAATCTATGAAGGTAATGGCCATCCCTATCGAAATGATTGCTGGATACAAGTTTTGTATTTAGTGAACGTGTTTTAAGCATGCTCGTGAGTTAATCTAACTAATCTTCATCAGACAGTGTATCTATATTATAATTAAAAAGCTGTGTAAAAAATGAGTGCTAAAATTTGAATATTTCTTGAGCAGATTTTCTTGACGTATCTCTCACTAATGATCCACCATCAAACATTGTCACCCTTTCATAAAAGCTCGCCGAATTCTGTTCACTTTCTTATTTTAATGTTGAACCTTCAAGATCAGCTGTTTTTAAGTGACAGCTTTTTGTAAAGTGAGTTAATCATTAATTAAGCTCTTATATTTTTTTTAATGTTAAAGATTTTCTTTTTACAACCATTTCATAACAGTGAATAGATCCTTAACTTATAGGTTGGTATGCGGCTGACCACCCAAGCTGTAGAAAATAGTTCACTTTGCCAATGTCACCCCTGTTTCAGGGAAGGACGGCAAGAGTTGTTGAAGGGTGTATGTTCATTTGAGATTTGGGTTTTTATGTTTTAGGTTCACTTATACGTGTCTGCTTGTGAGAATGCATATAATATGAATGCCCAATGTCACATACCTTTGCAACTTAGATTAGATTAGATTAGAATAGTAGTGGGTTTGATTCCTGGCGGAAAAATAAAACACCTTTTTTTTTTCGGGTGGAAAAATTCATTTGCCTTTAGCAAAGAACGATCATTAAAGGTTTATCCAACCATGCAACAAATGCGTCTTGCTTGGGAATTGGCGCATTTTAAAGAAACGCCTATATTACGTGATCTGTGGCAACGCCTAAAGTTGCAGAGGGCTCTTAAGCTTTTATTCATGAAATACAGATCACCCTCCAAATTCATCATCTTAAAATTGATTGATTTAACATTTTCATTACCATGGTTGTGGTCGATAAATGGTGTGAATCGGAATCTTTGAGCATTGAATCGGATGAGTGACGTTCCATCATTGTCATCCTTAACGATACGAAAATACCAGGGTCCATGAGTCATGCGAGCTTCCAGTATCCACCTTTAGCTTGGAAAAAAAAGTATAGCGACAACAGACTGAGGACGTGCCGAAGAGCGATTCAAAGGAGGATGCTGGGAATCAGCCTCAGGGACAGGGCTCCGAACCAGGAGATCCGTAGACGCACTGGTGTCACTGGTCTATGTGACTAGGGTCCTTAGCAACTACAAACAAAACGCTATTCACTTAAGCGCGGTTACATCACAAAATCTTTCTCGGTTTGTTCCGACTCCATTGTAAATGAAAGCCAGCGCTGTGTTCTCAATACAACAATTCAGTGGAAAATTTCAGAATATTCACGCAAGAAATTTTATTGTTATTAAAGTAATATTTCATGTAATTTAAAGCCCGTTTATTGTTTATATGTTTCGGGGGCGGTTGTGTGTCGGAACAGTGCCCCTAGTGTAAACTCACCCCGATTGCGTAAATCAAAAAAATGTATGAAAACTTAATCACTCCCTAGGAGTGCCACCGTTATTCCATTCACTTTAGATTTACGCGATCGAGGTGAGGTTTACGCAATGCTTTATGCTTGGAGTACAGGCTTTGTGTACGCTGGGGATGGAGCCCCGGTTGAGGCTTTTGTTTATGCCACTTTTAGCGGCAGATGAATCTGAGAGAAAAATGTGGGCCCGAAATTAATATCAAATATCAGATATAATATAATGTGGCTTTTAGAAAATTATGTGTTTAATAAGTTTTCCGAGCTAAAAACGACACTAACATTTTTTTAAAATTATACTTAACCAGACATATTGAAAGTAAGCATAAGTTAAAGTAACCAGACATAAGAAACTATACTTAACCAGACATATTGAAAGTAAGCATAAGTTAAAGTAACCAGACATAAAAACTATACTTAACCAGACATATTGAAAGTAAGCATAAGTTAAAGTAACCAGACATAAAAACTATACTTAACCAGACATATTGAAAGTAAGCATAAGTTAAAGTAACCAGACATAAGAAACTATACTTAACCAGACATATTGAAAGTAAGCATAAGTTAAAGTAACCAGACATAAAAACTATACTTAACCAGACATATTGAAAGTAAGCATAAGTTAAAGTAACCAGACATAAGAAACTATACTTAACCAGACATATTGAAAGTAAGCATAAGTTAAAGTAACCAGACATAAGAAACTATACTTAACCAGACATATTGAAAGTAAGCATAAGTTAAAGTAACCAGACATAAGAAACTATACTTAACCAGACATATTGAAAGTAAGCATAAGTTAAAGTAACCAGACATAAGAAACTATACTTAACCAGACATATTGAAAGTAAGCATAAGTTAAAGTAACCAGACATAAGAAACTATACTTAACCAGACATATTGAAAGTAAGCATAATTTAAAGTAACCAGACATAAGAAACTATACTTAACCAGACATATTGAAAGGATGAATGAAGACCGACTGACAAAAAAAGTGTGTATAAAAGGAATGTAATAGGTAAGCGTGGAAGGGGAAGACCTAGGAAAGAATGGATTGATCAGATAAGTGAGATTATGGAATTTACAGAGCGGAAACAAGAGAAGAGCATGCATGAAAAGAGTGATGAAATTAGATGAGATTAAAGAAGTATGCAAGGACAGAGTCAAGTGGAAGAACTTGTGTGGAGGTACCGGCCACGCGGCAGACAGGCGGCAGGATACAAGACAAGACAAGACAACCAAGCTGTACAGCCATTTCACACTAGACTTATTCTGCCACCGGTTTTCCTATCCGGCGCCGGGTCGAATGTTAGAAGTGTATGGAGATGTATGAAAGCTTTCATACAGTGTGTCCGATAATTCATAGACAATCCGGGCAGAATGCGTTGTGTCTGAAAAGGTTTTTTGAACTTTTTCACATAAAAGTAATTCTAACCGGTTTGTCCATTGAACATCGTTATACACTAAATGGACTTCCAAGACGGCATCGGATTTAATAAAAAAAACATAGTCAAATCGGATAGACGTGTGTTGCGGGAAAGGACGTTACAACCGCTTAATCTTGTTTAATCTCAAGAGTTCCTTTCTGGGATCATTGACTGTGGTTTGTCGGAGCTAGAGATTTCGGACGTTTCGCCCATGTCTGCGATGGGCAACTTCAGCAAGTTGTTGATGCTATGTGATGTTGAAACTATTATGAGAATAAACAGCCAACTCGGGGTATTAGAATGAAATGACGGCACTACTTTATTTTTAGTGGGGGTTTCCCAGCTCCCGAGGGGGCTGGTTCTTATTCGTTAATAATAATAATAAATCTTTATTCCAGCTAGGTCACGCGGAGGGTGCAAAACGAGACCAACCAAATAAAAATAATACATTAAGTTGAATTATTTTCTTAAGGCTGAGTGAAAGTGAAATATATTTTTATTTTGACTTATCTGACACCCTTGGTGAGGATCGAACTCTAGCCCTCTGGCATGAAAAGTAAGCATTTTACCAACTTAGCTATCGACCTGCATTATTACAGAGAATCTGGATCTAAGCATGGAGGTATATATGGAGGGGCTGTGAATTAGATTTAGTACCAATCGACATGATGCCTTTGACACCATACATTGTTAATAGTGCTGTCTCGCTCACGACATATGAAATGCTTTTGTTATTTTCTATGTAAGCAACGTGTCTCTACTCCGTCTTCAATCTATGTAAATATCACCATGGAAACCCATGGTAACTATGGTAACGTGTTTGTTACTAGTGTTGTTGAAATTATGAAAATATCTGATAAATTCCAAAATTCAAAAATGTTCCCACCTCATTATGTACGGGATGATTTTTATAAGTATCTATTACCGCGAGCATAGAAGTTACATACTTGAAGAAGCAAGTACCTAGTTATTTGAACATCACTTCTAGAAATGGCTGTCACTTTCGCGAACAAAATATTTCGACAAACGAAAAATAAATTTTATCAACGTAATCATATAGAATAGTGATTAAAGTGAAATATTATTCCATGTTCTATAACTCATTTACTCTCTTTTGTTGGCACGTTTAGAAAATACCCAGTTTGGCATTTATATGGATTTTTTTTCCCAATTAGGTAACACACCTGTTGATAGTTGGAAGGTTACCGATAGACTGAATTTGGATTTTAGTGTGATGAGTGGGGTAGCGTATTTCTAATTCTCAAAGGATTGATTTCTTAGCCCATCCAGTATCGATGGATCTAAAGACATTCTCATAGCATTGTTTTTGAATACGGACGCTAATGTGTGTTATCGCCATTGGCGTAACGCGTAGCTACACACTGGTAGTTGTGATGTAATTTAGAGTTGTAAGTTGATTACCATAACGCCAGTTTGATACCTACCACATCCGAATCCCCGACACAGATTTTACCGCGCGCTAACTATAGTCTGATGCTAATTGTTGTACCTAGATGACAACTTTTAGCAAGTTTGCTACTTTTTTCCAGTAACGTAATCAACATTTTTTTAGATTCTGAAAATAAGATTTTGAGTAATCTACGATGTATAATCAAAGTTGAAAAGATATATTAACATTCAAAACTCATATCAAATGCATGCTCACAAACAGACACGTGTAAGTTTGCATCTACAAATGCTGAATGTGTACTTACAAATTAAAACTAAACCTCTAATGACTATAAACCCTGCAACTTTTGCCGACCTTCCCTGAATCAGGGGTAACATTGGCAAAGTGAACCATATTTACAGTGAGGGTGGTCAGCCTCAGACCAGCCTATAATTAAAGAGTGATATGAAAAAATGCAGGCACAAAAAATTCTGAACTTGCCAATAATGGAAAAAATTGTATCACAGAAATAAATAATCTGAATGTAACTGTTTTTTTTGTGAAACTCAAGATACCGAGAAAAAATGTTCCGATGTGTACCCATTTAATTCGTTACTGCACTGCTGTCTGAATGTAGAGCATTCTATATGTCAATTGTATGTATAGTTACGCTTGTGTGTTAATTAGCCTCGTTAGGTATTTTCAATACAATTTTTCACGAGAGGAAGGCGTGCCAAATTTAATACGAAAATTATTTCGTACTGTACCTCTAGTTACTAGTACTAGTTAATACTCAATAATGTCGTAAACAGAGAAAGTATACTGTAGATACAATAGTGCCTCTAGTTAGTGTTTTAGTTTCCATGTATATACTTTAGTTTACGTGATGGTTGAGAATCTAAGCAATTTTTTATACTCGGGTTACTGTTTTTGGCCATAGACTTTATGAGTGAACAAAAAAATTGTTGAACCTCCGAGCATCTAATCTAAATCTAAATCTAAGTTGCAAAGATATGTATCATTTGAGATTCATACCAAAAGCATTCCCACGAGCAGACACGCATAATTTCGCACTCACACATGCCGAAAGTGGACCTAAAATATAAAAAACCCAATCTCAAATGAACATAAGCCCTGCAACTCTTGCCGACCTTCCCTGAAACAGGGGTGACATTGGTAAAGTGAACCATTTTTTACAGTATGGGTGGTCAGCCGCATACCAACCTATAAGTCAAGGAATCATAATACGAGTATAAAACGTTGCGTTAGCTCCTTCGATCGGTAAATGTTTTTTTTATTGAAAACGAAATCACTCAATAGGACTGCCCTCGTGTATTTCATACATTTTCGATTTACGCCGTAGAGGCGAGTTTATGTATATTTTATTACTCAGGATACTGAAACACTCCTAAATAATTATTAATGTAAGTTTTTCTTCACTACTTGATTTATTTCTTCGAGCACTTTTTATGTTATGACACCATTATCAAGAGAACAACCAACCCACAAAAATTAACCAACTCGTGATGAAAAAGTTTGTGTTTTATTTTTACATTATTAATTTAAAATAAATCTTCACAATGTGGACACACAAACTTATTCATGGATTATGTTGCCATGCTGTACAAATGGTTTCACTTTGCCAATGTCACCCCTGTCTCAGGGAAGCACGGCAAGAGTATGCCCATTTGAGATTTGGTTTTTATGTTGTAGGTTCACATGCGGCATGTGCAAGCGCGAACTTGTACGTGTCTGGTTGTGAAAATGTATGTAATGTGAATCTCCAATGTAAGATATCTTTGCAACTTAGATTAGATGTTAAAACCTATTTCTGGCCAGGCAAAATACGTTTTCTCTTCACAATTTTTTTTTTATAAAAAAAAATCTAACCACTTTTACCCCTACTGAAATATGATCACAATTTCAATTGAGTATTTGAAACTGCTGAAAAAAAATATGCGTTTGACATTGTCAACATGTAGCCGGTATGGTATCGAAACATTTAATTGGCAATTGCGTGATTAAATTGATTGGATTTATGGCTCTATAATCTATAATCTAAGTTGCAAGGATATATTCATTCAAAGCTCTCAGATGTATGCCCACAAACAAACACGTGTAGTTCGCGCTTACAAATGCTGATTGTGTACTTACAAATAAAATCCAAACCTCAAATGAACATAAGCCCTGCAACTCTTGCCGACATTCCCTGAAACAGGGGTGACATTGGCAAAGTGAACCATTTTTTACAGTATGGGTGGTCAGCCTCATACCAACCTATAAGTCAAGCTCTCTAAGCGAAAATTAAAATCGTGAATTGCCGCGCTTTGTACTCCGAGTATAAAACGCTTCATAAAAAGCCCTCGATCGTGTGAATGGAAAAACGTATGAAATAAACTATAGCACAGTTAGTGAGTGATTTACTTTTCATACTGTTACGTTTTTGCGGGTTCAATTTAATAAAAACTTCTGTTAATTTATTTCACACAATTTATATTAGGATTGTGTTCACATTTGTTTCGAAAACCGAGTGGTTTTTTAACTTTTCAGCTCGACGGCTCTGATACAAGTCTCTCCGCAAAGCGTCTTGGTCTCTATTTGTAGGTGTATAAGAGTTATTCTGGCACATGCGAGATCATGCTGGAATTTTATTTTTTTAGAATATTCGAGCAAATACTTATACAATATCGAATACATCATACAAGTAACCTACGTCGACACGAGACGCAGACACTTTTACACAAGTAAAAATACACAGACACACAATCACACATTCGTAACTATACATTTTTCCATTACTGATTCCTTGACTTATAGGTTAGTATGAAGCTGACCACCCATTCTGTAAAAAATGGTTCACTTTGTCAATTTCAACTCTGTTTCAGGGAGATCGGCAAAAGTTGCAGGGTTAATTTGTAAGTACACATTCAGCATTTGTAAGTGCGAACTTACACGTGTCTGTTTGTGGGCATGCATTTGATATGAGTTGTGAATGTTTATTATATCTTTGCAACATAGATTATAGAGGAGTTTATATAAATAGAGACCAAGACATACACAGACACACTTACACAAGTAAAAATACACAATCACACATTCGTTACAATTAATTTTTCCATTTACCCGTTTTATACTCGGGGTTGTAATTAAAATCAGCGCTACCGAAATGGCCGAAAGCAGTTAAGGGATGATGTACGAATGTCCGGTGTCAACTGCGATGAGATATGAATGTCGTTAAATTTACAATGATTTGTGTATCGTTATGAGAGAATCGTTGGAAATTGCTTGATTTATAGGAGTTTGTCTGGCTGTAAATATCAGAATCAAATTGCTCTTAAAATTTTCAAATTGTGATGATTTCATAATTTGATTATATTACATAAAATGATTTCATAATTTCGCGCTCACACATGCCGTATGTGGACCTACAATATAAAAAACCCAATCTCAAATGAACATAAGCCCTGCAACTCTTGCTGACCTTCCCTGAAACAAGGGTGACATTGGCAAAGTGAACCATTTTTTTTACAGTATGGGTGGTCAGCCTCATACCAACCTATAAGTATTACTATTGAGTATTTTTCTTGCGTCTTTTTATGACCATCCATTCATTCCAAAGTCGCTGCTGATTGCGGAAAAAGATGTGTCTTTATTGCCCTTCTGAAATTTGCCTCTTAGTCCGTCGTCCGCAGTCCTGCTGGCAGAGAGTTCCAGGCCATGGGCGCAGCAACACGGAAAGCCCGATCACCAAACACGTAGTCAGGCTTCTCCTTGGAAGCTCCAGGGTACTGCCAATGGTTTGCGCTGACCTCAGTGTCCACCCTCTCGTCAACGCATTGTATTTTCAATGAGCTGTAGCAGGTATTCGGGAGCTGCTCCATGCAGCACCTTGTGTGGCATTACGCATAGCTTGAACTTTACCCTCTCAGGTATACGGAGCCAGTGAAGCTTTACTTCAGGAGTAGTATAATGTATATCAGTAGCGAAGGGTGCCATACGATTCGGTTCCCATCGGCTTCCCTTTTAAAATGATGTAACAAAGTAGTTAAAAAATATAGGCACAAAGTAAAGAAATACATTTAAACCAAAGAAACAATACGTATTTTTTCCCCATTGAAACCATTCAGTCTATTTTATTATCATTTTTGCCTCATTTTAAACGGGAAACTGATGGGAATCGGCTTGTATGGCACCCTTCGCCACTGATGTATATACAGCGTTAAGAAAAATACCACCCTTGTATAACCTATAAGAATGAAAGAAATTGAGGGATGACGAGGCCTCGGTAGGAGATAGATGTCTTAGCTAAGAATATGAGGAAGAGGACGGGCGTTCGAAGTGTGGAGGAGCTGTTTCGGATGTTGCAGGACAAGGACATGCTCACCGCGGTGATCGCCAACGTCGAGGTAACCGACAGGGCACATAAAGAAAAATAATAAATGCTCTGAATTGATTTGATACCAAAATAGCGTTGTGTGAAGAATTTTTCATGTTTTTCTTTTAAATAAATTCCTGCAGAGGAATGCTATTATTGCACCTGTTAAGTATGCTTGGCCAGAAACAGGTATTAATATTATCAAGTAATAATTCATTTTTATTATTTATTTTAATGAATAATTACCCATTGACATTGTTGAACCACAGTCAAAGGACTCAAACCGGCATTATTTTATTTCAAACACGCTAGTCTTAGTTATCGTCTTGACCAATTATAACTTTGATATTATAAGTTGTAAAGGCATTTCCATTACGGGGAGGCCTATTTCTAACTGCGTTAAATTCCAATCCACATATTTGCCGTAGCGATTTACCCCACACGTGTTAGAGGTCTGAGGGCTCATTCCGCACGAGCACACTTCCCTAGCCTATTCAGGGATTTTTCTTTTCATGTGAAAAAGCCAGGGAGCTCAAAGAGGAATACTCAAGCAGAAAAGCGCTTTAAATACAATCCTATTTTTTTAAGGATTTTATTGATTTTGTTTGTAAATCATTTCTGACACCCTCGGTGGGATTCAAACCAAGGTCTCACCATTGAATGCAAGCACTCTACCAACTGAGAAAGGATTTGTTTATAAAATTATTTATGAACACAACAAAATGGAATTAGAATATTGGTCAATGAGCTTTTGCCCAAGTCCGCAACAGTGTTTGTTTGTGTGTGCTTTTGTAGTGGCGGCTCCAAAAGCATGGAACCGACTGCTACATGTGGTGTGTGACGGTAGTCACTTCAAGAGACGTCTCAATACCGATATGTTCACCGAATCTTTTAGGGTGCGATTGGAATGAAATGAGTCACAGTCCACAGTTTCATTTTGATCATTTCACTTTCACGCTGAAGAAGCCCATCGTAGGCATCGTCTACGATGAACATAAAACAAATGAACATAAACCCTGTCACTTTTAGCGACCTTCCCTGAAACAAGGGTGACATTGGGAAAATGAATTTTTTTTTAGAGTACCTTTGAGTGGTCAGCCTCATACCATTATACTAGAAAGAGTTGAGGGATGACTAGCTCCAGCCCGATTCCAATCCGAGCTCTCGGCATGGAATGTAAGCACTCTACCAACTGAGCTATCGACCGGAGAAGAAGAAGATTTTACTTGACTCATTTTATAGAGTGAAAAGTTGTACTAGGGGTACGGAGTGAGCTCCCCGTTGCTCAGCGCGACTTTAGTTGATATATCGGCGTGTCAGCTAATGCGAGCGGCGGGGGAGGGGCTTGTAAGCGACTTAGTAAAGTTTGACATCAATATTGCCGCATGGCGTCGCTGCTCCACAATACGCGTGTTGTTACCACCAGCCATTACAACCAGCACCTTACACAACGGGCAGTATATGTAAGTGTTGAGGCAAGTAAGGCGTTGCCATTAGTATAAATCAGTGTAAAGTGGTTTTTCATTGTAAAAGAAAATGTGAACTAAATGCGAAGCATATAATGGACTCATGAATTGACATAGACAATGTTGTGGCGTGACTCAGCTGGGTTACTAAGGAAAATCTAAATGAATATTTTGTAATATTGGCTCAGAACAAAAGGCTCATACAAGTGTGCTATTTGCTGGCCAAAAAATGTTCGAAATGCAAATTTGAAAAAGGATTAACCAACATTTGCCTGGCCAGAAACAGGCATTAACATTATCAATTAAAAATTATTTATAACGATTTCGCCTCATAAGGCATCTTCAGGATCGATAACAATGACTCCATTATGGTCTGCCCTTGCACACGTCCTTTATTCCCTCGACAATCATCACTCTCTTTATGCGTTTCCCTTCTAAACTTAACTGTTGATAAAGGTAACATACTAAATAGTGACCAGTTGTTTCCAATCTGGAAGCGATTTGGTCCTTTAGGGGGGCGAATATTACGAGGGGGCGATGGAGCGTCAGGGGAGCAATAGTTCCGTAAAACCTGAACCTACCTCTCCTCCTCCACAATCTTCTTTTAGGCATGAGAAGGCGATGGGATTATCTGTTTACGCAAAATGGGACGATTGGCGAAAAAATTATGGTGTTCTAGACGTTTGGGCAATTTACCACTTATAACTTTATACTTACACTTATCTGATGACCTCGTGTGCTAAGTTTTACAGCCATTAGGGAAACTCAACACAAAGCGTTAACGCAAATAATGGCGGTCTTAAGAGCCCGCCGTACCTTAAAATTGATATTTTCAAATAGATTTTTATGAGCTTATTAAAAGTATAACAACATAAATCAATTACCATTTAAATGCTTGATTTTCTGGTTCCGGGTTTTGACCGTGGTCCATGTTTCAATTTAAATGTCTCACTTACTTGGACAAAATTAAAGTACCGTCCAGCCTTACAGCAACTGGGTCTTGCTTGAGAATTGGCACTTTCTATAGCTATAATCAAGCTCGTACTTGAGGTGTAATTCACACAAAAGCAGGGCTCACAAAATAAATCTTCTTAGTAACATTATTATTGTTAGTATTAAATGTAGCAGACAATACGGACTTGAATTAAAAGCTTTTTGACAATGTTCAATAATTCAAGTTGCAAATTGAATCAGCAAGTTTTCCCTGCAAATATTGCCGGGGATTGCGTAATTCGCTTACTGGAAAAACATCGTAATGTAATTAGGCGCAGAGTCGCGGAGAGCTGGCTCATATTAGCCAACTCAGTACACGTGGAAGTGGGAGGAATCGATAAGCTACTTGCGAAAACTATTCGGCATTGCGAAAGCCCAGCCTCACACTTCCACCCGGGTAAGCGTATCATAGAACGCTCATGCAATGCTATTTTTTTTTGTAGCGGAAGGCTTTCCCGATGGTCGCGAACCGACCCAGCAGTGATTCTAGATTTACCTGTTCGTCCACTAGAGAAAACAGCAAAAAAACGAAGTTACTGACTCGGTGCAATGCCATCGAGATGCGTTTCTTACTACTGCGTGCCAATCATAAAGGATGTACTGTTTCGGTGTGCTCGCAGCAGCATTTTATCTTAAAAAAATGTTTTAGACTGTTGTCGTAGATGGTGCTTTTACAAGAGGAATGTACCAAATACCGCCAACTTAACCTTGACCGACCCGCAATCTATTGCGTCCCTTCAGTGCTTGTTTGGCTTGGCTCGAGTGTACATAATAATATTTAAAATAGTGATTTATTATAATCAGTTCATCCTTAATCGTCGTGCAGAAAGGGTGCCTCCTTTGCACGTTGGTTATGATGCCAGGGAAAAGTTGAAAAGAATGTCAGTTAGAGAACTGCAGTAAGGCATAAGAGTAAGCCTTTACCAAATACAGGCCGCCAAAGATCCATCCAGCCTTACAACAACTGGTTCTTGCTTGTACAATGGGCGTTTTTTATAGCGACGACCAAGCTCCCAGAGGGATGCTGAGGTGTGATTCACATACAAACAGTACTCAACAAATTAATTATTTATCAATATATTTTTGCAATGTATTGTAGTAAGATCTCTGAAAATCCGGATGTACCTAAACTTAATATTTAAAAATATTTTTTTATCGGGAAATTGTACTATTCGAAAAAAAGTCTCTCAGAGTAATTTCAATGTTTTTTTCTGCAAATATATAAAAATGTAATGTAATGTAATTTCATTTAACACATGGCTTCAGAATGGCGGCAAAGTCGCAAGAAAAAACTTTTTTACTTAAATAATAATTCAGGCGAGAGAGACGGTCGTCCTCTGAAACAGATAGTTGCCCCCTTGGACCTTTTAAAAGAATATTTTTTACCATCCCCGGTAATATTTCACCCCGGTATGGTAGCGGTATATTTTAGTGTGAAATGTACCATTTATCATTTTTTGTTTTATACTGCGTTGAGTTTTCTTTTTTATCACATATTTTATATCGTTATTCTCGGCATTTTCCGACACTTTGGTGAAGAAAAAAAGGCTTCTTTTGTTCCTTTAATAAAAGATACAACGTAATACCGTTTCCCGAAAAGTTGTTTATATTTTTACTTCATTGAAAAATTTGACACTAATTATATTTTTGTTTTGGTGTGTTCATTTCATTTCATGTGGTGCTTTTTTCTGAATAATGTTTTTTTTTCTGAGTTTGAAGGAAATCGTAACTTTTGTGTGTAGGTATCTAAAGGTACAATTATAGATAGATACATCAAAATTTTGTACTCTACTATTGCATGGAAGGGTAGACACCAAACCGTTGCCTCGAAAACAAAGTCAGTATCTTTAAAATGTGTGTGTACCGTTGGATTCTAAACCCCCTGGATGAATGGAGTCTCAAATGCCGAAAGACTTTACCGCCGCGTATGAATACTAGACTGATGATCGTCAAAAGGTTTTCGACATTTAGTTTCGGCCACATAATGAGAATTGAGAAATATGGGCCATACATCTCGTCCTACAGGGAAGAATTGAGGGACGACGAGCTCCAGGCCAAAGAAGATCATCTTGGTTGAAGAACCTAAGACAGTTGTTTGACAGCATAAAATTCTATCATAATCCCTCAGTTTTCATTTCTTTACTTATGGCCGGCAGAGCTTAAAATTTTTCTAGGCCATTAGACCGCGTCAAAGGCGAAGATCCAAGCCCTACATGCATTTCACTTCTCCTGGTGTGGCTTCGTGGAGGTCTTTCAGAGGGAGGGCACTCTTGCACAATGTTCCGGACAGTCTGGTTCTCCGCCTCACAGTCACATCTGGAAGTGCAGCTAATCCCCATCTATGGAGCAAAGAGTTGCAATGGTCTTCCTGGGTGCGGACCTTATTTAAGGTCGTCCACAGTCCTCTCGGAAGATGAACCCTGGGACCTCCTGGTGTGGCAGAGTGATCAGATCTTCAATGAAGTAGCATAATATAAATAAGAATATACACAGACAATCCGGAAAGTATTCGTACTGTGTGAAAGTAGCGTAATGCTGCCAATATTTGGCGGTTAAATGGTTAGTGTAGGCCGCTATTTGATCGCCTATATTACTTTATGAGTTTGAGGAGTCGCTGAATTGGAATTTACGAGAGATGTCAATGTTTCACCATTCGCAGTTCGACACGCGCCACTTTACTCAGATAAATTATGTGCCGGCAGCTCAAGTAGAGCACATGATGAATTATTCTACAGGGCTGGGTGTTATTTTATGTTATCCTGTTGAATTATTCGCAAAATGGAACATCTACAAATAGAGAGAAATGAATGAAGGAAAATTCGACGAAATGCTCAATATTCATGTGGAAATATTTACAGTTTAAATAGTTTCACATCTATACGTACATACGTATGTAGTAAAGCCATTCCCGTTTCAGGAAAGGCCCGCAAGAGTTGCAGGACTTATGTTCATTTGAAATTGGGTTTTCATGTTGTAAGTTCAGGTGCGATAGATTGGTATGAGGCTGACCCTCCATACTGTACAAAATGGTTCACTTTTGCTCATGTTGGAGGCATTTGTAGAACCGGAGGCGGAAATTTAGAATTTATTGGAATATGAGATAAATAAATGGAAATGATCTATAATCTAAGTTGCAAATATAAACTACATTTAAGATTTGTATCGAACGTATTCCCACAGACTCATTTAAGAACGCGCTTAAACATGCCGCATGTGAGCCTACAATGTACAACCTAATCTCAAATGAACATAATCCCTGCAACTCTTGCTGACCTTCCCCGAAACAGGGGTGACATTGATAAAGTGAACCAATTTTAATGATTTTTTTAAATGATGGGAGATTGATATCCTGTGTTTCCATGTTTTAATGCCATTTTTAACAAAAATGGCATTAAAATCCACCATTGGTACTAAACGGATTATTTTTACGTGACACAGATTCTATACTTAGATCATGCGTGACTTTTTCGTCGCAAGGACGAAACTATTAACGTTAATTTAAAAACGAACGCGTTAAACAATGGATTCTAATTGTTCACAGCTCATTCGATAGTTCAGTAGGCTCAAATCTCTACAAAGAAAATGTAATAATTATAATATTAGGATGATTTATTTGGTGAGCGCAGTATTTGTGTGAATCACACCTCAAGAACCCTCTGCGAGCTTGGTCGTCGCTATAGATAGCGCCGTTTCTCAAGCAAGACCCAGTTATTGTATGGCTGGATGGACCTTTGGTGACCGGTCTTTGGTAAAGGTTTATGAATTTTTCAACCCAACTAAGAACATATCTGAAAACATAAATGGTATATTCTTTAGTGCTCCACCGGGATTCGAACCCACAACCTTCCATTTACGAGTCTCAAGCGTTACCACTAGACTACGGACCGGTTATCTATAATATTAGTTGCGAAGAGACATTAACATTTAAAATTAATATTAAATGCATGCCCACAAATAGACACGTGTAAGTTCGCGCTTACAAATGCTGCATGTGTACTTAAAAATGAAAATCCAAACTTCAAATGAATTCAGGGGTGACATTGGAAAATTGAACCATTTTTTACAGTAGAGGTGGTCAGCTTCATACCAACCTATAAGTCAAGGAACATGCATTTCTATAATCTATAATATGTACTCTCATAGTAGTAGTTATATCTCTATTGTTGTAAAGTGTAAATTGTCGACCTTTCGCTGGCGTCGTAGCCAACGTCTTCAGGAGGCACCTTTTCTACATTACTATTGAAGATAAATTCAACGATAAATAACGATGAACGCTGTACAGAAAAGGTGCCTCCTGAACACCTTGCTACGACGCCACCGAAACGTCAAGAATAATGTAAATTCTCCCATGACGGTTTATCTTATATACCTAACCGGAAAGTGTTATTTATTTGAAAATTAAAATTTATTCAGGGTTATTTACACCATGTTTGATCCATATTCGATCCGTGAATCATCATTTTTTGTATTGAAAATTTACGTTAGATGACGCTTGAGCCATGAGTTATCTCTGTGTGAATAACACCGCTTCTTATTTGTTAATAATATGTCAAACGATCACTTTGCCAGTGTCACCCCTGTTTCAGGGAAGGTCGGCAAGAGTTGTAGGGCTTATGTTCATTTGAGATTGGGTTTTTAATATTGTAGGTCCACATGCGGCATGTGTGAGCGCGAAATTATGCGTGTCAGCTTGTGGGAATGCATTTAGTATTTATCTCAAATGAGACATATCTTTGCAACTTAGATTTAAATTTTAGATAGTAACTCCAGTTTAAGTTTTACGATATTGTCATGTCCAATCACACCTCAAGATCCCTCTGAATGCACTGATGTAGAATTTAACCAGCAATATCTGTGTATAACACCCTTTTCAGACAGATATTTGTAGTATGTATGAAATTGGACGTTTCCCAATTTTCTTGAGAAACCCTTAAATTAATGCGATCACGCACGCGAACCATTTTTTCGCCAGAGATACATCCATTCCAGAAATCATATCGTCCACTTTAGTATAATGCGTCCAATCTTCCAGGCAGACTGGGGCGAGAATCTCGGCTGAAAGGGTGTGAAAAATGTACGGCAGTCTCAGGCCGTGACGTATTCCACCCCCGAGGTTTTCAATTGCCCTGGTAGTTGGTTGGATATTTGATTCCGGGTTCAGATGAGATGAGGTATATTTTCTGTATTCAAACACATTTCCAGATTTAAACTTTGACAGGGTCCGTAATGAATGGGTTTTGGGGTTCGGTTAAATGATTGGAATGAGAGGGATGAATGATCTGAAAAAGAATGCTGTCACAACAAATGAAAAATGCACTCAACGCAACTAATCTACACATTAGATTATTGATTGTAGATTATAAAAAAAAAAACGCAACTAAGCTACACATATAGTGTAACTTCTTGCCGCGTTATCCCCGAAGGGGTCGCATGTGGCGAGTTGAACCTGTTTATTTTTACAGGTAAGGGGGCCGGCCTTACGCCAACCACTTCAGTTGAAGTGGGGGTTTCCCAGCTCCCAAGGGGGCTGGTACTCATTTCTTGTGAAGGCTGAGTAAACCTTGCCGGTATTTTTATTATGGGGTTTGAAATAAACACCGAAATAGGAAATCATTTCTGACACCCTCCTCGGTGGGATTCGAACCCGCGCTCACGGGGTAGAATGCGAGCACTCTACCAACTGAGCTATCGACCGGACTTATAGATTAATGCAATTATTATAGATTAATGCAATTATGGCATGCATTTATGCCTGCTTTATGGCATGCATTAAATATAAGCCTTTAATGTTAGTATGTATAAGATTATGTGAGATAAATTAAAAGTGATTTCAGACCCAACATTTACGCTTTTCATTTGTTCTGTGAAACTGCCCTTGCCTCATCCCTTGGCGGGCTCATGTCTTCCCTTCAAACCTCAACTCACATCTTAATACAGTTCTACCAACCCTTAGTTTCCACGGCAGATCGGTGACAGACAACTCGTCTACAGACAGCTCGGCTACAGGCAAATCAGTCACATGACAGTTCATCCGCACGACTTGTTGGTCAAGGACATTTTTGTCACATCAATATATGGTCCGCAGACAGCTCTATTACAGAAAATTACAGTAATTACAAAGGTTTTTGGAGAGCACAAGTTATCTATGGTTAAGCTGTATGTAAACCGTATCGCCACCTTAAAGGTAAAACTGAATAAGTACTGATTCATTGACTTGGGAAATCGTAGATAAAACATTTTATCGGGTGTAACTTCTCATAGTAAGTGAACTAAATATAAGGCAGTGCTCATGACAAACTTCTAAACTACAGGATTTTCAAACTTTTTAAATGTTTTCTCTCGTGGAAAATAGGGAAAAGGTGTATTTATCTGAGAAACCCCATGTTAGCTTATTATGTGACTTATTCAGTTGTAACTTTAAGGTATCGATACATTGTATGTGACCGAAATGTCGTTGACCGAAAAGTTGTGTAGACGAACTGTCGTTTGACTGAATTTTCCGTGACCGATGTGTCTATGGAGGACTTATCTGTGACCGAATAGTTAAGTGGACGGACTTTCGTGTGACCGATTTGTCATGGGACCCCCCACACGTCTTAGTACAATTCTACCAACCCTTATCATAACTACATCACTTCTCTAGTGGAAATTTCAGTTTAATGTTTAAGGCACAGGACGCAGTTTTGAATGCTAATTTTATTGCGTTATCGGTGAGAATGGTCGACGGATTTATGAGACATCTGAACTAATAAGAACCGTGCATCCCACACAGGCACATGTACTTACATAAAACCAGGAAATACATGGTAAAATGCATTTAAAAAACTTAATGTTAAAAAGTCACATATTTCGACAATTTGACATAATATTGCAGGTTTTTTTAATAAAAATACGTACGCGTGTATTTCCTTAAAATCATATTCTCCTTCTTTCGGTGTCACTTCTAACGAAGAACGGCATATTAAAAATATCGAAAGCGCTTACATCCAGCCGAATTCAGTTACAAAAATGGTCTAAGATTTTAGATTCCCTTTTTTTAATTTTTCGTGGACCCCCATTTTTATGCCACGCCAATGTATGAATTTCCCGTGGACTTATTAAAAATTCAAATAAAAATCAGCCTCCAAACGAATCTTCAAACAGTACTAGCAATAATTTGAATTTCCTTTAAACTAGGTTATTATTTTGACCAAGTTTTCCAGCGCTAGATGCACTACGGCATAATTTCACAATATTTCAGTTTTCAGGACAAAAGCACTGAAATTATGTAAAGCGCCCTTTGTTCAGGCAGCCATTGTGCCGAGTAAAATCTACATTTAATTACAAAAAACTACCCACATTACAAGGCTTCGCTTTTTATTCCGTTCTTGTTTTCCCGCTCTACTTGGGAAAATGAATTTTGCATGCAATAATAGTGTGGGGAAAATACAAAGGAAATCGACTAATTTTCCAAAAAATATCATAACTAAGCAAATTTACTAGTTTTTCTAGGCAAACATCCTTGACTAATAGCTTGTGGAAGGTTTCGGGATGAGTGGACTGTATTTTTGCTTTCTTGCTTCCACAGGGGGCTCAACCGCTAGGATCTCTATATATTCCCCAAGGAACGGGTTACTGGTTACACCAACAGAATCAAAAAGCAACTGCAGGGACTAACTTTGAGCTGCTCCGGTTTATGAAGGCGAATCCAGCGTTGGCGAAGCGGATGGTTTCGTTCTTTCGGCGGTGCGGGATGCAGGGATAAACCATATTTCGCGATGATGATGCGGGAACAAACGACGTTGCGCGATTCGGGATGCGGTGCGGGGATTGAGTTAGCGAAAGTCGAACAAATATCGACCTTCGACGGCGCTAGATAACAGATCGATGTACTAAATGCACGGGGCCTGTGTGGCCAACGCACTTGCTCGTAAATCCCCGAAATAAATTAAATGATTAATTGGCACAAACAGGTTGGTATGAGGCTGACTGAGAAAGTGAGAACTCAGGGACGCTGAAAAACCTGCGACAATTGTTCAACAAAAGCAAGAAGTCACTGTTTTGAGCCGTAGCATCCTAAGTAAAAAAAAACATCATGCTCACCGATCTTCGATAGAAGTAGCACCAAAAGAACAGAAAAAGGGTCTGACCCCCATGCTGTAAAACTCGGTTCATTTTTGCCAATGCCACCCCAGTAACAGGGAAATATAGCAGGAAGTGTAAGGTTTATATTCATGTGAGGTTTGGTTTATTTTTTATGTACACATGCTGCAAAACGTGAACTTACATGTGCCTGCTTGTGGGCATGCATTAAATATGAGTCTTAAGTGTCTATATATATATCTTTGCAACTTAGATTATACATTAAAAAGATTAACATTTTTATCATGAATACTTAAACTTCAATAACAAAAAGGCATTTGACATCAATGGCCATATTTCTAAGCAGTCACACAAACAATTATTTTGAAAAGGTACTTTTAGCTCAACAACTCCATGTAAAAATTGTTAAATCTACTTAACGAGGTGAAAAAGTCAAAAAGCACACGCAGCTACGAAAATCGATAAACACTTAAAAGGTTGCGCCTCGAGTTTTTCCTATTATTTTTCCCATTTCATTCCCGCAGAGTACTTGTTAAAATCGTCCATTCGCCTTTTTGTGCCACCTCTATCGAAGATTTATTATTACATATTTTTGTGTGCACTACAAATAGTGTAAATATTGGTGACCATCATACCAATTTATACCTCTAATACTGCTGCACAAAAAAGTAATCTTGTGCTTCTGCCAAACAAATAACAATTATCTCAGTTACTTCAACCAAGATGTTCTCTGCAGTCAATACATGTTCACGTTTAAAGAAGTCCTTTATTTGGCGTGTTTTAGCCGCGTCGCAACTAACGCAACAAAGCTACACATATAGTGTAACTTTTTTGCCTCGTTGTTTTGTGGCGAGTTGAACCTAGTTATTTTACAGGTAAGGGGGCCAAGCACTTCAGTTGAAATGAAAGTTTCCCAGCTCCCGAGAAGGCTGGTACTCATTTCTTGTGAAGGCTGAGTAAACCTTGCCGGTATTTTATTTTGCGGTTTGAAATAAACACCGAAACGGGAAGTCATGTCTGACACCCTCGGTGGGGTTCGAACACGAGCTCACGGCATGGAATGCAAGCACTCTACCAACTGAGCTATCGATCGGACTAGCTAGCGTCCATAGAGCAACAACTAGCAATACGATTAATCGACGCTCTACTGTATATATATAGAAAGGTTATTTGTACTTCGAACCCACCCATTTTTAGCATTTTTTGTCTCAAAAAGATAAATTTAATTCCACACGACACGATGTCCAAATAAATAATTTCATTAAAAAGCTTAACCCAGCGGAGTTGTTTATTTCAATGGCTTTACCCTTTTTCCTGTAGCGAGTTTGAAACCTTATGTTTTCACTCAAGCGTAGCAATTTAACAAAAATGAATGGCAACTAAAACTTACATAAGGTGCGCTGTTTTAGTTTCTATGTATTTATATTGTAAACGCTTTGGCTGTGTAAAAATTTGGTGTTCTGACTGGTTAAATACAATTGATTTTTTTTTTTGAAGTGTTAAATGCCATCTACTGTCAAGTTGGTACTAATTGAACGATACCTCGCAATTTAGGTGACGTCATCTTGTTAGGCGAGTCACATTTGTGAATTTAATTACAACAGCTGATGACTCAAATGGAGTTCCAAGAGCACACTCATTGTTGTCAAGATGTGTTTTTAGTTATCATTTACACTTGAGATTTCGAAAAAATGATGACGTAAAATTTTTACAGCAACCCCACCCCCCCCCCCCTTAATGCGAATGACGTGGACGGCCACCTATTAAATGATTTAGTTTTATTATTTGTTTTTCTATATACGCTACGTTAAATACCTACTATGGAGAAAAGACGTGGATAGTAAAGGGTTGAAAAATATAAGAATGAGCAAAAAAAATCCCTTATGAACCATGCTCGCCTATATACTCTATATGTGTAGGGTAAAAATTTACGTTTATACTCAACCATACTGTAGCACTTTACTAAAAAAATGTACAGAAAATAAAACGCTCACTACAAGCGCTGTTTAAGTTTTCATAGATTTTTTGGTAAACACTGTTGCTGAGTAAGGTATTTTTTTCTAATACTTGGGTTGCTGTTTCGAAACACGGTCCCATTATTCAAATTCCACTATCACATAATTTCCATACCGTCCCTCCAGTGCTTGTTTGGCTTATATACCTGTAAGATTGTAAATTATAGATAAATTAAATAACTTTAATTTTATGAAAACATATATTTGTTTAGAATTTAAGACAGTTGAAGTTGCTTATTATTTATAGGAAACTACAATCACGTCGTTTAATTCTTTTTACAATCTTATCGACTTGCACGCGCACCGTCCGGCAAAATGGCTAATGGCTGTTCACCAGAAAGTAGGTAAATACCTGAGTGCCGACCGAGCGCTACAAATAAACAAGAATACCTATTAAAGGAGCTTAATACGTAGTTGTAGTTCCTTTACATCTCCCTCCTTCAAAAGAAAATTTTCCTCAAAATTTTCTCTTAAGCAAACATAAGTAACAGAGTAATATAACTTAAATATGTATAAATTGTTTAGTTATTGTATATAAGTAAAGTATAAGTTGTTGTTGTTTTTTTTTTTTTTTTTTTTTTTTTTATATGAGAATTGGTATGAGTTTTGTAATATGGAAGAGATTTGACTTCATTTTTTTATGTCCTGTATTTATTTCATAAATTGAATTTGAAATCTTCTGAGTAATTTGAAATGGACCAATTCTCAGCTCATCTAATTTATTTCTATTTAATTGGTTCCCATTCTCTACATACACCATATCCCCTTCATCAAAATTAAATTGAGTTCTATTTTTATTAAAAATCTGTGTATTGTAATTATGTGACTTTATAGAATTGTTTAATGCTATTTTTCTATCCCTAATCCAATCATCTTTTGTTTTATTTATTTTAAGTTCATTTGGCAAAAGTGAAACATCTGTACCATCCATGAGGTATTTTGGTGCAAACCCCGTAACTGTATGTTCTGTCATATTATATTTATCTACACATTGATGAGCTATGGTTGTCCATGCTGTTCTTTGACTTTTTTCATTGATTTTACATCTGATTTTGTTGACTAATGTTTGATTGAGTCTTTCATTTAAACCGTTAGAAAACGGGGCGTTCACTGCAGTAAAAATCATTGTTATTGAATTTTTATTACAAAATTTTTTGAATTCTTTCGAGTTTATACCCGGATATTGGTCGGTAAGGAGCATTCCAATTGTATTCGAATCTATTACATTATTGACTAGTTTAATAAAATCATTAGCATTTTGTGTTTTAGAGGTAACAATATAAGCGTATCGTGTAAAATGGTCTACTAGAAGATGTAAATATCTTTTAGTTGATCGTGAGCCTCCAAAACCTCCAATCGTGTCTATTGACACTATTTCAAAAGGTTTTGTGGCAGGGCCTAAATGTGACATCAGACCATACTTGTTTTGCCCTCTCTTTTTATTCTTTATACATATCTCACAGCTTTTACAATGTCTTCTAATATTTATTGTTAAATTTTTTTGCTGTATAAACTGTACTAATTTTGTTTTGCATTTGTTTTTCTCCTAAATGACACATGTTTTCGTGTACATTTTTAATAAGTTTTTTACTGAAATTCTCTGATAAAATAATTTTTTCACATTTTCTAAGATTTTTATAGTAAACATTGTGTTTTAATAATAGTTTTGTTTTATTTGTTTGTACATGTTCATTGTTTTTCTGATCTGTAACGATATCATTTAAATTGATCATGTTTACAATTTGTAATTGTTCATCAGTATCATTGTCTGCATCCAGTACTGGGTTCCTACTTAAACAGTCTGCTTCTAAATTTTCTTTTCCTGGAGCATATTTTATTTTAAAATCATACTGTGATAAATAATATGTCAAATCTCCTAACTCGTCATCTGTCCTAGCTTTAATATTTAAATTTTCCAATGGTTTATGGTCTGAATATACTGTAAATGATTTACCTATTAACCAGTATTGCCAATATCTTATTGCTTCTTTAATAGCTAAGCATTCTAAATAAACAGCTTTCTTTTTCTTTTGTAGCTGATTCAATTTTTTTGAAAAGTATGCCACTGGTTTGTTTTTTCCATTTGGTTGTGTTTGCTTTAGCACTGCTCCAATACCTTCTAAGGATGCATCGGTGTAAATATTTATTGGCAAATTCTGATCAAATATTTCTAATATTGGCTGAGAGCATAATAAGTTCTTAACTTGTTCAAAAGAATTTTGACAATCTGCAGACCAATTAAATTTCTGATTTTTTCTAAGTAAATTATGAAGAGGTTCTAAAATTACCGCACTTTTAGGTATATATTCATGATAGAAATTAATTTTTCCCAAAAATTGTCTAACATTTTTCTGAGTTTTCGGTGTGGGGAATTCTTTTATAGAAACAAGATTATCTCTTATTGGTCGTACTGTATTATTGTGTATTATGTGACCGAGATATTTCACTGAGTCTGCAGCAAATGTACACTTTGTAAATTTTAATCTAAAACCTTCACTTTTTATAGCTTCTAACAATTGTGTGAGATGGATAATGTGCTCGGAAAAAGTCTTGGAAAATACTAGGATATCATCTATGTAGTTAACTGCATAATCAGTAAGCTTATATTTTCTTAACATGTTACCTAGTATCCTTTGAAAAATAGCTGGTGATGTTTTTAACCCAAAAGGTAAACACGTCCATTGATAATGCCCGTCCTGCGTCACAAATGCAGTTTTTTTCCTGTCTTCAATTTTCAGCGGGATTGACCAAAAGGCTGAATTGATGTCTAGCGTTGTAAAATATGATGAGTTTCTTGTCTTAATCACTAAGTCGTCGATCAGTGGAAATGGTTGCGCTTGAGGTACCACTATTTTGTTTAAATCTCTAAAGTCTATGCATAATCTTGATTTTTTGTTGTCTTCTTTTTTGAAAGCTAACGTTACTGGTGCCGCAAATGGACTATAAGATTCCTCTATAAGCTTTTTGTCTAGTAACTTTGCCACTTGTTCTTCTATTTCTTTTTTGTCTTCAATTGAACATCTGTAGGGCCTTTCACAGCAATATTTGTCCATAAGTAGATCAATACGTGCTTCATATTCTCTGACCGTTCCAATGTCATATTTATCTTTTGCAAATATTGATTTGTAAGTATCTATTAGTTTGTATATTTCTGATTTTTGTTCAATGTCTAATTTACTTACTTTGAAATCCCCTTCTTTTATGTGTTCATTGAAATTTATTTCACATTTGTGTATGTGTTTTGTTTCTTGTTCTTCAGAATGTAGAATATGTGATTCTTCTTTTATGCTCATCTTGTCTTCTTCTGATTTGTTAGATTGGATAATTTGTAATTCTTCGTTTTGGATTAATCTGAAATTTTTGATACAATCCAAACCAATTAGAAAATCGTAATCAAAATTTTCATTATCTACTACAAATACATCCATATTTTTTTCTATATTGTAGATTTTTATTTTCAGTGTTATCAAACCTTTTGTTTTCTTCCCACCATTAATAGTCTTCAATTTTACTATTTCATTGTACAGGCTTGCGGTTGTTTTTACAGTATTTTTATCAATTTTATCCATTACGTTGTCTGGTAATCCCATAACAATCATATTTATCATTGTTTTGATATTAATTTCTTTATTAATCTCCAATAACAACCGCTCTTTCTTTATGGCATATTCCAGCATTGATCCCACTTGAAATTTAAATCTAAATGCATATTTGACACGACACCAACCTTCTCCTCCATAAGTTTCAGTAAAATTTTCTCTCCAGTCTTGCCATTTGGAGCTCAACGTCATTTTTATTAGCATACTGTTGTACCAATCAAGACAAATTTTTTCTAATAGGTATTTTAATACCTGAATTTTTTCTTCATCATCATTAATTTCAAACCTTAGACACTCGTTCTCAAAGTTCGTTATCCATTGATCCGCATTACATGTTTTATTTGAGAATTTGTCCATGAAAAATCTCTCAGCAGTTTTTCCTATATTTTTCTCCTCTGTCGTCTTGATAGCATTGTTAGTATGTGAAGCCTTTGTTTCTTCTGTAATTTCATTTAAATATTGGTCACCAAATTGTAAGTTGTCTCCGTCATCCAGATATACTTTCCTCAACTCTGCATTTACAGGAATCCATATAGAGCGCACTTCATGCCTTTTTTTTAGTGATTTTTTTATTTTTGTAAATATATCTGAGGAGTATATGGCAGTATGTTTACTTACTGGCTTTAAATCATCTGGGATTTCAAAAACACCTCCGATCGGTGTTTCAATTGAGGTTATGCATATCACATTAGTTTTGCCATCCGTGGACCCCAATACGACAAATTTAAACCGTAGTTTATTCATTTTAATCGAAATTGTAGTTTTGTAAGATTGTAAATTATAGATAAATTAAATAACTTTAATTTTATGAAAACATATATTTGTTTAGAATTTAAGACAGTTGAAGTTGCTTATTATTTATAGGAAACTACAATCACGTCGTTTAATTCTTTTTACAATCTTATCGACTTGCACGCGCACCGTCCGGCAAAATGGCTAATGGCTGTTCACCAGAAAGTAGGTAAATACCTGAGTGCCGACCGAGCGCTACAAATAAACAAGAATACCTATTAAAGGAGCTTAATACGTAGTTGTAGTTCCTTTACATACCATTTGATTCAAAGATAACCTTTAAATGAAATTGTCTTAAGAATCATATTCTACACAATCCGAGCTAAGTAAAAAACGTAAAACACGATAATTTGAGAGTTGTTTTTTTTTTAATATTTTTAAAATCAGTTTCCAGCAAATTGTTGTAATGGCAACTCCGTCGCCATTCCGCTAGGAGTAGCCAGAGCCTCTGCAGCGTTCACTTGTAGTCCATTTGAGGTCCATCTGAGAAAGGTTGAGGGTTTGATTCTCGCAGAGCACAAAAAAATGAATGTGTATTTCACAATGTACTCTTGTGTTCTGTACAAATTGTGTTTAAAATACTCCTCAAGTGATGGAGATATGACAAACTAGAAGTAAGATGACAATACGTTTATTCCGGTTCCGTACAAAGGTGCGCGAAAATCCAAACAAACCTCATTTGCTGGGAAAAAGAAATGGGGTAGGAGGAAGGGGGGAGCAGCCCTTGCAAACAAATCTACCCCACTGAAAAAGTTGAATCAAATTTGGGACGGTCTTTATTTTAAAAACATGAAACATAAAACCTTCCCCCCCAGCCCCTCAAAAACAAGAGATATAATATTATATGTGTAAATGAATAGTAAATTTCAAAAAGGTACTAATCTAATCTAAATCTAAGTTGCAAAGATATGTATCATTTGAGATTCATATTAAATGCGTTCCCACAAGCAGACACGCATATTTTCGCGCTCACACAAGCCGCATGTGGACCTACAATATAAAAACCCAATCTCAAATGAACATAAGCCCTGCAACTCTTGCCGACCTTCCCTGAAACAGAGGTGACATTGGCAAAGTGAACCATTTTTTACAGTATGGGTGGTCAGCCTCATACCAACCTATAAGTCAAGGAAAAAACGGTACCATAATTTAAAATCTAAGTTGCAAAGCCATATTGACATTTAAGACTTATGTTTAATGCGTGTAAGTTCGCGCTTACAAATGCTGGATGTGCACTTGCAAATTAAAATCCAAACCTCAAATGAACATAAACCCTACAACTTTTGCCGACCTTTCCTGAAACAGGGATGACATTGACATAGTGAACCATTTTTTACAGGATGGGTGGCCGCTTCATACCAACCTATAAGTCAAGGAATATATCTGCTTACAAAATAAATCGATCCTCACATGAACATAAACTTTGCATATCCTGAAGCGTTTCCCTGAAACCGTGCGAGAATTGCCAAAAGTGAACCAAGGTTTTACAGCGTGGGAGTCAGCCTCATACCAACACTGTGGACAAGAAATGTGGCCTTACAAAATCATATGAACAAAATTAGGGACATGCGCTCTAAAAAATAAAAAAGCCAAGTCTTACTATTTATGTAATATTTCGAATTAAAAATTCATGCTTAAGGATATTTAAAAAAAAAATCCTAGTGAGAGCTGGTTCAAGGAGATAAGACAAAGGGTCCTTGCCCGAGGGCTTCCTTTCTTTGGTCCTTGTACTGTGACACTTCCCCTCGAGGCTTGCGATCTCTAAAGAGGGTCAAGAACTAAGAAAAAGAGGAGGGGCACACCTTCATACCTGTATGTATAACAATATACTCGTATGTATCTTCATCTAAAGATAAAACTAGCAAAAGCGCTATTCTGCTAAATTCCTTACACTTTGGATATTAATCCAAGTACGAGCTTGCTAGCGCTTGCGAGATAACTCCATGGATAAAAAATCACAGTACCTACACTTTATTTTTGGCCACGAATTTAGCAAAATAACGCTTCAGTACAGTGCTACACGGATATTAGTGAACTTAGATGACAGCTAAAGGAGGGCGCTGTTATGAATGTTTGTGGTCTGCTACAATTAATAGGTATTATTTGTGTTTTCTTCAACAAAATACTTCTTAAATTTTAGCAATTTGGCTAACATCACGTTGAACTATCAAAAGTGTCGTTTTACAAAATGGCGACCTTAGTTTAGATTTTCACTTCTTTTAATTTAAGGCTACCACCACGTTAACTTTCTTATGTATACGTGTATGAATTTTAACTCGCAATTATGTGTGTATATGAAGATAGTGGATTCGAATCCCGGCTTATAGGGTGCTCGCATTCTACCCCGTGAGCTCGGGTTCGAATCCCACCGAAGAGGGTGTCAGAAATGATTTCCTATTTCGGTGTTTATTTCAAACCCCATAATAAAATTACCGGCAAGGTTTACTCAGCCTTCACAAGAAATGAGTACCAGCCCCCTCGGGAGCTGGGAAAACCCCCACTTCAACTGAAGTGGTTGGCGTAAGGCCGGCCCCCTTACCTGTAAAAATAAATAGGTTCAACTCGCCACATGCGACCCCTTCGGGGATAACGCGGCAAGAAGTTACACTATATGTGTAGCTTAGTTGCGTTTTTGCGTTAATCCCGGCGGAGTACCTACACAAAAAATGTACCATTTAAATTTTAAAATATGCTCTTCGCTGGCTAAAAAATTCACATACATTTACCAGAGACCGGTCCCTAAAGGTCCATCCAGCCTTACAGCAGCTGGGTCTTACTTGAGAATTGGCGCTTTCTACAGCGACGACCAAGCTCGCACGGGGCTTTTAAGGTGTGATACACACAAAACAGCGCTCAACAAATAAATCATCCTAATATTATTAGGTATTATTATGCATGTAATATATCGTTGCAACTTAGATTATACATATAACAAAACTATGTTAAATAAATTGACAGTTCTAATTTCACATTAATTAATCGATGTGAATATCCAACTAAAAAGCAATAAGTGTCATTATGCTTTCGTCCAAATTTTGGGAGTAATTTTCAGTGTTAATCCGAATCATAGCTTATTAAAGGAAAACCATTCAGGCCCATTTAAATTGTGGCCTTATTCACAGATGTTTTGACCGCAAAGTTTAACTAATAATTTACTCAAAATTAAATGTGAGATCAATATTTGATCAGCAGTTTAAATTGAGATTAAAGATAATGGTAGGAATAGTGGAATATCGTTTAGGAGTTACCTTATCCACAATTATTTGACCGCAAAATAAACGCGTATTTGAAGGTTAAAATAAACATGAAATAAATATTTAATCAAGGGTTAAAGTAGGAATGAAATATAGTTGTACAATGGAGAAAAAGGGTTTGCAGTTACCTTATTCATAGTCATTTGACCGCAAAATTAACTTGTTTTTCATGTTAAATTAAAAATGAAATCAATCTTTTATCAGGAGTTGAAATAGAGATTAAATGTATCAGTGTAATACTGGTTTGTAGTCATATTACTTACAGTTATTTCTTCATGAATTAAACTAGATAATTTACCCAAAATTAAATCCGAAATCAATATTTGATCAGTAGTTAAAATCAAAATTAAATGTAATGGTAAAAATAGTGGAAAATCGTTTGTAAATGACCGTATTCACAGTTATTTGACTGAAAAAGACGATTGGATTTCACTTAAAATTTATATTTTATCAATGTTTAATCTAGATTGAAACATTAAGTTATAAAAGCAAGGGATTTCATTATATGATTATTTTTTTTAAGTAGTACAACAAATTAATTCACCCAAAAGTACGGTTAAAACCAATTATTCATCAGTAGTTATAAATCGAGATAAAGACAGTGGTGGGGAAAATGCAAAGGGGTTTTATTGAATAGGGGTCCAAAGCCCCATTTTCTAAGAATTTGGCCAAATTCATAGACGAAAGCAATATTTGATCAAGCCTGAAAGCGCCCTTGCAGTGACAGCAGTCACGAAACGGCGCTATACAAATCATCATCATCATCATCATCATCATCATCATCATCATCATCATCATCATCATCATCATCATCAGTGCTGGAAATTGTTGTGCTATTTGTTTTTAGTAGGATATCGTTGCACCTAGAAATTGATCGGGACCTAGACATGAGATTAATGTTCATTAATATAAATAAGGCAATGTGATTAATTGAATAAGACTTAGCTGCACAACCAATACAGAATCAATTTGTAATCAGGAGTTAAACTCTATCGGGGCTATTCTTAGACATTTTAGTCGTCCGTTGAGCCCACGCTTTGACAAACTAATGATGCCTGGGCTGGAAGTTTCATGAACACGGTCATTCTTACCTACCGAATTTTGGTTGTTTTTGTATGAAGACTAATCAGCTGTTCACTTGCGGCCATCTTGGATTGACAGGTCTTCATACAAATGCATCATTAGTTTGTCAAAGCGTGGGCTCAACCGACGACTAAAATGTCTAAGAATAGCCCCGTATAATATAAAAGATAGTCATAGCTATAGTGGAGGCAAATTTTATGGAAAAAAGCTTCGCTGCATCACCAGTTCGAAATAATTTTGTAATCACGAGTTGAACTCTAGATCAAAGGCAGTTATAGATTAAGTGGAAAGGGGTGCTATTGGATGGGGTTTCTAGGAGCCATTTTCTGGTTAATTTGCCCCGTTCCACGTTATTAATTGAAAGGATAAATTATGAATTGGCCGTCTCCTGCAAACGCAATGGAATCGATTATACAAACTAAATATCCTCGTTTGTGTCGTGGAAATTCAATTTCATTTAATATAATAGGCTTGGTCATAAATAAAGAAGCAACACTAATCAAAATTTCTATTCAAAGCGTTTTTGTTCTCAATAAACGTATAAGGAGTAGAAATTAGGTCTTCGAGAGTAAAACTGTATGAAAACAAGTGTTATTCTAGATCTTCATCGTCATGAGCTCGATAGCTCTGTGTGGGTCTTTTTTTTAAATAGATTTGTGAAGAGGAATGCAATTCACAAACTTTGCCTGCCCAGAAACAGGTTTTATTAACATTATCAATTAATTATTCATTACTTAATATTGTAATGAATTAATTATTAATTTAATAATTAAAAAACTTTTTTATTTAAAAAACACATAGTTTTTATTTTCACATATGAGTTATACTGCCTAAGCGCTTAGGCAGTATAACTCATATGTGAAAATAAAAACTATGTGTTTTTTAAATAAAAAAGTTTTTTAATTATTAAATTAAAAATGAATTTTCACTCGGTGAATGTGCAAACATTAGAAAATTGAATGAATTATTAATTATAAATTACCCAATGATATCTGTTGAACCAGAGTCGACGCTATTGTTGATAGGACGTGACGCAGGCGGGGTTCGAACCGGCGTTAATAACAAAAATTGAGCACCAACGCTTTATCCCTTGACCATCCCAGCGACACATCTGGGCTAAATTCAGGATTCTCTTCCACTCTTGCGTGTCCATCACCTGTGTTCTCCAGTAAACTGTCCGCCTTGGCTTCATCAGCGTCGACACCGTTCATCCATCGCAAAAATATGATTCGTAATAAAAAAAAAGATGAGTAATTTAAATGTACGCCCACAAGCAGACGCGTGTAAGTTTGCGCTTATTGTGTACTAACAAAATAATTAATGAAGGTTCAATGCAATTGAAATTATGATGATTTATTTTTATTTACACATTTTATTTCAGATACGGTTCTCACATATAGTCACATTAACGGTCAGTTCGGTTCTCTGGCCACAGAGAGTTTTGGTCCTTATTTATAGTTAGACTAAAGCTAATTCTCGAATCATTAAGAATTGGAACATGCGCGAATTTGCTAGAACATCAGTAACACGAGCAATCTGGAATATATATAAATACAAATTATATAAGTACCTAACGCATAGAGATTTCACAGACTTCATCACATACACTTAGACAGACAAGAAAAACACACAATTACATATTCGTAACAATATGTATTATCAAAACATTGAGATATCATATGCTTACTTTTAGTTACATATACTAAGCTTAAAAACAGTATGTCGGCATTTCGCGTGTGAGCCGGCACAAGTTTTCATATCTCAAACTGAATTTTCATCATGAAATAACACAGTTAGCAGAGATCTTACCCCCAAGTTTCTACTAAACCATACTTAGTGTACACAGCCAGGCCCGGATTGAGGGTGGTTCGAGCGATGCGCCCGAACCAGGCCCCCCCTCCCGCTCCTAAGAGGTTGTGGAAAAATATACTTCAAACATTTTTTCGACAAAGTTTTTTTTGGGAACCCAGGGTTTTAAAGCATTCATGACCAAGAAGCGCCCAAAGACTTTTTAGAAAATAGTTAACAAAATATATCTATTATATTAATGTGTAACCGTTTACAGTGCGCGATATTCCCGGTGTTTTTTTTTTTAATGGTGGTTTTTTGTAAATTTATTTTATAAAAGATTAATAATTATAATTTTTCTTTCAAAAAAACTGCATGTTTTCTAATATTACGAATTTTAACGCGAGGAAACTATGCGCAATATACACATTCCCCAAATATTAAGGGGTTGGGCTGCGCAACAAGATGAAGTTCCCTCCAACAAGTGCCATACCCCTCCCGAACAAAAATAATTTTAAAATGCTGACAGTAATCATTTTGGTTCACAAAATGTAACTGCAACTAAGCTACACATATAGTGTAACTTCTTGCCTGCTTTATCCCCGAACGGGTCGCATGTGGCGATTCGGGACCTATTTATTTTTACAGGTAAGGGGGCCGTCTCACACCAACCACTTTCAGTTGAAGTGGGGGTTTCCCAGCTCCCGGGGGGGCTGGTTCTCATTTTTTGTGAAGGCTGAGTAAACCTTGAGATCGAACCCTTGCTCTCGGCATGGAATGCAAGCATTCTACCAATTGAGCTATCGACCTTTTTACGAGCTTGATCGTCGTCGCTACAAAGCGCCAATTCTCAAGCAAGACCCAGTTGCTGTAAGGCTGGATGGACCTTTGGTGACCGGTCATTGGTAAAGGTTTATGAATTTTTCAACCCAGTGAAGATCACATTTGAAATTATAAATGGTATTTTTTGTGCTCCGCCGGGAATCGAACCTACAACCTTCCCATTCAGAGTCCGAAGTGTTACCACTGAACTATGGACCGGTCACGAATATATATTTTTTATTAGTGCGAGGAAGGAAGGGGTGTTGGAGAGGGGGGAGAGGATTTGAGGGCCCCCTGTCTTTCCCCGCACCAGGGCCCCCAGTGGTCTTTATCCGGGTCTGTGCACAGCGATGTCATATATAGCATAAACTGTAGAGTAAGTTTTAATTTCGGCAAGGCACGCGAGCAGATTCACGCTAACTACAGCTCAACCTCAAGTTACGAATAGAAAAAGTGATTCGGCAATCGAATCGTACGAATATCAAAGCTGTGTAGTTGAAAAACCTACTGCATGTTTGGTCGCTGCTTGACTCATTTATGCAAGACCATCGATATAAATATGTGCAAGACCCATTTCCTGTGAAGCTGCATTAAAGTTTGTGACAATTTGGTTTTGGTAAAGGTAGATGAAGTTTTCAGTTCAGCGTAGAGCATATTTAAATAAATATATTTTTTTTGTGCTTCTCGGGGAAAAGAACTTACAACCTTCCGTTAACTAGTCCATAGCGTGAAAAATTAGACCAAGTACAAGTTAAGATTTCTAGAAAAATGAAAAAGCTGATTTTTTTGCTTGATTATGTTGTGAATTAACAAAATGACGAAACAAAAAAAATAAAATAGTAGTTTTCAGAGCTAAAATCGTATAAGATACTATTGATTGACTTTTACAAAAAAAAGGTACCTACTATTAATACGGTAACCGAAAAGGCTCCGCATATATATCTACCGATCTTAGATAAATAGAAAGCGTTAAAACATGGCCGCACGTGATCAGCTGATTTCGTATAAATATTTGTTTATATTATTTGAAAAATGGACAACGAGATCAGCTGATAACACGCGGCCATGTTTAATCACTCGCTATCTACCTATACGATAGGTAGTTGCCGAAACTGGCGTTCTAATACTGAGGCTTTCCTTCACAGAGAGAGATTATTTATTGACAGGGCGTATTGAACGTTTCCCATGAAATTGCGCTTAGTTTTAGTTCGGAATGGGCTCAGACTTGTGTAAAACCGCGCCAAATGAATAAAAGCCATTACAATTTGATTAATGCCACGAATAGGGTGATTTATGCCGCCCCGATTCAAGTTAATATTTCACAGATTTGCGATGTGAGATGCTTGTATCTGATTAACGGTTCAGCTTGATAATTGCAAGAGTTATTGGGTTTTACGATGAATCCATCTTGGTTTATTAATTAAAAACAAATTAAATATTTTAAAGAATGAAAAAATCGGATTTTACTGGCCGTGCAAAAAAGAAGAACGATTTTTTCTGCGTTTCGTCGGAGTCAATTTTTTTCTAAACGCGACGCAGTTTTTAAAATGAGCTCCGCACATTTGCCACTGCATCATCTTTTCAGCCACCTTTCATTGTAAGATGGCTTTTTATCAACTTAAAAACACAAACATTATCACAGTCTTCATGTTGAATTTTATCTATTTTTACAGGTAAGGGGCCCGGCTAAAATCAGTGTATCTGCACTTATTCAGTTTTACCTTAAAGTTGGCGATATAGCGTTTTGAAAAAGAAAAAGGACATTGTACATAGGTACATATATAGACGTTTATCTTTCAGACAGTAAGTTAGTAAGTCTGCTATGGTATTATACATTGGATAGTTAAAGTGGATATCTGTTTCTTCAGCCGCCATTCTCCCGTGCACTTACTTCCCAAGTACTTGCTTACCAGCTATCACTTACGTGTGAAAAGCAATCACCGCCTCTGTGTGGGGGCGTTAGGGAGAGGGAGGGGGCGCTAGGGGGAGGGAGGGGGCGCTAGGAGGAGGCGGTAGAAAGGATAAACGCAAGCAGATGGTGGACGTTAAAAAGAAGCGTTAGAAGGAGGTGGTTTCTAAGAGTAGTTTAGACCCAATTGACAGTCCCACCCTGTAAGAGACTTTTAAACTTAATGATCTTTTTCATGTACCGCTATACCGTACAAGTCATGGCACAACACGTAACTCAAATTAAATCCGCTGACATAGATATATTTTACATGAAGAGTGTTATATACCCTTAAAATATGACGTTTTTGTTACTTAAACTTTAAGGTCTTAGTAAAAGAGTGACAGTAATGAAAAAAATCAGCCGTGTTTATTAATTATTTATCTAAATTATGTAGGTTAATATATTATAAAAAAAGTATATAACTTAAAAAGTGGCACCACAAAAAACCATTTAAAAAACAGTTTTTTGTTCACATTTTTATCTTTTTTTGTGTATGTGCTTTATTTTGGAGTTTTTTTTCTTTTTAATTACAGAATTATACATTGTTTGGTCTCATATGAAGCCTTTTTTTTTAAATGTCAAAAGTTTTTGAGTAAATATTGAAAAACTGAAATTACTTAATTCATTTAATTTCTTGAAAACAGGGTTTTCCATATTTTCTCAAAAACTATTGACATTTAAAAAAAAAATGCTTTTAAGAAGGCATCGGAAAAAGCGTTTAAAGAAGGCCTCATGAGGAGTTTCAAGTAAAGAAGTCGTAAGAATACCGTGTTATAAAGGTAACTGTAACTGTAACTCTGTCGCCATTCCGATAGGGGTGGCCAGAGCCTCTGCAGAGCTGCCTCGTAGTAAGAAAGTGGGCGCTAGAAAGTATGGACATCAGGAAGAGGCGATTGTAGGTGCATAAACGGAGCGTTAGGATGGGGTATTGTTAAGATGAGCTGATCGAGGATGGGTGTTAGAAGGGGAGTTGGTGGGGGTATCAAGTATAGGTGGGCGTTAGGAGAAACGTAGTGGGCGTCGGATAACCACAATGCACGCTGCACATTCGATAGAAATAGAAACAAAGTGAACGCCGCAACACTCTAAAGCACGTCTATCGCATCGCGTTGTCGTTTAACGATGAGTTATTTTATGCCCAAGCGCTTTGGACTGTTAGCCATCCATCGTGAGGATATTTATATTTTGCGAAACCTTAGTAGTGAAAGAAGTAAGAATTCTTCAAAAGTTGTACTTACAAATAAACTATTTTGCAATTTATGAAATGTTTCAGCGGAGACTTTGTAGAGCTCCATTTTAATATGAAAGAAAATTGAACAAAAAAACTGCCAAGAGGCCAAAACCGGTAATTCACATATGTTTTTTAAATTTTACAAATAAAATATAGTGCAGTTAAAATAGTGTTTTTTGCTAATTGTTAATTAAAAAAAAATCTCTTTGGAAACCCCATGGAAACCTCGTTTCAGTTTCATGAAACCGTGGATTATTTTTTGATTAAAAATAATCCACTTTTACCCTGGAAGGTTTAAGGAATGAGGTCTCACATGCGCCGCGCCGGTATTATAGGGAACCCTAAACGAAAATGTGGCCTCAAAATTCAAAAATAGAAAATTAATTTCATACATTTTTAATGTAAGGGTTACCTTCCTAATACCACGCCTTGTAAATACATGAACCTTGGGTTAAACCATGTCGCACGCTTACTAATAAAGAGCAATAACTAAAAAAATAAGAATGTTGGAAAATCACGTTTGAAGTTCAGACAACCAGTACAACTTGTATGGGATGAAAAAGGCGACCGATGTTTTATCTCGGTCATATTCGTCCAAATTGAACGGCTGTCGCATTCTACCTATTCTTCTCGCATTGTTCTTGCGTTTTATTACAAAATCTCGATTTTCCCAATTTTTGAGTTATTGCTCTTTATTATTAAACGTGCGATGTGTTCTTTTAAATATTATTTATTCAACATTGCCAACTTTATCCAACAAAACATCGAAACAAAGAGAACTTAACGCAGCAATTGATTTAAAGGCATGGAGAATATTGTAGGAGGCCTTCGTTCAGGAGTGGACTGAGGAAGGAGTGGAAAGGGAGGAGACGAAAAAAGAAGGAGAAAACGATGATGATGAAGAATAAGAAGTGAAGAAGAATGAACTTTAACCACTAGACTACAGACTGGACATAAGCCTGTAAGAGTCACGGCTAAAAACTTTACTGCTACAATTTGCTCGGGTCCAATTTAATAAAACTTCGATTATATTTATTTTACACAATTTATTTTAGGATTTGCTCACATTAGGTTCAGAGTTTTACCTTTATATTTCTCGCTTAACGGCTTGGGTACTGATGTCCTACAAAGCACTGCAATCCGTATTTATATGTGACTAAAGGCTATTCTAGCATACACCAGACGATGCCAGAATCATCTCGAGCAGAAGCTTCGAATAAACATGAGTAGGTACAGCCATCCAAATACTTACGCATAGACACACATATACAAGTAAGTAAAATCACACAGACCCACAATCATAAGTAAACACAGACAGACTTAAACTCATACGTTCGTAACCATACTCATTTTCAAAGTAAAAAGTGGTGTATACTTTGGTACATTGAATGAATGAGAAGAGGCGATGTTGCGGCCGAACCAGTGGTCTAATGAAGGGATAAATTCCCTTAAAGGCTCCCCCTAAACCCCTCTGACCCTTGTTCTTCGGACACAATGTAGTTAATGCCTTCTTCCTCGGCCGATAATTCAGTTCTTAATTAAATGGCCGGCCCGGAAAACTCAATCAGCCAATGAGCTATGAATTCCATCCCCTAAATAGTTCACATAAATCTTTCATTTACTTTTGCATACTTTTAAAAGTACACCAAAATCAAGAATTTAATGCTTAGAGATAGAATCCCTCGAAAATTATTTTATAGTATAATTTTAATCCGCTTGTCCGTTCGATAGTTCAGTTGGTAGAGTGATTGGCTTGGGTTCAAATTCCACCGAGTGTGTCAGAAATGATTTCTTGTTTCGGTGCTTATTTCAAACCCTAAATAAAACACAGCCATTACAAGAAAAGAGAACTAGCCTTCTCGGAAATCCCCACTTCAATTTAAGTGGTTGGCGTGAGGCCAGCCTCCTTATATGTAAAAATAAATACTGCTTGTTCCGAAACTGGTTGTGTTCAAAATAAACCCATAAATGACATTTAACAAAAAAAAAACAATTTATAAGAAAATATTTCCTAGTCTTTTCAATATTAACCTGGCCGTGCAACACAACAATTTTGTAATCTATACAATTTATTCCTAGTCAATTTCGAATGGACCAATAAAAGCTGTCCAAAATGTTTTATACCCCAAATTCTCACCTTATTTTTATGGGGTAACTTTTTACAGCAAAAAAAACCTTCAAATTGAAATACGTTAGAAAGTAAGTTTCAAAAAAGTTTGCTTGTTACAGGGAAGTTTGTCTTGATCAGCGTGTCATAAATTTTCATTGAAATTCACGGACTTTTTTGCTGACTCTGAGATTTGCGAGTTGGACGTACGTGGCGAACCTCTCATTGGAAGCTGCCAGTTTTAATTGGGGCGCTGTTCCCTCCGTTTTCAGTCAGATGGAAAGTTTTGCGCATCACCCTTTAATCTATAATCTAAGTTGCAAATATATATTATATTTAAGATTCATATTGAATGCATTCTAATCAGCAGAAACGAATAAAAATTCAAGGGTTTGTGTATTGACATTGTGAAAATTGATTTAAAAAATAACGCCCTTGCGCCAAGCGCCCTTGCAGTGACAGTAGTCACGAAACGGCGCTCTACAAATCATCAACGTAAAAATTAAACATTTTTTTTCTTCACGAGTTGATTTATTAGACACGAATAAGTTCGCCGCGCTTACACATGCCGCATGTGTACCTACAATATACAAACCCAAATCTCAAATGAACATAAACCCTGCAACTCTTGCCGACCTTCCCTAAAACAAGGGTCACATTGGCACAGTGAACCATGTTTACAGTATGGCTGGTCAGCATAATACCAACGTATAAGTCAAGGAATAAAACCTCAGCATTTTCAACAAAACATATATAGAAAGTAAAGTAGAGCCTCTAGTGAACGTTTTAATTTTCATGTATGTTTGCAAAACACAATACTTGAACTTACACGTAAAGTTTATTCTTGGGATTCTGGTTATGGTTCGTGTCCATAAGAGGCAAATTCAGGGTTTCGATATTGCAGACGAAAGAGGCGGATGCATTAAAAGTAAGAATATGCGAAGTAGATAGATAACAAAATACATAACGTTCACGGCAGATTTAATGTTTGCCTACGTACACAGTTTGTAGATAAGAAGAACAATGGAGTAACACAAAGTAGACAGTGTTTAAAAAAATATTGTCACTCGCTTAAAAGACCCCTGCCAGAGGTTCTATTTTAATAATAGATATCCTTGATCGTATGATTTTTGACCATCCTGTGGGTCGGTTCACACTGCGACAAAAGTTTCAACAAATCTACCTTTCATATATGACCGGTCCGTAGCCCAGTGGTAACACTGCGGACTCTGAATGGGAAGGTTTTGGGTTCGATTCCCGGCGGAGCACAAAAAATATACCATTTATATTTTCAAATTTGCTTTTCGCCGGGTTGAAAAATTCATAAAACCTTTACCAATGACCGGTCACCAAAGGTCCATCCAGCCTTACAGCAACTGGGTCTTGCTTGAGAATTGGCGCTTTGTAGCGACGACGATCAAACTCGTGAAAAGGTCGATAGCTCAATTGGTAGAATGCTTGCATTCCATGCCGAGAGCAAGGGTTCGATCTCAAAGGTTTACTCAGCCTTCACAATAAATGAGAATCAGCCCCCGCGGGAGCTGGGAAACCCCCACTTCAACTGAAAGTGGTTGGTGTGAGGCCGGCCCCCTTACCTGTAAAAATAAATAGGTCCCGAAGCGCCACATGCGACCCCTTCGGGGATAAAGCAGGCAAGAAGTTACAATATATGTGTAGCTTAGTTGCGTTTTTTAAATATATAATAAAGGTAGATAGGAAGCGATAAATCATGGCCGCACACGTACAACTAATCTGCGTTCCAGTGTTCTCCGTACAATTTGTATGGAGACCATTTGATTGCCTGATCAGCTGATCACGCGCGACTTTGTTTTATCGCTTTCTAATAGGAACATATTTTGAGACTGTTATTACTGGTTAGCTGCTTCTAACAGCAACTGTTTGATCATCATGATCATTGATGAGATCAATCTAAGTTTGCCTCAATTGGAGCTCTAACCAAGTTTCCTCTGGACCGAGGCTTATGTCGGAGTTCAACGCATGGAACATTCTGGAACGCCCAGAAAGTTCTAGGTGCGAACTATCTGCACCTCTACCCACCAACATATAGGAGAGCAACTCAAATACGTGCCCTATACTCTAAGGATACGTTTAAACTAAACCAGTGGTTCTCAACTTGGGAGTGAGAATTACGTGGGAGGCGATTGGGGGGTGATTGTGGGACGATATAGTGATATGGTGGCGATAGTTCTTTGAAACCTGAGCCTACCGTCCCGCCCGTTGACGGCTTTTTTGAGAATGAAGTATTCTTGTGGAAATCGCGTGCCTACTCTCCTCTCGCCTCCCGATTTTCATTTAAGCATAAGGAGGCGAAAAAAGGTTGGAAAACACTGAACTAAACTGTTGCATTTAACCAAAAACTGTAATAAACCAAATCCCAAATAAACATAAGTCCTGCAACTCTTGCTGACCTTCCCTGAAACAAAGATGACATTGTAAAATTGAATATTTTTTACAGTATGGGTGGTCAGCCTATATATCTATAATCCAAGTTGCAAGGACATATTAACATTCAAAGCTCATATCAAATGCATGCCCACAGACAAACGCGTGTAAGCTGAATGTGTACTTACAAATGAAAAGCCAAACCGCAAATGAAAATTAACCCTGCAACCTTTGCCGACCTTCCCTTTAATAGGGGTGACATTGGCAAAGTGAACCATTTTTAAGATAATGAATGAATAGAAAATGCATTTCAATGCGTGCTTATAAATCAGACGATGTATAAAAAATCTCTCAAATAAAAATGAAAATTTTAAATTTATAAGCCTAATTTGCAGTTTTTCTATCCATGCACACGTCATATCATCCAGAATCATTACCTTATTAACTAAGGCTCTCCTTTTATTATGATTTTGAATTCCAGATTTATTCGATATTTCATACCTTACCTTTGCCGGTTTTCCTCTACCAAGACTTCCATCCATTCTTGCAACTTTGTTCACTAGAAATGCTGTTCTAGATCCCCAACAATTTGTTAGTGTGCGCTATGTTTGAGTTTTAACCTAACGTTTTGTGCTTGGAGGACTCCAGTCCCTAGTGAATCGTAGAGCAATATCGGACGTCGGAGTTTTCAAATTGAAAATAGAGAGAAGGAAATTAATGCATGTAATATGCATTGGCATGTGCGGACGCTAGCTTAAAGGTTAAAGCTTGAAAAAAAGGAAGGCAGAGTTTTTTTTACTAACGGGATTTCAATTAAATAAATACAGAAGGCCCGTGACACTCCACTGTTCTTCCATTCTGCAACTGGATACGCACGCAAACCCTACTGTTACTATTACTGTATCCTGCCGCCGTTCTATTAGGGGTGGCCGGTACGTCCGTAGATGCGTCTCCATTTTTTTCTGTCTTTGCATACCTATTTCATCCCTTTAACATTTATCACTTTCTTCATACATACTCTTCTCATATTCTCACTCTGCAGGTTCCATTCTTTTGCAATCTCACCTATTTGGTCTATCCATTCCTTCCTCGGTCTCTCCCTTCCATACTTTTTTCTGACATTTCCTCTGTACACTTTCTTCCTTAGTCGTTCATCATCCATTCTTTCAAGATCCGATCCAACTCATTGTGCTTTTTTGTACCTTTATTCTTAAATTATCTTTTATACCACACTCGTTCATCACCCAATCGTTGCGGACTCTATCATTCAGTGTTTTTCCATCGCCATGTCTTAAAATACCGTAAACGTTTCCCGCTTTGTTCATCGCAGAGAATTTCTGAATATTAAACCTAATGGCAACTGAACCCACTACCTTCCAATTACGAAACTGAATACTCTTGTCTTTGACCAATAAAATGACATGATTTTATCCGACGTCACTAAATTTCGCACATCCGTGCCATAGAGTAGATAACGTGTACATTATACTTATGAGATAATTATACATGCATGCAAAATTATGGTGTTTGGTTTCCACTAGCTTTGCAGACCGCTTGGCACCCAGCCAACCCCCCTCCTCCCCTCCCCTCACTCACCCACCACCCATTCTTTCATCCCCAATACCCCATGAATAAAACTTTTCGTTTAAACTCAACAATAAAGTTTTCCCAAAAATATATACTGAAACTAAAACGCTCACTATAAGTGCAGTAATAGTTTCCATATATTTTTAGATGAGTTTAAACTTGAAGCTGTATACTTGGGGTAGAGTCCACCCCTCTTCCGCCCACTCAGTTTGGCTCGGACCACGGAAACGCCTGGCTCCCCAAACTGGCAAAACGAGGATTTAGAAAATGCCTTTCAGTGATAAAATATTAACATTGGTTTTGATATTTTGATTTATAAAAAATAAAGATCCTTGCCTGCTAGATAAGGCCTCATAACAACCTATAAGTCAAGGAAAAAAATGCAAATTCCCTCAAAATATTTAAAAATAAATAAGGTCGTTGCAATGCGTTGGTTTGATGATGTTTTCTCCAATGCCTGATTTTATTCTGGTAGTCTTAGCATTTCTCTAATTTATAGTATTCTAGTGCTATTTCTTTGAATATTCACAGGAAGGTCTTTAGCAAGAAAAAATAAAGCATTGCAATAACATCCACGTGCTGAGGGTCATTGTTTGACATGTCTGACATGTTTATCACTCAGATAAGATAAGATATTGAGTGCTGGTAGTGCAGTTTCGTAAAGCTTATTTGTCCTCGATCGTGTTCAAGGCGTTATGCACATAGAATGTAGGCAAACACTCTCGCATTGGATATTGACGATGCCCTTATCGTAGTTGCATAGATTATGCCACTGTCCGTTCTACCGTGGCAGTGGATTCACATAGATTACAACACTGTCCGTTCTACCGTGGCAGTGGATCTCTCGTAGATTACACCGCTGCGCTGTCCGTTCTACCGTTGCAGTGGATCTCTCGTAGATAACAGCACTGTCCTTTCTACCGTGGTTGTGGATTTCACATAGATTACACTACTGTCCGTTCTACCGTGGTAGTGGATCATTAATTGATATCAAAACTCCGTTCTACCATGACAGTGGATCTCTCGTATATTACAACACTGTCTGTTTACCGTGGCAGTGGATCTTTCATAGATTTCAACACTGTCCGTTCTACCGTTGCAGTGGATCTCTCGTAGATTACACCGCTGTCCGTTCTACCATGACAGTGGATCTCTCGTAGATTACAACACTGTCCGTTTATCGTGGCAGTGGATCTTTCATAGATTACAACACTGCCCGTTCTACCGTCGCAATAGATCTCTCGTAGATTACAACATTGTCCGTTTTACCGTGGCATTGGCTCTGTCATAAATTACACCGCTGTCTTTTCTACCGTGGCAGTGGATCTCTTATAGATTACACTACTGTCCGTTTTACCGTTGCAGTGAATCTCTCGTAGATTTCAACACTGTCCGTTCTACCACGGCAGTGGATCTTTCATAGATTATGCCACTATCCGTTCTACCGTGGCAGTGGATCTCTCATATATTTAACTACTCCATTGTTAAAAGAACTGCATTGGCTTCGTTTTCCGGAGAGGGTGGTCTACCGTGTTTGTTTGATGGTTTACAAAGCTGTCAATGGTACGGCTCCTTCATACCTGTCTGACATGTTCTCACCTATTGAGATAGATTTGAGACGCCAAACTCTCAGATCTGCAGGGTGTGGGGTGGTTGACTTAGTCCAGCCGTCACGTCAGACACGCACTAATTTTGGGGACCGTGCTTTCCGGTTTGCGGGCCCAATGGAGTGGAACAGACTACCACCTAATGTGAGGAAGGCAGAAACTGTTGGTGTCTTTAAAGGAGCACTAAAGACGCATCTTTACAAAAAATCTTATCCGTGATTTGAGAGGGCCCTTGAGGTGTGACACACACAAAAACGGCGCTCTTCAATTATGTGTACCTTATAAATAAATTATCCTTGTATATATATCTATCGTGGCAGTATATCCATTTGATTGCAAACTATTTTGTTCTGATGTACAGAAATAGTAAAAATCGTACGATAATCGCATCGAAGAACTAGTATGTCATGTAAATTATTTTAGGAGAAACCCAAGTTTTTTTCTTATTTCAAAGGTCTATATCATGATGTTAAAATATCTTGCGTTTTTTCTTTAACCTTGTGGGAAGCATGACATAAATTATTCATAAAATAACCTTAAAAAGTAATGCCTCGAAGTTGACACAACTTTTTTCAATTTTACGTTGACGCAGTATTTTTTTTTTATTGAAACGAAATTTTCTCATTAAATTAACACATTTATTTTTTACTTCTATCGTGGGAAACGTTAAATATGTCTTTGGATACTTTGTTGCAGCAATTCAGTTAAAATTAAATAATTACTTTCCTTGTATTTTAAGGATAAAAACAAAACGCTGGAGATGTATGTATTTTTGGAAACAACGATCTTTCCATAATGTAATTTATTTGATGTACATTATTTTGCGCTTACACATGCAGCATGTGAACGTACACGTGTCTGTTTATCTGTAAAGGTGTATGAATTTGCCAACCCAGGGAAGATTATATTTATAAATATAAATGGTACATTTTTGTGCTCCGCGGGAATTCGAATCCACGACCTTCCGTTTACGAGTCCAAAGCGCTAACCACTAGACTGCGGACCAATCAATTGTTTTTTTTTTGTTTTAAATTGAAAGTGCTTTATTATTTTTGTTGTTTGACTTGAAATATGAATCTTAAATGTTAATATATCGCCACCCTAAAGTTAAAAGTGAATAAGAGCTGATTCACTGATTTTCTCACTTTTTTTAGTGTTTTCTCTTGTAGAAAATAGGAAAGAAGGTGCATTTATCTGAGAAACCCAAGTTATCTTATTCCATCACTTGTTCAGTTTTACTTTTATGGTGTCGATATCTTTGCGACTTTGATTAAAGATTACCGTTAAGAAGGAAAAAGTGAAAAAAAAATACGTGTCCGAAAATCGTAATGACATGAAGTCATCGATAATAATTATAACATGTGAGCACATGCGTTGACAGAGTACCTGCTTCCCAAGTAAATAAAAAATCTTTTACTTTCAACCTTAGCGTATTACCAAAAGTGTATTGAAATGAAATACTTCCTAGAGGCGCTATTTCAGTTTTCATACTGTTATTGAGTTTTAACGTGGAATTTTACAGTTGTGGTACTGTTATTTTTTAACATCTCTGGTACGTGCTCGAACACTCATTACATCATGTTGGGGTCTCCCTATTTTGCATGCACCGTACATTAGCAACCATCAACGTTAGGGGATATTATAGTTCGATATGTGATAATAATAATATTAGGATGATGTATTTGGTGAGCGCTGTTTTTGAGTGAATCACACCCCAATAGTCCACTGGGCTGGGTAACTCCCACTTCAACTAAAGTGTTTGGTGTGAGTAAAAATAAATAGGTTCCGAATTGCCACATGCGACCCCTTTGGCCATAACGCAGACAATAAGTTATACTATATGTGTAGCTTAGTTGCGTTTTCATGTATTTTTATTTCACCCCTGTTTCAGGGAAGGTCGGCAAGAGTTGCAGGGCTTATGTTCATTTGAGATTGGGTTTTTTATACTGTAGGTCCACATGTGGCATGTGTGAGCGCGAAATTATGCATGTCTGCTTGTGGGAATGCATTTAATATGAATGTCAAATGGTACATATCTTTGCAGCTTAGATTTAGATTAAGATTTAGATTATTTTATATTAATTACAGTAGGTATGCTTTTTTCTCTTTACATTGTTAATACTGTGTTTTAGAATTTGTAATATTTTAACATTTTTGTTCCTTAACTTAAAGGTTGGATTGAGGCTGGCCATCCATACTGTACGAAAATACGAAATGGTTCACTTGGTAAATGCTACCGCTGTTTTAAGTGAAGTTCGTCAAGAGTTTCAGGGCCTATGTTCATTTTAGATTTGGGCTTTATGATGTAAGTTCAATCGCGGCAAATGTAACCGCGAACTTATACGTGTCTACTTGTAGGCATACATTCAATATGAATCTTACATGTAGTAAATATACAAAATAAATAAATTTACTTAGATTTTAGTTCTTCTCCCCGCTGAAGGTTGAAATTATAAAAAAATACGTCGATAGTTTTAGTCAAAAGGTATACCATTTCATTAAAAAAATGCTCTAAGTTGGTAGTATATATATTGTGATGGATATTTATATTGATACTCGTGGCCATTGGTTGATGGATTTATCATTTCATTCAAACATTTGCAGACAATATCGTGCTGTATCAATACAGGGTCGGTTGATAGCGACCGGACATGCCATTTGTGTGACAGTCAATAGGTACAGTTCAACAATCGGAAACTTTTACAAACTGGACATTCTGAAAATTATCGCTTTGTTGCTAACAATGTAATATATTGTCCATAGCTAACTGTCAGATAGTAAAAAAATGCAGTCTTATCATTGTTGTTTACGGGACAAACACATAAAAAAACTGCAATCATTTAGTATGCCAAATTGTACATTAAAAAAAACGACCTCAATAAAATGTTCATTTGAGATTTGGTTCTTAATTTGTAAGTACAAATGAAGCATTTGTAAGCGCGAACTTGCACGTGCCTGTTTTTGGGCATGCATCTTATATGAATTTTAAATGTTAATTTATCTGTGCAACTTAAGAGTATAGATTTGCCGATGAAGTCAGCACAAATAAACCGGGGAAAGTTAGTGACGCCATCCGGCCAGATTTTTTGGAAAAAAACTAACCAATATTTTGATATTGATTTAATCAGTCTAGTCACGTGGAACTTTGATGTTAATCGGATGAGAAAATAAAGATTTGGAACTGCGTTCCGACTCCATTACAGGACGAATTTAAGCATGCACCTAAGAATGAGACTGATTGCATTTACGACATTGCAGTCATCTCCTTAAATAGTCTTTCCTACGGGAACGATTGACCCGACCCGTACGGGATGCTCGCCTCTGTTTTACCCATGGAAATAACCTCTCTTCTTGTTTAGAACGGACTTTTAGTGGGTCAACTGTAGAAAAAAAAAAGCAAAGCTTACCGGTCGCATGTGCCTCAAGGAAGATCCTCTGCGAGGGTCTGTCGCCAAGAGCAGAAGAATCGGCAATGCTGCCAGAGGAGCAGCCAAAGCCAGGCACCTCCTGGGCGGGCCACATCCGCTGCTTCCAGCGCCAGGTCTTCTGATAGGACCCCCCAATCGTCTCCGTACTCCGGCGCCCAGGATGGCCCGCCGAACATTGGACATCCGAGCTGCCTCCGTGCGAATGGTGTGCACCATACTCAACTTCTTTTTGTAGATAATTGTCACTTATTTCAATGTTCACCTTTTATGTGAAGAAATATACATGTCTCTCTTAAGATTACGGGAATACATTTTATTTTTGCATTAAATTTATTGATCAAAAAGCGTGTTTTTTAACAATGTGAAATGCAAGAGCTGAAACGTATTTAAATGTTTTTTTATTAAACTTGCACTTTTCTGATTAACTGATAAATAAAATATTTCTCCGTTTTATAAAATTGTAATTTATTAATTTTAAAATACGTACAACAAAACGTGTTTGAATTATTTTTTATTATTTTACGGTCAATTGATGAGTTATAAAAACGCAGAGTAAAATTATTTATTTCTCTCAATTTAAAAGATTACAATAAAACGTGTTTTAATTATTTTTCATTAATTTTGCACTTCTCTCGATTTCAAAGATTACCGGAAACGCACATGAATTATTTTTTATTAACTTTGAAATAAACCCGTAAATTTATAATAGCTTCAAAATAATTTTTTTCATTAAATGTTGACTTCACAAATCACAACCAGTCAACATTAATTCAATCACAATAAAAAAACATTTAAAATATATACTTTTTTCTTTCACTTTGACGGATTCTCTACGCACTCATAAGACTTTTGTTATCTTTTCTTTTATTGTTACTTTTGTATTTGGTTTTTCAGGACAGAATTATTTCAACCAGCTCTGTAACGCATTACTCTTATTATATCAAAATGGAAGACTTTGCTGGACCAAAATTATGTTTCAACAAATTTTGTGATATTGCAATGGGTGATGAATATTCAGCAGGCGATCTTTGTGTCCGTTTGCAGATTTTCTCTCGTGCAAATATAATATCTGAAATGAAAAAGACAAATACAGAATTAAACTTTGTCTAACGGTAAAATAAAAATGTAAATAACAGCCGCGCCACAACAAGGAAAATTAACACATTTTAAAATATGCGTTTATTCTATGATTTTTAAGCAAATACTAAATTATATTGAAAGATTTTTTTTTCTTTATTTTGATATTTAATTTGAAAAATAGCTATCCGGTTTTAAGAAACATGTTTTAATAAAAAAAAATACAAAATGAACTTTTAATTTAGTCTATTGGGTATGGGATTAAAGTATAAATAGTATCCTGTTATTTTTAATCATTTTTTCCTTTTACATAATTTTTTTGGAATTCGATTTCATTAAAATAAAAAGTAGCATTTTATTTTATTTCCTCATGCGTAATTAAAAATGAAATATATTTTTTCAAATCAAAGTAATATTTCGAAAACATGATTTTTTAATTAAAGCCGTAACATTGTGTGATATTTTATTTATTTATACTACAGTAAAATATTTTATTCCTTATTGAATGATTATCTTCGAAGAACTTCGTTTATTTCACCATTTGTTTCGTATTTTAATTGTCACAAACCTATTTAGATATATTTTTAAATTTTGTCACATTCTATTTAACTTCTGAATGTACAAATTTACAACAAAAATAAAGATCGTTGAACGTTAAATTATTATCAGAAGTTAGAAGATAAAATCGTGAAACTTTTTCAGGAAAATCACGTACGTGAATTTTCAGTTCCGACCAGCGAGCGTGTCCTGACGTCCGTTCGGTACGGTAGTCCGTCGCACACTGCGGTAACTGTCTGTGAAAATCCTTGACGAATCTGCAAAATTTTCTCATGCGAAGAGCCAGGAAAACTCTTCAAAATAAAGCCTTCGTTAGTGAAAGATTTTTTTATTTAATATTTCGATTTTGGAGAACAGAATCAAATGGAGTAATTCATAGTAATAATTTCACAAAACGTATAGTAAAACTAGGATACAAGTGTATATTGAAATTTGAAAACTCAAAAGGCTACTAAAATCAATAGTAAATCATCTTTTTTTTTGTTTAAGTCATATATCATATACATGCAAGTATGTATTTACTTATGTATTGAAAAATATTTTTTTTTGTACAATTATTTATATATAAATAAAGAGACACTTATTTATAAATAAAGAAAGAGGAAGAAAAATTGACGCTTTTGAAATGTGGTGCTGGAGGCGCATGCTTCGAATCCCATGGACGGCTAGACGCACCAATGAGTCCATTCGTCGGGAGCTGCGTTTGGATGGCTTGACTCTGGCCAACATGTGTACACGCCGTATTCTTCAGTTCTTCGGACACGTTGTCCGTGGCAATGAGGATAGCCTGGAACGACTGGTTGTGATCGGTAACTTGGAGGGGAAGAGAGGAAGAGGTAGATCCCCCACACGATGGACCGATCAAGTGAAGACAGCAGCAGGCACCTCGGTAGTTGGAGCGTTGCGGGCAGCGCAGTCGAGGGAGAGCTGGAGAAGATTGGTTGCTTCCACAAGGGTCACAACCCTCAGTAATGAGGAATAGGATTAAGAAGAAAGAGACACATTTACGCGTTTTATATAAAACAAAGTATCGTTAAATATTTACAAAAACATATAATATTTTTAAAAACAATAAAAAAAAATGTTACTGATTAATTATTATATTATCTAAGTTGCAAACATATATTAACATTCAAAACTCATATCAAATGCATGCCCACAAACAGACACGTGTAAAATTCGCACTTACAAATGCTGAATGTGTGCTTACAAATTGAAACCAATCCTCAAATGAACATAAACCCTGCAACTTTGGCCGACCTTCCCTGAAACAGGGCTGACATTGGCCAAGTGAACCATTTTTACAGAATGGATTGTCAGCCTCGTACCAACCTATAAGTCAAGGAATCTTTAATAATACTTTGAAAAAACATGGAATTTATTTGTTTATTATTTTTCATATCTATTTAGATCATCAAAACGATCACAAAAAGTATTTGAAAAAATGGATTGTGTGGCTTACAAAGCGATGAATAAAAAATATGACACAAAAGAAATCATTAACATTTCATCTTTTGTCACATTTTTCACAACGGCACAAATCTGTGTTGTGTCAATAGACATCTTTTTCTTGTCACAAATGTACGGAAAAATGTTAATTTTGAACTTTTCAAGTCACCATGTCGTTGACAGATAAAAAGTACTAATTGGCTCAATGTGACTTGTACATGACTCTCTTTTTTGTGTGTGGGCAGATTTGGTCCAATCTTGTTATTTTTTTGCCGAGTTTTATAATATTCTATTCTTGGTAAGAAAAAAATCCGACAATGTTTATTTTTTCTAGAATCAGTTCGAATTTTTTTTTTGCTACCGCGAATTTATGTTTTTTTTATAGATATTTTTAGGTTTTCTGCTGGATTCTCTTTTAATTAAAATGGCAGAATTTATTTTTACCGAATTAATTCTTCACAATTTATTTTTACAATTTACAATTTATTTCACAACTTGACAATCACTGTTTAAAGGTGTAACTCAGCGAAATGCTTTGTTATTTACTGTTTATTTGTAAAATATAATTATTTGTAATTAGTTTGTGTAATTTAAAATGTATAATTTTGCATAATTTTTGTTCTTTACTTTTTGTTTGTTATAAAGCTGACCACCCGTACTGTAAAAAATATGAGGTTGACAAGAGTTACAGGGGTTATGTTTATTTGAGATTGGGTTTTTATGTTGTAAGTCCACATGCGGCATATGTAAGCGCGAATTTATACGTGTCTGCTTGTAATGTGAATCTTAAATGTAATATATATCTTTGTAATTAATATTACAGATTATATTACGATTCAGTGAAAAAAATGTCAATGTTTGATGAAAATATGACATTAAGTACCAAAAGCTTCACTAACTTTGCAGTTCAACATTTTATGATGAATTTTACTTTTTAAAGACAAACTAAATTATCAGAAATCTATGTAAGCCATTTAACAATATTGTTTAAAAGTATTTATTGACTTTTATTTTTCTCCTTGACTTATAGGTTGGTATGCGGCTGACCACCCATGCTGTAGAAAATGGTCCACTTTGCCAATGTCACCCCTGTTTCAGGGAAGGTCAGCAGGAGTTGCAGGGTGTATGTTTATTTGAAATTCGGGTTTTTTATATTGTAGGACTACATGCGGCATGTTTAAGCACGATCTTAAACATGTCTGTTTTGTGAAAATGCATATAATGTGAATCTCTAATGTCACTTATATTTTGCAACTTAGATTAGATTAGATTAGATTATCATATTTTTCTCTTTTCCAAAAACGTCGTAAATATATCAAACAATAAAATATATATTACCCTGAGTATAAAACAATGAGTAAATAATCAACCATCGCGTAACAGATAGAATATGAAAAGTTAAAAAAATCCATTGAGGCGCTATTATATTTTTCATATTTTTTTCTCTTATGAAGCTTACGCGATGATCGAGTATTAACGCGATGGCTTATACTCGGGATACTGTACGATAATAACAATTGTTCTCCGTACAAATTAAATATTGTTTTAGTCCTACCGGAAGTAGATATAGAGAAGCATTTGAGATAAAGTTAGCACCCGTATTCAGAGACAATACTCAACTATGCGTGAATCTACAGCATGTGATTCTTTAATCTAAGTTGCAAAGATATATTTACATTTATAATTTCGGTGTTATGGCCGCGGGGATCAATACAGGTTATTTGGAACCGGATAACGCTGGTTCGAATCCCCCGACGATAACTTCGACCCGGGTTCAATAGATGCCGTTGCATGCACACAAGCTTCTGCTTTCGCATGAAGACAACTGGCCAGGCAAAATAGGTTGGTGGATTGCATTCCTTTCCACAAATCTATTTTTTAAATACAAAAAATAAAAAAATAATTAAGGCTTATATTAAATTCACGCCCACCGCCAGAATCGCTAAAAAAATGAACGACTGGCGGTCACTTTCTCCTAGTGCCCACTTTGGTGTATGGAAGTGATGCCTGGACAGTGGGTGAAAGTGAAATTAGTTAAGAAAGTCCATACAGTGGAAATGGACTATCTAATAAGTATGATTGGAAAAAAACGGAGCTAAACGGACGAGTGAAAAATGACTAGTTCGCAACTAAGCTACACATATAGTGTAACTTCTTGCCTGCGTTATCCCCGAAGGGGTCGCATGTGGCGCTTCGAGACCTATTTATTTTTACAGGTAAGGGAGCCGGCCTCACACCAACCACTTTCAGTTGAAGTGGGGGTTAATTCTTGATATATTTTTGAAATAATATAAATACTTTTTTCTCGACAAAGCGAAAGAGATTTGTAAATTGCAATTCTTTTCACGAGTTTATTTTTAAAAAAATCTGTCAAATGCTTAGGCATCGTTTTCGCGCGCCTTTAGAAGTCAAATAAAAAGTGGTGACGTGATGTGACGTATCGGTGCCGCTATTTGACATTCGAATCACCGAACATGCCGTTTTATATTAGTATTTGTTCACGGATCTGCATACATCAGCAAACGCTTTATCTACTCTACAAAAAAATGTGCTTCCTTCTATTATATGTGTGTAAAGCCATTTCAGGTTTTTATTGCCATTTCACACTTAGTTACATGGACTCCAAACATAATAAAAAAACTAACTACTACGTTTAACTACGTTAAATAAAAAATAGCTTTATTTTAATATAATAAAAAAATATTCCTCGGCCATGTCCTTCCTTCAATTGAAGTGGTTAGCGTAAAGCCGGCCCCCTTATCTGTAAAAGTAAATAGATTTCACTCGCCATATGCAAAACCCTTCGGGGATAACGCGGCAAGACGTTGCAATTCATGTGTGGCTTAGTTGCGTTTATACGCACTTTTACGCATCTATAAAATGTCGATACCTTAAAAGGTAAACCTGAATAAGTAGCATATTGTTACGAATGTATAGGTTCATGCCTATGTGTTTTTATGATTGATGGGCAAAAATAAGAAAAAATATATGAAGAAAATAAATTGCACGAACAACTTATTTTAATTATTTTCTCAAATTTAAATGTTGACAATAAATATTGTTTTCCGATTCAATACGATAAAGGTACTATTTATATTGTATACAAAATAACATCGACAATCTTTTCATACATACATTCATACCATAGTAACAAGCAGGCCTGGATTAGGGCGGTTCGAGAGGATCATCTGCACTAGGGCCCCCGCATCCAAGGGGCTCCAAAGACTCCTATATCGAATTGATACATTGCGAATTTTCGTAAATCTTATACTTTCTTTATCGCTCATGAGATAGTATAAAAATCGCCACATTTCCATTTAGAACGTCGCATTTAATATTCACAACACGTTTGATGCGTAGGTGATCCATGGACCATTGCTTTTCTGTTTTTAAAATTCACGTTTCGTGGCGGTTTAGCCATGGTATTTGGGCGGATTGTTAGGTTGATTTGTTTATGGGTGGCTGGCCATGAAATCCTTTGTCCTTTAGCCTATAAACTGACCACTTCTAATTGACCCAATCACCCGTCTCCAGCTTCAGTACTTGTTCGATCGCGGTAGTGCACAGACTTGTCACCATCGCAGTATTCATCGCGCGCGACAGAAAGAAAAAATACACGAAAAACGCGACCAGTGCTCCGCGAAGAAGCCATCCATTGGAGATCAAGGTGAGTCCCGAATAATTTCCGTGATTCCTATCCCCTTTCTCCTTTGGTTAGCTGCCGGGGCAGATTTGCTGGGCAGTTCGCTCGAACGCGGTTTATGGAGAACCAGCGCAGTTCAAAAATCCTCCCCACGCGCATCACATGGTAAAGCCAAACTTGGCGTTATCACATGGATTTGCTGTGTGTGAATAACACCGACGGTTGTTTTCTATAATCTATAATGTAAGTAGCAAAGACATATTTAAATTTAAGATTCATATTTAATGCATGCATACAAATATAAATGTGTAAGTTTGGGTTTACACAGACCGCATGTGTGCTTACAAAACAAGAAATTAAATCTTTAATTGACAAACACCTTGCAACTCTTGCGCCCTATCCCCGAAACTGGGATGAAATTGTCAAAGTGAAACATTTGTTAATGTATGGGCGGTCAGCGTCATGCCAACCTATAAGTCAAGGAACAGTGCATAATAGTTTTAGTTCACAATATTTTAAAAATATACATAGTGCGGGGGCCCCACGTCTTTTTCTGCACCAGGGCCCTCAGTGGACTCAGTGCGGGGCTGACAACCGGAGTCCGGAAGTACGGTAGCGCAATCAAATAATTGAAATCGTACCCCGCTTGATTTGGATTCCCATTAAATAAACAATGTGCACGTGTATGTTTATGCATAGACATGATATCGCGATGAAAACGAATTGTTGTTCCAATAACCACTCTATTTAAATTTAGCCAACGAATACATTCAATTGACTCAATTTTCTAATATAATATATTGTTCCGAATGTGTGTGTTTGCTTGTGATTGTGTATCTGTGTGTTTTTTTACTTGTGTGAGTGTATCTATCAGTGGCGAAGGGTGCCATACAAGCCGGTTCCCATCGGCTTCCCTTTTAAAATGATGTAACAAAGTAGTTAAAAAATATAGGCACAAAGTAAAAAAATGCATTTAAAACCAAAGAAACAATACGTATTTTTTCCCCATTGAAACCATGCAGTCAGTCTACTTTAGTATCGTTTTTGCCTCATTTTAAACGGGAAACCGATGGGAATCGGCTTGTATGGCACCCTTTGCCACTGGTATCTATAGATGTAGGTATTTGGAAAATTGTACTAGTATTTACTCTAATATTCCGGCAAAATCTCACATGTATCAGTTCCCAACGTTTCAAGAACTGTCCTTATGTCATACAATACAAATGGTTGAAGCCGTCTATGGCGCAGACTTGTATCGGTGCTGGCGAGCAGACAGTACTAAAGTTAACTCTGTTCGAACCAAATGTGAACGGTATCTTAAAATAATTTGTGAGAAATAAATTAACCGAAGTTTTTGTGAAATTGAATACGTAAATCGTAACAATATGTATTCTTCCTCAACGGTTTAAGATGAAAGTAACAGTGTATGTAACTTGGGTCAACCAATAACAAAATATCAACTTAGCCTTTACCCTTAGCAACTCGGCCTTATGACGTTTCATTTTTTTATCTTCGTCAAATGTGTGAACCCCTTTGGTTAATCATTACATGAGATCTGCGCATGAATTAGCATCTACAAATTTGTGAAATTACACTGTCGGGTTGCTAACGAAAATGCGTACAAATTTTGTAATTGGTTGCTAAGGACCAGGCATTCCGCCACTTGAGAAAATATATAGCTTTGCATGTGCTGTGGGTCCTCTTGACACATACATACGGGTCGGGTATGAGGGGGGTTTGAACATGGACCGTAGTTCAACACAAGTGTGACGTTTGCCCGCCGAGAAAAAAGTTCTATAAATATTCAAATTTGTTAGTCCATTATCATTTGCAGGAATCTATTGTGGGTGTCTTCAATTAAATCAATAAAAACATTCAGGAGCTTGTTGCCATGGTGAACCAAATATAGAGTTTAAATATACTTATTTTTGTACGAATTAAATAAAGACAATTAATATGGAAATACTCATCGATTTGTAATTTTTTTATAACTGCTAACAATTTTCAATCCTTGGTTTCATTGCTGAACAAAAACTGAATGCTTCATCCTGAAAATTAGGTTATGTTTTTTGTCCCTTTTGAGGTTAAAATCTACGATTATAATTTTGACATCGTTTGTACCTAGGTATATACATGCAAAAGTATTGGAGATTATTGTATTTTATGATCCTCGTCATATATTAAATTTTACATGCAATGTTTAGGTACATTTACTCAAGGAATCATGCAATTCTCATCAAAATATCTGTATATTTCATGTTGTTTAATCTAAGAATTAAAATATTTTTGTTGCTGTAATTTTTTGTAGGCTTGTGTTTACCTTTTTTAACAACTAAACAGGTAGCGTTTGCTTATTGCTGCGTTGCCAGGGTAGTAAACTTTAAACAACAATAATAACAGGTTTCGCGCACGTTGTGTTTGTCACGTGACGCGGTATGGCGGCAGCACGTGACGACCGTGAGACGGCACAACCGCACCGTCCCGCGGGCGGAGCCGCACTGCCGCGCGCCGCCGGTCGATGCGCCCCCCTCCCCCTAGTGAGCCTCCACTCCCCATTTTCACCCACCCCAACACCCCTCAGTAGAGGCTCTATACTGGTGGAAGGCTCCATACTAACTCGGAGTGGATCTAAGTTGAAAAAAGTTTCACACGCGTAGAGGTTTTCACTCACCGAGTTGCCAAAAAAGCAGTAGATATTCTTTAATATTGGGATGTTCCTTACTTGTTCTTTTCACATAATAACTGGTAGAAGCTCTACGCTTGTAGAGGTTACATACCATCACTTTCAGGTTACATCCTAACTCGTAGAGGTTCCATACCAACTGATTCAGGATACATACTAACTCGATGAGTTTCTATACTGACTCTTAGAAAATTCACGGTCGTTAAGGTTCCATACCAACTCCTTCATGCCACATACAATCTCGTAGAAGTTCCATACTGTCTATGAATTCACATTTTAGAGATTTTACGTTTTTGAGAAGTTCTACGTTTGTAGAAGTTCCATATCAACTCATTCAGGCTACATACTTACTCGTAGAGGTTCTAAATTGACTTTTAGAGTATTTACGCTCGTAGAGGTTCTATACCAACTCCTTCATGCTTCATACAAAGTCGTAGAGGTTCCATACTGTCTGTGAATTCACGCTTGTAGAGGATCTACGATAATGGAAGTTCTATTCCAAAATTTTTAGCCTACATACTAACTCGTAGAAGTTCTATACTAACTCTTAGGTAGAAACTACATCCTATCCGTAGAGGTTCCATACTTACTCGTAGAGGCTTTACACACGTAGAGACTTTACGCTTGTAGAGGTTCCATACCAACTCGTAGAGGCTTAACACACGTAGAGAGTTCACGCTCGTAGAGGTTCCATACTCGTTGGAATGTAAAGCTCACATGCGACAGTGAAACACACTGAGAAACTGCTTTCTAAAATACAACCTTCCACATCATTTCAACAAGACTCAGTTTCACAGCAATCGGGTTTTTTTAATTGTCACTTTTTACTGATGACCATCCTTGAAAGGATAATTATAAGAGAATAATGGTGCCTTCTATATAAAATGTCACTCACGGAACCATATTTTTTTCTCTCCTATAAACTTTTATCTCCTGGTTTATTTGCGTTTTTCTGATGTTTTTTTACTATATTCCACATCAGTGTCAATTTGATGGGCCATATTATGTTACTTATAAAATACATGATGATTTATTTGGTGAGTGCTGTTTTCTGTGAATAACACAACTCAAGAGCCCTCTGCAATCTTAAACGCCGCTGTAAAAAGCGCCACATACGCAAGCAAGACCCTGTTGGGGATTATAGATGTATGTACATTAATTATATATTTCAGTTCAGTATCACATGTTTCAGTTCGAAACGTTTTGAGAACCGTCTTTATATCATACTTTACAAAGGGCTAAAGCCGTCTGTAGCGCAGCCTTGTATCTGAGCTGGTGAGCAACACAGTGCAAAAGTTAACTTTGAACTTTGAACCAAATAATAACGGAATCTTAAAATAAATTGTGTGAAATAGATTAACCGAAGTTTTTATGTATTAACCCGTAATTCAAAACAATAGAATCGGAAGATAAAATTTATTTTTAACACATTTTACTTACGTTTATTTCAGTTGGGTTACGTTTTTTGTGTTACTTACCTTAGATACCTTTGCCTACATAAGACACTCGCCTCTGTACTTTTTTTTGACAAAATGTTTAGGTTTTAGAAAGAGCTGTTTGAATAACAGCTAAGTCTTTGAAAAGCAGAGTCGCCCGCAGATCTCTCCTCGCTCCGCCTTTGTGTGGGACTTCGCTAAACTAGCGCAACCTTGGGAACCACAATGTTTACGTCTTACGGCCGCAGTTGTTGTAAGTGACACGCTTAATGTGCAATTGTTAATTTTGCATGTATTTAAAAATAAGATAATTTACAAAAACAAAAAGATTGATTTAAAAAAGTTCTGAATCCATCTTTTTTTCAACATGGCTTAAACAACAAAAAGGCGATTCATTGACTTGTAGATTGGTATGAGGCTGAATGGTTTGATAGTGTGTTGTTTTGTCATATTGATGTATTTTCTGTGTTGTTTTATCATTGCATTGCTTTGTAATGTAATGTATTGTCATTGTGATGTACTGTCATATCATGTGTCGTTCTGTCATATGTCGCTCTGTCATGTGTCGTTATATCATGTGTTGTTTTGTCACTGTGCCGTTCTATTATAGAACCAGTCAGAAAACCCAGAGTTGCAAAGTTTATGTTCATTTAGGTTTGGTTTTTCTTTTGTAAGTACACATGCAGCATGTTTCAGAGCACGATTTTGCACGTGTTTGCTTGTACGAGTACGTATGTACATATAAAATATTTGTACGTATGAATTTAAAATGTTACCACATTTCTGCAACTTAGATAACAGATGATTTTTTTGAGTTGAGACAGACGGTCAGGATGGACTAATTACTTTTTTAAGTGAGGAACATTTCTTCTTCCTAATTACAAACAATTTCTCTTCCCGGGACGAAATGAAAATCGTGAATAATTGTTTGAAACGAGTTGTCTAAATCTAGTTTTGTTATGTGGAACCTTTTTATTTTAACAGGTAAAGGCTGCGCAAAGAACAATGTAATTTCGTCTAAAAGGGTTCATCATATATCCGTTTTGAAAATGAATTTTAAGTTGTAAATTTGGGTTAAATTTTACATTCGCAGATTCGGGGTAGCCAGTTCCTCCGCAGATGTGTCTCCGCTTTGTTCTGTCCTTGCACGCTCCTTTCATCTCCTCGACATTCATCACTCTCTTCTCTTGTTCTCACTCTGTATAGTCACTTGCAATATCGCTTATTTGTTCAACCCACTTTTTTCTCAGTCATTTATTTCCACGTTTACCTTTGGCATTCCCCGTGTATACTCTCCTTGCCAGTCGTTCATCGTCCATTTTTTATTTCTAGATTTCTACAGACTGTAAAAAGATGCTGGAAATGCCCGTCTGTAAAAATATGGTTTACTCTACCAATGCCACCCTGTTTCAGGTAAGGTGGCAAGAGTTGCAAGGTTTATGTTCATTTGACATTTGTGCTATTATGTATATAAATACACATGCGGAATGAGTAAGCGTGAATTTATACGTGTCTGCTTTTGGGAAGAGATTTAATATGAATCTTTTATGTTTATTAATCTTTGCGACTTAGATTAGAGATCAATATAGATAATACCAGCCGTAAGTATCGAAAAAACTTAATTGTATCTCTCCGCAATCACTTTATTCAAGTATATTAATTTTCCCTTCTTTTTCTAACATCTACTGTCTACTTGTGTCTATTAATCATGAAACAAAGTATGAAAGCTCTTATGGGCTGTTTTTCACCTCTCATTTGTTTTCTTTCCCCGGATCTCTTATCAATCAATGTCAGTCTATTCTCGATCTCTCGTTTTCCGGAAGTGTAATTGATATCTAATACAATAGACCTGAAAAGATATGGAAAAACATACTCGTTATACTAATATATGTACATTGTATACACATCTAAGAATGCTACGCCAAAAGAGATATTAGTATCTAAGATTTCTGTTTTTTATTCGTTTTTGAGTTAACGCAAGTCTTATTATAGCCAACAGACTGGGGACGTGCCAAAAAGTTATTGAAAGCCTCGGAGACAGGGTTCCAAAGTGGTTCCAAACATATGATCTGTGGTTCCAAACCAAGAGATCCGTAGACGTACTGGTGTCACCTCAATGAAATCCTGTTCTATTAAAAACCAATATCAATCACTACGTCTTTTCAGTGTCTCAAAATAAAGGCAACAACACAACATTACCTACGCAGCTAACAGCTTTGCTACAATGAATCACGAACATCTCTGCGGCACTACAATAAGCGTCATAGATCCCTACATTATCTAAAATCTAGGGAGTCTCCTGAACATGATTCCTTAAAAGTATACCACAAGTTTTTAATTCTTAATTAAAAAAATAATCAATCTTTAAAAATGAATTTCCACAGTGTTTCACAAAAATCTTTTGAAAATTCAAAAATATTTGCTGCGTTTAAAATGTTAGATAGTTAAGAATTAACAAATATATTAAATTCTGAGTTCGTAAAATCTTAAACATGTTTGTGCTTGAAATACTGGTCCATTTATTCACAAAATATTTTGCAAAAACATAAACTTATACGTCATATGACTTCTTGTGTAAATGCTCATCTATTTGTTCCTGGCTGCTAAGCCTCTACGATTTCTTTGTTCTACGATCGCGTATGAACAAATAATACCGCTACGACAGATTTATCAAAGTCTCGTGTGCTTTTTGATTTCCTGTTATTTTTTGCGCTTCCGGTTCATAAATCAAAAATGTATCAAATAAATTGTTAGGATTTCAGCACACAATATCCTTTGTTCGAGGTTTATTTATATTTCAGTAGTATTGAATCAAAAGCAGGCATCTAGGAATATTAATCGAGTATGAGTCAAATCTATCAAAATACAAGAAACCATCTTATCATCATTACTATTTATTTAATGCATTTTAAGATAATACTTTAGCTGACGTTTCGTCACACACAGAGGTGACGAAACGTCAGCTGAAATCTTCAAAAAGTATCAAGAAGAAGAACAAGAAAAAAGAAAAAAAAGTTTGGACCATGGTCAAAGCCCGGAAACACAAAATCAAGCATTGTTTTTTTATTATTTTAGTTTCTTGACGTACAGGCATTTATGCAACTTGATTGTACTGTAACAATTATATAAAAGAAGGACACGCCTGAGCACAAGGGGGAGCTGGAGGGGGTAACATTCGGCTGGCGCGAGCAGTCTTGCAAAGCACGCACACAGAGCAAGATCTAGTTACTAGGGCGACCGATATGGTTTAAAATAACTGTAATCTGTACGAAATAAATAAGTGTGTTAAAATAAATCTATTGTAAGAAAGTCTGTGTAAATAAACTGTATGGCTAACTTGTGTTGAACTTGTGTTTTAATTAAGGACCCTCGGAAGAAACGTAACAGTACGGTAAAGTAAGTACTATTCCTAGGTCTCATTTGAATGATTTTCCAATCATTTATCTTCATTATTCGAGATTTTTCCCTTTGTAATTTATTTTTATGCAGATGTTTCCATTTTCATGGCAGGTCCCTGCAAATGCTTACATTATTCATAAAGTTTTGGCGGAAAAAAAGAGAAATGTAGCGAGGCATTACCTGATCTTTTTAATTTTAGAAATGAAAATTTAATCAAAGTGTTTATACCGCGACATTTCTTACTTCCATGACTTTTAAAATTTTGTTTTAAGTCCCTAAGCGTAAAAAAAAAACACTGAATCGTTATGATATAAAAGTCCGATAACTCAAAAATTATCTTAATAAATCAATTAGGAGCGCTTTATACCCTAAGCCTGTCGTTTTTTTTTCTTAAACCTTATGGTCTTCGTAAAAGAGTGACAGTTATGAAAAAAATTGTCGTTTTTATTAATTATTTATCTAAATTAAATAGGTTAAAAAAGTATATAACTTAAAAAGTGTTACGACAGTTAAAAAAAACACATTTTTTCACATTGCTTATGTGATATATTTTCAGGTTTAGGATATAAAACTCTTAAAACATGTTTTATTTCAATTTCTAATTAAGCGTTATCAAATTAATCCTTTTTACATTTTCGCTTTTTATTTCATCATTGATTTGTTTCTTCGCGCTTCAGCAGCTTGCCTGTCAAGAAAATAAATGAATTTGGAACATTGTTCCGAGTCCATTTTGAAGTCACCTATTTAGAATTTATAGAGTCAGATATTTCTGAGTGTTTTAATTTTAGTTAATTTTCTTTGTTTCAGAGTAAAAATGCAAGCCCCAAAGTGTGTGCAGGAGCACATAAAGAAGCTGATCCCCGAAGCTTTTATAAACGAAATCGTCGCTTTTATTATTTTTGAAATATACCCGAAATGTCGGAAAATGCCCGACGTCGTCATTTGTACAGACAGAAACGAGCTGATAGAGCTCAAAGACAGGTTGATTTTGCGTAGCTTAAAAGTCAGCGATACAATACTGTCAAATGGATTTTTTTTACATTACAAAAAAGGTTGTGATCAACCATTTTATTTATTGTTGAGTACAAATAATGTACTGTCAATAATAGGCAGTGATGAAAAAGATGATTTGTTTTTGATGAAAAAATTCAATGACGTCACAAAGGTTGAGATTGATGACGCAGGTACAAGTGGAAAAGCCAGTGTGAAGGTTTGGATCTTTGATGAAGTGCTGCCAACAATATTGGATGATGATTATGAAATTGAGGACGCTTTGAAGGAGAAAGAAGATGTTGATGATGTCGATGATAGGATTCTGGATCATTTGAGGGGTAAATTGTCTACGGCTAGGCTCAACGCGGCTACCAACTTGAAGATCTATGAAGAAAAAAAGTTGTTTAGGCAAAAAATCTGCCATATGGTGACTGAGGACGCTCGATATGATGATGATGCGCCATCAATGAAGGTAAGCATCCATTTTTTTAAATTTAAATCGTTGATTTTTTCATTCTGTTTATGTGTAAAATGCCGATCACTGCGGTATTAAAAATAAGCTATGTGTAGTGTGTACCTGTCATATTATATTTTTCTCCAAATTTGTTTCTTACTAGCTGATGATGATGATGATGATGGATGATTTATTTCCGGTGGCGCCGTTTAATGATCACAGACCATCTCAAGGGCGCCGTGGCTCTTCGAAAACAGCATTTTCTTAAGTCCTCTTCTGAAGGTGATGGTGGGCTGGTCAGAGCGAAGGTCGACAGGCAGCTTATTCCAGGCAACTGGCCCGGCTACCCTAAAGCTCCTGTCCGCAAAGTTGGATGTGTTTGCTCTTATGGGTTCTTTGATCCTGTTGACAGCAGTAGAGGCAGAGCGCAGTGGTCGCCTTGTAGCGACGTCGACAAACTTTGTTTTGTCTGAATTGCAATCAATTTGACAGTGTTCGATTTGTGAAATTGTGGTAATTAAAATGTTTAAAAAAATACAAGTGAAAACAACCCATTTAAAAACGATTGAAAACTATTCTTCGATATGAAAATCTTCTGAGATGTTTTTTCCATTTTTTATGCTATGACGCCCTTGACCCTTACAAGATTTTAAACATCATTTTAAGATTGATTTAAATAAGACTCAGCCTTCTCGAGTGATGCAGTTACCAACGAACGTCATTTATTTTTTATTGAAAATATTCTTAAACCTTATTATTATTTGGAAATTAATGGCACGTAAAATATTTAAGTTATCAGGAAGGGGCTTTCTCCATACTTCGCACAAACATATTCACCATAAGTTCTGTTTTCAATTTGCTTTTGCGTCTCAATGAGATTTTCGGGGCAAACAAATAATGTTCTTAGAATACAAGCAGGATAAACACGCGCCTGTTTTCTGTCTGTTCTCTTACAGTCATTCATGCCTGTCATTTTAGCTTGACAGAGATTGAAAAGTTTCCACGAATAGTTTAAGTTAAATATTCTTTAAAGTACGAAAGTTAATATTTTATCATTGTTCCAAAATTTAGTTCACTTCTGATCTATAAAGATAAAAAAGCTGTTACAAGATCACTAGGGCTCTCAACTGCAAGAACCTGCTGATTGGTTGGTGAGCTTGGACCCTTAATATTTTGGTGATTTGTGTTTTTGAGAAAAAATATTGTTCTTCGCCCTTTTTTACGCATGTTTGAAAAATAAAAATGTATTGATTTATTAGATATTAGGAACCACTTAATTAGATGTAAGTGAGTGAAGGTTCTACGAAAGATTCAATCCATAGCTAATCCATGGATCATCGTTTTTTCGTACGAAAAATTGGGCTTAGGTGGAGAATGAGTCAAAGATTTGTTGTGTGAATAGCACAGTATGATTTTTGGATTTGAAATAAACACAAAAATTAAGAAATCATGTTAAAATTTAGCCCTCAGGCTTTGAACGAACTCATGTGCTCTAATAACTGACCTATCGACAGGACTTTAGTAACTTTTTGTTCGATGAACATTTAATATAGGTTTCGTTAAACCATTCTGGGTAAAAAGCACAGCCTTATGAGGAAATACATGCAAAAATGCCACGTTAGAGGGATGGTCTGTAGGGGCAGAGCATTAAGTTTATCTTGTATTTATGCCGTGTGTATTTTCAGGGGCCCAGGTGCTTCGACAAACTTTCACTGGAAGCTGTTTGGCAGCGTGTGCTTAATGGGAAACTGATCGTTGGAGTTCCCGTGCAAAACACGGCGAAACGGTGAGATATTCCAATGAATTAATTTGTCTGGATATGTGTTGATTTCGCCCCGTTTCGTGATGTGGTCACTCCAAGGGCGTTTGTGTATATGATGCCAGAAATTTCCTGGTCTTCAGTGCATTTCGGAACTTTCCATGGTCCTCTAGCTCTCTCACATGATAAGGCAGGCGGTTTCAGGTCAGAGGACCAGCAACTGCAAATGCACGCTCTCCAAACACTGTGTTAACTCTTCTTATCGGCTTTTTAATACGTGCTTCGGTATCTGCCAAGCGTAGTGTGAGGCTTTTTTGCCAAGGGCGACGGGCTTGGTAAAATCAGCAAGACATTTGAAAGTCTTTTCAAATAAAGCTTTGTGGACCATCAAGTATACTTTAAACTTGACGGAACCATTATCAAAAGAACAGAAAAAGAGAGTTTTTCTCTTGATATTAGTGTGACAGCACTCTTCACGAGTTGGCTTATTTTTCAAATTGTATTTAACAACTCTCTTTTGCTGATCTCTTGATAATGGAGTGATACCACTCCAAAATAGCTCGAGATAATAAACCAACTCGTGAAGAAAAACTTTGTTTTTATTTGAAAAAGAAAAACAATCTGAACGATTCTCACAAGTTTGTTCTTTTCATTCAATATAAAGTCGCTAAGCTAAGTTTGAAACATCCGGAGGAATGAGCAGTTAAGTTATCGGTCTATTTTCCAGACGATCGCAATTTCTGCACAGATTTGAATTGGCAACTAGGCGGAAAATATTCAAAAGAAAAAGGCTGAGCCGCAAAGCATCAATATTTATATGAGCACAGCATCATTCATCTATTGCATACGCTAGCGGTGATGTGTGCAAAATACAGTCTCGTGGAATTACTAGGAAAAGTATGAAATGCCTGAAATTTGTATGACTGAAATTCTGGAATTTTATGTCAGCATGAGTGGCACGAAAACCTGGGGTGGATCTTGTCCTCCTTGATCAACCGCAGCCACCGCTGCCTGTCCTACGCCATCCTCCTCCAGGCGAATACTCCCACCGCAAGGCAATTTTTTTTCTAGATTTTTCAAACAGCTATAGGCGTGTCGTTTTTTTGTACATATACAATCTAGCTGTTGTTCTTTAACTTATAGGTTGGTATTCGGCTGACCACCCATACTGTAAAAAATGGTTCACTTTGCCAATGTGAACCTTGTTTCACTTTGCCAAAAAATGGTTCACTTTGCCAATGTGAACCTTGTTTCAGGGAAGGTCGGCAAGAGTTGCAGTGGCTTATGTTCATTTAAGATTAAGTTTTTATGTTGCAACTTCACATGCGGCGTGTGTAAGCGCGAACTTATACGTGTCTGCTCATGGGCATGCATTTAATATGTTGTATAGTTTGGGTGTTTATTCCAAACCCATAATTAAAATACCGGCATAGATTATTCAGCCTTCAAGGAAATAAGTACCAGCATCTTCAGAAGCTGGGAATCCCCCCTTCAATTGAAATGCTCGGCTTCCTTACCTGTGAAAATAAATAGGTTCCACACGCCACACCAATTTTCCTGTAACTAGCGCGCACATTAACAACTAAGGCGTGTATCACCAATATTTGTAACAACTACGCTCCTGAAGATGCCTCATTAGGCGAAAACGTTTGGGCGAAAAATAAATAAAATTGAATTAAAGCTTTCTTTTTTCTATTGAATTTATAAAAAACATCCTGTATCATTTGAAAATTTCTAGGATTTTCTTGGATTCCCACTTTTCCAGCAGCACATACATTATCTACTAAAGCATGCATCACCAATATGTCTCTGCTTGCATTATTCATACGGGGAATCTGAGACTCTTTTAAAAGTCTGATTTCGTCTCGATACTCCGTCGCAGCGTCGACTCGGCAGTGCGAGGCCTAGCCAACGTCTCCGGGGACCTGCTTTATGTGGTCTGGCCCGCGCGGAATTTCTCATGATGCCGCTAAGAGGTCCATGTGGAAATCAGACCAGATCTCTGAGGAAAAGTTTAGGAACTTTTTGCTAAAATATGACATCACAAATAAGGGCTTTAAGTCGTGAGGCTTATTTTTTTTTTGGAATATTTTTAACCAGCGCAACGCAACCAAAATACACATATAGTGTAACTTCTTGCCGCTTTATCCCCGAAGGGTCTCGGCACTTATTTATTTTCATAGGTAAGGGATCGGCCCTACGACAATCATTTCAGTTGAAGTGGGGGTTTCCCGGCTCCCGATCCGTTTCCCGAAAATTAAAAAAAAACACACAGTTTTATTTTCACAGGTTGAGCATTTATTTCACCTCGAGTACTTCCGACTTGTTAACGTCATTTTCAAAATTCACTTTGATAATATCACCCCTGTTTCAGGGAAGGTCGGCAGAAGTTGCAGGGTTTATGTCCATTTGAGATTTGGTTTTTATGTTGTAGGTTCACATTCGGCATGCTCAAGCGCGAACTTGTACGTCTCTGCTCGTGAAAATGCATGTAATGTGAATCCCCAATGTAACATATCCTTGCAACTTAGATTAGATTAGACACTGTAACAACATTGAGAAGACAAAAACCACAGAGAAATGAGAATGATGGGTTATGACAAAGAGGTACAATTAGGTAATAGCGTAACTCTTTGTCGTTACTCGTCCTTCTCATTTCTCTATGTTTTTTTTTTTAAAATTAGGTTTTTTCGTTAGAATAGTTTCCACTCCACAGATTGATCTTCAGCAAATGGGTTCAACTAAGAACAGAATGGAACGATGCGTAAAGAATGGTTGGTAATATGCACAAAGCATTATGTATCCTTTCACAAATTCCCTCCAATGTTTATCCTTCTCAGTCCATCACGCGCGCACTTTTGGATCCAATATCGCACGACTTCCTTACACATATTACACTGCGCGTACCATTGACTTATGATATCTGTGGACTAGAAATTATTTTAACGATAACAGGCACACGCATACCTGCTTCAACTTACTTTCAAAAATGGTCCTTAGTTAGAGAGAGAACAAAGAACTTCACAGTTGCATTTCCATTGTGTACAAAAAAACTTAAAAACTTGAAAACTGGGAATCGAACTCTTGCTCTCGGCATGGAATGCAAGCTTTGTCGTCGCTACAAAGCGCCAATTCTCAAGCAAGACCCAGTTGCTGTAAGGCTGGATGGACCTTTTTGATGACCGGTCTTTGTTAAAGCAACATGTATTTTTCAACCCAGGGAAGAGAAAAATTGCAAATATAAATGGTATGTTTTTTTGTGCTCCGCCGGGATTCGAGCCCACAACCTTCCATTTACGAGTCCAAAGTGTAACCACTGGACTACGGACCGGTCTAATAAACGCAAACGCAACTAAGCTACACATATAGTGTAACTTCTTGCCGCGTTATCCCCGAAGGGGTCGCATATGGCGAGTTGAACCTATTTATTTTTACAGGTAAGGGGGCCGGCCTTATGCCAACCACTTCAGTTGAAGTGGAGGTTTCCCAGCTCCCGAGAGTGCTGGTACTCATTTCTTGTGAAGGCTGAGTAAACCTTGCCGGTATTTTATTTTGGGGTTTGAAATAAACACCGAAACGGGAAATCATTTCTGACACCCTCGGTGGGATTCGAACCCGAGCTTTCGGCATGGAATGCAAGCACTCTACCACCTGAGCTATCGACCGGACTAATGATTTTTTAATTTTTGTTTTTGACAGGGCTGTGGACAACTGTGCTCCAAAGTATGTATCAATGGCGGAAGCTAGTTATTACTCCTCTATATTACAACTCAACGGTGCGTACCGTCATGAATACATTGTACGTAAGGCCTACTTACCCCACTCACTATCCCCCATACCAAGGCTGTGTTTCCTTCCCCTAAATCACTTACATCCACGAAACCTACCCTTTTCTCTAGGCAATAAAACAAGGGAGGATGTACAAGGGTAAGTAGCCCTTCATATTATTCTTTTTTTCTTTTCAGCCGTTTCCCGGCTTCTAGATCTTTTTCATTTTTTAACGGAACGCTTTTAAATAATAATAATGACCGGTCAGTAGTTCAGTGGTAACACTTCGGACTCTGAATGTGAAGGTTTTGTGGGTTCGATTCCCGGCGGAGCACAAAAAATATACCATTTATATTTTCAAATTTGCTCTTCGCTGGGTTGAAAAATTCATAAAACCTTCATCAATGGCCGGTCACCAAAGGTCCATCCAGCCTTACAGCAACGGGGTCTTGCTTGAGAATTGACGCTTTGTAGCGACGACGATCAAGCTCGTAAAAAGGTCGATAGCTCAATTGGTAGAATGCTTGCATTCCATGCCGAGAGCAAGGGTTCGATCTCAAAGGTTTACTCAGCCTTCACAAAAAATGAGAACCAGCCTCCCCGGGAGCTGGGAAACCCCCACTTCAACTGAAAGTGGTTGGTGTGAGGCCGGCCCCCTTACCTGTAAAAATAAATAGGTCCCGAAGCGCCACTGCGACCCCTTCGGGGAAACGCAGGCAAGAAATTATACTATATGTGTAGCTTAGTTGCGTAGTTGCGTTGCGTAAGGATGATTTATTTGGTGAGCGCTGTTTTTGTGTGAAGAACTCCTCGAGAGCCCTCTGCGAGCTTGGTCGTCGCTATAAACAACGACAATATTTAAGTTAATCCCAGTTGATGTAAGGCTGAATGGACTTTTTAAGCATATTTGAAAATACAAATGATAAAAAAACATGTTCCTTTACCACAACCCTACACGAGTCCGAAGCGCTAACCATTAGACTACGGACCGGTCTTCTATAGCTATGCTTTTATTGTAACGAATGCTCCCTTACCTGTCACGAGGTCGTTTAGATTTCCTTACAAGAGAATAAAAGTGCTGAGTTTACCTTTCACCATATTATGCACACATGAATCGTATGGAATCAAATACGGCAATCTAGTAATTTATTTGAAAATGATTTAAATATATGTAAATGATGAAGAAACGATTTTCTGTGTTTTCATACATTTATTTTATTTTAGGAAAACCCCTAGATTTCCGTTTTTGATTTTATGCGACTCATACTTGTATGTGCGTTACACGAGGAAGGGGTAACATTTTTCTCAGATTGTGGAGTCTTGTTTTGATGGACTCAAATGGATCAAAATTAAAGCAGTGAAGCGAAACATTTGTGCTACAAACTCTTGTCATATATTTCTTCTTCTTCTTCAAGTTTTAAAGGTGAATCATTTTAAACTTTACTTTGTACATGAGATTTAAAAAAATGTTAACTTTCATTGGACTTGCGCCGCTAGAATTTATGTTTTTTTTTTCAAAATTCAATGTTTTTTTTTCATTGTACCTACAGTTTTTTTTTTTAAATACTGTTATGTTAGACTGAAAGGTATCTCCAGGATACTTACTTCCGGCTAGCTCTCATCAGTATCACTCTCAGGGCGTGGGGTTCTTTCTTTCGGTTGCTTACTTGTACTCTGGGAAGGGTTTTATAATTAAAAGATAAGTGCTTGGTTGCTGACGTCTTAATCGGTTGACATCTTGCCGGGAACTGATGACCGACGGCCCGATCAGTTCACACGACGCAGTTCGGCCGCTTCCGTGACCGTTCGGCTCCGTTCGGCCCACAAAACACACTGAACACTTGGAGATTGTTTTTAATATGTTATTTTAAAATAACATAACATTCCCCTTTCTCACAAAAATAAAGATAGAAAACCAGGAGCAGCACAACAGTCTTCACACACAACACCAGGTCTTTGGCCATTAAGAAAATTGAAAAATTTATGGGAACACAAAAAGGAAATGGGGATTTACAGGAACATCCTTCTGTCCTATCAACACACCAGAAAGAAGGAAGAAGAAAACTGGTGGCTGTGAGAATTATCGATTTGGTTTGGGAAATTTCAAGGTGGTTCCAATAACCGACAAGACGCGGATTAAAAGCGATCTTGTAACAAGGCCTTTTTTCTTCACCAAAACATGTCGAAAACTCTAAACAATAAATAATTATCACAGCAATCAAAACATATTTTACACTGGTACTTATATTAACCAAGTCATAACTCGTTACAGGAGTCGACTATTATATAACAATACGTTCTGAGCTGAATACAAAAAAAAAATACATACAGAGACAACATCCAAGAATCGCTCAAAATATTTAATATGTTAGTGCGTAAAATCCACTACGAACTCACTCGAAAAAAGAGTGGAACATTCATATAAAACATCTTAAAGTGATTATGGAATACACAAACAAAATATTACAAATACACCAGCTCTTTCGAGCCTCAAACACGTTTGTACTCACAGACATTTTCCTCCTTCGACAAAATGAACAAGGCTTTAAGTGTCATCTTATACACAAAAGTGCATATCAGATCCCAGATTTACGAAACGTAACATCTCAAGAAAATGCGCTCCCTTTTCCAAGAAAAAGGCCAGCATTTCTTCCCCTTACATCAATTTCCACTCAAAGCAGTGATAATTTCATCTCTACATCAACACATTGTGGAAAATCCACACACGGACCTACAAGTGTAGAATCCCGGAAAACGGCTTCCTTTACCCAAGGACCACATTCTCCACTCTTTCTCAATGGCGCCACTTCATTTTTTAGAAGAATAAAGAAACTTCATTATTCAATCTTTTTCCAAAGGGTTAATTCGGAAAACCACTGAAATTTTACACAACAAAAAAACTGTAGAAGATATTTACATACATAAAAACAAATGTAGTCGGGAAATCCTAATTCTAACTAAATTACCTATTTGTACACTATAAAACAAAATGTCTCCGATGTTTTTTGAGAACCGTTCAAGTTTAAATCTCCAAGTGACCCGTATATCAGTCAAACATCGCACAAAAGTAATATGCTATTGGCTTGAAAGAAATAAAACCATCGTAAATATTAAACTAAAATGAATCCTAAGCTACCTTTTTACAAAAATTACAATCTTCTATCGTTTTTTGAGGGTTCTTGGAACGATTTCAATGTTCCCTGACAACACACAAAAGTACCTAAAGCTATAAAATTATTATATTCTATAAAATTACTTACAAATGGCAGCCAACAGAATAGCCATAGTTCGTAGTAAATTTCCGAAAGGACCTAATCACCAGTTTACCCCGAATTTTTTTTTTTTTTTTAAAATGTTTTTGAGAATAGCACATTAAAAAAACCGAATGGGGAAAAAAAAACATCATGAATTACCAAAAACTTAATCCTCACATTAGGTGCATTGAAAAAAAAAATCCATTAAAAATTTCGAAAGTACAATACAATGAATGAACTTCTGAGAAATTGCTAATGTGGAAAAATGTTAGTTAAAAGCTTTTTGAAAGGGTAATTAACACAAAATGAACTCTATAAAAAGAATTCGAGGCATAAATTAAAGAATAGGTAAGTACAAATATAAAAAAAACAAATTTGATGGATTTCTGTAAAAAAGACAACAAAATAATGATGCTTTGCCTTCGCTGAATTCTCAAAAATGCATGTACATTTTATTGATATTAAAATTTCACAGAATTTTAAATCGTCAAAGCACATTTACGCAAATGCAAAAAACAAAAAAGGTAGCAAACAAAATAGTGTTAGATCAAAATAGACAGGAATACTAAATGTTGAAGAAAAAATGAAATTTGGCATAAAAAATTAAAATATGACGAGGTTTCTTAGCAAATGATACAAGATTTAATGATTTATTTTTCAGGCTTCTCAAAGATTGCATGTCAATTTATATTGATATAAAAATTTTATCATAATTTTTAATCGTCAAAAGGACATTACAGCAAAATGCAAAAGCAATCAAAACAAAAACAATTCATTCTAAAATCAAGACAAGAAAACATATGACGTCATAATGAAAGCAAAAAAAAAATTACACACAAAAACAGAGCTTCACAAAACAATTCCCAAAATAAAAGTTCGCAACATCGAAAGAATCCCAGTTGGATGCGCCAGTGTTATGTTTAAAAAAATGGGGGAAAAAGGGGAAATAAGGGAATGGCCAGACCTACATCTTTTCACTGAAACACTCCCTATTCTGTTGGCTGGATTCCCCAACTGAATGGCCTGGGGCAGCGCCCCAGGCTAGCGGTGGCTCCCGAGGCGGACGCCTCCACACGTTGGAGCCCTTGGGTGGGCGCTCCTATGCACTATGTCTCCTATGCCTCTGGTCCACAAGGCGGGTGCCTTGCTGGCAGGAAATCCAAGTAGATGGGGAGGAGGGAACTCCATTGTAGTGCCCCCTCTTGCACCGCTTGGTGCTTGGTCGCTGACGTCTTAATCGGTTGACATCTTGCCGGGAACTGATGACCGACGGCCCGATCAGTTCACACGGCGCAGTTCGGCCGCTTCCGTGACCGTTCGGCTCCGTTCGGCCCACAAAACACACTGAACACTTGGAGATTGTTTATAATATTGTTATTTTAAAATAACATAACAATACTGCTTGATATTTTAACAGATATTAATACGACATCTTTAATAATGTATAATCTAAGTTGCAAAGACACATTCACATTTAAGATTCGTATTAAATGCATGCCCACAAGCAAACACGAGTAAACTCACGCTTACAAATACTGCATGTGCACTTACAAAATAAAGACCCAAATCTCAAATAAACATAAACTGAGCAACTTTTTCTGACCTGAAATAAGGATGACATTGAAATAAAGCATAAGTGACATAAAGCATGATTTAAGTAGGTAGGATGAAATATGAAGCATTTACAGAAAAATTGTAAGAGTGTTTTGAGTGAATAAGGCTAGTTGATTCAAGAAAGGTTTATTGATTTTCATTTGACGAAAATATAAATATTATGAACATCCATCGGTAAATTTCTGTTCATTTTGAGCTCGATTTAATCAAAATTGCGATAAAAATGAGTACAAGCGCTTGGTGTATTTTGGTATGAATATATGGCTTGGTATATTTGTCTTATTTTTACGTTCGAGACATTATTTACTGTAAGCTAACTACTCTTTAAAAGAAAATGAGGAATAAACTTCCGATGGTTGTGCTTCACTGTTGTAAGGTTGTTCTTTACAAGACGACACAGAGGATTGTCGTAAGGACGAGCCGCGTAAGACCCCGTTCCCACTTGTCGGGTGTCGGATCCGTATATTTATCGGAGGTTCCAGTGGCAGAACATTATGTATGGAGCTATTCACACTTGTCGGAAACCGATTTTGTCCGAAATGTTCTGCAACTGGAACCTCCGATGAATATACGGATCCGACACCTGACAAGTGGGAACGGGCTCTTAGTTGTTATCTTGTGAGAGGAAGAAAGACGGAAGTGGTCTGTCCTCTTCTTCCCCGTCGTGTGCCATGCTGTAATAGGCGTCTGCCGTGTAGTTGAAGATCATGAAGTCAAACCTGGAATTCCAAGAGATACATTGCTGTGAAATCTTGCACTGAAAATCTGATCTTGGTTTCACATATGTACCTACGTTAGGGTGGTCCAAAAATTTTTTTTTTCGAATGTTGGTGCTCCACAAGGCTTTTTTTCTTTCATATCGCTCCAGGTACCCCTCAGAAAAATTTGAAAAATAAATAAAAATATTTAGGGGTCGCGATGATTTGACACTTTTTTTATATGGGATTTATAAGGAAAGAAATTTCTCTCTGATGATTTTTATTTTATTTCATGAATTAAAATAATGTATAAATTTAGATTGGTGAAGATAATAAGTTCGCATCTTTATTTCTCAAACACATGTTCAAAATGTTGGATTTGTAAGCCACAGGGATTTTTTTTCTTTGTAGATCTACCACACGGAGGAGATACTGCTTCTGCTGTTCGTTTTTTGTAAAACTTGCATTGAATTTCGTGATTCATGCAATTTCACGCTCTGCACAATCATTTGCTACTTTCATTTGGCGAGCTTTCTCTCTTATTTCGATGTAGACTTCATCGGTAGGCCATTCTGGCAGATCTTTAGCCAAAAATGCCGCTGATTTTTTCTGGTCCATTATTTATCAATAAGTCAAACAGCGTAGCCATCTGTTGTGTGAAAAAATACTGTAACGAGCTATAAGGAGCACAAGTTTTGCCATCTAGTCTCTTTAAACCCATTTGTTTAGGTGGTTTCTGCATATTTTGTACCATTTATCTTTTGGACTCGAGACTTACTCTGAAATCGAACAATGAAAGTCCAATAAAATGTTCGGAAAATTATCAAAGGTGGTGACGTAATGCTTTCAATGCAGTGTTACTAACATTCGTGTTTGAGTAATATTTTATTAGTGCAAAGAGATTTGTATCGTTTAGAGGAGCTCTTTCTGTCAATGAGGCCTCGTTGCAATAACGTCTATAAACGAAACTCACAAACCGGCTCAATTCAGTGCTGAATCGTTTTTCTGCCACGGTGAGAGTGAAGTGCTCTTGAAATATATATATTTTCAGACAAAAGATAGATTTGCCATTCAACGAGCCTGGTGTAAGGCACCGGGTGCGCGAAATTTTCTTCGCGGAGTTGACGGAGTTCGGCAGCATTAAATAAATTGTCATTACCAAGTAAAATAATTTTGTTGCTCTATTTCCGACCATTTCTGTTGAAAACGTTTCAATAAACCGATATCTGGTCCACTACTAGATCTAAACAATGCTAAAAGTATTTCCGTTCCGCCGCCAGTGACAAGGACGGCCACTCTGTCAACTTTTTCAGTTCCACTACTTTGTTAGGCAATAGTTTACTATGTCAATGCAAAACAAGAGGATTTTGCAGAGAGAATGTTGCCATATCTGATTCCAAAACAATCTGACGTACCTGACTTCTTTTACGGCAAATTGTGCTGCGTGATAAAGATATATCCGCTACTTGTGTGCCCAAAGCCTGAACCACGGACCCGATTACAAACATTGCATTCCGATCAGATAGATTGACTCAATAAATATTTGTTATAATATCTTCGCTAAGTAAAAGTGAGACTTTCTTAGGCTTTTTGATGTCAGTTCAAGTAGAAGTAGAAGGAAGGTAAACTCATAATCGATTATTACAATAAAAATTCAGCATTAGCTAAATAATTGGTAATTTTGCGATACACATTTTTCGTTTAATTCATCGCGACCTCTAAATGTGCTTCTATTTTAATCTGATTTTTGGTACACTTATTATTTTTAGATAAAGGAACAAAAAAAGCCTTGTGGAGCGGGTAAAATTAAACTTTTTTTTTTTTCATACTACTCGTAGTTTGGACCACGCTAAACTACATACGTATTCAAATTCCTTAAAAATATTGTTAGGAATATGCAGGATATTGGTAGCTGCGTTTGGTTTGTCTGGGTTGGTTTGATAATAAGTCTATGAAATTTCTAGAAATGAGTAGAAACTTAGTAAACTAGTACCCCTCTGCGGCATTACAACAAGTGTCATAGACCCCTAGAGTCTTTAGAATCTAGGGAGTCTCCCGCACAGTATTTCTTAAAAAAAAAAAAAAAATTGTATTTGTTCGAGATTAATTAACTGTTAGATCAAATATTATGGTGAAATTCAGCAAGGTGGTATGTAACGATTCTCCATGTTTTGAGAATGATATTAATAATCTGTATAAATTAGGACCATCGTCCCTTGGAGAGATTAGATGTTCACATCATGAGATAATGAACGCAAATAAGCTAAATATATAGTGTAACTTCATGCCGAGTTCCCCCCGAAGGGTTCGGCCGGTGAAACTATTTACTTCTACAGGTAAGGGGGCCTTATGCTAACCACTTCAGTTGAAGGGGGGTTTCCTTGCTCCCGATGGGACTGGTACTGATTTATTTTGAAGGAGGATGAGAAAACCTTGCCGGTATTTTATTTCGGGTTTGAAATAAACATCGAAACAGGAAGTCATTTCTTACACTCTCGGTGGGATTCGAACCTGATTTCTCGGCATGTAATGCAAACAATCTACCAACTGAGCTATCGACCGCACTATGAAGGTAGAACATAAAATGATTTACCTGTAAAGGTTGTAAAGTTGGGCAACTTGAACCTTTGACAGCTGAGAGAAATGGTCTTCCACAAGTTCAGTTGTATTTTTACCATTTTCAATGGTTTTTGTATCACCAGAGTTCATCCATTTGGGTTTGATGATATCACGTAGTCCTGTCTTTTGAATCAAATACTGCTGATCTTCCTGTGAGCCAAAACAACATATTGAATAGATAGAGTGATAAATTAAATAACAAAGAAAGTTTGCCATGATGAAGACCTATCTTCATTAGAAGTAACACAAAAAGAAGTAATAAATTGCATGCATAGAAAGTGAATGAAGAAGTGATACCTACCTCCATTGTTTCAAATTTCATGATGACATCGAAATCAAACTGGCACGGAGTACAAAATGTTGTAAATGGAGTCCAATGAATATCAAGAGTTCTCCCTTCACTTGCTTCAAATAAAATATAGCGGACAAATTCTTCAAAGGATGGCCATGGTGGGTAGAAGAAGCTTTCATCATCCTTAAAGTCAAAAAGTAATGCATACAATTAAAAGTTTTACTGTTTTTTTAAAAAAAAAAGAACCAATAAATAGCTTGAATGCAATTGTACCTTAGACTGACCCTTGCGGTACTCCATGATAATTTCTTCTGCCAGATCCGCATTCATCCCAACTGTTGGGGAATTTTGCATTTTATCTCTGTAAGCTGATGAAAGTCTCTCAAATGGATGCCGCACAATGATGAAAGCAGTATTCCCGACGTCAGCTCTTGCCTTCAACAGCATTTCATCATCGGGTCTTGGATAGATGGAGCGTGCTAGATTTTGGGGTTGTCGTGCTTCCCAAGCTTTTTTCTTGTTGACACCTCCCAAAATGTTGAAATAGTAGAGCCATGTTGTGGATGCGGCTTTGAATGTGTTGCACCTACAATTGAATAGGAGTTATAGGCTTACACGGCCGGCTGATGATGCTGGAGAGTGGCTTTTCGGGATCTATTGCGTGTTCTGTGGGAGCTGGAGCTTCCGGGTGTTTGATTAAATGAATTATCATAATATCCAATTAATATGAGGACATAGAAAAAGTTGTTTCGTTCTGCCGAGCTGCTAGGGAAAAAGCAATGAAATATTTTGTTATTGGTTACTTAGGCCAGCAGTCCCATTAAAGGCTGACGCTTGCTTGAGAAAAAAGTTCAAATTCAAAAATGTTTTGAGTCCATTGTACATCACACGAGCAAAGCTTATTACGCTAAAGCAATGTTTGGATTGCTGGTCCTTGCAATATATTGTGTTATTTATATACATTAATACCATATGAGATGATGCTTTTCATTGATGTAAAATTCCCTGGGGCTTAGTTGATGTGGAGCCGTTTCTTCATCCAGCCTTGTACACACGTCCTTGGCATAGTTCCGTCTTGTCCTCATGCGGTCTTCCACTCGTTTCATATCAAACTCTGAGAATATGGGAAACTGTATTTCAACGCTTGAATCTGTTTCGTTGCTTTCACTGTCCCATGTTACCTTAAAATAATAACACAAACAATTAAGATTGGATAATTTATAGCTCTGTTTACAGGCTCTAGCCAGCCCAATAGTGTCTTTCATTCAACTGATCCTTACAAACACGTGGATCTGCAAAAGCTAAGTCAGGCAAACTTCTTTCACTGGTTTCTATCCCAGAGCTGATTTGAGATTGAAAAAAATATCAGTAACTACTTACTCCAGTAAATCAAAAACATTGAAGGGGAAGTTTTGATTTTTGTCGCACAAAGTTGAAGAATCGAGAGTCAAAAGTCAGCCGACTGTATTGGTTGAGTCACGCACATCAAATAGACCATCAGAGCACGAATAAGTTAGTTTTGGTGATGGACCTAAAGAGGCACAGTACAAGAGGAAGACCCAGATCAATATAGCTGGACGACGTAGCGGCAGACTGTCCTGTTGTAGGAGTATGGGACTGGAACTGGAAGGTGTCTCTTATGGTGTTTGAAATTTTCCCATTTCAGTATTTCCAACTAAATGGTATTACTAAATTCTCTGGACACTAAATTCGAGGAATTAACACACCTTCAGATTTCAAGCGCAAAGATAACACATTGGACCGCAGTCTAAATTCCAATTTTGTAAGTTTTCAGAATATATTTGTACAGAGATTAAATTAAACTTTTAAATATTTTAAAAATGTCTTCTCATACTTACATCAAACTCACCGTTCTTCCCCATTTCCATAATTTCCAAGTCTTCCTTGTACCGGTGGGTGAACATTATAAATAGAAGAATGCTCATACAAACAGCGCATATTGCTACCGTGAACACCAATCTGTTTATCGGGAAACTTCCCGTATATTTGGTATAAACCAACAACATTTTCTTGATATGACTTCGCTATTCCTTCATTGACATTGAACTTTTCTTATCTTTCTTTTCTTTTCTTACACTTTGCTATTCCTTTACCAAGATTTGGTTATTCTTTTCTAAATGAAATCTGATTGAGGATGTGAAAGTAAAAATGCAAAAGAATCTAATGAGATGGTAAGAGTTTATAGATAGAGGAAATGTGAAAGAAAAGAAAAGTATGGTTTGATTAGATTGTGAAAGAATGGTAGTTAATGTGAAATTGTGAAAGAATGTGTTTCAGGGTTTATGCTCATTGAGGTTTGGATTTCAATTTGTAAATACACATGCATCACCTGTGTGTGCGAACTTACACATGCCTGCTTATAGGCATGCATTTAATATGACACCTAAATGTTAGTATATCTTTGCGACTTAGATGATAGATGGATTATTGTACAGAGTGAATGTAAGAAAGGCAATGTATGGAAAAGGTGGTGGATATGAATGAATGCAGTGGTATGTAGGATAGAAAGAAGTGGATGCAACTCTACAGTAGCTAGCAAATCACTGTTACAGTTACTAAACACTTAACTATTTCTTTAATAAGACTAGTTATTCCTTTTTAAATGCACACTGAATCTTTACTAAGTCAGGTCTGACATTATTTCACCACATGTTCAGAAAATAACTCCTATTCAATAGTCGTGCCTACACTAATGCGCAGAAGGCAGCTCCATTTATACTTTTATTTGTTCAACTGTTGTATAATCTGATAGGTAGAAGCAGTTTCTCATTGTTAAACATTTATTATGTAGGTTTTATATTGAATTTCGTTTGAAATACATTTTAAGTCAAAATAACCTGTATATGGTTACAGGATGAATGCAATTTATGAAAGTACTACCGTTTTCATGAACAAACTTCTCATCATTGAAGACGGTCTTACTCAAAATAATTTCAAAAGGATTGGTCAATCTCTTCTGAACATTGTTTTCTGTAGAAAGGTCTAGGTCTATCATATATGAAGTAATTTTTACCTAGCCAGAAACAGGATTTTATATCAACAATTAATAATTCATCAAATTGTATTTGTTATGAATTATTAAGTAATAATTACCCAATGACATCTGCTGAACCAGGGTCAAAGTTATTGTCAATATGACACTACAGTTTCTTTTGAAAACACTAATCCGAGTGCCAATGCCTTATCCGCTGGACAAATACATCGAAAATACATTTTTTTCTCAAAACAAACAAATTGATAAAAAAAGATGTATTGTTTCAGCGGAAACTTTGTAGAACTCCATTAAAAAAAATCACATGAAAACAAAACACTGTTTTATTCTACTGTTTTTTTTTAAATATATCAGTAGAATAAAACAGTGTGTAAAACAGAGAAAACAATACATACACTGTTTATTATAATGTTTTTAAAATATATCAGTAGAATAAAGTAGTGTTTTGTTTTCATGTTACTTTTTTTTAATTGATAAAATATTTGTACTAAAATTGATTTATTTTTTCAGGGGTATAACAGATATAGAACTTCTTTTAAAGTGTGAACACAGGGAAGCTCTCACTTACACAACACGTTTCTACACTCCTGATGACAGTCCGCCATTTTGGATGCAATCCTCCACCAACTCCATTGAAGAAGAGGCTTTGACCATCACTGCAACATTTGATGTCCCCGACTTTGATGACCAATCTTCCATAACCTTGAATATTGCCATCCGATACAACTGTGAAGGAAAGATTTACTGTATTCCTTTATCGACCAAAATTCAAGCTATTGATGTAGTTAATAATCACATGGATCCAATATTAAAGGATGATAATACTTTAGGTAAGAATTTAGAATATTTTAGTCTTGTTCCAGACAGTACACGATCCAGAAGCCTTTGCAATGGTGATTACCAATGTCAGGGAGACCTGACACAGACTCATAAAAAAGAAGCCTAAATGACATCATCCTGTTTTCCCTGCATAAATCTATAATACAAGTAAAAGTATTTTAGCATTTATTTGTAATATTAAATGGGAACACACACAGCAAACTGTGGGAGTTTGTGCTTACAACTTCTGCTTTTGTACTTACAAAAAAAGACAGAATCCTCTAATGAACATAAACTCTGTAACTCTAACTGCCTTTCTCTGAGAAGGCGTGAGATCAACTAAAGTGAATAAATTTTTACTTGAAAGGTTGTCTAACTCACACTAACCTGTAAGTAAGGTAAAGAACTATAACATAAGCTAATTTTTGTGCAGAAAGGGTGCCTCCTTAAGACATTGGCTATGACGTCAATGAAACTTTGAGAATTATGTAGGTTATCGTTCAATGGTTTGTCAAATATGAAAAAAGTGTTATTCATTTTAAAGTTAATTTTATTAAAGTACATGCCAAACTACTATAACTCCAGTTTAAATTTAAGCTATAAAATTTAATTATTGTCATAATTAATTACCTTATATTTGCAGGAAAGGAAGACATCCTTGCACTAATATCAGCCAACATAGAAACAAAATTGAATGTTCACTACATAGCACCATCTGTTGAGAAACTTCAAAAGTTTTTTGTGGATAAACTGAAGTTCTCTGAGAAGACCTTTGCTTCGCATTCTGTATTGGTACACGCCATCTCTCCAGTGAACATTGTCCATGGAAGTCTTGTTTTTATTCTTGAAGGATCCAGTGCGGAAGAAAAAATGGATCAAATCCTTTTATATACAAGGTATGGTTCTATGAACTGAATTGTTCTTTCATTCTATATTTGAACGGCTTACTAAAAAAATGCACCAAGTATATACCGCAGTGGTCAAACTGACAAAAAGAGGAAAATATAAGTATTTGAGAACAACAGAGTAACTTTTTTATGCAGCTCCCAGGACATCCTTATCTCTGCCTCATATATTTTGGTGCAAACTTTGGTATTCATGGCTTTTTTTTGATTTCCAAAATCCAACTTGCAGTGTTGAATTTAAAAAAAAGGTAAGTAGTTTTTAGAGATTTTTTAAATGTTCAAAGATAGATGAGATATTTTGGATATAAGTATACCTGATGATGCTTAATATACAAAAGTAGTGAAAGTACAACAGTAGGCACCTATTGAAAACATACCTTTGTATCTTTTTAAAAATCAGAAATACTTTTCAGAGTTGATTTTTGAATAATTGGTGAAAATATATGTACAGTGTTCCATTGGAATTTGATTATTTTTTTTTATTACAAATCAATGACTATGAATTTTCAGTGTTAATACACAAACAATACAAAATATATTAACTTGTTTTAGGACTGAAGGGCAACTCATAATGCTGGTGAATTTAATGTACGATCTTATATCATCAAGATGCGCCATAGTTCCCTCCAACTATACAGTCACTCAAAAAGAAAGAAATGATTTGATGGAAAGCCAAGACGACATCACTATGAGCGAAGAACTACCAGAAGCTGTTTGTGAGTTTGGTGAAGCGCTTTACAGAGAGATAGAGCATGTTTCTGAATATCTGGAAAAGTGCATGGCAGCCATGTCTGAAAAAAATGTCAAGAAGCTGTCAAAACCTGCAGCCAATGCGGGGCTGAGTATTGATGTCATGGCGCTCGGAGAGAATGCGTACAGAAAGCTGTGGTCAGACTTGAAACAATACATGTTGGCTAGGAACGAGCTGGTCAAGAGAATTCTTGATAAGTAATCTGTATTTTAAACAAGGTTTAAATTCAGTATTGGTCTCCTTGAGCATGTGCTCCTTATTTTATTTTGGGATCATGACCCAAAATGGTTGGCAAAACATTGTAAAAAGTGTTCCACAGAATCTCTCTGACTTAGTTATAGTTTTTCCTGTCTGTACCCCGAGTATAAAAATACTAGTTTTCACTCACATGTTGTAGGGATAAAAAATGTATGAAAGCTGTGTTATCTAAATGGCTCTCTAGAAGTGCTGTTAATTTTTTTCATGTAAAGATTCAACAGTGCCTCCAGTGAGTGTAAATGTAAACGCAAACTTGCATACATATTTTAATCCCCACGACATGTGTGCACTGTTTTTTTATACCAGGGGTACAGACCACCAGTTATAATCAATGCTTTGAAGACTCCCAAAAAAGCTTCAATAAATTTTTGCATTTAAAAATATAGTTTGTAAAAAATATGCACCTTAAAGTAAGTATTTATAAACATTCTTGTAATTCTTTAATACCTTTTTATGCCATGAATAAATACCATATTTTTTCAATAAATGGACATGCTTCACTTTTACCAAAACATTTTATTCAATGCAAAAGTACAAATAAATATCAACAATTATCATTAGTATAAAAGTCAGTTAATCAGTCTTGCTTTAAAGTATACCCTACAAGAATTTATCACAATACATTACAATTATTATTTGTGTTCATCCTAAAAATTTGGGTCATCGCCTCTTAAGTCCGTATTCATGACAAGACAGACCCCTTGCAGTAGTGTCCGATGACATGACTGTCATGCTCTTTTGTCCACAATTTAACACATTTTCTTATGGCCATCGTGGAACTTTCGGCCCTAATATTTTCAGTCAGTATTCATGACGAGACAGACTCCCTGCAGGATCCAGTGACTGGCATGTTCCTTGGTCCACAGATTAGATTCAAACACGAGTCCCACACCCATGGCATTGCGGCGCTGCGAGGTTGTGTAGACCGGAGTTCTCAGTGTATTCTGAAAATGGTAGGATTGTTATTTTATGAAAAAGACAAGTAAATTCTGAATCTATAATCTAAGTTGCAAGGATATATTCATTCAAAGCTCTTAGATGTATGCCCACAAACAAACACGTGTAGTTCGCGCTTACAAATGCTGATTGTGTACTTACAAATAAAATCCAAACCGCAAGTGAACATAAGCCCTGCAACTCTTGCCGACATTCCCTGAAATAGGGGTGACATTGGCAAAGTGAACCATTTTTTACAGTATGGGTTGTCAGCCTCATACCAACCTATAAGTCAAGGAAGTCTGAATCAAGTAAAAAATAACTGAGATTGTCCGTGTTACCTGCAAGTTGACCATGTGAGCCTCGGTGGGTATGATGTGGATAATCGGCAGCTCAGTGATGAGGACCTTGGGATGGGATTTCTTGAGGCAGCGCTCTTCCCTGTCCCAGCGGGCTCCCTCCAAGTAAAGCCCACACACATAGCAACCCTGCAAGATAGCAAATATTAACCTAAGAATGGAGTTGCAACATTTTTTGTACAAATGTTTGAAATTTAAATTTTTCTCGGCGGGTCAACGTCGCATGCCCATGCCTTAGCAACCTATCTAAATCTAGGTTGCACAGATATGTTAACATTTTAAGATTCTATGCCAATTAGTCTGGCATGCATATCAGAGTTTTTTTTAGCAATACCTACAGTTATTTACTGCAGGAAAATATTTTGCCACTTGTGACCAGTACCCTTAGTACGAGTTGCAAAACTTGGGTAAAGTAAAGTTTACGGAAAGTATTAAAGAGTGATTTTCCGCAAAATCTGCCGTTTTTGTTTCTTACATTTTATGGTCTTAGCAAAAGAGTTACAGTGATGAAGAAAATCAAGTTCAAACAAACAAAAACGGCAGTTTTTTGGGAAAACCATTCTTTTATACTTTCCGTAAACTTTACTTTACTCTAAGTTTTGCAACTCATACTCAGGGTACTGTTCACCCTAAACAAAAAGTCCAGTATTTCAACCTTTATAAGACTGCAAAATGGGGTGGACATGTCGCACGTTTAATAATAAAGAGAAATAACTCAAAAATTGAGAAAATCGAGATTTTGTAATAAAACGCAAGAACAATGCGAGAAGAATAGGTAGAATGCGACAGCCGTTCAATTTGGACGAATATGCACATCGGACATCGAACATCGGTCGCCTTTTTCATCCCATACAAGTTGTACTGGTTGTCTGCACTTCAAACGCGATTTCCCAACATTCTTATTTTTTGAGTTATTGCTCTTTATTATTAAACGTGCGATGTGTCACAGAATGCTAGGCACACGGATTCCCAAAATAATGATGACTGGCCACCCGGAAGGAAGAAGAAGAAAATCGTAGACTGAGATGGAGGTATACAACTCAGCTCTGCAGATTGCAAACTGGAGAATGGCAAGGCTCAAATTGGGCTGTAGCGCTATTGAAGAAGACCTTGAAAATAACTTATTTGCTCATGAAGTAATCATTTTTAGACATCTTACCGATTCTGGTCTTTCTTCCACCTCATCTGGCTGCACATACTCCAGCACCCTGGTGAACTGGGTGGATCTGTCCAGAGGCCACGTGTACAGTCGGCAGGCCATTTGCACGTGCGCTGTGAGATATGACTCCGGAATATGAAGTCCTGAGAGCCAAATGACTAACGGCTCCTCCTTCATAGCCTGGAATAATTTTAAATGGATAATATCGGATGATAACTCGGAACAAAGCCCATATGCAACAAAACCACGAAGCAACAAAAAAGGCACTAACTAAATGGAAAGACAATGGAATCAGCCTAATATTTATTACTTCTTTTACATGTTGAGTCAATAGCTCAGTTGGTAGAGTGCTTGTATTTCATGCCGAGAGCTCGGGTTCGAATCCCACCGAGGGTGTCAGAAATGATTTCCATTTTTGGTGTTCATTTCAAACCCAAAATAAAATACCGGTAAAGTGTACTCAACTTTCACAAGAAATGAGTACCAGCCCCCTCGGGTGCAGGGAAACCACGACTTCAACTCAAGTGTTTAAGAGGTTCCACTTGCCACATTCAACCCCGTTGGAGAAAGCACAGCAAGAGGTTACACTGTATGTTTAGCTTTGTAGCATATTTAGTGCGTAGACTTTTACATCTCGCCACGTTCACTGATGGTTAAATGAATGAACAATATTAAGAGAATTTTTGGTGAAATTTGATGAGTCATGTCAAAAATTAAGCTATGATATAATACAGCGTTTTTCAACCTGTGGGTCGCGACCCCCTGGGGGGTCGCGGAGCCTCTGTAAGGGGGTCGCGAGAGGTCGAGAAAACTTCATCTTTTTTATACAATATATAATTTGTGAGACTTAAATAAAAAGTCGATAAGAGTTAAAATGATTATATTAAATTAAATATATTAAAAAAAGGGTTGGGGGGTCGCGAAATATTTTTTGATACTAGGGGGGTCGTGTCATGAAAAAGGTTGAAAAACACTGATATAACAGAACAAAAACTTCTCTAGAGACAGTTTCAAATAACTAGAGCCCTACATGGGCTTGATACAGGGCATGCTCTGACCACCATTGAATATTGAGCCACATGCCAAACAATGTGTTAAACAAATCTATACAAGTATATTGTTATGTTTTTACTGGGTTCTCTTTTAATTAAACTGCAATTATTTATTTTAACAGAATTTATTTTACACAATTTGTTTCACAAACTACAACAATTGATTTCTAGCTCTGGATTTCGAACTTCACGGCTTAATGTTTTAACGACACTCTGGCTGCTGCCCCATTGCAGTCCTCTTATGTATATAGGCGCAACAGAGACCTTTCTTGCATATTCCAGATCATTCTTCTATCTCTTGCTCACACAAGAACGTCATTCTATGCACTACCACCATCATGGACTACTCCCAGATGGTTCTATCCACACTATCATACATGTATAGGCAAGTACTTTTATTTCGTAGTTCGTAACACTATCATCATCATACTAGTGCCAGACTGTTCTATGTATGCATGTACAGTCGCAAGTAGGTACTCCAAGTTTGTAACAATATAATTACCCATGACTTGTACTGGGCAGTTCTCCGCATAAAGTGGTCCATCCACCCTCCGAGAGTCTTACACGAAGCTGGGGCCAGCTTCCTCCACTCGTCAGGCAGTTGGCCGTTGAACAAGGAGTTGGAGATGCTGTCCAGCACGGCGTCCATGCCCACCTCACCAGCCAGAGCTTTGCGGAGCAACGACAACGATCGGGACATCTTGTTAATAAGTTTATTAAACCTAAAGTGCAAATTAATGTACAATATTATGTATCAGTCATATATTTTCAATAGCTGCTATCTATAATCTAAGTTGCAAAGATATATTAACATTTAAAATTCATATAAAATGCATGCCCACAAACAAGACACGTGTAATTTCAAATGAACATAACCCTTGCAACTTTTGCAAAGTGAACAATTTGTGAGACTACAGTGAGACGGAGATATGAATATGTATGAGTGATGAACGTTGAGGAGATGAAAAAAATGTCCAAGCACAAACAATTCAGAGACACATCTGTGGAGGTACTGCCCACCCTTAGTGCAATAGTGGTTGGATACAGACTCAAGAAGAAGGCTGCCAAAGGACATTAAGGCTGAAGAATCTACAACTGATTTAACTAAATCACAATTTTTTTCATACATATGTACTCATGGGACATAATGGGCTCGGCAGAAATTCCAGACAAAAAAAAATGACGTACTGCTGGGTTGCTAGGGAAAAGGCAAAGAAATATATTGTAATGGTTGCTAAGGACCCTTGTTTGCAATGTTTACCCACCAAGAAAAAAATCATAGTTAAATAAATACGAGTACAGGTATTTTATTTATTTTATTATATGGATCTACCTCTCCAGTTCTTGAAGTAAAACAATGAAGGAAGGTGTGATGTTCATTTCAAACTGTTTCTTAACTTTCCAGACATCAAATTCTGGGGGAATTTTTGCCATAATCTCACTGGCAACATTGTCTATGAAATCTTCTCTGCTTATACCTCCAGACGAAAGACCTAATAAATGTAAAATTAAATTAGTTTTATTTAAAATCAAATTATTTTTTATTAAACGTTGTTTTATTTTCACAATAATATTTTAAATCTCGAGTACTTTCGACCTTCAATATTCAGGTCATTATCAAGAGTGATGTATAAAAAATTAAAATTATTTATTAATTTGATTTTAAATAAAATGAATTTTCACTGTGTGAATACACAAACCCTACAAAATCTAAATTAGTTTTAGCTTATGGAATGTTCTATTCAAATTGAAGTGAAGAAGTAAAGGAATATGTAAAAATAAAAGACATAAAAAGGAAGCCATGCACAATAATTATGTCTTTATGCCACTGCTAAATAATGAGAGCCACTGCAAGAGTAGTGCTAGTTTGTGTCATGGGTCGAAGCTGAATGCCACAATATACAGAAAATGTTATACTGGCTAATTACATGCCTGCAACTCTGTCTCCATTCTGCTAGGGGTGGCCAGAGCCTCTGCAGAGCTGCCTCCATTTTTTTTATATAGATTTGTGGAAAGGAATGCAATCCACCAACCTATTTTACCTGGGCAGTTGTCTTCATGCGAAACAGAAGCTTGTGTGCATGCAATGGCCTCTGTTGAACCAGGGTCGAAGTTATCGTCGCGGGATTCGAACCAACGGTTCCAAATAACCCGACTTGATCCCCGCGGCCATTACACCGACCTATCTTTAGATACCTCTTTCAATTATTCATATCCATCACCTTTTTCATGCATTTTCTTCTTTTATGCTCGCTTTATATATCCCATTTTTTCACAATCTCCTCAATCTGATGACTCCATACTTTTCTCGGTCGTCTGATACCTCTTTTTCCTTTCACACCCTCTCTGTAAATATATTTTGTCAGTCTATCATCATTCATTCTTTTCACATGCCCAAACCATCTCATCATGCTCTTTTATACCTTAACTTTCACATCCTCTTTCAAATTACATTCTTTCTTTACCCATTCATTCCTAACTCTATCCTTCAGAGTTTTTCCTGTCATGCTTCTCAAATGCTTCATTTCCACCGAACTTACTTTACTTACTTCGCTATCATTCACTGTCCATGCTTCACTTCCATACATCAAATTCGGCAACAATATGCCATTGTGTACCGCCATTCTCAGATCCATCGTCAATCAATCAATCAACGTCATCGTCAATTGTCAAAAAATGATTACATGCATTGGCATGTAATCATTTTTCTACGACCATGGATCATCAATCACAAGGGGACCAGTAAAAAGTTAAAAGGCAATTAGGGTACTTATTTTCATACCTGTCTGAGGCTGCAGTTCAATGAGTTGGAACCAAATATCCTGCACAGCTTGGGTGTAGTAGCCTATCTCTGCATTGGGATGCAAGCCAAACACTTGTGGGGAATTAGCCAATGGTAGAGTGTCAATGTATTCTAAATAAAAGAAAAACAAAAGCATGCAAAATATTGTCTATGATTTTTAACATTTCACTGAATGGATTTACTTAGCACAAATTTAAATTTAGAACATTTTTCTTGGCGGGCAAACATAATTCTTGTATGAAATTAGGTTCTCTAGCAAAAAAGATCATTTTTTTTGTTTATCTTTCCCCTATCAGCCCGACCATGTTACATAACAACTTTGTCTGTGTCAAATCATGTGCATATCTCAACGACCTTAGTCACAGCCCGACAATTCAATTGAGAAAAAATTCACATTGCCAGGTTGCTAGGTAAAAGGCAAACTAATATTTTGCTATTGGTTGCCAACAGCTGTAGGTATACGGCCATAGTAATCAAATCTAATTTTGAATTTTGTGTTGAGTTCATACACGGAAGTAAAAATCCAACTGACCTATATATTCATCTTTTGTTGAGTCTGGCGGGATGAAGTATTCAACTGACGGGTCGTGATAGAAGAAGAATGGCTGGAACGAGTCAAACAGGAAATCCCCGAAATACTCTTCCATGTATGTCTTCACTATTCGGCGGTCAAATTCATCAATGACCCTTCCTCCGTACATAACCTAAAATAAAACAATGCTTTATTTTGTGTTTTCAATCAATGCCACAACTAAGTATATATATTTTTTCAAACTGTAACTACTTACGTAAGAAAGTAATAATAGGAAAAATATGGTAAAAATTGCATTGAACCTTGAAATTTAGATGTCAAATTCAAAATAAGGATCCAGATTGAGTCATCATTGTTTCATCTCATCCATTACTTACATATTTTTCAAAGGCACCTTATATACTCTGGAATGTACATATTCAGGTACCTCTACTTGGTGATAAATACTTAATTTTCACTCTACTAAGCCAAACTTGGTTTTAGTTTAATATGCCTGTTTTTAAATAAAAATTGTATCACCAGATGTAAATTGTCACAGGTCAATAAGTGATAAATCGGGAAAAGTAAGTCTTTTGTTTCTTGCAGACACACAACTTGAGCAAAATGGGGGAGTTTTACCTACCATTAAAACTCTTATTATGTTTCTATAGATGTCTGGAGTCCATATTATGAGAGAGAAACAATCATTTTTCCCCTTTTATGTGGTTTTTTAGTCTATTCCTGGGTCTTTGATTTGCACTTTTTTTACACTTTAGGCACTTTCTACTCTATGGTCGCTTTTTCCCCATTTCCTGTTCACTATTTCCAGTTTCCCCATAACCCGGTCGCAATTTGTCATAAAGCTCATAATACACCAGGTAGGGGCTACCTGGACTCCAGACATCTATAGAAACATAATAAGAGTTTTAATGGTAGGTAAAACTCCCCCATTATGTGTTCTGAGAGATGTCTGGAGTCCATATTATGAGAGATCTGTCTATTATCTCCTGGTGACCGGGGACGTCTTTATTTGATATTAACTGGTTGAAATAGGGAAAGATCTTCTGGAGCTGTATGTTTCAACATCTCTTTCTGATAGTATTTTCTGAAAGTGTTTTCCTTTTTCCAGTTGCCTCTTTCCAGTATGTTATCTATTGGATTAAGTGATGCGACCGCTGAACGTGTGCTGCCGGGAGTGGCCTCTACTCCTGCTGATTTTAGCGTGTTCTTTACCCATCCTCCTATGATTGTTCTTGCAGCTGCCTTCACTTGTACTCGGGTGCTGATGAACAGGTTATAAAGATTTTGTCCTGATCTCCTTCCGCGTGATAGTTCAATCAGCTTCCTTATCCAGAAGACTGGGTTGACGTTGTGTTCCTTGGATTCCAGAAGTCATTAGATTGTAGGTGTTTGAGGGTATCTGTTTTTGATCCAAAGAATGGAATTAACACAATTGATGTGCCTTCGTCGAGAATGTTTCCTTCTGTGATATTTAGCAAGGTCAGATCGTGTACTCTTCTTCCTGAAGATAACAGAAGTAAGATTGCCGTTCTACACGCAACTTCATAGAGAGAATCTGATCGAGGAGTGTTCCTGACTAGCCAGTCTCTCACTATCTGCCGATTCCACACAGGGGACTTAGGAGGGTTGATCTTTACCATTGCTAGTGCTTTTAATGTTTTTAAATTTAATTTCACTAGGAAATCTGAGCTGACATTCTTTTCCATCATTGCGTTGCAGAAGGTTACGATGGCTGACTTGTGTACCAGCATAGTCCTGTATGATAGTTTTTCGTTAATGAACAGTTGCGCTAGATACCTTGCCAATTGATTAGGAGATGGTGTGTTGGGATGGGTATTATTCGCCAGTATCCAGCGGCACCATCTTTGCCAAGCAGGTTTATATGTGTTGAGTGGGGAAGCTCGCCATCCTGACAGGAACAGTCTTTTCTCTTCCGCGTTCCAGGAATTTAAGATACTGTCCCCAGTCCCAATTTTCCCCACTTCCATTTCTAGATCCTGAATCCTGGGTGGTGGATTGCCTGTTGATGTGTTGATTAGTACTGACACCAGGTTCGGTAATTGCATCGGAGGTACGAGTGATCGACGAATTAAGTCTGGTCGCCAGAAGACCCTCTGCCACCTCGGGACCACGAGTAGGTAAGTTCCGGTCGCCCCGTTTAGGTGCCTCAGGATCCTCGGTATAAGGTTTGGCGGAGGAAATATCCGACCCGCATTGTTGAGCCAGTGCCGACTGAAGGCGATTTGAAAGATTGCGCATGAGTCTGTGGAGTCTCTGGACACGTAAGTTGAACTCATGTGTGCCGTGGTAGATGCGAACAGGTCTATATCTGGTACTCCGAAATGATTGAAAATGGCCTTCGTTGCTGTTGGTAAGAGATGCCACTCTGAAGGGGCTCTTCCTCTTGATAGGTGATCCGCGTCTCCGTATCTTCCCGGTAGGTACTGCGCTGTTAGCGAGATTTCCCATTGGTCTGCCAGAGTCAACAGATCTCGGGTAAGATTTAGGAGTGTTTTGGATCTGGTGCCCCCTTCCTTGCGGATGTAGGCGACTACTGTCTTGTTGTCTGATTGTACCAGAATTTCGGAGCCGGAAAGGTCGTGCGCTGTGCATTGCAGGGTTGCAAAAACAGCGAACAACTCTTTTCGGTTGAAGTGCTACTTCTTTTGTTGAACGGTCCACTGTCCTGACAGCATCAAGTCGTCCAGAGTTGCTCCCCAAGCTAAGTCTGACGCATCTGTTGTCAAGAAATGTCCGAAGGTTTCCCTGTGGATGGAAATTGATTCGTTTGCATTCCCTATCCACCACTCTATTTCTTGTAAGCTGTCCTCGGTCATTTGTATGGACCCTCTTGGTGACAGGTGCTTCAGTGGCTTGCTCGCTATCTGCAATTGTCTGCAGTGGAGGCGACCATGAAGCTGGCAAAGTTTAGTCTTCCTAGGAGACTTTCCGCCAGTTTTAAGGACCATTTTCGAGAAGTCAGTATTGCTCGAAGTGAGTGGCACAATGCCTCTTGCTTCCGGTAAGAAAGACCTACTTGGTGACAGGTGTTTCAGTGGCCTGCTCGCTATCTGCAATTGTCTGCAGTGGAGGCGACCATGAAGCTGGCAAAGTTTAGTCTTCCTAGGAGACTTTCCGCCAGTTTTAAGGACCATTTTCGAGAAGTCAGTATTGCTCGAAGTGAGTGGCACAATGCCTCTTGCTTCCGGTAAGAAAGACCTACTTGGTGACAGGTGCTTCAGTGGCCTGCTCGCTATCTGCAATTGTCTGCAGTGGAGGCGACCATGAAGCTGGCAAAGTTTAGTCTTCCTAGGAGACTTTCCGCCAGTTTTAAGGACCATTTTCGAGAAGTCAGTATTGCTCGAAGCGAGTGGCGCAATGCCTCTTGCTTCCGGTAAGAAAGGAATTTGCAATTGTTGTGCGTGTCCCAAACGATTCCCAAGTACTCTAATTGCTGAGTGGGGAAGAGCACTGACTTCTGGAGATTTACATACCACCCCAGAGATTGTAGGATATCTACTGCTAGATGCGATTGCCGACAAAGATCGTCCTTGGATTGGTTCGCAAGGAGGAAGTCGTCGAGATAAACGATTGTCCGAATACCTCGTCGCCGCAGTAGTTGGGCTACCCAATTTGTAAGGGTTGCAAACATTCTGGGGGCAGATGAAAGGCCAAAGGGCAGACTTGTCATCTGAAGTAATTCTCCTCGATAGACCAGTCGCAAAAATCTCCAATGTTTCTGTGCACTTGGGAGATGAAAGAAGGCTTGCGATAGGTCTATTTTCGACAACCAATTGTTTGGCTGCAGAAACTCTGGCACTTTGTAGTGGCTATGAGTTTGAACGGAACCGGGTCCAGGAAGAAGTTTAACGATTTCAGGTTGAAAATCATTCTCGAGGAACGGTCCGATTTGGGTGTTAGGAACATTTTTGATAAGAAGCTGGGAGATGACTCCGCGGCCTCTATAACGCCGAATTCGGCCATTTCCTTTATTTGAGAGTCCATTTCGGGTGAAGGACTCGTCTGGTATAGCATTAAGGTCTTTTTGTGTGGTAATATCAGAGGGGGAATTGAGATGAAAGGTATTCTTACTCCGATTATCATCTTCAGGATGTGGTTTGGTGCTCCGAGTGACGTCCAAACCTGTAGGGAGGACTTCAAGCATCCTCCGCGAAATGGTTTCTTGTCATTTTCGTGGATGCCTCCTTCTGTCTCCTTTGAGATTTCCTGACCGTGTGTTATTCCCTGCCCTTTTTCCTCTTGAAGAGAAATTTGGAGCGTCTCTAAGGCCTTGATTGCTTTCCGCAGTGGGTCGTTGCTGCCCTCTAAAAAACTAATTCCTTTTCTGTACTGGAACGTGCGGTTTCGATGAGGTGCTGGGTTGAGGGCACTGGGTCTTCACTGACAATTTGTCGGTGGTCCCCACTCTAGAGCAAAAAAGACGTGAGACTGTCTTTGCCAAACAAGTGTTCGGTACTCGGCGGGAATTTGTTTAACCCCTCTCACATGCTCTTCCTTAACATGCCCTAGCACAGTTTTCCTGCGGAACAGGAGGGCCTCTGTCCGCCTCCCCCATACCATCTGGAGGATGTCTTCCGAGACTTTCTGGTATGGCGAGTCCAGAGCAAACAGCGTTTTGACCTTTTCGAAAAGGGCTTTCCTCGCCAAGGTCGTGTCGCTCCGGGCTACCCAGTTGACCAAGGTCTGAAGCCCAGACTGGAACTCCTCTTTCTGGATGAGGAGGGCGTGGGACATGGCTGCAAACGACCGCTCACCTGAATAGGGGAGCTTACGTCGCACTGGCGAAGTTCATCGTTCACTGCCCGGTCGAAGAACGCCGGTTCTGCCAGGTACTTTTTCTGTACCTCGGCGTACCTTACTCCGGCCCAGTTTTCACTGTCGAAGTGCTGGAGCCTTTGGAGCGCTTCGACCCTGTTGCTCTTGGCCTTGGGGTGAGCTGGTTCTTCCACCATTGTGGCGGCTTCCTGGAAGCTCAGCAGTAGCTCTTCCTGGGCCTCCTCATTCTCTTCCAGTCCCGAAGGTTGTTAGAGGAAGTTGCTGGAAGAGTTTCCTGCCGCCGATTCAACGAGATTTCCCATAGAACTGGCGGGCCAGTCACCGAAAACTGCGTTCGTCAGCATCGCGATGTGGGAAACCAGATAATCTATCCTTGGGTCCAAGACAACCCTCAGCCGTTTCTGACGCCGCGGCGGTGAACCTGATTCCGAAGTGTCATATCCGCGTTTTAGTGACGCATCACCTGAATCCTGTGAGATTTCGGCGAGAGGTTGCCCTTTATTGTTATCACAACTCATAACATTGATTTTGATGTTATATAAAGTAAAAACTCCGTTAAAATAACGAAAAACGTTTTTCGTAAATATGACAGCGTGGCATAACCAACAAAAATACGTATGCGAACTTTTAACCACCACAATATCACCTGTTTTAGTTTTTAATTGTTCACAAGGACACAAGATGGTAAAATAACACTCTTTTAAATGTTTTTGCCCAGGAATATTGTCAATTCACTCAAATTTTCGAAGGTAAAATCAACTGACATGTGACCACAAGGGGAAAATGACGCTTTATGACAAATTGCGACCGGGTTATGGGGAAACTGGAAATAGTGAACAGGAAATGGGGAAAAAGCGACCATAGAGTAGAAAGTGCCTAAAGTGTAAAAAAAGTGCAAATCAAAGACCCAGGAATAGACTAAAAAACCACATAAAAGGGGAAAAATGATTGTTTCTCTCTCATAATATGGACTCCAGACATCTCTCAGAACACATAATAGGGTGCCACATTTACCTCTTATTTTAACATTAAGCTTTTTTTAGTTATTGCAGTATCAACACGTAGGAAATTTAGCTCAAAAAACATACTTTTTACTTTTGGCACCCTAGATCTGGCAATACGATGTACAAATTCAAAAGAATGAAAAGAATACTTCTCCGATGAGGTATCTCAGTGTTGCCCACGGTATAGGTGTCCTAGACGTTGCACATTTATCAAGATACGACTTCAAAACTTGTAGACACACTTTAAAGTCCGACTCGCTGAAGTCGTAACAAATGTTCCAACCGATCTTATCGTATTTCCTTCTTTCCTATAACAAGAAGAATAATTAAAGCCCTTAAACGCTACGCAGACAGAGGACCAACCATTTTTGCTCCTTTTATGTAGAATGTTACTCGTTAGAAATATGATTAGCTCAACACGTTCGCGGACGAAACGATTATAGCCGCTCTATGAGCTTGTCTAGGACTGGACGAAACAGTAATAGCCGTCATGATAAAACGTTATTACTAGGGACGAAACGGCTATTTCTGTTAGAAATGCATACATGTAGCATTCGTGCGTCCCTACAGAAATCCAAAGAACACGGCAATAGCCGTTGCGTCCCTGGATGTCAAAAAAAAAGAAGAAAATTATAATAAAAATACAATTTGAGATGATGAAATAAGTGTGTTTTTTCTAGCCTACTTCACATTTTGTGTGTCCGCGAATGTGTTAAAAAAGTACCTACCTACTTGCATATTATAAACCAACATATTTTTATGTTTTTATAAAATTGGGGAAACCAGATAAAGTTTAAGCATGCACAGTCAAATAAAACCATATTTTTTTCCTGGAGCAATAAAAAATTCAGGGATTAAATACTCCACATTTACGGAAAGTCCGCTGCCGAGCCGTCTATCTCAATCATTGTGTTATTACTTATATATGACGTTCATACTTGCGTTAATACTCAACCATTTTGTTAATAAATTATACTTACATATGACGGTCATACTTGCATCAATACTCAATCATTGCGTTAATACTCAACCATTGCATTAAAACTCAATCATTGCGTTAATACTCAATCATTGTGTTAATACTCAATCATTTTGTAATGCAATTGCTCTTGTTTTGTACTATGAATGTCATATTGTCTTACCTGCACAACAGCATGAAAGAATCCCAACACGTAAACCAGTTTCTTGAACATGGGGTGAGAGGATTCCTCCAAGACATCTGGGTTCAATTTAAAATAGGTATTTTTTATGTTCAATTTTAGACCGTTGGGTGGTTCTGTAACAACTGAAAGAAGACAAAATATGTAAATAAAAAACTGACTCGACACAAATTCCAAAAACAAAAAATTGTGACCACATGGCCAATGATGCTGATTGCCAAGAAAATATTTTTTAAAATACCATCCGTGTGTCAGAAACAGATAAAACCTATGCTCATTTAAGGTTTAGATTTTATCTAGTAAGCGCCATCTACATATATAACCACCAGTTGAACACACTTTGATTGTGTTAATTAAAAATAAATGTATGAAAACTAAATCACTCTTCAGGAAAGCTTTCTTATATTCCATACATTTTTTATTCATGCAATGTTTTATACTTGAAGTACAGTTTACATGCAGCATGTGTGAGCGAAATTTATACATGCCCGCCTATGAATGTAAATTGTAGAAACCTAGATTCACAATTATACATCAAATACCTATAATAATAGTAATAACAAAGAAAATATTTATAGTGTCGTTTAGTGATAAATCACTGCAAAGGCACTATTCAACTGTAACATCACCGAAACAAACATGTCTTCAATTCCAACCTACATGCACTCACACTCTCTACGGCTCTAAGCTCATGGGGTAGAGCAGTCCACGGCACAGGGCTGGCAATGCAAAAGGGAAGATCCAAGTACTTTGCTTTATTACATCGTTTTGGAACAATCAATTTATTCACAGCAGTAATTCCTTGACTTATAGGTTAGTATGAGGCTGACCAGCCATACTGTAAAAAATGGTTCACTTTGCCATGTCACCCCTAGTTCAGGGAAGGTGGGCTAAAGTTGAAGAGTTTATGTTCATTTGAGGTTTGGTTTTAATTTGTAAGTACACATTCAGCATTTGGAAACGCGAACTTACACTTGTCTGTTTGTGGGCATGCATTTGATTTGAGTTTTGAATGTTAACTTAGATATATAGATTATATAGTAGTACTCGTAGATCTTAATGCCAGTCGTTTCCTCGAGCGTGTCTATCACACTGTGGAAAAAAATAAGTACTTATTTATCAAACTAATAAAATTAAATTATCTGCATGTTTTTACCTTTGAGGGATCTCTGTAAGATGCCGATGGGGAAAGCCGGGGTGGGGTCTGTGGTGATCCACAGCCTGAACTCAGGGTGAGGCTTGTCCATGCCCTCCAGCTTCTTCTCGAGCTCTTGCAGGAACTTCACCAGCAGGTGGCAGTTCTGCAGCATCAGCCAGTGGCCTCGGGTTATCGCCGTGTCTAGGAGACTCAGGGCAATCTGAAAAATTTGAAAAGCATCAAAACATAGTTGTATAAGCAGTAAAATAAAGTAATTAAGTTACTACTTCTCAACATGATTTGATCCATTTGATACAAAATCCATTTCTTCTAGAGATCCTGGCCGGAATGTACATGGTACTTATATAGTCACCCCAGTGCTTGTTTGGCTTGTATATCTACTGATTAAAAAATGACCTTTCATTGAAATAGTCTTAGGAATCACATTCTACACAATCTGAGCTAAGAAAAAAAAATGTAAAAAACCATAATGTGGTACTTAATTATTTTCAACATTTTAAAAATACATTTCGAGTTTTCATAAGACACATTGGTCCAGTACACATACAAACATAGCTCATGTTAAATTACCTCTGATGGACATAAGACAAACAAGCACTTAGGGGCCGTCCATAAATTACGTCATCGATTTTGGCCGATTTTCGACCCCCCCCCCCCTTTACAATCATCCTATAGTCATTATCTAATGACCCCTCCCCCCCTCTTGCTGTAATAATGGATGAACTTAATAATTAATAATGTTATATTACTTACATAATATTTTGTATATTTTGTAGAAATTGGTATTTACAAGAACGACGTCACTTTTGGTACTCGTACATCATTTGCCATCATCCGCAGACCACACTCCCCCCCCCCTTAATGCGAATGACGTAATATATGGACAGCCCCTTAGCGGAAATGTATTTCCTGTGTTTGTTAGTTTTAACTGACTCCTTCTGTCTTAGGATAACAACTAGCTTGCATAGGAAATTCAATTCAGGAATAGATTAAAATATTTACCTTTTCCTGTCCTTGCCCCAGAGATAGATATTTGAATCTCCCGCCGCCAAAGCCGTGGTGATCGGCCAACTTCATGAGATCACTGGTGGGATCTGAGCCAGCTGACAGAATGAACACCACCGGGGCCTTGGGAGACATTTGCTCAAATATGTCATTCAAGCTGAAACATTGCAGAGGAATTCTAATAGAGAGCCTTCACATTTTTGACAAGATTGGTACAACCATTCTGGGTATAGCAGACGGTAGGTTCTGGAGAATGAAGCAGTAATAATGCAATGCAACTAAGTTGCACACACAGTGCAACTTCTTGCCGCATTATCCCCGAAGGGTTTCGTATGTGCGAAGTGGAACCTATTTATTTTTACAGGTAAGGGGGCTGGCCTTACATCAACCACTTCAATTGAAGTGGGGATTTCCCAACTCCCAAGGGGGCTGGTACTCATTTATTGTGAAGGTTATTATATTCAAATAGCTGTTAAGAGAATGAGCTCTGGTCTCTTCAAAGGTCAGAATAAGACTATCTGCAGGCCCGGATTAACCCCTCTGGGGGCCCTGGTGCGGGGACAAGCTCGGGGGCCCACCCATATGCCCCCCTCCACTCGTAAAAAATCCCCTCCCCCGTCCTTTTTCAAAGGACAAAAATGATTTTTTTACGATTATATATCTCTGTAATAATCCATACTCTAAATTGCAAGGATATATTAAATTAAAAACTCATATCTAATTGCATGCCCATAAACAGACACGTGTAAGTTTGCGCTCACAAATGCTGAATGTGTACTTACAAATTACTTAAATCAAAACCTCAAATGAACAGGGATGACATTGCAAAGTGAACCATTTTTTACAGTAGGTATGGGTGGTCAGCCTCATACCAACATATAAGTCAAGGAACGTTATCGTTATGTTGTATCGTTACCAATTTCTCTTCAATAAGGTTTTCCGGATAATTTATATCAATCGTTCTCTTGAGACTCTCGCAAGATTCTTAGAAGAATTCGACTAGTTTTTAACATTTCTAAATTTTCATACATCAATGGATAATGTTTACATGATAAATTCAAGTGATAAATTTCAAACCCCGGAATAAAATACCGGCAAGGTTTACTCAGCCTTCACAAGAAATGAGTACCAGCCCACTCGGGAGCTGGGAAACCCCCACTTCAACTGAAGTGGTTGGCATAAGGCCGGCCCCCTTACCTGTAAAAATAAATAGGTTTAACTCGCCACATGCGACCCCTTCGGGGATAACGCGGCAAGAAGTTACACTATATGTGTAGCTTAGTTGCGTAGTGTATAGGTATTAGGTTAGGCATTATCCATTGACTTGCTCAACCTTGAGAGGAAATTAAAACCAGAATCTTTGGGAGCTGGAAAATCTCCCTTCAAGTTAAGTGGTTGGTGTAAGGGCGGCACCCTAACATTTAAAAATAAATATATTAATTTTCACATTCCACAAGTGACCGCGGGTGTGTGAAAGAAATGGCGTTGCTAAATATTGGTTGCTAAGGACCCTAGTCACATTGACCTGTGACATATGCCCGACGAGATTTTAAATTTTTTTTTTTGCAGATTCTATTGGTCCAGTCGATAGCTCAGTTGGTAGAGTGCTTGCATTCCATGCCGTGAGCTCGGGATCGAATCCCACCGAGGTTGTCAGAAATGATTTCCCGTTACGGTGTTTATTTCAAACCCCGGAATAAAATACCGGCAAGGTTTACTCGCGAAAAAACGCAACTAAGCTACACATATAGTGTAACCTCTTGCCTGCGTTATCCCCGAAGGGGTCGCATGTGGCGCTTCGGGACCTATTTATTTTTACAGGTAAGGAGGCCGGCCTCACACCAACCACTTTCAGTTAAAGTGGGGGTTTCCAAGCTCCCCGGGGGACTGGTTCTCATTTCTTGTGAAGGCTGAGTGAACCTTTGAGATCGAACCCTTGCTCTCGGCATGGAATGCAAGCATTCTACTAATTGAGCTATCGACCTTTTTACGAGCTTGATCGTCGTCGCTACAAAGCGCCAACTCTCAAGCAAGACCCAGTTGCTGTAAGGCTGGATGGACTTGTGGTGACCGGTCATTGGTAAAGGTTTTATGAATTTTTCAACCCGGCGAAGAGCAAATTTGAAAATATAAATGGTATATTTTTTGTGCTCCGCCGGGAGTCGAACCCACAACCTTCCCATTCAGAGTCCGCAGTGTTACCACTGAGCTACGGACTCAGCCTTTACAATAAATGAGAACCCGCCCCCCCGGGAGCTGGGAAACCCCCACTTCAACTGAAAATGTTTGGTGTGTGGCCGGCCCCTTTAACCGTAAAAATAAATAGGTTCCGAATCGCCACATGCGACTCCTTCGGGGATAATGCAGGCAAGAAGTTATATGTGTAGCTTAGTTGGCTTTTTTTTTAATGCCCCCCTTTGTTTCAGGGAAAGGCGGCAGGAGTTGGAAAGTTTATGCTCATGACAGGATTGGTTTATTTTGTATGTAGGTACATATGCAGCGTATTTAAGCGTGAATTATATGTGCCTGCTTGTGTGCATGCATTTAATATGAGCCTTAAATGTTAATAGATCTTTGCAACAGGGATTATAAAGCTGATTGTTTTGATAATCAACGTAATATGAAACCGGTTGTCGGGCAAAAATTATACAAATACTTTAAGAAGTACCTACCTATCATCTTTTGATGCATTTCTAAAGCTAAAAAAGAAAGACAGAAATTTAAAGGAACCCACTAGTTCTCAGGTAAAATTTGCCGACAAAGCAATATAAACAATACGTGGAAGCAAAGACCGACCATTCATTACCCGTCGCTATACACTATTTTTTTGTATCGAAACTTATACTGTTTACATTTTATTACATTACTAGTGAAAGATTTATAACTGTCGCGTCGGAAGTTTTGCCGCCATGATAGGAACAATAGCGCAGTTTACTGCTATAATCCTACAGGTTCCATTATGTGACATACCTGGGAGTTTATGATGGCACATGTTTGGTATCTTTCTTTGGTTACCTTTATTTTTTTTAGTTTTAAGGAGAAACTTTATTTATTTATTACTGTTTGAAATGTTCGGGGCCCTAATCAGTTATTGTGGGGCCCCGGAAGATTTGTGAGAAGCTTTTATTTCTGTATTATTGAAGTCTTTGTCTGCATAAAACGTAGCGTTATGAACCGGAAGCGATGAAAAGTTGAATCTATACAATTTTTTTTTTACAATAATGATAAAAAATAAGACTTTTGGGGGCCCTCAGGCCGCGGGGGCCCTGGTTCGGTCGCACCGCTCGAACCGCCCTAAATCCGGGCCTGACTATCTGCATTTCAGCTGGTTCCAGTCTTGCATTAATATTTTTTTGTGATGACAACATTACACTTGGAAGTTGGCGCCATCTAATCCATTACTTCTATAATATAATAATCTATGAGACAATTCGGCTAACAATCATTCTTACAAGGTTATTATTTTAGGGGATTCAACAGCCAATTATACATACCTAGTAAAAACAGTAAATGTGAGTGGTAACAACAATAAGTTAGCCAATATAAAGGTCCTCACATACATGAATATAAAAGGAAAATGTTGTTGAGTCATACTTGACGGCCAACGGAGTGATGAACTCTTCTCCCATGACGGCAGTGATGTATCCACTGATGGCACGATGGATCCTGTCCACACGGAAGCACCGCAACAGCATCAGGCGCTCAAACTCATTCAAAGTATCTGAATAACCACGCGGGAAAGCAATGGACTCTGGCGTATCATGGTCAAACCACTGAAATAAATGAAAAATATCTAGATTCATAAAAGTTCAATTTCTTAAGGTGTTGTCCCCAAAGGGGTCTCATGAGTGTATGTTATTTATTTTCATGTAAAGGAGACCAGCCTTATGCCAAAAAATTCATTTGAAGTGTGGATTTCCCTGCACCCTATGAGAGATAGGTGTTCATTTCTTGTGAAGGCTAAGTAAACCTCACGGGTTCCGTGATTTTGGGGTTGTAATACACACTGGCACGAAAAATAGTCACATTTAAGGCTATTAATATTTGTGCAGTTGGAGTGAATGAGTGGAGCGGAAAGACAAGTAGTACTGGTAGTGGTTGATCGAAGAGGCGAAGGCCCGCCCCGGGTTATCATGCCAGAGTTAGTGATGATTACAGAGCCCTGAGTAAGAAATTTTTACTCTTCAGGAGATAGAAATGTTTTCCATATAGTGTATCGAAACCATTTCACTTTCTGATCAGTTGCTTATGGGTCGCCATGTTTTCTGGCTCGCTATCTACCAATTTAATTGCTACCTATATCTATGAATGATAAAGAACACAATTGGAATAATTTTTTTTAATTTTTTTCCTCACCTCTTTCCATTCGTCTCCATATTTTTGAATGCTGGTGATCAGCTCCCCAAATTTTTCAGGATAATCTGCATTTAGTTTTTCAATATCTTTCCAACCCTGTAATAGACGATGACATTAGTACACAATTTTTAAAATCAGCCGCTGTTTTTTTTTTTTTTGGAAGACCAACAGCTAAATTTACAGGATTGAAAGTATGAAATAAGTTAATTTAAAATAAGTTAAAATCAATAATGATGGAGGGTGCGATTACATAAAAGGAAAAGAGACACAATCTAAGGTACAAAAAGTTCTGCGTCATCCGCTGTCTATTATTATAGTATTTTTTATCTATAATAATAGACAACGGTCTATTATTCAAGTATTATTATAGTAAAGAGACACAATCTAAGGTACAAATAGTTCTACGTCATCTGCTGTCTATTATTAAAGTATTAGAGAGGCTGAGTTATTATTGAAACCGTCACTTGCACGCCACATAAATGAATTATGGCTATAGTAAGTGTGGGAAAAAGTTAAGTTAATCGGACAGGGTTAGTGGTTTGACAGATATGTTAATATTTATCTGGGAGAGAAGATCTCGACAGTCGATGGAACCTGAGGTGATGTTTAAAAGGAATACTATATCTGCTAGTTCACGACGGGTTGATAAAGGTTGCACTAGGTCTCTGCATTAAGCATGAAGGTCTTTTCTATAATTATTTTTTTGGCATCCGAACACCATATTTTTCAGGCAACTTGATGATTTTCCGATTCCAAGTCTGAAGCATTAAACACTAGACTACGACCTAACACAAGAGTGCCAAGTGTAAGCTAGACAAAAATGAAAAGACCAGATCGAGAGTAACAGTACAAAGATAAAGCTTGTCAATAGTCTGGTCCCCTATGTATTTCCTTTATGCTTCTGAAACATGGACAATAAAAGCAGCAGAAAAAAGAAAACTGATGTATTTGAAATGTGGTGGTGGAGGCAGATCCTACGTACTTGTTGAGAAAGCCAGTCGACAGGACATGGGATAGCCGGCTTATCCAAAGAGACGGAGCCCTTGATGAAGAAATCTATTTTACTTTGGAGCACAACTTCTTTATGCTGTTCCAGCTTTATAGTCATTTGGAAGGAAAACAGTAACTTATGGCGTTCAAAAATTCCTAAAATATAAAATTACATCATTAGGTACATACTTTTCTTTATTGATAGACTTGTAAAGTTGTGTTAGTAAATAGGTACCTACACTTTGTTACAAAAGAAAAAAAAAAGATGGGCAACAGTTAATTAACTTCACAGTGGTGATTCTAGCTAAGGGTGACACTTAACTAACTTCACAGTGGTGATGCTAGCTGCCAAATATTAATGGGTGACATTTAACTTACTTCACAGTGGTGATGCTAGCTGTCAAAGATTAATGGGTGACACTTAACTAACTTCACAGTGGTGATTCTAGCTAAGGGTGACACTTAACTAACTTCACAGTGGTGATGCTAGCTGCCAAATATTAATGTGTGACATTTAACTTACTTCACAGTGGTGATGCTAGCTGTCAAAGATTAATGGGTGACACTTAACTAACTTCACAGTGGTGATTCTAGCTAAGGGTGACACTTAACTAACTTCACAGTGGTGATGCTAGCTGCCAAATATTAATGTGTGACATTTAACTTACTTCACAGTGGTGATGCTAGCTGTCAAAGATTAATGGGTGACACGCTAACTTCACAGTGGTGCTGCTAGCTGTCAAAGATTAGTATCATTGTGACATTTCAATGAAATACACAAATTCAGTCATTCAAATTTCAAGTTTGTGTTGTAATGTAAGATTATTGTTGATTTATTGTATTTTACTAATTTTCTTGTTCTTGTATATTGTGTCAATGGTGAATTTACCAAAATTAAAACTTATTGAGAAAGTATCATAAGTTAAAGATTTTAAATTATGATTACGGTTATTGCACGGTCAGTAAAATCCGTTTTTTTCATTCTTTAAAGAATCATAAATGTAAATAGGAAGTGACACTTTTTGAGAAATATTGTAACTGGGTCAAAAATAGCATGAATAAATAGGACATGGGAAGTAATCAAACGTGGAAAAAATATATTTTATGTGTGAACTACAATTTTAAAGAGCTATGTGAAACAAAAAATCAGGGAGTCAAAAGCATCTAAGTACATGAAAAATAATTAAATGGCTGGCATTCGTTAGAAAATAATACCTGTGCATCCATAATCATAGACACTCTTCGTCAACACAGATATGATATTCTTCAATCGTCTGTCAAGGTGAATATTGGGAGCAGCTCTCTTCAGAGAAAAGAAGAACACTTCCAGGTATGCTGACAGGGAGTATTGGTACATGGTGTTGACAGTTGCCATATCTGACAGGACAAAAAACAAGATGGCACCCCTTTTGGCCACTGAGCGGTAGCCATCTCGTAGAATGTCTATATCTTTGCCGGTTGAGGTAGCTAAAATTAGCTTTTCCTTAACCTGAAATCAAAAAGAGTAAAAATGGTAAAATTAAAACTGGAGTTACAGTCGTTTCACAATTATAGGTACAAGTTAAAACTTATTTTCAAATTCATTGCCCTTTTCATAAATTTGCCAAAATGCTGTAGGAGAGTATTATTTGCAACATTAAATTGGCATCATAGTCCAATTCTTCACCAAGCACCTTTTCCACATGACAAAGTTCTTTTTAACTGTTAAACGAAAAGCGTTCCTCCCGAAGACGTTGCAAAACATCCAGAGAGAGTAAAAATATTCATTCACAACTTCAGTGAGGAGGGAGGAGCATGGTGTTGAAAACCATGAATTGATTTCCATGCCACACCAGGAGGTTCCAGGGTTCAATCTTCGGAGAGGAGTGCGGACAACCTTCAACAGGATTCAGACCAAGCAAGGACGTTTCAATGCCCTACCAGTTGACCACTAGTTCTAATACCCTTGAAAATAGTCCCCGAGATGGTCAGATGAAACATTTAAACCAAAATGCAATTGGGAACACCTCAACCTCCAATTTTTTCACATCATCTTGTTATTTTTATGGTTAATCAGAAGTTAACTGTTTTCTTTTACTTATGGCTATTTACTCCAAGCATAAAGCATTGCATAAATATAAAATTGTGTCAAGGAGGTCATGTCATAAATTAAAGAGTATTTCAATTTTCTAGAGTTAGTGCATTCACAGAGTGATAGTGCTTGGGCCTTGTTAACTCAAATAAGTAAAAATAAAACTATGTTTTAAAAAGTTTTTTAATTTAAATTAAAGAATAAGTATTTAGTTAAAAAAAAAAAGCCAAAATTTCATCAGTTGCTAGCCTCAAATATCACAGCATGTCCCTCATTCCAACGTCACTTAAGTTTATAAAGATTTGTGTACGGCTGTATAATCATTAATATATTTACCTCTGCAGCTTTGGTCTTGGTATTTTCCAGGGTGTTGACCAAATCCACATTGTCCAGCATGTTCCCTGTAGAGCTGGATAGTTCCCGCAACAGAGAGTCCTCCAACTGTTTAAGCAGACTTTTGTTTGATGATGTTTCAGTGATGAGTGACTCTCGTTGCTCTTCCAAATCTGAGCGCTCTGATCTGACAACCACACTCAACAGTTGATCCTCCAAGCCCTATGAAAATATGAACAATGGATCAAGCTAACAACCATATTACTTAAGTCGGTCCAATAGATAGCTCAGTTGGTAGAATGCTTCTATTCCATGCTGCTAGAGAGCTAAGGTTCATTCCCCCCCCGAGAGTGTCAGATATGATTTCACGTTTCGATTTTGAAAAAAGTAGGTTGTCAAATTATTGTGTCCATTTTAAACCCAAAGTCAAAATACTGGCAAGGTTTACTCAGATATAACAAGAAATGAGAATTAGTTCACCTGCGAGGTGGGAAACCCCCACTTTAATTGAAGTGGTTGGTGTAAGGCCTGCCCCTTCACTTAATAACTGGGTTCTACACGCCACATGACATCCCTTGGGACACAATAAAGTAAAGAGTTGCGCTATTTAAATTTTTTCATCATCACTCGTCTCTTAATCAGCTGCAGCCAACGCTGCTTGCCCAACATCTTCCTTCAAAGTTGTATCTTCTTTGCCATATGTTTCTGTCTTCATTGAACCAAAAATACTTATAGATAATTAAGTTTACTTACAGATAATGTGACCATATAGTTGATGACAACTGCTTTTGAGTACGCCGACGGGTTGAGCTTTGGATTTGCCAATTTGGTTGTCAAATATAACCTAAAGTTTTCATCGTAGTCAACTTCGATGCTTCCAAGAATGACAAACTTCCTTCCAGCTTGGACTACGAAAGAAGAATGATGAACTTTTAAAATCTATGGAAATATACAATTAATGATCAAAAATCAGATGTTCTCTGTCAGCTGATTCTCATGGATATTCTGGATGAATGAAACCCTTCCGATATGTAAAATGTTCATTCTTTGTTTGGTCGATAAACCAGAAAGATGATGATGATTTTGATGACTTGGTATATCACAGTTTTTTGATCTTTGTTACTCCAAGGGCACTGTTTTAACATAGTAAAGTAGTGGGTCTTCAATATTTTTTTGAATTGCTCCACAGATTTAGAGCCTCGGACTCCAGTGGAAGCTGCTTCCATAAGACTCTTTCGTGATTGGTTTGCTTACCAACATTTTGAGCTCTCAAACACTTCAGTTTAAAAATAAACGGTATCGTTTGTCATTGGCATTGTCACATGTTATTTTATGGTGGCCTGTTCTACTACAAATAGATGTTGCTTGTTTGGGGATCAAAGTGGCACTACTGTATGGAATGGCCTATAACTTATTCATGCTTTTTACATTATGATAAAACCTATTCATCTCTTTCTTAGTATGACCATCTATTTATTATTTTCTCAACTGACATCAAATTCTTGTCGCTCCGCATTGCTTTATGAAACAAGCGCAAGTTTGAACCCCACCAGCGCCATGTCTTATCAATAATATTTTGGACCCTTGTTCAGGGGTCGGCAACCTTTTGAGTCGGAAGAGCCAAAAATTACAATTTACAAATTTCAAAGTGTGTAAAGAGCCACAATGTTGTCTTGCCAATGACAAATAGCGTCGACGGGTGGGGGGGAGATGAGAAGCGAGTAGAAGTGGCTGAGATATAGAATCGGTGCCTAATCCTCGATAATCGATTCAAAACGATTTTTGTGTTTTTCAAGTGTTTTTTTAGACAAATTTGAATATTTGCGCATGGAACTAAAAAGCTGCAACTTCATACCAAAAAAGCCGCGTGTGGCTCGCGAGCAGCAGGTTGCCGACCCCTGCCCTAGTTGTACAGATGTCATTCGGTAATTATTAATTTATAATTCTATAAAATATGATAATGTTAATACCTGTTTCTGATCATTCTTTCATAGAGAAAAAAGGTGTGATGTCACATGGCTGAGTTTCTAGGGAGCTGCTAGGGACTAAATTGTTATTGGCTGCTGAGAAACTAGACATTATTCAAATTTGACCATATTTCAGGGTTTGCATGTAGCAAGAGTAGAGAGTAGCTAGAGCGGCAAGAGTTGCACGGCTTATGTTCATTTGAGGTTTGGATTTTATTTGTAAGTACACAATCAGCATTTGTAAGCGCGAACTACACGTGTTTGTTTGTGGGCATACATCTGAGAGCTTTGAATGAATATATCCTTGCAACTTAGATTATTATTATTATTATTAGAAGAAGAAATAAGGAATGAGGATTGAAGAAAAAAATACCTTTAACATTCTTTTCCAGGATATTATCAATGGCAGCATCAATATAATTGGTGACATCTTGAAATAACACCGGCTGTCCAAACTGAATGGCCATTTCCAATTGCTTAAGGAAATCTTGATCGTTGAACGTTAGGACCTTCGGACAACAGCATTTTTGTAACAAACTGAACAAACTTTAAAAAAATATGATTACTAAGTATATTTTTAGATGAAGTTTTAATAAAATATTTGTTACATACCCTCAGATTGTTATTCTCTTCTCTTTTCTTGATCCAAGTCAACGCCTGTGTTTGTGGATCAATACAAAGTGGAAAATGAGAAGATTTTACGGTTAGAATACCATTTTGTATCGACAATTCATCTGGGGGTAGACCTTCTGAATTCCACCTGAAAGAATGTTCTATGGTATTACAATCACATTATCTAATCTAAATCTAAGCTGCAAAGATATGTACCATTTGATATTCATATAAATGCATTTCCACAAGCAGACATGCATAATTTCGCGCTCACATATGCCGCATGTGGATCTACGGTATAAAAAACCCAATTCTCAAATGAACATATGCCCTGCAACTCTTGCCGTACTTCCCTGAAACAGGGGTGACATTGGCAAAGTGAACCATTTTTTACAGTATGGGTGGTCAGCCTCATACTAACTTATCAGCCAAGGAAATACTTTCTGATTAATATCCTTGCGTTTAGTGAATTTTAAAGGGCAAAAAACAATATTAGGAGCATTGTTTATTACCTGCTGATTTCCACATCGTCACTGAGGTTGGTCTCAATTTTGAATGGTGCAGAGAGCGGGATGGTTTTCTGAAGAACATCGTTCATCCAGTCTTCGTAAAACATTCTGTTACGGAACTCAAAGGAGAACGGTCCTGTGTAAGTTAAAAATGAAGCCGACAAAAGACAGTTGCCCACCAATCTTGTCCTCTCCACATGCAAGCCTTTTAATTCTTCCATCCATCTGAAATGAAGCACATGCTTTCCATAAAGTAAGAGAACTTTGTTTTAATTTTATGGCAAAAATTTATGGATATTTTGGAACAATTGGTATGTATGTGTGAAGAATCTAGGCATGCTACAATGAGCTCTTGACTCATCTTCAGTGCTTGTAGAGCAAGAAAGATTCACTAGCTGCCATCAATAAGTGAGCGACAACTCTATAGTAAGTGTAAAAAAATATTATGTGACATCTAAAATACATAAAAATAACAAGCACCTTTTTCTTTCTGAAATCTTACCAACCCAATAAAAGAGTGATCAATAAATTGAAGCGTATATCTGCAGTATATTTGGATTATGATTTAATATCAAAGTGGTCACCCTTCCTTACAGAAAAATTACAAAGAAATAACCTGATTTGTTCAGAGCCCAGTCCAGACATTAGTTTATCAGCAGCCACCAGCCGTCTCATCATGAGATCCGTCTCTTCCTGTATCTTCTGTTTTGTCTTCATGGCATTTGCATATTTCTCATTCAGACCATCCAACTGAGCTTCCAGGTCAACTGTTTCCTTGTTCAACCTATCCAAAGCTTTTATTGCCTGAAACACAGACGGTGAAATGAAGCAACACAGCTAAATTTGTATTTTTCTTGCTTGCATGGAGAGAGTGATGAATGTTGAGGAGATGAAAGAAGAGTGTAAGGACAAAATAATGAAGAGACACATCTGCAAAGGTACTGGCCACTCCTGAGGCAATGACTGCTGGATACAAGTGCAAGCTTCAACAATAGAAAAATACTCACCGTGTTAAACTCTTTGACGAGTTGGTCGACTTTGTCTTTTTTAGGTTTGACATCTTTGTACACAGCGCAATATCCCAGCACAGCTTTCACAAACTTTAATAGACCAAAACCAGCCTTGCTGACACTCTCCATGGTTTCCAGTTTTTTGGAAGTCTAAATAAGAAAGTAAATAAATAAGTATTTAATTTAATATATTAACTGACCGGTCCGTAGCTCAGTGGTAACACTGCGGACTCTGAATGGGAAGGTTGTGGGTTCGATTCCCGGCGGAGCACAAAAAATATACCATTTATATTTTCAAATTTGCTCTTCGCCGGGTTGAAAAATTCATAAAACCTTTACCAATGACCGGTCACCAAAGGTCCATCCAGCCTTCCAGCAACTGGGTCTTGCATGAGAATTGGCGCTTTGTAGCGACGACGATCAAGCTCGTAAAAAGGTTGATAGCTCAATTGGTAGAATGCTTGCATTCCATGCCGAGAGCAAGGGTTCGATCTCAAAGGTTTACTCAGCCTTCACAAGAAATGAGAACCAGCCCCCCCGGGAACTGGGAAACCCCCACTTTAACTGAAAGTGGTTGGTGTGAGGCCGGCCCCCTTACCTGTAAAAATAAATAGGTCCCGAAGCGCCACATGCGACCCCTTCGGGGATAACGCAGGCAAGAAGTTACACTATATGTGTAGCTTAGTTGCGTTAAGTAGCAGAATTTACACACTATTTACAGCTTTCAACAAAAAAGTAGAGACGCCACACGGTTGGTTAAGTTGCTAGGGCAAAGTCTAGCTAAATTAATATTTTCTTATTGGTTGTTAAGCGTCCTAGTTACATAGACTTGTGACGTTTGCTCAACAAGAAAAAATTGGAAAGAAAATGGAACGTTTATGTAGAAAATGTTCAGAGTCTATTGCGTCTTCTATTTAGATGTTTTGACTTTTGTATATTAATTTTGTGGTTCATTCATCCATTCTAATTAGGTATCAGTTACTATTTTATATCTAGACCCATATTTTGCTTCCAGATAGAGCAGGCATGTGCTGAGGATGTCAGGTATTTGTGGCCTCAGAAAAACTGGTGAAATGGCTAAGAAAACCCTGGCAGCGGTGGAAGGATGGTGTCAAAAGAGATGTCACACAGCTTTTGCAGGTGGCAAAGAAATTGCAAGAGATAGATAGATTAAGGGCCGGTCTTATAAACGAGAGACCAAATATCCGTAAGTATCTCGGCAAGTTACTAACGGATGGACGTTTACGGGCTGATCTTACCGATGGTCATCCTATAAAGCTTTTTTAACCGTCCGTTAGTTCTCAATAATGCACTCGTATTTTCAATGATTTTTTGCGTGCATTCATGAACATACGTCATCCGTTTGCTGTCAAAGACGAAACATAACCTAAAGTTGCTTTTGACAAATACGAAAACGACTCAGACAGCGCATTTTAATGCATTATCTATCACTTTCGGAAGAAATTATCTTCAACAGGATAGAGCGTAGTAGTCCAATGACACGCAAAACTCACCGCAAAGAAACAATTCTTTGACAGCTGACTTAACCTCAAACCTTAACTAACCGGCCGGTATCTGCCATTAATCGATGGGTCGGCCGTCGGTTAGATCTGTCGGTAACTTTTACGGAAATAAAACAAACGGATTCTTATAAGACGAAAAATGTGACGTTTGTATTATATTTCGGTAAATTTGGTACGACATTCAACTAACGGATGTTTATAAGACCGGCCCTAAGAGACACAACACATATGAGGCCAACAAGAGATCTGGGATATATTTCAAGTATATTTACCTTCATGTGGGCTTTCACAGCTTTTATTTGCTGTTGGGTGATCAGGTCGCAGTTCATTTCTTGCAATTGACGCAGAAAGCTTGGATCGCTCATCATTCCCTTAGCGGACTTCCAGCTAATCTCTTTTATATCTCGGATGATGAGAATGCACTCGCACACTACTTGCACGGCTTCCGGTGGAGTTGCAAATGATCTATTGCAGTTGAATGAAACAAATTCAGATTTACATACACACTTATACCAATACAATGATGATGATGATGATGATGATGATTTGTATAGCGCCGTTTCGTGACTGCTGTCACTGCAAGGGCGCTTTCAGGCTTGACGCGGCGGTGAAGAAATGAGTCTTCATTCCCTTCTTGAAGCTCTCGATCCCTTCCTTGGCACGCACTTCAGGAGGCAGCTGGTTCCAAGTGGACGGTCCCGCAACGGCGAAAGCGCGGTCTCCGAACACTGTACATCTTTTTCTGTGTTGAGTGCTGACAGATGTAAGAGCACTGTCGGCAGATCGCAGAGTGAGCCCCCTCTCGCTCAGACTCCTCGGTAGTATAAGCTCCTGCAAGTACTCTGGCGCCACTCCATGCAGCGCTTTGTGTACCGTGAGGCCCAGCTTAAATTTAATCCTTTCTGGGATCCTCAACCAGTGAAGCTTCTGCAGGAGTGGAGTAATGTGGCAGTACTTGCTCTGACCATAAATCAGGCGGGCGCTGGCGTTCATTACAGACTGTAATCTGTTTAGCTGGCATTTTGGTTGTGCAGCATAGATACCGTTGCAGTAGTCTACCTTGGAGATGACGAAGGCATTTATCAGCGCCTTCATGGCGTCAGGTGGTACGCAATTTCTTGCTTGTTTCAGCTGCCTGAGACCATAAAAGCCAGAGCTGACAGTACTGCTAATTTGTTTGTCCAGGCAAAGGGAGCTGTCTAGATGGACTCCTAGCAATCTTACATCGCTGGATGGAACAATGTTAGCGCCAGAGATTGTTACTGGAGAATGATCTATTAGGTATGCTCTTCTGGCCGTGGTTAGCCACATAATCTCCGTTTTGTTGGGGTTGAGCATCAGACGATGTGATCGCATCCAAATGTTTACATCTGCGACGCATTCCGCCACCGTTGATTTTAAGTAGTCAACATCTGATGGTTTGCAGTCTGAAAAGATTTGGCAATCATCTGCGTATATATGTGCTTTCAATCCCCGTTTGTGAATGACGCTTTCAAGCTCCCTCGTGTACAACGTAAAAAGAAGAGGCCCGAGTACGGATCCCTGCGGTACCCCTGAGGTTACTGTTGACTGCGTTGTGAGAGTGTTGTTGAGCTTAGTGACTTGTTTTCTGTCCGAGAGATACGATTTCAACCAGCTCAGCGCCTTGTTTCGTATACCCAGTGTGAATTCCAATTTCTGGAGCAGAATGCTGTGATCCACGGTATCAAAAGCAGCGCTCATGTCCAAGAGTGCGAGAATGGCTATATTTCCCTGCTCTATTGCAATGGTCAAATCTGACACTAGCCTCAGCAGGCCTGTTTCTGTTGAGTGAGCCTCTCTATACGCTGATTGGTGCTTAGCAAACAGGTTGTTTCCCTTTAGGTAAAGTGTGAGCCGTGCTGCGACAATCCTCTCAAGAATTTTACCTAGAAGAGGTAGGTTTGAGATCGGTCGGTAGTTTGCCTTATCTTCTGGATCTTGCTGGGCTTTTTTGAGAATGGGAGTAATTTCAGCTAGCTTGAGTAGTTTCGGCATAGTTCCATGTCTCAGGGATTTGTTAAAGATAACAGCAATGAGGGGGGCAAGTTCATCTCTGCAACTTTTCACTAGCCACGTGGGAATGGGATCAAGTTGACTGTACTTGTTGGGTGCAGCTATTATCCATTTAGTGACTTCGGCAGACGATGTGTCAGCAAGAGTCTCTAACGATGAAGTGTTGTATTCAGTCATTTCTGGTTCTGTAGCAGTGTCGGAAATTTCTCTGATTTTGGAAATCTTTTCTTCAAAGAAGTTTGAGAGTTCCTTTGCTGTTACAGAGGATACAGTGTCTGTTTTCGTGCTTTTATTGCCAGTTAGATGGTTAAGTGACTTCCACAGTTGTCGAGGGTTGCCCTTAGTCTCATCAATTTTATTAAGCCAGTAGTGTGACTTTTTTTCTTTAATTGTGCTTCTGTAGCTCTTAAGTGCCGATAACCATTGCTCTTTAGATGCATTTGTCAACAGTTTTTTATTTTGTCGTTCAGCTTTCCTCAGAGTTTTCTTCATGTTCCTGCATTCTTCATCGAACCAGTCAGCTGAGACTCTAATCAGTCTAGTTTTAGTTGTAATGGGCGCGTGTTTATCGGCCAGAGCTGTGAGTGTGTCGTTGTAAAATGTCATAAGTTCATCACAGGTTTTGTGGGTCAGGAGTTCCTCCACAGAAGAGATCTGAACTGACAGGTCCGCACGAAACTTTTCTAGGTCAGCCAGCCGCCAGGCTCGAGAGGATGATGTGGTGTAGGAACTCATTGGTTTGCTTATGTTTACTTCCATTGTGACTAAGTTGTGATCTGAGAGACCTTTGTCGCAGACCATTACCGTGTTCGGCATGTCATCCTCACGGGTTATGATAAGGTCAAGAAGACCACCTGCGCTGTGAGTGGGACTAGTTATCCATTGATGACATCCAAAGTCTGATAGAAGGCTTTTTAGTTTCATTGTGTTGGTGTCTCCAGGTCGGTCCATACGTATATTAAAGTCTCCGGTGATAATTATTTTCTCCGTTCGTATGGAGATCCACTCAAAAAGAATCTGTAGATCGTCAAAGAAACCAGAGGTGATATTTTGGGATCCTGGTCTATATACGTTTATTAAGGTGATGGCTTTGCTTCCAGACAGAATGCGACAGCTCAGATGTTCGAAATGCCTGAAGTCGTGACCAGTGGAGAGTTTAGTTATTCTTAGCCCAGGACTTACGATTACTGCGACTCCTCCATGGTTTACCCAGTTGCATGTGTCTTGTGTTCGTGATTTTTTGTGTTTTCTTGCTACCTCGACCAAAGAGTATCCCAAGGCTCTGAGTGATTTCAGAGAGGCGGAGTTGTAATCCTCGTGCCATGTTTCTGATAGAGCTAGCACATCGAGAGACTCGTCCTGGAAAATATCGTTAATGTCGTCTACCTTGTTATTGAGGGAACGACAGTTCCACGCCGCTATCTTTATCAGTTTCTCTTGTTGCTTCTTGTGTCGTTGATTCACGCAGGTACGTTTTGGTGATATACAATACATGTATAAAAGATATAAGTTTGATATTGGTAGGATGTAAATTCTACATGAAGGAGAATGGACCTCCAGGTAAAGGAAGTGGTGAAGATACCTAAACAACAAGGTCAAAAACTCTCCGATGATTACAAATCTTCAGTACAGAAGTTTGGCAGAACACAAGATCCATTATTCTTAAAGCAGTATCAAAGGTGCAAATTTCTATGATGACTGTCTCCACTGAAGAGGTACAAGAAGATGTGGAATGAGAAGTAACAGTCATGGCACCTTATTTCTGTGATATCACTTTTATCCAAGTCGCTCAAGGCCATCCTGGCTGCCTCCAGAGCTGGCATTGCTGCAGACAGTCCAAGCTCTGCTTCCGCCTTCTCTACAGATATGATCTTATTCTGTTCAGCTATCTCCCCACTTTTTTCCGAGGCCACTTTCTTCTTTTCCAATGCAGCAGAAGTGGCTATAGAAACAATCAATGGTTTTTTATATTCACCAAAGCAATAATTTGTGAAATAATTAAGCAATCCAAGGTCTCACCGAGTCAAGTCTTTACTTTAAAAAAAAATCCAAGACCTGAACTCAGGCCCGCCGCACAGAGTGAGGAAGAGATGGGAGTCACAGGACTTACGACCAGTCTTTGGTTGATTGATTGATTAACTTATTTGGTACGTAATGAGAAATAAGAAGTAAGTACAGTTTCCTGCATCTCATCATACAGGTAAGAATGAAGACACAAAAAGGATCCAGGTCGAAGGAGAACATTGTGGTTAAATTTTGTTTTTTGTTGTTGTGTGGTCTATCGGAGGTTCTAGACGTTTGGCCCATGTTTGCGATGGGCATCTTCAGCGTAATGATGATGTGATGCAATGAACATTGACAATGTTTCATCAACTCAAAGTTTCAGCTCCGATAGACCCCGGCAACAGATCCCGAAAACAAACTCCAGCGTCTACCACCAGCCGTGTAAGCGTAGAATTCATATTGTGGTTAAAAAGAACCTCAGACAAAGGAATCAATAGAAATATAAGATATCTCTTTCTTATAGCAGTATTGAAAACACAAATGATTGGAAATTTTCACCGAGGAGACACAAGAAGGAAAATAAAACAAAAATTACTTAAATTAGGTTGTATGTGAATTTTTGCACACCTTTTGATATTTCCTCTAAGAGTTTGGCACATTCCACCGTCTGTTGCTCGACAATAATCTTTTGCTCAGCCAACTTTATATTCAAACTTTCTAATTCAGTATTTGCTTCTGCAATCTTTGATAAGCCTCCTTCCAAACGTTCACACTGGAAAGGTAATCATACATTATCATTTCAATTATTTGTGGTTCAGATTTTCTGGATATGGATCAGGCATGAGCAGATAGTGCTCGATAGTTAGAAGCAAGAAAGGTTAGTGAAATGCCTCACAGATTCACATGCATAGTAAACAGATGTCGCTGCTCCACAACACAACACATACGCAGAGGATCATCATTTTTCATACTTAAATCCCAAGTGTACCCACAGTTTCATCACAGTTTCATCAAGATCATCTTCATCATATCACTTTCACGCTGAAGAAGCCTATCGTAGACATGGGCAAAACGTCCGGAAACTCCAGCTCCCATAGACCACGGCAACAGATCCCGGAAAGCAACTGTCTAGTATCAACAGCTGGCCGTGTAAGCCTAAAACTCCTATTCAGAATTAGAAGAGATTCATAAACTAAGATGTTTGCTTACCAATGAAATGATGTTATTGTCTTGTTGATCCAAGAGTTGCAGGTACTTTGTGATGTAGTCGATGAAATGCTTTGGAGTGACATGGTTTGGTCTCCGAAGCCGCAAGAGGAAGTCTGTAGTGTAAGCTGCTACGGAGGAATGCACATGAACGACATGCTGAACAATCGGCTCTCTGTACTGCTCTGGGATCTTCCTTACCTGTCAAACAAATATGAATACTAATAAGTGTTACCTGTATATTTGTAAACGCTGATGAGTTAGTTGTAAAGCAAAAACAAATGAACATACAAAAATGGTTTTATCACCAAAGGAGTAAGGCCGGTAAAAATAAATGGGCCCCAAAGCGCCACATGTGACCCCTTCGGGGATAATGCAGGCAAGAAGTGCACTATATGTGTAGCTTAGTTACGTATTTTTTTACTACAAAAAACTTATTCTAGATGTCCAGAATGATAATCAGGACAGAAATTTGGTTCATCTGAATATTGAGTAAGGCCCAGTATTTTCAACATTAGTATAGCGACTTTATACTGAGTGAAAAGGACACACTCATGCCAATCGTGTGGATCTAAACCTAAATCTAAGCTGCAAAGATATGTATCATTTGAGATTCATATTAAATGCATTCCCACAAGCAGACACGCATAATTTCACGCTCACACATGCCGCATGTGGACCTACAGTATAAAAAACCCAATCTCAAATGAACATAAGCCCTGCAACTCTTGCCGACCTTCCCTGAAACAGGGGTGACATTGGCAAAGTAAACCATTTTTTACATTATGGGTGGTCAGCCTCATACCAACCTATAAGTCAAGGAAATTTATTTATTTCCTTGTGTGGTTAGTTTTATTTGTCAGTTTAAAGTCATATAAGCTAACGTTGAACATACCAGTTTTCTATTAAACTAAAAGTGATAAAAAATAATAAACACATCAGTAAGGAAGATGTTGGCGACGGCTTGCAGTGCTTGCTTAGGCCACGGGAAGGTCCAGTCAATGGTGGTGTTGTTAACGAGCCCTGGGAAACTGCGGCAGCGAGATCGTAACACTTCTCCAGGATTCATCGTTAGCACCACATGCAGGTTGTTAGAGCATGTGCGGCAAAAGTAGCTCCACACGGAATCTCTGCAAAGAATAAACAATATGTTGTATGATGTAATGAGATCAGATTGTCATATCTATTATCCAAGTTGCAAAGAGATATATTAACATTTAAAATTCATATTAAATGCATGCCCACAAACAGTGTGAGTTTGCACTTACACATGCCGCATGTGAACTTGTAACACAAAAATCCGAATCTCAAATGATCATAAACCCTGCAACTTTTGCCGACCTTACCTGAAGCAGGGGTGACATTGTCAAAGTGAACCATCATTACAGTATGGGTGGTCAGCCTCATACCAACCTATAATAATATAGGGAATAATGTCATGCTGGAAAACAAACTCACATCCTTCCGAGTATGAATCCAAAGTTTTAGACTGCACACCAGTCAAAGATGCTGTTGCTCTAAAAAATTTAGTGCTTCTGTTAAATTATTGAGCTGGTTCTTCTGGCACAATGTCTTTTGGCATCCTTGAATCCTTCTCTCAATTTTTCCTAGCATGATTCCTTGACTTATAGCCTATAGGTTGGTATGCGGCTGACTACCACATAATGCAAAAAATGGTTCACTTTGCTAATGTCACTCCTGTTTCAGCGAAGGTTGTCAAAAGTTGCAAGGCTTATGCTCATTTGAGGTTTTGATTTAAATTTGTAAGACTAAGGATAATCTTACTTCCCGGGGCTGTAATTGTCCTTGACGGCCGCCTCCCTAACTGAGTTAACAACTGCCTCTTTTTCTTCATCGTTAAATAAAGAAGATATGACTCCAATCATCAAAATGTTGTTGATGATCTCTAAGAAGCCTTCTTCAATAACCTGGAAATAATAATGAGGAATGGTAGTTATTTTGTTTACAAAAAGTACAAACCACATTACTTACTTTGTTGATAAAAAAAAAAATTTTGATGGTGTAAGAAACATGTCTGAATCATCATACATGCACTTAGTTAACGCTGGTTTAGTGCAAGAGTTTCTATTTCTTATGATCCTTGCATTAAATTTACGCTGGTTTAGTGCAATAATTTATATTTCTCATCATACTTGCACTAAGTTAGCGCTGGCTTAGTGCAAGAGTTTCTATTTCTTATCATACTTGCACTAAATTAATGCTGGTTTAGTACAAGAATTTATATTTCTTATGATATTTGCGGAAATTTTACATGATTGTAATGCTTTTACACTATTGTAGTTTCTATTTCTTGTTATACCTACTTCCATCTAGTTTACGCTAGTTCACTGCACGTATTCCTATGGCTTATCATTATTGCACTTAATTTACGCTACTTTTATGAAAAGTCCGTACCTGGGCAGCTGTAAATAAAAATACAGTTTTCTTCTTTTCTACTCCCAGAATATTGTATAATTTCTTTATGTCCTCCTTGAAAGTGTTTTCATTGTATCCTCTTGTCAAAACAATCTCAAATACTTCGCATCCTACAAACAAAGATGAATAATCAAAATAATAACTATATTTTGATGATACGACGTATTTTGTGTCCAGAAAAACTTGAATGGATGGAAAACTTGGTTGGATGGATGCCCAGCTGGAAGGAGACTGATGGGGAGGCCCAAGATGTGGTGAAGGGATGGATTGAGGTGAAGGGTGAAGGGACGTCACACAGCTTCTCCAAGTGGCCAATTGAAAGACAGTCGTAGGAGACAGACGGAATTAGAGGTACAGCATATAGGAGACCGAGGATATATTTTGACTGCAGCGCCATTAAAAAGATTTATACACTTACAGTGTTATTCACACACAGCAATACTACGGTTCATCCACCGCCAAAAGAAAAAAATTCATACAAAAAAATAGATCCATGGTTCATCTATGGATTACTGTTTTTTGAATGAAACTTATTGAGCCTTTTATGATTGGCGTAGGTTTGTACTTACAAGTATAAATTTTACCATCTAATCTAATCTAATGGACTAATAAATCTAATAAATGGACTATCTAAGAAGTATGATTGGGAAAAAACGAAGTGACAGGGTGAGGAATAATTTTGTAAGAGAAGATTGTGGTGTAAGGGAAAGTGTGAAAGTGAAGATTAAAAGAAGTATGTTAAGATGGTTCGGGCATTTGGAGAGAATGAGTGATGAAAGATTGACGAAGAAAGTATATGTTGCTAGAATAGATGGATGTCATGGTAGAGGAAGACCGAGAAAAGTATGGAAGGATCAAATCTCTGAAATAGCGAATGAATGGGATATCCAGAGTCATAATAAAAGGAGGACTTGTATGAAAAAGGTTATGACTCTGGATGAAATGAAAGAAGTATGCAAGCACAGGAAGAAGTGGCGGCTAATCTGCAATGTTGATTTCTAATGTTGGTGTATTCATTTGCTACATTTTTTGCATAGGAAATTTTTGACTTTTTTTGTATAGATTTCTTTGTAAGGTTTTGTTCTTTTTTATATTTAAATGTAATTTATTATTCATATTCCTTGACTTATAGGTTGGTATGAGGCTGACCCCCCATACTGTAAAAAATGGTTCACTTTGCCAATGTCACCCCTGTTTCAGGGAAGGTCGGCAAAAGTTGTGGGGCTTATGTTCATTTGAGGTTTGGATTTTATTTGTAAGTACACATTCAGCATTTGTAAGCGCGAACTACTCTTGTTGGTTTGTGGGCATACATCTGAGAGCTTTAAATGAATATATCCTTGCAACTTAGATTATAGATTATAGTACCAGCCCCCTGGGGAGCTGAGAAACCCCAACTACAACTGAATTGGTTTGCTTAACGCCGGCTCCCTTACCTGTAAAAATAAATAGGTTCACTCGTCACATTTGACCCCTTAGGGAGGAGCGCGGCAGAATGCTACCCTATATGTGTGGCTTAGTTGCGTTAATACTTATATTGATATAGATGACAGTATGCCATTGCAAAGGCGCTTGTCCATATGACAGAAAAGGGGTCGGTAACATTTTGAGTCGGAAGAGTAAAAAATTACAATTTATTAATTTCAAAGAGTGTCAAGAGCCTCAAATGTTTCCTTGCCAACAATAAATAGCATCGAAGGGGGTGGGTGTGGGGGGGGGGGGAGGGGGGGTTGAAAATCGAGTAAAAGTGGCTGAGAGATAAAATCGGTGCCTAATCTTCGTTAATCGATTCAGAACAATCAGAAGTGTTTTTCGATCAGAAGTGTTTTTTTGATAAATTTTAATATCTGCATATGGAACTAAAGAGCCGCAACTTCACACCCAAAGAGCCGCAGGTTGCCGACCGCTGTGATAGAACAACAAGATGCGTCCTAATATATCTTTCAAATATCCTCTCCGAATCTAGCTCCCTAAAAGCAGTGAAAAGTAAATATCATTGTATTCTTCATGTAAATTTGCAAGAGTCACCCGCAGCAAAGGCAGCCAGCCTCACGATGGACTGCTTCCCGCAGCTGCTGACTCCCACCAGCAGCATGTGCCCCTGCTGCATCCGGAGTACGCGCTGCACCCTGGTCAGGTGCTCCAGGCACGCCTCAAACAGCACCAGCTGCATCTTGCTACAGCGTTCATTGTACTCCTCCAAGATCTGCACATCCAATTATGATCGGTAAAATAAAACAAACAACAAAACTGATGGCATAGGAGAACAGAACCCCGAGTTTAAAACATTGTCTAAATCTCACTTTGAGCATCTAATCTAATCTAATCTAAGCTGCAAAGATATATATCATTTAAGTTTTATATTAAATGCATTCCCACAAGCAGATATGTATAATTTCGCGCTAACACATGCCGCATGTGGACCTACAATATAAAAACCCAATCTCAAATGAACATAAGCCTTGCAACTCTTGCCGTCCTTCCCTGAAACAGAGGTGACATTGGCAAAGTGAACCAATTTTTACATTATGGGTGGTCAGCCGCATAACAACCTATAAGTCAAGGAACATACATGACAAATTACATTTTTTAAAAACAATAAATCACAATATATACATGGACATAAAAACTAAATCATAAAACCAATTTTACTTTAACAAACCTCAGCCGCCAACATCACAGATCAACCGCCATTTCTTTCTAAGAGCATAAAACATTAAACTCACCTTGTGTAAATTGATAAAATGTATGATAACTTAATCACTCTATAGGAGTGCCGTGTTATGTTACATACATTTTCAATCTATCGACGTGAGATTTATGCAATATTTTAAAATCACAGTACAGGTCAGTATTCTGGAAATTCCTAAGCCAATAAATTTCAATAAAAACAGAAATACCAAACATTCCTAGGAATTTTAGGCTTATACAGCTGGCAGCCTACTCTGTTGTTGTGGTCTATCAGAGCTAGAGCTTCCAGACATTTTGCCCATGTCATTGATGTCATTGATGATGCTAATGAAACTGTAATGAGACTTTGCTCTGTAGAAGCTCATCGCAGACATGGGCGAAAAATCTGAAGTTTCAGCTCCGATAGACCACAGCAACAGAACCTGGAAAGCTATTCTCCAACACTTTACTTATACTCCATTCTATTGCTGATAATAAGAAAAAGGATTCAAACCTCTTGGAACAGATAGTAGATGGCTTCATAGTCCAGCAGATCTTCATAGAACCTTGGCTCGTCTTCATTCAGGGCATTGCGATAATCTCCGAAAAGTAGAGGATCCCTCAACACAAACTCTTCCACAGTCAAAACCCTCCCTTCTAATCCATCCGAGTTCTCCTCTTCTTCCGTTTCACCCAGTTCGGAGCTCCTCTCTGAACCTTGACTTCTTACTACTGCAGCTGGAATTTTGAATGCCAAAAATAAGATATCACTGCCTTGAACTTCATTTTTACAATTTCGACCACAAAAAATTAAAACTATATTAACAACTGAATAATCAGTAGATACATATTGACGCAAGCAAACATAATAAAAATAAATCTCAAATTAACACAACCCTGCAACTCTAGTTGCCCTTCCCTGAAACAAGGGTGTCATTGGCTAAGTGAACATCAGTAATTATTAATTTGTTGTACCTTCATCATTCTCATTGTCATGATCGCTGATTGGATTGTCCCCATCTTGTCCATCTTCAGGGAAATATTTGCTGACTTCATCCGCTAGATAATCTTGCACGAGGGATTGATCCTTGAATAAACAAATAAGCTTCCAGGTGTAAATTGAAAAATTACAAATCATAACTACAACTATATTATTACAAATGTGAATTCCGGAGAAAATTTTAGGTGGCGGAGCTATGGTGTAAACTAAAGGGTACAAGTGTTTACCTCTTCCCTCACCCCAAATATAATTAGATTAATTTATTTAGTGCACCATTATCCGGTCTCCCCCTCTCGGCTTAGTTGGTAGTTCAGTGGGTAGAATGCTTGCATTCCATGTCAGAAGGGTTAGGATTCAATCGCTACTAAGGGTGACAGAAGTGATTTCCCTTTTCGGTGTTTATTTCAAACCCAAAATCGAAATACCCGCAAGGTTTACTGAGTTTAATGCATGCACCCACTTACTTCGATAGAGATGAGTCTATCACATATGACCCTGGTGAACTCATTCCTCCAAGCCCTGATCATGTACTTGGGTTCCACAAACAAGTTGGGGTGAGTCAGGCAGAGCCCAGCGGTGATCCTTGACAAGTCCCGCAGGTTGAAGATGTAGTGGAACTTGGAAGGAGTTGGAGGCAACTCCGTAATAATCACCTGGAAGCAAATACTAATTATTGCATAAGAGTTTTTATTAATGGTGCACAACAGGTTACCCTCATTACAGTGCATCATCATGCAAGAAGTATGCAAGGACAGGAAGAAGTGGCGGCTAATCTGCAATGCTGATTTTTAATGTTGGTTTATTGGCTTGCTACATTTTTTGCATAAGACATTTTTTACTTTTTTTGTATAGATTTATTTTTAAGGTTTTGTTGTTTTCTTATACTTAAATGTTATTTATTACTCGTATTCCTTGACTTATAGGTTGGTATGAGGCTGACCACCCATACTGTAAAAAATGGTTCACTTTGCCAATGTCACCCCTGTTTCAGGGAATGTCGGCAAGAGTTGCAGGGCTTATGTTCATTTGAGGTTTGGATTTTATTTGTAAGTACACAATCAGCATTTGTAAGCGCGAACTACACGTGTTTGTTTGTGGGCATACATCTGAGAGCTTTGAATGAATATATCCTTGCAACTTAGATTATAGATTATAGATCACAGCTATCAACAAGCTGGGAAGAACTCTTTCACCATACTTTTAACGGTGTCTAAATTATATTGAAATATGTAATTTTTTTACGCGTTAATGAGATTGACAAGTTCAAAGATGCTGCGCCAAGAAATTGTTTTAGGCTTACACGGCAGGTGGTTGACACTAGAAAGTTGCTTTCTAGGATTTGTTACCGTGGTCAATCGGAGCTGGAGCTTTCGGGGATTTGCCAATATACGAACTGAAACAGCAATTTCATAAACATCATATAGCATCAACATGTCAAAGAAGCCAATCGCAGACATGGGAAAAATGTCCGGAAGCTCCAGCTTTAATGAACTAAGGTAAACGATCCCAGAAAACAGCTCTACAGCAATAATTGTATCCTCTAAATTCTTGAATACTTTTTACTGATGATGACTATTTTATAATGGATGGTATTGGTGCTATGGACGTAATCGGGTCACTAACGAGGTAGTTCCCCAACACACGTATACAGCTAAAGAATTTCTGCCAACCATCAAAGCCAAAAAAATGGATGTGCTTCAGTCACGTTATGAGGAATGAAAAATACTGCCTTCTCTATCTTGAACGCTTAATACAACGAAAGATTAAGGTGAGAATAACTCAAGGACGCCGAATGACATGGTAGCTGAAAAACCTGTGACACTGGTTTGGCAAAAGCACCAAGTTCCTATTTGCATCGGCAGCATCCATAGTGAAAATAGGCATGATGATCAAGTGGCACTGAGAGAAGTAAAGAAGAAGGCATTAAAAATGTATTTGCCCTAGAATTTATAACCAAAGTTCATACTTGTTTATAATCATATATTTTGTAACAAAGTGTCTTATTTACCTACATCAACCATTTATTTACAAAAAGGTTTTACTCACAATAAATAAATTAAGGGTCATCTGAATAAGAGTGCTGCTGATGTCCTGTATTTCTTTGGAGAATATTTCGAAATGTCCTCCAAGGATTGAATGGTAAATGTGGTGGAGCATGTCTTCTGAAGGAAAACCCAAGTTGAAAACAGAAAACATGGAGAGGAAACGAGAGTCAACCTGGAACAAAATGTTCATCCATTTTGATTTCTTAAACAAGTCTTATAATTTCTTTAAAAAGTCCATTCGGTAGCTCAGTTGGCTGAATGCTTGAATACGAGTATCATGCCAAAGAGCCAATGTCGATCTGCAACAAGGGTGTCAGAAATAATTTCCCGTTTTGGTGTTGAATTCAAACCCAAAACAAAAATACTGGCCTCCACAAGAAAAGAGAACCAGCCCTCTCAGGAGCTGGGAAACCCCTTCGGTTTGGTGTAAGCCCGGTCTTGTTACCTGTGAAAATAAATAGGTTCCACAAGTACAAGCGACCTCTTTGGAAACAAAATGATAAGAATTTGCACTGAATGTGCAGGTTGCTTGCTTTTTCAGAAATAGCAAGAATTCATTGTGCTCTTTTGGGAAAATACATTACCTCAAGAGAACTGGTGGAACTTATTTTAATTACACTCAAGACTAAAATATAAAATATAATGCCATTTCCATCAATGTGTTGTTTTGTAATCTGTTACCTCATTCCTTCCTCCGCCTGCCTTTCCCATCGCAGCCAGATAACCAATGTCCCTCACATTCTTCCAGTTCAAATCCTTCCCTCTGTTGTAGAATCCATTCTTTTCAATCAGCAGCTTCAGGAATGCAATCGGCTGCTGTGTACCGTAAGCATCAACCTGGTAAAATTAAATGCACCCATACATTCATTTGATAAACATATTTAATGTTCTTTAATGTTCCCGTAGAGCCTGTGATCTACTCCACAAAACCCATTGGCAGAAGATGTGTCGGGAGGACCAATCAATTAACGAGTAAACAGATCAAGGGTAAAATAGGTAGTTTTGAGAAAAAAAAGTTAGTAAAATTTAATACCACAATGAAGTTGGAACATTTTTGAATTTGGAACTTTTCTTGGCAAGTAAACGTCAGTCTTCTATGGACTGCTGTCCTTGGCAAGTAATATATATGTATTTATATTTATATATTTTTTTTCACTTTCATGGTCACATCACATTGTCAATAACACATGTCTGTTCGTGGGCACGCATTTAATATTAATCTTAAATGTTAATATATCTTTGCAATTTAGATTAAAGATTAGATTATTATACCTGTGGCATGTTCATGTCATCAATAAACACCATCAACTTCTTCCCCACAGGGGGACCGTAAATATTTTTGGTTCGCTTCTCAATCACAGAATCCAGATTGTTCTGAACGTCTCTCGATGTAGTACGAGATGAAAAATTCAGCTGGGTCAGCATCTGCATTCATTAGATGCAAAAAATTACAAAGCATTTGAATGTTTTGAGAATTTCCAATACACTAAAATATGTTCTAAATGTATAATTAGCTTACATAATATTCTGGATCCAAGTCCCTCAAAAATTTAGATATGACTGCAGTTTTTGATGTTCCAGTATCGCCGGACAGCAACAATGGTCTCTTTACCTGGAGGCATACAAAGTGACAATTTAAAATTCAATCAGTTTTATTCACAAAACATTTGGTCGATAGTTGATCCATGGATCATCGTTTTTTGTACGGAAAATTCACGTTGGGCGGTGGTTGAGTCATGGGGTGCATTGATGTGTGTGAATAACGCCAAATGTTTTTGAAATTGTAGAAAAATAATATTATATTGTAAATCCATCTTGCTTTATGTGTTTTTATGCTATTTAAATTTAAGGACTGAGCGTTAGCCGGACAATCATCTGTTTAATAGTAAAGTTGGTAACATATTCCCCTCCCATGGGTGCGATCTCTTCCAAGAGTGTCAGAGATGATTATTTAGCAGCTGAAAAACCCCCACTTCAAGAGAAGTGATTTGCGTAAGACTGACTTTCTTACCTGAAAAAATAAACAGGTTCCACTTGCCACATAGAATCCCTCTGGGAATAACACGGTAAGAACTTGTATTATATGTGCTGCTTAGTTGTGTACAACTTTCTTAATTGCCAAGTTGACAATTTTTTTTTTCTAAACCATCATTGAAGTGACTATGCACGGCAGCGTGATAAAGTCGGTCGGGAAGCTTGGTAAGATTAGTATAGTTACCGACTCCATCAGCTTGATGACCCACATGGTGTGCAGGGTGTCTGTGGTGGGCACCAGGATCTGGGAGAAGTTCATGTCTCTGTCGTGGATGTACTGGGGCATCAGCCACTTCCACGCCTCCCAGCACTTCTGCTCCACATTCAAAAAGTAATCAAACAGAGTCGGGAAGGACTTGGGCAAATGCTCTGAAATATACAACAAAATATTTTATATCTTCATCATCCATGGTAGGTACAAAGTTTTTGTATTTTTAAAAATAGATTTGTGAAGAGGAATTCAATTCACCAACCTATTTTGCCTGGCCAGAAAAAGGCTTTAACATTATTAATTAATAATTCATTATTTAATATTTTAATGAATTATTAATTAATAATTACCAAATGGCATCTGTTAAAACAGGGTCAATAATGCAAAATCCAGTGCTGATGTTTTATCCCCTCAACCATACCAGCAAAAATTTGTGAAGACTCAAAATATAAATGGTGAAATGAATTCCTCATTTTTAAATTCATCATAACAACTCAAAAAGACTGAAAACTGAGAAATATTATTGATGAAATACAAAAGTGCTTTACTTGTGGTGGCTTTGTTTTCTGGTGTGTCTTCCATCATCATCATCGGACATAATTTCTTGACAAATCCATCAAATTCAACACGGCCCTCCTCGAGTATCGAAGCACCAAGGGAGTTGTAGATTGACTGAAAGAAATTTAAAATATATTTTTAATGTAAATTAACATTTCAGATGTAAGACAAAACCTCTTCCATGATAAGTGTGTACTCTAACCATTAAGCTATGAACCAGACATGCATTTGATTATTTTGCTCACCGTTATGAACACACATTGCGTCACATCTTCTCCATATGATTCATCAGGGTTGCTCTTGACTGGCATGAGCCCATCTATCATGTGACAAAGTTGAGTTACCTGTGGACACAAACAATAAGCTTAACCAATTGGTGATGAGAGGTGATGGAGCAGAAAAGGTGGAAGCAACTCTTGGAGGAGACCAAGACTCCTACCGGGTTGTAGCGCCAATGATGATGATTGTGCTAATAAATAAAAAAAATCCTGATGATTTCCAAACTTCAGCGGAGAGAGAAACAAACGAAAAAAGAAGTATCTATTTTTATCAATATTGTATGCTAGTTCTTTCACACATACCAAATTTAAGCTTGTTTGTGGAACAATGGTTTTCAAAGGCGTCTGCTGTAGCAATCCATTCAAGCCATAGATCACAAAATCCACAATGCTCGGCACAAACAGCTCAAACAATGAAGCCAAGGTTGTTATCTCTGCTTCATTAAGTCTTGTGTTGAGCCATTTCTCCCAGTAAGGTTGGTAGCCGAGGTTCTTTGGGTCTACATAAACCATTCCAGCACGGGAAACAGTTGCTGGTGACGCGTAATTCAAATCTCCAACCTAGAAAAACATATATTTACCTTTTCATAAAGAATCTGTTGAGAATAAAACTGAAATGTGTGCAACGAGCCATGGATAGGCAGAAACTGTCTATAAACTTGACAAGTTTTTATCGCAAGCAGAACTCTTAGATATTGGGTCAGAAATGAGACAATAAGTGGCATTTAGAATATAGTAAGGTGCAAAAGAAATTCAAGGAAATTTTGGAGGGAGAAAATTTCAAATGCATGAAAAATTTAAGTGATGCTGGAGAATCGTTTCCTGGGATCTGTTGCCGTGGTCTGTAGGAGCTGGAGCTTCCTACACCACTTTTTCAGACTTCTTCAGCGTGAAGGTGAAGGGATGAAGAAAATGCTGATGAAACTGTACAACGTCCGGAAGCTCCAGCTCCCACAGACCACAGCAACAGATCCCGGTAAGCAACTCTCCAACATCATTAGCTGGCTATGTAAGCCTAAGCCTTCTTTTCAATAACTTGATTGCAATAATAATTATAAAAATAGAAAACGGCAAAAACAGATAATGAGGGAAATCCTTTAAATTATACAAAGACAACTGAACTTCATCAACACAGGACAGGCCTCAGTCCCAAACAGGTCATACAACCTAGAATATAACAATAATATTCTTACTTCAAATAGAAGCGAGCAGTAGGACGCTAGTCTGATTCTTTCTCCATTGGCCAGTGTGAGGAGCCTATTGTCATCCATCACAGAATTCATGTTTTCAATCCACAGGGCATCCACGTCACCATCAAACAGAGAGTACCGCCTTTCTTCCTTCTCTGTGGGCTTATTCATCTTGCGGAAAATGGAGGAGTACAAGCCGTCTGTCCAATCTCTGGTCACAGGGTCCAATATCCCATACAGCTCTATCACCGAGCAAGCCTGAAAATCAACAGAACAGAATGTAGCTTTTAGAGACAGGAATGACTTAAAGTTGCTGCTAGTTAGCCCAGAATTGTGGAGTTTGGATAAATCACATGCAGAAGAGTCCGGGATGAGCAGAAATATCTTGGATAGTGCACTCTCTGGTGACATACCACTCGGACGTCCCAGGAAACGGAAGACAAACAATGTAGAGGCCAGCGAGCGGAAGTCCTGGGAGTAAAGGGACCATGGAGGGAAGCGGCACAAGACGGATAGTCCTGGGAGATTGTGGTATAGGAGCCCCTGAGCCTTAAAGGTTTGTGAGCTGGATTAGATAGTAAGTGGATGAATCATTATCAGGAATGTGGATCACAAATAATGTGAAAGGTGCATGAAAAAAAACAAAAGAAAACATAAAGACGCAGCTCAAAGTGTATGCAGCATTTACAGATGTCATAAATTATGTTTCTATACCTCTCTTACTCTCATGAACAGATGGAATGCTCATAAGAATATGAATTGCATTAAACCGCAGATCACTGGCACGGGAGGTTTTACAAAGACTAAATTTCCATACATTTGCAGGTTGCATGTACTAAGCAGAATGCATCAACATAAACACAAGAAATAATCTCGTCTTACCTTTGGGTTCAGGGTCACCAACTTGGTGGGTAAGCCCATCAGTGTTTGTGCGTCCACCAGAGCATTGATGATGACCGTCTTGCCGCCGCCAGTTGGTCCCACTATCATTGTGGAGTGCCGTGTCATCATTGTTTCATACATTTGCACAACTTTGTCAACCTAAAAACAAGAAAACAAATTGATTTCAAGTATTTTTCGAAAAATTTCTATTAACACATTAAAAGCTCCAGAAATGTGGTAGAATGATTTGATTTGGTGAAATAATGTGATTTTTGGCTTGCTTGATGTGGTGGAATGATGTGATTTTTGCTTTGCTTGATGTAGTGGAATGAGGAGATTTTTGACTCGCTTGACGCAGTGAAATGATGTGATTTTTGCCTCGCTTGATATCGTGGCATGATGTGATTTTTGACTTGCTCGATGAAGTGAAATGATGTGAATTTTTGATTGTTTGGTGTGGTGGAATGATGTGATTTTTGACTCTCTTGATTTGGTGAAATGGTGTGATTTTGGACTTGTTTGATGTGGTGGAATGATGTGATTTTTTGACTCACCTGATGTGGTAGGATGATGTAATGCTTCTCTTTGAGCACTGTTTCCACTGCTGTATTGAAGGCAGGATATCCGACCCGCGGGCATTCCAAACCAGGAAAAAGATCCTTTATAAGACCAAGGAATAATGGGACATCATCGTAGACAAACTTTGGATGATTCATGTCCCTAAAAGAAGAGTACTTATAACATTTTTAAAGGGAAATTGTACACCTGAGATTGGTGCAGAATACATATAAAGAAGACGACTATTGACTATTTGACATTTTGCTAATGTAGTAGAAGATTAGAAACTTTTTGAAGTGATTTTCAATTACTTCACCTTAGAGCTCTCATCAGAACAACAGTTTCCGGAATGTCAGGAGTCGCTCTCTTGAGTTTGCCGGCCATTCGCAGCACAGATGTCAGAGCTCGGAGTCCCCAGTCATAGTGAGATTGCTTGGACAGCTGCTCTTGGGCAACTTTGTAAAGAACCGTCATCTTTTTGGCGAGAACCTTCAAAGCGAAAAAATAATGTTACACATTTCCAACCCATCCAAATCGTATTTCCCTTTTACAGATTTATATTTCACACTATCTGTCTTAAATCTTTCTGTCATTTTTCTCCAAAGTTTCCCCCACACAACTCCATAAATAAAATGATCTCTAAACAAAATCGACAAATGATAGCCTTGATTGTCGTGCAGAAAGGGTGCCTCTTAAAGACGTTCGCTGTAACACCAACAAAACCTTGAGAATATTGTAAGTTCTCCTAGGACATTTCGTCAAATATCCAAAAAGTGCAATTAATTTTAATTTGTAAAACACAGATGATAACCTTCGCCTCCAAGAAGCCATCGGAGAACAGAGATATCTGGCAAATCATTTCAAGGTCAGGTTTGATGCATGTGACGGGTCTAAAGAGAGACTTGACAGATTCCGGAAGTTCCGTGCGCCCTGCATATCCCGGGTTCATGGTGATGAATATACCAACTCTCAGATCCATGTTGATTTCTTGACCTTCAAACTAAAAAGGAATAAAAATGTGTGTGTAAATGACATTAATAATAATATTAAGATAATTTATTTGGTCAACATTGAATCACATGATAAAAGCCCTCTTCAGCTTGGTCGTCGCTATAGAATGCGCTAATTACCTTCACTACCAAACTCAGTTGCTGTAAACCGGAAGGACCTTTGATGGCTGATTTTCTTTGGTTTAACTAACAGACAATTGACTTTGCACTCTACAGAAAGTGGAGCCGGAATATTGGTTATTGAGCAAGTCTGCAACAGTGTTTGGTGAGAGTGCTTTTGCAGTGGCAGCTCCAAGAGTATGGGCTGCCACCTGTAGTTTGAGAGATTGCTAACAGCCGTCCCTTATGTGTGTTAAGACTGATATGTGTCAATACTGTTTTTTTCACAGAATCTTTTGAGGTGCCTTTCGAGTGGCAATGTCAAAAAACAGCGCCAATGATAAAAAAAAAAATAATCATCATTATCACAATTAAAATGATAATAGAAAAAAAACTTTTAGTTTACAAATTCATCATGATTTTTATTTTGAGAAAGTAGCACATCATCACCGTAAAACTCTTCAATTTCATCACGAGCGCATTCCTGATTGTCTGAAGTTGGGTGGAGATGACACTCAGCACTGAAATGTCGATTCTGTTGAACTCATCAAAGCATCCCCACGCTCCACACGGACAGAGCCCAGCAAATATCTGCCCCACGGCCCTGAAGTCCATTCCTTCACCGCAATTTGTGACGATGCACAACAGAGCCATGGCCTTTGCCAGGTCTTTGACGGTTTCCGTTTTGCCAGTTCCGGCGGGACCTGAAATTCAAAGATTTTTTGTTTCAGAGTGGATTCTGTTATGACTATCTGTCCTGCTTCTACCCCTGCCAAGTGACATCACATTTGTTCCACCAAATTTAAAATGTGACGAGTCCATTATGGTTAATTGAGCTTCTATATTAGTTGCATTTTAGGTTAGGTTATATGCTGATGAATCATTACCGGCTGGGGCTCCACCGAGTTGCATGGTGAGGGCTTGGGTGATGGTGAGGTAGATCCTATCAGTCAATGGAGTGATCACCAGGCGACCGTTCAAGCCCATGTACTCATATCCATAATCAAAAGTTCCTGGAAAATAATAACAATAAATTATTAGAAAACTTTTAATCCACACCAAGGCTGAACGGCAAACTGTACCCCCAGTATAAAACATTGTGTTATTAACTATACAGAAAATGTATAAACTATACAGGCACTCATAGAGACTGATTTAGTTTTCATACATTTTTTTGTTTTATGTAGTAGGTACCTAATTGAAGGGAGTTTACGCAATGTTTTATACTCAGCGTACAGTTGTGTTTTTTAAAGGATTGAGGATGAACTGAACCAGTTAAATTCATCCTCAATTGTGGCGCAATAAATCATTGTGCGCTGAATATGTCAAACGACCAGAACTTCAATTCGAGTTTTAACTTAATTTTTTGGTCATTTTGTTTTCATATAAAATGTATGGAAGACATTGTTTCGCAAATTGGTCACAGACAAATTGATAGCAATTAGACAAACAATATCTGTCGGGTCAGCTAGTACACATCATAAAAGTATTTGTGAGTAAAAAAGTGATGTCCTCACCGGAGCACTGCTGGACCTGCAGATTGTTAGTCTCCTTCATCCAGTAGAACCTCAGTTGACTCTCCCACTCAAACTCTTCGCTGCTCGTCACATTGTCCCTTACAAAGTTCTCTATTATGTCTCTGGCGTGCACGTCTATAGTCGTTATGGCTCTGAATTTGGCTCGATCGTTAGGTGTGAGATCTAGAACATTATTTGCATTATAAGATTCATTCAAATAAATTGTTTTACAGGTCTATGAAAGAAAGAGGTGTCCATTAAAGCCAAAAGTCCGTTCCATGAAGGCAGTTTCTTACAAGCAGAACTTTTTTTGGGTGCCGAAAAGATCAGCCAACCTTAGAAAAATAATAGTAACAGGATCATATACACAGGTAAAGAAGTCAGTAGCTGGGAGCATAAGAAGTTAGAGGCACATATTGAAGGCAGAAATAGAGATGATGTTAAGTGAAAATCTACCGACCTTTCCTCACAGATATGACAAGCTGCGCCAGCTGTTCGTTTTGCCTCGCCAGATGCTCCTTCATCGCCCTCTTGTTTCCGCGTTTGATTTCATTGAACGCTTCCTCGGTCTCTGCTGTCCACCAAACCCCGTTGCCGGCCAAACAAATCATGCCTTGGTACTTCAATATCCAGTCCGTTCTTGATTTGAAACAAATAAATAAGTGGTAGAAAAAAAAATGAACGAAGAGGACCAGTAGGTTCAACAACAGTTGCAATGAGTTTAAAGTTAGCCAAAGCACTGCTAAAATCCTATGTTCTTTACCTAGAGACTTGTAGATCCTTGCCATAATAGAAGATTCCTTTCTTGGTAATATATTTGTTTGTTTTTCTCATCTCATTTAGAACACGGTTCATCCAATCTTCCACTCTACCTTCTGTAAACACAATGTCGCGGAATTCCATAACCTACAAAAGGTGTTGATGAAAATTGTACATTGATAACTGTTATACTTCTAAATTATTATTTTTTAAATGATACAAAGACAAACCTCTCCTTCACAAGATACCATTGCTGACGCAAGCGGACGGTTATCCGAATCTGTAGAAAGATTCAATGATTTGATATTATCAAACATCTGGAATTAAAAAATAATGAGTATTTCAAGAAAAATACACAATAAAATGTTTTGAGTAACCATATTATTCAGATTTATTTGGTCAGAGCTCTTTTAAAGAGAATCACACATAACATCACATAAAAGCTAAGAAAAATTGAAAGTTCATTCTCAATCGCCATGTAGAAAGGGCGCCTCCCGAAGATGTTGGCCATGTCGCCAGCAAAACGTTGAGAATAATATAATATTTGGACCGGTCCGTAGTCCGTAGTGGCAACACTTTGGACTCCTAAATGGAAGGTTGTGGATTCTAATCCTGACGGAGCACAAAAATATACCATTTATATTTTGAATGTGCTCTTCGCTGGGTTGAAAAATTCATACACCTTTACCAATGACCGGTCACCAAAGGTCCATCCAGCCTTACAGCAACTGGGTCTTGCTTGAGTATTGGCGCTTTGTAGCGACGACCAAGCTCGTACACCTTTGCGGCACTACAACAAGTGTCATAGACCCCTAGAGTCTTTAAAATCTAGGGAGTCTCCCGCACAGGATTTCTTAAAAAAAAAAAAAAAAATCCATTATGGTTTGCCTAATATCCGAAAAGTGTAATTCAGTAATCTTTAAAGTTAATAATACGACGTAAATAGCTATAGAAAGTGCCAATTACACAAGCATTTTGGGTGATTTCTAGGTCTTTTGTTCGCCTGCTTCATAATTTTATAATTTATCCCATGAAACAAATGTAATATTTACTTTGACCATGTGTTCTTGTACGCTGCTGCACTCACTGCTCCCAAGGATGGAGAGAAGCTCATCGGTGGAGATGAAGAAGAACCTCGGGAATATGCGTCTCTTTGAGTCCAAGTACTCATTGAGGGACTTCTGACAGTTGTCCAGTCCTTCTCCCAACCCCACAAAGAACTCATAGCGACCGGTGGGCAGGCAGCAGTCTACTACTAGAGGATTCTTAGCCGTGTTGATCATTATCTAGAAACATAACATAGGTAGTGGTAGCAGGTTTCTATCCTAGATGACATTTTCCATTGGCTTGCATAACAGGGCTATGTTCAGAGTGAAGCCATCTTGAGAATGAGAAACTTTTTTAATAATCTTGTAATGTCAATTTGTTCATCAGTAGGTAGAGAGTAGCTGTTGTCAATAATTTTAGGATGATTTATTTGGTGAGCACTGTTTTTGTGCCAATCCTCAAGCAAGATCCAATTGCTGTGGTCAGGCTGGATGGACCTTTTGTGACCAGTCTTTGATTAAGGAATATTAATTTTTCAACTAAACAAAGAGTAGGTACTTGAGAAAATAAAATGATAATTTTGTACTCTACTGGAAATCAAACTCTGGGACCTTCCTATTAGACTGAGTTTGTAGTGTTAGCTCAGTCAAAGTAAGATCGCTCCAAAGCTCATCATATTGTACTTAAATAAGAGAATTACTTGATATTACCATTCTAAAATTGATGTCAATGTCATCAAACTTCTTGGCCTCCTCAGGGAGCTGCGTTCTGATGTCCCGGCCAACAAAGATCCCCTCGAGGTACAGCCATTTCCTCTGTGTGGCCATCCACTCGTCAATCACCTCCCCAATGATGGACAGGTTCTTGTCCCACTGCTGCACCACCGACAGAAATGGACCAATGAACCTGGAAAATAACAAGACTCAATAATGGAGTCAGTACATGAATAGTCATAGATAATGTTGCCAATGTGTAATTGTGTGTCTGTGTGAGTCTGTGAAGTCTTTATATGTAGATACTTAAATAATAAAATTTTCTAGAGTTAGTGCATTCACAGAGTGAAAATTAATTTTAATTTAAATTAAAAAAAAAACTTTTTTAAAACATAGTTTTATTTTCGCTTATTTTGAGTTAACAAGGCCTAAGCGCTATCAGACTTTATGCATAGATTAAGTCCGATAGCGCTGAGGCCTTGTAACTCAAAATAAAACTATGTTAAAAAAGTTTTTTTTTTTTATTTAACTTAAATCATTCTTTATAACATAAGTATTTGTATTTGTTCGAGATTGTGTGAGTGCTTACTCGAATATTCTTAGTAGAATGTTCTGGTAAAATCTCACATTTGCCAGTTCTCAATGTTTCAAAAATAACCTTTGTTCTCACCTATAAATAAAGACCGAGATGCTCTGTAGCGAGACTAGTATCTAAGCCGTTGAGCTTTATGGTTCGAAAGCACACTGCTTTGTACAAACCAAATGTGAACTGTATCTTAAAATAAATTGTGCAAAATAATTAAATGCAATTATTATTAAATTAAACCCTGTAAAATCCTAATAATAATTTTGTGTCGTCACACAGCCACGTTATTAGGGAAAAAGCAAAAATTGATTTTGGGTGCTAATAACTCTAATCACACAAATATAAGAATTTTGCCCTCCAAGAAAAAATGAGAAATTTGCATAGATAGCATAATATGACTATAAACAACACTGTTTAAGAAATCAAAAAGAATAAATGTTGACATACTGAGATGCAGCCATGCCTTGCAGATTCATGGAGTTATCTTCCAGCAGAGCCACTATCTCATCACACGGGTTGAGCGTGAAGCCTCTGTCTTCTCCGTCTTTGATGTGGCGAGTGACTGAGAAGGCCATGGAGGCCCACACGTCCTGGATCTCTTTCACTCCCTTCTCAATTGCCAATTCCTATAATCGTATTACCATAAACCTAGCATGAGTAAAGATGATTTATTTAGTGAGCTCTGTTTTTGTTTGACTCACACCTCATGAATCCGCTTTAGCAAGTGCCAAAAAATTTCAATCAAGATCCGGTTGCTTCAAGGCTGGATGGTGGCTGGATGGATCTTTGGTGACAGGTCTTTGGCAGATGAATTTATTCAACTTAGTGAAAAGCACATTTAAAAAAAAAAAGTTTTTGCTACGCCGGGAATCAAAGCCACTACCTAAAGATTATAAGCGTTAACCACAAGATTCCAAACCAGTCAAATGTACAAAAGAATAATCAAAATTTAGTAAAAACCGGATTAATGAGTAAATACATAATCAGCTTTTCGTAAGATGGTAACGATTTAATTAAATAGGTCTGCACATTTAACACGGACAAAATAGTTGTGGTGTCACACAGACAGGTAGGTTGCTTGGGCAAAGCCTAAAAAATATTTTGTTAGTGGTTAGTGGACCACAATAACATATACTTACGTGTGATTTTTGCCCACCGAGAAAAATTCAAATTTGAAACAAACAGACAATGTTCGGAATCCATTACGAATTTGACATATTTGAAAGGAAAAATTACTTATTCAAAACACAAAAGTCATTTTATAAACAAGGCTTATTTTAAAAGGATGTTTCTCTGTTGATACCTTCAAAGCATGGTTGAGAATGGTTTCAGCAATCTCCTGATACTTGTGCAGCTCCATGGAGAACATATTCTCCAGAGTAAATATGTCTGGTGACATGTCAAACTCCTTTCCTATAAAATTAATCATTTTATTTATAAATGCAGTGAATGGACATCAGAGCCAGGAAAAAGTAATTGTGGTGGTAAAACTGAAAAAGGGAGAAGATACAGAGAACAATTTCAAGGAGCTAGACTATGTCCAGTCGATATCTCAGTTGGTAGAGTGCTTGCATTCCATGCCGACAGCTCGGGTTCAAATCCCACCTAGGGTGTCAGAAATGATTTCTCGTTTCGGTGTTTATTTCAAACCCAAAATAAAATACTGATAAGATTTACTCAGCCACCACAAGAAAGGAGTACCAGCCCCTTCAGGAGCTGGGAAGCCCCCCTTTAATTGAAGTGGTTGGCGTAAAACCGGCCCCTTACCTGTAACAATAGGTTCCACTCGCCACATCCAACTCTTTTGTGGAAAACGTGGCAAGAAGTTACACTATATGTGTAGCTTATTAGCGTTTCAGACTGTCGTGCAGTTGGAGTGTGGGACTGGAGGAGGGATATGATGGAGAGGAAACGGTTGTGGTTGATTAAGAAGGCCAAGACTCACCTTGGGCTGCCGGGTAATTGAGGATAATGATGATAAAGTGAGTGAATGAACCCAGAGCCAGGAAAAACTTGTTGTGGTGACAAAGTTTGCTACAAACTTAAAGGGGCTGGGAAAAAAGAGAATGGGAAGAAACAGAGCAAGATAGCTGGATGGAGTGGTGACAGATTGTCACGCATAGGAGTATGGGATTAGAGGGAAATGACACTGAACAGACTGAACTGACATTGGCTGATAAAGGAGGTTGCCATACCAATGCTCATAATTAAATAATGATTTCAAATGAAGGGTTAGGTACATATATTTTAAATTTCATGAAATATACCTGTTTTTTCCATGAGCTCTTTCCAATGTCTCTCTCTAAGAGCTGGGTTTTTCAAAGACACCATCAACGGTATGATGCTCTTGAACTGTTTCATCTTATTCCCCAACACCACACCACACTCTGACGTCCTCACAGCCTTCGGTAATTTTCTGACAAGATGATCAATTTTTTTTAAGTAAAACATACACTTTTAACTTTTTATTTAAAACAAACAGTCTCAGTCATGTCTCTCCAGATTTTGTCTAGCTTAGACATACCACTTTTAGCAATGGCGTTACAATATACATATTACATCTCTAGACCACGTCAAACACATCTCTACACCACAGTTTATATGTCCCAGTTCAAATTCTACAGCAAAAAAATTACCTAAATTCAGACAGAAACATTTCAATTCCATTGACGAGCTGCTGAGGGTCTAAATCCACCCATAAAATTTTGGCCCAGGCTTCTCTGGCACTCTTCTGGTTCTTGTATATCTCATACAAACTCTCCAAACCTTCATAGTCTGCTTTAGCCCGGAAGAATAAAGAATAGTCGGCCAGCTGGTTGTCAAACAATTGTTCCGCTGCGCACAACTCATACCGGCGACCTTCAATGTCCTCAAATATGTTTCTGTATTCCTAAAACAGAACAATTACATGCGCATAATAAACTGTCAGCTAAATTTGAAAAAAATCCACAAAAAAATTTAAAAATCTCACATCCATTAATTTGAGGCCTCTATCCATGTCTTCACCCACAAAACCTGGTCCCTCCGTGTCAAACTTCCTGACAAACTGTTCAATAACACTGAGGAAGTCACTGATTTGACTGAGAGTCATATCGGAGAACTTCTCTTTGGTTTTTTCAATTTTCCCTGATCTGAATATTGAGGATTTGTAGAGCTGATGCCAGTCCTTTTCAATTCTCTCTGCCATCTTTACATCGCCCTCACTGACCTAGAAGAAAAATAATGTTTTTAATCTGTACATGAGAGCGGTTTGTAGTCTGGTGGTAGCGCTTCGGACTCGTAAATGGAAGGTTGTGGGTTTGAATCCCGGCGAAGCACAAAAAAATGTACCTACCATTTATATTTTCAAATATGCTCTTCGCTGTGTGGAAAATTCATATACCCCTACCAAAGACCGGTCACCAAAGATCCATCCAGCCTCACAGCAACTGGGTCTTGCTTGAGAATTGATGCTTTCTATAGCGACAACCAAGCTTGCACAGGGAGCTTGAGGTGTGATTCACACAAAAACAGCGCTCACCAAATAAATCATCCAATGCCAACCACATTCTTTGAAATCAGAGATTATTCCTGTTCTCAAAGAAGTATCATCTTTTGTGCAGACACTTTGGTATGAGCTAAGATCCGAGTAAGGAGAAACGCTTGAATGCATGTCAAATTCTCCTACTCAAAGCAAAATTTAATTCAATTAGTCCCAAACATCAAAGATTGGAAGAGACAAGATCCAATGGCTTTCTCACCTTGATGGCATGTGTTTTCAGCAGTTGATAGGCTTGTTGCATTGTTTTGTACATAACCTCAACAGATATTGTCATCTTCTTAATCTGGGTAACTGTCGACAACACCAGCTTGAAATCCTCCAGACCCTTCACTTTCATATTGACTTTCAACCTCAATTGCTGGAATCATTAAGATTTTCAATAAGTCAAGAGTATCATAATCTTTTAAAAGCATCGCCTTATTGTACTAGCCATATGACTCTTCTGGTCATCATTCTCTTGAGCTGTGAATATGCATCAATGATGCTTCAAATATGGTCCTACAGAAAAAATCTAGCAATTTCCTAGATAAAAATGATGGTGGATGTTTTTTTTTCCGACGGCACAATTTAATGGTCAATGACCTTCTCAAGGGCGCCATGACTCTTGAGTACAGAATTTTCTTCAGTCCTCTTCTGAAGGTGGTGTGCAGTTCAACAGGTGGCTTATTCCAAGTAACATTTCCAGATGCCTCAACGGCAGTAGATTTAGGCGGACCGTGATAACGAACAAAGGGCTTCTCCAAATAACTGAAGAGGGAAGACGCCTGCTAATATGATAATAAGGTCTTCCCAAAATGTTAATGACTGTGTAATAAGGGTAACCTGTAGTTCAAACAAATCAGATTAATGCTTAAAATCTTACATCCATAGTTTCCGTCAAATTCATCATTTTTTCTCTAGTATGCTGCGCTAGGCTCTGACCGAGAGTATTTTTCCATTGTTGCGCGTGTTCCTGAATCTGCTGGATTATTGGTCTCAGGTTAACACGTATGGATCCCACATCGTGATACTTTTCGTGCTGATCCAGCTCTTCGATGACATTTTCAAAGAACACAAACTTCTCATCAAATTTCACCAGCTGGGAATTATCGTGGCTGAATTTTTCACATGTGATAGGTTTGTCGTACGACCACAGGTCTTTGTATTTCAACCATCTAAAATAGTAAGGAAAAAAAACAATTGACCACATTCTTGTACAGCTCAACTATCCTACTGTCATTATGAAAATTTGTGCTCATGCATGCTGCTCAAAACCTGTTTAATAAAATTAAAACTCAGGTGTACTAAAAAAATTAAAACCAAATTCTCAAATGAGCAGGTAAGGGGACAGCCTTACGCTAACCACTTCAGTTGAAGGGAAGATTTTCTCAGCTCCCAAGAGGGCTGGTTCTCATTTCGTGTAAAGAATTAGTAAACCTAGCCGGTATTGTATTTTTGAGTTTGAAATAGACACCGAAATGGGAAATTCGCACACCCTCACTGGAAATCAACCCTAGCTCTCGGCATAGAATGCTTGCATTCTACCAACTGAGCTATTGACTGGACTTTTGCGAGCTTCGTTGTCGCTGCAAACACCAATTCTTAAGCAAAACCCAATTGCCCTAAGGCAAGACCTTTTGGACCTAAATAGATCTTTTGTGATTGGTCTTTGGTACAGGCAATGAATTTTTCAACTCAGCAAAAAACATTTTTGAAAACATAAATAATATTTTATTTTGCTTCGCTGGGTATCAAACTCAAGATCTTCCGATTAGCAATGGAATAATTACAATACTTTTACTTTTTAGTGTATGAGAGGGCGTTGCTAGTAATCCTTTGCAATGTGTCTTGCAGCAGATGCACCAGATCACTGATGTTGGCAATGCGGGAAACATCATCAAAGAACGTGACATGATAAAACTCGTTAGTGTCTCTGTCCTTTTGTGGCGGGCATGGTATGCACATGCCACGCATCCAACGTGGGAAGGCTTGCAACCTAAAAAGAACAAAATAATTATTTAGTAATTAATTGGTTCCGGATAGCGCAGAACTATAATCTTTGCTACAGTGATTGTCAAAGTCAAGGGAACCTGACATGCCAATCACATAAGTATATCATACAATGGTAGCCCAGGATGTCCAAGCTGGGAGTAGGGAAATCCCAACTGAGGTGTTGGACGACATCGAGAGAACAGATCGGGATGGCTGAACACAGCAGTCAGCTGTGATAAAAAATACTTGGAGAAGGCCTATACTGAGGAGTGGACTGAGGAAGGCTGTAGAAGAACAAGATTTTTTCCATAAGTGGAAGGAGGCTGGTAGGGATGAAAACAAATAAATATTGGGCCAGATTATTTCTTGAATGCTGTTTTCGTGTGAATGACACCCGTGAGTTTGGCTACCACTTTTAAAAGCGCTAGTTCTCGAATAAGACCCAGTTGCTGTAAGGCTGAATGGATCTGCAATGAGCAATTGGAAAATTCACGCTAGGTGAACATAGATTTGCTGAGTGAATTACACTGTATGGCTTTAAATGAAAACATTCTACCAACTGACCCGTTGACTATTCAATCAGAATTTTTTGATGCTGGCATTTTTATGATGTTAAAATTTACTTTTTAGGAATAATTTTAATGAAAACTAGCAGACCAAACCGCGCTCTCGCACGGTTGGCTGCTAGGCCCTACGGGCAGTTTGAAGTCCGGCTTCGCCAGCACACTTTACCCCTGCTCTGATTTTTAAAAGATCCATGAGAACTGACCAACAACAACAACAAAAAGTGAACAGTTTTACGGTAGAATCCCAGGCCTGATCGTGCTATTTTCTATTGTTGTGCAGGTGCTGAAGTCTTTATCCTGCTTTTTATTTCTGCTCTTTATTTTTCTGGTGATGGTTTATAATGATGCTCGACACGATCATTATCAATTAAGTGTATAACTTGTCTTTTCTGCTCTTTTTCGTTTTGCTGGTAATAGTATCTTAAGCGTACCTGTGTTGCTTGCAATTGTCTTATAGTGGCATGAAACATGACTGCGTTTGCCATACGGCATTGTTTTGTTGGTACTGGTGCTTTTGTTTTTAGATAGTTCCAGCTGCTCTTATTGTCATGAAATGCCTTCAAACTGCTCGTCCTGCTCTGAATTATCTTTTGACATCTTTAAACTGCTTGTGATACTTTTCACGATATTTTAGTGTCTGATACTGCTTGGTACCTGAAGATACCTTAAAATGCCTAAACTCACAATCTACAAAAAATCTAAGTATGGGAAAACGTTCGACCCATCGACAGAACTCTAAGAAAAAAATGACTTTTGAAAATTAAAAAAAAAAAACTTTTTAACTTTTTTCATGTTTATATATAAGACACTTTGTATGAAATTTTACTTTTTAAATATTTGTTCAAAGAAATTTGCCGTAGAAAAAAAGTTTCTTCAAACATTTATGGGGTTTACTAAAATGCATTTTAAATTCGAGTATGAGGCCTAGACATTTAAAATGGCCGCCTGCAGAGCAATATATTTTTTTAGTTTGTATGACGGGTATGCAAAATATACACTTGGTGTGATTGTCTGATTACATATCTTTACATTTTGAAAAATTAGAATTGTAAATGTATCATCAAAATAGTTGATTTTTTTACTTATAAATTTGACTTTTTGGTGAAAATCAGGTTTTTCAAAATTTTGTTGGAAAAAATTTGTCATTGAAAAAAGTTTTCTTTCAAAAAATGTTAGCATCAGCTAAACAAACTCAATTATTGAAAATAAGCTTCCATAATTTTAAAATGGACGCCAGCAGACCTCTGAATATTAGAGAAACCAAAAAAAATGTATGGCAGCTACTCTTAATCCTTCATGGATTTTGTTGAACTTTTGAAAATATTCAAGTCTGTTTATGTTCAGGTGGCATGCTTAATTTCAATGTTCCAACTCTATGCATGCGCCCGTTGTGCCACCTGAAAGTTATTATTTTTTATTTTTTTCTATGTAGGTATTTACAAATTTTGTTTGAAGAATTTACTTTTTGCGAAAAAGTTTCTTCCAAAAGTTGTTAAAATTACTAAGAGACATGACTGTTTCGAATATCAAGTCTGTAAATTTAAAATGGCCGCCAGCGGCAAGATTTCAATTTTCAGTCTGTATGGCAGGTATGCGAAATATGCACGTGACGTCATCCAGACCCTGACAGTTGTTTAGCCACTGACACTTTATGGGGGTGTGCAAAATTTCAGCATCGTGCTGCAAACGGTCTGGGCGACTATAATGGTACAAATATACAAACAAACGGACAAACGGACAAACAAACAAACACCAAAAATTCTGGATATGAGGTTTAGTCCAGTCCGTCAATAGAAACACTTGTTGGAAAAACATTTTTGCAAATTCGAAAAAAACAGACGCAAATACCCTCTCCTTTTTTATATATAAGATGGTTCACTTTGCCAATGGTTAGCAAGAGTTGCAGGGCTTATGTTCATTTGAGATTGGGTTTTTTATACTGTAGGTCCACATGCGGCATGTGTGAGCGCAAAATTATGCGAGTCTGCTTGTGGGAATGCATTTAATATGAATCTCAAATGATACATATCCTTGCAGCTTAGATTTAGATTTAGAAATAATTAACCTTTTCATGAAATCTTTGATGTTGTGGACAGAGATATTGTAGACGTCCATTGGTGAGGGGTACATGGCCACTTCCGGAACTTGCAAAATGGCGTCCACCTGAAATGTGCTCTCACTCCCGTTGAATATCTCATTTATTTCCCGTAAATTGTTTAAAGAAAATCTAAAAATGAAAACCTTTCATTAGATGGACTTTGAATCATTACAATGCCATCTTTTGATCGTTAGCCAATGTTAAATATTGATACAAAATCTCCATTTTAATTTGCTGTAAAATATGACTGGCTTTAATTTAATATTCATAAAAATTACAAGAAAATAATTTTGTAACTGTAACTGGGGTAACCAGAGCCTCTGCAAAGTTGCCACCATTTCTTCTGATCCTTGCATACCTCTGTCAATTCATTCATATCTATCACCTTTTCTTTTTCATTTTCACTTCCTTCTACCACAATCACTCTGTATTCCCATTCTTTTACAATTTCACCAATCTGATTCAGCCATTCTTTTCCGGTCTTACATTTCCATTATTTTCCTCAGCTTTGATTCATAATAATGTTGGAAACAGATTTTGAAAATATTTTTATCAATATACTCCAATGTATTTTCATCAGTCAAATTAAGCTTTCGCTATTGACAAGATGGCAAAAGTTGGAAACAAATGTTCAACCTTATAAAGACATCAAATATTTTGGCTTCCCAATGCTTGTAGTAGCTTTCCATGACTTTGGAACGTCCCGTATTTGTTCCAATTATCAGATACTCCATTTTAGTCAATATTGGACCAATCAGCTCATAGATGCTGCTCATCGCGTTCACTTGTTCAGTTCTCACTTCATCCATTTTGCTAAAAAAAATCTGGAAAAAAATTAAAAATAGTAAAAAGCACAAGATCCTTCATTAACGCAGCAGTATAAATGCAACTAAGCTACACATATAGCATAACTTCTTGACTACATTATCCCCGAAGGGTTCGTATGTGGCGCTTTGGGACCTATTTATTTTAACGGGTAAGGGTGCCGGCCTCACGCCAGCCACTTCAGTTAAAGTATACAAGGTGTAAATTGCTTTTATATTTAGAAATATACAAGAATGATTTATTTACAAGGTACAATTAATGAAAGAGTGCCATTTTTGTGTGTGTCACACTTCAAGAGCCCTCTCAAATCACAAATAAGACTTTTTGTAAAGATGCGTCTTTAGTGCTCCTTCAAAGACACCGACAGTTTTTGCCTCGCTCACACTAGGTGATAGTCTGTTCTACTCCATTGGGCTCACGAACTGGAAAGCACGGTCCCCAAAATTAGAGGGTGTTTGACGGTGCAGCTGAACCAAGTCGTGTGATAATATGATAATTGACAATCTTTACTAAAGAAGCACAAGAAGAAGAATGTGATATCATTCATAAAATGGCACCATAGAAAAATCTTCACCATCATCATTATCATCAATTTATTTTATTGTTCCTTGACTAATAGATTGGTATGAGGCTGACCACCCATACTGTAAAAAATGGTTTACATTTGCCAATGTCACCCCCGTTTCAGGGAAGGTCGGCAAGAGTTGCAGGGCTTATGCTCATTTGAGACTGGATTTTTATGTTGTGAGTCCACATGTCGCATGTGTAAACATGAACTTATACGTATCTGTTTGTGCGCATGCATTTTATATGAATTTTAAATGTTAATAATATATCTTTGCAACTTAGATTATAGTTCGTCAATTAAAAACTGTTATCCTACCTTGCAAGGGTACCGCAGAGTGTCATCAGCCGTCTTGTCTTCTTCAGGATCGGGTTTCAGTATTTGAAACAGATTAAATCTTTCAATTTCATTCAGTTTCTCGTTGATGTCATTCTTCAAGAAGTTCATTTGCTTTGTTACCACCGTCAAATTCCTCATGCCTGGAAATGATAAACAATAATTTGGCATCAAATCAAATTGATTATTATTCATAACAAGTAGCTATAATGCTCATTGACAGCAAATCAAGGTTCCTTGACTAATAGGTTGGTATATGGCTGATCATCCATGCCTTAAAAATTAGTTCACACTTGCCAATGTCACCCATGTTTCAGGGAAGATAGACAAGATTTTTTTTTTTTTAAGAAATCCTGTGCGGGAAACTCCCTAGATTTCAGAGACTCTAGGGGTCTATGACACTTGTTGTAGTGTTTTTCGAGTTTGGTCATCGGTACAAAGCGCCAATACTCAAGCAAGACCCAGTTGCTGTAAGGCTGGATGGATATTTTTAGTGACCGGTCTTTGGTAAAGGTTTTTATGAATAATTCAACCTGGCGAAGAGCATATTTATATAATTGGTTTATTTTTTTGTGCTCCCGCCGGGATTCGAATCCACAACCTTCCATTTACGAGTGCGAAGTATTGCCACTGGACTACGGACCGGTCCAAGAAATGCCAACGACACGCGGTGTTCCCCAGCGGTCACCCATCCAAGTACTATCCGCGCCCAATGTTGCTTAACGTTGTGGTATGGTCGCTGGCATACCATGCTGGCATACCGTTGCAGGGTTTATTCTCGTATGAAGTTGTGCTTTATTTTGTTAGTACTCATGCACCATGTTTAAGCGCAAACTTACTGGTCCGTAGTTTAGTGGTTAAACTCGTGATAGGAAGATAGTGTTTCATTTCTGTTTTTAATTTTTCAAATTTGCTCTTCGCTGGGTTGAAAAATTAATCTACCTTTACCAAAGACCGGTCATTATAGGTTCATCTAGCCTTACAACAACTGGGTCTTGCTTGAGAATTGGCGCAAGAAAACAGCGCTCACCAAATGAATTGCTCGGGTATTATTATTGTTATTATTGCAGTTTGCAAGTAGGTATGCCTTAAAGTATGAATCTTAAATGTTCAAATATCTTTGCCACTTAGATTACAGATTATTATAATGACTTACTATGATCACAGCTCTTGATGTAAGCTTTGATATTGAGCGACGTCCACTTGATTCTCTCCAGCCCCGGCTGCAAGTCCTTCTCCACTTCCAGAAGATGCGTCCTCAAAAGATTGACCTCGGCGGGATCCAGTCCATTCATCAGCTGGTTGTACTGCGCCAGCATCAGTTGCAACTTTTCCAATTCACAGTGCAAGCGGTCTTTTTGCATGGCGCACTCTCTCACTATCAGCGGCAATTGAAAACCTGAAACATCAATGTTATAGGAGTTTTTAAAAAGATTGGGAAATAATATTGTGTGCACTTGTCAACAAGGCGGTAAAAAGTTGCAGTATGTGTGCAGGTTAGCTATGAGTTCAGTCACGCAAGTATTTTAGTTCCCCACTCTGGACATTAGTACCCTTACATGTTTAAATTCAAATTGAAAACTTTCAGCATTCATTTAACAATGGAGTAGCGACAAAAACGATGAGAATTTTTTGTTATGTGCGCCTATAGGTTGCTATTGTTATGATCATTGTGGTATTAAGATAGTAGGTATGCCATTAGTTGAATAAGTTCTGCACAGATGGGAGATGGTGGGTATGATATAATAATGAATTATTGTTTGTTACCTAAGCCTTCCATGATTTCAGCCTCCGTTATGACTTCAAATAATTCCTCTTTGAAATTGACTTCCAAATAAAGATTGTAGTCCAAGAGTATATTGTCTTTGGTTATGTCACGCCACGATATCGGAGGCAGCTGCTAAAGTATTAACACATCCAAAATTAAAAAAAATATAATTGAATTAAAGTGTTTTAAATTCACATAATCTTTGGACTTTATTTAGTTCATAACTTATTTTACAAAAATATCTTTATGGTAGGATTCGATCGAACCAAAAGTAGTTTCAAAAAAATTACAGTAGAGTGTTGATTATCTGAACATCAAATAAAATAGACAATCAATTCACTGAACAGCTAGTTCAAACTCACTGAACACGGCTCTTCGCCCTGCAACATGCATATGTATGCATGCTTATGAAATTAGCATTTATGTAAACCTATTGTAAAACCCATACTGTAAAAAATGGTTCACTTTGCCAATGTCACCCCTGTTTCAGGGAAGGTCGGCAAAAGTTGTGGGGCTTATGTTCATTTGAGGTTTGGATTTTATTTGTAAGTACACATTCAGCATTTGTAAGCGCGAACTACACTTGTTGGTTTGTGGGCATACATCTGAGAGCTTTAAATGAATATATCCTTGCAACTTAGATTATAGATTATTCATGCATGTAATAAATACCTACATATATTTTTATTGGTAAATTGGCACTTCACAAGTTTACAGTTTGAATAATAGCCATGATGATCGCCGATCTTCGCTAGAAGTGGCACAAAAAGAAGAAGTTGACGACGCCTTCTCCATCTTATCATACAGGGTAAGATTGAGGGGAGAAGAACTTAGGGACACCGAAGCACATAATGGCTGAAAGATCTGCGACAATGGTTCGACAAAAGCACCAAGTCCCTGTTTCAAGTTGCAGCATCCAAGGTCAAAATAGTCATGATGATAGCCGATCTTCGATAGAAGTGGCACCAAAAGAAGGAGAAGTTGGATATCAGAGTAGATCAATTTTATGAATACCCTTGTGTCTCAATCAGTTCAGATAATCAACGCTCTACTATAAGTGTAGGTACACTTATTTCTTTTCAAATATCTTTTTACATAGGACAATAGTGTCTACACAAATAATCCATTTACTAGTCTACTGATAAACTTACTGCATTCTTCTTATTCAATACTTGTTTGGCACTCCCCAATCCAAAATTATTCACATCCATGTTTGTTTTTGAAATTCCCCACACACCAGCTGTAAAGAATCATACAATATATGTATCTGCATACAAATTATAAGACTAACCCTTCTATCCCCTGTGGCGATCAGACCTCCGCAATACCCTGTGAATGAAAACACCACTTTTACCACCATTTACTATTACACCAGCTACGCATATCTTGCTACATTTTCCCTGAAAGACAATGAAGACCGCCGCGGCGCTTTGATTACTCGCCTTGAGGATGCTTTCTGCTCGTGAAAGCGAAACGTCGGCAGATGTAGGAGCTGCAAATAGAACATTTTTCAAACCCGAAAGAAGACAAAAGCGATTTGTTAATTAACACCGGTCATGAAAGTTAAAGTGAAAGTTTTAAGCTTTATTTAAAGTAAATGCGTGTTTCTGGCCAGGCAAAATAGGTTGGTGAATTGCATTCCTCTTCGCAAATCTACTTTTCAAAAAAAATCTAGTACTTACACGATCTCCTGTTTCTTCTGTTGGCGTGCTGCGCCATATTGTACACGTCCTGCGGAGAAAGCGACACCTCAGATCCTTGTCCCTTCATCCTCGCTACGTGCGCTTGACCTTCTAATGATAGTTTAACTGAAGATGGCCGCGATTTACATTCATCCACTAAAAAACAAAAAAATAAATACAATCAAGTTGAGAAAGATCACAGCATTATTTTATTTATTGTATACATATTTAAGCACATGGCCACCAACATTATGTACGTTAAATGTTTGCAAACATAATCCCCACATTTAATCGGTGGGCATAATGTCGTTGGACATTTTGTCGATGAACATTATGTTGGTGGAAATTTCATTGTGTCGACATTTTGTCAGATGGACATTTTGTCTGTGGACATTGTGTCGTTGGACGTTCTGTCTATGGACATCTTGCCGTGGAACCATTCTGAAGAAGCCCATTGCAGATATGGGCGTAACCTCTTGAAGCTCCAGCTCCGATAAACCACGGCAATAGATGATCCCGGAAAGCAACTCTCTGGTGTCAGCTGCACGACTTACGTTACTGCTAGAGAAAAATGTGTTGAAATTCCCAGTGGAGAGAATACAATACCTCCCGTATTCACTTTCCTTTCCACCACCTTCAGAACCTTCTTCTCCATGTTCTTTTTGATCACCTTCTGAGCAACTTCCAACCACTGATTGTACTTTTCATTTTCGTACTTCTTCATTTTTTGGTTCAAAATTTTGTACTCCTCAAATGATTTCACTTTTTCCGTTGAATGCTCCAGCTCTTCGACCTAATAATAACACAATATTTATAGTGCAGTTTTGTGATAAATCACTGCAAGGGCACTATTCAACCGTAAGATCTCTGAAACAAACATGTCTTCAATCCCAACCTAAACGCAATTGCACTCTCTACAGCTCCAGGCTCATGGGGTACATGGGGCACAGAGCTGGCCATGCAAAGGGCATGATCCAAGTTCTTTGCTTTATTAGATCGACCTACTGACAAAATTTCAAGAAAATATACAAACTTAATACCTACTTATGACCTTTGTAGTCATAATCGGAAGGTCATGGGTACAATTTTTATCAGAGTACAAATAAATTATCATTAATTTTTCAAAAAATGCTCATCGCTTGGTTGAAAACTTCATCTGCCATTGACAAAGACCAGTTACAAAAGATCCATCCAGCCTTAAAACAACTGAGTCTTTTCAATGAAATTGACTTAGCGACAATCAAGTTTACAGAGGGCTCTTGAAGTAAGATTCACACAAAAACCGCCCTCACCAAATTAATCATTGTAATATTTGCTCTGTTTTTAATTACTGTATCCAGCAGCTATTCCACAAAGAGTGGCCAGTACCTCAGAAAATGTGTCTCCACTTGTAACTGTCCTTGCACACTTCTTTCATCCCGTCCACATTCACGCATGCTCTTCTCTTATTCTCACTCTGAGATCCTAGTCATTTGCAACTTCGCTTGTTTGATCAAATATTTTTTTCCACGGTCTTCCTCTTAACATTCTCTTTGTGACAAGCATAATGAGATTGTATAACATTGTTGGGTACATACTTTGAGGAATGTTAGATACGGCTTCTTTAATCTGTCATACAATAATCGGCACCAATATATTGCGCCAGAAACAGGTGGATGGTTCCGGAGTAATGGCGGATCATTCCGCCCATTCTAGAAAATAAAATAAAATCCATGTGTCATACCTTACATGAGTTGTACAGAATCAAAAACGGCAATCTAAGATTATTTTTAAAAAGTAGATAAATATTTGGAAACATAAATTATTTCATAATTTCATTTATCTAAACGCAACCAAGCTGCACATATAATGCCATTTCTTTCTGCGTTGTCTCCGATTACGTCTACCATTTCACTTGAAGGGAGGGATTCCTCAGCTTCAGAGAAGTTAAGTTCTGACTTATTATCAAAGCTGAGTAAATCTTGCTGGTATTTTTATTTTGAGTTTGAAATAAACACCGAAACAGGAAATCATCCTCGACACCCTAGCCCTCTGGCATAGCACTAAAGCATTCTGTCAACTGAGCTATTGACCGGACTCATTTACGCAACTAAGCTACGCATATAGTGTAACTTCTTGCCGCGTTATCCCCGAAGTCACCGTCACGTCACCGAGAACGAGATTATTTCGGGCCGAGTTTAATTGATGTGACGGCGATCGTTTGTCCACCGCGACCGATTTCGCTGGTTATAGGTTATGTATTGTATTGCCTATAACCAGGCAATACAATATATACATTACATGTACCGCTACTTCGGCGACGTCATCTCGTTCTCGGTGACGTGACGGTGACGGCGTGCGGTGGACAAACGGCCTTAGGTTTTATATATCTCATAGTATGGAGGTACAAATGGTACAATAATAGAAAAGATTATGATAGCAATATCTCAAACCTCAAATATGTCCACTATTATCGCAATTTCTTTAGCAAACTGTTTCATCACGAGGTCAAACTTTGTAAGCAGTTGTTGATGGATGGATTCACGAGTTTCAAATTCGATGAACCTCAAAAGCATTTCCATGGCTTCCTCAGAGGATCTGTACATTAAAGTTTCATTAATGTCATGAAAATCAATGATAAATAGTTGTTTTATTTAAATGTATTACGGGCTTCATGTTTTCGTACACTCCTATTATAAACACAATTATAATAGGTATATTTGTAACTCATCTGAAAAAAGTACCCAGTATAAAAAAAACTACTTTATGCTCACATGTCCTAGGAAGTAAAAAAAAAGTATTGAAGTTTGTGTTTCCATTTACGCTTACTGGAGACACTGTTGATACTTTGTATGCAACAACAATGTGAATTTCCATACATTGTTTACTTTCCATGAAATGTGAGCGTATTACTAGTTTTTTCATACTAGCGGTAAAGGTAAAGCGCAAATAAGTTATGTTGAAATAGCATTTATTCAATTTCTACACATTCCAAATTTGCTTTATGTAAATAGATTTTTCTGTGAGCCTTGATGAAATTTGTACATTTGTGATCTTAAGCCATTTTTATAGGTAAAAAAAATGAGGTCAGGTAACAACTTTTTCACAAATGAGCTTTCAAATTCTGCCAACAGATGTCTGAGTAAAGTTACCTTAGATTTCCAAAGCATTCGTCAATGAATAGCTTTGCTTCATTTTCCAAAGTAACCACTTCTTTATAGAAGTCATTCATGATGACATCCCAGTTCTCCTTGTTGTCGTGAATAAACAAACTGAAGTCCACAGTTTGTATGGGCACCACCAGATTGTTGACTCTTTTGATGACATTGTCAATCTTGGTTTGGTCACTTATGATCGACTTCAGTTCTATTCCAAGGATGTTCTCAAACTCTATTAAAACCTAGAAAATAATTAAAAAAAACACTTATTGTAACCAAGTAGGGAGTGCAAAGTTATAAAAGAGATAAGTGCCAAAGAGAGCGGACACCGGTAAGGAAAAAGAGAGCGTAAACAAGAATGAGGTCAAAAAGAATGCTTCTTTTTCCTAGATCTACAGATCCACTGTCTTAGAAGTTCCCTCCTGTGACACTGAAGACCTGCTGTCCCTCCACCTCTTAGAGGGTTTGCTTGGTGGGCGCTAACCAATTGGCAGTTCTTTTACAGCAATATTTGCTTAACGGTTAGCCTCCATTCTAGGCACGTGGGGGTAAAAAGAATGTGCTCCAGCTATTCATTGTCCCAAGTTGATGCAGCCAAAGACAGGTGATGTTGGGAGAGAAAGATCAAGAAGGCTAGAACTCAATATGGGCTACATTGGCCATTGGCAGAGTAATTACTAAGTTTCAATGGTAAAATAATTTTGTTTTACAGCTTGATTACCTGTGCCACTTTTGCAAAATCCCCACAAACGCTCGCCAAATAATCCGTCCTTTGGAAAAGCCTTCTCTTATCAAATTCCCATCTTGCACCCTTGCCGGAACCTTCTATTTTTTCTCTAGTTGTCATGTAGCAGTCCTTCCAGTTTTCCAACATGACTTGAGCGTCCAGAGCCAGACTTTTGACTTCCTCGTGTGTATGTCTGAAATAAATTAAATCAAAATCAGTCAGTATAAACATAAAAAGTAGAATTTCAATTAATTACTTACCTGAAAAGATCAGAAAATATACTTACGAGAATAGGGTCTCAACGGCAAGGTAGACTTCAATCTTTTTGCAAAGGCAATTGGCTATACGCTCCAGCAATGGTACCATGTGATCATCGGTACAATAATACCTAGAGTGCATCCACAGGAGCTTCAGTCCCTCCATCAAACCAAATAAACAGTCTCCAACCACTTTCAAATTGGGACTATTGGTCACTATCTACAAAAAAATTATGAAAAATGAGACGATAAATTCTTTTGGAATTCTTTCAGGTTACTCTATGTTCTGTTTGCAGATATCTTTATTTGGCGACATTTCGCTTCCATGAGCGGGAAGCATTTACAAGGCTAGCCTTTCCGTCTGCTTACTGTTGTGTTGATAACTGGCTGGGAGTGTGATGGGTTGTCTCTTTATTTGGCTCCTTTCCTTATGAGAGGTTGGGCCGCTGCGTGCAGCATGTCAAGAGAGATCTGCTGATGAATGATTGCTTCCACAAGGGTCAATTCTTCTTCGTCCTCAGCCTTTCTTAGTCCACTCCTGGAGATAGGTCTCCTCCAATCTTTTCCATGCCTTTCAATCGGCTGGGTTCAGCTTTTATTTGGGCATTTTGATGTTTAGTTGGAGCGAGTTAGTAGACGGGTTGATGACTACGTGTTGGTCCACTAAGACTACTTTATTTCATCCCTACCTTCCAGGCAAGTCTGGCAGGCATAGGCAGACTACCTTGGGGATTCTCGCTGTCTAGAGGTTACAAGTTCCCCTGATAGACAGGATCACAACCCTCAGCTTTCAAAGTTTTACACAAAATAAATATTTAATTGTTTTTTCAGTAACTTACCTCAAAGTATCTAACTAAAGATGACAAGAACTTGACACTGTCTTTGGCCCTTTTGTAATTGATTAGTAGAATTCTCTCGTGCACTTTTAACGTCTGCACGACCTTTGAATCGGCTGCTGTAAGGATGTCTATTATCCTCAATACCGGTGGTGCCTTCATTTGTTCACTCAATACTGACAGCTTTGTATTATTGTCACTCCAGAATTGGCATTCCGGCAACGGACCGTCGCACACTAGATTCTGCAGGAAAGAAAACATTTTATTATAATGTAGTGCTGGAAAGTTTGCCCAATAGATGGGGCTATTTTCAGAGGAATGTATTAAATGAGTTGTATAAAACCAAAATTACAGTCAAGGACTTTTTAAAAAATATTCAATTAATAATAGAATTACAGAAAATTACTTATTCTATGCTTCTATACAATAAATAAGTCCTCTGTTTCCAAAGCTCGCTATCTCCGAACGCAAACAATTTTTAGAAACTATATTTACTGAAGCAGAATACGGAAATGACCATTGAAAATAATACACATACATAAGTTTTTCATCATACAAAATATAATCAGATTTTAGACGCATCACTTACTTTCGTCTGGTTTCCCTCAATCGCAGCCGTTATGTTCTTGATCCACACTTCCACAGTTTCCTCCAGCTGCTCAATCACATCTGAATCCTTGATGATGCTCTCCGTTGTGATCTTTTCATCGTTCAGTTCCGGTATATTTGGTAATGGTAGCTGCACGTCTCCCTCCACACATTCCATCGCCCTTAAAGAAATTGCAAAATGTATTATAACAAAGAAGTATTTTATTTTAATCTATTAAAATGAACTTTCACGAAGTAACTGCTAAAAACCTAGATAATATAAACATTTTTTTTTTCAACTCCATTCAGCTTTAATAATGAGTTTTCTTGTCACAAGTCAAGTAATGGACTCCAACACAATTTTAAATTTAGAACTTTTTTCTTGGCAGGTAAACGTCACACTTCTATGGGACTACAGTCCTTAGCAACCAACAACATTTTTTACTAATATTAAAATCACCTTTTTGGATATTAGACAAACAGGTATGAGAGAACTTACATTATTCTCAATGATTTGCTGGCATCGTAGTCAACATCTTCAGGACGCACCCTTTGTTCACGACAATTGAGGATGAACATTAAAATATTTTTTTGCATTTTATTTTGCAACCGGGCCGTGTCATTGCATAATTTTATCTATGTCAATTCACGTGCGGAGTGCAATTAAAATGGTGTGATAAACACAAAGACCAGTGACGTTTGCTCACTGAGAAAAAAATATAATTTCAAAATGTGTGCCGAGTCCACTTTATTGTTGAAATTGTTGATTTATTTTTACACATGGAAATGAAGTATGTTTTTTTGAGTGTCACACTTTTGATACTCGTAGATTAAAACACTGATACGGATACCATTCTGTGCTGTTCAGCAAATCATTTAATTCATTATTCACATGGAGAAATGTCGAAAACTTGTTGTCGATGTCATCCTCCTGAAAGGAAAAACAAAGTGATATATTAAACAACACCAATGTACAATAAATAGCCAATGTGATAGCCACATAGCCAAGAAGGTGATGGATGGACCTAGTCAATGCAGATGCAGCCAAGGCAAACATACGTAGTTGGAGAGCAAAGGCGAGGACAGGCAAGAGTGGAGGAGAATCCTGGATTCAGCCAAGGCCCAGCTAGGGCTGTCGAGATCACGATGATGATGATAGTCACATGGGGATGCTAATCAGCGTGTATTTCCCCAAGACATCGGAGGTTCGGGTCTCAAAACTATTTAAAGCTGAGCAATAACAAGACTGGTCCACATTCTAGTGGTTAACACTACGTATTTGTAATTGAAAGGTCCATGGATTTGACTCGCGACTGAGCACAAATTCTCATTTAATTATCAAATATGCTCTCTGCTTGGTTGAAAAATTCATGTAACTTCAAAGGTCCATTCAGCCTTACAGTATCAATGTGCTCATATGAATACTGTGACTTCATAGTAACTATTCACTTTCTTAAACTAAGATAATCTAAGAAATTTGATTTATTTACCTGATTAGTTGAAACGTTTTGCTTCATTTCTTTGGTCTCTTTACTCATGGAAGTTTTTATTCTGAAATTGTAGCGTGCATTCATTAGATTAGTGTAAGCTGTAACAGGTTGTCATATAACGCAACTAAAATGCAAATGTAGTTACACATATAGTGCATCTTTGCATGTGCCTGCTTCTAAGCATGCATTGAATATGAGCCTTAAATGCCAATATATCTAAATTGTTACTAAGATTTTAGATACACACATAATAGATTATAGACATAGAGAATGAAGATCTGCAATTTGTGGGATGTAAAATCAGGGTAGAACTATGTGACTTCAGGGCAGACAGTCTCATTCAGGCATTAGAAGGGAATACATTGCGTCCATCAGCATTTCACCATCAGCGTTTTCATTAAAATCCCCTTCGAAATATTACATTCTGATCATCTCACCTTGCTTCAGTATTCTTCTCGCCGGCGATTGTAGATATTTGCCTGTAGGTAGAAGCCCTGTGGTAGTTCATCTCGGTAGTCTTGTGCTCCAATTTCGGCATCTTCTCTGTGTGATCCATCGACTCTCTTTTAGATTCTCCTTTCACTTCAGGCAAGACAATTGTTTCTTTCTCCGGATCATTCTTCTTATCGTCAAATATCTCCGTGTACACCTGCAATTAAAGGAAGCATATTTACCGACCTGATATTGCTGTGTTGATCAGATTTTTACTCTACGACAACTTGTTGAAAAACAATTGTCGGTGAGGCGGAAGCTGTTCACGGCCTTTGTAGATCTGGAAAAGGCTTTTGACTCAGTAGACAGAGGTATGTTATGGGATGTTTTGAAAGCATACGGAGTGAATGGGGCTCTCCTAGGTGCGGTGCATGCAACCTATGAAAATAGTAAGGCATGTGTCCGTATTGATGGTGAGTATAGTGAGTGGTTTGAAGTTTATAAGGGTGTAAGGCAAGGATGTGTGATGAGTCCATGGCTATTTAACATAGTCAAGGACAAGTGTGTCAGAGATGCTAGACTTAATGATTGTGGATTGATGATAGGAGAGAGTAAATTGAGTGTTCTACTGTATGCAGATGATGCAGTTCTTGTATCTGATTCAGCAGTAGAATTGCAAACAATGCTCTCTAGATTGAATGAAGCTTTGTTAGGTAACCATTTGAAGTTGAATGCAAGTAAGATGAAAGTATTGATTTTTGAAAGAGATGATGAAAATATGAATAATGAATTTAAAATTAATGGAATGAATGTTGATGTCGTAAATGAGTTTGTATACCTGGGAAGTAAGTTTGAAAAAGATGGAAGAATGATCGGTGAATTTGAAAGAAGAATAATGAAAGGCAGGTGCGTACTGGGTGCTACCGCTAGCATCGCCAAGAACCAGAATCTTTAAAAAATGTTCGACTTGCGGTGCACGGTGGTATACTAGTGCCCACTATGATGTATGGAAGTGAAGCCTGGACGGTGAGTGAAAGTGAGATTAGTAAAGTCCATACAGTGGAAATGGACTACTTAAGAAGTATGATTGGAAAAAGACGGAGTGATAGGGTGAGGAATGATTTTGTTAGAGAGGAATGTGGTGTAAGAGAAAGTAAAGATTAAAAGAAGTATACTTAGATGGTTTGGACATTTAGAGAGAATGAATGAGGACAGACTGACGAAGAAAGTATATGCTGCAAGAATTGATGGATGTCGTGGAAGAGGAAGACCGAGAAAGGTATGGATGGACCAAATTTTCGAAATAGCGAGTGAATGGGATATCCAGAGTTATAATAAAAGGAGAGCTTGTATGAAAAAGGTTATGACTCTGGATGAAATGAAAGAAGTATGCAAGGACAGGAAGAAGTGGCGGCTAATCTGCAATGCTGATTTGTAATGTTGGTTTATTAGTTTGCTACATTTTTTGCATAAGAAATTTTTGACTTTTTTTGTATAGATTTATTTTTAAGATTTTGTTGTTTTTTTTTTTTATACTTAAATGTTATTTATTACTCGTATTCCTTGACTTATAGGTTGGTATGAGGCTGACCACCCATACTGTAAAAAATGGTTCACTTTGCCAGTGTCACCCCTGTTTCAGGGAATGTCGGCAAGAGTTGCAGGGCTTATGTTCATTTGAGGTTTGGATTTTATTTGTAAGTACACAATCAGCATTTGTAAGCGCGAACTACACATGTTTGTTTGTGGGCATACATCTGAGAGCTTTGAATGAATATATCCTTGCAACTTAGATTATAGATTATTATAGATATGAAGTAGGTACATGTAGAGGACTCTAGGATAAACAGGAATGCCTTGGATGGTGCCCTCTCTGTTGTCAGACGAGTCAGGATTCCCAGGGTACGGTAGGCAGACAATGTTGAGGTCAACCAAAAGTTTGCACAAGAAAATACAAGTAAAATAAGACCAAAATCTTAAATAAACATGAACCCCTTAACTCTTTTTGCCCTTCACTGAAAGAAAGGTGTCATTGGCAAAGAGAACCAATTCTTAGAGTATGGGTGGTCACCCTCATACCAACCTACAAGCCAAGGAATATTGTGTAAATCGTAAAATCCTATATTCACAATTATACAATATCAAATACCTATGATTATAGGATGGGTTATCAACCTCGTACCAACATATAGAAGTAACAAAAATATTAATATAAATTTGACTGTATCAAATAGACAAAAAATGAAAAAAAAATGAAATTCAATAAAACAATGAAAATGAGCATTTAAGATTTCAAAGCTTTAGCCGCCAGCATTCCAGTTCAACCGCCATTTAAAAAAAAGTATTTATCAACCAGATCTACAATCTAAGTTGCACAGATATATTACATGATTCACATCACATGCATTCCCATAAAAAGACACAAATAAGTTGACGCTTACACATGCATATGGAATTCCAACATAAAAATCCAATCTGAAAGAAACATAAGCCCTGCAACTCTTGCCAACCTCTTGTGAAACAGGGGTGACATTAATACATGCTATTAAATCGTTGGAATACCCACCTCTTTCAATATGCCCCTTGCGCATTTCAAGAAATTTCCTTTACATGAACCAAAGCTGATGTATTTCGGCAGCATAAGATTTGCTTCCGTCTCATCTTTAGGGATCGGTATCGCAGATTCAACGAGTTTGACGGCATACACATATCTGATCGGCTCATTCGACTCTTCCAAACTGAGATTCCCAAATTTTCCATTCAGCTTAGGCAACTTCATCATCATTGGGACAAACCGCTGGAAATAAAAGTATCACAAGATTGTAACTAAACATAAATAAGTAATAATAATAATATGATAATTTTTAAGTGGCATTTTGTGGATTCACTGCAAAGTAACTGAAAAACCATAGCATCTCCTTAACACATCTTCAGTAGGAGTTATATGCATTGGCCCTCTCCACACTTCTCAGCTTGTGCCATAAGACTTTCTACAACAGTGAGCCGGCAATGCAAAAGGCAAGATCCAAATATTGGCAGCTTTGCACTGTTAATGGAACTGGCATAAAAGAACCAGAAAGGAAAATTGTAACATCATCCAGTCAGGTTGCTAGGCAAAAAGCAAACTTCTATTTTGATTCTAGTCACTTAGACCTGTGACGTCACTCTCCTCAATTTGAAATTTGGAACTTTGTGTCAACTTCATAAAAATAAATGATGCATGTTTAGAAAGATTTTAATATATTTAGATATTTTAATGAAATTTTACCTTAACCAGATAGTATTCAACTGTTCCGTCTACTTCGTCAGCTGCTGGAGCTAGAAATGTTTTTAAAAATAGTTTACACATAAATATAATTTCTGACTAAAATAAGATGAAAAGCAGATATATAGTATTTTTAATTTAAATGCTATTTATAGTGTTACTGCCATCTATGTATTTGCATGAAAAGTTTTTTCACCAGTTCCTTCGTGTCCTGTCAGAGTAGTTCCCGTTTCTGCCAACGTTGTTGTGATGCCTGTGTTCTCATCATTTATTGTCTCGTCCACAACTACAGTCTCTGGTTCTTGATCAGCCGACATTTCTACACATTAAATAAACTTCAAATGTTAAGTATGAAACAGGTGTAACTACTAATACATAATATATACCTACATTTATATATGGAAGTGAAGCATTGACACAGTAAGTGATTGTGAAATATGGGTATGAAAGAAATGACACATTTGAGATGTGTGACAGGATAAACTGAAAGATAATACCTACATTGATGTATAGAAGTACCTAAAGTATTGTAAGTAAAGTAAAGTGTGCATGGTAGAAATGAAATGCAATAAAAAAACATGATAGTGTAGTTTGTATACGTGGAAAGAATGGAGATGAAAGACTGGAAAAGTGTATCTAAGTAAAAAGAAATTTGAAAGGCAAATAGGAAAAAATTATTTTGCGAAAATGTAATTGTATATGAATGGAGAATGCAAGCTAATCTAATCTCTAATCTAATTTAAGTTGCAAAGATATGTTACATTTGAGATTCACATTACATGCATTCTCACAACCAGACACTTACAAGTTCGCGCTTGCACATGCCTCATGTGAACCTACAACATAAAAACCAAATCTCAAATGGACATACACCCTGCAACTCTTGCCGTCCTTCCCTGTAACAGGCGTGACATTGGCAAAGTGAACCATTTTTACAGCATGGGTGGTCAGCCGCATACCAACCTATAAGTCAAGGAACATACACGACAAATTACATTCTATCAAGAACAGAGGAAAATGAAAATAAAGAAATGTATTGAAAACAATATTAGATATGAATGAATTGTAAGAGGCATTCAAGAAAAGTGGGAATTTTAAATAACTTTGCAGAGACTCTAAATAACAAATAACAAATTTAATGTTCGGAATAAAAACAAAATGAAGGGACTGACCTCTTTTGGGCTTGGGCTTCCGTTTATCCTTTTTCTTGGAGGAACTGGGCGGAGTATTTATTTTGACCGATCGTGGTATTACTCCTAGAATATGTAAAATCAATTTTAAATTAAAATAAATGAAAAAGATTTTTTAAGTGAGCTCGAAGGGGCTTGTCAAAGCATGCTTCTTTGTAGCTATTCTTCACTGATTTTGAAAGACTCAGTTGCTCTGTAATCCAGTGGTAGCACTTGGGACTCGTAAATGAAAGGTTGTGGGTTCAAATACTGTTGAGCGACATAAAATATACCATTTATATATTCAAATATGCTCTTCGCCGGGTTGAAAAATTCATATACCTATACCGAAGATCGGTCACCAAAGATCCATCCAGCTTTTTAGCAATTGTGTCTTTCTTGAGAATTGGCGCTTTGAAGCAACGACATAGCTCCTAAAAAGTCCGGTCGATGGCTCAGTTGGTAGAATGCTTGCATTCCAAGTCGAAAGCAATTGTATATAATCCACACCGAGGGTATCAGAAATCATGATTTCAAACCCCAAATAAATATTGGAAAGGTTTACTCAGCCTTCGCAAGAAATAAGAACTAGCAACCTCGGGAGCTGGGAAACCTCCACTTCAACTGAAGCAGTTGACGTGATGAAAAATAAAAAGTACCAAATTGCCATATGCAACCCCTTCGGCAGGCTTTAAGTTACTATTTATGTGTAGCTTAGTTGTGTTTTTTTAATGCCTCATACCTATTAGCCATGTCACATATTTTATCACTTTTGAAAAAAAATGAGAAATTGTCATCTTTCGTTCTCATGAATAAAAATTCAACATTGTCTATACTCACTCCACTCCTTCACCTCTTTCTCCACCTGGATCAGTTTATCGTAATATGTTTTGTGGACATGGAACATGAGCTTGTCGAGGCCGGGTTCGAATCCCGTGACGGGCTCATTAAGGAATCCCAACAGCTTCTCGTGCACTTCCCCATCGTTGGCCTCCAGCATATTTTGGAAGAGTTCGTCATTGTCGAAGCCAAACTGGGCCAGGATTCTTTCTCTTAACCATTTTATGCGAAAATCCATCTTGAATCTGAAATAAAAGGTCCAGTACTCCAAGTATAAAATTGTACCAAAAATGTATGGAAACTGAAATACTCAACAGAGGCACTGTTACATTTTCCATACATTTGTGTAGTAAATTTTATGGTTTTGGTTATGGCGATAATGTTTTGAAACTGAAATGCTCATAGGCACTGTTTTAGTTTTCATATAATCTATAGGTAATCTAAGTTACAAAGATATATTAACATTCAAAACTCATATTAAATGCATGCCCACAAACAGATACGTGTAAGTTTGCGCTTACAAATGCTGAATATGTAAGTACTTACAAATTAAAATAAAACCTCAATTAACATCAACTTTGCAACTTTTGCCGACCTTCCCTGAAACAGGGGTGACAATGGCAAAGTGAACCATTTTTTACAGTATGGGTGGTCAGCCAACCTATAAGTCAAAGAACATCCGCAACAAATCTACATTTTTGAAATAAACAAATAATATAATATGCCTTAGAATCAAAATTAAATCCAGGTTAGATTTCTCTGTGGAAACGTCAAACTTACCAATGTTTGAAGAAATTTACTTTCGTTAAAACTTTACTTGTTTGATACTTAAAGTAAACACGTACAGACTTTGGTAAAATTCATTTTGATTTTTTACTCTTGACCATATTTTTTGAAAACAGAAAAACTACGGCCCATTTCACTCGTCTTTCGGCTTGTCAATGTTTTGTTTATCATGTCACCTGATGTCACCTACCTCGAGTCTCAAACGTTACTTTTAAACGCAAACATAGTGTTTTATAGAAATACGCGTAAGCTAAAACGCACGCTAGAAACGTTGTTTGTAGTTTGCATTTACTTTTAGTAAAAACTATGGTTAAGTTTAAACGTAAGGTTTTGTACTTGAATTATCCAACGCCAACGTTGCCAAGCAAAGAAGGGAGTTCATTTGTTTGTACACAAATCGACGTTTCTATGGCAACCATCAAAATGGCGATTTGCTAGTGGTGTAGCTAAAATTTAGGGAACCATCTTTTTTTTTTTTCTTGTTTATCTTACTTTCTTTCCTATTTTTGTTGCTAAATAGCTACCATCTTCTTCTTCTTTGAGTCAGCTTTACACCGTATTTGCAAACATATTAATCTCGAATATTTCAAAATAAGCTCTCAGCCTGTTTATGAATCACTTATAAGTTGGTAGGAGGCTGACCACCTATGCTGTAAAAAATGGTTCACTTTGCAAATGTAACCCCTATTGCGGGGAAGGCCGGTTTAAATTGCTGGGATTATGTTAATTTGAGGTTTAGTTTTTGAATTGTAAGAACATATGCAGCATTTGTAAGCGAGAACTTACACGTGTCTGTTTGTGGGCGTGCATTTAATGTGAACTTTGAATGTTAATATATCTTTGCAACTTACATTAAGATTAGATTAGACACGGACCACTTAAAATTATTTCTTAAAAGGTCTTCTCCAGATTGCTTAAAGTCTTCAGAGTATATATTTTCTTCTGATGAAAAAAAAATGTAAGGATAGCTGTTAGTTTGAGGATAAAAATAAAACAAAATATTGTTTAGACAAGAATTTAATTAAACAGATAAAGAATAAGTAGGTACCCACATGAAAGTGAATTAAAATAGTTCAAAAGAAGAGTCATTTAAAAACTAATCAATTAAAAACAACTTTTATGTGATGATATTTTATCGCTGTAGTATAAAAATCCCACATTTTGTATTTTTTTTTTACGTATTACTTAATATTAATAATGTTACTTAATTATTTGATTACTTAAGAAAAAATAAATAGCTTACATAGGACCAAATTTATTAATTTTTATTAGTTAGGTAAGTTACTTAAATAATTCAAATTACTCTTAAAATGGTATTTATTGGTAATTAAATATGGTAACTAAAAACGTCACAGAGTCCTTTTTAAAAATAAAAACATATTTACATTTCGGTAACGAGCTTTAAAATCATTTTTACGGGTAAACGGTGACTAAGTTCATAAATTAGATGATAATTTACTTCAATAAAAAGCTCATGTCTGAGACCCTTAAAACATTAACAATTCACTGGCTCTTTAACTTAACTTATTAACTTGTTATAGTTTTTCATTTATGGTGGATTTTTCTGTTGTAAAGCTAATAGACATTAGCACTACACTTTTACCATTCCGATCGTATTGAGATATGTTAAGTACCTTACTGAAAGACACAATTCTTCTGACTTATCCTATCTAACTCACGGAATCCTCATTTCATCCTAATTTCCTTCCAACAGAAGCAAATAACCAAATATAATTGGCCAGAAGGCTGTTTTGTGCTGAAGGTAAGAATTTGACTACGATGGCGTATGGAACAGTCCATAGAAAGGTCAATGACAAAGGATCGTAAAGGCCACTGGAAATGACCCAATTAAATTCATCATCCCAACAGAAGTCTAAAATAGCCACGATGATCCCCAATCTGTCATAAAAGTGGCATTGAAAAAAAAGCTTTGATGAGCCAACAAGTCATATACTTGTACCTCATTTGATTATGAATACAATATCAGCATTTACATCAAAAGAACACATAAAAAAGGATTTTTCAAAAACCAAATGGATTTTTACACTACGTAACATTTATAATTGTTACATGAAAATCCCTCAAATTGGAAAGGCGTAACCAAAAATCAATTGACTAGAATCCAATTTACTAAAACGTAAATGGAATGCTGGGTCTCTGCTTTGGATATCCTACAACTCCAAAGTCTTCCAAGGGAAGTGATGCTGTAGACATTTGCCTTTCGCCTAAAATCACGTGCCCATTCATTACTCTCATACCCTGGTTTGTATCATACGTAGTTTGATCCTGGAAACTGCTGTATCCTGCGTTGTTTACAACATTTGAATGTGTGCTGACAGTTCCAAAACTTTGATCGAAACTATTTTGAATTTGCTTGTCGTTGTAATTTGTTGAAACTACTGGTGTGGTAGCAAAAATTGTTGCTTGTTCTTTGTACGGTGCAACGTACAAGTTATCAACGTTTTTTAGGCCTCCTGCAATCGCAGCAAAATAGTCTTCTCTCTCTCTTTGGGTGTTTATATCGAAACCAAATGCTGGCACCACGGTCACTTGACCAGAGTAAGTATTTTGATCTTCGTTTGAGTTGTACTGTTGAGCCACTGATGTTTGTAAGACCTGGTTTTGGTATCCGTTTGAGTTATGCGATGAAGTGACTTGTTGCAAATTGTTGAATGCATTTTGATCATGGTCAAATTTTTGTTGACTTGAAATTGTGTGGTAGGTGTTTGGGTTTTCAAAATTGATCGATTCAGTTTGCTGAAAACTTAGCAAATTTTGTTTATTTTGTTGATCACCACCAGTTTGAAATGAAGCTGATGTGGAACTTTGAAAATTGTTTTGATGATTTTGAGATTGCTGTTGTGTATTTGAAAGTACGTTAGAGTTGAGGAGCTGCTGCTGACTTGATTGATAGTTATTTTGTTGCTGATTTTCTGTTTGTTGGTGCTGTTGGCTTTGTACTTGCTGATTTTGCTGTTGCTGATAGTAATTATTCTGGTTTTGATTTTGGGTTGGTCGATTTTCCGATATTTGTTTTACATTTTGTTGTTGCTGGACTCGAGAAGCTTGATATGTATTTTGTTGCTGCTTGTTTCCTAAGGCTTGCTGACTGTTTTGTTGCTGTTGTTGACCTCCTATTGTTTGAAATGCATTTAAATTTTGGAAGCCTCCTTGTTGAGTTATCATACTATTTTTAGTAACAAACCCACCAGTTTGTTTCTGTGCTTGGTTATTTATATTTTGTGAAGTTTGCTTTTGGTTTGTTGTATATTGCTGAATCGGTCTAGGACTTTGATCAAATTCGGAGTATGAGTTTTTGTACACTTGCGTTTGTTGTGAAGAAGTTATTTTAGTCTGCTGTGTTGGATTTATGGCAAACGAGCTTGCGCTTTGGCCATTGGTATTGCTTGTCCTTACAATATTATTCAACAATTTTTGATTGTTTTGAACAACGTTTTCCGTATTTATTGGGCCAGTTATACGCGTAAGTTGTGTTTGAGTTCGATAACTCTCGGGAATATTTGAGTTGTATTGGATTGTGGTATTATAAGATGTTGAGGAAGGAACGTCACCATTCTGGAACCGCTGAGACACTTGAGATTGGAAACTATTTGTTGCCCCTTTCACATTATTGTTCTGCAATAAATCAAAACGTAGTGCGTCTCCAGAATTCACCTGTTTTTGTTGAGAATTTTGTTGTTGTATTGTTTGACGATAATTGCTGACAACGTTTTGCGATGCTGGAATCTTTGAAGATACACTTTGTTGAGAGAATTGACTTGTCCTGATTGGGGCGCTGGCAACATTATTTTCTATCACTTGTTGTCTTGCAACAAATGAAACTTGTTGAGATGGTTTGAAAGGTGATGGGCTGTTAAAACTTGTAGTGGATTGTTGATTGGCTCTAAAATTATTATTTTCTTGAGCACTCGTCGACTTCTGATTATTTTGGACATATTGTTGTGCATTGTTTTCTTGGTTAGAAATAAACTGCCCCTGAGATTTGGATGCTTTGAAGTTTTGTGAAAAAGTTGTTTGTGGTGAGTTACTTGTGGTAGATGTGAAAGAATACTGAGATGTTTTCTGATAGGGTTGACCATTTTCTGTTCTTGAGAATGGTGCTGGTTTGTTCAAAACCTGGAACGGTACCTGTTGCTGAACACTTGCTAAATTCCCAGTATTTTCATTTCCTTGTTGTGAACTTTGAGTTGAATACTTTTGAATGTTACTTCCAAATTGTGATGCCGTATTAGTTTTCTGCGTTTGAATTTGTGAATTTACAAAAGTGGATTTTTGAGCTGCATTTTGTACATTGTTGATGACCTTTGTCGTCAAAGTAGAATTGCTGTAATTATTACCACCTGCTTTATTTGATGCAAATTCAGCATTGTTAGTATCAGTATGGTAGTTGGAATTCGGAATAAATGATGTTTCTTGTATGGGAATGTTAGTTTGGCTTTGTACTCCGAACTTCGTTTGCACATTGTAGTTTTGACTTTTTTGCACATCATTTGTGTAATCTGAACTTCCTTTAGAGTTTCCTACATTCTGCGGAACTCTCCCTTGATCAAATTGTGAGCTATAAAATTGACCTCGGTACTCCGTTTCTGAATAAGTAGTTGGTTTCGGTTCAATGATGGATGATGTTTGATATTTAGTAAAGTAATACTGATCATTTTGATTGTTTACAGGCTGCTGGGTCTCTATGGTTTGTTCAATATTCTTGGTGATTTGTTTATTGTATTGATCAAATTGAGACTGGCCTCTTCCATCTGTGTACTGTTCATTACCACTAGTTTGGGAATTGGCTCCACTGTCACTATTCGACGAAGAAGCCGTATTGCTAAATTTAGAACTGTATTGATTAGTGGTTTTAAAACCATTTACTTGATTTAAAAATGAGTTTTCTTGATTTGTTTGTACCCTTTGGCTTGTATCAACTTTGTTCCCTCCTTGTTCAGATCTTTGGTAAGATAGTTGAGATGATGGTATTCCATTTGATGATATTTTAGAAACGCTTTGATACGATGTGACAGACGAGGGGAATCCTGATGTGGTTTTTGACACACTCTGTTGGAAATTGTTCGTTTTCAAGCCAGTAAGGCTTTGTATACTTTTTGCGTTTTGTTGTAGCAATTGTCTTTGTTGTTCAAATTGTTGATGAGATGTCACAACTTTCCCCTGAAAAAAAAGACAAAATATTTTAGAGTGAAATATCTTTCTTTTGTGCAAAAAAACAATAACAAGTTTCTCGGGTATAAAACATTATGTAAGAACTACTCAAACTCAATATATACTTAGACAGAACATGAAACGGCGTCTTTAGTGAGTGTTTAATTTTTGATACATATTTTTTTCTAGTTACGTGATTTTCAGTATTTACGTTGTGTTTTATACTCGGGATAAAGTTTTATACACATATTATATAAATAAGATGATTACCTGAGTTGAGGTGAAGTTGTTATGAATGTTAATGAAATATGTTAGCACATCCCTTGGAACGCAAAGCTTCAATATTTTTTCCTTTTTCACGTCGCCTCCTGGTATGACATGTGCAGAAAATAGAGTAATGAGATCATTTTTATTTTCATTAAAGACATTAATATTGTTATCTGGAATTTTTTCAATGCTCTCAATGAGTGGCAATGATTTATTTGCTAGTGTTTCTTTAGAAAATCTCTCAGAAAGGACATTATCAGGGTTTTTAAGTAAGTCCTGTGCCTCAGAATTTTGAGTCAATCGAGAAGATTTACTTTTTGTTATTATGTAATTAGTTATGTTTTCAGCATCTTCTTCTGTATACATTTTTGGCATCTGAGTTGTTTTGACCGTTTTCTTGATGTTATTGTTTGTTATGTAGTAGTTGGTCTGTGAAGCGACGTTAGCATTGACTTGTGAAGCTCGGTTAGTCTGTGTTATTGTGGTTCTGTTATGCGCTATTCCTTTGAAATATTTTCTCTTGTTTTCTCTTGCGCGGGTATTATTGGTTGTTGGGTTAGTTATTCTTGCAAACGGTTCAGGCTTTAGATGGATACGCGACTTACTTTCAGTTAATCGTGAGTTATTTGCTTGGGCGCCTTGGTGAACTTCGCTAGTGAGTAAATGAGGTGTTAAAGATGAAGAATGAATAGATGGCTCGAGCAAAAACACATAAAATGGTATAGAGTTATATGTAGTGATTATTGGAACACCTTGATTCCTGTTGTCATATGATGATGAATGGTTTAGCGGCGGTTGAAACATATGATGCGTCTCTTGAGAAATCAGTTTTTCGCTTACCTTACTAGAGTCTACAGTTGGTAAATTTATTGGCACATTAACATAAATGGGTTGGTTACTATTTGGTGGTATTTTTGGCACATTCACTGTATACTGTTTATCATATTGCGACGGGTAAGTAAATTGTTGTTTTGTAATCTTTATTTCTTGTTGATATTCATTATTGTTGACAACTTTTTGTTGGTTTAATTCCTCTAATCTATGATTTTCAATGTTTTCAGTCTGATGGAACAACGCTAGATTTGCTTGATTTTTTGGGACGACTCCTTCAAATTGAGAAGTCCCTCCTCCAATAGCACCTCCAGTTTCACTACTGTAAGAATCAGTGTTTATGATTAGTTTTTCATTTTGGACGTTTTGTTGAATGAATCCTTCTGTGTTTTGATAATTATTGCCAGAAATATCTCCTCCATTGAATCCTTCATTTGGTATTTGTAAATCAAACATGCCATCAGGAGGGCTATATATTTGCATGGTCTGTTGGTAAGGTGGTAGGATTTCTCTGTACGGATGAGTTACTGGGTACATGATCATTTCTTTAATGTCAGCCATCATCGCGTCTCCAGCTTTCATCACGATCCTTTCATTAGAATTCAAGTAGTTGTTGGTTTCTGGACATTTCACATTCATCCACCAATCGCAAACCAGGACCTCTTGGTTAAAGAGTGTTCCGTTAGGACAGAGGAAAGAAAAAAATCCTCCAGGTGCAGTTATGGCACACACTCGGAAAGCCTGGCATCTTGCTTCAATGTCTGCGTAGTATCCTGAAATGTAAAGAATTATTACATAAGTATTTTTTACTTGTGCTGACAATGTGCGTTTTCCAAAAATAAGGCATGATTCTTCAGGAACCAAATATTCTTATGAATGTTGATTCTATTTTTTTGTACTTTGAAGAAGCCAAAGGATATTGCAGAAGATGAAAACTGTGACAATGGTTTCTTAAAAACCATGAATTCCCATTTAGAGCAGCGACATGAATGGGATCTATCGACATGATTATACATTGATTATGGCATCATAGTATTTCTGTTTCTAAAATTAATAGTTTGTATCACCATTAATAAAATTAGTTCACCAGTAATGGTTCGTCCAATATACCTACCAGTTGTAAATTAATTTTCATTTATTACATTGTTTAAATGAATTTTATATATGCCTTCGCTTTTCCCATTGCAGTTGAATGACGTCACTGGCGCAATGTTCAGGGTTGGATAGTCCCTTTCTGGTTCTCCAGGAACTGATAGCCGTATGTCCCAGCCTCCATCATTCACAGGATCGTACTGCCCATCTTGGCCGTTGCCACCTGGTGACACATCGAAGGTTTCCACCTGCGGAAACGACGATGCTCTTGATAGAAAAATGGCTGAGATGATCAGAATGTGGATCAGCCATGCTGTAAAAGAAAAAATAAACATTGAATATATTTTTTAATTAAAAAAAATACATTGTTTAAGCCACAAGGTGTGTCGTTTAGACTAAAGCTATGGATGTGTTGTATCAATAATTACTTATGTGACTTTCAATGGAAAAAATATGCCTGCCCGATTCACAAAAATATTTCATTTTGTCAATTATAAAATAGTTATAACATTTAAAAGGCTGGCGAGCCTGTGCATTTGAGCTTTGATAGTTGTGAAACTCTACCAAATTAATAACATTTCTAAAAGCTTATACCTACCGTAAAAAAAAACTTGTAGATGTGGAATGGAATAGACTAAAAAATACTAATATTCGGTTGCTGAATTATCGACTTTTTACGACGATCATGTGTATAAATCTTTATTGGAACGTGCTGGAATTTCTTGCTAACATAAATATGTGATTAAGTTTATTTATTACGCTAGGCTTAGTTCAAGTTCGTCGCTTAGAAACGTACGAAAAAACATAAACATCATCTTTCCGTTGAAACAATTATGCAACGGCCATTATCACATTTTTTTTATGTGAGCTCGAGTTTTCACGGTTCAAAGCTTTTTAATGTTATATAACAATGAAAACATTTAAAAGGTTCTTGAGCAGTAAAGAATTATCATAATATGCCTTTTTTATGTTTTATTTTTCACTGGTCTAAGACTAGTCAGTCTCTGCCTAGTTTCTATAGAATATATCCAAAATACAGGCAAAAAGACTGGAAACGGAGTTGTCTTGACTTTTCTAGCAATAATATCTGTAGATAACAAGCAAGAAAACATTTCCATGGTAAAACATAGCCGATTTTTTCTTGAATAAGTTCAAAAGGAGTTTTGAAATCACCTTTCCATTACATTAAAAAAATGAAATTTAAATAAGATATTTGTAATCATTTCAAAAAGTACACAGTTAGAATATATTTTTTTATAAATTTGGTAATTTGTTCAAATGGTTAAATAGTTAAAGTATGTTTGAAATAAATCAGAACTGATTTGATTCTCGTTTTGTATGCAAGACTTAGACGATAGCTTTGGTTTTAAGTTAACAAATCAAATACAAATGAGTTTATAATTTATTTGATAAAAATAATGATTTTAACAGTTTTTTGGTAGGCCAAAATACATAGATTGATCCATTCCTCTTCAAGATTTAAAAAAAAAACGTGTAAAACTCGAAAGTATTGACATGACATTTGGTTTGATCAACTTTCGTACTTAAATAGTAAGTCATTCTCAAGACTCTTGGCACAACAATAGTAAGAATGCAAGACACATTCAAGGAATAAATGGAGTCAATAAAGAATATATAGAGACCACGTTCGCCATAGAAGCACTTTTAAATTACAAATCACTGCATGAGAAAGCAAAGGCAAAAACATTGCGTATTTTTATTTGAAGAAAGTGACTTAAAATTCATAATACATCGGAAATTTATTCGTCTCTATTGTTTGATAAACAGTCAAGGAGTCTGTTTTATAACAAACATTACAAAACATTGAATATTTTAAATTGTTGGTACGTACGCAAGGTGACACAATAAATGACAATGCCTTGACAATATGCCAGGTTTTTTGTTCAATCATATAACATGGTGCTATTTTTTTTAGCATATCATAACACCATGCAACAATGTCAGACGCACCTCTTTTTTAAGTGATATTTGTTGAAGTCATCGATTGGCTGTTTGCAGAATGACTTGTAGATAATTAAACTTTTAAGTTAAATCCGTTAATATCCGCTAATATATCCTGCTTCTCCAGCAAGCGGCTGTAAAGGATAGCCTTGGATTAGGAGGAAGAACATTGCTGCAAAGCAACCCTAGGATGGGAAAAAAAACAAGTATGATAAAATCGGTCTCTTTTTTTGCTACCGTTTATAGAGATTTGACATTTTTAAATGTAATGTAATCATGGTTTAACTTTTACCGACATTCAATCTGTGTAAAATTTCTAAATTTTCTTTCAAATTATTCATTCTTCACCCTTTTAAAATTGTTTTAATTTGGCAGTCAATGTTTTTACATGTTTTACGCATTTTACTTTGAGACTAGCATCGGCATACCATACTTTCGATTCTGAAAATAGCTTCCTTTGCATGCATATTGCATGACTGTATTTTCATACGTCATTTTGTTTATCTACCATAAGCAAGTGTACTAACTTTTCAGTTAACCATTTTATATGATACAACATAAGTTTTTATTCTGATAATAATATTAGGATGATTTATTTGGTGAGCGCGGTTTTTGTGTGTATCACACCTCAAGAGCCCTCTGCGAGCTTGATCGTCACTGTAGAAAGCGCCAATTCTCAAGCAAGACCCAGTTGTTGTAAGGTTGGATGTACCTTTCAGTGACCGGTCTTTGGTAAAGGTTTATGAATTTTTCAACCCAGCGAAGAGCACATTCGAGATATAAATGGCATATTCCTGTGCTCCGCCGGGATCCGAATCCACAACCTTCCATTTACAAGTCCGAAGTGTTGCCACTGGACTACGGACCGGTCTATGAATGCATCACCGAAGGTCAATAAATGTACCTGCAACCTTCGACCTCGAGCAAAAAACAACAATTTATCAGTTCGTGATTCTTCTTCGTAGAAGACACACGCCTCCTGAAGACGTCGGATATGACTCTGACGAAACATAGAGAAAATGATGCTATTGTAGTAGTATTTGAATCAAGTTGTGTGAACAATAAAACAAAAACGCCATCTTACATATATACTATACCTAAATGGCTTACAAAATCTTGATTTAAAAGCTCACATGTATAACATTACTGATGCGAACAAAATTAAAAATATCCACGCAGCATTGCTTTCAATAACCCAAACCGTTTTTAATATCTGACATTACTTCGTGTAATTCATTTCGGTGGCATAATTCCCACACTCGTTTTGTATAATATACTTCTTGACTCTGTAGAGCACGTGACAATATTTTCCCACTTTTTTAAACACCACATTATTCATAATTATCGACTGGAGTTTTTATGCTCTTGGAAAATTATTGCTCTTTTTTGTAACATTTGCACCATCGATCTAAATAAAAGATTTCTATCTATGATTTGCACTCATAAGATATTTTTTTTGAGTTTTTAAAACATTAGTCTCAAATATTTGATGGCACTCAATAAATAAAAATGTAAAGGTTTTTCACAACACACTCTGAGGAAATGTAAAACATTGTTAATTTAATTTTTAATTTTTTACTTGTGATAAACATATTATACTTCCGTATAAAATAAAATTGTTTTTTTAGAAATGTAAAAATGGCCTAGTTAAGCGTTTTACTTAGGAAACGAAGAATACTTGTACCTATATCTGTCATAATCTTCGTTATAAAACAAAAACTAGATAAAGTTACATTTACATTAGGTTAGAAGACTTTAATCTCAGAAACTATTTTAATACTTAGAGAAAAAAACTGCGAAAAATTGTATTTTAAGTATGCTGAAAGCTTAATTTGAGGGTCCCCTAAAATCATGTGAATAATTTAAATAATATGGATATTACCATAAAAGTTCTTTCGGAACTTATTTCGGTAGCATTAATAATGGACTCGGAACATTTTTGAATTTGGAACATTGTTCTCGGTGAGCAAACATCATTTTTGTATTGTAAATCGGTCCTTCGCAACGAATAACAAAATACTTGTATACCTTTTCCCTAGCAACCTGGCCGCGCGGTGACACAATATTGTCTTTGTCAATTCACGTTCCGACCTCATTGGTTTGTAGAACATAATTTTCTCATAGTAAAAAAAATGCCATCAATTAAATGAAATTAATGAGGGATAAAGGGTTTTTTTAAATTAAAATTTGTTTTCTGTTAGTTTTTGATGTCCATACATATTACAATTTGTTGATTTTAAAAATGTAATTTGTTGTGTATTTTCTTGACTTATAGGTTGGTATGCGGCTGACCACCCATGCTGTAGAAAATGGTTCACTTTGCCAATGTCACCCCTGTCACAGGGAAGGTCGGCAGAAGTTGCAGGGTGTATGTTCATTTGAGATTTGGGTTTTTATATTGTAGGACTACATGCGGCATGTTTAAGCGCGAGCTTAAGCATGCCTGTTTTGTGAAAATGCATATAATGTGAATCTCTAATGTTACTTATATTTTGCAACTTAGATTAGATTAGATAGAATTAAATATTTTGAATTGACACATTTTCAAGCAATTATTTCAATTGAGCTTTTGAGATTCGTTTTTAAATAACTTTATTGTTTAACTATATAGTAATTATGAGAATAACAACTAGTAATTAAGTGGTTCGTATCTACTGAAGTAACACACCATGTTTGCTTACCCAATGCGCACAGTATTTTTCTGCAGTTATTACATGTTTTTTGAGCGCATTGTCTTATGAGCAGGAAATTATTCATTATTGTGTTTAAGTATGTGAAATAATAATAATAGTTATACTCAATAGTAAGGAGTTACTGTACTTTATATTACTCATGATTTGTACCAATCTTTTTGTATCTGTATTTTTTTATTTTGTCAATTTTTACTGCCAGGTTTTTTTTATTTTTCTTGTCACGTACCTAATTTATTAACAACTTAAATATGTTTTGAAAAAAATCATGTCATAATTTGATAGCGTCCTATTCCTTTCAGCAAGCATTTGTTTTTCAGGCAAGTTTATTTTTAAGTACTGAGTTGAGTGAAAAATCAAAGGGTACCCACAGTAAAAAAAAATGTAGGATACTTTTGAAACAGCTACGCCGCTGGACGCTACATGAGCGAGATTTGAAAATGGAACAAAATTTTAATGCTACCAGAAATAAAATAAAATTTCCTAATACCTACCTACCTACATAGTTTCTATAATATATAATCTAAGCTGCAAAGTTGTGCTAACATTTAAGGCTCATATTTAATGCATGCTCATACAGGCACATGTATTTTCGCGTCTACACATTCTGCATAAAATGTGTGCTTACAAATAAACAAAACCTCATATGAACATTTAAACCTTACAACTCCTGCCGCCTTTCCTTGAAACCGGGGTAGTCTGACTTTAAAACATCAGTATTATTTTGTTTAATAAGTAAATTTTACACAAATATATATACTAGATTACAAAAAAATATCTATTATGTGTATTTTTAAAAAGATCGATGAAAATGATCATCGATTCTGAAATAATAATCCTAATAAATTTTTAATACGCAAACCATACAAAATATATTCTGAAATATCTAATCAAATATTCAATTACAAAAAAAAAACTAAACAATGGCCGATGATTTAAATATTTCTTCACGTGTTTAGTATCTTTATTCGTTTTGCATTGAAGTCCTCCGACACCTCTGGTTGACAACTAAAAATTTATATCTATAAAAGGGACACGAAATTAATGGAAAAATAAAAACAGTTTGACCCGCGACCTCAACTCGATTAAAATATTCAAGATTTACTAATACGAAAAAAATATCGCGGCGGGGGACACCGAAAAACATTCTTACACAATTTTTATTTATATTTTCAAAATACAGAAGAAGTTATTTTTATTCATATTGTAAATTAATTTGGTAGAAGTAAAAATTTCATCAAAGAAAAACCTTTTTCAGTGTAATTTCTGTCGAAGATTATGGATAGTAAAAAAGGTTACAGAAAATTTTCAGATTAAAGTATTTTAAAAATTAAACCAAGAAATAGAACAGCAATAACAAAAAATGTCTACACACCTCTATCAATATATTTTTTATTATTTCCTTGCCACCTGTAAAAATGCATATGTTCCACTTGCCACATGCGATCTCTTGGGGGGGAAACACTGCAAGAAGTTACGCTACATGTGTAGCCATATAGGCTATAGCCTAGTAGTTTCTTTTACTTGTGATAGATTCTGAGTTAGAATATATCGAGAATAATTAATAGCACAATGCTTTTAAGATGACAGCTTATTCAGTTTCAAATTATTTTATCACGAAACAATATTTCAACAACAACAAAAACTGTCATGTTCAGAGATTCTTAACGCAAGACGATGTCTTTATGAACAGTCTACTTCATAGAAATTATATATTTTAATATTATTATGGACAGTAGAACCTCGATTACCCGAGCCCGCATTATCAAAGGTGGCGATTATCCGAACTTATATTACTATTCTTTATCCCTCAGGGCGTGTGTGGTCCGAATTTTTTTTTTAATAAGTTACTGTTGTAAAAATCACTTTTGAGAATACTGAAGCCGTATATTAATTAGGAAATGATTTTTCTTGTGTGAAGCAGCATCGGGGCTAAAAACCCTGCGACAATGGTTCAACAAAAGCACCAAGTCCCTGTTTCGAGCCGCAGCATCCAAGGTCAAAATAGCCATAATGATCGCATATCTTCGAAGTTTTGCAGAAATAAAAAAAATAAGTATTATTTTTGTCACTAGACTTTTCTTGATAATGACGAGGTAGCATTGTCGAAATCATGTTAAATCTTAATGTAAGATAAAACATAATATTTTGAAAATGTAAACGAGTCCCTACAGTGTGAAAAAACAAACCTTACAGCTTTTATATTTTTTAGTTTTCTAGAAATAATGTCAATCCCCACTTCAAATGAAAGTGGTTGGTGTGAGGCCGGCCCCCTTACCCGTAAAAATAAATAGGTCCCGAATCGCCACATGCGACCCCTTCGGAGATAACGCAGGCAAGAAGTTACACTATTTGTGTAGCTTAGTTGCGTGCGTATCTAGCTGTACACATTGATATTTCAATACCTCGTTGCCTGTACGTATAAAATAAAACGTGATTCAATCTTACAGGATTGCTGTTATAAAATCTGTTTTTTTTAAGCTCTTGATTGCTATCCAATGTAGACTCGGTTTGTAACGACCCAAATAATCATGGTTCTATTGTAAATCTTCTTTTATTTTGATCGTCAGCAAGGTTGATCATTTATTCGTATCTTTGTCAATCCGAAGGCTGCTTACGACAAATGTATTTTTTTCCACATTACTACGAGTTTAACTTTTTTTTAAAATTCAAACGAAGGTTTTAATAAAAAATATATTGCAAGTAAAAAAGAGCTTCTAGTGAACGTTTTAATTTCCAAACATTTTTTTGGAAACGATGTATTTGGGATACTTGTCGTTATTTCTAAGGACCGTTTGACTTTTGCCACCAAAAATGACCCGTGACGAAAGATTCATCCATAAATTATAGAAGAATAATATAAAATACAATTTTATCACCCATAGACGCCTACTAACTTTAAAAAACCATAACTATCACGAGTCACCGATATAAAATATAGTTAGTAACGAGTGTTGGATGTTTAGTTATTGGGCTTTGCATATGTGATAATATTGATGTTTTATTTATCGACCTATAATGAAAATTGATTTTGGTGTCGTGCGTTAGGTTATTTATTGAGTGAGATCAACACCTACTTTCATAACAGATCTTGTCACCAACAGTCTTGAAGGTTCAACATGTAGGCAAGTACATAGTGTATTAATAAATCTTGTAAAAATGTAATTCGAGTTTGCTATTGGTCAATAGCTTAGCTGGTCGAATGCTTGCACTCCATGCCGACAGCTCGGGTTCGTGTCCCACCGAGGGTGTCAGAATGATAACACTCTTTGTAATATTTTATTCAAGAAATAAATAATTTGATGAACTTTTTTTTTTTTTTTTTTGTATTCCACCATTAACATTTACTACACGAAAAAACGTTTTCAGAGAGACGCCTCTCCATCTTCAGTTTCTTAGTATCTATCGACGATGGAGAGGTGTCTTTCTGAAAACGTTTTTTTTGTGTAAATAAATACTAATAAAAAAGAGACAGAATTGAATCCAGCGAAAACTCTCTGATCGTAGCAATCAGAGGCCTGAAATGGGAGTTGGGCATATGGCGTCATTGGGCAAGGAACTTGAAGCTTACGTAGCCTTTTTTTCCCTGTTTAATATGTTCCCGATATTCTAATGTACAATGACCATTGACCATGTATTTCTTTTTTCTTTCACTGTTTAACTATATATTTTGTTTGCTCTTTTTTCTCATATATTTCATCACATATTTTCATGTTTCTGCATTTTTGTAATTTTCTATGTACTTTTTCTATTGATTTAGTATTTTTTTATGGCTGGTCATGTATTGCACCCTCCACATGACCAAGCTGGAATAAACGCATATTATTATTATTATTATTATTACTGGAGTAAACCAAAGTTTTTTACTAAAAGCTCATTATTTTTTTTTAATAAAATATTTAAAATGGCATTGCACAATGTATCACCAAATCAATTTGAAGAACTCTATCAGTTTGACAGGTCGGTTGATAGAATGCTTGCGTACCTTGACAGAGTCAAGGTTTGCTATCAACCAAGGGTGTCAGAAATGGTTTGCTGTTTCGGTTTCAAGCCCAAAATAAAAATATCTTCAACGCTTACTCAGCCTTTACAAGATATGAGAACCAATCTGTAAAATATCCACTTTAATTAAAGTGGTTGACGTAGAAAGCCCCCCTACATGTGAAAATAAATATATTCCACCCGTCTCAGCTGCATATTAAAAATAAACACTGAAAAAAAAAAACTCTCTTTATTTCAAAATCGTTTAGAAAAATGATAGACTTATCTGAATGACGTCATACATGTAGATCAAGAAAGAGGCCTGACACTTAGATAGTGGTTATCGGTTTGGTTCCATCTCTAAGTGTTCGGATTCCCAACCGGTTTCTCCTCCTACGTATTTTTATTACTCCATAAAATGGTATGGGGTATTGAATGTCGTATCTAGATTTTGTATTCATGTTACTTTATGTCATCGAAGGAATTTTTGTGTGGTTGTCATCTCTACATTTTTTCAATAGTTTGATCTATATTGGAATTTTAAGCTCCATCTTTTTTAAACTTTTTTATCCAGTTGGTAGCATCGATCTGGGAGACCGAGCTAGATTGATTTCAACTTTTCCTTATTCATTAAGATTCCGTTTTTATAAAGAACTAGCTGTACCCTGCTACGCATCGCTGTGGCTCAATCTGACGCATTTTCATAATTTTATCATGATGAAAAATTATCCTGAAGGTTTCAATATTAATATTGGATGTAAATATGGTCTCCTTCTAATGGGTGTTTCAAAGCTTTTCGACCACGTTGCTGGGAAAACGGGAATAGAGAATTGTTTTTTATTTGATCGACACCGAAACTCACAGAAATTATTCCAAGAATATTCTACATGTTTCCTGAAAATATCGGTAAAATCGGATGAGCGGTTTAGGAGTCGATAGGAAACATCCATACATACATATACGCGCACATTCACACATCCTACTTTATATAATTTTTCTTTCTATTCTATCTATTACATAGTTTTTTAAAATTTATTTCTTCTTTTGTGTATTTTTGTATTTTCTGCATTTTTGTATTTTTCTTCTATGCACTTTTCTATTGCTGATTATTTTTTATGGCTGGTCATGTATTGCACCCTCCACGTGACCAAGCTGAAATAAACATTTTTTTATTATTATTCATACGAAGCCAAGGACTTTCCAGAGTTAGAATAAAAGGAGAGCTTTCATGGAAAAGATTATGACACTAGATGAAATGATGTATAAAGATTCTTCAGCCGCTGATTTCTGTTCTGCCTCCATTTTCCGGAAGTCTCAAGTGTGATCGCATCTCAATACAAAAGAAGCAAACTCACAGATTGCGTTTACAGATACAAGACAACATTTTCTTCACATTTTTTCTTTGCTGATACGTAATACATGTTACACATTTTTTTTATCTATAAGTATTATGACATAACGTACTAATTATGTCTTGTCTGAGTATAAACATATATTTGCGCCGAGTCCCTTTTTACTGTGGGAAAAACTAATGCAGAAAATTGTTACAAAGAACTGATCGATTTTCTGTATGTATAGGTACTCCATGAGTTTTTTTCGAACGCATATAGTGTAACATCTTGCCGCGTTTTCTCCGATAGGAACCGTGTATGGAGATTAGAACCTATTTATTTTTATAGGAAAGGGGAGCGGCCTTACGCCAACCACTTCAGTTAAAGTAGGGGATTTCCCTGCTCTCGAGGGCGCTGTTTCTTTCTATTTTCTACGGGAGAAAACACTACAAATGTGTGAAAATCCTGCAGTTTAGGACTTTTTCATAAGCACTCCCTTATAACTAGTTCACTCACTATGTAATGTTACACCTTTATTCCGTGATCTGTGGTTACACCCAATAAAAGGTTTGGTCCACGATTTTTCAAATCAGTGAGTGAGCACTTACTGAGGTGGCGATTTTTCTTCCTCTTCGATGGCCCTTCAGCTCATATCTCCCCTTGGCTTCGATCAGCCTTCGCCTCCAACTCCTCCTGTCTACCGCTGCGGCTTTCCAGTATGTATTTTTATTTTTCATGTAATTTACATGACACATTCAATATAATAGAATCATTTCCTTGACTTATACATAGGTTGGTATGAGGCTGACCACCCATACTATAAAAAATGGTTCACTTTGTCAATGTCACCCCTGTGTCAGGGAAGGTCGGCAAAAGTTGTAGGGCTTATGTTCATTTAAGGTTTGGATTTTATTTGTAAGTACACATTCAGCATTTGTAAGCGCGAACTACACGTGTTTGTTTGTGGGCATACATCTGAGAGCTTTAAATGAATATATCCTTGCAACTTAGATTATAGATTGTGAATTGCGACGATTTTCCTTTCATATTAATTTTCTGAAGTTTGTGAAGCATTTTTTTTATATTTGACGAGCACGTTTTTAGTCAAAAAAGAATGAGTAACATAATATAAGATCTGTAGAACCAAAGTTGGCCATCTAAGATTTTGTTGATTTTTTTTGATAAATTTACGGGAATATCGTTTCCTGTGTTTCCATATATTAATCTCAATATCAAAAGATAATCCTAGATTACCGTCTTTGGTTTTAAACGAATCATTGTTTATCTTGAAAACGGAATTCTGAGATTCTTTGTATGTTTTTATTTGTTTCTATTATCAACAAAAGTCGCGCTTTTTACTGACAAGTTTTAAAAAGAGTATTTTTTCACTTTTATTTTTTAATGCACAAATATAAAAAAAATATATAGTAGACTTGGTCGATTTTCAAAGTAAAATTAGTTTTTGTGGACTTTGATTCTAGATGAGAAGAGGTCTCAACGACTCTCATTCATTGTTTGGTTTAATTTTTGATTAAGGTAAAACTTACAAAAAAAAAAACAAAAAAAAATCGGTGTTAAGGCCGAGGGGGCCAAGTGGCCGATCTTTCTAGCGTTTTTTGGAATAGAATAACGTTGGTTCGATCCCCGCTTGGGTCACTTGACCATAACTTTGACCCTGGTTCAACAGATGTTATTGGGTAATTATTAATTAATATAACATTAATATAAACAATAATGGTTTATTAATTGATGATATTAATATAAACAATAATGGATTATTAATTGATGATATTAATACCTGTTTCTGGCCAGGCAGAAAAGGTTGGTAAATTGCATTCCTCTTCACATACATATCCATTTAAAATAAACCTCAAATTAATATAATATACTCTGTAACTTCTGCAGCTTTTTTTGTAACAGAGGTGGCATTGGCAATAGTGAAGCAATTTGATAACATGGTGATTAGCCTCATACTATTTCATTTGTAAAGAAGCTGTAAATGAATTAAATTTTATAATTATGTAGTAAAAAACAAAAGTTCAAAGAAGTGTGATGCGATGGTTTGGACATATTGAAAGGATGAATGAAGACCGACTGATAAAAAGAGTGTATAAAGGGAATGTTATAGGTAAGCGTGGAAGGGGAAGACCTAGGAAAGAATGGATTGATCAGATAAGTGAGATTGCGAATGAATGGAATCTACAGAGTGGAAACAAGAGAAGAACGTGCATGAAAAAAAGTGATGAAACTAGATGAGATAAAATAAGTATGCAAGGACAGAGTCAAGTGGAGGCACTTGTGTAGAGTTACCAGCCACCCCTACAGGAATGGCGGCAGGATACAAGACAAGACATTATCATTTATAATTACTTTATTTAAGTGTTCATGTAGTGTAACTTCTTACCACTTTGTCCACGAACGCGTAGCATAAGGGGAGTAGAACGTACTCGTATTTATTTTCACAGGTTAATACGTCAACCTCAAGCTCTTTACTTAAAGTGAGACTACATACTTCGGAGCGGGGGATCGACTTTCTTGTGAAGGCTGAGTTTACCTTGTCGGTATTACGGTTTAGAGCACAGATCACGGAATATAAAGAGATATGGTATGTTTCTATTGCAGTATCAAAACCAGCTGTCACCGTATTTTCGGTAGGCGGGAACTAACATTACAATTACAATGGAAGCTAGTGCTTGATTTGTTAAAAAAATTCCAAATGCGATGGATAGGAAGAGCCTAAGCGCCATGAAATCGGGGTCGCTTACGACGTTTTGATCGCGAGTTTCAAATACGCACTGAAACGGGGCATTATTTCTGAAGGGGAAAATCAGAATTAATTGATATAAATATGCCCTAAAACCCTTGCTGACCTTCCCTACCGGAACAGGCGTGACATTGGCAAAGTGGACCATTTTATACAGTATGGGTGATCAGCCTCATACCAACCTATTTTTTAAGGATAAAAAAGACGTACCATTGAACCCTAGCCCTCTGGATCTAAACACAGCCGTTCTACCAAATGCGCTATCGACCAAAATAAAACACACAAAAGCGCAACTAAGCTACGCATATAGTATAACATCTTGCGGTGTTATCTCCAAAGGGTTTCGCATGTGGCAACCGGAACTTATTTATTATTACTGGTATTTATTATTTCCTTGACTTATAGGTTGGTATGAGGCTGACCACCCATACTGTAAAAAATGGTTCACTTTGCCAGTGTCACCCCTGTTTCAGGGAAGGTCGGCAAAAGTTGTGGGGCTTATGTTCATTTGAGGTTTGAATTTTATTTGTAAGTACACAATCAGCATTTGTAAGCGCGAACTACACGTGTTTGTTTGTGGGCATCCATCTGAGAGCTTTGAATGAATATATCCTTGCAACTTAGATTATTATAGTAAGGAGGCCAGCCTTACGCCAACCACTTTAGTTAAAGTATGGGTTTCTAAGCTCCCGAGGGGGCTGGTACTCATTTCTTGTGAAGGCTGAGTAAAACTTGTCGGTATTTTATGTTGGGTTTTGAAATAAACACCAAAACGGAATATCATTTCTGACACCCTCGGTTAGATTCGAGCCTGAGCTGAAATGGAATGCAACCACTCTACGAACTGGGCTATCGACCAAATACTAACTAAATATTTACTTTTTGTTTTTTTTTTAAATGCATATCGTAATTAATTTGACTTTGAATTGTATTCATTTTTATTGTCAACGCTACCAGTTTGTAAACAGCGAATTTAATTATTTCAAACATGGTTTTGTCTATAAAATCCTCCTCTACAAGCTCGTTATATCCAAAAAAAATGAAAGAAAAAAATCCGTAAAGGAGATGTCCAGTTCATAAAAAAAGTATTCATAATTCTGTTAATTAAATGGATAAGTTAGTGATGACATTAAGATTTTAATTAATATTGCTCAAATCGGTGGTTCCCAACCTGGCGATCGCCCCCAAAAGGGGAAAATTACGTGGGGGGCGATTGAAAAGCGATGGAGCGACACGGTGGCGATATTCCCTGAAACCTGACCCTACCTCCCCTCCCCATCGACGGTGTTTTTGAGGTGCAATGGGACGATAGAATTTAAAAAATTGTGTGTTTGTCCCCCTCCCCCCCTCCCATCGACGACTTTTTTGAGATTAATTAATGTTATTTTTTTAGCTCTATTTTTTTAACAGAATTTATTTCTCCGGTTCCAAAAGAGCTCTTATATTTGTACAGTACCGCGGCTGATTTATATCTCACCCTCCAAGGCACCTTGGTCCTAATTTATACAGATTATTGAAATCATTATCGATTGGTATATTAAAGGTTGGCATGAGGCTGACCTTCTATACTGTTAAAAATGGTTCACTTTTCCAATGTCACCCCTGTTTCAGGGAAGGTCGAAAAAAGTTTCAGGGTTTATATTCATTTGAAGTTTTGATTTGAATTTGTATCTACACATTCGGCATTTGTAAGCGCGAGCTTACACGTGTCTGCTTATGGGAATGCATTTAATATGAATCTTAAATGTAATGTAGCTTTGCAACTTATATTAAAGATATAGGGGCGATGGGTTTCTCTTTTGATAAAGGGGCGATTGACGAAAAATGGTTGGGAAACACTGGCCTAGGTGGACGTTTCTGTTGTGTTTGTGCATGTAGTTTTTGTGAAAATTTGCATAATTTTTTAACATGAATCGGGAATTTTTAGATAACATCGTAGAAATGTCTTGTACGAAGCTTTAATGATAATATCTGTAATAAAAACAGATTGTTTTTGCATTCCTAGAAAGTTACATCATTTTTGTTTTGATCGCAATGTCAATATAATGTCGTTCTTTTGTTAATTTTAATAGAGTATGGTGTCACATAATCCAATTCGCAAAGATAAATATCGACGTATAGCTTAAAGGTATAACTCAGCGGTCGGGGAACTTTTTTTAACCATCACCCCATTCCTTGATTTATAGGTTGGTATGAGGCTGACCACCCATACTGTAAAAAATGGTTCACTTTGCCAATGTCACCCCTGTTTCAGGGAAGGTCGGCAAAAGTTGTGGGGCTTATGTTCATTTGAGGTTTAGATTTTATTTGTAAGTACACATTCAGCATTTGTAAGCGCGAACTACACTTGTTGGTTTGTGGGCATACATCTGAGAGCTTTAAATGAATATATCCTTGCAACTTAGATTATAGATTATAGACCCCAAAATAATTTTGCATATGTAGATATTATCCCTTCCCCATTTTTGAAAATAAGACAATCAATGTATATTTAAATATACATTCTTTATTGAATTAATTTACAAGGAAAATAAAAACAGTTACATGAAAATAGTAAGTATGTAATAGACAAACAAAATGAAATTCTCAAATTGGATCAAATTACCCAATTTTGGGCAATATACCCCGGTTGACTGCTGGTATAACTGAACTAGGGCTGATTCACTGATTTGAGAAATTGTGGATAAAATCTCTTATTGCGTGTTACTTCTCATAGTATGTCATCTAATTATAAGGAAGTGCTCAAGAAACCTTCTAAATTACAGGGTTTTCACACTTTTTTTAGAGTTTTCTTTCGTAGAAAATAGGGTGAAAAGTGCATTATCTGAGAAGCCCATGTTAGCCTTATATGTCACTTATTCAGTTTAAGCTTTAAGGTATCGATAAAATGCTTACAATGCACGCACACAGGGCAGACACGTGTAAATTCACGCTTGCACATGCTGCATGTGAACTTACAAAATAAACCTAACCTCACGTGCAGATAAACCTTGCAACCCCTACCGCTTTTACATGAAACCGGGGGGGCATCGGCAAAAGTGAACCAAGTTTTAACAGCATATGGGTGGTATTCATACCAACCTATTAGTCAAGGCTTCAAAATATCTAAAAAAAAAAAGCCTTGTTCAATTTAAGCAATATTTATTTTAAAAGGCACTAAATAAGCTGCATATAAAAAGTCATTGTTTTTATTTTAGTACGAAAATCTAATGAATATTTCTTACTTTCTCACTATGATACGTAGTGAATTTTTTAAATCGACCGTTGTTTACTTATGTTTAAAAAAAATATTCAAGGCTTACAACAAACTTTAATTTTTATCTATCAGCAGTTTTGACTTCAAGTAACCCCTCAAAATTTTCCAAAATCTATTCGTTTGCAAATCTGTAATTATTATTGAAGGTTAGGTCGACCATTTGTCTGGCTTTTTAGGAAACCGCATAAGAAATTCTGTTTAAAATTCACACTTCCTGTTTCATAAAAGTCAATATAAATTCGAAGGCCTACACAGACAATCCTAAAATTTAAAAATAAATAGACAATTTTTTTCCCACTTTTTTTACGATGTAATAAATTTGTATAAGGAATGACGCTTTGCACAAATCCGTGTTTTTAATCGTCAATTAATTAAACATTTTTTTTAAACGAAATCAAATAAAATTATGTAAAAGCTAAATGGTTATAAAATAACAAACGGTGTTATCAACACATAGCAAATCCATGGTTCAACCGCCACTTAACGTAAATTTTCCATACAAAAAAACGATACTCAATGGATTAGCTGTGGATCAAAAGCTTTGCGAATAACACTGAAATCGTTTTAAAGTGATTGATTCGCCCATTAATCTTTAAAACTATAAAAAAATTAATAGCTTTGATTGAACTTTTGATACATTTTGTTGTATTTTTTTATATTTCCCATTAAGTATCGTTTATTTTTAATGAGGCTGTAAATTAAATTAAGCACATCCCTAAAACAAAAAACTTTTAGAAAATATAATAGTTTATAAATTTAGTTTAATATAAATTTAGATAATAAAATAAAACAGATTTAAGCATTTTGTATATCGCATTAATTTACGATAGACTCGGCACAATCCAAAAATCCCACGGCTTTATGACGTCACCCGTAGTAAATAAACAGATACATTCCAGATAATCAGGGATTTTTGTTATATTTCACAGCACTGTAAAACGTATGCACTAAATGCAGTGCCTAGCGCATTAGTGTATTTTCGAATTACCTAAATAATATTGTTTTGTAGTTATGACTCCCTGTCTTGCCTTTTCCCAGCCAAGTGATATCACATTTTTTCTCACATTTAAATATGCCGAGTACATTGATAAAAAAATATCTGTAATTATCTAGTAGTCCGGTCTGTAGCTCAGCTGGTAGAGTGCTTGCATTCTATGCCGAGAGCTCGGATTCGAATCCCACCGAGGGTGTCAGAAATGATTTCCCGTTTCGGCGTTTATTTCTTTATGAGTAAGACAATAAATGAGTACCTGCCCCCTTGGGAGCTGGGAAACCCCCACTTTAACTGAAGTTTTTAGCGTAATGCTAGCATCCTTACCTATATAAATAAATAGGTTCCACTCGCCAAAGAGGTTTATAAACATTTCAAATTCATATTAAATGCCAGCCCATAAACATGCACGGGTAAGTTCGCACTTACAAATGCTGCATGTGTACTTACGAAATTAAAAATGCAAACCTCATATAAACATAAACGCTGCCTCTTTTGCCAACCTCTTCTGTGAAACAGGGTGACATTGGCAAAGTGAACCATTTTTCACAGTATGCGTGGCCAGCCTCATAACAAACCTATAAGTCAAGGAATATATATATTTTTGAAACAGTAAGGAACCTTCACTGAAGAGGCACAAGAAGAAAAAGAGTCAGAAATAAAAAAAAATCAACTCACACGTGATAGTCGTTTTAATCCACATTTTGAAAAAACAGTAAAACAAAAAAACAAACTGCAATCCTTGACACAGACTTGGTCCATTCACTTTTTTAGTTAGTAATCACTACTTTGTCGCTACCCTCACTCCCTGTATGAGGTTGTTGCAGGTTGGTTATCACTGAACTGTGGAGCGCCGTTTCGTTGAGCGTGTTTACGCGACGTGCTGGTTTGACAAACAAGCTCGCGCAGAAGGCAGACACTTGTATTTATAAGGCAGCGTGCGAGGCACCCCTACTCCCTCTACGAAACGTTACGGTAGCTTACTTTGTAAACGATAATCGTAGGGAATTATTTAGCTTCTATCGTTTGGAATCATTGTTATTCTATACCGATACCTTATTATTATTAATAATAAAAAAATGATATAGCGCCTTTTTTGACAGTGTGTCACTGCAAAGGCGCTTGTCCATATGATTGGACGAAGAGGTGAGTTTTGAGACGTCTTTTAAACAGTCTCTCCAAATCCAGTTCCCTCAATGAGCCGGGAATAGCATTCCAAGTCATTGGAGCGGCTGCCTTGAATGTTTTGTCTCCAAAAACAGTGCGGGGATGTCCAGGCAGCTGCTTCTTGATGCAGCTGACCTCAGTGGTTGTCCGCGCGAGGTTGTAGTTGCTGGAGACACCAGCTCCATCAGGTACCCCGGAGCACTCCCACGCAGTGTTTTAAAGGTGAGCAAGCCGACTTTGAAGGTGATCCTCTCAGGGATTTTCAGCCAATGCAGAGCTTGAAGGTGAGGAGTGATGTGGCAGGACTTTTGTTAGGTAGCAGGACCTTAAAGGTACTTTACAATTAAAATAACTACACAGTTATTTTTTTTTACTAACTACTAATGTCTTCAGGAGACACCCTCTCTGCACGATGACTTGGGATGAACGTGCAGAGAGCGTGTCTCTGAAGACGTTAGCTACGTCTCTAACGAAACGTCGGGAATAATGTAAGTTTTCCTACAACGGTTCGTTTATATTCTAAAACTGTAATTAATTTAAATTTGTAAATAACAAGCATAGGTATTGTCACCCATGCTAATTCTATTCACTCCTAAAGCTGCGTGCTAGAGAAAATGCATAAACATATTTTGTTATTGCTTGCTAAGGCCGACAATTCCGCTTGCCGGCCGAGAAACGTTTGGAAATATAAATGGTATATTTTTGTGCTCCGCCGGGACTCGAATCCACAACTTTCATTTACGAGCCCGAAATGTTGCCACTGGACTACGGGCCGGTCCAAGAAATACCAACAACACGCAGTGTACCTAGCGGTCACCCATCCAGGTAGCATTCGCGCCCAATGTTGCTTAACTTCGGTGATCTGATGAGAACCGGTGCTTCAACATGGTATCGTTGTTGACATTTCTCTGACATGTCTCTGTCTTTGCATATCTCTTTCATCTCTTCAACATTCATCACTTTCCTCACACATGCTCATCTTTTATTCTCACTCTGCAGGTTCCAATCTTTCGCAATCTCACCCATTCCTTTCTCGGTCTTCCCCTTCCAGCTTTCCTCTGACACTTTCTTCGTAAGTCGTTCATCATCCAGTCTTTGAAGATGTCCGAACCATCTCATTGTGCTTTTTTGTACTTTCATTCTCAAATTCTCTTTAATACCGCACTCGTTCATCACCCAATCATTGCGAACTCTATCAGTGTTTTTCCAGTCATTTCTCTCAGGTAAGCTATTTCAACCGTACATGATTAAATTTTTATAAGTTTTCTGATAAGAATAATGATCATATTTGGATGGTTTATTTGGTGAGCGCTGTTCTTATGTGAATCACACCTCAAAAGCCTTGTGCGAGCTTAGTCGTAGCTATAGAAAGCGTTTATTCTCCAAGCATTTTTTGTCAGATACTTTAAATTTGTAACATATTTGTGGGATTTTGTTTAGGATTAAGGCACATTACTGTAGATGTTTCCATTTTTCTTGTTCTTAAAATTGTGTCTGTATCTGTTTTTTCTCCTTAATAAAAAAAAGACCTATTTGCTGTAAGGCTGGATGGACCTTTGATGACCGGTCTTTGGTAAAGGTATATGAATTTTTCAGCCCAGCGAAGAGTATATTTGAAAATATAAATTGTATTTTTTTGTGCTCCGCTGGGATTCGAACCCACAACCTTCCGGAAGCTCCAGCTCCCACAGACCACGGCAACAGATCCCGGAAAACATCACTCCAGCATCACTGTAACTGTAACTGTAACTCTGTCGCCATTCCGCTAGGGGTGGCCAGAGCCTCTGCAGAGTTGCTTCCATTTTTTCCTATCCTGACATACCACTTTCAATTCCTTCATATCCATCACCTTTTTATACATTTTCTTCTTTTACGCTCACTTTGTATATCCCATTCTTTCACAATCTCCTCAATCTGATCACTTTATACTTTTCTCGGTCGTCCCTTCCCTCTTTTTCCTTTCACACTTTCTTTGTATACACACTTTGTCAATCTATCATCATTCATTCTTTCCACATGCCCAAACCATCTCATCACATTCTTTTGTATTATCACAACCTTCCATTTACGAGTCAGAAGTGTTAACCACTACACCACGGACCGGTCTTACCTGAGTAAATAAAATGTGTTTAAACAGTATTGAAAATGTGTTGAATATTTGATGAATTCTCTACCATTGTCACGCCATTATTGTGAGTATGTTGGTTTTTACCTCGCAGCGTGCGAACAATACACGCTGGGGTATATTCTCGGCGCTAATCATTTATGGGTTAGGTGAGATGGTTTTTCTATGAGAAATCGCAGCTTGTGACACCAATAACAACGCTACGTGTTTCCTAATAAATTATTATTATTATTGTTATTTAATAAGTTGCACTATAAAGAGATGGAAGAAACATAGATTGCGCGTATGTATAAATTTGAACCTGTAAATCCCTTGACTTATTGGTTGGAATGAGGCTGACCACCCATGCTGTAAAATAGCTAGTGACACCCTTGTTGCAGGAAAGGACGGCAATAGTAGCTGCGGGCTTGTTTGAGGTTTGGTTTTTGAATTTTAAGTGCACATGTTGTATTTGTAAGTGATATACTAAAAATAAAGATCATTGTCGAAACATGGAGAATCGCTACATACCACCTTGCTAGACTTCACAAGAACATTCGATTTAAAATTGAATTAATCTCAAACGAATGCAAATTATTATTATGAGGTACCTAACTAAGTGTCTATTTATTTCTAGAGAGACTTATTATTACACTAACACAGACAAACCAAACTCAACTACACAATATCCTTCATATTCGGAACAAAATAGGTATTAATGTTCAAAATTAAATGAAAAAACAACATTAAATGGAATTTGCACGGTATGGGTGGTCAGCCTCATACCAACCTGAATTTTGAATACTCAATGCATTTCCATCTCTCCATGGTGTTTCTGTATGCCGATATATAAGTAATTACATTGCGTTGCACTTTTTATCGCATACAAAATATGTATGAAACGATTACAAATTTATTATAGTCACATGCAATATTGTCAGGAAAAAGACAGATTTTTCATTTTACAAATTAACAGAAAAGGAAGGCTGGGTATACATTTTGTTTTTCGCAAAAAAACGCAACTAAGCTACACATATAGTGTAACTTCTTGATTGCGTTATCCCCGAAGGGGTCGCATGTGGCGATTCGGGACCTATTTATTTGTACGGGTAAGGGGGCCGGCCTCACACCAACCACTTTCAGTTGAAGTGGGTATTTCCCAGCTCCCGGGGGGGCTGGTTCTCATTTCTTGTGAAGGCTGAGTAAACCTTGAGATCAAACCCTTGCTCTCGGCATGGAATACAAGCATACTACCAAATTGAGCTATCGACCTTTTTACGAGCTTGGTCGTCGTCGCTACAAAGCGCCAATTCCCAAGCAAGACCCAGTTGCTTTAAGGCTGGATGGACCTTTGGTGACCGGTCATTGGTAAAGGTTTATGAATTTTTCAACCCAGAAAAGAGCAAATTTGAAAATATAAATGATTTTTGAAAAGTTTTAGCGGAAACATTGTAGAACTCCATTTTAATTATTAAAAAATGATAACAAACTTTGTTTAGTTCTACTTTATTTACTTTTATTTAGTTACAAACAAAAATAACGAGTTGTGACCGGTTTCGGCCTCTTGGCCATCCTCAGAGAAACTCCTCAACCAAACCTCAGAGGATGGCCAAGAGGCCGAAACCAGTCACAACTCGTTAATTTTGTTTGTAACTAAATAAAAATAAATAAAGTAGAACTAAACAAAGTTTGTTATCATTATTTAATAATTAAAATATAAATGGTATATTTTTTGTGCTCCGCCGGGATTCGAACCCACAACCTTCCATTCAGAGTCCGAAGTGTTACCACTGAACTACGGACCGGTCCTTTGGTTTAACTAAAGATATCTCGTCATTATTTTGTACCTACTCTGAACCACTTTTCAAGCTCCAAAGTTTTAGCTACTAGATTACGGAACGTTGACATTTAGCTTGCCCCTTTCGTGCGTCGCGTCGTTGGAATAGCTCCTTCACACTTCGGATGCCGGTCGACTATCTTCTATTTCCCAGGCAGGACATAGTATGTTTCCTTCCGCACCTTCGTTGTCGTCTTTGTAGGCCACTCTCCTGTCGATAGCTCAGTTGGTAGAGTGCTTGCTTTCCATACCGAGAGCTCGGGTTCGAATCCCACCGAGGTTGTCAGAAATTATTTCCCGTTTCAGTGTTCACTGTTCATTTCAAACATAAAAAAAATACTGGCAAGGCTTACTCAGCCTTCACAAGAAAAAGTACCAGTTCCCTCGGGAGCTAAAAGACCCTCACTTCAACAGGAGTGGTTAGTGTAAGGCCGCATCCCTTAACTGTGAAGATAAATAAAGAACGCGGCAAGAGGCTACGCTTAATGTGTGGCTAAGTTGCGTTGCAGTGTCGTGGTAGAGGAAGACCGAGAAAGGTATGGATGGCCAAATTTCCGAAATTGCGAATGAAATAGTCATAATAAAAGGAGAGCCTGTATGAAGAAGGTTATAACTCTGGAGAAAATGAAAGAAGTGTGTAAAGACAGAAAGAAATGGCGGTTAATTTGTGATGTTGGCGGCTAGGGTTTTTTAAATTCAAACTAGTTTTCTGTTAGTTTTTGATGTCCATACATATTATGATTTGTTGATTTAAAAAATGTAATTTGTTGTGTATGTTCCTTGATTTATAGGTTGGTATGCAGCTGACCACACATGCTGTAGAAAATGGTTCACTTTGCCAATGTCACCCCTGTTTCAGGGAAGGTCGGCAGGAATTGCAGAAAAGTAGTTTAATTTTATTAAATACAGCTCTTGCCGCTTTAGTTACTTACATAATATTAAAATTGTTTATGATTCTGTGACTCTCAGGGTTCGAATTTCAACGTTTTCACTAATCGTTTTTTTGAGTATAGAAATTTTACAAATTCCTTACTTTTTTCGCGTAATAAATTTTGCAAAAATGATGTAACTACCAAAGTTGGAATGATGTATTGGCATGCCAATAATTTATTGTTTTAACTATTTAATAATCATAATTAGACATGTCCGAAGATGTATTACATTCGATATAAGTGTTTGCTTTGGTATCCGAACTTACTTAGTTCCCTTACATGAGCATAATTTTTTTTAGAACTTTAACTTAGTGAAGAAGCCATGGAGTATTCCAAATTCCGATTGTATATGAATGTGGAAAAATGCATCTCATAGTTTAAAAAATTTGATTAGAATTTTTCAGCGACTTTTTTTACCAAGTTGGTACTTGGGGTAAACGTCATGGTTCGAACACCGATTTTTTTGTTGTTGAATAAATTTCGTAGTGCAAAATTTTGAAACCTTTTGCCAATGTCACCCCTGATAAAGCGAAGGGCGGCAAGAGTTACATGGTTAATTTAAATTTGAGGCTTCGGTTTTTATTTTATCACTACATGTAAGCTTAATTTTAAACGTGGTTGCTTGAGGGCATATTGTATTTAATATAGGTTTTTTTTTAAATTAGATTAAAGATAAATATTAATTTAAGATTTATCCAAACTTTTTATAAATGTATAATTATTATCGTAGATTTTTTATAGTTTGTTAGAAAAATTGAACTATCTTCCTTCTCACGAATCATTTTAAAAGACTTTCATTTGTATTTACCTTATTTTATGTCAAAACAAATCCGCTATTTTTAAAGGTAAGGAATCATCCGTAAGTTATCTCTCTTAAGCACGGATTTTTTTAAAAGGTTCTTAAAAAGTTGAATCAATTGAGAATTGATTAACAAAATATCTTTCTAATATGAGTTTTGAGTGGCAAAATATCGAACAAGTTTTGAATATCGTACAGTTCGAAAACTAAGGTTCCATTGCATTGAAGTCCAGAGGCGCCACACGATTTTCTTATTATTTTAGTTAATTTAGCAATTTGAATAAGGTCCCGGTGCGACGCTGACCTTTGCTATGTAATTTATAGTAATAGGATGAAATTGTTTTATGTAATCGTAAAGTCTCCGCAACAGTGTGCCTACACCGTTTCCTCTTATATTTCAACACATTGCAGACCGATTGCAATTAAGAAAGATTAACTTGATTGATTCGTAGAAATAGCCAAAACATTTATTTGCCAGGTCTTTGTTAGTACTCGTACGTAAGACCATACGTTTTCTGAGAAGTATATTATGGGTTTGATTCTAATGTTTCAGAATTGATTCCTCCTTAGAGTTTCTATCAATCATCAATGGCACAACAACTTTGGGATTTTGGCTTCCATGATCAACCGCAGCCACTGCTGTCCATACTACCGCACGATAGTTTTCCACTGCTCTGTCCAGCCACCTGAATCTGCGTCTTCTCACTGTTCTGCGCCACTTTAGGTCCATCTTTACAACTAACTCTTCCAGGTTCTGATGATACATTTACGTAATATAGTCTGCTGAATTTTAGTGATAGGAGCATGTCAACGTCTTGGTACGGGTTGCATAGTTCACAGTTTATTGTAATGTATTTTCCATAATAGGAACCTGCTCCATTGGAAACAGGTAAAATAATCAATTTGTTTTTTTCAACGCGTAGAAACAAATCTGAGGAATAATAATAGTCAAGATACAAATAATGATTGCTACTTCTATCAATGTTCATTCTCAAAAATTAGTAAAAAGATAACATCGAAGTGCTTTAATTAAAACCTTTTTACCATAATAAAGTGGCAATATATTTTGTTGCCTGTTAGCGGCGATAATATCTAGTGTGTTCATAAACAAATAAAATAAAGTGAATTAAAACAATGTTTTACCATTTATATTTTTAAATATTTATAAAAATGGACTTTCACTGTGTTAACAGACCAACACTAAAAAATATTATAATATCTAGTGTGTTGACAAAAAAATAGTTTTTCCAAACCACAGAGGCATACATTTATTTTTAATAGGATCTTAAAGATGTCTATTTATATCAGAAGGAATAGATTGAAATGGACAGATGTCATCATCACAGAGACCAAAATTGGACACCCAAGTGGTTAGAGGAGGCTAAGACGAATACCTCCCAGCTACTTTAAATGCCAAACTGAAAAATCATAGTCGAAGACAGGAGGTTTTTGGAGGGGAGAATTGAAGGTCAACCAGAGATTCACATGAGCCAACTTCTATGGGGTAGAAACATAGAGATGAATGCTGCAGGGTGACAAAAACCTGACGCATTTGAGACGTGACTTTTTTTTGCATTCTCATGAACAGTCTTCTTCTTCAGTGGATATCAGAAGAAATAAAATAAGGTGGACAGATGTCACATCATGGAACCAAAGATGGACACCCAAGTGGTCAGAAGAGGGTGGGAAGGCCAAGGCTGTGATGGAAGGATGAGGTCAAAAAGGATTCGTCCCAGCTGCTTGAAATATCAAACTGAAAGGATTTAGTTGAACTCGAAGACATGTAACTTTTAGAGGGGAGAATTGAAGGCCAGCTAGATTTTCATATGAGCCAAAGTTCTATAGGGCAGAAACATAGAGATGAATGCTGCAGGATGACAAAAACCTGATGCATTTGAGACCTGATTTTTTTTGCATTTTTTTGTTCAATGCGGCTACAGCCAAACTCGAGTCTTGGTCTCTTTTAATTCTGCCTCTAACTCTACCAGTCTTTCAATGCCGTTGTCCAATTTGCAACCTGCAGAAACTGCGTTGTAAAGCAGACAAATACATACATTGCGCATGGCATTTTCAAAAGTTGGGGATTGTGGATCGTCAGTCTATTTTGTGGCAAAAACGAATCATCCAGTACTACGGTCACGTTGCACGTTGACTGATAAATCACCCTGAGAAGACTGTAATAAACGGACACCTAAAAAACTGGAGATAGAGGTATACCAGATGAAGAAGATCATGGGCTTTTCCGCTGCACGAGTTTTAAGAGCAACTCAGATTAGGGTCTTACGTTCCAGAAGAAAGCAGCAAGAGAGGTTTGATATTCTTTTTATTTTTCTGTGTCAATCATAAGAGTGGTTTGCAGCGATGTTGAACCTTTTTCGTCATTTTTCTATTCCCGATCTGTGACAATACTTTCGAGCTCCTTGTAGGAGCAATAAAATATATATATCTATAAATCTTTTAGGAATTCTTCCTCGGGCGTTTGCCCCCTTGATTATTCCTTCAATTGTTGTATGCAAGAGACCTTAATGAAGTATTAAGTGTCCTAACCATCTATACACCTTTGTGGCAGGACTTGGAGCAGGTGCCTTTCTTCCCCATTTTTTTAGAGAACCTCTTTTCTTTTGAATAGATTTGTGAAGATGAATGCAATTCACCAACCTGTTCTGCCTGGCCAGAAACAGGTATTAATATCATCAATCGATTATTTATTATGGTATATTTTAATGATTTATTAATTAGCAATTACCCAATGACATCTGTTAAACCAGGATAAAAGTTATGGTCAAATGACCCAAGCGGGGATCGAACCAACGTTATTATATTCCAAACACGCTAGAAAGATCAGCCACTTGACTCCCTCAGCCATAACACCGATCTTTTCATTCCTTATGTGATCCTTCTAGGAAATTCCAAGAAGTCTTTTGTAAGACCACATTCAAAAGCTTTTAGTCTCGTTTTTTGAGTTTCAGAAAGGCAGCAAATCTCATCCATAATAAGACAAATGAAAAATTCATGGAAATTAGAAAAAAAAAAAAGCCGTGGTATCCAATGTGTTAACTCAAATAAATAGTTTTTCTAAGTCGCGGTGACATTCAAAACTGCCTCTATACACAATTTACTTTTGAATTTTTGTTTTGGAATCGTAGGCCTCCTACTGAGCACACCATAAAGTTTTATGACCCGGGTAATTAACAGGTTAATCTCATGATGTATGGCAGAGGTATTTGTGTTCAATTCTTGTTATTTTGGGAATAACAACGTTATTATAATGAAACTTACATACAGCCCGTCATGGCGTCTCTAAATTATGACATGTGTCGATATGGAATTCGAATGAGTGAAAATTCATATTTCGAATTGAAAGTTTTCGAATTCACGAGAAAACTAGTAATAATAATAATAATATTAGGATGATTTATTTGGTGAGCGCTGTTTTTGTGTGTATCACACCTCAAGAGCCCTCTGCGAGCTTGGTCGTCGCTGTAGAAAGCGCCAATTCTCAAGCAAGACCCAGTTGTTGTAAGGTTGGATGGACCTTTCAGTGACCGGTCTTTGGTAAAGGTTTATGAATTTTTCAACTCAGCGAAGAGCACATTCGAAATATAAATGCTATATTTTTGTGCTCCGCCGGGATCCGAATCCACAACCTTCCATTTACGAGTCCGAAGTGCTGCCACTACGGACTACGGACCGGTCCAAGATGCCAACGACACGCGGTGTACCTGAGCGGTCACCCATCCAAGTACTGTCCGCGCCCAATGTTGCTTAACTTCGGTGATCTATGGGAACCGGTGCTTTCAACATGGCTAACGTCGTTGACTAATAATAATATTTCGTTAGTTGTCAGAAGGCTCTAACGTGCACACAGCACTGCATTTACGGAAGTGGCTTTTCATCACAGCAGCGCCTGAAGTCGAGACACAGCTTCCTTAGTTCCGTGCAGCCCTTGTCTTCGGATCCAGTGGCGGAGAGATTGCAAATGTGGAAGGAGGAATGCCCGGAGAGCTTTGTGCAGCCTGCAGAGAGCCTACCTCCAGGAAAGAACCTCGAGTGGCCCGTGTGGAAATCCATGAACAGATTGAGGACCAATGTTGGAAGAGCCCGGGCCAACATGCTGACCTGGGGATTTCTGGGACGGGAGGACTCTACACTATGTGAGTGTGGAGCTCAGCAAACAATGGAGCACCTGCGGTGTTGTCCCTCCTGTCCGAGAAGCTGCTCCATGGATGATCTCTTTGCGGGAAACCAAAGAGCTGTAGACATTGCTCGTTACTGGGCCAATACGGTGTGAAGCTGACACGAAGAAGAAGAAGAAGTTGTCAGATGAATAAAACGAGTAAGAAAATATTTTCAAATGCAACGTCTTTTTATAGCGATTTGAAAAAAATAAATAAAATGTACTACACAAAAGGCGGGCAAACGTAAGACCTCTATGTGACTACAGTACCTACCTAACAACCCATAACAAAATATTTTTGTTTGTCTTGTCCGGCCATGTGACGACACAATTTTGTGGTCTATGGAACTTGTGCATAGTCCATAATTGTCTAATTGGTTAGAGACAAACATGTTCATTTCAGAATTAATATTTTATCCTTTGCCTTTAAAATAAAATATTCTAAATTAATTTGAATTTTATTTGAATTTGAAATCTCACTTTAGATTTTTTTTTGTCCACTTTAAAGTTGCGTTGTTCTAGTAACCCTTTATTTACCTCAAATTTCAAGTGCCTGTATGGGGTGCGCGCTCCTGACTAGGTGACCTACAGCTTTCTTTGGATTCTTTTATTTAAAAAAAATACAACCATAAATAATTCGAATAGTTGTAAATATTCGAAAGAAAATACGCAGATATTCGAAACAATTCTTATAGTATGAATTTTCGATAAATAACTTCGACATTATTACATTTACAACAATAATGTCTCTGTTTTAAAGCTATGACATATACAAGAAATAAAGTATTTTTTTAGTAAATTATTTGAAAACTATGCGATTTAATGTTTTGTCACCTCTATAAAATATAAGTTATTTTAAATCTAACATCATAATACTGGTAAACAGAAGTATTCGAATTAATTATTTAATAAATAATATTTTGAAAGAAAGATACTCATATTTCAGTTTTAATAAAAATATTATGCATTTTATAAACCTTCCCAATAACATGTACATATGAACGTATTAAACTAAAATGGATATGAAAGAAAACACTGATGGGCTCCCCAAAAAATACAAATAGATTTCTCTCGGTGGGCAAAGTTCAATTTTCTAGTGACTTATATGTGTGAAAATAATCTTTTTCTTTGCAACCCAACCGTGTGATATGACGATTTTTTTGCCATGGATTAAGTTCCGAGTTCATTATTTACGCATAAATTCGGATATTTTTATAAAATTTATGCATTTGCAAAAAATACATTAAGTTGTATATAACAAGCAATAAAATTTTAGCATGTGAGCTTTGCCAATGTCACCCCTGTTTCAGGGAAGGTCGGCAGGAGTTGCAGGGTGTATGTTCATTTGAGATTCGGGTTTTTATATTGTAGGACTACATGCGGCATGTCTAAGCGCGAACTTATACATGTCTGTTTTGTGAAAAGGCATATAATGTGAATCTCTATTGTTACTTATATTTTGCAACTTAGATTAGATTAGAGCCTAAATATTTTCACTGTTAACATTAGGACAATTTCATATAGCGTCCTTTATTGGGATCACCTTCACGTGGGTAAGCCTCAAGTTTTCGCTAGGTGGATTGCTGATGCTTGCGGACCTTATTTGCCCTGTGAATCCCGGTTAGGAAACTCATGGAATCCAGGAAATAGCAATGGAAAATTACACCTTCGTAAAATTGTAACCTTAAACTTTATCTATAAACACAAGCGTCTAACAATGAAACTCTCAACTAAATCTATTTTTTTCGCTGTTAGAAGCTTCGTCTCCTTTTCATTGTATACCTCCAAATTTTTTCTCGAACTCTTTGATCAAATTATTATTTCACAATATTTATTATTATTTTCCAGCTTGTTAATCCAGCCTAATAAACAAAAAAACATGTCACATGCTACTATTTTGTATTTTCAAAATATTTCATTGTATTGCCATCTAAATTACAGTGAAATAATTTATTTCATTTAATCATAAATTTAAAAGAAATATTGCTTACAACATACAATTGCTTGTAAAATATTCAATTACATTAATGTATGGAAATTTAGGTAAACAGAAAAAAATTGTGGCAAAATTTTTGTAAGAAAAACCATACCTACACATTTTTAATGTTTTTTTCTTAGTATTTCACATTTAAGTAACTTGCGTGTGTTTGAAAAATTAAAAAAATTGTTATCTACAAATTGTTTAAAATTAGTCAATTAGATGTTAATCGCTTTTTTGTCCCTTCATTGTTAATCATTATGTTTTATTTCCATAGATGCTTCTACATATTTCCTTCAAAAGTAAAATACGCGATTCGCGTGGGAGAACATTCAATGCTTTTTATACCCAAATTGTACACAAAGTTAAGGTATTTACATTTTCGAGTTCCTTAACTTATAGCTTTGGATGTGTCTAGCCACTTATATTTACTTTTGAAATAGTTAATTTTTCTATAATTTAAGTTTTTGTCGTTTTAATTTTATATTTCTTCTAGAGTCTGACTCAGAAGCACGAGATATCTCTCCAGGTCTTCGAGAACAAAATGCTTCGTCGTATTTTCGGACCAGTGCCCGAGGGTGACAGAAAGTGCGGTGCATCTGCACAAAGGCTGAGCTAAGTCCATATTTCAAGAGTTAAACATCGTGTCAGCAATGAAATCAAGAAGATTTCTGTAGGCCGAACGTGCAAAGGACTCCAGGATCATCAGATATATTTTAGATAGTGCTCCCTTCGGTGTCAAACCACTCGGACGTCCCAGGATACGGTAGATAGACAATGTCGAGGCCGACGCGGAAGTCCTTGGAGTAAGGGGACCATGGAGGGAAGCAGCACAAAACAGAGTCCTGGTGGATTGTGATACGGAAGGCTCTGAACCTTCATGGCTTGTAAGCTGGACTAAGTAAGTGCATGAACACCATGAAAATTAATTATTAATCTTATTTTTTTAGAAAGAACATTTTTTTTCTTTTTAAAACCTGTTTATATTTTTACTCTTTTTTATTTAATTTAAATTCCGGGGGTCTGAAGATGTTCTAAGGACCGACAGCATTTGTAATTGTACAGTAAAAATAAAATCAGTATTCAAATATAAACTACTTTATAAAAAAATCGATAAATTTTATATTACTTTTTTCTTATACATAAGTTATAGGTCATGTTAATAAATAAATAAATATTTTTAAAATAAAGCTATTTTTTGTTTAACGTAGTTTATTTTCACAATAATATTTAATATCTCGAGTACTTTCGACCTTCAATATTCAGGCCATTATCAAGAGTGATGTATAAAAAATTAAAATTATTAAGAACAAACCATAGATCAAAATTATATAAATTCAAATAAATAGGTAGGTATAGGTACAATAAATATGAACCTAATTAAAATTAAATACAACAGTCAAAAATTAAAAGAAAGAAAACACAAAATAATATATAATAATTACAATAAATTAATTCATCATCTCATCTAGCTTCCCCCCTGCTCATTGCTCCTCTCCGCAATCTACCATAACCCAATCCCCTTAATTTTGGTTTTATTCTTTGTCATTTTGTTGTTATTATTGTTATTTGTCTTTTTGTGTTGACTCAATAATTTTATTTGTGCTTTAAATATTTTATTTTATTTTATTTATTTTTTGACCCTAAGATGTTTGAATTAATTTATTGTAATTATTATATATTATTTTATGTTTTCTTTCTTTTAATTTTTGACTGTTGTATTTAATTTTAATTAGGTTCATATTTATTGTACCTATACCTACCTATTTATTTGAATTTATATAATTTTGATCTATGGTTTGTTCTTAATAATTTTAATTTTTTATACATCACTCTTGATAATGGCCTGAATATTGAAGGTCGAAAGTACTCGAGATATTAAATATTATTGTGAAAATAAACTACGTTAAACAAAAAATTGCTTTATTTTAAAAAAATGAATTTTCACTGTGTGAATACACAAACCCTACAAAATCTAAATAAATATTTAATTAATCTAAAAAATAACATGTTTTTAATTGCTTACAAAAATAAATAATCCACTCTCATTTTTGTAATTAAAAAAAAGACAAAAAACTAAATCTAATTTTGAATATTGTGTACATTTTTCAATTTTTTTTTATTGAATTATCAAATAGTTATCGTTCGATCGAGATATAAATTACCATGAGCTACCGTGACCACAGAGTCGTCCGCTGGTAAATTAAACAAAAAATGTTTAAAAAAAACGAACCCGACACCATCGATTACAAGCATGATGGTCCGCCATACATTATCCCGATTAAGAAGTTAACATTATCAGATGGGATCTGTGTTCATTTGCATTTGTATTACTTGATGCTTCAATTTGTGTAATTTAATGGCTGCTCCAAGCTAACGGCCAACTTGGGCGCGTTCTTTTACTCGGTAACTAATCGTGGCGATTATTTGTTGTCATGAAATTATTTTATACTACGAAAGATGCCTCTGGAGGAAATGAAAGAAGTATGTAAGGACAGAAAGAAATGGCGGTTGATCTGTAATGTTGGCGGCTAGGGTTTATTAAATTGGAATTTGTTTTCGGTTTTAGTTTTGATGTCCATAGATATTATTATTTATTGATTTAAAAAATGTAATTTGTCGTGTATGTTCCTTGACTTATCGGTTGGTATGCGGCTGACCACCCATGCTGTAAAAATGGTTCACTTTGCCAATGTCACCCCTGTCTCAGGGAAGGACGGCAAGAGTTCCAGAGTCTATGTCCATTTGAGATTTGGTTTTTATGTTGTAGGTTCACATGCGGCGTGTCAAGCGCAAACTTGTACGTGTCTGGTTGTGAAAATGCATGTAATGTGAATCTCCAATGTAACATATCTTTGCAACTTAGATGTGATTACATTAGAGATTAGAAAGATGCGATCTTTTTGGTTGTAATGTAAAATAAATTATTGTTTTACATGTTTCCCTTTTTGGTAGTTTTTAATCTGTAATGTTGGCGGCCTACTCTTAATCTTTCATGATTTTTAATTTCATGTTATTGACATACCTACTGACTTTTTTTGTATAGATTTCTTTTTAAGGTTGTGCTGTTTTGTTGCAGGGCTTATTTTCATTTGAGGAGGATATTTTAATTTTACACACGTAGCATTTGTAAGCGCGAATTTACATGTGCCTGTTTGTGAGCATAAATTTTAAATGTTAAAATATCTTTGAAACTAAGATTTGTAGATTATTATGATAGGACAAACGTAAAGTAACCGATGACAATTATTTTTATTTAATAATTACATGACAAAAGAGCGCCGTTTTTGTGTGTGTCACGCCTCAAGGGCCCTCCTAATAGTTTGTTTTGTAAAGATGCGTCTTTAGTGCTCCTTTAAAGACACCAACAGTTTTGCCTTCCTCACATAAGGTGGTAGTCTGTTCCACTTCATTGGTCCCGCAAACCGGAAATCACGACCCCCAAAATTACTGAGTGTCTGACGGTACAGCTGGGCTATGCCAACCACCCCACACCCCGCAGATCTGAGCGTCTGGCGCCTCAAATCTATCTCAACGGGTGAGAACATGTCAGACAGATATGAAAGAGCCGCACCATTTACAGCTTTGTAGACCATCAGACAAACACGGTAGACGAACTCCGGAAAACGAAGCCATTGCAGACTTAAGTCTCTTTGCAATCACGTATTGGCCCTTGTTTGTCCTTGTGTAAAGCAGCCATTATATCAAACGTATTTAAACTTTGAGAAAAAAAATCATATTTTAGTAAATTTTGCAATCCAATCATGCAAATATATTTATATACCTACGAGTAGTATATTGGCACATGCGGCAATGTCAAATATCGTACAATAGAAATTCCTCTTGGATATTTATCGCATCGATTTGAATTTGAATAGCATTACAAGGCTCTACTAAATTATTGATACCTATTGTAATACGAATCGTCTTCGTTTTTCAAGCGGCGTAAATGTTGCTTTTTTATCATAAATTATTTTGAGAAATACCATGTTCTACTTGCAGTTTTTTTTATTTTCCGATCTTTCGCTTCTACGAGCGGTAAGCATTAACAAGGCTGATTTTCAAAGCAACGTTGTGGCTTGTTCATTTTTTAACACAAATTATTTTGAGTAATACCATGTTCTACTCGCAATTTTTTATCTTCCGTTGTTTCGCTTCCATGAGCGGAAAACATTTTCAAGACTGATTATTCAACAGACGTGCTAGCCTGCGTGTCCGATTACCACTGGTAACGTTTTTTTGTTTGAATGTAAAAATTTGAATGGAAAAATTGAAATTTTAACTGATTTTTTTAGTATGGGTACCTTCAAAGAGCACTATCATTTGAAAATATATGAGGACATTTAGAGGAAGTTTGCCCACTCTATCTGTGAAATAAAAAGATTCCATCTTTGTAAGGATTCATCAATTGATAATGATTTACTGATAAAAAAAGGTTTTGTTTGAGAATCGGCGCTTTCTATAGCGATGACTTAGCTCGCAGAGGGCTCTTGAGGTGTGATTCACGCAATAACAGCGCTCACCAAAGAAATCATCCTAATATTATTATTATTAAAATAGGGATAGTTATGTCCGGTAGATAGTTGGATACCATTTTCTGAGCTAGAAGTTTTGGATTTTATTACGAATGTGACAAAAGAAATGGGAACCGTCGAACTTTTATAATTCTAGTAAAAAACAATGAACCTTTAAGTAACTGATTTATTTGAAACCAAGGTCATTTATATTTAGATTTTGAAAAACTTCTCGTGGATAAAAATATGTAGATACACGAAATCTGCTTTAGTTAGTAGGGCTGCCAAATCAAAAATTGAAAATACCGGATATTTGAAGAAAATCTCAGACTTTGTGGGTGAAAATTATAAAATATATAGTGCTCACAAAAGTATGTTTTGCTCTTAATGCGTTGATAGAAGGCTGATTCTGACCCTACAGTGGTAAACAGAGTATGGTGATGATGAAACAGTTGACTTTTGTCTTTCTATCTAATATATAAAATCAAACGGATGTATGTATGTTTGTCGTTGACTCCTAAACTATTAAACCGATTGCTATGAAACTTACTTGAGTTATTGTGCACATGATTACTTAGTCTTCTGTATAAAAAAAACTGGAGTAAAAAAGAAAATGAGAGCAGAAATATGCTTAAACTATTTTCCCCTTATGACAGGGATTTTTTTAGACTAAAAAAAGTGTGCAAAGACACAACACAGTAGAGACACATCTGCAGAGATAGGTACTGGTCATCCCGAATAGAATTGCGGTATGATACAGAACGACGGGTAAGACGGTGACAGGGTACAGCTAGTTATGTTATAATTTAGAATATTTTATTATTTTATTAAATATTGCCGGTACTTTTTTTGGGGTTTGCTATGAACACCGAAACGGAAAATCATTTCTGACACATTCGGTGGGATTTGAACCCGAGCTCATGGCATGGAATGCAAGCACTCTACCAACTGAGCTATCGACAGGACAGTAACTCGTCAATATACGTTGCCTTCTATGTAGAAATCCTATTGTTGTATCTGATAATACCGGGTGTGAGTCAACCCTGGTTTTAACGAGAAGTCGTAGCTAGTTAGACTGGTCGTTAATCGCCTCCTCGTCGGTCTTTATTGGGTGTTATATCAGATGTGCGGAATGCTGTAGACGCCGGGACCACGCAGAACACATCTCGTATGCAGATTCTCTAAGTAGCTTTATGTTGGCCGTAACAGGATGTGCGCTCCTCCAACCAACAGGTGGAATATCCTCTTCTTCTTTCTGTGCTTCAGTCAAGAATTGCGATCATGCTGGCGATTTGCGCCTTAAAAACTGCAGAGGAAAAGATAAGATGGCCAAGAGGCCGAAAACGGTCAGAACTCATTGTTTGGAAAACTTAAATGTAAAACTGAATAAGTGGCATATTGAGCTAACATGAGTTTTTCAGATAAATGCACTGATCGATTGTCTGGTCGATACCTCATTTGGAAAAGTATTGTATTCTATGCTTAGAGCTCGTGTTCTAATCCCACCGAGGATGTCAGAAATGATTTCCCGTTTCGGTGTTTCTTTTGAGCCCATAATAAAATACCCCAGCTTCAGCTGAAATGAGTGGCATAAGGCCGCCCCTTTTGTCTGTAAAAATAAATAGGTTCCACTCGCCACATGCCACATCTTTGGGGAGTAGACCAAACCGAACCTAGCATCTTTTGATCTTCGTCCGAGGCTATAAACACTGAAAAACAACTGGTTAATTATTATTAATTTACCATTTAAATTCGACTGCTATTCGGTAAAACAATATGGTTAATAAATGGCATTTTAAATCCGCATCGGATGACAAGACTGGTGTAATTTATTCATTGGAATTGTCAATGCAACGATAGATTAAAAAAAACTAAGAGATTTATTTGCACCCAGATAGCTTCCTGATAAGGAAAATAAAAAAAAAATACTAAAAATATATAAAAACACCTGCACCAAAAAAAATATGAAAATGAGATGATATAAGATGGATGGACTGTGTTAACGCAGATGCAGGCAAATCAAAGATATGTAGCTGGAGAGAAAAAGCAATGGACAGGCGGGAGTCTAAAATAATCCTGGATTCAGCCAAGTACCACCTAGGGCTGTTGAGCTTATAATGATATCGCTAGGATGGTCGAGAGAATAAGTCGTTGGCACTCAAATTTGCGTTATTGACACTAACGCCGGTTCGAAATAACATAAACCCTGCAACTTTTGCCAAAAGTGAACCATTTTTTAAAGTAATTGGGGTCAGCCTCATACCAACCTATAAGTCAAGGAACTTACTTATGGGTTGAATTCCCCTTGAACGAATCCAAATGAAAAAAGTTTATTAATATATTTTTTGACGTTTAAAATGAATTCCAAAACTACCAGTAAATTATTTTCATGTTGCTACGATTAACTTGGGTTCAATTTAATGAAATATGGATTAAATTTATTTCTAGATTTGCTCATATTTGGTTCACAGTTAAACTTTTGTACTATCTCGCTCAACGTTCAGGTACTAATCCGCCTTCAAAGCATCGCCATCTCTATTTATAGGTAAATAACGGCTACTCTAGCATACACCAGACCATGCGAAAATATTTCTGATTAGAAGCTTCGAGCGAACACTAGTACAACCATTCAAATACCTACTAAGACACACTCACACAAGTAAGTAAAACACACACAGACACGCAATCATAAGTAAACATACACAGACATACAATCGTACATTCGTAACACTATGTTTTAATTTTACAGTATATTTTAATTTATAAAAAAGAACCTTTTAACACTGATTAAATTAAATTTTCAACACCTGTGAAAATCCTTGTATTCGCACATATTTCACACAGATTTGCTTATCTTCACTGTGGATCTTGATTTATAATTGCTCAAGTTTATAGCTCAATTTTAAAGCAGTAAAGCGATCTTTAATCGGCCTAGAGATATATAGAACTGGATTTTAACAGTGCTATTCTCAAACAGCAAAGCCATGGCTCATCGGTAGCCTGCAATAAATTGTTCATACAAAAATCGATGATCCGTAGATCAGCTACACTTAAATGTTTTGAGAATAGAATTGTAAGTATACAACATTTACATTCACTCTCTATACTTTACCATGGCGTAAATAAAAAAATGTATATAAAATACGACAGCACTCCTAATGAGTGATTTAGTTTTCATACATTTTTTATTTACAAAATCGAAATAACGACAAGGTATTTTGATTATACCAGCCCCCTCGGGAGCTGGAAGTTGTTGACATAGGATGCCTCCATACCTGTAAAAATAAATAAGTTCCACTCGCCACAAGAGTCTCCTTCGGGGACCATTCGGTAAGAAGTTGAACAACATGTGCAGTATAGTTGCATCGCTTTTTGGTTTTGGTTTTATCTATAAGCGAAAAGCATGCAAGAAAAAGAGGTAAGGTACGACCAAGAAAAGTATGAAGTGATCAGATTGAGGAGATTGCGAAAGAATGAGATATACAAAATAAACGTAAAAGAAGAAAATACATTAAAAAAGGTAATGGATATGAATGAATAGAAAAAAACATGTAAGGATAGTCAGAAATGGAGGAAGCTCTGCAGAGGCTCTGGCCACCCCTAGCGGAATGGTGACAGAGTTACAGTTACAGAGTTTCATGCACATGTATGTGCACTAGCACAGATTTGAACAAATAATTAATCAATATCTGGTCTTTCAGGAACTGGGAGAATTCGTATGGTTGCCTACCCGTGCTTTAAATGCTGTGCACGTCCCTGATGTAAGCCGATTCAAATAATTGCTTACCCACAATCTTGATGTAGTAAAATTCTCAAAGGGATTGTTAAAAATGACATGTCATGCGTGAACATCTTTTAAAAAATGTGTTGAAATTTAAGCTTTTTTGTTTAGGAATGCTAGAACATGTGCGTCCTTGGTTGGGGAGCAAAATAATAAATAAGATATATTGACAGGACCGGACTGGCTGAGAGAGGAATGCAGGCGGAACAGGCCCGGGGTGAGGAGGTCGCCGTGAATATATAATGGACTAGTGACTACATGCTGGCCAAAAAATATATTAAGGCATAAATGTGTTGGCCGATGAGCTGTGAATAACAAGAGAAAAAAAATGAAAGAGATCACAGATATAGACGATAACTGTATTTAAAGTAAACGAGATTTATATTTTGTCCATATCAATAATAATTTGTCTATGTACATCTGTATTTTCTTGTCCTACATCGTCTACATCTGCATTTTCTTGTCTTACATCGTCTACATCTGTATTTTCTTGTCTTACATCGTCTACATCTGTATTTCCTTGTCTTAGATAGTCTACATCTGTATTTTCTTGTCCTACATCGTCAACATCTGTTTTTTCTTGTTTAACATGGTCTACATCCGTATTTTCTTGTCTTTTATCGTCTTAATCTGTATTTTATTGCTATACATCATCTACGTCAGTATTTTCTTGTCCTACGATATTTTTATTTTTAAACGAGGTTTCGACACTTTCTTGTTTTTCCAAAAAAATAAATCTTTATTACAAAGATTAATTTTGTAAGCGTTTGAGGTGAATCACACCTCAAAAGCCTTCTGCAAGCTTGGTCGTCACTACAGAAAGTGATAATATCACAAGAAAGATCCAGTTGTCGCTTTAAGGCTGGATGATCTTCTGTTTACCCGTCAGTGATAAATAAATAATAAAAAAAATAACCCAACGATCAAGAACAGCTACAATATAAAGTGTTCTGGAACACACAGTAAGTATTTGAGTAAAGAGTATGGTAAAAATTTCACGCCAGAATCAATGTATTATATCACAAATTACTTCAAATAACGACCTCTTATAAATAGATCGATATTTGATTATTTTTTATGAGAATCCTTTTAGTATGGACATCTTGCACGATCGCTTAGATTTATTCCATCGTCCTAACTTTACGTAGACACTCAACTAGGTACCTTGTAAACATAGAAAAAATGTATCCATCATACAAAAGCGCCTCTAGGCACTGTTTTAGTTTTTTAATATTTTTTACTGTTAACGTGATGGTGGAGAGATTAAGCAATGTTTTATACTTGTGGTACATATTTATTCACTCGTATAAACTCTAAATCCGTGTCTGCTAATTGATGTGACCAATTAATATACTCTTGAATTGCTGACCAAAGAATGCCGCGCATGTTTTTCTGTATCTCTTCATCTGGAAGATTGATTTGAAGAATGCTTTTTTCCTCGTGAAAATGTAAACAATTTTATATGTCTTATTAAAAATATGCTTCATAATGAATGAATTGCCCCATTTATATTCAGCTCCTTGCGGCAGGACAGTCAGCAGAGCAGCTGCAGTGGGCAGGGCATTGGTGTGGCGCAGCTTCATGGCACAAGCTAGCACTCGTGTTACAAAGACTATCATTACTAGGCAGTGGCATAAATAACTATTGTGTGGGTGACAGTGCCAGGACGATGGTGGTCACGGCTCTTAATAATAATAATAATAAATTGACAATATTTTTAGTGCCGTTTTGTGAATTCACTGCAAGGGCACTGCAGAGCCATAGCCCCTCCTGAACAAGCATGTCTTCAATCCTGACTTAAATGCACTTGTACTCTCCACAGCTCTCAGCTCGTGTGGTAAGGCGTTCCACAGCAGAGGGCCAGCAATGCAAAAGGCACGATCTAAATAATTGACCATGTTGCTTCTGCAGGGAACCCTGAATCTATTCACAGCAGTATTGCATGCAGACCTCAGGGTACCCCGCCTACCCTCTACTGTGTCCCCCACACATAGCTCTGAGATATACAGTGGCGCAATGTTCTGCGAGGACTTAAATACAGTTAAGCAGACCTTGTACTCCACCCTCTCCTTTATTTTCAGCCAATGAAGCTGATCCCTGAGTGAGGGTGTGATGTGCTCAGTAATTTTTAAATTACAGATCAAACGTGCCGCAGCATTAAGCACAGATTTAAGTCTGCCCAGCTGTACAAGTGGCAAGCCACTGTATATCCCATTACAGTCTTAACTTAGGTCTTTCCAATCATTCAACTAAACACCTAAGTACCTACCTAGCAACTCGGTTGAGAGACGTCAACACTTTTTCCGCTTTTAAATGAGAAAAAAAGGATAGAAGAATGTAATACAAATAAGGTTATTTTTAAAACGAAAAAAGAAGAATTCAAATGCATTTCTAATTTTAACAGTATATTTAAGACTTTACAATCTGTATAAATTGTATTCGGCATTGCAACATAAAATCTAAAAATAATCGTGAGAAAAGAAACAAACCGTGTCGCTCTTGAACTTTCTTGGGTTAAATTTAAAAATCATTAAATTAAAAAGATTACAATAAATTAATTTGTTTTTAATAATCAATCAACACCAACTAATTACATATATTTTTCATGCCCCTTAATTTACGAAAAAAACATAGCTTTACTAATTGGCAATACGTCAATTTTTGTACGTGATGTATTAGCCTTAAAATTCATAATCTTAGACCCAACTGACTTGTGGAATGCAGAAGAATATAACTCTTATGTACATAGGTATTAAATACGTTTTTTTGTCATTTCTACATTCATTTGGCTCTTTTTTACGTATAAAAATAAAATAATTAACTTCTTTAAATAATTTGATGAGCCTCCTAGGGGTCAGGGTTGAATTTTGAAATCATAGAAATGACACAATACACAGGAAATTTTTGCTTATGCTTTTTTTTAAATGATTTTTCCTAAATTTAACAATAAATTAGGATTATTAGTCAAATTATTATTATTAGTCAAAAAATAAGATTTGTTTACAATAAATATATTGTGAGTTGTTAGGTTTTTGTTATATTTGTCACGGATTTTTTAAATTAAGTAGGATAAGGGAAGTGAGCAATATATCAAATAAAAAGTCAATTTTAATGACCATTTTGTAAAGTGAACTGTCTTATTAAAGGTTTTGAAAGATAAAATTTATGATGTTTTGTCATGTGATATGAATTTAAAGAAAAAACGCTTTTAACGCTTTCGTCCTTGATTGCCACTTAAAAAAGGTGTCTCTTGAAAATGTTGGCTACGATGTCAACGACACATCGAAAAAAAGATAAGTCTACGTCAAATTTTTGATAGGTTAATGTATTCAATGCTACGAACTTGGTTGTCGCTGTAGAAAGCTCCAATTCTCAAAAGAGATCCAATTCCTGTAAGGCTGGTGGCCGGTCTTTGGTAAATATATTAGAATTTTTCAACTTTGCGAAGAGCATAATAAGTACATATTTGAAAATAGATACGGTATTTGTTGTGCTCCACCGGGATTAGAACCCATGAACTTCCATTAGTGAATCCGAAACGCTAACCACCAGACTGTGGACTAGATAAAAATGATGATGTTGGTTTAACATACAATTTGGTGCCTAAAAGTCTAACTAAAATGACGTGAAAATAGCATTATTTCTTATGAATCTCTTCCTCAATCGTAATGCTAGTTTTTATGTAAATCTTTAGTCTAAGTGGTTTTTCTTAATCCCAGTTTAAGGCCGAACAAATTATCAACGAATAAAAAAATTAACATAGTAGAATGACAAACTTTCTTCTTCTTCTTCTCTTCATCGCCTGAGACTGTGGAGGGATGGTAGTAGCTGGATGGAACCAGCCGAGACTCTCCCACCTGGCAACCAGCTGCCATACAATACCTGGAGATCTCTCAACAGACTCAGGACTGGGGTGACAAGGTGCAGGACAAACCTTCAGAGGTGGGGCCTGCTGGACCGTGGACAGGACACCCTGTGCGACTGTGGGGATGTCCAGGACTCGGCGCATATGTTGGTGTGCCCCTTAATTGGTGAAAGATGCACACTGACGGACCTGTTTCACGGAAACGACAATGCAGTGGCTGCCGCTAGTCACTGGAGATACCTCGCATAGGTGGTTTTGGACACGTTAAGTAAGTAAGTTCTCTTCATCTAAGCACACATTCAATCTTTTTATCTTTACAAGCTTGTCAGAAGTCTGTTCCACTCTATTTTTCTCTATGCTGCTGAGACATGAACCACAACAGCAGCAGAAACGAGAAAAATAGACGCTTTCGAAATGTGGTGCTGGAGGCGCATGCCCCGAATTCCATGGACAGCTAGACGCAACAACGAGTCCATTCGTCAGGAGCTACGTTTGGAAAGCTTGACTCTGGACAATATACGCTGTATTCTTCAGTTCTTCGGACACGTTGTCCGTGGCAATGACGATAGCCTGGAATGACTGGTTGTGATCGGTGGATTGGAGGAGAAGAGAGGAAGTGGAAGATCCCCCAAACGATGATCCGATCAAGTGGAGCCAGCAGCAGGCACCTCCGTGGTTGTAGCGCTGCGGACAGCGCAGTCAAGAGGCATCTGGAGAAGAGTTGTTGCTTTCGCGTGGGTCACAATCTTCAGAAATGAGGAACCAGATAAAACAGCAAAAAATATGTTATTACCTGTTTCTGACCACGCAAAATAGGTTGGAGAATTGCGTGCCTCCCTACAAATTTATTTAATAAAAAATGAAAAAATGTGACTCGTTATCTATTTTATTCTATTTTCTATTTCAAAAAAACATGATTGCCTTTTTTTGTGTATGTTCCTTGTTGTTGTTTATTTTCCTTTTTTGTTGTGTATGTTCCTTGACTTATAAGTTGGTATGCGGCTGACCACCCATGCTGTAGAAAATGGTGCCCCTATGTCACCCCTGTTTTCAGGGAAAGTCGGCACGAGTTGCAGGGTGTATGTCCATGTGAGATTCGGATTTTTATATTGTAGGACCACATGCGGCATTAAGCGCGAACTTGTGCATGTCTATTTGTGAAAGTGCATATAATGTGAATCTTTAATGTTACATATATTTTGCAACTTAGATTAGATTATTCCCTTTTTCTTCTCATTGTTTCTACACTTACATCTCTAGTATATGTTGTTCATTATGTAAGATAATTTATTACCGTTTTCTGATCTTGAGTTGGTCGGTTGACAAGTCTGTTTATAACGACAATTAAAACTTGATTTCGTCGAATTACGAGCGAGTATGTTATCAAAGAGCAGATAATATTCAACGACTTTAACCTGTGACCCGGCACAAGGATCTTTCAATATAAAATTACCTTAGTACGCGAGCGATTCGGTGTACGAGACATTCAACGGAAAATATTTTCATACGTCATTAAATTATGGGTACCTACTTAAAAGCAACGAATAATCAATAATGTAACATGCAATTATAAATTAATCTTTGTATACATGACTATAAAGAAAATAAATAATTATTTATTTAAGCAGTGTTTTGTTTCCACGTTTTTTGTATTGATTATAAATTACGAACGCTTGACGAATAGGTTGGTATGTGGCTGACCCTCTTATGCTGTAAAAACTTGGTTCAGTTTTGCTAATGCCAGCCCTAGTTTCAGTGAAAAGCCACAGGAGTTGCAAGGTTATCTAACAGATCAAAGAATAACTGCGGCTATGTTCATTTGAGGTTTATCTTATTTCATAGGATTTATTAAGTACACATGCAGTATTTGCAAGAATGAACTTACACGTGTTTACTTATGGGTGTGAATAAAATATGAGCCTTAATTGGCAGTATATTTTTGCAATTTAGATTGAATATATCGCCACATTTAAGGAAAAATTGAATAACTGCTGATTCACTTATTTGAGAAATCGTGGATAAAACATTTTATTGTATGTAATTTCTCATAGCCAGTGAAATAATTATAAGGAAATACTCATGAAAAACTTTTATACTAAAGGCTTTTCACACTTTTGTAGTGTTAGCTCTCGTAGAAAATAGGGAAAAAGGTGCATTTATCTGAGAAACCCACGTCAGCTTCATATGGCACTTATACAGTTTTAACTTTAATGTCTCACTATTATAGATAAACAACAGTGGATTAAAGAACTGTTGATTTCTTCTTCGTTAAAATAGATTCGTACAGATTCTGACTAAACCTGAGGTATCACCACATCTAAAAACACTAATGTATCTGAAATGTTTTTTTTAATCTATTTAAATTTTACTCCAGCAAGGCTTACTGTACAGATGTGCCGGCATTTTCCCCATTAGTGAGATTAGCGGAATAGCCGACTTATAATCCTATTTGCTGTTTTTTTTGCGTGCTAAAATTTCCATGAACAGATGACACGTGAGGAATTTGTAGGGAACAATTGAAGTACATTTAACTAAGCTACACATATAGTGTAACTTCTTGCCGCGTTATCCCCGAAGGGGTCGCTTGTGGCGAGTTGAACCTATTTATTTTTACAGGTAAGGGGGCCGGCCTTACGCCAACCACTTCAGTTGAAGTGGAGGTTTCCCAGCTCCCGAGAGTGCTGGTACTCATTTCTTGTGAAGGCTGAGTAAACCTTGCCGGTATTTTATTTTGGGTTTTTGAAATAATCACCGAAACGGGAAATCATTTCTGACACCATCGCGTCGGTGGGATTCGAACCCGAGCTTTCGGCATGGAATGCAAGCACTCTACCACCTGAGCTATCGACCGGACTTAAAAAGAGCATAACAAATATTAATAATTTTATGTGAAATTATTTTATTGTTGGTACAAATTCATTAAAAAAAAACGAAGTGTTAACAATGATTCTAACTTATTTTTTATTTTATCATCGCTACACATAAAGCTACACCATAGTTACACTATATGTGTAGCTTAGTTGCGTAGGCATTATTATGTTATATAAAAAGCTCATACTTGAATGGTTGATTAAAAATTTAACTAAGTACCATAGTGATCAAACTGAGTAAAGAGGAAAACGTTTATGAGAAGGTTAGAAATATTCATCATTTTTTGGTAAAAAAATCAACGGGATAACTTTTTTATGTGGCTCACACGACGCTGTCATCTTCGCTGTACAATTTGGTAAAAACTGTCGTTGGCCGTGCGTGATATTTAGTGACAAATTCTAACTTGCAGTGTTTAAATTCAGATTCCAACACGTTAAAAGATAGTTTAGTGGTTTAGACATATTTTAGTTATTTACTTTGACCCCGAGTATAAAACAATACGCCTCAATTGTGTAAATCGAAAGTGCATGGAATATACGACGGGACTCCTTGAGAGTGATTCAGTTTTCATATCTATTTTTTTTCGATTTACGAAATCGGGGCGAGTTTACGTAATGTTTTATACTAATGGCACTTGTCCTGATATATAACCTAATTGCATAGTGCTTTGGATAAAATTTATTATTTTGGTACTTAGTGCCTTATTTAAATCAAGTATTCACTTTATTTAAGTGTATGCTTTATAAAACTTAAAAGATCAACTTAAAACATTAAATCGAAAATGAAATATAACGCTTCAATAATGCTATGAACACAAAAATGACTAGATGGGAATGGAATGATGGTGAAAAAATTAACCAGTCTGATATAAAAATGTATTCTTAGAGAAAATATTCTATCATGCACTTATCATGCTACAAAATACCTTAACATTGTTATTAATTCTCAAACTCCAGATTCTCGATATTCGAGAATCTGCAGATAAAAGTCACTGCCTTTGAAATACGGAGGGACCGTCGCGTCGGACGCTAAACATCTCGTGAATGCATCGAGTCGAAAATGCAGAGGGAAAGAACCTCGAGAAATATTGTGTCCTACACATCATACAGGAAATAATTAAGTGATAAAGGGATCCAGGTCGAAGGAGAACATCGTGGTTAAAGAACTTGAGACAGGGGTTGGGTAGAATCTGAAAGATAACGAAGAAGATCCCTTTTTCGTGCAGCAGCAGCAAAGGTGCAAGAACACAGCTTTTATGGTGGGCAATCTTTACTGAAGAAGTACAAAAAAAGAACGAAAAGAATGAGAAGAATGTGGAAGGTGCGATAGGAAGAATTGCAAGAAACAAGCAGGTGAGAATGCTGGTGCACAACGGTATATTTCTACCGAAATTTATGAAGTGAAGCATGGACTATGAGAAATCAAATGGTGAAAATAAACACTTTTTAAATATGTCAAAAAAGACTGAGATAGCGTTAGGAAAGAATATGCAAAAGAGAAATGTAAGTTTAAAAGTTGAGATACAAAAGATTGTGATGGTTTGGGCATGTAGAAATATTGGATGATGAAATGTCCTGATTTCCTATTGATACTCCATCCAATTGTAAGATCCAGCATATTCATATCCAAGATTTGTAAACAAAAGTTCAGAGGGCTTATTTCCATCGACCACAAAAGCATACGGGTCTTCCCCTCGTCGAGCGATTTCTTTAGACAATGTCTTTACAACCAGCTTCGCATAACCCTTCTGCTTGTATTCATCTCTGGTTTGTAAGACTGCTAGATCTCCATACTCATACTGCATGGCCCAGGAGAGCAATTTGTCGTCTGCTTTTGAGTACACCCCATAGCCGTAGTTGAGGTTGAGGATATCTGTCAAATATTGCTCTGAACCTTCGAAATTGTGGGGCCAAAGATCGTTGATAACGGCGACGTCAGACAATTTTAACTTGTCGATGTATACATCGGGAGGACATCTGAAATATATGAAGAGCACTCGTAAGTTGAAGGCATCGAAATGCCAAGACTACAATTTATAAAACGGCAGTAGGTACCTACTTCGATCAGCTCATGCTATAATCAAAATAAATTTTCCAGAAGAAAGAAATGACTTACGTTTAAGGGTTTGTGAAATGGTTTATTATATCTGCTCTCTGAGGCGTTCTTCTGTTGCCTTGATAATGGTGTGATAGTATGCAGAAAGCGCTCGAAATAATAAACCAACTCGTGAAGAAAAAACTGCTTAAATTTTTGGAATATTAAAAAAAAAAACTGTTTTTCGACATAGAGCCAACAAGTTTGACAATATTTTGACAAATATTGACAGTCCCACCCTGTTAGGGAGCTTTAATTTTTGTGTGCCGGAAGACTACGGCTTGGGAAGATGGCATGATTCGTGCACCGATTTCCCATACCGATGTGATGTCGCAATATGCTTTAACTCGGAGTATAACTCTTGTAGGCTCCTCTCACAAAGATATATGTTTAACTAATTTTGAATATTTTAAGATCTCTTCAAAGAGGTCCTCCAAGCTTGTTAACGACTATATTGTTGACTTCTATAATCTAAAATCTAAGTTACAAGGATATATTGACATTCAAAGCTCATATCAAATGCATGCCCACAAACAAAAACTTGTAAGTTCGCACTTACAAATGCTAAATGTGTACTTACAAATTAAAATCCAAACCGCAAATGAACACAAACCCTGCAACTTTTGCTGACCTTCCCTGGAACAGGGGTGACATTGGCAAAGTGAACCATTTTTACAGTATGGGTGGTCATACCAACCCTCAAGCCTCATACCAACCTATAAGTCTCCTGCTCCTTTTATTTGTATAACTGCTTTCTAGATGACTTCAGAGAAATTGATCTATAAAACGTGTTTAGAAAGATATCGAAGGCCCATCATTTGCAAGCGTCTTTGGGATGACCAAGAGTCATGAAAAGGCGCTATAAAAACCGTATTATTTTCTTTGCAACTGTCATTATAGATGGATTTTAGGCTTACGTGATATCATAGGAAAGTGCCATCTCCATAGGAACTCTGTAATAATGGGTGGGTAGGTCATCATGCACCGTGAATCCCACCTCTTTGACTATGTCCTTGAACCAACTAGCGTGTTCTGTGGGAATGCCCCAGACAGGCTTCAGTTCCCAACTGATCCTCTTCGTGTTTAGGATTGCATTCGTCAATGCAGTAACGTCATCCTTGAATGTGTAAACTGTCATGTATAGGGTCTTGTTTCCCTGTGAACAAACAATCAAGTCACCTATCAAATTAACAGTCAATTAATGACCAAAGAAAATATGACTGATGCTAGAGGAAATAATTATCTTGATTTTAAGAAATGCTCTAGTCAGAGCAGTCAGTTCGTCCTTGAACGTGTAGATTGTCATTGTATCGATTTACGAGACCCTTATGGTGCTCACTTATTAGGTTATCAATGGTTAATTAGACAGCCCCATCGTATTGGAGTGTTTCAGGTTACTTGTACCCAACTATTACAATCGGGCGCGAGGTCATAATCTATTTCATGTACCAATGAGCCGCACCGATATCTTGGCACAGTATCCTTTAACTCGGAGTATTTAAGTCAAAGATTTGTATATTTTAATGTAATTTAGATACCTTTAAAATTATAGTGATAGGGTTCCTCTCAGATTATTGATGGCTGTGAGGGTGTACTGTTATTCCGGGTAATCTGTTTTGCAATCTAAAAAAATCAAACTTTTTACCACTTTTCCAAAGGTAACCAATCCCTCTTCAATATTTCCATTCGGGCACAGGATGTAGAAGGAATGAGCACCAGGTTCCTTGACATTCCACGCCAGCCGCATCCTTATCCAGTTGTACATGAGGATTCCTCTCGGAAAGCCATTGATGAGGATCTGCTCCAGTCTTGGCCACTCTTTGAGGTGAATCTCCTCCAGGGGATCTTTGCCGGACACCATCTTGGCACACATTTGCGTCACAAACCACCAAGTTGTAACTTTGAATGATGTATTTTTTGTGACAAACGGTGTCACACAATTCTCAATGTTCAAGTTTACAATTGATAAGTGAGAGCGCCTAATGAATGTATGTAGTTGTGAAAACAAAAAGTGGCGATTCTATTAATAAATTCTAGCTGTATCTATAATCTAACTTGCGAAGATATTTTGAAATTAGAGCCTTATATTTAAACTTTTAAGAGTTTGTGTATTCACACAGTGAAAATTATTTTTTAAGAGGAATTATAAGAATTTAAAAAAAACACAGAGTTTTATTTTCACAAATTATTTCACAATATTCCACTGTACTAACACAGACAAATAATGTAATGTATAGATTACTTCCAATGCATCTAAATGGGAAGCAATTTGTACGACTAAGTAAGTTTTGTTATTAATTCAGTCATTTCTATATTTCAGTTTAAAACATACTTGCTAAATTCCTCAAAAGGATAAAATACAAAGTAATGGTCAAAAAAGAAAGTTAATTTGTGATACAAATTTGTGAAAAAAAAAGTACGTGTCTGTTGTTTTGTATATGTTCTGTTCTGGCGTGGCCATTCATTTGTGGGTTTATTTTTTATTTAAATTATGAAAAGACAAATTTGAACAAATAAGAAAAGCCATGTTGTGTTGGTCGCGCTGTAAGTTATTTAATTAGTGTATCAAAACACGTGCTCCAGTGTTAATAATGATGATTACTATTTCAAAATATATCCACTGGCATATTATACACTTCTCTATATAGATAAGTCAATCGGCGTAGTTAGTTTATACGTCTTTGTGAACTAATCTAATCTAGTTGGTTATTCAATAAACAACACCTTTAACTTTTATTTAAACACTGTTTTTATTTCACAAATATAATATATTTAAAAATTAAATTTTAGATTCAACTACAAACGTTTTCGACTATTCAGTCATCATCAGGTAAGTTAAAGGTGTTGTTTATTGAATAACCAACTAAAAAACATGAATTTTCACAGTGTTAATACACAAACCATAAAAAATATAATCTAATCTAGGTTGCAAAGATATGTTACATTGGAGATTCACATTACATGCATTTTCACAACCAGACACGTACAAGTTCGCGCTTGCACATGCCGCATGTGAACCTACAATATAAAAACCAAATCTCAAATGGACATACACCCTGCAACTCTTGCCGTCCTTCCCTGAAACAGGGGTGACATTGGCAAAGTGAACCATTTTTACAGCATGGGTGGTCAGCCGCATACCAACCTATAAGTCAAGGGACATACACGACTAATTTCATTTTTTAAATCAATAAATAATATCTATAAATGATGTAGAATTATTACAGAAAGAAATAAAAAAATAGTTTGTCTTCACGAGTTGAGTAAATTATCTCGAGCGCTTTCGGAGTGTTAAGATACCATTTTCAAGAAAAGAACTGACAAAAAAATAATAGATAGATAGATAAAAACTACTGGAGAAAGTTTTAGGGAGCGGGGCTATGACGCGGTGAGGGAAGGGGAAATTAATAAGGTGAGGCTGCAAATGGGCTGCAAGGATTGTGCAATGTGCATCTATAATATTGACATTTGTTTGATATTTTCTGTAGTTTTCCAAAAAACATGAGTTAATGATTCATACTAGTAAATAATTTTTAATGGTTATTTTTTAATGTTAATTTTTAAGGTTATTTTTTTAATGGGATTTCTTAAACTTTTTAGGGTTTGTGTATTCACACAGTGAAAATTAATTTTTAATTTATAATATTTTATTTTTTCAAAAACGTAGTTTTATTTTCACAATAATTAATTTTATTTGCCTTGAGTACTTTCGACCTTCGAGTTTCAGGACTCTTGATAATGACCTGAAACTTGAATGTCGAAAGTACTCGAGGCAAATAAAATTAATTATTGTGAAAATAAAACTACGTTTTTGAAAAAAAAAAAAATATTATACATTAATATGATTTCTCTTTTATACACCACATCCATGCATGATGTATATATATATATTTTTTTTACTTATTTATGAAAAAAAAAAATTGTAGATGTCACCAACTAAGTAAATTAGAAAAATAGTTAGCACTAATTATTATTAAAACAATTATTATCTATGTTATGAAAACTAAGTGATTTAAAGAAAAACTTAGATACCTGCTAACAGCTGTCATTTGAGATAAAAGGATTAAATACATAACAGTACATAAATGACGAAAAATCATTATGATATTTTATTACTATTTTCAGAAACTTTTTAAAAATATAATACAAGTGAATTAGACTGCCATCTATGTTTTAGTATTTAAAACTTGATAATCAATAAAAATAAATGCAAGTACCTACATAATTAAAAATGCCAGTTTCATTATTGCGAAAATATAAAAATGAAATAAATCGGATAGTCCATTATTTGCTTTTTTCTGAAAACAATAAGATTTAAAAAAAGTTAATTTTCAAAGTTAAAATATATTTTTACAATTTTTGAGATACTTATCTCATTTTGTATGAAAACTAAGTTTTCCGAAATGTCTAATAGATGGCAATATCCTTTACATGTATTTTTTTTATTCGACCTTAATATTTTTTTATTTACCTAAATTTTGTAACTTAAATTTTTAGCTATCATCTTTTTTATCAGAGTTCAAATCAATTTCATTTTTAACTGACTCCTTTATCTTATCAAAAGATATATCATTCAATCTTACAAAACCTAGACTTTTAAACAATTCTTGTGACACTTTGTTACATCTCATGATGAAGGTGTGGACATCAATTCCATCCTCAGCCATCTTCTTGCAGAGAGCCATAGTCAGGATCCTAGCATAGCCTTTCCTCTTGTGCTCGTCCGCCGTTTGAAGAACTCCTAATCCGTGAAGTTGGTTGATGAGAATCCAGCAACAAATAGAGTCGTCTGTTTTGGAGTATAGTCCAAGGCCACCGTTCATTTTGATGGTTTGTCTTATGAAGTCTTCAGAACCGGGATATTTGTGTGGCCATAGTGAATCAATGGTTATGATGTCTTCATCCCTTAGGTCTGAAATGTAGACTTCTGGAGGGCATCTGAAATGTATCCAAAAAATACTTTATGCGTTATATTGCAGTTAAAAACATTCCTGATGATTTTCTCAAATACTAAAAAGCAAAATAATGGTCGAAAATGAAAGAAGACGAATTAGGGATAGGATAGTGTCTTTGGTTGTCATTGCAACTGATTACCTGACATCAGGAAGGTGTGAAAAAAAAACATTGGCGACAAAAAGTAAAATAAAGAGTCAAATACATGGATTCTGTAAAATTAACCAGGTTTTGATTAATATCAAAGGATTATAACTGCCTTTTTCCAATAGGTACCAACAGATTTTTTTTTAATTAAAAAGGCTGGTTCTCATTTCTTGTGAAGGCTGAGGAAACATTGTTGGTATTTTATTATGAGTTTGAAATAAACACTGAAACGCGATATTATTTCTGATACCCTTGGTGTGGATTGAGCCCTATAGCTATCTGGCATGGAATGCAAGCATTCTACCAACTTAGCTATTGAGCGGAGCACAAGATTAATGACCTCTTATGACAAGATTTATTTCAATGGAACAGAAAAACATAGTTCAGTATCTACACGATTTTACTATAAAATTCATTTCTATGGTTGGTACCTGTGTCAGGGAAGGTCGGCAAAAGTTGTGGGGCCTATGTTCATTTGAGGTTTGGATTTTATTTGTACGTACACATTCAGCATATTTTGTAAGCGCGAACTACACGTGTTGGTTTGTGTGCATACATCTGAGAGCTTTAAATGCACATATCCTTGCAACTTAGATTATAGATTATTATTATAAATATTTTATGGTTTCTACAGTCAAAACCTACAATTCTCTAGAGATTTTCATATTTCACGAAGTCTATATAATAAGATCATGGCGACGAATCCCTTTGAAATGTGAACACAAAATTTTATATGACCTCTTCACTTAACCTATCAATATCTACCTGACATTTTTTTAGAAGTTATAAGCAGTGATCGATACCTTTCTTCATCGATCCATTTTTTTCTACAGTCATGGGCGCGCCTCTGATATGAAGGATTGTAAATTGTGGAAGCGTTGCTTCCGATGTTCACGGAAATGCTTATCATCCAAAAATAGTACTAATCTCTAATACACGAGTAGCACAACTTCTTACCAAGTTCTTATAGAAAAGACCGCACGTGGTAAGTGTAATCCATTTACTTTCACAGGTAAGAGGACCAGTTTTACGCTAACTAAGTACTTCACTTGAAGTGTGAGTTTCCCTACTCACGATTCATGTTCTCATTTCTTGTGAGGGCTAAAGACACCTTGCCAACATTATGGTTTTGGGTTTTACCAAAAAGAGTCATCATTTTTTATAGTTCTAGCCCTCTTGCTTTGAGCGCAAGCGTTCTGCGAACTGAGCTATCGACCAGATATAGTCTACATTTGAAAAAAAAACCTCTTTGTGCTATGGGTTCTTTTGACACATTCTTGAAAGACGGTAACGAGATAGGTTTGATCATACTCACTGAACATCAAACTCCAAGCATTTCTTCTTCGGTATCCAGAAATATCCACTTCCAAGTTGAAACTCTGACTGCAGACCTATTTCCCTGAACGTCTTGTCCACGTGCGGCCAGTGGTCTGCGTGGACTGAGTAAATGAACGGACCAATGGACCAGTTCAGCACCTTCGTTCTTCGAATGCATTCTTTTAATCGCGTGCAAGATTTGTCCATGGTGAATAAGTATATGGTTGATAATGGACCCTGGAAACATTAAATGTATTTTACTGTAATTTGTCCTTCCGCCGTTCCACTAGGAGTGACCGGTGCCTACGCAGATGCTTCTCCACTTTTTTCTGTCCTTGCATATCTATTTTATCTCTTTAACATTCATCACCTTCCTCCTACACACTCTTCTTTTATTCTCACTCTACAGGTCCCATTATTTCGCAATATCAACTATTCGGTCTGTCCATTCCTTCGTCGACCTTCCCCTTCCTTGCTTTCCTCATATAGATTATTTACAGTTCGTCCCCTTAATGCTTGTTTGTCTGATGTTCATCATTAGGTAATTTCACATGAATTTCAAGAATTTTACATAATCGTGGTTTACGTTTTTTTCTTAGCTCAGATTGTGTAAAATAAGATTCTATAATCTATAATCTCTAATCTAAGTTGCAAGGATATATTCATTTAAAGCTCTCAGATGTATGCCCACAAACCAACAAGTGTAGTTCGCGCTTACAAATGCTGAATGTGTACTTACAAATAAAATCCAAACCTCAAATGAACATAAGCCCCACAACTTTTGCCGACCTTCCCTGAAACAGGGGTGACATTGGCAAAGTGAACCATTTTTTACAGTATGGGTGGTCAGCCTCATTCTAATTCTAAAATAAGACAATTTCATTAAAATGTCGTCTTTGAATCAAATGGTAGATAAGCCAAATAAGCGCTGGAGGGACGAGTTGCCTTTCAAAGCCATATAAGCATCATATTTTACTAGGAATGAAAAAAAAAAAAATCCAATTTCGCGCAGGAAAAGAAGTAAAAAATGGCATTTCACCGCAAAAGTATCCAGGAAAAATGTCCCATCATTGCAGGGCTCTCTAGGTCTGTAGAGGCGACAGTAGATGCTGGCATCCTTTGTCTTCCACTGGATATAGTTCTCTAGAAGGTAGTACGCGTATATCCCATACGGCCAGTCCTTCTTGAATATATCACGGAGTTCTGCCCATTCTTCTAAGGGAACTTCTCGAAGTACGTCAGCTTCTTTATCTGACTCATTTTGAACCTCAACGATCTGAAATTAAAAGAAGAAAATAATTTTATCAAATAAGATTAAAACAATCCAAGCTTTGGTGAATGATAAACTGATAACCTACTAATTTTCATTATTGGCAAAGAGTCACATAGGATTGTAAATTGTAAGCAAAAACTGCAATGAGGTCCGCATATGAATTGACGTAGACAAAATTATGTCGTCACGCGGCCGGTTTGTAGCTGTAACCGTAAATTTGTCACCATTCCACTAAATTACTGCCCCTGCAGCAATACCTCTGTAGATTTCTTCTTCCTATCTTTGAACGCTTCATCCAATGGATTCTTATCTATCTTATCTTTCATCTATTTCCTGCTTCTCTTTTTCATTTCACCTTTCTTCTGTATAGAATATGGATTATCGGCATTTCATCATCCATTTTGTAAATTCCAATGATTATGTCGGCATGTTCAAGGGATTCGAACCAATGGTCCGCAAAGGCTATTAAGCGAATATTCAACATATTTTTTATTAAAATTTAATGTTTTTCCCCCTGATTAAATAAAAAAATATATAGATTATCAGGGTTATTCATAGCACATTTGATGCAGAGCTGATCCATGGATCATCGTTTTTTGATGGAAAATTCACGTTAGGTGGCGGTTGAGACATGGATTTGCTGTATGTAAAAAACAGCGTATACTGTAACTGTAACTCTGTCGCCATTCCGCTAGGGGTGGCCAGAGCCTCTGCAGAGTTGCCTCCATTTTTTCCTATCCTTACATACCTCTTTCAATTCATTCATATCCATCACCTTTTTCATGCATTTTCTTCTTTTACGCTCACTTTGTATGAATTTGAAAAAAATACTTACTGGAAAAAATGTATCAAAATCAAAATTTAAATTTAAAAATATATTTGTAACCATACTGCTCCTGAAGATGCCTCAGGAGCGAAAATGTTCGAGCAAAAACAAAAATAATAAAGTTAATTAAAACCATGTTTTACCAATTCAATTTTTTAAATATTTATAAAAACTCTCCTGTTCATCTGTAAATGCACCTTTTCGTAACAAACTATAAAGATAAAAAAAAAAAAAACGAATAATTACTTACATCACGAGTGACTGAAAATGAACCCATTTTATTTAAAAAAAATAATACAAAAAAACTGAACAATATGCGAAGTGCACCTGTCTTACCACCGTCTCACACGAAATAAATAACACAATTAATTTAAAAAAAAACACACACATAGATAAGTACCAGTTTTGTAGATTAGTTAGTAAATTATCATCATTCAGTGTCAACGTTACCTCGATCAGAGTCCCCTAGTATAAAACATTGCGTGAGCTCACCTCGATTGCGTAAATCCAAAAAGTGTATAAAAACTACATCACTCTCCAGGGGAGCCGTCATACATATATTACATTCATTTTCGATTTGCGTTTTCGAGGAGAGAGTTACGCAATGTCTTATACTCGGGGTACAGAGCGTAACAGTTGCTTTTGAAGGTTTATTCAATTTGAATAAAATTCTGTTTAATTATATTGATTCAACCTTGCCTGTTGTGTATTTATGTACCTTTTCTGTGTAATAAATTTGTGAACAGGAATACAAGCACCAATTCATTGTGTTCCTTTTCTTCGAGATGTCGATATACCAAAAAATCAGACCCCTGGAGCACCGCCTTGACCGTACGACCATATCGGCATCGCCGACATACATATTTAGGGATATCGGTACCCTGAGTACGAGTTGCAAAACTTAAGTAAAGTAAAGTTTACGGAATGTATTAAAGAGTACCTAGTTTTCCCCAAAATCTGCCGTTTTTGTTTGTTTGAACTTGATTTTCTTCATCACTGTAACTCTTTTGCTAAGACCATAAAGTGTACCTAAAAAAACAAAATGGCAGATTTTGGGGAAATCACTCTTTAATACCTACATTCCGTAAACTTAACTTTGTTCAAGTTTTGCAACTCGTACTAAGGGTACAGATCTAAAGTCACCATCTTGTAAAACGTCCTTTTTGATAGTTCATTGTGAAGCTAGCTGAATTCCTAAACTTTAAAATGTACCTACCTACCTGCCACCCATACTGAACAAAATGGTCAATTTTGCCGGTCACTCCTGTTTCAGGAAAGGTTGGCAAGAGTACAGGTCTTATGTTCATTTGAGATTGGGTTTTTATGTTGTAAGTCCACATGCGCCATGTGTAAGGGCGAACTTACACGTTTCTGCTCATGGGAATGCATGCAATATGAATGTTAAAAAATATACATTTGCAACTTAGATTATAGATTAGAGATTTGTAGGTAGGTAAGTACATGTTTGCAACATATATATAGATATATATACCTACCTAAGCGTGAACCTTTGATTTCGTCTAGTTATGCAATTGTTGTAAGAATGTCGATGGGAAATAATAAATGTGTTGATTAGATAAGATGATATAAAAAATTACATTGTGAAATATTTGTATACCGAATAAACAGTGATCTTAATTAGTGCAATTCAGATAAAATTTCAGAGATATAAAATAATAAAAATAAAAGATTTCAGAGATATAAAAAACATTTTATCTTCGTACTTACAGAACAAAAATTAACTTGTAAGTGATTAAATAAAAAGTATTTAATAGTCTTCTGCAAAAAGTTAATGAAATGGATAGAATTTATTTTTCTAAAGGAAAATGAAAAAATAACCATATAAATGTATGAACAATTTAAGGCACTGACATCTAGCGATAAAACTGCGAAGCCTTATAATAGTGATCTCATTATTTATGATATTACTATTAAAGCTTTTAAAATTAACCGCTAGATGCCATTCAGGATATTTCGATATAATTAATTATTACGAATTTTCCGATATTATACAGAATATAGACAAAACAGAAAATGAAAAATAACACATGACAAAACAGCACGCGACAAAATATAACATATTGTGTGGGGCTTATCTAAAGGTAGACGTGCCTAGGTAGGCACCTAGGTAGGCACGTCTACCTTTAGATAGGTTTTAGAAGTACGTACTCTAATTGAACAGAGAGTGAGTAGAACAGTGAGCAAGACAAAATGTAAGCACGTTTTTCCAACTACTTCTGCTCATGCTACACGCGCTGCACATGTGACAAAACATAACAAAAGTACCTTTATATCAAAAACAGGACCTAGGTACATGCCAAAACAATACAAAACTTGTACTATCCAGAAAACAATGATGCTTTTTCATTCATTCATGGTAAAAAATGAGATCTGTTTATTGAATGAACACCCAACCTAACCCTCTCATACAAACAGGATCTCAAAATTTTAAAGAAGGATAAAAAAGAAAACAGAGGGCCATTTACAAAATGCCTACGAGTTTTTTGCAATTTATAAGTATGTTGCTTTATCCTGTCTTAAGGCATGCATTTAATATGATCGACGGTGAAGTGAAAGGTGACGGAAGAAGTGGCGGCTAATCTGCAATGGTGATTTCTAATGTTGGTGTATTAATTTGCTACATTTTTTGCATAGGAAATTTCTGACTTTTTTTGTATAGATTTCTTTGTAAGGTTTTGTTCTTTTATATATTTAAATGTAATTTTTTATTCATATTCCTTGACTTATAGGTTGGTATGAGGCTGACCACCCATACTGTAAAAAATGGTTCACTTTGCCAATGTTACCCCTGTTTCAGGGAAGGTCGGCAAAAGTTGTGGGGCTTATGTTCATTTGAGGTTTGGATTTTATTTGTAAGTACACATTCAGCATTTGTAAGCGCGAACTACACTTGTTGGTTTGTGGGCTTACATCTGAGAGCTTTAAATGAATATATCCTTGCAACTTAGATTATAGATTATTATAGATTTATAGACGGTTAAAAAGAAGTAGGGCTATAAGTGACATTTTGGTCAAAAATGAGTTATGAATGCTATCCTACTTAAAATTTTCCACTCTTTTTAATACGCTTTCTAATGCGCGTTTTCGAAGTATGGTTTTGGTGTCACCGACAAGATTTTGGTATTTTTTTCCTAAAGGCGCTTATGACATAAAAAAATCGTAAAACCACATTAATAGGAATACCAATAAATGCCTTTTTTTTTTCATTTTAGAGCTGTTTTGATTTTAACGATATGATAAAAAAATAAAAAAGTTATGCCATTTTTTGCAATCTCAAACTTTAAACTGCTCTCCTAAACAATTTATTTTGTGCGCTTATACGCCCTACTTCATTTTAACCGTCGATATTTTTGCAACTTATATTATAGATAGATTCTGATTTTGTCATGTTCAGTTTTGTCATGTTCTGTTTTGGCACGCACCGTTTTGCCATGTGCTGTTCTGCCCCGTCACCGTTTGAAGGATATCGGCATTGACGTAATGTTAATGAAGTGACGTGCTCTGATCAAAGCTAAGCCGCACTTAGCTGCCACAAAAGCGAGCGCAAACAGGATCATCCCCACATCTTACAACATATACTTATTACCTAAGTAAATGTTTCCGACTTAATCATTTCCTGAAGTAAAAATAACCTACCTTTAATAAGAAGAAATTTTAGTAATCTATAATATAATCCATAATCTAAGTTGCAAGGATATATTCATTTAAAGCTCTCAGATGTATGCCCACAAACCAACAAGTGTAGTTCGCGCTTACAAATGCTGAATGTGTACTTACAAATAAAATCCAAACCTCAAATGAACATAAGCCCCACAACTTTTGCCGATCTTCCCTGAAACAGGGGTGACATTGGCAAAGTGAACCATTTTTTACAGTATGGGTGGTCAGCCTCATACTTAACCTATAAGTCAAGGAATATGAATAATAAATTACATTTAAAATAAAAAAGAACAAAACCTTACAAAGAAATAATAAAGAAAGAAATAATATTAATATTAAGATGATTTTATTGGATGAGCGCTGGTTATGTGTAAGTCACACCTCAAGAGCCCTTTGTAAGCATAGTCGTCGCGAAAGAAAACACCAATCCTCAAGCGAATTCCAATTGCTGTAAGGCTGCATGGATTTTTGGTGATCGGTCTTTGGTAAACGTACATGAGTTTTTTTTTAACTCTGGGATTTGACCCCGCCACCTTCAGTTTACTAGTCCGTAGCGTAAACCACTAGACCGGTCAAGTCAAGTTATTATGAACCTGACATAAAATATTTAAATATAGCAGAACTCCTATGAACAAATATGAGTAGTAGTTGCGATGCCTTACACGTAAGAGGACAGCCTTACACCAACCACTTAATTTAATGTGGGAATATCCCGGTTCCCGTTTACATAGTTTTACTGTAAATATATTTTGTATACCATACCGAAACTATGATTTGGTGTCAGAAGAAAACACAGAGACGAGAAAACATGTCTGTAACTGTAATTCTGTCGCCATTCCACTAGGTGTGACCAGAGCCTCTGCGGAGCTGCTTTCATTTCTTCCTAGTCTTGCATACCTCTTTCAATTCATTCATATCCATAACATTTTTCGTACATTTTCTTCTTTTACACTCACTTTGTATTTACCATTCTTGCACAATCCCCTCAATCAGATCACTTCATACTTTTCTCAATCGTCCCTTTTTCTCTTTTTCCTTTCACACTCCCTCTATTCTTCCGTGTTCATGATCTCAGATGATGATAATTTACGCAACGCAACGCAAATTACATTAATCAGTCTAATGAATTCCCTAAAAAGTATCGATTTTAAAATTAAGTGATTAATTGAATTCTAAGTAATATGGGACATTTTTCATTAATGTATCAATCAATTTGAAAGCTTTTCTAGCTATAGATGCTATTGACAAAGTCAAAAGACAATTACATTAACCTACTCGTATCAAAGGAAGTAAGTAAGTACTTAGATTTAATTGATTAACGCACAATCGTAATTAACTGAATTATTCTACGTTCTGTAAGCGGTCCTGGATCAGAAGTCAAGCAGGAAATATTCGTAAAAAGCTATTGTTGTGAATGTGTTATTGTGTGTCTGTGTGAGTTGGTATGAGCTGTGTCTGTGTGAGTCAGTGAAGTATTTACATGTAGGTACTTAAATAATTGTATTTGTCTTCGTTCGAGATTGTGAGAGTGTTTACTCCAATACACGAAAGAAGAATGCATGTGCAGATAATGTGATGCGGAAAACCCCAATATAAAATACCGGCAAGGTATACTCAGCCCCCTCGGGAGCTGGGAAACCTCCTATTTCACTGAAGTGGTTGGCGTAAGGCCGGCGTCCTTACCTGTAAAAATAAATAGGTTCACTCGCCATATGCGACCCCTTCGGGGATAACGCGGCAAGGAGTTACACTATATGTGTAGCTTAGTTGCGTTAATGTGCCAGAAGAACCCACAGCACATGGAGGTGACAGAAGGCCTTCCCGTGAAGTAAAAGCAGCGGCACGACCACAGGGCACGACAAAACAACATGACGCATGAAAGTAAGTGATTACACATGCTGCATGCATACATACTAAATAAACCAAGCCTCACATAAACATGAACCTTGCAACTCCTGTCGCCTTTCTCTGCAACTAGGGTGGCATTGGCAAAAGTGAACCAACTTTTTACAGCATACCAATTAGTCAGCCTCATACCAACCTATTAGTCAAAAGCATGAAGTAAATATCAAATATCCATGAAATCTCTAGAAATCCATGATGAAGAATTTTACCGTGAAAATGAAAATTGTATCGAATATAAAATTCAGGTTTGTGGAAATCGAGTATGTTAAAGTGATTTTAATACCTAAAAGTATTATTATCAACAACATAATACCGTAAAGTCGAACCTCAAACGAGATTTTCTCATTTCCTGGTAAAAGAGAGATAGAAAAGCAGGAGTACGCATAATACTTTTATATTATTTTTAAATTGATATCTGACTATCAGTACCGTTAGTATAAAAAATTTAAAAGGCACTTTTTGCGAACGTTTCAATTTTCATATAATTTTCGTGAAACGCTGTGATTGAAAATGCAAAATTCTAAACTTGAGGTTCTGTATGAAAAAGGTACTGTTAGAGAAATACTTTGATGTTTATGATCTATAATCTGTAAAAGCATATTTACTGTCTACAAAAAGAATTTCTGACACAAAATATTGTTACGAACTTGGAGTATCTACGTGCGACTGTACATGCATACATATAACAGTCTGGCACTAGTGTGATGGTGATAGTGTTACGAACAACGAACTTCGAAGTACTTACGTAGTCCAGTGGCGAAGGGTGCCATACAAGCCGATTCCCATCGGTTTACCGTTTAAAATGAGGCGAAAATGAAAATAAAGTAGACTGCATGGTTTCTATAGTATAATCTATAATCTAAGCTGCAAGGATATGTTAATATTTAAGGCTCATATGAAATGTATGCCTACAGACAGGCACATGTAGGTTCGCGCCTACACATTCTGCATGTGTGCATACAAATAAAGAAAACCTCACATGGACATAAACCTTGCAACTCCTGCCGACGTTCCCTGAACCGGGGTGGCATTGGCAAAAGTGAACCGATTTTTACAGCACGGGTGGTCAGCCTCGTACCAACCCTTTCAGTCAAGGAGAGTTTCAATAAGGAAAATACGTATTGTTTCTATGGTTTTAAGTACTTTTTTACTTTGTGCCTATATTTTTTAACTACTTTGTTACATCATTTTAAAAGGGAATTCGATGGGATCCGGCTTGTATGGCACCCTTCGCCACTGCGCCTGTACAGGTACAATAGTGTGTGTAAAACCGTCTGCTATAATCCATCATGGTAGTGGAACAGCTGTCTAGTATAACCTAGAACAGCGATCGAATAATGTGGAATATGCAAAAAAAGATCTCTGTTGTACCTATAAAAAAGGGACTGCAATGGGGCATCAGCAGAGTGTCGATTAAAACCTTGAGCCGCAAAGTTGAAACCAAGAGCTAGAAATCAATTGTTGTAAATTGTTAACCAAATCGTGTAAAATGAATTCTTTTAAAATAAATAATTACAGTTTAATAAAAAGAAAACCAATTAAAATCAAAACAATATCATTTAAAGCAAATATAAACAAAGCAGAAGTGGTCGTGGGCAGGGACTTTTACCGGACGACCAAAGATGGACTAAGAGGTTAGTGGAGTGGAGACCTCGTGAGGTCAAAACAAGTAGAGGAAGACCTCTAACACGATGGTCAGACGACATAAAAAGGATTGCTAGTGACTAGGTACAGAAGGCCCAGGATACAGATGCCTGGAGAGATATGAAAAGGCCAGTGAATGGCCGACTATATAAGTAAGTATAAGAAACATACAGTTGCGAATATGCAGGATATTGGTAGCTGGGTTTGGGTTGTCTGTGTTGGTTTGATAACAAATCTATGAAGTCTCTAGAGGTGAGTTGAAACTTAGATACTAGATAGGTACATAATAATTATTTGTTTTTGTTTGAGATTAATCGAACGTTGAATCGAATGTTATGGTGAAATCTAGAAATGATTCTCCATGTTTTGAGCATGATATTTATTTAAAGTGTAAATTAGGGACCGAATTTCCATGTAGCTACAGAAATCAATCAACCGCCGAACTGTACCTACTATGCAAATGTAGCTCTGAACCGAAAGTGATAAAATAAATTTTGCAAAACATGAACCCGCTAAAAAAATACAATACTTTAATATTTTTTAGTGTTGATCTGTTAACACAGTGAAAGTCCATTTTTATAAATATTTAAAAATATAAATGGTAAAACATTGTTTTAATTCACTTTATTTTATTTGTTTATGCTCGAATACTTTAATTTATAAGAAAGAAAAATAAAATTAATGTTTAAAATTCAGTCATTATTTCAATCAAAACTAATTCATTGTATATTTTTCAAGGCAAAGGGTAAAGTCCTCCCATTTTCTTTCATTCAATAATATCGGGGAATACCAATACATGATTCAGAAACGAAAATATTACGAATATTTAATAAGAGTTTAGGCTTACACGGCCGGCTGATGATGCTGGAGTGATGTTTTCCGGGATCTGTTGCCGTGGTCTGTGGGAGCTGGAACTTCCGACGCTGAAGAAGCCCATCGTAGAAATGGGTGAAACGTCCGGAAGCTCCAGCTCTCGAAAACCACGGCAACAGATCCCGGAAAACATCACTCCAGCATTACGAATATAAGCAATTCCAATTCTCTGAGTCACAACTAGTACAAATTTCTACTATAAAAAGAATTCATGGAGTAATCCAATTAATTTGAATAAAAACGAGATAGCACTCCTACAACTTTTATACAAATTTTGGAATACACCGTGACTTCTTTACTTAGTAAAATCTATTACCTACAAGTTTTCACTCGAAGTTATGTACGAATGGAAACAAATATTTACCAATGACGTCAGCACATTTTTTGCGAGAAATTCCTGTTTTTCATTCATGATTCCCAGATACGCATGTGTGCGAGATTTCTATCTGCCTTGTGGGCATGTGATGGACGCCATACTGCCTGGTTTCTTTAATCACAACAAGAAACGTCTGGCATAGAATATAGTGGGATATAAATAACATATTCGTGTCACGACAAATGGGTCAAAGATAACTCGTCCACAGGCAGCTCGTCCATGGACAAATCGGTCACAAGACAGTTCCTCCACACGACTTTTCGTTCAATGATATTTCGGTCGCATACAATGTGGATTTACAGAACACTCCATCATAGAAAACATGCTCTCCAAAAACCTTTGTTTCGATCTTTAATTAATTTTTAAAAATCAATTTAAAATTCCTTTAAAACGATACAAAGAATACCCTTTGGAATTTTATTTAAGTAAGTACGTGTAACATTCCCATACTTTATTTTGCATTTGAAATGAAATCAAAACGGGAAATCATTTTTGACACCCTCGACGGGAATCAAACCCTTGCTCTCTGGCTTGGAATGTAAGCATTCTATTAACTGAGTTGTTTATGAATAATTTGGTTAGCGCTGTTTTGTGTGAACCACACCTCTAGAGCTTTTTGCATGCTTGCTAGTCCGAACCAATTTGCACGCAAGACCCAGATGTTGTAAAAAGCAGATGAATCTTTCAACCCTTCAGGGAACATATTTGAAAATTTTAATTATACAGGGAACAGAACCCACGTCCTTTCGTTTACAAGTCCGTAAGGCTTGGATGTACAACTGATCAAAAAAAGAAAATTCAAATTTGGATAAACACTGGGAAAAGTCCAGTTTTTTTTTCGTAGTCCAGTGGTAACACTTGAATGGACTCTGAATGGAAGGTTGTGGGCTCTAATCCCGACGGAGCACATAAAATATACTATTTATATTTTCAAATTTGCTCTTCGCTGGGTTGAAAAGTTCATAAACCTATACCAAAGACCGGTCATCAAAAGGTCCATCCAGCCTTAAGGCAACTGGGTCTTGCTTGAGAATCGACGCTTTCCACAGCGATGACCAAGCTCTTGAGGTGTGATACACACAAAAACAGCGCTCCCCAAATAAATCAGCCTTATTTAATTATAATTTAACAACTTTGTAATATTAGCTTCATACATTGTTTGAAAGACAGAATGAGCGTGTATTAGACGTCAGGTCATCTATCGCAGTAGTTTTGTCTCGCCCAGTGACCGCGCTTGCTTCACAAGAGCGCTCCACATTAACAGACAGTCAGGGGCGGCCACTCCTCAGATGCAGGGCTATCTACAACGCTTGCCTTCCAAAAACTTAACTTATCTAAGCTTCACATAATAACAAAGAATCTGAGCCGACTATTATATACTTCTTTGTGGACTATCTATAACACATGACTTGAAAAACTTATCTAATCTAAGCTTCCCACATGGTGTGCAATTTTATTAACACAACTTCAGAGGCTGCTACTCTATTCCTTAGATACTGGACTATCTACAGCACTTGCCTTCCACAAACTTAACTTATCTAAGCCTTACATAATACCAAAGAATCTGAGCCGACTATTTTCTACTTCAAGAAGGTTATGACTATGGATGAAATGAAAGAAGTATGCAAAGACAGAAATAAATGGCGGTTAATCTGTTAATAATGTTGGCGGCTAGGGCTAGGGTTTTTCTAATTCATTTAAATTTATAATTTTTTATTTTTTGTATTTGTTTTTAATGTTTATGCATGGTGTTATTGGTTTATTTCAAAAATGTAATTTGTTGTGTATGTTTCTTGACTTGTAGGTTTTTATGTAAACCAGGTGTAAGCAAATATTTATTTTGTCCTTGTTCCTTGATTTATAGGTTGGTATGCGGCTAAGCCCCCATATTGTAGAAAATGGTTCACTTTGCCAATGTCACCCCTGTTTTAGGGAAGGACGGCAAGAGTTGCAGGGTGTATGTCCATTTGAGATTTGGGTTTTTATGTTGTGGGTTTACATACCGCATGTGCAAGCGCAAACTTGTACGTATCTGCTTGCAAGAATGCATTTAATTTGAATCCCCAATGTAACATATCTTTGCAATTTAGATTAGATTAGATTATTAGACATGATGTACTATATAAAACAAGTGCCTTAGAAAAACTTATCTAATCTAAGCTTAGTATATTTTCCGTATTCCAGTTGTATTAACATAGGATACTACTTTACTTCTTAGTTGCTGGACTATCCTTTTACATGCCTTTGAAAAACTTAGCTTATCTAAGCTTAACACAATAACAAAGAATCAGAGGCGACTATTATATACTTTTATCTGGACTATCTAGAACACATGCCTTTGAAAAATTTATCTAATCTAAGCTTCACTCATGGTGTGCAATTTTATTATCACATATTTAAGAGGCTGCTACTCTATTCCTCAGATTTGGACTATCTACGATGTATGCCTTGAAAAACTTATCTAATCTAAACTATTAGATGTGTTGAATAAATTGCACACCATATGAGAAGATTACATTACAAAAGTTAAGTTTTAGAAGGCTAGTCTCGTAGGTAGTCCAGCATATAACAAGTATAGAGGTAGCCTGTGATTATTTTGCTAATATTATATAACTTGCACACTAAGCTAAAAATTGATCAGTGCCTTACTCTTGGTGACTACGTTAGCAAGACCGTTCAAGTGGGTTTCTTCGGCCTTAGACAGTTAAAGTCAATAAAACGATACCTCCCAGTGAACGCCATCAAAAGTTTGGTACACGCATTTGTGGTCTCGAGAATTGATTACTGCAACTCAGTGTATGCAGCGCAGCCAGCTTACCAACTGCGTCGACTACAGTCAGTGCAAAACGCGGCAGCACGACTCATCTATAGCTCGTCCAATTTCTGCTATTTCACTCCACTGCTGAAAAGGCTACACTGGCTACGTATACCTGAGAGGGTAACGTTCAAGCTGTGCATTATTACACACAAAGTTCTGCATGGAGCAGCTCCAGAATCTCTGCAAGAGCTCATCAAGAAAAAATGTGTGGACGAGAGAGGCTGGACACTGAGGTCAACTCAAACAATTGGCAGCACGCTGGAGCTTCCGAGGAGAAACCCGACTACCGTATTTGGTGATCGTGCTTTCCGTGTTGCTGCGCCCATGGCCTGGAACTCATTGCCAGCAGGACTGCGGACAACAGAAAAAGAGGCAGCTTTCAGAAGAGCCCTGAAAACTCACTTATTCATACAATCTTCAGCGCCCTTGGGATGACCAACGGCTAGAAAAGGCGCAGAAATAAATTACCAATAATAAGAATAATAATAATAAGCTCACATGAGATAAGTTTTTTAAGGCCTTGTATTTTCTGAGTTTATTTTAGTTATTTATTGAGTTTTAGCTGATAAAAAAATATCCACACTATTAAAATAAGTGCGTCCTTTTCACTTAGTTTAAAGTCGTTATGCTAACGTTAAAAATAATGGGTCAAAGGCAACAATTTTAGATAGTCCAATAGCTTAGAAGTATATAAATTACTAATAAATATGTGTTAAATAAATTGCACACTAATCTAATCTAAATCTAAGTTGCAAAGATATGTATCATTTGAGATTCATATTAAATGGATTCCCACAAGCAGACACGCATAATTTCGCGCTCACACATGGCGCATGTGGACTTACAATATACAAAACCAAATCTCAAATGAACATAAGCCCTGCAACTCTTGCCGCCGACATTCCCTGAAACAGGGGTGACATTGGCAAAGTAAACCATGTTTTAGAGTATGGGTGGTCAGCCTCATACCAACCTACAAGTCAAGGAATATACTACCTCACACAATAAAGCTTTTTACGTTTGTAGTAAAGAAAAAAATGAGATTGAATTGTGATTTGACCTACAAAAAAACAACTAGATCCGCCGCGAGGCATAGTTCCAATATCCTTTGGCCGGTATTCTCAGCGTCGCACACGCCCCCTCCGAATCCAACGAGACGAAAACCGTTTCCACACAAGCTTTAAACACCCCCACCCATTCACTGTCTCCTTCTAACGCACAGAAAATCCCATGCAGAAAGAGGCAAAACAAGCTTTTCCACGTTCAAAGCTCCCGGCACGCAGTTTTCCTCTCATCTCGTTTAGTTTGACTCGAACCGTCGGCGGGGAAGTGCGTCCGTTCGGAATTACCAAAAAGCTCTTCGACGGTCTATTTTAGCGAGCTAGGCGTTTATACATATAAAAAAATAACTATCTTGAAACTGATTAGCTTTTAAAAATACTCGGTCGTTTCTTACTGATTTATACCATTTATTAAATTATTCATTGTACTATTCGATGTTGATTGATATATTATATAGATAATAATAAATTTGTGTGTTGTGTGTGTGATTGAGTGGTACCTAAATGTATGACATACTTTGACAAATAAAAAATAGGATTTAGAGTGTATTTCTTATTTGAAAAAAATATTTACGTATTTTGTCGTGTTGAAATATAAAAAATATTGTGGAGATATATTATTAAATATTGTGTGTTTTTCCTATTACAAAATAAATATAATTTTTTATCTGTTTTCCAAAACATAATTGTGTGCTACTTGAAGTTGATATAGTGTTTTTCAGTCCCTGAAAATATTTGGGATTTCATTTAAGTAAGTACCTATATAAAGCATAGTTTTATTACATTTCTTTTAAAACGATACAAAAAAAAACATAGTTTCGGCATAGAACTATTGTATTTTCACCAAGAACCTAATTTTTATTTCATATTATTTTCATGTTTTTTCCGCCATTCGACTTTAGTCGGGTACAGGTGCATTAAAATTGAAAGCACTTCTATTATCTATGCCCAATCTAAGTTGCAAAGATATATTACATTTAAGATACATATTTATAACATGCATTCCCATAAGTAGATAGAGGGCTTTTGAGGTGTGATACACACAAAAACAGCGCTCACCAAATAAATCATCCTATATTATTATTATTATTAGACACGCATGAGTTTGCATACGGGCATCAAACCCACTCTCAAATGAACATAAGCCATGTAACTCTTGCTGAACTTCCCTGAAACCGACATTTGCAAAGTGAACCATTTTTACAAGATGGTTGGTCAACCTCATATCAGCTTATTAATCGAGGAACTTAATTCCTTTTAATTTCGTTCCTCATTTTTCCAATTAATCTTTATTAATACTATTTTAGACACAGTATACTTTTGTTTTTTTTTTTCAAAAAAATATTGCTTGTAAGTTTTAAAATGACAATGATCGGCTGAGTCTGAATAATTTTACAAAATATATCTATTCGAAATAAGGTACGTGGTGAAGGGTGCCATATAAACCGATTCCCATCGGTTTCCCGTTTCAAATGAGGTAAAAATGATAATAAAGTAGACTGCATGGTTTCAATGGGGAAATAATACGTATTGTTTCTTTGATTTTAAATGTATTTTTTTACTTTGTGCCTATATTTTTTAACTACTTTGATACCTCATTTTAAAAGGGAAGCCGATGGGAATCGGCTTGTATTTTTATTTTGTGTCCATTATTTTTTCAATATGTGATGTTAAAACAATAAATTAGTAAATTTCGCAAATAAATATTCATTTTAATTGACCTTGAGATCATGAAAACCTGAAAATTATGTGAGGAAATTTATTCAATTCATTTCAATGTTTTTTTTTGAAGCAAATAGGTACTGATGTACATCAAAGCGCAGATTTCCGAGATTCGACAAGACGATAACAAGGCGATAAAGCATTTCAACTTGTCAAACTGCTCGACGTGCGTTCACGTTTTAACTTCCCCAGATACGACTATGAATAATTGAATAGAGATTTGTTTACACGAGTTTAGCTCGTGGCAATCGCAAGTGGCGGCTCTGAAATTTATTAGCGAGTGTGAACTGAACTGAACAAAAAGGTTTATCAGAAAATGATGACTTGGTTGATTGGTGGGTTGGGTTGGTATGAGGCTGACCACCCATACTGTAAAAAATGGTTCACTTTGCCAATGTCACCTCTGTGTCAGGGAAGGTCGGCAAAAGTTGTGGGGCTTATGTTCATTTGAAGCTTGGATTTTATTTGTAAGTACACATTCAGCATTTGTAAGCGCGAACTACACGTGTTGGTTTGTGGGCATACATCTGAAAGCTTTAAATGAATATATCCTTGCAACTTAGATTATAGATTATTATAGATGACTTACCACACAGATTGTTTGTCAATTTTTTTTTAGTACTTAATTTTGTTGAAACGTAAAATATTCCATCTATCTATAATCTAAGTTGCTAAGATATGTCAACATTTAAGATTCACATTGCATGCCCACAAACGGGCACGTGAAAGTTTGCGTTTACAGATGCCGCATGTGTCCTTATAAATTAAAATCCAAACCTCAAATGAACATAACCCTGCAACTTTTGCTGACCTTCCCTGAAATAGGGGTGACATTGGTAAAGTGAACCATTTTTTACAGCATGGGTTGTCAGCCTCATACTAACTTATAAGTCAATGAATAACAATAAAAAAAGTCAATCAAAAAGAAAATATTTGTATACCTTTTTCCTAGCAACCCGGCCGGATGACGACACAACATTGTCCATGCCAATTCACGTGCGGACCTCATTCTCCAGACAAAAGCTATATTAAAATGGAATTATCAGTAATAAACTTGCTCATATCAAATGAACACGAATCTACGTGTATAATTTTTACTTTCTTGTTTGTTTTTATTGACATTACAAGATAATTTTCGTGTTTCCTTTTTCTTATTTTTCTCCATTATGTTTCTGACGGTTCGTAGTCTAACAGTTAACGCTTTAGGCTCGTTATAAGAAAGCAGTAGGTTCGAATACCGTTCGCAAGGATTTCTTTTTGAATGCTCTTCGGTGGATTGAATAATTAATCTATCAAAGATTGGTCGCAATTTTTTATTCAGCCTTTCAGCAACTGGGTCTTGCTTGAGAGTTTTCGATGACTGCGTTGCCGATCAAGTTCTAAGAGGGCTGTTAAGTTGTGATTCCAACAATGTCGCTGTTATGGTCGAGCGAATAAAGCGTTATCGAAACGAGTGCAAGTTTGAGCCCCGCCTGCGCCGTGTCCTATCGACAATTACTTTGACCTTTGTTCAACAGGTTTATTCAGTTATTGTGAATTAATAAAAAATCATTAAAGTACTACTTATCTACTGAATTATTAATTGATAATGTTTCTGATTAGGCAAAAAAAGATTGGTGAATTGCAGTTCTCTTTCCAAATATTTAAAAAAAAGCATCATTCTATTACTATTTTAGAATTCTTAAAACCTGTCCAAGTCACTTAGCAGCTTTCTCTTGTTGATGGTTGACAAGAGTTATTTAATAAGAGATTTAGGCTTCCACGGCCGGCTGATGATGCTGGAGTGAAGTTTTCCGGGATCTGTTGCCGTGGTCTGTGGGCGACCACGGCAACAACTTCACTCCAGCATCAGAGTTATTTAATGTTATTCATTGTTTATTTAAATGGAAAACTGTCATGGCGTCCTCGAATCGTGATGAATTTGTTTTTAGTTTATGGTATCCACATTCAGAGAGGGAAAACTTCGTCGATCAATTAATAAAAGTCAACAGTTTTGTCCACAGAAGGTCACCCAAGTCGAAGGTCACTTTACAAAATGTTCTTTGTAATGTATACCTCCGTGATAATTGATCGTTTGAAATCTAAATTCTTTGTTTACTTGGTATCGAACAGCAAACGAGTAAATGTGTGAAGAAAAACTTCGAGTTTTTAAAAAAGTTAGTAAAATAATCTGTAGCAATGATTTTTGATGCTTTTAATATTGTGTTTATCTTAAATTCTATAATCTATAATCTAAGTTGCAAATATATATTTACATTTAGGGCTCATATTTAATGAACGACCACAAACAGATAGACACGTACAATTTATTGCTGACACATAATATGTACCTAGAAAATAAACCTTAACTCTTGCCGTCCTTTTTCGAATCGGGGGAGACATCGGCTATGTGAACCATTTACAGTATGGGTGGTCAGCTTTTGGCTAACTTACAAGTTAAGGAACAATAATTATAATACACTTTTATCTCAATTAAAGAAAAAAATATTGATTAAAAAAATTACTGATTATTATACACGTAGATATTTCAATAAGCTATCCTTAGAGTGGTATTTTGTATTTATGCCTAAGTACTATAAATAACATAAGTGTTGGTTTACAAAAGGACATCAATGAAAAATTACAGGAATGATTTTAAATTCCTGAATTCCATACAAAAAAGGATTTTGTCATTAAATCTACATCACAGAGTGGAATTAAACAAAAAAACTACTGATGAAAATGACTGAACGGATCCGTTATTGATGACGCTTCAATAAAAACCTTTCGTTGAGAGTTTTTGTTTGATGAAACTGTAAGTAATTTATCAATTATCACTCTAGTTCCCGAAGTATTAAACATTCAAACTCCCTTTGATTGCGTAAATCGAAAATGTATGAAATCTACCACGGGCACTTTTAGTGAGTGATTTAGTTTTCATACATTTTTTTCGATTTACACAATCGAGGTGAGTTTACTCAATGCTTTACACTTGGGGGTACAGCAGTCGGCATGATGGATTATTGAACGATGAATATTATTTTTCCTAATTTCTAGATGATTCCCTCACTGGCTGACGTCATAGAAAACTAATCATTTTTTTATGTTTTCTGTCTCTGCTCCATTTAGAATAATTGATTGATCTCTCGTATATTTCTTCTTTACGTTATAGTGGTTAATGCTACGGAATTATAAACGGAAAGTTGTGGAATCAATTCCTGGGGTAGTAAAAATAAATAAATGAAAAGAATATTTTTTCTTCTAAAACATGCCACTGTTTTATTTCCACTTTTATTTCACCGTAAGTCTTACCGTAAGTTTGAGTGAAACGTAGGCAGAGAAAATAATTGTTAGGTTTAAGGTGGAATCCCGGTCGTTTGATATGTTAACAATTATAATAACTGCACAGTTCGGTTATTCAACTATTCGGCCGGAGATAACCATCATAATTATTATCTACGTCCCAGGTAACGCAGTGATTTCTGACAATTTTTTTTGTAAAAAAAATCATCGTGCGAGAAAAACCCAAATGACACAAACTCCATACATGGCCGTCTTCCATCATCCCCTTCCTCCCTCGTACCCTCATATGATGGCACTATCAACGGTTGATTCCGTATCTGGAACATTAAATGTGCATTAAAATTTTAGTAATTATTTAGCGATCTGAAGATGCAAACAGATTGTCTGCAAAACTCGTCGTGGAACTTAATATACTCGCCGTAATAAAAAACAGAGTTATTTTTATTTTTTATCTTCCAAAAAGTTTAATTGCTTAACTGTGTAGTCATTATTATTTTAAACAGAAAATGATGAGAGTTTCTTGAAAAACTGAGGTGTATATTGTGTGCATACAAAAACATCACATAGTAAAACAATTGCCTTTATTCTGCGTCACAACTTCAAATCCTTCTGGTTAAAAATTCAGACGCCATTCAGTTCTGTATTCAAGTGCAGTGTTATACAATTTCCAGAACGTACAGAAGGACATAATAATAATTGTTGAGCACCTCTTGTACTGCGAGAGAGATTGCACCCCGAGCACAAAGTATAAGCTTGTTATCAAAAATGTATGCAAACCAAAACGCTCCCTACTGGCGCTTTCATAGATTCAATATATTTTTTTGTAAACGCTATGGTTGAGTAGGAACGAAAAGTTGTAAGCTTGGTGTACTGAAGCTTGCGGGAAACTGTACTTTATATTATTATCTGAAAAATTGTGAAGGCTAGCCCTGTAAGCTTATTCAGAACTGAAAGTTGGACGTTGAAGCTCTACATTTTTCAGTTTTTTTTTATGATTTTTAATTATACTTGCTGTATATTTTTTCTATGAATAAAATTTATTAATGGTTCTTCTTCTTCAGCCTGTATTGATCGTCCACTCCTGGACGTAGGCCTCCTCTCGCATTTTCCATTCGTTTATATCTTGAGCGATCAGCATCCAGGCAAGTCCTGTACTTCTCTGAACATCGTCACGCCAACGCAACTGTGGGCGCCCAACTCCACGCTTTGCCGTCCTTGGGCACCAGCACAGCAGTCGCTTTGTCCACTTTTCATCTGGATCGTGAGCGACATGTCCCGCCCATCGCCACTTGAGGGTTGCGGCCATCTTGATGACATCGGAAACCTTTGTCCTGACTCTTATGTCCTCATTTCTGAGTCTATCCCGCAAACTGACACCCTACATGGCTCTCTCCATTGCTCTCTGTGTGACTCTTAGCTTGTGGGCACTTTTTTGTGACATTGTGACTGTCTCAATACCATAAGTGAACACTGGCAGGACACAGGTATTGAATACTTTCCTTTTTAAGTTGATGGGTATTTTGGTAATAATGGTTAGTCAGCGCTTAATCAAAAAAGACCCTATTTATGTAATCAAATTGTTGAACCTTAAATTTTTAAAGAGCCAAGCAATTTGGAAAACTATGAAACGAGTTAACTGTATCTTTGTTACCACTACAATTTAACTTTAAATATGCATGAACCAATATTAATTGCTACTTTATTTCACTGTTTCAAAGCAAAGGTAACGTAACACACAATACAACACAAGACAGCTTACACCCTTGTTTCTAAGGACTAGGACACCAAACGCCAACTCACAAATACCCTCACCTCTACGGCACTGCAACAAGTGTCATAGACCTGTAGATATTTGTAAATTAAGGGAGTATCCTGCATAGGATTCCAAAAAAAAATACCAACGAATAAACGAGTAGATTATTGCAGGTACATGTAATTAAAGCCTCCTTTCGTTGGATAGTCGGAATATGAAATCGTTTTTGATTCGATCGGCACCAAACTTAATATAAACCATTCCAAGAATGTTTTACATGATTCCCGAAATTTTTATTACAATCTATTGAGTGATTTTAAAGTACATACCTTCCGGTTTTTTTTTAATCGTACAACTGTTGACATATCATTATAATTAACTTTAGAAGTAATCACAATTATTTCTTGTTATAAGACAAACCGTTTTGGGAGAACTTACAATATTCTCGGCGTTGCAACTGGCGGCGTAATTAACTTCTTCAAGAAGAACCCCTTCTGCATGACGATTGAGGATGAACTGATGTGAAACTTGTGTTTGAAATCAAACATTTTTATCCGTGTTAGACCGCATGTTTTGGCTCGCAACAAGGCACACTGGAACAGTGTGTCAGCTCTGAGCTCTCCCATCTTGAACACACAACTTGAGAAGCAGCCAGTGGGTATTGTTGGAGTGGAGAGGAACACGAATGCAATATGTATTGCGGCCGCACTGGAAGGACTTACTGTCAGGAACACAAAAATGTGCCAAGATAATGGTGTATGCTTACAGCAAGGTTTTGTGGCTTTCAACTGTATTTCTCGTTTTTATTTAAGTGACATGCTGAAAGGACATTGTCATGGCTTGCTGTGGATTTATCTCGAGATTTGGAGCTTTTTGTTTGAAAAACTTACTGTCAGGGACACAAAAATGTGCCAAGATAATGGTGTATGCTTACAGCAAGGTTTTCTGGCTTTCAGCTGCCCTTCTTGTTTTTGTTTTAGTGACATGCTAAAAGGACATTGTCATGGCTTGCTGTGGATTTATGTCGAAATTTGAGGACTTACTGTTTGGAACACAAAAATGTGGTTGAATGGTGATGCTGTTATGTTATTTTAAAATAACAAAGAAAGAACAATCTCGAAAAGTACAGTGTGTTTTGTGGTAATAGTTTAGAAGTAATCACAATTATTTCTTGTTATAAGACAAACCGTTTTGGGAGAACTTACAATATTCTCGGCGTTGCAACTGGCGGCGTAATCAACTTCTTCAAGAAGAACCCCTTCTGCATGACGATTGAGGATGAACTGATGTGAAACTTGTGTTTGAAATCAAACATTTTTATCCGTGTTAGACCGCATGTTTTGGCTCGCAACAAGGCACACTGGAACAGTGTGTCAGCTCTGAGCTCTCCCATCTTGAACACACAACTTGAGAAGCAGCCAGTGGGTATTGTTGGAGTGGAGAGGAACACGAATGCAATATGTATTGCGGCCGCACTGGAAGGACTTACTGTCAGGAACACAAAAATGTGCCAAGATAATGGTGTATGCTTACAGCAAGGTTTTGTGGCTTTCAACTGTATTTCTCGTTTTTATTTAAGTGACATGCTGAAAGGACATTGTCATGGCTTGCTGTGGATTTATCTCGAGATTTGGAGCTTTTTGTTTGAAAAACTTACTGTCAGGGACACAAAAATGTGCCAAGATAATGGTGTATGCTTACAGCAAGGTTTTCTGGCTTTCAGCTGCCCTTCTTGTTTTTGTTTTAGTGACATGCTAAAAGGACATTGTCATGGCTTGCTGTGGATTTATGTCGAAATTTGAGGACTTACTGTTTGGAACACAAAAATGTGGTTGAATGGTGATGCTGTTATGTTATTTTAAAATAACAAAGAAAGAACAATCTCGAAAAGTACAGTGTGTTTTGTGGGCCGAACGGAGCTGAACGGTCACGGAAGCGGCCAAACTGCGCCGTGCGATCTAATCAGGCCGTCGCTCATCAGTTCTCGGCAAGAGGTGAACAGAGTCAGACGTCGGCGACCAAGCACCAAGCGGTGCAAGAGGGGACATTACCATGGAGCTCCCTCCTCCCCATCTACTTGGATTTCCTGCCAGCAAGGCACCCGCCTCGTGGACCAGAGACGGGGGCATAGGAGCGCCCACCCAGGGGCTCCAACGTGTGGAGGCATCCGCTTCGTGAGCCGCCGCTAGCCTGGGGCGCTGCCCCAGGCCTTCGGTTCGGAACCCCAGTCAACGGAGTAGGGAGTGTTTTAGTGACAAGGTGCAGGTCGGGCCATTCCCTTATTTCCCCTTTTTCCCCCATATTACTAAAGTAAATAAACCCTTATTTGTTCATGTTAAACTTATCTTTTTAATATACAACCCTTCCCAAAATGATGATAGCTAGCCGGAGTAAGTATCCTGCAGGTACATCCTGGGAGATACCTTCCATTTTAAAACATAAGAATGCTTACAAAAAGGCTCCTGGCTTTCAGCTTTCGTTCTGGTTTTCTTGATCTTTTTTTAGGGACACACTGATAAAAAAATTGTCATAGCTTGCTATGTCGGGATTTGGAGCTTTTGTTTGAAGGACTTACTGTTGCATGCTTACAGCTAGGCTTTCTACTATCTTGCATATTTATCTTATGCAAGAACATTAGCATTGATAGAAGATTCACATGACTTACTGTGGATGTGCGAGTATGTCGAGATTTGGAGCTTTTGTTTAAAGGACTGACCGTTTGAAACAAAAAAAATGTAAATGCATAATGATGTACCTATGCGTATAGCAACGCTTTTTTTAAAGACTTACTGATAGAATATTGTCATGGCTTGTTGTTGTGGATGCTGTGGTTACAATTTTCAAAATTATCTTTGAAAAAACTTACTGTTTTGAACAAAATAAATGTACCATCATAATAATATAGGCTTCTAATCTAATATAATCTAAGTTGCAAAGATATGTCGGTGTTATGGCCGCGGGGATCAAGACAGGTTATTTGGAACCGGATAACGCTGGTTCGAATCCCGCGACGATAACTTCGACCCTGGTTCAGCAGATGCCGTTGCATGCACACAAGCTTCTGCTTTCGCATGAAGATAACTGGCCAGGCAAAATAGGTTGGTGGATTGCATTCCTTTCCACAAATCTATTTAAAAAAAAAAAAAAATGTTACATTGGAGATTCAAATTACATGCCAGACACGTACAAGTTCGCGCTTGCATATGCCTCATGTGAACCTGCAACATAAAAACCAAATCTCAAATGGACATACACCCTACAACTCTTGCCGTCCTTCCCTGAAACAGGGGTGACATTGGCAAAGTGAACCATTTTTACAGCATATGTGGTCATCCGCATACCAACCTATAAGTCAAGAAACAACAAATTATTTTGCAGCAAATTATTTTGACTTTCAGTTGTCTTATATAATTTTAGTTTCAAGGATATATAAATATTTAGGATTCAAATTTAGTCCACGTCCACAAGCAGACAAATGCTAAGGTGTATTTAGTGTATACAAAATAACCCAAATCTTAAAAGATTATAAGACGCCCTGTGAAGACGCTTTTTTGTGAGGTTGGGGTGACATTGACAAAGTAAATGAATTTTCAAAGAGCAAAATACACTATTACATATATATACAAAAAAAGTAATATATAACTTCAAAAAAACCGTTTAGAAAGCGTGCGAAACTTACAAAGTATTCAGACACAATAACAGCAAACTGTAAAATCTACCAATAATTAACACTATCATTTTGTAAGTTACAACTCAGCCATGGCGTTTACCAATAAAAAATATAGGATAGTTTTACACTTGGATGTGGTATGGGATATGTAATATGGATGTTATGGATATGAAATTTCGGATATGTATTCTTTCTAATACTTAATGCATGCCCACAAGCAGGAACATGTAAGCATGTGTACGTACAAAATAAACCAAACGTCACATGAACATAAACTTTTCAATTCCAGCCGCTTTTCCCTGGGTTGGCATAGATAAAAGTGAAACGAGTTTTTACACCATGGGGGGTCAGCCTCATGTAAACCTATCATTTAAGGATATGGATACGGATATGGAATTATGTCGGATATCCGCTAACTTCGATCAGTTTCGGGTACGGATATTAGTTTTTTAAGAAATTATAAAAGCATATTACCTCCAAATCAGAAACTATTATATTGTATCGAATTTATTCCTAGGTTATAATTTGATTTTAAAATCAGTAATATGAAGGATTATTACAGCTATCCACTGAAAAATACAAAAGTAATATTATTTTTACAACTGTATTCAATCTATAATCAATAAAAAGTGAATTAAAACTCTGTTTTATCCTTATTTATAAATAATACAATGGATTTTCACTGTGTGAATAGATTTACACTTAAAAATATATAATCAATAATATCAGAAATTATCCGAAACTTGTATTTCGTTATCGGATTTTTTTTTAGTTTCGGATATCCAAAAGTTTCGGTTACGGATAGGGACATCCGCAACATCCTTGCTATGTATGCAAAGGGGAAATTTCTCGGCGAACTTGCAAAGTGCATTTTCTTAGCCCGCAGATTTCCCATTCGCAAATTGGCCGCGAACTCTAAATTTTCATGCATTTCTCTCGCGCGAAATTCGCTATGTGGAATTTTACGCCCCATAAAGTTTAATGTCTAGATTACAGAAAGTTCTCGTGCATTTTTTTTGCCAACACGACATGAATTTTTATGTATGATAATGTTTTAATTAAAATCCTTTGTGTAATTGCGTTAAATAATCTATAATAATATTAATATGATGTATTTGTTGAGCGCTGTTTTTGTGTGAATCACACTTCAAGAGCCCTCTGCGAACTTGGTCATCGCTATAGAAAACGCCAATTTTCAAGCAAGTCCCAGTAGCTGTAAGGCTGGATGGACCTATGGCGACCGGTCTTTCGTAAAAGGCAATGAATTTTCCAACCCAGCGAAGAGCACTTTTGAAAATATAAATGGTATATTTTTTTACTATCACCGGGATTTGAACCCACAACCTTACATTTATGAGTCTGAAGCATTACAACTAGTCTACGGACTGGTCAATGTAAATGTTAAAAGAAAAATGTCTCATTATATTGAAGTGATTTAATTTCTCTTCTATTCTCTTCGATTCTAAAAGCTCTCAGTTTCAGCAGTTTTCAGGCGGAGGCAGATTGTCATTTCTTACTGGGCTTCTCGACAGACTCCTGACTGCTTTGGGCAAGCTGTTTTTATCCTCATCCCGAAAAGTAACCCCTGCACAAACCCAGTAGACACTCGCCCCATTGCACTCACCAACACTATATCAAAACTGTTTTTCAGTATAGTGCAGAGCAGAATGGTAACATACATGCTGAGAAACAAATACATTACTGAGAGTCAGCAAAAGGGATTCCTCCCTGGTGTGTCGGGATGTGTAGAGCATAATATGGTGCTGTCGGAAGCCTTAAAAGATGCCAGAAAGCATGAGAGACAAATAACAGCATGTTGGCTGGATTTGGCTAATGCTTTTGGCTCAATTAACCATGAGCTGCTCCTGTTTGCGCTGAAATGGTACAATTTTCCTGACCTGATGTGCAAAATAATCGCATCATATTATGCAAAACTCACATTTCAAGTGAGACTAAAGGGGAAGTTTACAAATACCATCATATATGAAGTGGGACTGTTCCAAGGTTGTTGTCTATCTCCTACCATATTCAACATTGTTTTCAATATCTTAATAGTAGACCTAACAAAAATAGGGAAAAATTGGGGATATCGCTTCAAAAGAAATGATGGGTACACATCTTCTTGCTTAGCATTTGCAGATGACCTAACAATTTTGACCAAAAAAACAAACCACTGCAAACTTTTACTCAAAAGAGTTGAACAGTTTTGTGAATGGACACAAGGTATGCAACTTAAGCCCTCAAAATGCTGCTGTATATCTCTGGCAAGAAGAGGAACTAAATTTGGACCCATTGATCCAGAGCTACATGTAAACAATATGAAAATAGGTACAATAGAGAGAGACAAGCCCTTCAAATTTCTGGGAAAATATATTGATTACAGAGGCAGAGAACATGCGGTAAACGAAATAATAGAGCGTTTCAAAGTTACCATGGACAGAATAGATAAAATTCATATCTCAGGGATAAGAAAAGCGTGGATTTACGATAACTATATCATTAACCAACTAACGTGGCCGTTCCTGATTTATAGTTTTAACAAAGACAGTTTAGGTATCCTGGACAGCGTAACTACTAGATACCTGAAACAATGGACGCGACTCGCAAAGCCTGCAGACCCCGCCACATTCTACAGATCGAGAGAAAACTTTGGTTTGGGATGGAAAAGACCATCTTTCGTACATGCACAACACCGCATTACAAAGCACCATATTCTTGAAAACTCCAAAGACCCAAGTGTCATAGAATGTTGGTCCAAAGATCCCCAAATGTTAGAGCTCAAAAATAGAGCAGAATTTCACCACAAATACCTAACCGGTGTAAGCACTAACAGAAGAGGTCTGGGATGGCAAAAGGTGGAATCGGAGAAAGCCCATATGAAGGCTCTAGTAAAGCATGACTCTGACTCTAAATACAGGCTTCATGCGTTAAACCTTGAGATGCAGCATGACTGGATCACTGTTGGTGAAATGTGTCTTCCACCTGCACTACACTGGAAGATACTAATATACAATTGGTCTCCTGAAATGCTACGATTTTACTTAAATGCATTTCAAAACACGCTCCCTGACCCTGGAAACCTAAAACGATGGGGTAAAAATACAACTGCTTCCTGTGATCTCTGTGCCATTGACAAATGCACAGCAAGACATATTCTAACAGGGTGCAAAGTGGCCCTTGAAAATGGCAGATATACCTACAGACACGACAGGGTACTGGAAATACTAAGGGAGAGTATAAGCCTAACAATTTCCAGAGCAAACAAAGGTTTGACAAGAGAGTCCATTGAAAAAATAAAATTTGTTAAGCCTGGAGAAAAGGGAGAGCGAAGGGCCAGGACCCAGACTTCCATTATAAAAAAGGCAAAGGACTGGAGGCTTGTGATGGATTCCACCACAGGACGATACATTTTCCCAGGAGAACTATGCACTACGGCTTTGAGACCCGACATAGTTCTATACTCAAATGAACTAAAGCAAGTACTCTTGGTTGAATTGACGGTGCCGTGGGAGATGAACATCCCTAAGGACCATGCCTACAAACTAAATAGGTATAAAGGACTAGTGGATGAAATCACAAATAATGGATATACCACAAGATTGTATGCAGTGGAGGTGGGAGCGAGAGGACTGCCAGCCAAATCGGTATATACTTTCCTTAAGGATCTGGGACTGAATAGATCCCAAATAAATGGATTTCTGGAAAGACTAACAAAAGCGGCCATCTCGGGATCATACCACATTTGGCTGCGAAGATCTGAGAGCCCAGACACCTCTGGACATGCAACGTAGTTAATCGGACTTACATATTGGAAGGAAGGATGAGTTGGGAGGAATTGGGAACGTTGTCATGACAAAAGGATCCTTAACCAACCAAAGACAGGTCGTAAGTCCTGTGACTCCCATCTCATCCTGACTCCGTGCGGCGGGCCTGAGTTTGGGTCTTAGATTTTCAAAATTAGAGACCTGACTCGGTGAGACCGTGGATGCTCAGCTATTTCACAAAAAAAAAATTACAAAGGCTATGGAAACCTTGCCTTTGATAGGTAATATGATTTTGGGTTGAGAAACACCGAAATATGGAATCGAACCCAAGCCCTCTGGCTCTACCAACTTAGCCATGGACTGGCAAATGGACATAGCCTTTAAAACTTTTACGTCTTATTCTGAAATTGAGGTGAAAATATAAAACTGTAGTAATTTTTCAGGTGCACTGTTTTTTTAGAATTCAAGCGCAGAATTGTAGCATAATTACAAATGTAGAATTTTTGTCAAGTTTGTAAAATTTAAATGTAGGATTGTTGTTAAAATTGTAAAATTCCATTTAAAAATTGTGTCAAGTGTGTAAAATTCAAGTATCAAGTCATATTCATCATATTCAAGTTGTTGTCAGGTTTTTAATATTCCAACGGTTGATGTTTTGTTTGTAAAACTCAAGTTTATAATTGTTGTCATATTGAAAAAAGGGTAGAATTGTTGTCAAGTTGGTAAAATCCAAATGTTAAATTGTTTTCACGTAAATAAAATTTCAATCGTAGAATTGTTGTCAAAATTTTCAAATTAAAGTATAAAATATTTGTCAAGTTCGTAAAATCTAAGTGGTGAATAATTGTTTTCAAGTTTGTAAATTCAAGTATTGGAATGTTGACAATGTTGACATCAATACTGTAAATCAAACTACCCAGCTTTTACAATGATTATTCGTGGGGAAAGTTTCTCCATAGTATAATCATTGATATTTTCAGCAAGGTCTAGATAAAACATTGAAGTTTTATTTATGCCTTTTGTGATGTGCTGACGATATTTTCCCAAAGTTTTAGTAGCTGCCTCTATATTTCTACTCGCATAGGGCTCGGTAAGCTATGACAATACTTCACTAAAAATATTCTAAGACTGGGTTGCGTGACAATAATAAAAATGTCGATAAAAAATGAAAATACCATGTCTTTATTATGTCTTCATTCACTCCTGAAGAAAAGCCTCTCGCTTACCTGAATCCAGAGCCTCGAGAATAATAAAATAGCTGCCTTTGAAATGTATGTTGATTGGCGGATGCTAAAAATCTGTTGGATGTATTGAGTCACAAATGTCGCGGTTCTTCCCTGTAGTAACACTACTGGTAAAATTGTGAAAGAATGGGATATCAAAAGAGAATGTAAAAGTAGGCAATGTTTATAAAAAAGGTTTATTTATTTATTGAAAACAACATAAACAAGAAAACTTGAAAGTTCGATACCATATAGTTGTAATGTTGACAAAAGGATGTAACAAAAGTAATATACATATAAATCAATATTTTGTACAAAAAAAAAAATCAAAACAGTAGTAAAAAAATATATTGGTACTATTCTATCATTCGTCTTTCTAGCAGAAAATTCCATTCACGTATTAGTCCAACCAGTCTGGTATTAAATATATCCAGATGCGGTGAGGATGACATCAATTCGATTATGAGCGTGTGTGGTGGACTTAAATGAATTGAAAAACGAAAGGTATGCCAGGATTGGAAAAAAATAGACAACTCCGCAGAGGCTCTGATCACCCCTACCAGACTGGGGATACAATTACAGTACTTGAACATTTTCCTACCTGATGATGACTGACTAAGTCGAAAACTTTTGTATAATAATTTTTTTTTTTTAAATATATTAAATGTGTGAATTAAAAAACAGTGTTTGAATAAAAGAAAAGTTTTTTGAAAAACAAACCAATTACAGTATTATTTATACATATTTTATAGTTGGCTTTTATTCACCGTCAATGCCTCACTTCCACACATTAGAGAAACATTGAGATGCGTTATTTCACTGGCTCCAACTGTCTCCCGCTTAGCGTAGGTACGGTCCCAGTTTTTGACAATGTGCCAAGTGTTATTCCGAAAGCGATCGCGACTATAATAATTGTTAAAGTGATTGTTTCAGAGCTGTGTTCTGGCTTCACATTTTCATATGTACAGGTATAACGCGTGAAAAGTTCTGACTGAAAAGATTTCGATCTCCTAGTGCTATAAAATGGAATGTTACAAATATGCATGAACGTTTATCCCATACAGGCACATGCGCCTAATAGGTAGGCAATCAATAATCTAAGTAGCAATCTATAATCTAAGTAAATTTATAATCTAAGATATAAGTATATTACATTTAAGATTCATATTAATCCACATTCCTATAAGCAGCTACGTAAAGTTCGCGCTTGCACATGCTGCATGTGGGCTTGCAACATAAAAACCCAATCTCAAATAAACAAAAGCCCTGAAATTCTTTCCGACCATTCCTGAAATAGGGGTGACATTGACCAAGTGAACCATTTTTTTTATGGGTGGTCAGCCTCAAACCAACCTATAAGACAAGGTATAGCTTGTATTATTATAAAATGGGATTTATGTATGTAAATATGTCGACTCTTAAACCGCTCAATCGATTTTCAATAAAGTTTCGGGAAACATGTAAATATTCTTCTGAATGGTTCCTGTGAAGTTTCATGTCGATTGGATTACAAAAAATACGTGAATCAGATTTTAACCAACTTTTTAGTGTAGCTCATAGTTCTGCAATTTTATTTTGCAGAGGCCTACGACAAAAGCTCTTTCAAATTGACGGATACGTTTTATGTATACATGATTGTGAAATTACATATATAGCGTCACGAACATTGAAAACAGCTGATGGGAATTTGATGTCCATTCGTGGAAAGATAGCGAGAAAAAGGTTACGCCATTTGCGGAGGCTAGTGTGAATATTAGGGACAAATTATACTGACACTAATGCTGTGTATGTGAGCATGGTTAGAATACCAAAGGGCGTATTTAAAAAAAAAGTAAACCAGTAAACGGTGTTTTTATTTTGTATAAATAAAAAAAATCAACTTTGTTTCATTCCATTTTTGTTATTTTTTGAGTCGTTACTTACATTTTCGGAGGACCTTCATCTTTTTATTAATATATATTTTTTTTATTTATAAAAAATATTAACACCTTTTAATAATGGCTTTCCACAGTGTTTCACAAAAATCTTTCGAAAATTTGAACTAGGAATACCCGACGTGTATTCCTCTACTGAGTCTACGCCATTCTGGTACATGGAATCAATTTATTTTCACAGATATAGGGAGTAGCTGTACGCAAAATACAACGGAAAAAATATTTGTTGGTCGATCGAAATAAAACTTCATACGATCACTAACGATGGGAATCTACACGTTTTCTGAAAAATTTGCAAGTCTTGTGCAACAATTTTTTCGAAACATTGTGATAATAATAATAATAAAAATTGCCATCCGTTTGGCATCAATCTTCACGTGAACTATGCCGAGAATATTTTACATGTTTCCTAAACATTGAATTTAAATCAATTGATTTCAGATCAGTTTATATCTGCTCCATGATCATTTGACTGGTGTTAATTAAGTACGGTAACTACTTTTTTTCGCTTCAATATTGTGTATCTTTAATTTAAAGTAAACTTGCACCTCAAATGAACATAATCCATACAACTTTTGCCACCTTTCCCTGAAATAGAAGCCGTCAAACGCGAAGTTTCTACTTTGAGTAACGTAATTCTGCCACAGGGGAGTTTCTGAAATTTCGCAGACTTCGTCTTGTCTGGCTCAGCTTCGCGTATCTTCGTTTTGCTCCGTGACGACAGACAGTGATAAACTGCCCCAAGTTTGGCGGGAAAAAGAAATCTGGTGCAACTGAGCGTCGTGGACCGTCGCCATGACAACCAATTACTCCCAACTATGGTTCCACGAGAAAATAGGTAACAGACAACCTGTCCATAGACGGCTTTACCATGGACAAATTGGTCACACGATAGTTCGTCCACACGAGTATTCAGTCACAGACAATTAATAGACAGTCCCACCCTGTTGGAGAGCTATAGGTTGTATGTGCCAGACGACTACAACCGTGGGCGAGGGCATAATTTATTTTATGTACCGAAAAGCCGTACAGATGTCGACGCACAGCATCCTGTAACTCGGAGTATAAAACTCTTAAATGACTCTAATATAGATACTCGTATATTCTGCTGCAATATAAATAGATTTAAAATTTTAATCAGAGATTTTCTCCTAGCGTGTTGATGGCTGAGAGGGTGCACTATAATTAGGGAAACCTGTTGTGCACAATTAAAAAAAAAAAAAAAAAAAAAAAAAACTTGACCACAGATAAAGTCGTCCACAGCTATACATCGGTCCTGACAATTCGGTCACACGCCATTTCACATACGACATACGACAATTCGTTCATATGACTTTTTGGTCACCAAAATTACGGTCACATACAATGATAGAGGTAAAACTGATTAAGTGGCATATTAAGTTGACATGGTTTTCTTAGATAAATGAACTATTTTCCTGTTTTTTATGAGAAAAAAAAAACCTGTAGTTTAAAAGGTTTTCATGAGCGCTTCATTATAATTAGTTAACTTACTATGAGAAGTTTCTCCCAATAAAATGTGTTATCCACGATTTCTCAGATCAGTGAATCAGCTCCTTTTTCAGTTTACCTTTGCGGTGGCGATATGTTTCATAGACAGATTTATCACAGAAAGCTACAACTAATTTAAAGTAAAGTAATTACAAAGGTTTTTTGGAGAGCAAGTTTTCTGTTTTGGAATTGTCTGTGGGCCTTTATTTACCGGTCCGTAGTTCAGTGGTAACACTTCGGACTCTGAATGGAAGGTTGTTGGTTCGAATCCCGGCGGAATGCAAACATATTCCATTTAGATATTTGCAAATTTGCTCATCGCCAGATTGAAAAATTCATAAACCTTTACCAATGACCGGTCACCAAAGGTTCATCCAGGCTTACAGCAACTGGGTCTTGCTTGAAAATTGGCGATTTGTAGCGATGACGATCAAGCTCGTAAAAAGTTCGATAGCTCAATTGGTAGAATGCTTGCATTCCATGCCGAGAGAAAGGGTGCGATCTCAAGGTTTACTCAGCCTTCACGAGAAATGACAACCAGCCCCCCCTTGAGCTGGAAAATCTCCACTTCAACTGAAAGTGGCTCCCTTAGCCGTAAAAACAAGTAGGTCCCAAATCGCCACATGCGACCCCTTCTGGGATAACGCATGCAAGAAGTTACACTATAGGTGCAGCTTAGTTGAGTTTTGCCTTTATTGTATGATAACAAAAAGTCGTGTGTAAGAACTGTCGTGTGGCCAAATGTTCCGTGAACGATGTGTCTTTGAATTATTTATCTGTGGCCGAGTTGTCTGTGACCGAAATGCAGTTGCCCGAAAAATTGTGTGCACGAATTGTCGTGTGACCTGTCCATGGACGAGCTGTCTTTGACCATTTTGTCGTGATACGATATTAGCAGGTGCAAGATGCAAGCTGGGTTCATTACGAAACTCATATGTGCTGAAAGTAGCAGTAAACAAAGGAGATTAGGTTGCAAATAGTTGAGAGTCGGTAGTTTCATTTCAGAGGGTATTCGCATATTGTGGTTCCATGACAGAACAACATATGACACAACGGCACATGACAGAACATCACATGAGCTTTGAGATTTTCAGCCACGAGTTCCTTGGCTTATAGGTTCGTATGAGGCTGACCACCCATACTGTAGAAAATGGTTTACTTTGCCAATGTCGGCAAAAGTTACAGGGCTTATGCTAATTTGAGATTGGGTTTTTATGTTGTAACTCTACATGCGACATGTATAAGCGCAAACTTAAACGTGCCCGCTTATGGGAATGCATTTAATATGAATTTAAATTCTAAGCATATCTTTGCAACTTAGATTATAGACTATAGATTTTCGCAGGTTTTTCAGCCACGATGTCCTTGAACGTCTCTGAGTTCTCCTCCCCTCAACCTTACCCTGTATAATAAGATGAAGAAGACGGTATTTCTTATTTCTCAAAATGTGACCGAAGTACATTGGCAGGGTAGCATTGGTGTGTGGAATCACAGAAAAATGGGCAGATGAGTCTGTTTTTGTTTCGTTTTCATAAAAATGAAAGTCCTTGATGAGGGTCGTGTGGTATGTTTGAACTTGATGCAGCGCGTCGCCACATTGACAACAGCTGGTTCTTGATTATCTGCCAAGTGTGTGTCCACATCATCAAACGGACGCCATCTTGGATGACCTTGGCATTAAAAGTCAAACAACTCACAAATGTCATCAAGTAGAGAAAATAAAAGTAAAGAGTTATTTGTATCAAAACTATACGTTGTAGCATTTAGATTCATGTTCAAAGCGTGCCTACAGGGAGATATTTGCTGAATATGATTTAACTTAGAAGACAGCCTTATATGTTACCTATCAGTCAATGTACTAATCTAATCTAATCTAATCTAAGCTGCAAGGATTTATATCAAATGCATTCCCACAAGCAGATATGTATAATTTCAGGCTAACACATGCCGCATGTGGACTTACATTATAAGAACCCATCTCAAATGAACATAAGCCCTGCAACTCTTGCCGTCCTTCCCTGAGACTGGGTGACGTTGGAAAAGTGAACCATTTTTTCACAGTATGGATGGTCAGCCTCATACCAACCTATAAATCAAGGAACATACATGACAAATTACATTTTTAAAATCACTAAATTATAATACATATGTATGGACATCAAAAACTAACAGAAAACAAATACACCTAAAAAATGTACCTACTTAAATAAAACGAATCAATTAGGTCGGAACATTTTTGAATGTTTTTTCAGCAAGCAAACGTCAGTGTCCTATTGTTCGGACCACCATACTTAGCAACCAATAACAAAATATTAGTTTACCTTTTTTCTAGCAACCCGGCCAGGTGACGAAACAATATTGTCTATGCCAGTTCTCGTGCGGACCTCATTACTTTCAAACGCGCAGATCCATTATTTTACGCACTAATGTAAGTCGTTCTACTATACATTCAGATACCACTGTTGTTGGTGTAGGGCCGGTTCACATACCTGCGAAAATAAATAGATTCCACTCGCCACATGGCTGAAAGAAAAATCTATGTTAAAAAAGTATGTGAAAGTAAAGGTACAAACAATGTGATGAGATGGTTTGGACATGTGGAAATAATGGAGAATGAAAGACTCACAAAGTTTATTTACAGAGGAAATTTGAAAGGGAAAAGAGGTAAAAGAAGACCGAGAAAAGTATGGTTGGATCAAATTCGTTAAAATCGTTAAAAATGGGTTATACAAAACTAAAGTAAAAGAAGGAAATGTTTGAGAAAAGTTATGGTTATGAATTAATTGAAAAATGTATGCCAGGATAGGAAAAAATGGTAGCTCTGGCCACCCCTAGCGGAATGGTGACAGAGTTACAGTAACAGTTGCATGCGACACCTTTGGAGGCAACACTCTGAAGGAGGTTGCACTCTATGTGCAGTTTGATGGCGATTTTTTTGTTGTGCTACTCGTTTGGATATTTGGTTACAATTTACTTATTACGACGTTTGGATATTTGGTTACAATTAACTTATTACGACGTTTTGGTTTCTCCCTGCCAATCCTGTAAGTGAATTTTCTCTTTCAACAACTAAATAAATGAAAAAGAAGACGAAGATGATTCAAGAGTAGGTACATTTGTTATTCAATAATGTTTGCTCTTGTTTATACGAGAACAAAAGCTTGGATATTACGTAAAATCCGCGGTACGAAATATTCCTTTGAAAACGTCGCCCGTCAGCAGTCGGCCTCAAGAATTGAATATGAGTCTGGGAGGGGGGGAAAGCATTTATCCCACATTTACAGCTAAATGCTGGGCCGCTCTGAGAGGAAATATATATATTTTGTTTCATCAAAGGTTCCTTATAAAAGCCTGATCGAAATATTTGCTCTGCAAAGCATCGAAGAGTTAATACTTTGTGGGAGTGGCGGTGTATTCTTGAATGATTATTTTTTTGCCCTTCATTTCGTATATACCTGTACATATTGATTCGATAATTGCTTGCATTATTGTAATTGATATTTCCTTGGCTTTCATTTAAAAAAAAAACAACACATATAGTGTAACTTCTTGCCGCGTTATCCCCAAAAGGTTTCGCATGTGGCGAGTGGAAAATATTTATTTTTACTAGTAAGGGGCCGGTCAACCACTCCAGTTGAAGGGGAGCTTCTCAGCTCCCAAGGGGCTGGTGCTCATTTCTTATGAAGGCTGATTAAAACTTGCTGGTATTTTATTGAGAACACTGAAACGGGAAATCATTTCTTGCGCCCTCTGTGGAAATCGAACCCAAGCTCTCGGCATGGAATGCAAGCACTCCACCAACTGAGCTATCCACCGGACAAATTGTTTTTAATGTAAACTTCCAGAAGCAGATTTTGGAATAATTAGGTACTTGAGATGGATCAAGGATGAAAAATAGGAATTGAATAAGTAACTCACTCAAAAATATAAAATAAAAATGTCGGTAAAAGGAACTCGAAGTGTTGTTTTCACAATTGTAAACCATACAATACGGAACCAAAACTAAGTTTTTTTTACATTACAAATAATGGAAAATAATTCAAAAGATATTGCCGTTGTTAATATTTTAATTAATTCCTTGAATTATAGGCTGGTAGGAGGCTGACCACCCATGCTGTAAAAAATGATTTACTCTGCCAATTTCACCTCTGCCTCAGGGAAGGTTGGCAAAAGTGTCAGGGCTTATGTTCATTTAAGGTTTGGTTTTTGAATCGCAAGTACACATGAAGCAGTTGTAAGCGGGGACTTACTAAATGTCGCACGCTTAATAATACAGAGAAATAACTCGAAAATTGGGAAAATCGAGATTTTGTAATAAAACGCAAGAACAATGCAAGAAGACTAGGTAGAATGCGACAGCCGTTCAATTTGGACGAATATGACCGAGATAAAACATCGGCCGCCTTTTTCATCCCATACAAGTTGTACTGGTTGTCTGAACTTCAAACGTGATTTCCCAGCATTCTTGTTTTTTGAGTTATTGCTCTCTATTATTAAACGTGCGATGTGTCTGTTTGTGGGCATACACTTAAAATGAATTTTCAATGTGAAAATATATTTGCTACTTAGATTATAAATTATAGACAACTAGTGTAACACAATTCAAAAGATATTGCCGTTATGTAATAGATAAGAATTTATATTGACTATTTCCAAGGTAAAATCTCGATAAGTGTCATTTTTCGTGTGCGTAATTTTTCACAGTCGTTTGAAGAATTGTATCCCATCTATTGGGACACTTCTTCGTATTACTTTGAGATGGATTGTTTTCAGAATGATATTGTTGGAAGGAAAGAATAGATCTTGGTGGAGGATAATGGAAAATCACGAATACCCTGGAAGTGACAGCTTTATTATCACCAAGGAGGAGATTAAAGGGTCAGCGAGAAGAGATCTAAATCGAAATCTAAGCTGCAAAGATATACATCATTTAAGATTCATATTAAACGCATTCCCACAAGCAGACCCATAACAGAAAAAAGGATGTGAAAGTTAAGGTACAAAAGAATGTGATGAGATGGTTTGGGCATGTGGAAAGAATGAATGATGATAGACTGACAAAGTATGTATACAAAGAAAGTGTGAAAAGAAAAAGAGAAACTTCCCTGAAACAGGGGTGACATTGGCAAAGTGAACTATTTTTTACTGTATGGGAAGTCAGCCTCATACCAACCTATAAGTCAAAAAATTAAAACCTACAAAACATATTCTATTAAAAAGTAAAAAATATATTTTTTAAAGCCTCAGCCTTAAATGCCAACATTACAGATCAACCGCCATTTTTTTCGGCCCTTGCATACTTCTTTCATTTCATCCAGAGTCATAACCTTTTTCATACAAGCTATGATAATTGATATATTATGATAATTTATGGAAAAGATGAATGTCGGAGTGAAATTGTAACATATTTTTGCGTCCAAGAGAAATAAGGTTTCGTTACAAAGTCTATAATCCTAATTGCAAATATTTATGAACAACTCTAATCTAATCGTATCTAATCTTAACTCCAAGGATATATACCATTTAAGATTTATACTAAATGTATTCCCACAAGCAGACATGTATAATTTCGTACTAACACATGCCGCATGTGGACCTACATTATAAGAACCCATCTCAAATGAACATAAGCCGTGCAACTCTTGCCGTCCTTCCCTGAGACAGGGGTGACATTGGCAAAGTCAACCATTTTTTCACAGTATGGGTGGTCAGCCGCATACCAACCTTTAAGTCAAGGAACAACTAAGATTTATATTTAATGCACGTCTACAAGCAAACCGTGTGTGAGTTCGCACCTACGCAACCCCGCGTTATCTCCGAAGGGTGTCGGGTGTGGCGAGTGAAATCTTAATATTTTTACAGGTAAGGGGGCCGGCCGCGTGTTCCCATTCCACCACTCAACTCGAATGTTCACTCACACATGCACACGGAAGTATTGCAGATGAGTAAACCTAGCTGAAAACCAACTGTTATCAAATAGCTATATACTGGCACACAAGCAATTTAATGCACATACACAGTTATGTTGAAAATTGATTAATAAGACAGCTGGATAACATTTAATGAAAAGTTGAAGTTTTTTTTATTTAATTTCTATATAAATGACTTGAAAATGACGACAGTCGAATGTACTCGAGGATAAAATAACAAATATTAAAAAAAGAAAAATACTTACGTTTTATAAGAAATTCAATAGATGACGATGAATTTTCACTAAGTACTTAAATGCACAAACCTTTATAAGTTAAATGTATTTCGTTTCGATATCGAGGTAGAATTGAATTATAGCCCAATGTAATGAATTCGCTGCAGATTGTATTAAAAACTTTATAAAATTGGATCAGCAATTTGAAAAAATCGAAAGTTCACCAAAAACAGCACGAAAATGTTCCAGTACTTCCGTGTGCATGTGTGAGTGAACATTCGAGTTGAGTGGTGGAATGGGAACACGCGGGCCGGCCCCCTCGGTTAGATTCAAACCCGAGCTCTCGGCATGGAACGCAGGTACTATACCAACTGAGCCATCGACCGGATAACATCTCGCTGCCTTAGCTCTTGTTTATCGTATACGCCATTGAGAAAATTTTACATGAGCAATGTTTGCATGTGTACTGGACCAATGTGTCTTATGAAAACAAGAAATTTATTTTAAAAATATTTAAAAGAACTCTCACATTATCGAATTTTACGGTTTTTCTTAGCTCAGATTGTGTAGAATTTGATTCATAAGACAACTGCATGAAAAAGTCATACTTGACAAGATTGGCGTATACGATAAACAAGAACTGGGGGAGCGATCTGTAAATACTCACCTACCAATGTGTAAATACTCACAATTTTAAAACATTTTCACGCAACTGTTGTCGCCGTCCCCAGAAGCAGGGGTGAAATTGGCAAAGTAAAACAATATGGGTGGTCAGCCTCATCGATAATTTATTGAAGTGAAATCATATTACAATTGTTAAAACATTGATCTACAAACTAAATCTTTTTTTTTTATTTAGTCTACGAGTATTCTGATTTTTATTTCAACATCATTTCGGAGTCGTGACAAATTGTCGCAAAGAAATTGTGACGTATCTCCTGACTCGGGATACAAATTAAGGACGACAACTTGTGACGTCCCGTTAAGTCCCGTTAAGGAAAATTCGGAATGTTCCGGCTACATTTGAATGTGGGGTTTCAATAGGTCGGTAAGAGGCTTACAAGTCATTCTGTTAAAAACTTTTAGCTCTTGCCAAACTCACCCTGTTTCAGGGAAAAGCTGTATGAGCTGTATTCTTTGTAAGCATAAAAAAATAAAATTAATTTTCCTCTCCATTCTTTTTTATACATTTTCGAAAGGGATTAAGTCTGTCAATTTTCATAATTAAATAAAATAAGCAAGAAATAATGACGCTAAGACGATTTGCTCGAAAGCCTTCAAAAAATAATAAAAAACCTTTTTCTTTTGTTTCAGATTTTCCAACCCGTGCAAGAATCCTGAAATTAATCATAATTCATTTCAATTAAAATCCACTTGGTGTCTATGCAAAATATTTTAATTTTCTGAAATAAATTTAAACTTTTTTACAATCAACTGTGATGAATTAAATAAAAATAAAAATATAATTATTTACAACAACAAAAAATAGACATATTTACTGAAGCGTATATTTTTAAACCCAAAAGAAAAATGTCGCAATTATTTTGAAGTACTATTTTTTTTTTTAATAAAACAAAATGTCTTCTCGAACGGGAGTCGGAAGTGGCGGACGGACCATTGGAGGGTCTTCTGTTGCAACAAGTCAAAGGAAACACAGGTCGAGGTCTACTACAAGATATGCAGACCTTGAGAAGCCGAAGAAAAAAAAGAACCTCAGCGGAGCAACCAGTCTTGTCTCCATCCCAAACACCATCAAGCTGAGCATGCTCAACAGTGGACTGATTTCATTTGGTGAGTTTGTGTACTTTTTCTTAAAAAATGCTTCATATTTATCACTTCGTACAAAACAATAATAAATTCTAACAGGGCTATTCTTAGACATTTTAGTCGTCGGTTAAGCCCACGCTTTGACAAACTAATGATGCATTTGTATGAAGACCTGTCAATCCAAGATGGCCGCGAGTGAACAGCTGATTAGTCTTCATACAAATATTACTTGGATAACAGTGGCAACACTTCGGACTCATAAATGGAAGGTTGTGGATTCGAAAACCGGCGGAGCACAAAAATATATCATTAATATTTCCAAATGTGCTCTTCGCTGGGTTGAAAAATTCGTGAATCTTTACCAAAGACCGGTCACTGAAAGGTCCATCCAACCTTCTAACAACTGGGTCTTGCTTGAGAATTGGCGCTTTCTACAGCGACGACCAAGCTCGCAGAGAGCTCTTGAGGTGTGAAACACACAAAAACAGAGCTCACCAAATAAATCATCCTAATATTATTATTACCATAATTCGGTAGGTAAGAATGACCGTGGTGATGAAACTTCCAGCCCAGGCATCATTCGTTTGTCAAAGCGTGTGCTCAATCGACGACTAAAATGTCTAAGAATAGCCCCGTTTGTATGTAATATTTTTGTTATTATAATTACTGAAAATAACTTTTGCGAATAACGTTTGTCTCTAAATAACACGGGTCTATTACATTTAAATTAAGTTTGGTATCGTCGACGCTACCTTGTGAGCGGGCCTCACAATCGCCTACACAAAACAACAATTGATATGATCGCACAGACCATTTTAAGATCCTTTTCACGTCTTCCACGGCGGTCGTTAAGATTATCTGTTGTAAAGGAAACCCCCTGAAGGACTTGGGCACGCTTTGTAAGGTAAATCTAAAGACTATATCAGACGTAATGGGACATCCTTAGGTCCGGTATTTTCAATGCCATTTAAGTTAAATTTTAACTTACCGAATTTTGACGATTTAACTCAACGATTTTTGTAAATATTTAGTTTTTTTATCAATTTTTGAGATGAGATGAAAAAACCACTGCAAACAGCAGTTGTTATGCTAGGTTGCTATGTTGGTATGAGGCTGACCCTTCGTGCTGTAAAAATTGGCTCACTTTTTCTGATACCACCCCGGTTTTTAGGGAAAGACGGCAGTAGTTGCAAGCTTTATGTTCTTGTAAGGTTTTGTTTATTTATATGCACACATGCAGAATGTGTAGGTGACCTACCTACATGTGCCTGTCTGCGGGCATGCATTTAATATGATAGTCGGTGTTATGGCCGCGGGGATCAAGACAGGTTATTTGGAACCGGATAACGCTGGTTCGAATCCCGCGACGATAACTTCAACCCTGGTTCAACAGATTCCGTTGCATGCACACAAGCTTCTGCTTTCGCATGAAGACAACTGGCCAGGCAAAATAGGTTGGTGGATTGCATTCCTTTCCACAAATCTACTTAAAAAAAAAAGCGTCTCAAATGTTGACATATCTTTGCAGCTTAGATGACAGATGATAGATAGATAGACGAAACCGAGGTGAGTTTACGCAGAGCAGTGGGCACAATATCGTTAAATACAAAGTGAGAAAAAAATAATGTTCATCCGAGTGACGTGTGTGAAATCATCGTAAAGAATTCGCAGATTCCTTAATCCATACCTGGAAAAACAATCTGCCACCGTACGTATTGCCATTTTAAAAGTTTTTTCTTCAACTAAATCTAGCAGAAGATGTATCCCGCGTTTCGCCGACTTTGGTAATTGATTTCACGTCTTGTTTTTCCAGGATTTTCCGCCGAATTTACTGCCCAATAAAAAAATCATGTGCGAATCTATTCTGTTTCTCATTTTTACTTTCAAATCACATTATTAAATTTTGCAAGAAGACCTATATTTAATCTTTCATTTTAATTGCAAAGATACATTGAGATTTAAAATTAATTTGAAATGTTTGCCCTCAAGCAGACACGTATAAATTTGCGCTTACACATGCCGCATGTGAACTTACACTCAAATTTCAAATTACAATAAGCCTAGCAACTCTTGATGATCTTCATTGAAAACAAGGGTGACTTTGCAAGGTGAACCATTTTTTCAGTATAGCTAGTCAGGCTCATACCAACTCTTAGGTCTAGGAACTCACATCAACTTGTAAGTCAATAAACTGTAAAGCCAAAAAAGTGAAAGTACCTATAGCAAACTGACGTGCGTTCAACGTTGATGCTACACTGTTAAACTGATTTGTTTTTATACTTATGCTTTAAGAGCGGTACCGTACAACCATAAATTGTACTCAATTATTTTGTTTGAATTGAGGCACGTTCTACAAAGTATATAAAGCTTTAACGTCTGAATCATAGAGTCCGCTTCATTTGTCGATGCATTAATAAGATGGCGCGACGTCACGGCCTTAAAGCAAAGAGTTGTAAAGTTTAAATTGGAAAAGTTTAATTGGATGGATGCAGGGGACAACAGTAAGACAAAGGAGCTGCCGTGACAGGGGCTACTTTTTTTTCACTGAAATGAATCTCATTGTTTTTATGCCGGCCACATTTCTTATCTGAACGAGCCACTCATAAATCAGATTGTTTTTTTCTTGGTTTTATTGTTGGAGTACTTTTCCGATAGATGGTGCTTTCTTCAAAAGAATTTGTTAGACAAACAGCTAACTTCAGCATAGTCATATAAACCCTACATGGTTGACATTGCAATTTTGTTTTTTTTTTTTTTTTTAAATAGATTTGTGGAAAGGAATACCATTCACCAACCTATTTTGCCTGGCCAGTTGTCTTCATGCTAAAGCAGAATCTTGTGTGCATGTAACGTAATCTGTTGAACCAGGGTCGAAGTCATCTATCATTCTAATCTAATCTAATCTAATCTAAGTTGCAAATATATGTTACATTGGAGATTCACATTACATGCATTTTCACAAGCAGACACGTACAAGTTCGCACTTGCACATGCCGCATGTGAACCTACAACATAAAAACCAAATCTCAATGGACATACACCCTGCAACTCTTGCCGTACTTCCCTGAAACAGGGGTGATATTGGCAAAGTGAACCATTTTTACAGCATGGGTGGTCAGCCGCATACCAACCTATAAGTCAAGGAACAGTTATTCTGTATTTCTGATTATTATTGTTTTAAAATGCGTTTATATTCTCTAATGTATAATCTGGATAATTGTAAGTATAAACTATCATTTAAGATTCATATTTAATGCATGTCTACTGGCAAGCACATTCATTTTCGCTTAAATACTGAATTTCCTGAACGATAATAATATAAGGCTGATTTATTTTAAATAAGTGAATATATCCTTGCAACTTTGATTAAAGATTATATATAGCTTGTCCTCAGCGAGTGGAAACATCTGTATAAAGTATAAAAAATGTAAATAAATAAATTCAATAAAACTTTTATTTTAAAAACTTACGAGCCCCATAGCGTAACAGTAGGTACTTTTTTTACATAATTGAAATTTTAAAAGATTTTTTTTTCAAAAGAAAATTGAGGGCTGTAAAATGAAGGAGATTTTATCGGAATACAAGTATGGGTTGTAAAATTAAATATCGGTAAGTACATACAAAAACTTGGAGGGCGGTTTTATTAAAAAGTTTTCCCCGTTGGGTTTTTTGTTTTTTGCGTTACGCTAAACTTTTTCACTTCGTGTATAAAAAAAAACAAATTTATTTTTTAAGGTGAATGTAAACAAGGTCCCAAATTGTTTGTCGGATCGAAGACTGAAATGTGGTTTATAAAAATATAGGTTTTTATTGACAGATTTGTAAAAAATGTAACGAAAAAAGTATTTTATATAATGAAAAAGTTTTTCTTCACGAGTTGATTTTTTCCTCGAGCGCTTTTAATGTTATCACACCGTTATCAATAGAACATCCAAATCAAGAGTTTTTTTCTCGATAATGGTACGAGAACATACATTTTCTCTTTTCTTTCGTTGAAAGAAACGTATTAGAAAGGTGATGGAAATTTATGAATTGAAAGTGTTAAGCAAGGATAGCAAAAATGGAGGCAAATCTGTAGAGGCTCGGGCCACTCCAAACTGAATGGCGACAGAGTTGCAGTTGCAGTTTACCGTCCATTTACAATCCAAAAAATCCTGAAATGAACATTAATTCTGCATCTTTTCTCGACCTTCTCTGAAACAGGGGTGACATTGGCAAAGTGAACCATTTTTTACAGTAGTAACATAAAAACGAAATTCTCAAATGAAAATACGCCCTGCAACTTTTTCGACCTTCCCTGAACTTGAGGGGGACATTGGCAAAGTGAACAACGAGTTTTCACCCTCATACCAACCTATAAGTCAAGGAAGATGGTTTTATCAAATACCCGTTTGGCAAATAAACAATCTAAATTGCTCCAAAGATTGCAAGGGTTTCATGTAGGCAGGAGTGGCTTTAAAAACTCATTCGGCACGCAGCACCTGTGTTTGTGATACGATTACTAAACAGTTAGCAACCCGGCCACGCAGGAAATCAGGAGGAAAACACCCTGTATAGGGAGACGCTCCCTCAATCAGGTGGAACACACCCTGAATCGGAAGGAGCAGCCCCCTAAATCAGGGGGAAGCCGCCCCAAATCTCAAGTGTGGGAGATAAATGAATCACCCTGTGTTGCCTGAAGTGCTTTGTACGTTTTTAACTTTCTACCTTGCAGGTCAAATGTCCTATGGGTATTTGTAGTCAAGGTACCTTTAATTTAACCTAATACGACCTACGACTTCATTAACTAATAGGTTGGTATGAGGCTGACCACACTGAGCTGTAAAAACTTGGTTCACTTTTGATAGTGCCACGCTGTGTAATGGAAACGTGGCAGAGGTTGCAAGGTTTATGCTCATGTGAGGTTTGTATTATTTGGATATATGAAGTCAAGATTATTTTAATTTAACTTATATGACCTACAACTTCCTTAACTATCAGGTTGGCATGAGGCTGACCACACCGAGCTGTGAAAACCTGGTTCACATTTGTCAATGCCGCGCCATTCAGGGAAAAGTTGCAGGAGTTGCAAGGTGTGTGCTCATGTGAGGTCGGAACCTATGGAGGTAAAAGAGTTAATTTAATTAATTATATGAATATTTAAAAATATCAAAAAACAAAAACATCACACGAAGGAAGACTAGATGTCCTTCCATCTTTTTGGTGGTCATTCTCAAAACGGATATTTGTGGGTATTAAATTAATAAACCAAAATAATTGTAGAACTTTTTACCTTTAACATCGTTCTGTTTGGTATTGTGATATTTAACAGGTTCATTTACTTACAGTAAAAAAAACACTTGAAAAATTATTTACGAGGTTTTAAATTTATTTTTACACATAATTATTTTACATAGCTCATAGTCACCTCCTGACTATCTCTGTCGGAATTTTGCGAACTCTAACCTCCCATGCAAAAATCATCCTTTCTTTAGGCTTGTTTGTTCTACCAGAAAGGTCCACTTCGACATCGGTAGAAAAATATTCCAGTACATAAGTGCATTATTATTTCTACTTTCTTTAACATTATTATATTCTAAAAAGCAATCATTATAACATAATTATTTTTTTCTATTTCTGTATTAATAATCATAATAATATAACAGAGCAATCTTGATTACTTTATCACGTGTTTCCATTAAGAGCATTCTTACAATAACGCTCCTTTTATTTCCGAATGTGTTGTACGTCTACGTGTATATTTTTGTTATACACCCACTCCGGATGTATGTCTAAACACGGTTTCCGGTTCACGCACTTATCGCCTAAGTACCGTGGCTTGTTATTCGCCCTTTTTCATTATACGACCTTGGGTGTTTTCCCTCTCTTTTCGTATAGTAATAACACATGTGGAATTATTATTTATTTTTCCATCAGAGAATGCGTGTATTAGATTACTGGTATCGTTTTCTTTTGTTTTGCGTTATCGATAAAATCTTATTCGGAATTGATGGACAATTCTTTGAGTTATAAGTTTGTATGAAGCTGACCACCCATTCTGTCAAATATGATTCATTTTGTCAAAATCATCTCTGTTTTAGGGAAGGTCGGCAAGAATCGCAACGCTTATGTTATTTGAGATTTAGGTTCAAAAAGATATATGACATTTAATACGAATCGTAAGTGTGATACATCTTTGCATCTTAGATTATAGATATTTTAGATTTATCACCACATTAAAGGTAAAACTGAACGAGTGCTGATTCACTGATTTGAGAAAACGTGGATTAAGCTGTAAATCTGATTGTGTATAACTTCTCATAGTAAGTAAATTAATTAGAAGGAAGTGCTCATGAAGAACTCTTAAACTACAGGACTTTTACACTTCTTTTGTGTTTTCTCTCGTAGAAAATAGGAAAAAAAATCATTTATCTGAGAAACCTATGCTAGTTTTACATGTTACTTATTAAGTTTTACCTTAAAGGTATCGATGTATACAATAAACATAGATTGCCCCTGGTAATGCCTTCTTAGGCGAAAACGTACGAGCGTACAAAAGGAATATTTGAATAGTGAATTAATGCTTTGTTTTCTATACAGCGTATTCAATTTCAAAATCAATGATTTATTTGTTCTTCTCATTAAAGGAAGAATAGATTAAATAATTATCGGGGAAATCAAAGCCATTGTCTACACGTATATAATTTGACATTGCGGGTTCGAAATCTTTACAAACCACTCTTTAATGAGGGCGATTGTGCGCTTGGTTGAGGAGCATTGTTTCAGTTGTTCTGGAGGAACAAAACGCCACTGCACATCATGTTCCCATATCGCCCCTGGCCACTTAAAGGACGAACAGACAAAGACAGTAAACAGGATAGTGGTTAAGTAGATATATAAGTTCCAGAGCACCATTATACTGTTGTGTTTTTGGTGTTCAAAAAGTCTTCAAATTAAAAAAACTGGTCTTCCTTACAGGATATTTATTTAACAATTTATATTTATTTTTAACAATTCACATTATGGTTAAGCAATTTACATTTATTTCACCGTTGGTTCACTTTCACTGATACTGTTTTTCTTGTCCAAAAACAGAGCGTCGTATCAAGACTGACTCTTGCAAGCCGCTTGCAGCCCTTTATTCTACCAAGATGGTAGTTACTAGAAACCAATTTTGCTGGAAGCTTCCAGAACATAAAGCTTCCAGTGAATAGATTTGAATACCTCTTTACCCTAGGTACCTATGATAATTACTTCAATTCTCATCGGTTATAACTAACACAACTATCTACCTACTAAATAGTTAACAAAAAAAACTTGGATTAGGTTCGAAACCCCACAAGAGCTCAAAAACTATTATGACTACATTTGGCTATCCATCTCAAAATTAATCTATTTTAGAAGCATACATAAAGATATTTCATGAATTGGTTCATTCTAGACCAAGCTCACGTCATTTTTATGTTTCATCAGCGATTATCCACGCTTTAGTAAACTCGTTTACCATCTTAAATAACTTTTTCTTGCTCCACGCAAGTCATAAGTACACTCAACTTCCCAGTTACCTTCTGTCCTGAAATATTGTACACTGTTTGGGTCTGAGCACGCTATTAGTGCGCTGAGCTCGAAGTTCAGGGGAATGAGGAACTTGAGCGTATTAAATAGAAACTATAATCGCGTGTCTTGCACGTACTCGCCAGACAGCTCACCTCCCGGGATGAGTTCGGTACACGGGCAAATTTATAATCGTGATGCAGAATTTTATCGGCAAATTTACAATGTATTTGGATTTCATTTTAGTATGTTACAACAGTGTCACTAAGAATTGCCTTTTTGAGAAGTTATTGTACAGTGGTATGAGGCTGACTATCCACGCTGAAAAAAATGGTTCACTTTGCCCTTGTTTTAAGGAAGGTCGGCAAAACTTACAGAGCTTATGTTCATTTGAGGTTTTTTTTTTGGATTGAAAGTACGCATGCAGCATTTAATATGAAATTAAAATGTTGGTATATATTTGTAACTTAGATTATAGATTAAAGAAAGATTTTTAGTCCTACAGAAACTGTTGTCTTTTAAACGTAGAGCTATACGGCATCACAAGTACCTACATGGAAGTTTCGTAGAACCAGTGTTTTATTTCGACTTGCTCCATTTGGCTGGAACTGAAGGGATTTAAGTTCTACAGTTCTATTTTCGTAGACACGTAGAGGAAATATTACTACGGCTAGTTTTAGTGTAGCATCGTAAACTATATATTGTATGGATCCTACTATTTTTGTATAAACTAGAGATTTTGGTTCTACGGATTTTATACGTATTTATATGTATATAAATATTGAAGAGTTAACGGTTATGTATATATAAGCAGTATATTTGTATACCTGTACCTACAGCTTTTGATGCTACGAGAAGTTCTCGTAGACTTTTCAGTTAGTATTATCGTAGAACCGTAGAGCTTATGGTTCCACGAATAGTGTTTTCTTATAACCATTGGCATTCTTGTTCTACAAGTTTCATTTTTAACATACATACTTTATAGCTTGAACAATTTTTTTAATGAAAATTACTTTCATTAGATCTGTTATGTCTAAACTTAGTTTATTTTATTTTTTGTAGACCTTTGAGTTTTTGGTTATGGGTCTCTTAAAATGTAACTTAAAATCTAGGTAATAACTTATAAGTTATTCTATAATCTAGAATCCATAATCTCAGTTGCACAGATATAACTTTATTTTATATTGATATTAAATGTTTTCCCATAAGTAGAGATGTACATCTAAGTACGCGCTTACACATGCCGCATGTGAAATTACTACTAAATAAAAACTAAATTCTCAAATGAGACTAAGCCCTCTAACTCTTGCCAACCTTCGTTAAAACACGGATGACATTGACAATGTGAATAATTTTTTACAGTATGGGTGGTCAACCTAATCCCACCCTACGAGTATAAGTCAAAAACAAGGAAAACAGTCGTATAAAAATTCAATATATGTATAAATCAAAAAATCTTTCAAACTTTTGAAGATAATGATTTTTTTTCAGCACTGAAAATGATCCTAAAAAGAAAAAAGAGTTGCAATCCATTTGCACCATATAAACTTCCATTCACACTACTACATTCAAACTATCTTCATCCTGATGCGATTTTAAATTGCATACTATCATGACAAAGCGTTTTTAATCCATTACAGTTCTTCTGCTGCACAAAAGAACATCTCGTTCCACCAAGTGTGCGATTCTTCTGCAGGAAAGTCTTAAAACTGAAACTTTACGAGTTATTTTATCCTCGTTGTCCTGCTAGTACCGCCATCTTTGGTCTTACAGCGCTTGGAACTTCTTGAGAATTGAATACTATGTATGTTATAGTACTACAAAGATTAAGAGCTCTCTATACGCTTAATTTGTCGTTTTCTAAAATCATTTTTTTCTAATGAAGGTGAATAGACATTTTTAAGGCTCTCTTATCCTCAATCTGCCGTTTTTGTTTCTTACACTTTACTTTGTCTTAGCAAAAGAGTGACACTAATGAAAAAAATCAAGCATGTTTATTAATTTTTTATCTTAATTATGAAGTTTGAACTAAATGTATAACTTAAAAATTGCCACCACAAAAAAATATTTAAAAAAAACACGTTTTGTTCACGTTTACTTTCTCGTGTGTGCTATATTTTGGAAATTTTTAATTTTTTTTTTAATTACAGAACTATACATACATTGTTTAGTGAAAAATCGAAAGCATTTTTTTTATAATGTCAATAGTTTTTGAGTGAATATGGAAAAATTGTGTTCTTCGATTTAATTAAAATTTAATTCCAGTTTTTCCAAAATGCAGTTTAAATTTCTGCTGCGTTCTTTGCTTTCCGAGTTCGTCTTTGAGAATTTGAATGGCGCAATAAAAATGGTACTGATTACCACCATGTCTAACTGATAGTTGTTCTTGGAGAATTGTAATGGTTGATTATACCTTGACGCATCGGTTGGAATGAAGCTAACCAACCATACTGTAAAAAATGGTTCACTTTGCCAATATTAACCCTGCCTCAGGAAAGGTTAGCAAAAGTTGAAGTGTTTATGTTCATTTGAGGTTTGGATTTTAATTTGTAAGCACACATGCAGCATTTGTTAGCGTAAACTAACGCGTGTCTGTTTGAATAAAACTTAACTAAATATTAAAATATTTGCATTGCAACTTAGATTATAGATTAAAAAAGGCACTAAGTACCATAGTGGTCAAACTGATAGTCTTTAAGAATTTTAATAGTCGATTCCAAAATGATTGATTCGAAAGCAGAAAACTCCTCAGCTGCATCCTCCTTAGAAAATCAAAGTTAAATTTTTTATTGATATTTTTTTCATATCTACAAACGTATAATGATATCCAATGCGCCAAAAAAATCCACGAAGACAGTGAAAAGATCCTTAAAATAAATAATTTCGTGGTATTGAGTTTTCCTTTCTTCCGTATTTTTTATATATTTTTATTTATCAAATATATTTCACAATTCTATGTAGACATCCTACGTAGGTGTATTCCTGGCATACGCAATAAAATGACGAATATTACTTTCACGGCTCAATAATAAAGTGGAATACACCATATTATTCGGTAATTTCCGTCGTAATCATCGATTTAGGCCAAAGTACACGCTGTGACGTCACCGTTTTCACGCACGGATACCCGGTTATTTTATCCGGCCCGATACTCGACAGACTTGTGTTTGGGAATTAATGACCAACACTAACCGGCTGCCATATTCTGCACCGATACCGAAAACTAACACAATGAATTGAAAAATGAGTTTTTTTTCACACCTTCAAGGTTTTTCTGGTTGCTGGAAATTAGAAGCTGGAAAACCTCCAATTCAGCTGAATTGGTTGGCTTAAGGCTGGCTCCCTGACCTGTTAAAATAAATAGGTTCTAATTGCCACATGCGACTCCTTCTAGGAAAATGCGACAAGAAGTTAGACTATGTGTGTAGTATGTGAGAAACTTATAGGATCGAATCGCAAATTTTTCATGAATCGACTAAGCATATGAATTACCATCGACAAAATTGCGACCTCACATGACCGAGTTGCTAGGAAAAATGCAAACGTTATTTTTGTTATTGCAAGGATTCTCCTTTACAAGTGCGACGATTGCCCGCCGAAAAAGTTTCAAATAAAAAATTGTCGCGTGTCCATTAAAGGTGAAAAATAAATATTATTATTACTGTTCACAGCGGCAAGCATTTTCAAGGCTGGTTATAGAAGCGACACAGTGCCTTTCGTGTCTGTTTTCTCTTGGTAACTTTATAAAATAACTGCGAATAAATACACTGCCTCTCTTGGAAATCACATTTTTTGGGTAGCGGTGCTGTCATTCTTCAATAAAATATGTATTACAAGAAAACAATCTTCAGCTTTATGAGAGAATGTGTCTTTCAATTGTATATTATATTAAACGTGTTAAATTGATACAAATCTATTTTTGTGGTAGCACGTATAAAGACGCTCGGAGTAAGATTTGTAGGGCCCTCTGTGGCTAATGCATATATGGTAGAATTATCACAAATGACCCGGACTGTAATAATTGTTATCATCATTATTTCTGTGCCAAATGGTCCCGTGAAGTACCCACCCCCCCAACATATATTTTTGGGGTCGATGGGTAAATTATCATTCGTTGATTGACCTCTAGACTGTAGACACGTGTAAGAATATAGAAATAATGTGAAATACAAAAAAGGAAATGTATAAAAAGTTGAATAATGTTTTCTGCTTCTTCATCATATTCCTCGTAGCTGAGGGTTGTGACGCTTATGGAAGAAACTACTCTTATCCAGTTCTCTCTTAAGTCTTAACTGTGCTGCCTGCAGCGCTCCAAGCACTGAAGTCCCTGCTGCTGTCTGTTTTACTAAAATTTGGTAAGTTGAAGAAGAGCCTATGACAATAGTTCCAACAAACCTGAACTTTTGTATACGTCCTACCTTTTTGATTAATCTTAGGGTCATTCAGTCTTACTGCGAATGGGTCTTGTTTGTAAAATTGACGCCGACTAGAGACAAACAATCTTGTAGAGGACTCTTAAGGTGCGATATATACAAAAACAGCGCTTATCATATCGCTCCCGTATTGCTTGTTTGTATTATGTTCATCAGAGGTAATTTCACATGTGCAATGTTTGTATGTGTACTGGATCAATGTGTCTTATGAAAACTGAAAATTGATTTTTAAAATATTCAAAACGACTCTCACACTATCGTGTTTTACGTTTTTTTCTTTGCTCAGATTGTGTAAAATGTGATTCTTAAGACCATATCATTATAGATTGAATCAAAGTGCAGACAAGCCAAACAAGCAATTGAGTCTTTCTAAAATATATTTATTCATTAAAAAAAAATCACAATATCCCATACCTGCACAATTTCACTGATTTCATCAATTCTATACTTCCTCAGCTTTTCTCTTATACGTTAACATGTAAAATCCCCAAATTAAATTAAAGGGACAAAAGTGAAAGTTAACAATTCGTTAATGAAATCGGCAAAAGTCGGCACACGTGTCGGTTAAATACAAAACAAACGAACAATTATTTTATTTCGGGGACTTGATTATTTCGTGGATTAGTGCTGTAAGGACGCCGGGGACTTTATTAAAGTGGCAATTGTTTCAATGGGCGGTAATACAGGCCCTGCGAGAGATTTGGGATGTACGAAACGTTGACGCAATTACTTCTACATACTAACATGGTACAGATAGAAGCAGATTATGTTTTGTCCTGGATATTACGGTTTTTTTTTCTTGAATTAAAAGAAGCTTAAAATTATATTAGGCAATCTGACTTTATTTTCAGATCACGAGAATCGATTTTATAAAGCTCTGCACATACAGTATAACTTCTCTGGTGGAATAAAAAAATTGCCCGTGCACAGTCGTATGAACACCGCACATTGTGTCCCCATACGGGAGATGACATTTTTCATCTCTGATCTTGTTAACGTTCACCACAAGACTTAAGCTTCAAGTTACTTACCTAAGCTGTTCGCGAACATAAATAAATATTTAGAATTTCTCTTTTGAGTGCTGTTTTAGTGTGAATCACACCTCAAGCGCATTCTGCGAGCTTGCGGGTTCGAGGTGCGGGTGCGGGGGATAGATAATAACGTTAATTACTCAAGAAAGACCCAGTTGCTGAAGGGCTTAATGGACCTTTGGTAAAGACACTTGAATTATCTAGCTCAGTGAAGAACATAATTTGAAAATGAAATGATGATTTTGTCGCCCACAACCTTCTGATTACGAGCCTTTAGTGTTCAACTCTAGACCACGGACCGGATATGTCAAAATGGTCGAACCTTATAATAAAAATGTAAGATGACAGTTTCTATCTTATATTATTGTTACTTTTTAACATCTGAAGATTTCTATATCTCCTAACGGTGTTATCCACGCACAGCAAATTCGCGGTTCAACCGCCACGGGAATTTTCCATACAAAAAAACTATGAGCCATGGATCAGCTATGAACCAAATTTTATGTGAATAATCCTGTACAACTTTATTATAAAGGTAGCGTTTTTTTGAGTCAGCGAGTTTAACTATTTTTAAATTATTATTTTAACTCCAAGCGAAAATTTTAAAACTTTTTAAAGTACTTACCAAGTGTTTCTTTCCGTAACTCGTTCAAGATCCTCCCACCCACTTTTTGACTTGGAAACATCCTACTTACAAGTCAATCTAGCGTTTAATGAACAGAAAATACTGCCAGTTTGACAACAGGGTTAATTTTAGAACTAAGTAAACGCGCCTGTACAAACGCAATAAAACCTCAATATCCGTTCTTATAATATTGATGTTCCGATAAATGTCAATTTTATCCTTCACGGTAAAAGTGTGTTGAATTGGCACAGAATTGCTCGGTACTCGGTCAATACGATTACGAATTTAAGGTCAACACTTTTTTTTTTTTTTTTTTAAATCCTGTGCGGGAGACTCCCTAGATTCTAGAGACTCTAGGAGTCTATGACACTTGTTGTAGTGCCGCAGAGGTGTACGAGCTTGGTCGTCGCTACAAAGCGTCAATACTCAAGCAAGACCCAGTTGCTGTAAGGCTGGATGGACCTTTGGTGACCGGTCATTGGTAAAGGTTTATGAATTTTTCAACCCAGCGAAGAGCAAATTTGAAAGTATAAATGGTATTTTTTTGTACTCCGCCGGGATTCGAACCCTCAACCTTCCCATTCAGAGTCCGCAGTGTTACCACTGAGCTACGGACCGGTCCAAATTTTTTTAAAACTTTATTTAGTATATACTTCTTCTTCTTCCTGTGTCTTTTCAGTGAAGATTAGCGATCATCATAGTGATTTTCTCCTCCGATACTGCGGCACGAAAGAGGAATCTTGTTATTCTGTCAAACCACTATCTTGGTTTTTTAATGAAAATGTTTTCTTCGACCTTGATCTCGTCTTGCCTGTATGATAAGATGCAGGAGTGAATACTTCTCATTTCTAATTATGTGGCAAAAAAAACAAGTTTTTACCTTTTGATGGACATCAGGAGTACGGCTCTGGTATTCATAAGGAAAATAACCTCAGCATATCGTCCCCTTAGTGCTTGTTTGTCGTATGCCTTTAATCTATCTATAATCTAAGTTGCAAAGATATATTTATATTTTAAGCTCATATCAAATGCATGCCTACAAATAAACACGAGTAGTTCGCGCTTACAAATTCTGAATGTGTACCTACATACTTACAAATAAAATCCAAAACTCAAATGAACATATCCCACAACTTTTGCCGACCTTCCCTGACATCGGCATACCCTGATAACCAGCTTACCACCACCTTCAGAAAGGGACTGAAGACACTGCTTTTCTCCAGAAGCCATGGCGCCCTTGAGATGGTCCTGGATCATTAAATGGCGCCACAGGAAAGAAAACATCCATCATCATCATCATCATCATCATCACAGGGGTGACATTGGCAAAGTGAACCATTTTTTACAGAAGTGAACCATTTTTTACAGTATGTGTGGTCAGCTTTATACCAAACTATAAGTCAAGGAATTAGAAGCCCATCATAAGTAATTCCACATGAGCAATGTTTGTATGTGTACTGGACCAATGTTTTTTGGAATTGATTTAAAAAAGATGTGACATAACTCTCATATTATTGTGTTTTACGTTTTTTCTTAGCTTAGATTGTGTACAAATTGAAAGTTTATCATAGAATCAAATGGTAGACAAGCCAAACAAGCACTGCGGGGACGCTTTTGGAGTCGATCCACCCTGGAAACCTTGAACAAGCGAGCAAACATCACACTTGTATGAGCCGACAGTCCTTAGCAACTAATAACATTTTTTTTATCCTTAGACACCCGGCCGTGTAACGTCACAGTTTTGTGTATGTCAATTTATGTGCGGACCACATTAATTATTTTGTCATAACAAATATGTACACAATTATTATGGCTTCATCTTTGTGAAGGGCGCCTGCGCGTTGACGGACGTAAACAAACTCCGAGATGAAAAATGTCATCTCTCGTATGGGGACACAATGTGCGGTTTCCATACGACTGAGCGCCGCCGGAAAATTTTATTCAGCTAGAGAAGTTATACTGTGTGTGCAGAGCTTTATAAAATCGATTCTCGTGATCCGAAAATAATGTGAAGCGACAGCCTTACATAAAAAAAATATAAATATATGTTTAATTTTGTTGAAAGGATTTAAAATAGAATCTGATACACTTGAATAGCTTGAAAAATGTGAAAAGAAATGAAAAATGTACTGTTTATAACATATACAAACAAAACCATAAACTTACATCCGTGTCTGCTTTTGCAAATGCATTAAATTTGAAAATTAATTCTCCTTGACTTATAGGTTGGTATAAGGCTGATCACTGTGTTAAATGGCTCTCTTTTCCAATGTCCCCCTCTTTAAAGGGAAGGTCGGTAAAAGCTACCGGGTACGTGTTCATTTGAGATTTTGGATCTTTATTTCTAATCTAATCTAATCTAAGTTGCAAAATATATGTAACATTAAAGATTCACATCATATGCACTTTCACAAACAGACATGCACAAGTTCGCGCTTAAACATGCCGCATGTGGTCCTACAATATAAAAACTCGAATCTCATATGGACATACACCCTGCAAATCATGCCGACCTTCCCTGAAGCAGGAGTGACATTGGCAATTTTATAAGTGCAATTTAAGCGTTTGTAAACATACATGTGCCTGCATGAGGGTATGCATTCTATATTAATCTTAAATGTTGAAACATATTTTCAACTCAGATTAAAGCTAGTTGGTTCAACGCACTTAGATACAGCCAAGCGCGTGCATAGCGTAGAGGCAAATACATTTCATAATCAATATTTTACCCACTTTCTTGAAAATAAAAAACGTGGTATTAATTTAGTAGCTAACTAGCTTAATCAAGTGAAACCAACAATTAAAATTTGAAATTTAAACTATTTTTTTAAATGCCCATTTTATCAAATTTTGCCTACCTTAGGGATACATGTGCCTGTATGGAATGCACACCCCTAGATACAGCCTATTTCTTTGAGCTTAAGTTTGCAATATGGTTAAGCTATGGACTAAACCCTAAAGCATATTGCTTCCCTCTCATGAAGCAAAAACAGAATTAACAGTCCCTGACCCTCGGCATTCATAATATATTAAATTGAATCCCCTTTACATAATTCAACTCAGCAAACATATGTATATGCATAGGTTCTTAAAACATATCAGTATAGCAAATTGGGACCGGTCGATGTCTAATGGTTAACACTACAGACCCGTAATTGGAAGGTCATGGGCTCGATTCTTGACGAAACGCAAAAAACATATCGATACCTTAAAGGTCAAACTGAATAATGACATATATTAAACTAACATGGGCTTCTCAAATGAAAATACATTTTTTCCCATTTTCTACGAGAGAAAACACTTCAAAAGTTTGAAAATCCTGTAGTTTAGAAGTTTGTAAAGAGCATTTCTTTATAACTTGTTCATTAAATATGAGAAGTTACACCCTACAGAACGTTTTATCCGCAGTTTTTTAAATCAGTGAATCAGCACTTATTCAGTTTTACCTTTAAGGTGGCGATATGCTCTTCGCTTGCTGGAAAAAATATTTTTCCTTTATCAAAGATCGGTCAAAAAAGGTCCATCCAGCCTTAGAGCAATTGGGTCTTGCTTGAGAGGCAATGAATTTTCCAACCCATGGAAGAGCATTCTTTTGAAAGTATAAACGATAATTTTTTTGTGCTCCGCCAGGGTTCGAACCCACGACCTTACATTTACAAGTCGGAAGCGTTACCACAAGATTATGGACCGTTGATTGATGATAAGGATTAATTATTTTTTGAAAAATTGATATTTTCAGACCGGCTTCCTTGACTTATAGGTTGGTATAAGGCTGACCACCCATACTGTAAAAAATGGTTCACTTTGTCAATGTCACCTCTGTTTCAGAGAAGGTTGGCAAGAGTTGCAGGGCTTATGTTCATTTGAGATTGGGTTATATATTGTAGGTTAACATGCGGCACGTTTAAGCGTGAACTTGAACGTGTCTGCTTGTGGGAATGCATTTAATATAAATCTTAAATGTAATTTATCTTTGCAACTTAGATTATGGATTGAAGATAGCTTGAAACCTATCCCGCCTTCTACTTAGTCTAGCGATTACCACTGGACTAAATTCTCAAAGAAAAAGAACAAAATGTGATTATAATAGTGGTAATAATATCCCCTCTTCTTCTTCTTCTTCTGTTGTCAACCTCCCACTCTCTTTCCCTCCTTTATGACGTCATGCGATGTGGTCGGTGACAGCTCTGTTAATTTGATGTCGCTACAAGCATAGCGCACGTCTAACAGGTTCCACTACAAATCGGTCACAGACAGCCGTCCATAGATAACTCGGCCATGGACAAATGGTTAACACGACAGTTCGTCCACACGACTTTCCGATTTATGAAATTTTCTCCACAGACAACTCGGCCACAGACACGGACAGTTCGGTCACGCGAAAGTTCGTCCACTCGACTTTTCTGTGAACGACATTTCGGTAACATACAATATATGGTTCAGAAAAAGACCCATCACAGAAAAATACAAATTATTTAAAACTACGCAAGAAACGCAACTTAGCTACACAAATAGTGTAAGTTCTTGCTGAAGGAGTCGCATGTGGCGAGTGGAACCTATTTATTGTTACATGTTAGGGGGCAAGCTTTACATCAAGCGGAGGCGTCTCAGCTCCCGATGGGGATAGTACTCATTTCTTGTGAAAGATGATTAAACCTTGCCGGTATTTTTATCTTGAGTTTGAAATAATCACCGAAACAGGAAATCATTTCTGACACCCTCGGTGGGATTCGAACCAGAGCTCTCAGCATGGAATGCAAGCAATGTACCAACTGAGCTATCGATCGGACATACAAAAATAAAAATAAATCCTTTTGGAGACGGTTTTCTCTGGTGGAGCTGTCTTCAGGCCTATATTGTACGTGTCCGAAATGTCGTTGACTGAAAAGTAGAGTGGACTTACTGTCGCGTGACAACATTGTCCGCGAACGATCTGTCTGTGGCCGAGTTGCCTGTAACCCAAATGTCTAATGGAAAAGTAGTGTGAACGATCGGTTGTGTGATCGATTTGTCAAGGGACGAGCTGTCTGTGGACGTATATTCTTTGACTGATTTGTGGTGACACACATCTAGCACTCCCAGTACATGTTGCGTCTCACGCAGCGCCTATTATTGCCAACATGATTACTTTGTAAAAGACTTGTTTTTCATTTGCTTTCTGCTCTGGTCGAGTGGGTGATAGATCAATTAAGATATGATGGTGATGAAAGTTATTGCTTGTCGAAAACTCCGTTAACTGTTGCTGTTACTTCTTGCCCTGTTCTGTCCGAAGGGTTCGCATGTTGTGAGTGGAATCTATTTATTTTTACAGGTACTCGTAAGAGAGCCGGCCTTACACCAACCCCTTTAATTGAAGTGGGGTTTGCCGTCTCCCAGGGGGTGGCAGGTACTCATTTATTGTGAGGCTAACTAAACCTGGTATTTTTATTTTGTGTTTGAAATAAACCATGAAAAGGGAAATCATTTCTGACATCCTCGGTGGGATTCGAACGTGAATTCTCGAAATAAAATGCAAGCACTCTACCAACTAAGCTATCGATCGGACTATAAATAAACTGTGTAAATCAATCATTCATTTGTCTTCATCCCTGTACGTGGAGAAAATAACAATATGAAAAAGAAGAAGAAGAAAAAAAATCAAGAAATTCGTATTGAAAGTTCATTCATGATTTCAAATACAGCGTCCATTCACCAACAAGTTCAGACCATAGTGACGTCATATGTAGGTTGATAGTGCACGGCTCATGTGGCTCGCACCAAATAATAAATGCCGCCTGCATTTTTGATGGGCAATGTTCATTCCAGTGCAAAAGTCTCACAGAGCCGCTGTGTAGAGCAGGACCTCAACTTGGCTACTAAGATTTCATTCGTTACTCGAATCGTACGTAGATCGAAGCACTTTTTTTTTCAATTGATCTTTTGGTCAGTCGACTCAATACACTCGGTAAATCTTCGTCAGTCTACGTATGAAATGGTTTATACGTGAATTACAAATAAATGTATGCTTCCAACATTAAACTGACAAGGAAAACGAAAAAGTCCACAAAAACTTAAAACTAAGATGTTATTGTATTAAAAAAAATGTTTTAAGCTTTATGTGTAGTGTGGAAACTATTTATTTTTACAGGTCAGGAGAACAGCCTTACACCAGCCCTTGAAATAGAAGGGGGCTAGAATAAACCTTGACGGTATAATAATACTTTTTTTTTTGACACCCTTCGTTTGTATCGAATCCTAGCCCTCTGGCGTAGAACGCAAGCATTGTACCGACTGAGCTTTTATCTGGACAATCTAATTATTTGTACTTTAATTATCAATAAAATTTATTTTAATTGTGTTTGCTTGAACATCTTGAGGTATGTGAACACTTCTTGCATTGCTTAAGAAAACAATAGAACAAATTGGTGAAATTGTGAAAGAATGGGATATACAAAGCGAATGTAAGAGAAGGAAATGCATGAAAAAGGTATATGCAGGATAGGATAAAAACTGCAGAGGCTCTGGCTACCCCTAGCGAAATGCCAACAGAGTTAAAGTTACAATACAGGAATGAAATCAAAGATTTCGCGTGTACTGCGTAAAAAAATATTCTCTCTAAGAAACGATAACGCACTTTGAGATCTTCAACTGATTTGCGCTCAAACCAAAGCATTCGCATATCGAGGTATGTCGGAATTTCCTAATGAACTATTACTATTCAGTCGTGGGCGGCAGATCCAGCATTTTCCGCCCACGCAAGAGCGGGCGGGAATCCGCCCCAGCAGCAAACTTGACGGAAAGCTGCCGCCCTTCGGTGCGAACGCAATGGCCTGAAACTGCTACAAAAAAGTTTCAGCGCGCTAAACCGTTTAGCGGGCTTTTCAGTGGCTAGAACAAATTCATGGCTTAGTAATGTCTTGACTTAATGTATTTATGACTTGAACTCTTCCCTGGAGATTTCCTTTTTTTGTACAATTTTAGGTAAATGTGTTACAAAGCATGATTTTGATGTGATTACTTCATTTGGTCACGTCGCCTTCGACCGAGTACATTTTTTTGATAAATAAATGCATGAAAAAGGTGATGGATATAAATGAATTGAAAGAGGTATGTAAGGATAGGAAGAGATGGAGGCTGCTCTGCAGAGGCTCTGGCCACCCCTAATGGAATGGCGACAGAGTTACAGTGACAGTTACAGTTACAGTAAAAAATCAGAATTATTTAAAGCGTCAATTCTCAAGCAAGACCCAGTTGCAGTAAGGTTGGATGGACCTTTGATCCGAAGATCCAAATTATTTTGTCGGTAGACACACATCTTGAACGCTTTGATCGTCTCTCCAGTGACTGCGTGAGCGTCCATCCCTCCATACCTTATAGAGCGATTGGGAAGACATAGCACCTCATCATGCGCTTCCGGAGTTCAAGGTTTAAATCTACACACAACAGTATTTTACATATTTTGCTGAAGACATTTCAGGCTTGAATTTAGTGAAACAATTAAATCTAAACTGTGTGTGCAAACCTAAACTCGTGATAAATTCTTCGTATTGAATTAGGTTAGGATGTAATCAGTGAACCCTGGAGCCCTCAGCCCCGTCGCTAAATAGAATGGCTTTATACGCAAATTGAATGTGCGATACGAGGAAGCTCATTCTGACTCGGTGACTCCTCTTGCTTACGTATGTATTTGCTATTGTAAACCTCATTGCTATTGTAAGGCCCGGTATTTTCAATGTTAGCAAATGTGACTTTAAACTGATAAAAAAAACTACCCACACGATTGACATAAGTGCGTCTTTTCACTAAGTATAAAGTTTCTATACTAACGTTGAAAATACCGAGACTTAGTCTTGTGGGCTCAATCTAAAATCTTAGTTGCAAACATTTAAGGCTAGTATTTTATGCACGCCTACAAGGAGTTCTCGCTTACACATGTTGCATATGCACTTACTTACAACATAAAGCAAATCTCACATTAACATAAACTTTGCAACTCCTGCCAGCTTTCCCTGAAACCGGTGCAGCATAGGCAAAAGTGAACCAAGTTTTTACAGCATGTGCGCCAGCCTTATAAAAACCTATTTGTCAAGGAACAAAACATGTTAGCAACAATGGAATTCTGAGGGTAAGAAGGATATGTGCTGATAGGGAAATAAAGTGTGTTTGTTCACTATAAATAGACACAGTCGTTCTCAAGACTATGAAAACTTGGCGTTTTCATGACTCATTATTTTGCCAAACTGCCCGTTTATAGAATGATCTACCAGTATCTGTGTTCCCTTCTTAATTTAATCCGGTTTTATTCAAAACCAGCATCAATCTCCACTTCCTTGCAGCGCCTCACGACAGAAGCAACAATTCAAGCAACACCTCTACGGCACACTTCCAGGGTGACACAGACCCTCAAGATTTTTAAGAATTGGGGAGCCTCTCGCACAGGATTTCTTAAAAAATAATCAAATGTTATCAATCCAAGCCGCAATTTAAAAGTATTTAAAAATAAATAATGAAAATTGACCTAAGAAGAGCTTTCTTCATAGAACTGCCGCCTACGATGGATGTTAGTTATACGTACAAATACTAAAATAAGGCAATGGTTAACGGTGTATGAGTAATATTGCAGATATTTATTATCTGGAACGCAATATCGGGAGGCAAACACGATCCCGGGTGGAGCTGGAAGCAACACAGAGTATAAACTCAAGTATATAGCAAAATGTTTTATCTCAACCACAGCCGAAATAAATAGCTAGATAGACTGAAACGTTCACTGAAGGCGCTATTTTAGTTTTCACACGTTTTACATGAAAGATTGAAGGTAAAGCGTTATACTTTGCACTGTATTATAAAGCAAAGTCACTCAAAGGACGTTTTACATAAATATATATGCGAAAATGTTAACGACGGAAAGGTAAATCTACTCAAACGACATTACAAAAAAAAACGTTTATTAAAAAAAGATGTATACGTATAAGTTCGATTGGAACCATTGTTGGCACCTCAATTAATTTCAAATGAGTTATTTTAATGGAATGGGAGAAAATGTGTGTTCTGAAATGTATTTGCCTATACTCTATGCACGCGCCTGGTATCTATTTACTTTCTCAGGCTCACAAGCTTCTCACAAGGTTTAGAGCCTCCCGAACCACAATCCTTCAGGACTTTCTATTTGATTTTTTATTTTTTTTACTACGTCTTTTTTAAGATCACTTTTAATTTTGAAGTGCTGTAAAAATGTGTTTTTATCCCCTACAGGAAGTATTCGTCAGTCGTCACTAGTAAAATGTATGCCTATAAAAACAAAAATGGCATTTGAGTCAGTCCACCTGTGATCCGCAGATTTGCGTGTGTTTGTATAGAGCCTGTTGATTTGCCATTATAATCAAGACGACAGTGTGATATTGACATACAACCAAAAGTAAACTGCTCCAACAATATCTTAATCAGGTGGTTAACGACACACAGCGTCAGGCAGAAAATCCGTGGTTTGAATTCGCTAATAAACCTCTGGCTTTGAACCCTAACGTTCATATGGGAAACATTGAATTAAAGTCACGCATACAATACGCTGGATGTGTAGAATTTATAAAACGGATTTTTTATGAAAGTGGCGGCTGATCTGTTAAGTAGGCGGCTAAGGCCAAGAATCAATTTTCATTTCAATAGATGTTTTGTAGATTTACTAGTGTTTGTTTGTTTGTATAACTGGATGTAATTAATTGCTTGTATTCCTTGACCCCCCATAGATACTGTAAAAAATGATTCACTTTGCTAATGTCACTCCTGTGTCAGGGAAGGTCGGCAAAAGTTGTTAAGTTTATGTTCATTTGCGGTTTGGATTTTATTTGTAAGTACACATGCAGCATTTGTAAGCGCGAACTACACGTGTTTGTTTGTGGGCATGCATTTGAGAACTTTAAATGAATATATCTTTGCAACTTAGATTATAGATTAAAGATGGTTCAAAAAATCATTTCATTTCCTTGTCTAATAGGTGGTTATGAGTGTGACCACACATTCTGTAAAAATGGTTCACTTTGTCAATATCATTTTGTTTCAGGAAAGGTCAGCCAGAGTTGCAGGGCTTATGCTCATATATAAAATTGGGTTTTATGTTGTAAGTCAACACACGGCATGTGTAAGCGCGAACTTATGATGTGTTTGCTTGTGGGAATGCGTGTAATATGAATATTAGTTGTAATATATTTTTGCAAATTAGAGATGGTCCGGTCGACAGCTCAGTTGGTAGAGAGCTTGCATTCCATGCCAAGAGTTCAGGTTCAAATCCCACCAAAGCTGTCAGAAATTATTTCCCGTTTTGGTGTTCATTTCAAATCCAAAATAAAAAAACAGCAAGGTTTACTCAGCCTTCCCAAGAAATGAGTAACAACACACTCGACAGCTGGGAAACACTCACTTCAGCTGAAGTGACCTGTAAAAATAAATAGGTTCCACTCGCCACATATGACCCCATCTGGTACAGCGCGTTAAGAAGTTACACTACATTTATAGCTTAGTTACGTTTATGTACAGGAACTAAAGCACGGATTTTAGGTATTACATATTTTTAATACCTCGCTGATATTTGATAATACATATTTGTATGGAGAAAGGGTTTTGTATGAGATTTAATATGTTATACACGTGGAGCCTTTGTTAAAAATTACTGCAAGTATTACGTTTCCGAAAAAATGTTGGAAAATTGAAGCAGTGCCTCCTAGTGAACGTTTTAGTTTTGATGCATTATTAGTAAATTGGTGTGGTTGAGTTTCAGCGTAAACTTTTACACTTGGGCGATATACTTTAAACTGCCGGGCTTACCCGCAAAACCATTGTATGAAAAAATAAATACGAAAACATCTACCTAGTGTAGGACGGTCGTAATAATAATAATATTAGGATGATTTATTTGGTGAGCGCGGTTTCTGTGTAAATCACACCTCAAGAGCCCTCTGCGAGCTTGGTCGTAGCTATAGAAAGCGCCGGTTTTCAACCAAGACTCAGTTGCTGTAAGGCTGAACGTGATAACGCTCAGACTCGTAAATGGAAGGTTGTGAGCTCCAATCTCGGTGGAGCACACAAAAAAAAACTATATTTTCAAATATGCTTTTTGCTGGGTTGAAAATTTTCAAAAATTTAGATACCATTACCAAACACCGGTCACCAGAGGTCAATTCAGGCTCACAGCAACTGGGTCTTGCTTGAGAATTAGCGTTTTCTATTGCGACGACCAAGCTCGCAGAAAGCTCTTGAGGTGTGATACACAAAAACAGCGCTCACCAAATAAATCAGCCTATTTATTTTTTACTTAGAAGGTACGTACAACGATACATCGGTATAAGCCTGATCATCCATACAATAAGAAATGGTTCACTTTACCAATGTCAACCCAGTTTCTGGGAAGGTTGAAAAAAAATGCAGGGTTCATTGGATATTTGAATTTTAATTCATAATCACACATGCATCATTTGTAGGCGTGCTTGTGGGCATGCATGTAATATTAATCTTCAATGTTAGTATAATATTTTTGCAAAGTTAAGGTATTATAGATTTTAGATTTTGTGATTTTTTCATTCTTTTTTCAATAAAAATGATAAATAGTTTAAGCCACGATTACGAATATGAAGAAAAAATGACAAAATTACAGAGACCTTACATCAGATTTGTGTGCCTGTATGCCAAGTACAAAACTAAACGGTAACGTTTCTGTACGTACAAAAAATGTATGGACACTAAAACGTTTATTTGCAGGTGCTTTTCTATTTTCCATGGATTTTTATTGTAAATGCTACGGTTGAGTTTAAACGTAAAGTGTTATACTACTTGTGGGTAGAATTTAAATTTACCTCGAACAACGAATAACTGGCAAATAAAATATCGCAGAGAATTTTCCGCTCAGCGAACCCGATCTGCGCACCAAGTAAGAAATATTACGCTAAAACTCAAACATAGCGTTTGTCAAAAAAATAGATGGAAAACAAAAAAGCGCCTCAATTGAGAGTTTTAGTTTTCAAACATTTTTTGTGAAACACTACGGTTCAGTTTAAACGTAAAAGGTTGTACTGTGCTACGAGGATAAAATATTGAGTAAATCTCATCTCGATTGTATGTTTCGAAAATGTATGGAATATACGACAGCACTACTATAGAGTGAATTAGTTTTCATACATTTTTTTCGATTTACGCAATTGAAGGGAGTTCACGCAATGGCTTATACTGTAGGGCAGTGTTCCGCAAAGCGTGTGCCGCGGCACACTGGTGTACCGTGGTCATCAGTTGGTGTGCCGCGGAAAAAAGTCAAGCTTTTGTTAAGATAATACACCTAAAAATAGCTGAGAGCTATAAGAGCAGGCGCTGTGTTGGGCGAGAGGCGGGACGGCCTCCCCTACAAATCTAAAATTTTCCTAAGTAGAGGTAGCACATTTTTGACTGCATATAAAAAATGAGTATCTACTGCTTTGAAAGCATGCTGTTGCAATTCTATTACCGTTTGCCACAACCTACTTATGCGAATTAGGATTTTCAACTCTCACTACTATAAAATCGAAAAAAAGAGCGCGCCTGAGGACGATCAATGAAAAGATGAGAGCAGCCTTATCAACGATTGCTCCAAATTTTGATCGCCTGTGTTCAGTTAAACAGGCTCACATTTCTCACTAAACATCTTTTCATATTAGGTATATTGATTTTAGTAATAAATAAATATTAAATAGTCATTGTTTTTTTCTTTGGTGTACCTCTAAATTTTTTTGATTTGACAGGTGTACCTTGAACACAAAAAGTTTGCGGAACACTGATGTAGGGTACGGATGCGGAATTATTGAAAGGGAATGTCAGAGACAAAAGTTATTCCGCGTATAATGTTTCACATATTGTCGTAGATCGATAAAATATAAATATATACATTTTTTATCTTGACTTTCGAGCAGTCGATAAAAGAGTTTTGTTTTCTTATTGGTGCCAATATTATATTTCTATATCTAAAATCTCCGAGGGCGTAGAAGTAGCACATAAAATGAATGTTCGATTTAAAAGAGGCCAAAATGTTATAGTGGTTAAAATCTAAGCTGCAAAGATATGTATCATTTGAGATTCATATTAAATGCAAAATCAAATGTTAAACTAAGAAAAATGAGAAAATGTAAAGGAAAAGGTTAGAAATATTCATCAGATTTTTGAGTTATTTCATCATTTCGTAGCACGTATGACGCCCTCTTCTCCACCATATATTTTTACTTTACATTCTGTAGTTTACTACGCGTAAGATGTAGTGTATTTTTTTTATTCATTTCTAAGTTCCAGCTCGCAGTGCTAAAACTAATTTTTAAAACGTTAATAATTATCATTAATTGATGAGGCATTCACTTTGTAACCTTTCATTTTAAAAAAAAAAAAAATTTAGTATTTCAGGGCCGTACTATAAGGATATGCTCCACGGCATGTATGCGGATCCAAATCGAAAATTTAATTAATTTAAATCAACCATATTAGTCGGCAATTGCACCTTTTTTAAGACTCTTTTGCTCTTTATAAACATCAATGTATTAAAAAAATGAACATTGATTAAAAATAAAAATCCGGCACTCAATAATCCGACGCGTCTCTCCTACTCTGAAATCCGGCTCACTTAATACAAAGGTGCTGGATTGCAGAGGAAGATTTTACGTTTATTGCCGTGTACCGGTAAGGTGTACTCAGCCTTTACAAAAAAAACAGCCACCCCGGGAGCTGGGAAACCCCCAATTCAACTGAAAGTGGCTCCCTTAGCCGTAAAAAAAGGTAGGTCCCGAATCGCCACATGCGACTCCTTGGGGTATAACGCAAGCAAGAAGTTACACTATACGTGTAGCTTAGATGCGTTGCCGTTCTGCAGTCCGTTTTTATCAGCAGTTTAGCTACTAGTTCACATTCTTCTTCTTCTTTCGGTGACAATGCCAACAAAACTATCGGCTATCTTTATGGCTATTTTCACCTTGAATGCTGCGGCTCGAAATAGGTGCTTCTGCCGAACCACTTGTCAGCCACGATGTCCTTCGGAATCCCTGAGTCTCAATCTGTATGATATGATGATGAAGACGGTATTTCGCATTCCTCATAGCGCAAATTTTTATATTATTCAGGTATGAATGGTATTTTGTTAACATTTTCGTTTTTTGTACTTTTCAGGATCCATAAAATGAAAAGTTTCAAACAATTCATGAAATTCCGCGTAATAAAAAAACACTGGCTAACAATTTCAAAACATTATACACACCCTTTTTTCTGCCACTGAAATGCAGTTTTTTTTACATACGTAGTTGAGTTTTTATAACTCTTATTTTTTTTGGTGAAAAAAAATCAGACTACCTGCAGTTAAAAATGACAACTTTTCCTGCAATATTCATTTCTCGAATGCACGCTGAGACTATCCAATTTTATTTTACAGCTTCACTTATTTGATCAAGCCATTTTTTCTTATCGTTAATTGCGGCTGACCACCCATGCTGTAAAAATGGTTCACTTTGCCAATGTAGCCCCTGTTACAGGGAAGGACGGCAAGAGTTGCAGGGTGTATGTCCATTTGAGATTTGGTTTTTATGTTGTGGGTTCACATGAGGCATGTGCAAGCGCGAACTTGTACGTGTTTGGTTGTGGGAATGCATGTAATGTGAATTTACAATGTAACATATCTTTGCAACTTAGAAAAGATTAGGTTGATTGGGTTGTATGAAATTAGTCAAGGCAAGATTTGAAAGGATTTGGTTGGAAAAAACGCGGTTAACTTCTTGCCTCACTTTCCCTAAAGAGGTCGCATGTAGCCTGTGGAATCTGATTGATTTTGTAGGTGGGAAGGCAGCCTTACCCCGAGTACCTACTTCACTTATGAGATTTCCCTGATTCCTAAGGTTCAGGTTCCCTTTCTAGTGAAACTTGAGTAAAATCGGACTCAGGATTAGACTCAAAATTACGGTTTGAAATATACACCGAAATGGGAAATCATATTTGACACCCTTATGGCAGGGATTGAACCACAGCCCGCTATCATGATACGAAGTCATTCTACCCACTGAGCTATCAACTAGCTGAGTTGGGTAGAAAATATTTTAATGGCAAGAAGAAGTTGCACTATATGTGCAGCTTATTTGCGTTGATTTGCAATCAAGAAACAATGTAATACAAACATAATCTAGCATGCTTTGTTTTGCATTTATATTTCCATTCTGGAACTATTCCTTAACTCAAAGGCTGGTATTTGGCTGACCACCCGTTCTGTAAACGATTGTTTACTTTGCCAATGTCCCCCCTGTTTCAGAAGAGTAGGTCAGCAAGAGTTGCTGTCTTATGTTCTTATGATATTTTGTTTTTTGTGTTGTTAGTTCACATGCAGCATGCATAAGCGCGAACTTACAAATACCTTATTGTTGACATGCATTTCATATGAACCCTAAATGTTACAAATTACATCTTTGCAGCTTAGATTATAGATGGACCGTTCATGCAACTTAGATCAGTCATATTTTTATTTCATAGACAACTTTTATTATCTGTACTTACATTTCATGTCGGTGCTATGGCTGAGGGGGCCAAGCGGGCTGATCTTTCTAGCGTATTTGGAATAGAATAATGTTGGTTCGATCCCCGCCTAGGTCATTTGACCATAACTTTGACCCTGGTTCAACAGATGTTATTGGGTTATTATTAATTCATTAAAATAAACAATAATGAATTATTAAGTGATGATAAAAATACCTGTTTCTGGCCAAGCAGAATAGGTTGGTGAATTGCATTCCTCTTCACAAATCTATTTTATTTAATAAATATAAAATATTAACACATTTGGTCATAACATGGATTTTTTTCTTGAGTGGAAAATTCACGTAAGGTGGTGGTTGAGCCATGGATTTGCTGTGTGTGAATAACACCGCATGTCTCCTTCGCAATATCTGACCGGCACACAGTTTAATACTCGTCTCGGATCACGTCGCCTGTAGGGTCGAGTGGGCCAGTGATTGATTGCTCTGCAAGCAAAGCCGGGGAGCAGGGTTCGATCCCGGCGAGGCAATTAGACGGACACACTACACCGGCAATGAGATACGTGCCAGCGGAGAGACGCAAACAAATGTACGTGTACAAATTGGTGTTTTATAATACGACGAATATTTAGGATTTCAAGTCAAAATCTGTAATTGAATAAGGGAATAATTTTACTTGATCATTGTTTATTGACTATAGGTTCGTATGACGCTGACCCGCCATGCTGTAAAAAACTTGGTTCCTTTTCGCACCATTTCGGTTAAAGGGAAAGCCGGCAGGAGTTGCAAAGTTTATATTTCATGTGAGGATTGGTTTATTTTGTTAGTACACATTCAAAATGTGTTAGCTCGAACTAACATACATGTGCCTGCTTGAGGGCATGCATTCAATATTAGCCTTAAATGCCGTTATATCTTTGCTACTCAGATTATAAATTTATTGATGAGCTATTTACTTTGTTACCTTTCTATAATCTACAATCCAAGTTGTAAAGAAATGTTAAAATTTAAGATTCGTATTAAGTGCGTGCCCACAAACAGATACGTGTAAGATCACGTTTATAAATGTACTTAAAAATTAAAATCAAAACCTCAAATGAACATAAAGCCTGCAACTTTTGCCGAACTTCTTTGAAACAGGAATGACATTGGCAAAAGGAAAAAAAGTTTTTACAGGATTTTTGGGCGCGCACCATTTTTAACTGGCCAATTTAACGAGTTTATTCTTTTCTTTGTCATTTTTCTTTCATCATCATCGTTAGCTCGATAGGCCTGGGTAGGCTTTGGCTGAATCCAGGGTTCTCCTCCACTCTCTCCTGTCCATCGCCTTTACTTTTTTGTCATTTTTCTTTATTTTGGCTTAAACAAAAAATCATTTTTTATTTATAATTTTCTTATATTTACTTATTAATTTTCTTTATAATATTCTTTAATATTTTAATTTTTCTTTTATCGTTAAAGTGTTGACTAGGGGCTTGTGAATGACTATAACACTGCGCTAAGTTTTCCTGTTTCTCAAAGCAAAGTTTCAAACAGTATTTCATATCAGTCGTGCTTACACGTACAAGGGTAGAGACTTGAGAACTTCTTGTATGGGAATATGTATTGGGAATTTTATTTATAGCTGATATTATGTCAAAGTAAAGTGAGCCACTGAGCTTGTCTCAAGTTCTCTTGCTAGAACAAAACTGTCACGTGCAATATACGAGTACATAACACATAGCTTGAAATACCACCTAGAAACTTTGATTGTTAAGGAGAGTGGATGCTGCTTCTAAATTCTTGAGCAAGCTGCTCAAACTGCAAATCTGCCATAGTTGCAGACTATCCACGAATCAAGATAGGACTCACCAAATTTCAGTTTGATCTGCTTCGAATTTTCTTCGTGTTTTCTGTCACTCGCATATCAAGGATGAACAGTCTTCGGGACAATAGACGTATGACCGTTGTCACAGTCACAGATGAACTTATGTAGTTTGCTTATATTGTTGAATAGTAGGTAGGCGATAAGGATGGACAGGACATGGACGAAATAATAAAGGAATTTAATAGCCAATCTACCTATCAACTTGCTCAAACAATGATATTTTTCTCATATTATCTTAATTTAATCTTCGTTTGCTTGTGTCACTTAAGGCCCTTTTAGGTTTTTTGTATTTTGTCCTCGGCAGCTTTGAAACTCACCTCCACAGTTTTTAGTCCCATTTAGACCCAGACGTTCCTCAGATAGGAAATCCTTCGCCTTCTAACTCTTCGTGGAACTTCTAGTTTTCCTTTAAGGATCAGGTGTAGCAATGCGTACTTCTTATCTCTTGTCACATGTCCCAATTAAGACACCTTCCGAGTTTCGACATTGGTCAGCCACTCTCTATCTAATGTAATTTTCTTCTGTTTTTATTTTCTTTCTCTGTTTCTATTTTTTCTATATGTATTTTTCGATCAATGTATTTCTTTTTTATATGGATAGTCACGTATTGCACCTTCCGCGTGACTGGGCTGGAATAAAGATTTTATTATTATTTTCAGATTAATAAATACCATTTGTATTGCTGATCATACCCATTAAGGAATACGTAGTATCCTTCGGTGTACCCACATTTCGAAAGCTTCCAACTAGTTCATTGTGCTAATTTTGAGGGTTCTAATGGTAGTCTATTTTCAAAGAATGCCTGAGTTCTCTCAAATGGTATATTTTCTTAAGAGAATTGAGATTAAACTAGAAATCAATCAGAGATCAGATCCTTAGCATCATCCAAATCATTGAATGAATTTGAGATTTTTCAGCATGCAGATAAACGAATTAACTCCGGGAATTTTATTTGGACAATTGATGTAGGTAGTAATAAGGGTGTTGAGCTACATTGGAAATCTATATGAAAAGAGCAAAGTATGAAAAACCTGTGATCTGTAATGCACAAGAAAAGACTAAGATCGGCTCAAAGATCATGGAATGTCGACATCCAGCTATTTTTCCACCTTTTAAGAGGTCTTCCAGATGTGCGTTGACCTTCTGGCATCATTAGCCCCGATGTGTTTCATGACTCATTTTTATGACATGATCTCTCCGAAATCGCTTCCTGGTTCTGCTTTTATTTTAAATTGAGTAAACTTTATTAAAAGAGCATTAAAAATAGTTTATTGTTCATAGTTGAAAATCATAATCCATGTAGATTGACATTAATTGTGAGCTGTGGCCGATTTACTAATTAATATGAATTTAATTGTATCGAAGGATGAATGTTTCATTGCGGTTTAATTCATGCTTGTTTGCATCCATTATTTATGTTCTATTATACCAAACAACCATTGGACAGAGCTCTAGCTGTTATTCACAGCGCTCGGAAATATTGTTTTGATTATAAATGTTTTTAGGCTTTCACGGCCGGATTCAGATGCTGTTCTTCCAGGCTTTGATCGTGATCCATAGTTTTCTTCTTCTTCATTTTTACATTTACATTTCGTCACCACGATTTCATTCTTCGGAGTTCGGCTCCCTTCTGATGCTAGTTGAAAAGTTGGCGTCTATTTCTTTTCCGTTTTTGACCTTTTTGTTTTTTTTTTTTTGATTAACTTATTTTTTACACATACAAACTAAGTGCGTGCTAAGTATCATGCTTTCTTCCAAATGTGGTCTTTGTCCCGTACATTTGCTAGCTATGTAAGAGCCCGTTCCCACTTGTCGGGTGTCGGATACGTATATTAATCGGAGGTTCCAGAGGCAGAACATTTCGGACAAAATTGGTTTCCGATAAGTGTAAATAGCTTCATACATAATGTTCTGCCGCTGGAACCTCCGATTAATATACGGATCCAACACCTGACAAGTAGGAACGGGCTGTAAGGCTTTGGATTGCTTGTGATAGCCTAAATTCGTTCACTCTCACACTCAAAAATGGTTCACTTTGCCAATATTATCCCTGGTTCAGATAAAGTCGGCAAGAGTTGCAGGGTATGCATACGTTCATTTGAGGTTTGAATTTTAATTCTTAAGTACACATGCAGCATTTGTAAGCGTGAACTTACACGAATCTGTTTGTGGGCATGTATTTTATATGAATTTTAAACGCTTTTATATCTCTGCACCTTAGATTATTTATTATATGGATTATTTATCAGACCTGAAAAGGTAAATTCCTCGTCAGTATTTGATAAGCCCTAGTAATATAATTTAATGTTTTCATACAACAGTGGAGGTATCTACTACGGCTGTGGATTTCCATCAGGATGGGAAATTTTACAGGCAGGCTATCACATTTCCCACCAACGGCGGCAATGCTCATATTTCAAAACCACGCATTTACGTTGAATATTGCATTCTAGGTACCTACTTCCCCTGAATAACAAAACTAATATCCGTCTATTAACATCGAAATCAACTACGCACAGCTTTTGCTTCACGGAAATTTAATAAATCTATAATCTTTAATGTGAGTTGTAAACATACTTTTACATTTAAAGATTATGTTTAATGCACGCCCATAGGCTGACACGTTTAAGTTCACTCTTGCAAATATTTTTGCTACGAATGCTCCTTGTGTAGTTACAAAAGCAAAAACCTCACAAAAACATTAATTTTTTGCAACTCCTTGCAACTCCTGCCGTCCTGCCTTAAAACTGGGAAGGCATAAGGAAAAGTGAACCAAGTTTCTTCAGATAAGAAAATAGCCACATACCAACATATAAGTTAAGGAACTTTGTTGTCAGAAGCTTAGTTGTAAAAATATGTAGACTGTAATAATCTATAATAATAATCTATAATCTAAGTTGCAAGGATATATTCATTTAAAGCTCTCAGATGTATGCCCACAAACCAACACGTGTAGTTCGCGCTTACAAATGCTGAATGTGTACTTACAAATAAAATCCAAACCTCAAATGAACATAAGCCCCACAACTTTTGCCGACCTTCCCTGACACAGGGGTAACATTGGCAAAGTGAACCATTTTTTACAGTAATGGTGGTCAGCCTCATACCAACCTATAAGTCAAGGAACGTTGTAACGTTGTCGCTTTTTGTTTTGTTGTAACGTTGTCGTTGTTGTGTAACGTTGTCGCAAAATAAAAACACAACTAAGCTGCACGTGTAGTGCAACTTATTGCATTTAGCGATAATTCAGGGGCTTTGCAAAGGCATTTATTTCCACTAGGGATGCAAAAAGCCTCTGCAAGTTTGCTTCCTTTTTGTTTGTCCAAATAAAAGTTCTTACATTTTACGCGTAAGTGTGATGCTATCTATAATCTATAATCTATAATCTAAGTTGCAAGGATATATTCATTCAAAGCTCTCAGATGTATGCCCACAAACAAACACGTGTAGTTCGCGCTTACAAATGCTGATTGTGTACTTACAAATAAAATCCAAACCTCAAATGAACATAAGCCCTGCAACTCTTGCCGACATTCCCTGAAACAGGGGTGACATTGGCAAAGTGAACCATTTTTTACAGTATGGGTGGTCAGCCTCATACCAACCTATAAGTCAAGGAATATAATTTTGAAAATATTGCAGTACATACACACGTAGTATTTGTTAGCGCCGGACATATTTCATCGTGGCACAGACATTACTAGGGCAACGCACACTCGAGGTAAAATTTAAACGCCTCTCTAACCAGCACGTTTACGTAAAGTCTCATCAAAAATGTATAAAAAACAAAACGCTCCCTGGAAGCGCTGTTTAAGTTCTTATACTTTTTTGTTACATTGCTATGGTTGTGTTTGGGAGTTTGGTTTTGTGCTTTGGGTATTGGTTTATGGTTTGCAGTGCAAAAACTACTGGTATTTTTGCTAACTTCTGGCTTTTTGCCACAAGCTCGGAAAAATACAGAAGCTCGCCTGTTCTACTGGCTTCCATTTAACGCTTGCCAAAGGGAACGGGTCGCATTTACGCAGCGTCCGGCAACGTTCAAATGGTCATCTTTAAAATGTCAAAAAAGGAATGTCTCTTGCATTTAAAAATAAAAAAAAAGTTGTCTTAATAATATTACGATTAGGATTTTCCCAAGTATCTCGATGATTTAATCAAACCAGTCACCCTCGGCAAAAAAAGCCTAACCCTGCGCTCGGCTGAAACTGGAGCCAAATCAAGGATTGAAGAACCGATAAGAAGAGTTAACACAATGTTTGGAGAGCGTGCATTCGCAGTTGCTGGTCCTCTAGCCTGGAACCTCCTGCCAAATCATGTGAGGGAGCTAGAGGACCATGGAAAGTTCCGGAAAGCACTGAAGATAACCAAATTTCTGGCATCATTTGCACAAGCGTCTTTGGAGTGACTACATCACGAAATGGCGCTATAAATAAATCATCAACTCATCATCATCATCATCATCAGGATGATTTATTTGTTGAGCGTTGTTTTTGTGGGAATCCCCCTTAATAGCCCTTTGCACGCTGGGTCGTCGCTGTAGAAAGCGTCTATTCTCAAGCAAGACCCAGTTGATGTAAGGCAAGATGGACCTCGGGTTTTCTGCTGACAATGATGTGATGATATCGAAAGCACTCGAGGAAAATAAATCAACTCGTGAGGAAAATCTTTGTGTTTTCTTTTTAAATTTTTACTTAATTAAAAATGAATCTTCACAATTCATCTAAGTTGCAAAGATATCTTGTATTTAAGATTCATATTAAATGCATTCCTTTATAGGAAGACACGTGTAAGTTCGAGCTTACAAATTCAGTATGTGTACTTAAAAATTAAAATCCAAACCTTAAACGAACATTAATTAGGCAACTTTTCCGACCTTCCCTGAAAAAGGGGTGATATTGGTAAAAGTAAATATTTTTTACAGTATTTGTGGCCAGCCTTATACCAACCTATTAGTCAAGGATCATCTATGTTTTCCTACGTAAGGTTGAAGTCTAGGCTTAGTACACCACGCAATTATACTAATCCAGGTCTAGATTACATTTCTTGTACTAATTCGAGGATTAAAAGGTAATTTATACGATGCTAAGTCGAGGATAATCCTCTCTTATTACAGTGCCTTGAGTACCTCAAATAAACAAAGAAAACAAATAAATAATGACGGTGAATAAATTTGAATTTAGATAGGTACCCTCTTACAATGTTAAGGGTTTGTGTATTGACATTGCGAAAATTCATTTTAAATATATAATTAAAAAATAAAACTAACAGGTAACAATTATGCCCCTGACCTTTAGGTCAGAGGCGTGCCCTTGACTCTAAAAGCAAGTGGTTCGATGTTACTGAAGCTAATAGCAATATGTTCAAACCCTCCTCATACCCGTCCTGTATGTATGTGTCAGAAGGGCCCACAGCACATGGACGCTCATGCAAAGATATATACAGGTATGTTCTCAATGGCGGAAGGCCTTCCCGTGAAGGAAAAGCAACAGCACGACAATACAAAAACCTCTAGGTCAGAGGCGTGCGCTTGACTCTGAAAGCAAGTGGTTCGATGTTACTGAAGCTAATAGCAATAATATATTACTTACATACCCGTCCTGTATGTATGTGTCAGAATGACCCACAGCACATGCACGCTCATGCAAAGCTATATATTTTCTCAGTGGCGGAAGGCCTTTCCGTGAACTAAAAGCAACGGCACGACAACACAAGTACCTCTAGGTCAGAGGCGATGTTACTGAAGCTAATAGTGACGAACAATTCAATACTTCAATTTTATCACACTACAGTATATTGTCCGCTGAACAATGCTCAGTATTGCCAGTGTATTTCCGTCGCACGCCGTCTAGACGCTTGGCCGGTCCGCTCTTGAATTAATGAGGCCACCACCTCATCGTCATCATCATCATCACCCTCCCCTCCCCCCCTATCCACCCCACCCCCTCACCACCCAACTGGCGGCACACCTGCGGTCCACTTGTTACTGGCAGGCAGATTTTCATCTCGATTTGCATTCACAGAATACAAGTGCATTCGATGGCGCCAATAGATTATAATATTGTTATCTCTTTAAATTGAATTGCGATCTAAAATTTATTTCCCGAGATTTATTTTTCACAATATCTACTGGTTATAATGCACTGTTCACGCATCACTTTCTGCTTACAGGTGCTCGCATTACCATGATCAAAGCGACTGTGTCTGTCACACAGAATCTTTGCTCGTATTTATAGATACGAAAGAGACGATTCTTGCATGTTCTACATAGATTTTAGAATATGATACCATATTGCTTACACACCACACGAACTCATACGTTCGTAACAATATGGACTATATTGATTAGTATATTACATATGACCAAGTGGATCAAGAAAGTAATTTTGGCTAGTGTGTTTGAATTAAAACAACGCTGGTTTGATTCCCATGACCCATTTGACCCCTTAACGATAACTTTAACCCTGTTTGAACAGATGCCATTTTGTGATAATTATTATTTGATAATACAAAATAGGGAATTTCAATCCTCATCAAAAGTGTATTGAGTGCATAACTAAATAATGAGTTCTATAATATAATCTATAATCTAAGTTGCAAGGATAAATTCATTTAAAGCTCTCAGATGTATGCCCACAAACCAACAAGTGTAGTTCGCGCTTACAAATGCTGATTGTGTACTTACAAATAAAATCCAAACCTCAAATGAACATAAGCCCTGCAACTCTTGCCGACATTCCCTGAAACAGGGGTGACATTGGCAAAGTGAACCATTTTTTACAGTATGGGTGGTCAGCCTCATACCAACCTATAAGTCAAGGAACTGTGCGCTCCGCCGCGCCGTGATCCGAAACCACAACCTTCCATTTACGAGTCCGAGTGTTGCCACTGGACTACGGACCGGTCCAAGATTATGCTTGTAGGCTCAATTTTTTGTAAAAATTGTGTAGACAACTCAATTGATTTTTATTTTTTCCATTGATTTGAATTACGCAATATTATATGAGTTGGTTTTGTTGGCATCCAACAAAAGTTAAGTACAATAAAAGCGAAGAAACATGTCGGGTTGCTTATGACCCTAGTTATATAGACCTGTGACGTTTGCCCGCCGGCGAAAAAAGAGTCCCTTACACTCGGTACGATTCTTAAAGAGCATTCTATGTCTAGACGCAACTAAACCCAATGAATGCTTGGATCCTCAAGCGAATGTCACCATATATCCAAAAGAACAATCCTTGTATCAGAAATACGATGAAGATTTACTATACTAGTGTTTATTCGAGGATTCTACACACGTACTAATTATTTCAATTAAAATAACTATAATTATGATTATGTAGCATTACAACTCGTCCCCTCAGTGTTTGTTTGGCTTATGTAACGTTCTGATGACCTTTCAATGAAATTGTCTTCCGAATTACATTCTACACAATCTGAACTAAGAAAAAAACGTAAAACACGATAATGTGAGAGTTGTTTTACAGCATTTTTAAAATCAACTTCCAGTTTTCATAAGACACATTGGTCCAGTACACATACAAACATTGATCATGTGAAATACCTCTGATGGTCATAATACAAACAAGCACTAAAGTACTAACCCTACCACAAACACATAAAACTAACACCAAAAACAACTCATATAGGTAACAGTTTTTAATTACACTGGACATGAAATATAATCAAAGCTCAGTGCGAAAACAGTAAATAAAAGAGTTAATTTCACCACTGAATATTCGTTGATGACTGAGTAATTTATATGATGAACACAATCACACAAATTTCGATTCACTGTTTTCAGTTCGTCGCTTTTTCCCGGAAAATTTGTTTCCATGAAAACTGCGATAAATTCCCCGGTTGATTCATATTAGAATAATGTAATTTTCAAAAGCCTTTGTGAATTTTTGGTGTATCAGCAAATGACACGATTTTGTAATATCTAGAATTTGAAATAGTCATTGAGTATTTATTTACTTGTTATTTAAACCGGTATTCATATTGTGTCCATAAAAAATAACTTCAATTAATTGCATACAACATTTATGATTTTTTTTTATCAATGACTGGTCCGTAGTCTAGTGGTAATGATTCGAACTCCTCATCGGAAGTTTGTGAGTTCGATTCCCAGCGGTGCAAAAAAAATATTTTTCAAAAATGCTCTTCGCTGGGTCATCACTTTTCATATTTAAATCCCGAGTGTACCCGCACTTTCATCACAGTTTGGTCAAGATAATTTTATCATTTCACTTTTACGCTGGGTAATCCCATCGTAGACATGGGCGAAACGTCCAGAAGCTCCAGCTCCCACAGCTCACGGCAACAGATCCTGGAAAACTTTTCTCCAGCATCGTCTACCAGCCGTACAACTCTTAGTATCTATTTTTTCTAGCAGACACATATGTTTTTTTTTCCTTAAAGATCCAATACGTGTACCACTTACCCTATAAGTACATTTCTGCGGCCTTTTAAGATGAGGCGGCGGTATACAGTGGGGTAGGGAAGCTGGACCCGTGTGGGCACTGACAGTGAATGATGATCATGGCATTGCAATAAATAAATGTATCCAGATTAAATATTAAAATACCGCCTAACACACTGCTCACGCCATATACTAACTGATAATTATACTGTAATATATAGTAGTATATATTACAAGAATAGATGGATGCAGTGGAAGACGAAGACCGAGAAAGGTATGGATGGACCAAATATCCGAAATAACGAATGAATGGAATATCCAGAGTCATAATAAAAGTAGAGCTTGTATGAAAAAGGTTACGACTTTGGATGAAAATAAATAAGTATGCAAAGACCAAAAAAAATGGCGGTTGATCTGTAATACTGGCGTTTAAGGCGCCTTATAAACCTAAATCTGCCGTTTTTGTTTCTTACACTTTATGGTCTTAGCAAAATAGTTACATAATGAAAAAAATCTAGCATTGGAGGGGCAAGGTGTAAGTTTTGCCCCTCAGGGGGTATGTATATAAAATACAAAAAAAGAACAAATAGAGAAACTGCAACGTATTCTCCAATGCGAGATATAAAATACACAGATCTAATGCCTATGGTATTTTCTCTCTCAAACAAAAGCCAACCTTCAATAGGTGGCTTTTAATTTTGGACGACTATCCCGTACCAAAGAAGCGAAATCAAAAGGACCGCACTCACCTCAAATTGTGCCGCTGGTCCAAGATGATGCTCGTTTCTCAGGATCCTGTGGGGCTGAGCTCTGTTCACAAACTGCCACACTTGCAAGTTATATGTAAAACAAACCCACTCACTCACAGATTTTAACGGTAAATTTCAAATCGGTCGAGAGACATATAAAAACGTGTCTACTTGCGAACACGACGGAACTGGAAGTCCTCAATCCATTGCTAATCTCACGTTGCTCAGATGTCAAAAAAGTTGATACCGACATCTTGCGATTTTTATCCGCACTTTTTTCAGTTTGTACAGACCAACATGAAAATTCGCTTCTTAGACTAATTAATTATAAATAAAACAGATGACGCTCAATTGTGCGTCACCAAGCATGTTTATTAAGTTTTTATCTTAATTATAAAGTTTTAACAAAATATAAAACTTAAGAATTGCCACCACAAAAAAATATTTAAAAAAATACGTTTCTTTCACATTTTTAGCGTTTTTTTCGTTTCTGCTGTATTGTGTACCGTTACTTTTTTTTTTTTTTTTATAATGTGAATAATTTTTGAGTAAATATGGAAAAACTGAAACTACTAAATGAATTAAATTTTAATTAAATCAATGAACACAGTTTTTCCATATTTACTCAAAAACTGTATATCTGTATTATTAACATTTAATATGAATTTTAAATGTTAATATTTCTTTGCAACATCGATTATAGATTCAAGATTCATATTCATCTTATTTTCTATGAAAATCCTAGATTGACCTATTTTGTTGTACGAGTTTATGACCTATTCTTCCTTATTGTACGTAGAACAGATATCCTGATAATAATTTCACTATTTGTACCATGAAAATACGTTTAAATTCTGAAAATAAATCATTCTTACCAAACGCACTCTTTTTGTCACTTCGGAAGAAAAAGCTAAAAAAAAAGACATTGCAGAAAAAATGGAATAGGAAGAAATATAGGACAGATCTAGGTTGTGTGTGACATTGTGGAGAAAAAAAATGTTTTCCCTCGGGGGATGTTTGATCCCTAGAAGTGAGGGTAAACGGGAGACGGGGTAAGAAGCAGGAGAAACCGCACAAGTGTGAAGTGGGATGAAAAAGTGAAGCAATCGAATTACAGCGAGAGGAAATGTATGTATTTGAATAGGAAGCGGGTATGTATTCTTTTATGCGTGGTAGATTAAAGCCCGTGTGTGGATTCAGTGAAGTTGATGAATACGTAGAAATATTGATGGACTTAGTATATCTATAGACATAGATAATATTTTGACGTCACTTGGGAGTTTTTTCTTTGCAATTCACTAACCTATTTTGCCTGGCCAGAAACTGGTATTAACATTATCAATTTAGAAGTAGAAATGGCTCATTTGAGAAGTATGACAGGAAAAACACTGAAAGATAGAGTGAGAAACGAATGGGTTCTGAATGAATGCGGAGTAAAAGAAAGCGTGAAAGTGAAAGTTCAAAGAAGTGTGATGCGATGGTTTGGACATATTGAAAGGATGAATGAAGACCGACTGACAAAAAGAGTGTATAAAGGGAATGTAATAGGTAAGCGTGGAAGGGGAAGACCTAGGAAACAATGGATTGATCAGATAAATGAGATTGCGAATGAATGGAATTTACAGAGTGGAAACAAGAGAAGAGCATGCATGAAAAGAGTGATGAAATTAGATGAGATGAAAGAAGTATGCAAGAACAGAGTCAAGTGGAGGCACTTGTGTGGAGGTACTGGCCACCCCTGAAGGAAAGGCGGCAGGATACAAGACAAGTCAATACTTTAATATTTCAATGAGTGATTGATTAACAATTTCCCAATGACAGCTGTTGAACCAGGGTCAAAGTAATTATAAGGCCGATAGGGAACGACGATGTCTCATCTCCGTGATCATATCTGCGAGTTGCTTGGGAACAAGCAAACAAATATTTTGTGATTTGTTGCTAAGGTCGATAGTCAAATAGAAGTGTGATATTGACAAGCCAAAAACTCTTTCTACTAACTATACTAATTCAAAATTGAATCCATTAATAAATATACACTGTTTCTATGTTCAAGAGGGTTATAAACACCTATCAAGTTATATTTTATATATTAAAGAAAAATTAATACTTTGTTGAAAATGCATTATTTTGGTACCTACTTCAGTGCGTATTTAAAATAAACCAATTATTTCTTTAGCAATAACAAACAATCTTAACATTTACGATGCGCATAAAAAATAAACATGTAGATTATAATGTGGAGCAATTATTTTCTCTTATATTTACATTTCACCGCTAAATGTGTGCGATATCCTTAGGGGTGGTCGACAAAACACAACTAAAAAAGAAACTTTATTAAATTTCAATTGCTTTTAAATTATTTCAACTAATTACAAAGAAAACACTACGATTTAGTTGGGGTGGAATACATGGGAGCAAGGATTTGGTTTAATTAAAATTGTGAGCCGTATCGGGGCCCAGTAAAACATTTACTAAAACGGACCTTTTTCCCCTTAAATCGAATCAAGGCGACCGGAGCTCGAATCGTTCATCCCTCTTTGTGATCAGTACCCTAAGAATAAAGCTTTACCATAAAAATGTATGAAATCCAAAACGATCACTGGAGGCGTTGCTATGAATTCCATATTTTTTTTGGTAAAAAAAAAAAGTGTAAATGTTGAATTTTACACTTGTGGTACTGAACCGCGATTTGGGATTGAAGCAATTTAATTATTAGATTTTGTGCGTCAAGTATTAATTTACGTTAAACTCAAAAGTAGCGTTTATAATCTGGGTTTGAATCCCACCGAGGAAATAATTTCCCGTTTCTGAAAAAAAAAAACTGGCAAGGTTTACTCAGCCTTCACAAAAAGAAGTGCCAGCCCCCCTGGAGTTGGGAAAACTCCACTTCAACCGAACTGGTTGGCGTAAGGCCAGACCCCTTACCTGTAAAAATAGGTTCACTCGCCAGATGCGATCCCTTCGGGGAGAACGCTTCAAGCAGTTACACTATATTCGTAGCTCAGTTGCGTTTGCGTTGCGTGTGGTATCAAAAAAATATCACATTCATAATTTTCCAAAGACCTGTGGTGACAATAATCTGTTTCGGTTTGTTGCCATCCTCTTGATCTGCGAATAAGAAGTGACATCGATGCAAAGCTTCAATTGAAATCCAGGAAGTATGAAGCTCTTGGATGACCTGTTGTAATTCTTCACAAGAATTTTCCTTGAAAATGTTTCTAAAAGAGATGCTTTATCCAATATAGTGTCTTATCAGTTTGTTTTTTTTTTCACAATTTGACTTATAAACTCTCTTTTTTCTCTACTTTCTGCATTGGAATTCTTTAGAACTAATGATACATATATATATATATATGTATTTATTAGGAAGACCAACAGCGTTAAAAAACAGGATTAAAAGTAACAGTAGACACAAGAAGCCAATAAGAGGTCCTCACGTATAGAGACAATTTAAATTAAACAAAGGAGAAGAGTATTACAAGAGATTAATACAAAATAAAATAAAAACAATAGAAAGAAAATATAAACTAAAAATAGTAATGGGAGACATAATTAAACAAAGTTGAAAGACAATAAAAAGAAAATAAAGTAAAAATAGTAATGAGAGATACAACCTAGGATACAAAGAAGTTCTGCGTCATCCGCTGTCTTACCAACGTTGGTTTAGAATTGAAGAGCTCAACTTGGTCATATACCTCCAAATCCACATCTCGAATGCTTCTAGGTGATGTCTTTCGTATTTCTGGAATTTCCAGGTTCCACAGCCATAAACAAAATCCCCAAACATTTCTTTTCACGAATCCTTATCAAAATAATATAGGTAGTATAGAGATTTAAGCAGCACCTCTAGTGAGAGACCTTTTCATATATTTTTGGTAAAACGCCTGGGCTGAGTTCGAACCTGACCACAAATGGCGGAACAAGCTGTTGCTTGGAATTTCTCTGACCTCAAATATTTTCCGGTTAAGCAGATGGAATCTTATGCTAAACGGAGCTTCAGATTTTAGCGTCTGGGCGATTAAATTTTATGGAGAAAATAAAATGAAAATTTAATAGAATCCCCCAAGAAAATAGCACGAAAAGATTATTATTTGTTGATGTAAGAGCTTTTAGGTAATAAAGAATCAAATACATCCTACAAACTTAATGGCAGGTTGTAATTATGGAAAAAATTAAAACAGAAAAATAAATTTAATGCACTTCCTTTGTACAATAATATAAGCATGATTTATTTGGTAAGCGCTGTTTTTGTGTAAACCACACTTAAAGAGCCCTATGCGACTTTGGTCGTCGCTATAGAAAGCGCCAATTCTCAAACAAGAACCATTTGCTGTAAGGCTGGATGGACCTTTGGTGACCGGTCATTGGTAAAGGTATAAGAATTTTTCAACCCAGCACGATGTATAGCTCTTTGTTGGATCTTATTCTTTAGGTTTCGCCATCATTCACGGCTCCTTGAATTTTCTTTAACACTCTCCTCTCAAATTCCATGCTCAGATTTAAAAGTGTGTGGAGCTAATCCATCACCCTGTTTGAGACCCTGGGACACTGTGAATTCTTCCGTAAGGTCTCCTCCGACCTTCACTTTGCATTTTGTGTTACTCATGGTTGTTTTAATTAGCCTGACTAACTTTGCGGATATTTTGAATGTTAGAAGTATGTTGTACAGCTTTTTCCTCTTTATACTGTCATAGGCTTGTTTGAAGTCGATAAACAGTTGGTACAGGTCAACACCATATTCCCAACACTTGGTATATATACATGGTCTATACGCAACGCAACTAAAAAAACGCAACTAAGCTACACATATAGTGCAACTTCTTGCCGCGTTATCCCCGAAGGGGTCGCATGTGGCGAGTTGAACCTATTTATACCACAACTGGTAAATATATTCCAAAAGAAAAGTATTTTCTTCTTTAAAAATAAAAAGAATACCGGTAAGAAAAATTACCTTTAGTGAATATTTCGTATAAAATGAGTCACGTTGGTACTTTTAATGACTATCTGGCTTATTTAAGAGAAAGCAACTTCCAAGCTGTTGATCTGTTGAATATAAATCAAAGGTTTGTGAAAGTTTGTTTATTTGTTTCGTTCACAAACATCGTTGCTTATTCAGGCTCTCCCCTCAGATAGTTATTTGAGGCTTCTCTCCCTCTGTGCGCCACCATCTTCCCTTAATAACCAGAAAAAACCCTTTTCGTTTCTACTCGGCCTGTTTGACTTATTGCCTTCTTAGCTTTACTCTGTAGTGATGGGCGAAGTCGGAAATTGCTTGTGTTTGTACGAAACAAAAGATGAAAAAAAAAATCTTGCTTTTATATATACCAATTTTAGCATGATGGCTGATCAGCCTCATCTATAATCTAAAGTTGCAAAGATATATTATTCGCGCTTATAAAATGCTGCATGTGTACTTACAAATTAAAATCCAAACCTCAAAATAACATAAGCCCTGCAGCATTTGACGACCTTTCCTGAAACAGGGGGGGCATTGGCAAAGTGAGTCATTTCTTACAGTATGAGTGGTCAGGTTCATACCAATCTACAAGTCAAAGAATACATATAATAAATAACGTTTAAGTATATAAAACAACAGACCCTTAAAAAGAAATGTCTACAAAAAAACTCAATAAGTATATACATTATACGGGTACGTAACATAAAATTGTGAAAGAATAAGCCGCCGACATTATAGATTAGCCCCCACCTTTTTCAGTCCTTACAAACTTATTTCATTTCATCTGAAATCATACAAATAATGAATAACATTTACCAATACACAAAATTTAAGTAGGTACATAAAAAACAACAGAACCTTAAAAATAATCGATCAAAAGACTAGTGAAGAAAAACGTTATTTTGTACATTTTTACATTATTCAAATAAAACTTATATGGTCACAAAATCCCTGCAGAATACCAGATACTTTTTCAGGTATCTATTTGCAATCTCATCCCTAGTGAAGGGCTTTATTTTTAGGATCGAACAAAGCCGTTTTAATCCCAACACAGCCTTGTTAGCTGCAGAGAGCTTCTCTTCCAGACTTATTTATTTACTTTACCAGCTATTGGGCTTGTATCGATCCTTGGAACCAAAATCACATAGTGTTTGTATTCCTTTCGAGGTAAATCAAAGGTGTACACTCACTCGCAGTGGCGAAGGATGCCATACAACTCGATTTCCATCGGTTTCCCTTTTAAAATGAGGCAAAAATGATAATAAAGTAGACTGCATGGTTTCAATGGGGAAAAAATACGTATTGTTTCTTTGGTTTTAAATGTATTTTTTTACTTTGTGCCTATATTTTTTAACTACTTTGTTGCCTCATTTTAAAAGGGAAGCCGATGGGAATCGAGTTATATGGCACCCTTCGCCACTGACTGTCTGTACAGTGATAAAATGCAATTTTTAAGCATCTTTATGTGCAAAAAGAACTTAAATGAAAAAAACAAGTATTTAAAAAAAAAAAAATGTATTTTTGAAAAATAATGCGATTCAGAAACATATTTTGCGTAGCCAGAAACAAGCTATTAACATATTTATTTATTAAAAAAAAAGTTAATGGATAACAAGTCTTTTACATTAATAAAATAAGTAGGTAAATGAACAAAAATATTTATATTTTATATTTTGTTACTGTTTATTATATTGATCTCCAACTTGGTTCACTTTTACTAATGCCACTTCCGTTTCAGGGAAGGTCGGCAAGAGTTGTAGGGTTTATGTTCATTTGAAATTGGTTCATACTCGTATACGTTGTAGGTCCACATGCGGCATGTGTAAGCGCGCGTAAACCTATGTGGAAATGTATGTAATATGAGTCTTAAATGGAATATATCTTTGCAACTTAGATTATAGATAGTCAGATAAATATTTTGTATCTGGTCTACTACGTTTGACCGCCGCGAAAAAAATATGATTTTCAATTTTCCTTCTACATCATCTAATCTAATCTAATCTACGTTGCAAAGATATGTAACATTGGGGATTAACATTACATGCATTCTCACAAGCAGATATGTACAAGTTCGCGCTTGCGCATACCGCATATGAATCTACGATATAAAAAAAACAAATCTCAAATGGACATACACCCTGCAACTCTTGCCGACCTTCCCTGAAACAGGGGTGACATTGGCAAAGTGAACCATTTTCTACAGCATGTGTGGTCAGCCGCATACCAACCTATAAGTCAAGGAATGATAGTTCGTATAAATTAGTATTTTACAGGGCAAGAAATTTTGCACTATTGATTATTATTATTATTATAGATTATAGATTCTACCGTCAAAAGTTAAGCTTTAATTAAAGGGCTTTTTTCAGTCGTTTCTCGTGCATATTGGCGTGCTACATCAGCCAACATTCAAAATCATGAAATTTGAAATCTCGTCGGCCACGACCGCAAAATCCAATTATGGAATGCACCTAATGTCACCAGAGTGCAGTGTGGGGCTATAACATGTAGACCTAGCGCAGTATTACATGCTGTAATCATGGCTGTTGTGGAGTTCCACGACTGATAGTTTGGTATGAGGCTCACGACACACGATGTAAATAATTAGTTCACTTTTAGCAATGTCTTTGGATGCTCAAACGCTCCTCATACCCGTCCTGTATGTATGTGTCAGAAGGATCCACAGCACATGGACGTTCATACAAAGCTACATATTTTTTCAAGTGGCGGAAGGCCTTCTCTTGAAGGAAAAGCAACGGCACGACAAAACAAGAACCTCTAAAATAAACGCAAACGCAACTAAGGTACACATATAATGTAACTTCTTGCCGCGTTATCCCCGAATGGATCGCATCTGGCGAGTTGAACCTATTTATTTTTGCAGGTAAGGGGGCCGGCCTTACGCCAACCACTTCAGTTGAAGTGGAGGTTTCCCAGCACCCGAGAGTGCTGGTACTCATTTTTTGTGAAGGCTGAGTAAACCTTGCCGGTATTTCAGACCTCTAGGTCAGAGGATTGTCTACAAGTAAATGATTCGATGTTACTGAAGCTAATAGCATACCTCGGGTGGCACTCCTTGTGAGTTTGTTGCTAGATCACGAGTAAGCGTGAAGAATGATTAACATAATAAAAAATAATAAGATAAGTCTAAGGACAAGATTACTGATTATGTTTGAATCCGAATGTTTATTTATGTTTGCAACTTAGATTATAAATTATAGAGCCAATACTTTAAACAATGATTAACAAAACTAGACAATTCAAAACAATACTATTTTTTGCCATGTTTTTTACTAAAATTCCCTTTTTCCATTCGTATCCTGTAAAGCGTCAAACTCGAGAAAATCCCTAAATTTTCCATGCATATCGATAAGGTCTCAAACGCCACAGAAAGCCGGGATACGAGTCTGGACTCCAAGTATTCAACTTTACGTTTCAACTCAACCCTAGCGTATTCCTAAAAACCCTTTAAAAACAAAACGCTCAAAAGAGGCGATGTTCTACTTTCAATACATATTTAGATAAACGCTAAATAGAAAGTTTTATACTTGCGTTACTAGCGGGCGTAAATCATCATAAAGTTGGCTTTGTTTCCATCTCAGCGGGTCGCGATGCAAGTACAACACTAACATTCAAACTCAGTATTACAGTTTTACACAAATAATATAAAACGTGAAACGCTCGCTAGAGGCGCTTAACGATTTTCTTTCTTTATTTTTTTTTTGTAACGCGACCCGCTGAGATGGAAACAGGGCCAACTTCACTGTGATTTACGCGCTACATTCCTTACTTTGGGTCGGGCCCATTGAGTTGTAATATAGAGGAGTAGAGACTTGCTTACGGCATTGATACATACTTTGGAGCACAGTTGTGTCCGGTCCTGTCAAAACAACATTTTAAAAATCATGTTCTTAAATGTGAAATCCTGTATTTTCTTGCTTTTTCCATTATGTTTTACACCTAATAATAATTACACATGCATTATCTATAATCTATAATCTAAGCCAGGGGTGCCTATACTTTTTCTTGAGGAGATCGACCTAGTAAAAAATTATGAATAGGAGATCGACATTTTAACTGTTTAGCCCACCAAATATAACTCATAAATGCATAATATCTATATAAATATTTATTAAGAAAAAAATTAGCATAAGTAAAACTACATTGAGTGCAAAATGTCAAATCAGTTTTAAGGTCGATCACTGAAATTTTAGCTATCCTCGGCGATCGACCTTAAAACCTCCCGCGATCGACCGTAAGTGCGCACCTCTGATCTAAGTTGTAGAGAAATGTTAACATCAATGCTCATATTAAATGCATGCCCACAGACAAGCACATGTAGGCAGGCATTCGCGCTACAAATTCTGCATGTGTGCATACAAATAAACAAAACCTCACATGAACACAAACCTAGCAACTCCTGCCGACCTTCCCTGAAACGGGGTGGCATTGGCAAAAGTGAACCAATTTTTACAGCACCGGGGGTCAGCCTTGTACCAACCTATCAGTCAAGGAGCACTTATATCTTAAAATAATACCTCTTACGTTAAAAAAATGACAAAATTACCGATCGATAGATTTATAACGCGTGCGCACTATGTTTGCACAGGAATGAATATCAGCGCTGCCAACATTCTGGAAATATTTCTTAGCCTAGTCCGCAGATATCATAAGTCAATGATGGGGCCTGTAACCAGAACAATCTCACTCGTGTGCCATGCATGATTTACGAGCTGGAGATAAAAAAGTGTACTACTCCACATACGCAATAAAGATGTTATTCGTGAATGTGAAAAACGCATACGATTTCATATCGTATTCTCTATCAACCCGGTTCAAAATATGTTATTGGGTAATTAGTGATTAATAATCCATATAAATATTTTATAAAGAATTATAAATTGATAATGCTAATACCTGTTTCTGGCTGGGCAAAATAGACTGGTGAATTACTATCCTCTTCACAAATCCATTAAAAAAACAATTATGAAAATGTTAAATTGATATTTTAACATTGTATTTTTTTGCAACTATTTCTTCCAACATATGATATTTTATATTTTAAACTCATATTTAGCACCATGAGCTCACACAATTTCATAGCACATATCGATACCTTAATAATAAAACTGAATAAGTGACATATTAAGCAAACATGGGTTCCTCAGATAAATGCACTTATTCCCTTATTTTCTGCGAGAGAAAACACTATATTGTGTTCAAATCCTGTAGCGTTAAATTTTTTCATTAGCACTTCCTTAAAATTAGTTCACTTACTATGAGAAGTTACACCCAATAAAAAGTTTAATCCACGATTTCTCACATCATTGAACTGGTTTTTATTCAGTTTTACCTTTAAGGTGGTGGTATGGGTACAAAAATGGTTCAATGCTACGTAGCTTCATGCTTGCTTTCTAGATTTCTTCCCCTTTGTTCATATTCAACCCCTATGCCGTATTTCCGAATAAAAAAAACATTACCCGCCCTCCCTGGCGGATTCCCTTTCATTTCTTTAAATGCCTTTCTAGCGCTCACCAAAGCCCTTAACATATTTTTATGTGTTTTTCTCATAATTTAAGAAATCCCCAAGTTACCTGGCGAAGTCGTAAAGCAAGCAACTGAGATTTCATCTCTCCGCCTTCGAGAGAGATGTTTTCGGCTTTCAACAGCTATTTTTACATTTATTGTTCACGCTATCTCTTACCATAAAATATACCTACACTTAGAAGGTTCTTTATTGTGTTTTTACATTATGTTTACATAAGGGGTGACAGGATAAATGGCGGTTGATCTGTAATGTTGGCGGCTAGGGTTTAATAAATTGGAATTTTAATTCGTTTTCTGTTTTATTTTTGATGTCCATAGATGTTTTTATTTATTGATTTAAAAATGTAATTTGTCGTGTATGTTCCTTGACTTATAGTTTAGTATGCGGCTGACCACCCATGCTGTAAAAATGGTTCACTTTGCCAATGTCACCCATGTTTCAGGGAAGGACGGCAAGAGTTGCAGGGTGTATGTCCATTTGAGATTTGGTTTTTATGTTGTAGGTTCACATGAGGCATGTGCAAGCGCGAACTTGTACGTGGCTGGTTGTGGGAATGCATGTAATGTGAATCTCCAATGTAACATATCTTTGCAACTTAGATTAGATTAGATTAGATAAGGGGTGACAGGACACAATAATACAAACGAAGAAAATAATCAAGTCTGGTCGATGTTGGTAGAATGCTTGCGTTCCATACGAAAAGTCAGCTAGAGTTCGGTCTCCTTCAGGAGTCTAAGAAATAAATTTATTTTTGGGCGTTTATTCAAAACCCGAAATCAAAATAGTGGTAAGGGTAACTCTGCCTTCACCGGTCTTCTTACATGTGAAGACAAATAGGTTCCGCATGCCACATGCTTGTATATTCTTTTAGGAATTAACGATTTGTTTTCATATACTTACAAAATAATGATTCATCAAAAAAACATTGTTTTGGAGTGAAGTTTTCCGGGATCTGTTGCCGTGGTCTGTGGGAGCTGGAGCTTCCGGACGTTTCGCCCATTTCTACGATGGGCTTCTTCAGCGTGAAGTATGATGATGATGAAGATCTTGATGAGAACTGTGAACTGTGAACTGTGTCTTCACAGTTCTAAGCGCCAATACTCAAGCAAGACCCAGTTGCTGTAAGGCTGGATGGACCTTTGGTGACCGGTCATTGGTAAAGGTTTATGAATTGTTCAACCCAGCTAAGAGCAAATTTGAAAATATAAATGGTATATTTTTTGCTCCGCCGGGATTCGAACTCCCACAGACCACGGCAACATCCCGGAAAACTTCACTCCAGCATCATCAGCCGGCCGTGTAAGCCTCAAACTCTTATTCAAACATTGTTTTTATTGCTGAATGTGATTCGGCCATAATTACTTAAATCTGTGACTGAAATTATTTCATTGGCCTGAAGCCAACATTTTTTTCAGTACCTACTAAACCTTTTTTTCACTTTACCCTTTTTTCCGCCAAGAAGTATGAATAAAGAATTTTAACAATTTCTTTATCTACTTTTTATATTTCTTCACATCTTTGGTGGAAATCAAGATGTCTACACGATGTTGTATTCCTTGACTTATATATTGGTATGAGGCTGACTACTCATTCTGTAAAAAACGTTTCACTTGGCAAATGTCACCCCTGTTTCTGGGAAGGTCGGCAAAAGTTGCAGGGGCTATGTTCATTTGCGGTTTGGATTTTTATTTGTAAGAACACATGCAGCATTTGTAAACGCGCATGCGCTAAATATGAATTTTCAAATTTTATATATCTTTGCGACTTACATTTTAGATTATAAATGTTGACCACGCTTTTAGAATAGAGATTTTGGTACTACAATCTCTTTTGCGGGATATAGATTTGTAGTATATATTACAGTTTTATTTCCGGTATGTTTTTATCTCCTGCCGAGAGCTCGGGTTTAAATCCCACCAAGGGTGCCAGAAATAAGTTCCCGTTTTAGTGTTTACCTTTTTCAAAATTTAAATGAAATACTGGCAAGACTTATTCAGCCAAGAAATCAGAACCAGCCCCTTCTGAAGCTAGGAAACCCCCACTTCAACCGGAGTGGTTAGCGTTAGGCCGGCCCCTTACCTAATAAATAGGTTCCAATCGTCACAGGCGAACCATTCAGGGAAAACGCGACTAGAAGATACACTATATGTGTAGCTTATTAGCGTTTTATGTGAAAGATTTGAATCGTGAAAATGGCTGAAAAAAGGAGCAAAAATGCATGGCTTGAATTAAAATTTTGCTAGTCGTTTATTAATAATTAAAGGTCCCTTGAGGTGTGACACACACAAAAAAGGCACTCTTTAATTATTTGTACCTTCTAAATAAATTATCCTTGTATATATTTTATGTACATATTAACGTGAACGTTATATCTTGGAAAATTAAGTTAATGTTAACTGAATTATAAGTTGGCGTAGAGTTAGTCAAGTCACGCCTGAAGCGCCCGCAGTCATGGTATAATTTCTTCATATAATAATAATATTATTAGGGAACGTTGGTCCCTAATCCCCGGTGGATTTCCAGCCCAGAGATGAACAACTAGTACAAAAAGCTTAAGGCCAAACGACACAGAGTAAAAGTTGAAATTTCGCGTTTTTTTTTCTTTTCAATTTTTAGTTTTAAGTTTTTTTTTTTAAGAAATCCTGTGCGGGAGACTCCCTAGATTCTAGAGACTCTAGGGGTCTATGACACTTGTTGTAGTGCCGCAGAAATACATGGTACTTGTTTAAGTAAGTAAAAAAAACTTCACACACTCACTCCATGGTATGTAAACATATTTTTAAATTATAAAAGCAATGATTCCAAATGTCGTTAAATCTTATATACTGAAGTCCCAAACGCTACCTGCATTTTCTTTAAAACTTGTGGTACATTCAATACTGAATCTGTACTAAGTTAGTTGCGTTTTTTTCACAATATCTCGCTGATTTAATCAAGCCCGTTGCCCTCGGCAAAAAAAGCCTCAAACTATGCTCGGCAGAAAACCAGAGCCAAGTCACGTATTGACGAGGTGATAAGAAAATACTTTCTTTGCTGGTTTTTGAAATTGTATAACTATGTTGTTTATCCCATATATTACATGTATAACTGTTTGTTTGTCTAATAAAAAACAAAAAAAAAAGTAAACGCAGTGCTTGGAGAACGTGCATTTGCAGTTTGCTGGTCCTCTGGCCTGGAACCACTTGCCTCATCATGTGAGAGAGCTAGAGGACTATGGGAAGATCCGAAATGCAAGCAAATTTCTAGCATCACCTTGGAGTGACATCACGAAACGGCGCTCGTAAAAAAATCACCAACTCATCATCATTTGCATTTTTTGCATGAAGTGCAATCGTTCTTTAATTATTAAAAAAAAATCCGTTCACTGCATTACAAATCACCTAAGTAATATAGTCTAAAAGTTGCAGAGAAAAGTGGTAAATGAATGTGGGAAGAAGCCCGTCTGCGAAGAATTTTAAATACCCATAAAAGAAGAGTTGAATTTTTAAGTCTTCGGGCTTAAAATTTCTTTTTGTTAAACTTTTTATGTTAAGTTAAAGTTTCATTAGAGGTGAAAAGTAATAATGTAAAATGTAAATGTATGGACCGCTTTTAAATCATTTTGCATACAATTATTTTTACATTCCATTATAGTTTTTAATTTTTTGTAAAAGTGCGCTTTTTGAAGTAATATATTTTAAGACGATTATAACTTTTTTTAAAAGACTTAGGCTTTGATAGGAACATTTCAAAGGAGGATTTTTCTTGATTTATAGGTTGGTATGAGGCTGACCACCAATACTGTAAAAACGTGCCAATCACAAAAGATTGCATTAATTAGATTAGTTTTGTACCAGGATTGATTCCATTGCTTGTAAAAATAAAAAGGGTTCACTAGTCACACCTTCGGTAACAGTGCAACAAAAAGTTGCATCGTAGGTATGTGCATGCATTATTTAGATTTTAGAATGTATGTAAAGAATGTTAGTCGAATAGTAGAGAATAACGAAAATGAAAATGTCTAGTCTTGTAGGACGTATTCAGGTGTGCTGATGTGTATCGAAAAATCCAGACATGCTAAAGTGAGCTTTTGACTCTTCTTCAAAGCCGAATAGAATGGATCAGAAACTGCAGGGGCGTGCATCCCATACAGGCACATGCGTCTAATAGGTAGGTAATGTATGCTTTAAAACGCTTTTAAGCTTGATATTGAGATTTAAAATAAAAATTTAAGTTCGATTGGAGCCATCGTTAGTACTTTAGTCGATTTAAAGGAATTGTAGAAAATGTTTATTCTGAAATGTATTTCCTTGTAGTTCCTTGACTTATAGGTTGGTATGCGGCTGACCATTGATGTTGTAGAAAATCTTTCACTTTGTTAATGACACCTCTGTTCCAGGGAAGTCGGCAAGAGTTGCAGAGTGGATGTATATTTGAGATTTGGGTTTTTATATTGTAAGTCCACATGCAGCATGCTTTTGCGCAAACTAAGACGTGTTTGCTTGTTAAAATGCATATAATGTGAATCCCCGATGTTACATATCTTTGTAAATTAGATTAGATTAGATTAGATATTTTCCTATACCCTATGCATGCGCCTGAGAAACTGTATACTAAGAATATGCAACTTAGATTATCTAGAATCTTCTTTGAGTTGATTAATGAATGCACATGTCAGTCTCGTATAATATAAAATTCCCTTCACAGTTTTAATATTATTAGGTCTGACAGACATAATCTGTTATAAGATTAATGGCCCCAGTAACTAAAATAAGCATCTGCTTCGCTTATAAATCAACGCATGAAAAAGGAAAGATACGGGAAAAGTCATTTATTGCACTCAAATATTTTCACAAGTATTTAAAAATATATTCAATTTAGGGTGACTAATTTATATGGTATTTCGAAATAAGAAAATTTACAGAAATTCATAATGGAACTAAGGGCAGTGATTAGCGCTTTTGAGCATAATCAAAAGTTATGCTGTTCGATACTTAGGCCCGGTATTTTCAACGTTAGCATTATTATGTGACTTTCAACTGATAAAAAAAATGCCCACTCGATTGACAGATAAGTGCGTCCTTGTCATTTAGTATAGCGACTTTATACTGAGTGAAAAGGGGACGCACTTATGTCAATCGTGTGGTTAGTTTTTTTATCAGTTTAAGGTCACATGCTAACGTTGAAAATACCGGGCCTTAGCGGATTAATGAATTAGTTTTGAAGTACAATCTATAATCTATAATCTAAGTTGCAAAGATAAAGCTCTCAGATGTATGCCCACAAACCAACAAGTGTAGTTCGCGCTTACAAATGCTGAATGTGTACTTACAAATAAAATCCAAACCTCAAATGAACATAAGCCCCACAACTTTTGCCGACCTTCCCTGAAACAGGGGTGACATTGGCAAAGTGAACCATTTTTTACAGTATGGGTGGTCAGCCTCATACCAACCTATAAGTCAAGGAATATGAATAATAAATTACATTTAAATATAAAAAAGAACAAAACCTATACAAAAAGAAATCTATACAAAAAAAGTCAAAAATTTCCTATGCAAAAAATGTAGCAAATGAATACACCAACATTAGAAATCAATAATATTTGGTTTTCAAAAAAAAAATGTAAAACTTTAAGAACAGGAACGACCTTATTTTTTAATTAAGACCTTAGCGTTTAGATTGTCTTTTTTTGTGAAAAACTAGTAAAAATAGCATTCATTCGCAAATGTCACATCTTCGAGAAAAAGGATGTATGTTTAAACCCCACTGAATTCATTAAATATTTTAGAAAATACGCGGACAGTCTCTCCTAGTAACGCTAGTAACTAAGATACACATATAGGCAAACTTCTTGCCACGTTATCCCAGAAGGGTTTCACCTATGTCCAGTGAAAATTATTTATTTTTACAACTAGTTTTACACAATAAATGAAAAGCAAACCACCTAGGAAGCTGGGAAATCCCCCCTTCAACTGAAATGATAGGCCCACTTACCCGTAAAAATACATACATACAACAGGAATAAGGAAGGCAAGAATTTACATTATTTGTGTTGCTTATGTGCGTTACGTTTTTTTTTTTTAACTTTGGATAAAAATAAACTGAAAGATGAAAAATGTATGATATCATTGTAGTACATTTCAGTGGAGGTTCGTATGAATTTCATATCAAGCAATTCCCGTCTGTGCTCACATCCTAGCAGGCGAGACGTGGCGCAGTGTTTAGTGAAGTATTATGTTACCATATACACACTCGCGGACATAAATCCAGATCGCAAAAGAAAGTGTTTACGGCTGATGTATGGCGCTCTCGAGCTCAGTAACGTATTTATCACGTCCGAAGCATAATGTCGAGACTGGATTTTGTATGAAACAACACGAGTATAAAGTTGTGAAAGTATTTTGAGTATACTTAAGTAAGAGCGGTCTGTAGTTCTGTGGTAACACTTCCTACTCGTAAATGGAAGGTTATGGGTTCGAATCCCAGCGGAAAGCAAAAAAAATATACCATTTATATTTTCAAATATGCTCTTCGCTAGGTTGGAAAATTCATATCTGTAAATGTAAACTCTGTCACCATTCCGCTAGGGGTGGCCAGAGCCTCTGCAGAGCTGCCTCCATTTCTTCCTATCCTTACATACCTCTTTCAATCCATTCATATCCATCACTTTTTTCGTGCATTTTCTTCTTTTACGCTCAATTTGTAGACCACATTCTTTCACAATCTCCTTAATCTGATCAGTCTATACTTTTCTCGGTCGTTCCTCACCTTTACCAAAGACCGGTCACCGAAGATCCATCCAGCTTTACAGCCACTGGGTCTTGCTTGAGAATTGGCGCTTTGTAGCGACGACCAAGCTCGTAAAAAGTCAGGTCGATAGCTCAGTTGGTAGAATGCTTGCATTCATGTTGAGAGCAAGGGTTCGATCCTCAACGAGCGTGTCAGAAATGATTTCCCGTTTTTGTGTCTACTTCAAACCCAAAATAAATACCGGCAAGGTGTACTCAGCCTTCACAGGAAATGAGAACCAGCCTCCGCGGGACCTGGGAAACCGCCACTTCAACTGAACAAATAAATAGGTCCCGAATCGCCACATTCGACCCCTTCGCGGATAACACAGGCAAGAAGTACTACTATATGTATAGTTTATGTAGTTGCGTTTGCGTTGGAGGAATTACAAGAACGAAACACGAACACGAAACAAGCGGCTGACGATTGATTTAAGGATGTCAGTGAGAATAGCAGATTGACACCAAAAAGGTGAAAAATCACCAGACGCGGACATGAAAGTCTACGTGGAGTTTTGATAACCAGCCTTAAAAATGTTGTACGCTCGTAGAAACAAAACTTCAGCAGGTATATGTATATAATTTTAAAGTCCAAATTCTGCGCAACTCATTTTAAAGCCTTTATTTTATAAACAAAAGAAAACAACCAAACGTACATAACATTAAATAAACATTAACGTACTCGTACTTAGAAGTTTATGATTTCTCAGATCATTTCTAATGGCAAAGCTTAATGAAATAAAGTTCATATTTGTGTGTATTAAACTTGAATATTAATACACACAAATATGAACACATTTCTAGACCACAATACGGGCTCATATATTACGCAGTGTCAGACAAAACACTGCTCGGGTTTGTTTAGCCTTGTTCTGAGCAACTCTGTGCTCTGTAAAATTGAATAACTGATAGTGTATTGACAGCTAGAAAAGGCCGTTCTGACGGGGATAGAACGAAAAAATGCACAAATTTAAAGAAGAAAGAGTTTTCAAAAACATGAATCTGTAGAGTGAAAAAAGAGCAGAGCATGCAGTTCCGTCACATGAAACATTCCCGGAATTTATTTTTGTAATTTTCAGAGTTGCTAGTTGTTCTCTTGATAGTGGTGTGATAGCACCGAAAGCGCTCGAGAAAATAAATAATTCGTGAAGATATTTTTATAAAGATTTGTGAAGAGAAATGCAATTCACTAACCTATTCTGCCTAGCAAGAAACAAGTATAAATATCATCAATTAATAATTCGAATTTTAATATCCTGGAGTTCAATTAAATAAAAACGCAACAAAGCTACGCATATTGTGAAACTGCTCGCCGTGTTTTCTCCAAAGGGGCGCATAAGGAGAGTGGAACCTGTTTATTTGTAGGTACATGTTATAGGGCCGGCATTACGCCAACCACTTCAGTTGAGGTGAAGGTTACCCAGCTCCCGGTCCCTCTACTAATTTCTCGTGAAGACTGAGTAAACCTTAAATTTAACTTATTAAGGTTTAAAATAAGTGACTTGACTTTTGTCACTGATAAATGATAATTATAGGCATTTAAAACAATTAATCACTTTACTTACTTGATATCTTAAAAAACTTGCATAATTTATCTATGAAGTCAAATCATTGCATAACATTTACTTCTCTTCCCAGACTTTCTTTGATAAGAACAACGTTAAATTAAAACTTGTCTGGCATTTTAGACAGCTTGCCACGCACCAGATATCCCAGAGAACTTGAACACTGTCTTCGTCAGAAAAGTCCAGCGCCCTCAGCTGTCTGAACACACCGCAGTTTCCACGGCATAGAGGAGTGGAAACTTTTAACAAGCAATCAGCGGTCATGCCTCTCGGTTTATCCACAATAATAATTATAATCAAACAACGAAATCATACCAAGTTTTCTCAAAAACAAAAGTAGAATTTGTGATTCTTTATTTTCTGTTAATTCCGACTGCGATGTGGGAGTTATGTAACAGAGCATATGATGATGATGATGGATGATTTCTTTCCTGTGGCGTCATTTAATGGTCCAGGACCATCTCAAGGAAGCCATTCTGAAGGTGGTGGTAGGCTGGTTCGCGCGAACACCGACGGGCAAATCGTTCCAGGCAACCGGCCCGGCCACCGCAAAGCTCATGTCTGCAAAATTTGATGTGTTCGCTCTTTTGGGCACTATGACCTTGTTGACAGCAGTGAAGGCAGAGCGTATGTGCTGTGAATCAAAGGTTCCTTTGTTTGACTAGAGAATTCAGAGAATCCTCTGAATAGTGTTATATCGTGCCGCCAGTCCTTGCTTGGCTTATCTACTTTTTGATTGAAAGATGACCTTTAAATAAAATTGCTTTAAGAATCACATTCTACACAATCTGAGCTTAGAAAAAAAGGTAAAACATGATAATGTGAGGTGCTTTTTTGATATTATATTTAAAAAAATCAATTTCCAGCACTCATAAGACACATAGACATAGACACTTGAACCGGTCCGTAGTCCAGTGGCAACACTTCGGACTCGTAAATGGAATGTTGTGGATTCGGATCCCGCCAGAGCACAAAAAATATCCCATTTATATTTCGAATGTGCTCTTCGCTGAGTTGAAAAATTCATAAACCTTTCCCAAAGACCGCTCACTGAAAGGTCCATCCTACCTTACAACAACTGGGTCTTGCTTGAGAATTGGCACTTTCTACAGCGACGACCAAGCTCGTAGAGGGCTCTTGAGGTGTGGTTCACACAAAAACAGCGCTCACCAAATAAATCATCCCAATATTTTATGTCTATATATAATATATTATAGGTCGTCTAGTACAAATCAAATATTGTTCATATGAAATTACCTTTGTTGGAGATAAGACAAACAAGCACTAAGGTGATGATATCAATAGCTTTTACAGTTGAATTGCTAGTTGAAATGCTTGAAGATACAATTTTATAGTAGTTAATATGCCTGGAATATTTTAGTTTATAGTCGGGCGTGCTTATGTGTATGGAAGAATCCAGATACACTTTAGTGAGCTTTCAATCTTCCTTCAGTGCTACTATATAAGGCGTAGTTTACTTAAAACAGGAGATCATTCACTGATGTGGTGAATCGGGAGACTTCGGGTTGTGCCGAAAGAACACGACTACTTCCGCAGTCCTTCGTCTAACGACCGCGCCAACCACAACGGCAATGTCTTCTTAATTCTTATTAATTTCATTTTTGTATAAAAAAAAATAAGTGGGCTTAAACAATTAGCAACATTAAAAAAACAATTCAAATTTGATTTACTCTCCAAAAATTGGAACTAAAATTTTCAGCAAACTTATTATCGGTAATTGCATTAACCGCTTTGTTTGCATAAACGGAAAAATTAGTGCAAAATGATAACTCAATTATAACTTCGATTTCAGGCTGAAATATGTTTTCTCGGCTGGAACCTCTCGCCCGGGGGTAAACAAGGAAAAAGGGTGACGCCAGCTGGGGGGGGGGGGGAGGGTGAGAGGGGAGAAAATTGAATAAATATTATAATACTCCCCCGGGTTAGAGGGTAATTTTTAATCAAAGTTGCTGTATTTTGTAGTAATGCTTTAACGTGGATTTCCCAAGGTAATAATGAGTGGTAATTTTGAAATGAAAATTTTACATGAATAATTTGATAGATGTGGAAATTGTAAATTCTGGAGAAGATTTTAAATGATGTGATTTTAGGCTTCAGAAAACCTTTGAACGCAAAGCACGCACATCATTTTATACAAATTTTTGTACAATTGATTATACATTCATTGACTTTTAGGTTGGTATGAGGCTGACCACCCATACTGTAAAAAAATGATTCACTTACCATAGTTCACTTTATCACCTCTGTTTCAGGGAAGGTCGGAAAGAGTTGCAGGGTTTATTTTCTTTTGAGGTTTGGATTTTAATTTGTAAGTACACAATACACATGCAACACTTTTAAGTTCGCGCTTACAAAAGACCGCTATCGTACTTAGTGCCTTTTTTAATCGAGCATTCATTTCCATTTATTCTATTTGCAATCCTTACTTTCCATCGGTTTATTTTCGTTCTTACAGCTTCAACGACATGTTATATAAACTTTCTTATACTTACAAATTTTATTCATGTGAGAGAACTAGAGGACTGAAGACAAGCCAATTTCTGGCATAATTTGCACAAGCGCCCTTGGAGTGACTACATCACGAAACGGCCCTATAAAGAAATCATCAACTCATCGTCAAATTTTCATCAACATTTATGTGTACAAAATACAGAAGAAGAAGATAAAAAAGTGAGTCACTTGACGCTCATTTACCCCGAGTATAAAGTATTGCGTAAACTCTCTTCGATTGCGTAAACTCATCTCGCTTGGGTAAATTGAAAAAATGCATGGAAACTAAATTTCTCACTTAGAGTGCTGTTTTACATTCAATACGTTTTCGGTTTACGCAATCGAGGGGAGTGTTTACTTTATACTTGTGTGTGTTGCGACTTACTGTCCTCAGGCTGGTAATTAGATTGAGTATTCTGGGCCCACTTCATTGGGGTATTTTATTGAATTACTAGAGACCCAAAATAAAGTACCAAAGCGATGCGAAGACCTATTCTGCTCAAACTTTTACTCACAAATGGCATTTATCCTATTAGCATTTTTTTTTCACTTTAAATATAAAAAACTCTCACAGTGGCAACATGTCCGCTTGCTCTCATCCATTATATTTTGTGTAATCTGGTGTAAGTTTGTGAACTAATTAATTGAATAAACATTCTAAACAGTCTTCCACAAAAGTGCACTTATTATTTGGGTGAATACCACCAAAACTCAGCGCCTAACAAACCAATGGCTAAATCTGGCCAGTTCTTTGCATTAGAGTTTGAGGCTTACACGGCCGGCTGATGAGTTTGGAGAGATCTTTTCCGGGATATGTTGCTGTGGTCTGTGGGAGCTGGAGCTTTCGGACGTTTCGCCCATTTCTACGATGGGCTTCTTCAGCGCCGGAAGTTCCAGCTCCCACAGACCACGGCAACACATCCCGGAAAACATCTCTTCAACAGTCCTTTTGACAAGTTGTCTGTGGCAATGAAGATAATAATATATTAGGATGATTTATTTGGTGAGCGCTGTTTTTGTGTGAATCACATTTCAAGAGCCCTCTGCAAGCTTGGTAGTCGCTACAGAAAGCGCCGATTCTCAAGCAATATCCAGTTGATGTAATACTGGATGCATCTTTGGTGAGTGATCTTTAAAGGTTTATGAATTTTGCAACCCAGTGGAGAGCATTTGTGAAAATATAAATGAGATATTTTTTTGTGCTCCGCCGGGAGTCAAACCCTCAACCTTCCATTTACGAGTCCGAAATGTTGCCACTGGACTACGGACCGGTCAAATGGTATGCATTCAATATGAGCTTTAAATATCAATATATTTGCTACTAAGATTTTAGATAAGTTAAATGGTAAGTAACATTCTAGTTCATGAATTTATGAAAGATAAAGGCGTTGCATATAAAAACATGATTGTACTTTATTTATTCACTAACATTTGCTTCCGAGAATCGCTTGAAGCAATCAATAGCATTCTCTCATTACTTCTTAAATGCATTCTGGGAAATATTGCATTTGATCTCTTCCATCTCGTCTTTCAAACAATAACTCATAAGCCGGTGTTTCCATGTTGAAAAATTTCCACGATCAAGAATATGAAATTTTGCTTTTCTCTGAATACAACAAAAATATTTTGCAAACATTTTTTTCGGTATCGTACATTTGTTGCTAAGACGACAAAGGATTTAAAAATGTATGTTATGATTATTTTTTTATCATTATGTGACCAATTCCTTAAAAATAGCTATATTTTTCTTCATTGTACAAATAATATCAATAAATAATAATCTATAATCTAACTTGCAAAGATATATCGCATTTAAGATTCATATAGGATTTTGACTTTAAGGTTGGTATTACTGTAATACTGTACAAAATTCACTTTGCCAATGCATCCCTGTAGGACACATGCAGCATTTGTTAGCGTAAACTTACACTTGTCTGTTTGCGGGCATGCATTTAAAATGAATTTTAAATGTTATATATCTTCGCATCTTAAATTATAGATTAAAGTGACTCTTTCATTTGCTTACACGCTGCTGCTCTAAATAGGCATTTGGTGATTCGATGATATATATATGTATAATTGGTTGTTTTTTTTTGCAAAGCGCCGTTGACACTACAATTTAGTCACAAGGGCCCTTTATTCCGGGTATGACCTTTGAAACAGGTGCGTCTTCAGCTTCCTCCTGAAGCTTGCCTCCTGAAGCTTGCCTCCTGAAGCTTGATGATGATAATAATAGTCTGCAAAGTTTGACAAGCCTTGTTAGTGTTTGTCCCCACAGGGTGTGTACGTAGTTATTGATAAAATGTGTCTCTACTAATTGCCAAGTGATCCCAGCTAATGATGTTAAAAGTCGCCTAGCTAATGAACACCCTATACTCCGAAAATAGCAGCGAGCATTCCATTCAGGCAATACATTATAATATAAGTTGCGAAATTACATTAACATTTGAGATCTATATTATATTGTGCACAGACATCTTTTTTGATCGCTTTCAAATAATTTAGGAAATCAAGTAGATTGTAGTGGAATTCTTCTCTATGAATTAAAAAAAAATGTATAGGTACGTAAAATAATAATTTTAACATTAAATTTATTCTACAGACTATATGATCTTTACGTTCCTTAACTTTATAAATTTGGTTGGTATATGGCTGAACACACATATTGTAAAAAATGATTTTAGAAATTTGGAAAAGGTTGCAGGGCTTATGTTCATTAGAGATTTGGGAGCTTATGTTGTATGTTCTCATGCGGCATGTGTAACCGCAAACTTGTACGTGTTTGCTTGTAAGCAGGGCCCAATGGAGTGGAACAGACTGCCACCTAATGTGAGGAAGGCAAAAACTGTTGGTATAAAGCTATGCGTCTTTAGAGCTCCTTTTTTAAGAAAGGAGTACTACAGACGCATCTTCACAAAAAATCTTATCCGTGATTTGAGAAAGCCCTTGAGGTGTGACATAGTACACACAAAACGTCGCTTTTTAATTATGTATACCTTCTAAATACATCATCCTTGTATATATTTCAAGGTAGCTTAAATTTTATTCCATACCTTGATTTATATATTCCTTTTTATAGAATGGAATACTTTCCATACTTTAAATTTCAAGAGTGTTTCACTTGTTAAAAATCTTAAATTTCTTCTCGAGCTCCGTCATAATCGAGATTTTCTTTTGAAGTTTTTAAACGAGATATATTCCGTATTGCTGCGCGACATTTATGATAAAGGTATCCACTCTGAGATATTTAAATTATCCTCTTGTTGGAAGCAAACGGATGAAAAAAAATCTTTTTTCATAAAACAAATACAGTATGATTATTTTTTGCATAGTACTTTTTATTTGATATAATTTTGTCCTTTGAAAACTGTATTATTTTGAAATTTTACCCTTAAGTTTATTATAAAGATTGAACTGAAATATAAAATTTTACTGAATCAGTATTTTTTTTTTTTACTTTTATGTTGTAGGATTGGTTAAACAAGATTTCATTTACTTTAGAAGCTTGCAATATAAAAATATGAGGTTGTATTATTACCAGATATCTTGAAATATTGTGTTAGAAATTTCAAAACCTAAAGCTGGAGAAATCAATCGACCGATACTAAACTATGCAAATGTAACTCTAAATCGAAATTAATAAAATAAGTTGTGTAAAATAAATAAACCACAGTTTGTATTGAATAGAACCCGCTTGAAAACATAACAATATTTATATTTCATTTGAGACTTTATGACAAGATATCGTTAAATAAATATTACATACGAGATTTACTAACAAGATATCGTTAAATACATATTACAAACGAGACTTACTGACAAGATATCATGAAATACATATTACATACGAGACTTACTGACAAGATATCGTGAAATACATATTACATACGAGACTTACTGACAAGATATCGTGAAATACATATTACATACGAGACTTAATGACAAGATATCGTGAAATACATACTACATACGAGATTAACTGACAAGATATCGTGAAATACATATGTACTACGAGTACATACGAGACTTAATGACAAGATATCGTGAAATACATATTACATACGAGACTTACTCACAAGATATCGTTAAATATATACTACATACGAGACTTACTGACAAGATATCGTGAAATACATACATACTACATACGAGACTTTATAACAACATATCTTGAAATACTCTGCACATCATTCTCTCCCACAACATTCGATCAATATAACAAGGAAGTATAATTCGCATTGGCAATCTTCTCCTTCACTTGCCGGAACGTCTATCGTTTGCAGGAAATGAAGTTGAAACGAGCGTTTAATAAATGGCGAAGCTAATATAATGCAATTTTTCAAAAGTGATATTGGTGCTTTGTTTCGTACTGGCTTTGTGGTAAAATCCATACCAGCTGTGTGGTAAAATTTATCTCGAGATAAAATATATCTGATATATGAGTATTATATAATCAAAATCGGCAATCTAGGATTTCTTTGATAATAAGATTAATACATGAAATTAAAGAGGAAATAATTTCCTCTTTTTTCAATTTTTATTTATTATTTTAAAAATAATCCTACGTTGCCGACTTTGGTTCTGTACGATTCATATACAGGGGTTTCTTTTGCAACAAAGTATGATGAAAATTTATTTGAAAACTTAACCAATAATGCGCAATACATCCGAAAGATATATTATTTTCAGGATTGCATTGAATTCAGATAAAGCTCCGGTAAGATTGGTAAAATTTTATCTGCAAAGTTTTTTAAAAATTATAAATGAGCAAATCAGAACTTCTTTTAAAAAAAATCAAACGACTAATCTGTTATGGACTTGAACTTGGAAGTTGTAAAGATACGAGTACATAAGCATTTAAGATTCTATCCGGTCGATAACTCAGTTGGTAGAGTGCTTGCATTCCATGCCAAGAGCTCGGTTTCAAATCCTACTGAGGATGACAGAAATGATTTCGCGTTACTGTGTTTATTTCAAACCCAAAATAAAATACTAGTAAGGTTGCTCAGCCTTCAGAAGAAATCTATTGCCACCGCCCGCCCTCGGGAGCTGAGAAGCTACCACTTTAAAACTGAAGGGGTCGGCGTATGGCCAGCCCCCTTGTTTGTAAAAACAAATAGGTTCCACTTGCCACATGCGACCCCTTTAGGGAGAGAGCGAGAACGCAAATGCAAACGCAACTAAGCTACACATATATTTATTTTTACAGGTAAGGGAGCCGGCCTAACGCCAACCACTTCATTTGAAGTGGGGGTTTCCCAGCTCCCAAGAGGGCTGGTACTCATTTCTTGTGAAGGCTGAGTAAACCTTGCCGGTATTTTAATTTGGTTTTTAAATAAACACCGAAACGAGAAATCATTTCTGACACCCTCGGTGGGATTTGAACCCGAGCTCACGGCATGGAATGCAAGCACTCTACGAGCTGAGCTATCGACTGGAAGAAGAATATGCTCTATTCCTGTATGTGTAGCTTAGTTGCGTTGCGTTTAAAAATCTTTTACATTTCACAGCTTTCAAAAGGTCTTTACATTTTCACCTTCGCTAAAATGTAAAATATTTGCATCTTCAATGTGCAAAATATGAGAAGAACACCTAAAAGTGCATTATGCTAAAAATGTGCCAGAAAATTCCTGGAATTTCTTGAAGAGCAGAGGAATTGTGGGGCGGAGGGGAGAACGTGGTGGAGAGATTTTTAAAATTCTAATGTACTGCGACCTTTCAAGGGGAGTTCTATCCTTGAAAGAAGTGTAAATAAGCAACTAAGCTGCATACATAATCTTGTTAGGTCCGTGGTCTAGTGGTTAGCGCTTGTAAATGTAAGATTGTGGGTTCGAATCCGGACGGAGCAGAAAAAATATACGATTTATATTATTACATATTATGCTGTTCGCTAGGTTGACAAATTTATGAACCTTTACCAAAGACCAGTCAGCAAAGGTCCATCCAGCCTTACAGCAACTGCGTTTTGCTTGAGAATTGGCGCTTTCTTGAACGACCAAGCTTGCAAAGAGTTTTTGAGGTGTGATTCACACAAAAATAGCGCACGCTAAATAAAACATCCTAATATCATTAGTATTATTGTACAAAAAAATTCTAGAAATTTCTAGCCGTCTCATTTATGCGTTCCTCTTGTTCTTTATTTTACGACTGTGGTACTTAGTGCCATTACAAATCAAGTATTGAATTGGTCAGCATCTATTTAACCTTTCAAAAGTTTGCGTTTTATCCGTCCATGTTTTAAATTGAGTAAATATTTAAAGTATCCCCTCTCATTCAATCACATTACTAATTTAGGGTTTGCGGCGAGTATCACATTGCGTATTCCGGACATGGTCATGGACCCCCAAGTATAAAACGGTATGTTTGGCTTCAACCACCGAAAATGTGTGAAAACCAATACAGAACCTCTATTGAAAGTTCAAGTATCTATACGTATTGTTTTGGTTACACTATGTTTGCTTTGAAGTATACTGGTTAAACGTTATGTTCAAACTAAACTACCGAAAATAGAGTGAAATCCGAAACAGCACCTCGAATGGAAGTTTAATATTATATACATATTTTAATTACACTATGGTTGTAATTATTTATTTCAAATATGCCAAACGTTTTCGCCTAAAAATCTCTTTTAATTAATATACAATGGACTTTCACTGTGTAAACCACCAAACCCTAAAAATATATACACTATGGTTGCTTTGGGCTGTATTAGTTAAACGTAATGTTTCAATTCAACGAGAGAAAAATGTGTGAAAACCAAAATAGCACCTCTAATGTGCGTTGAAGTCTGTTTACATTTTTTTTATGGGTTGATTTTTGTAAAGTTGGATACTGTGCAAATAAAACATTACACCAAAAATGAGTGCAAACTAAAAGAGTGCCTCTTATGAACGTTTAAGTGTCTATCTATTTATTGCTTAAAGGGTTCATTTGGACTGCAAAGTTAATAAAACGTTATGTTTAAACTAAACAACCAAAACTACGTGTGAAACTAAAACAGCACCACCAATCAGCGTTTCATTCACCATACATTTTTTGGTAAAACGCTATGGTCGATTTTGATCTGTAAAGATTTGTACTGAGGAACTGAGTTAAAGGAAGCTAATGATTTGGAACAGGGTAACCTACCCCATCCTTCCCCCTGAAAGACAGTTCAAATATTTCCTTTGACTCTAAGGTATCGAGTTAAAGATACGGACCCTTTACAAAACTTTGTATCATTATCTCTTAAACTAACTTCACTCTTACGGATTACAATATATTGACTAGAATGTTATTATTTATTTATCTTTAGTTATTCAAACACTGTTTTTTTTTTGATTAAATAATAAAAAAAATCAGGATGATTTATTTTGTGAACGTATATTTTTAAATGTGTTTTTATTTTTATTAGGCTTTCGAGAGATTAACTTGTCCCTCATCTCCGACTTACATTTTTATCGGTAACCACATGGGTGGTATTTATTGCCTTTTTAAATTTTATAAATTCATATCACAGCATTAAAACCAGTTTTTAAATCATGGGTAAAACAAATTTAAATAGGTATATGACCGTAATTAGAACCTATCCATAATCTAGTGGTAAACACTTCGGAATCGTGATTGTAAGATAGTGGGTTCGAATCCCGGTAGGAACGAAAAATATAAAAATTTCAATTATGCTTTTTGTTGGGTTGAAAAAAACTAAAACTAATCTGCCTTTACCAAAGACCGGTCACCGTGGGTACACCAAATGGATCTTGCTTGAGGATTAGTGCTTTCTACAGCGACGAACAAGCTCGAAGAGGGCTCTTGAGGGGTTATTCACACAAAAACAGCGCTCACCAAATAATAAAAAAAAGTATTATTATTATTTCTTTATTTACTTTGGCATTTAGAACCAAACTGCATACTTTGTTTAATATATAGATATTTTAGCACATAGTGCCTTATTTTGTGCCTTATTTTAATAAATTATTAATTTATTGATACAAAAAAAAACTTGTGCACAACAGATTTCCAAATTACAGTGCACCGTAACACGAGGAACTCCTTAAACAAAATTTAATACATTTTTTTTTACTTTTTTTTTGTTATCTTCACACTTTGTCAAGCATAAATATCCTTTTATCTCAAATGTATTGGGATACCATAAACTATCCTTATTAGATCATAAAACTCAAATTTCCCTACTGAATATATAGCACAAGTATCTCCAGTATCTACGTGTTAACGACGCGACGGCCTTTTCGGAATAGACGATCCCGTCTTTTGAATAAATTCGGGATATCTTGAATGTCCCATCTTTTACAAAATCGAGTGTTCTATTGCTCCTTAAAGCACTTCAATAATTCTTATCTTTAAATTGATGGCAACTTTAGATTGCTTTTAGTCAAGTGGCTAACGCATCAGACTGTAATAATGTATAATCTAAGTTGCAAAGATACGTTAAAATTTAAGATCAATATCAAATTTGACCGGTCCGAAGCTAAGTAGTAACACTTCGGACTCGAATGTGGGTTCGAATCCCGGCGGAGCACAAAAAATATACCATTTATATTTTCAAATTTGCTCTTCGCTGGGTTGAAAAATTCATAAACCTTTACCAAAGACCGGTCATCAAAAGGTCCATACAGATTTACAACAACTGGGTCTTGCTTGAGAATTGGCGCTTTCTACAGCGACGACCAAGCAGAGGGCTCTTGATGTGTGACACACACAAAAACAGCGCTCACCAAATAAATCAGCCTAACTTTTAAAGTGTATCTAGCCTATGGTTAACAACCGTTTTTACATTTATAACGCCAACGATATATCAGATGAACAATGAGCAAAAATATTGCTTTAGCTCGAATGTGGAGTAAAACAACATTTAATTCCTGCAGGCATGCCAATAAAAACAAGAAAGGAAAAACAAGACAATTAAAAAAAACACACACGCGCATCAAAACAGGAATGCACTAACTTTATTTTATGACTTCATCTAAAGATAAATGTATTTGTCTGATTTTTATTTTTGGACGCAATATTTATTTGTTTACATTTTTATTTAGTAGAACAATAATTCATGTTTTTTTTTTTAAATTGGAATAGACTGCAGAGGTTCTGATCATCCTTAGTGGAACGTTGACCGCGTCACAGTAACAGTGTCCTATTCGTGTCGTTTGGAAAAGTGTCTTCTATGAGTTACTTGACTTACAGTTTGGAATGAGGCTGACCACCCGCACTGTAAATATTGCTTCACTTTACGAATTTCACCCCTGTTTCAGGGAAATGCGGCAAGAGTTGCAACGATTATGTTCATTTGAGATTTGAGATTTTAATTTGTTTCTGGGCATGTAAGCGCGATCTAATACGTCTCTGCTGGTAGGCTAGCATTAATTTCTCATCTTTGTCAGATAGATTATAGATAGATGTTATTTGTTCTTCTTTTTGTGCCACTTCTATCGAATATCGGCAATCATCATGGCTATTTGATCAGCCATTAGAAAAATCAGTCCTTTGTTACTGTTAAGTTGGATTGCTATCGCCCGTCCTTTTCATACGAGTATATTCCTGGAAATCGCCATCTATGAGACGAGCATAAAAGCATAAGGTAAATAAACCAGTAAAACCTACTGTGAATTTGTCAGTCAATGTGTCAGACGTGCGCCAGTTTTCTGGGGCGGAGTTTACAACGGGCAGACCTAAAAGCTCTTTGAATTTTTTATGAAGCAAACCGCGAGTGCACCATCTAGAGACTGAAAACCTTTAGACTCAAGACTTCACTAAATCAAAGCGTTTAATAATAATGTAAGAAAAGTAAGATAGAGCATCTAGTGAGCGTACTAGTTTTAATATATTGTTTTGCTAAACGATATGGCTGAGTTTAAACGTTGTAATTATACTTGAGAAACTGTGCCACAATATTTTATATGAAGAGATGACTGCCTGTATGATGGCATACAAAAAGTTTTAACAGCGAGACAAAAGGCTTGAAAATTTGTATTATTATTATTTAAAAGTATTTTATTTTTTATTTTGCCGTGCTTGAACTATGAATATTATGTATGCTAGGTAATCCTTGAAAACAGTTTTTCATATAATCTCGAAAACTGTTCACACTGTCTACACTTAATACTATCATTTTCTAGATATTATATAATTCTATAATGATGAGAATGAATGAGGAAACACAGACGAAGAAAGTATATGCTGCGAGAATTGATGGATGTCGTGGAAGAGGAAGACCGAGAAAGGTATGGATGGACCAAATTTTCGAAATAGCGAATGAATGGGATATAAAGGAGTCATAATAAAAGGAGAGCTTGTATGAAAAAGGTTATGGCTCTGGATGAAATGAAAGAAGTATGCAAGGATCGAAAGAAATGGCGGTTGATCTGTAATGCTGGCGGTTAAAGCTGATGCTTTTAAATTTAAAAAAAAATATGTTTTGTAGTTTTTAAATTTTTTACTGTTTAATTGTTTAGAGTTTATTTGTTTTATATATTTGATTGTATTAATTGCTTGTACTCCTTGACTGATAGGTTGGCATGCGGCTGACCACCCATACTGTAAAAAATGGTTCACTTTGCCAATGTCACCCCTGCTTCAGGGAAGGTCGGCAAGAGTTGCAGGGCTTATGTTCATTTGAGGTTTGGATTTTATTTGCAAGTACACAACCAGCATTTGTAAGCGCGAACTATACGTGTTTGTTTGTGGGCATACATCTGAGAGCTTTGAATGAATATATTCTTGCGACTTAGATTATAGATGAAGAAAAAATATATTTCGAAAATATAAAGCAACAACAAAAAATGTGAAAAAAAAAACTGTTTCTTAAGTATTTTTTTATGGCATTATTAACATTATAATTTAGATAAAAAATCAATAAACAAGCGTGATTTTTTTCATTAATGTCACTCTTTTACTAAGACCATAAAGTGTAAGAAACATATTTTTAAAAACAACTGACAATTTTAGGCAAGAGCCATCTTATACATATGTATGGAGAAAGAGTTCCTCCCAGCTTTTTGATGGCTGACATGAGGGTGCACTGTAATAAGGGGAACCTGTTATGCACCAAAAACTAATAAGTAGTACTTGTTTCATGTCATACGCTAATAAATCCCTACATCTTTCAGATCATAGACGTACTATTATTTGTTTTCTTTGTATTTGTTTTCCACTTGGGAGTCTGCCAACTCTTCGCTCCGTGCACCTGTTTGTGTTTAGAGCAACTTTTAATTGCTGCCTACGTCACACCTCTGAAATGTGGGCGAGTCCATTGTTGACGAGCCAACGGATGTTGCTGAGAAAATGTGTGGATCAACTAAAATTAACATAAATCAAATTTTATAATTCCTAGACTTATAGTTATGTATGAGCCTGACCACCCATACTGTAAAAACATGGTTCATTTGCAAATGTCACCCCTCTTTAAGGGAAAGCCAGCAAGATGTTGTGTCACAATGTTGCAGGGATTTTCACAATTTAGATTTTTTCAACGTAAAGATTTGTATGCGGGTGACCTGATAGGTAAAAATATATTCATTTTGTCAATATTAACCTCTTTCATAAAAGGTCGCCAAGAGTTGCAGGGTTTATGTTCACTAGAGCGTGGGTTATTCTTGTTGTAGGAACACATGCGACATGTGAAAGCGTAAACTTATACGAGTCTTCTTATGAGAATGCATTTTATATGAAACTTTGGCTACAATAACTTACACGTTTTTGCGTGTGAACATGCATTTAAATTATGATTCAATCAAAATTCGAACAAAGAATAGGTTAAATTTGAAAATTGAATTTTAAATTTAGAACACCACGTCGGTATGTATTGATCTACTGGTTGCCCCAGCGTCATGTGTTGCGCACTAAAGCCATCAGCGAATGAGTAAAGTTTCCAAATCTATGAATGAATTCGTAATCCAAGATTCTAGAAGGTCAGAGAAATATTTACTTAAGTGTAAACGGCACCACAACGTTTAAACTGAACCAAAATTGTTTAATTGTTAAAACGCTCACCAGAAAACGCTTTTTAAGTTTCTATATATTTTTTAGTAAAGCGTTTTGGTTATTTTCAATGAAGTGTTCTATGCTAAGACTAGGAATTGTAAATATTTAAACACATTCCTATGAGCAAAATGGATGGGAGAAATATACAAATACATTGGTCTATCTTGTTCTATATTTTGTACTTCCTGACTAAATTAATGTACTTATGTAAAGCCAAGTTTGAATCCACCAAATGAATAAAAAGAATTGAGCTGGCTCTTAAATTTTGCCGCGTTTTGGGCGAACTGGGGTAGAAGTCGCGACGATTGTCGATACATTTTACCGTATCTATTCGGAGATAGGGGAGAACAAAACATGGCGGCGTATCAACAGCTGATCCATTTTATACGGAATAACGATAAGCGTTTAAGGCACCCCTGATTCAGGCAAGGTCGGCAAAAGTGACACGGCTTGTGTTCATTTGAGATTTGTATATAAATTTGTAGATACACATGGAGCATTTAAAAGCGTGAACTCACACGTGTCGTTTGTGGGCATGCATTTAATATGAATTTTAAATGTTAATATAATATATCTAGCAGCTTAGATTATAGATGATGATGATATTGTACTAAAATGGTACTTAGTAACATTTTTTTCAGTTAAGTTACTGTTTCTTGACTAATAAGTTGGTATAAGGCTAACGCTCCATGCTGTAAAAACTTGGTTCGCTTTTCCAATACCACCTCGGTTTCCGGGAAGTCTAGCAGAAATTGCAGTAAGGTTTTTTTGTAAGTAGGTACACATTTAAATGTAATTAATTGTTTGTATTCCTTGACTTATAGGTTGGTATGAGGCTAACCACCCATACTGTACAAAATGGTTCACTTTGCCAATGTCACCCCTGTTTCAGAGAAGGTCAGCAAGAGTTGCAGGGCTTATGTTCATTTGAGATTGGGTTTTTATATTGTAAGTCCACATGCGGCATGTGTTAGCGCGAAATTATCCATTTCTGCTTGTGGGAATACGTTTATATATATATATATATATATATCTTTGCAGCTTAGATTTAGATAAGACACATGTAGCACGTGTAAGCTTGAACTAACTCGTGTCTGCCTGTGGGCGTGCATTAATTATAACCCTTAAATGCCAACATATCCTTGCGACTTAGATTATAGATAAAGTAGATATAGAGTTGTAAAAAAAAATACAAAAAATGAGATAAAATTAGACGTTATTCAGGTTTCAATACAAAATCCAAGTCATCTCACCTTTAGAATTTTAAGAAAGGTAATATCTGGGTTTCTCCCTTAACTCCAAGAATACAACATTACTCTTTTACTAAAGCAATAAGTTCACGAAAAATGTACGGTTACTTAAATAGCGGCTCTTTTGAGAGTATACTTTCAGTACAATATTCGTTTAGATGAGTTTAAACGTAACGTTGAATACTGCCTGTCATATTACGCAGCACAGTTTTCTCGTGATTAATTGTTGTCTTGATATTTTCTGCTCCTGCTTCAGATTTTCTACGTTTACGCTTGTATGCGTTCATTAGCTTTGTTTTCTTCCTCTTTCTTATAATCCCACGTGTTCATTAGACAATCCAGAACCGAGGGAACGTATCGATTTGCACTTGATTTGTTTTCATTTTAATTGAATTACTGAGATTTACCGCTTTGAGTTTCTTTTATTATATATTTTTATTAATATTTTTATGTCATTTATATTTTAAAATATGCTTTTCGCTGGTTTACAAGATTCATATGCCGTTACCTAAGACCGGTCACCAAAGTCCATGCAGCCTTACAACAACTGGGTCTTGCCTAACAATCGGCGCTTTCTATAGTGACGACCAAGCTCGCGGAGCGCTCTTGAGGTGTAATTCACACATAAACAGCGCTCACCAAATAAATTGTCCTAGTATTATTATTAAAATACCTTGCAACTATTGCCGTGTATGTGTATCCCTGAAACCGGAGTTGCATTTGCAAAAGCTGATCAAGTTTTTACGGCATATTTAAAACCAGTGATTGCATTAATAATAAATAAAAAACTACACCGTAGAAATTATCGAAATCCTTCCACTTTATTGAAAGATTTAACTAAGCAATACCTACATAAAAGTAAAATTTTAGTTACATCTTTCCCTAGCAACCCAGCTAGATACGGCGTCAATTTTTCTCCGATTTATTTATGCCGACTTCATTATTGTTTATTACAACGACATCCCCCAAAAAATGCGTAGATAAATGAAAAAAAATCTAAAAAACATCTAAAAATGCGCAAGGTTCATCCCTCGAAATAATTTTCACATTAATTTTGAACCTTTCTTTTGTACAATCTAAAATCAGTATTTCCCGAAGTATATTTTTACTGACACTGTGGATTGCTTTGTGAAGTTTTGTCACGTTCCTAATTTGTAAGGTTTGATAACCGGAAAAATAATCACTAACCGGGGGCTTACTTGCACGAAACGATTGAATATAAAATGGTTAAAAAAAACCTTGAAAAAACAATCCGCTTTGGCAATATTTGTAAGTAGGCACTTAATACTTAAATTCATTTACATTTATATTTTAATACATATTTTTCGCCATTGAGCACTACTGATATAATTGAAAAAAAAAAAAAAAAAATGCTTCCGAGGGGGCTGGTACTTATTTCTTGTAAAGTCTGCGTAAATCATGCAAGTATTTTTTTTCTGTTTGAAATAAACATCGAAACGGTAAATCATTTCTGACACCCTCGGCGGGCTTTGAACCCGAGCTCTCGGCGTGGAATGCAAGCGCTCTACCAACCGAGCTATTGACCGGAAAAAAAATAATAATAGCGTAAGGTAGGCGCGTGCATAGGGTATAGGTAAATACATTTTAGAAGAAATATTTTTCCCCATTCCATTTAAATAACTCATTTTGAAGCTGACTGAAGTGCTAACGATGCGATGGCTCCAGTGGAACATAAATTTTAATTTTTAAATCTTAATATTAAGCTTAAATTCGTTTTTTACCATATATTGCCTACCTATTAGGCGCATGTGCAAGTATGGGATGCACGCCCCTGGCGTAAGGCTTCGTCAAAAGGGACACTTTCATTTCCTTATAATATATGATATTTTCATACTTCATCTAACTTTCAAAATTGGCGCGCAGACAGTTATATCTAAATCTAAATCTATATCTAAGTTGGGAAGTTATGTATCATTTGAGATTCATATTAAATGCATTCCCACAAGCAGACACGCATAATTTTGCGCTCACACATGCCGCATGTGGACCTACAATATAAAAAACCCAATCTAAAATGAACATAAGCCCTGCAACTCTTGCCAACCTGCTTTGAAACAAGGGTGACATTGGCAAAGTGAACCATTTTTTACAGTATGGGTGGTCAGACTCATACCAACCTATAAGTCAAGGAATACAGGCAATTAATTACATTTGAGTATATAAAACAAAGAAACACTAAACAATTAAAAAGTAAAAATTAAAATCTACAAAACATAACACAAACGTCGGTGTTATAGCCGCGGGGATCAAGACAGGTTATTTGGAACCGGATAACTTGTACGTGTCTGGTTGTGAGAATGCATGTAATGTGAATCTCCAATGTAACATATCTTTGCAACTTAGATTAGATTAGATTAGATAACGCTGGTTCGAATCCCGCGACGATAACTTCGACCCTGGTTCAACAGATGCCGTTGCATGCACACAAGCTTCTGCTTTCGCATGAAGACAACTGGCCAGGTAAAATAGGTTGGTGGATTGCATTCCTTTCCAAATATCTATTTTTTTATAAAAAAAAAAAAAAAAATCTATAAAAAAGTGAAAAATATTTTTTAAAAGCCTCAGCCTTAAACGCCAGCATTACAGATCAACCGCCATTTCTTTCGGCACTTACATACTTCTTTCATTTCATTCAGAGCCATAACCTAATATCCATAAAAGTAAAACTGAATACGCGGCATATTAAGCTAACCAGGGTCCTCAGATAAATGCACTTTTTTCCCAGTTTCTACGATAGAAAACACTACAACTGTGTGAAAATCCTGTAAATTATGAGCACTTCGTTACAATTAGTTCACTCACTATGAGAAGTTACACCCAATAAAAGGTTTAATCCACGATTTCTCAAATCAGTGAATCAGCAGTTATTCAGTTTTACCCTTAAGGTGGCGATAGTGTCTTATAGGTTCAAGCCTCCATATTTCTCTCCATCTATCCCCCTATCTTTTCGCGTATATTTTTTTACTGCCGCATCATCCCTTCCATAAAGATTCATACATCCCCCCATATAAACATGAGAAGATTGCGTACGACGTGCAAAGGGTACACTCGTACAGATTTTAAAGCTTTATCCTTTTACGTAAAAATGCATTTTCTTATAAAACAATATTTATTTAATTAAATAGATTTTCTTAGTTTCACTTTAAATATGAATAAATAAAATGATGTCTTATGAGTCTAACTTTTTACTTTTTTGTGCACAACAGGCTGTCCTATTCATTAACATAATATATAAGTTAATCAAGATGCACAGATATATTAACATTTAATATCCATATTTAATTCATGCCAGACACGTGTAAGCTCGCGCTAACTATTGTTGCACATGTACATACAAATCAAAATCAAAACCTTAAATGAATATAAGCCTTGCAGCTTTTGCCGATCTTCCCTGAAACAGTTGTGGCATTGGCAAAGTGAACCATTTTCTTACAGCATGGGTGGTTAGCCTCATAATAACCTATAACTCAAGGAATAAGCCATCAGGAACTCTTTAATTAATTAGTCATCAAAAGTATTACTTCACTTCTTTGAAAGATATGATCATTATTATGACGTAGTGTTAAATGTTTATATCGCTTCATTGTTCTCCTTATCTGAAAAAAAATACGCACGTAAGCAGTACCTAAGTCTTAAGCAAACGTTTTTCGCTGTGTAATCAGAATATTCAGCTGTTCTTAATATCGCCCCCTAAAATATACAACTGAATACGTGCTGATTCATTTTTTTGAGAAATCGTGATTTTTTACATTTTATTGGGGGTAACTTCTCATAGTAAGTAAACTAATTGCAAAGAAATGCTCATGAAAATCTTCTAAACTACAGGATTTTTACACTTTTATTGTGTTTTCTCTCGTTGAAATCAGGAAAAAGGTGTTTTTATCTGAGAAACCCTGGTTAGTTTAATGTGTCACTTATTCAGTTTTATCTTTAAGGTGTCGTTTTCATAAAAATGAATATATTTTTACTCCCCTCAATTTTATAACCCTTAAAAACTCAAAGCAGATAAATTTTTTTTTTTCATGAATCTTTTTAAAAAAATCACACGCCTCGTGAGACATTTTAGTCGCTTTGATCTGTCTGCCGGAAAATTCTATGAACTCTATCCCAAGTACAAAACTTAACGTAAACAATGTATTGAAACTAAAATTGCGACTCTATTGAGCGTTTTATATTCAAATGTATTTTTGATAATATAACGTAAGCTTCTAGCCCTTGGTTGCTTATTTTCAGCGTCGAAGATAAACTACGTATTACGGAAATCGTTAAGTTATAATGTTATGTGATACGGCACACTCACATCAAACGGACTGGAAAATATATTAAAACTAAAATTGCGCCTCTTGTGAGCGTTCTAGTTTTCATAATTTATAGCTGAATTTAAACGTTAAGTTTCAGACTTGGGGTGCTTATTTTGGTGTCGCGAGTAAACTACATATTAGGGAATATAAGGGAATATTATGTGATACGGCACACTCACATTCAACCGACTGGAAAATATGTAAATCATTAAATTATAAACTGAAATATATACTCTTTGTTACAAAAGAGAGAAATATGATATTACATTTTTGCCGCGTCAAAGAAAAAAAATGCTAGCTTGTATAAAGAGCATAATGTAGAACATGACAATGATAAAAGAAAAAGCGAAGGGCATAATGTAGAAAATGACCATAATAAATAAGAAAGTTAAGAGCATAACACGAAACATGATGATGATGAATAAGATAGTGAAGAGCATTATGTAGAACATGGCGATGATGGATAAGATAGTTTAGAACATAATGTGGAACATAACGATGAGGGATAAGATAGTGAAGAGCATTATGTAGAACATGGTGATGATATGTAAGATAGTTAAGAGCATAATGTAGGGCATAACGACGATGAAAAAAACCATAATGTAGAACATGACGATGATGAAGATGAGCAGAATTTCAAATTCAAAAAAAACTAAAATTATGCATATTAGATCCCCTCATGCTAGAATTAGTACTGTGCCAACCATAAAAGCCCATAATTATGAATGCCTTCATGTCACCAATAATTGTAGAACTTGTTTATGTGAAAATATTGACATTGTAAGCGATTATACTTATCTAGGAGTAACAATTGACTGTTTCTTCAAGTGGGACACACATACTTCAAAAACGTGCAAACGACTGAGATCTGTTGTTGGACAATTATATAAGTTAAAGTTTATATTGCCGCTCCCTACATTAAGATTGGTATATTTATCGCTTGCCGAGTCCATTATAAGATACGGCCTCACTGCATGGGGACATTCTTGCGCCACCAATATTAAAAATGTACAAAATGTTCAAAATGCTCTCTTAAAATTAATTGCTCCCATAAATGTGTATAACCAAAGGCAGAATATACCATTTTTATTCCAATCATTAAATGTCTTGCCTATTAAGGGTATACTATGGAACATAATTATATGTCAACAATTGTTTAATGATAAATATAAAAATAAACTAGAGCATGTGTACCAAACAAGATTTACATCTAATGAAGGACTAGTTGTGCCAAGAATTAATAACAAATATGGACAAAGAACATTGGATTACCTTGTGCCAAAAATATTTAATTTGTTGCCAAAGGACTTTAAAAAGGAATCTACAAACATTAATAAAATTATAATATCTTTGAAGATTTGGCTGGGAGAAAGAACTTTTTTATATTAATTACCTTAACTATATTTGTGTTTTTACTCTACTCTTGTCTCCTAATTTTAACTTTAATTTACTTTTTATTTCATACTAGCACTAAATACTAAGACTTATATTTTTTAATTTGATTGTTGCACCCGATGACAAACTGAAATTTTTTGGTTTATCGGGACAAAAATGTTTAATTTTTAAGATTTATATTTCTTGTAAAAATTGTTTATGAAATAAAAAAAAAAAAAAAAAAAATGTAGAACATGACGATGATGAAAAAGAGCATTATGTAGAACATGGCGATGATGAAAAAGAGAGGGAAGAACGTAATGAAGAGCATGACGATGATGACAAAGACCATTATATAGAACATCACGATGATGAAATAAGCATAACGTAGAACATCACGATTATGAAATAAGCACAATGTAGAACATGACGATTATGAAAAGAGCACAATGTAGAACACCACGATTATGAAAAGAGCACAATGTAGAACATGATGATTATGAAATAAACACAATGTAGAACATCACGATGATGAAAAGAGCACAATTTAGAACATGATGATTATGAAAAGAGCATAATGTAGAATATGACGATGATGAAAAGAGCACAATGTAGAACATGACGATGATGAAAAGAGCACAATGTAGAACATGACGATGATGAAAAGAGCACAATATAGAACATGACGAGGATGAAAAGAGCACAATATAGAACATGACGATGATGAAAAGAGCACAATGTAGAACATGACGATGATGAAAAGAGCACAATGTAGAACATGACGATGATGAAAAGAGCACAATGTAGAACATGACCATGTTGATGATGAATTCACATAATCATTAACTGTATGAAATGTGCTAATGAGTGTTGCGTATGCGTACGTTGAGCTCACCTTAGTTAGTACATATTTCCTCACATGCATTAATCATTCAGCTGGAGGGAGGAGGGGGGGAGCGGTATGCAGATTAGGGGCCCATTTACTCATCTAAATACGACCGGCTTAAGGTTCACCTACTCTCAGCAAATGGGATTATTCCCATTGAGTTTCTACATCTGAGATTGTTAGCATAACCCACTTAGTTCAGTTTTGTATTCAAGGCTACTATGAAATTCAATCTATGTAATTAGGTACACAAAAAAAACTTTGCTGAAAAAAAGGTGAAATTGGCAAAATTTAATCAATTTTTACATTATGGTTAGTCAGTCTCATACCAATCTACAAGTTAATGAATATAAAGTATAAAATACTGATACTTACATAAAAAGATAAAATAGCAAACAGTCAATTAGATAAATCTTTGTATGCTTGTTTAAATTAAATCTTAAGCATATGAAGACTTAGCTACTAACATTGCATATCAACCGTTTTTTTTTCGGAACTTGCACATTTCTTTCATTTCATCCATCCAGAGTCATAACCTTTTCCATGGAAACTCTCCTTTCAGTATGACTCTGAAAATCCCATTCATTCGCTATTTGAGTAATTGGTCCATCCATCCTTTCTTGGCCTTCTTCTGCCATAACATCAATCTATTCTTATACCGCATACTTGCTTTGAGGGTATTTTTTCATTCATTCTCTTTTATTTATTCTTATTCAATTTGGTTGATTCTGTCTCAAATTTATTTAATTTTATTATTTCTCTCAATCAGGTCTTGTTTTGATATTTTACAATTATTTCATAGTATTTTTCCCGAAGGATAAGAATTTCATTTCTCTGAAATTACAAAACTGAAATAATAAATCATGTACGTCACAAACCCGAGCCTTTCACGTGGAACTCACCCTATAGTTCAATTAATTGCTTGCATTCCTTGACTTATAGGTTGGTATGAGGCTGACCACCCATACTGTACAAAATGGATCACTTTGCCAATGTCACCCCTGTTTCAGGGAAGGTCGGCAAGAGTTGCAGGGCTTATGTCCATTTGAGAATTGTTTTTTTTTTATATTGTAGGTCTACATGCGGCATGTGTAAACGCAAAATTATGCGTGTCTGCTTGTGGGAATGCATTTAATATGAATCTCAAATGATACATATCCTTGCAGCTTAGATTTAAATTCCTTGATTCCTTGACTTAAAGGATTGTTTAATCCTAACCAGCCATACTGAAAGAAATATTTAACTTTGTCAAAGTCACCCCTGTTTCAGGTAAGTTTGGCAAAAGTTACAGGGTTTATGTTCATTTGAGGTTTAGATTTTAATTTGTAACTAAAAACATGCAGCATTTTTAAGCGCAAACGTACACGATTCTGTTTGTGGGCATACATTTAATATTAATTATAAATGTTATTGATATATCTTTGCGACTTAGATTATATATGATATATCCAAATTCATTAATTAAGAAACTCAAGTTTTTCATCTGAACTACAAACACACAAAGTGCATACTACTTATAATATAATCTTTCCATTTGTAAGTTCAGAGAGAAAAGTATATTAAAAAAAAAAAAAAATTGGAAATTATTTTTAAATTATAGTTTGCTTGTAGAATAAAAATTGCATTTCCGCCATTAAAAGAGCATAATATTTTCCTTTTCCAAAGCAAAAAAAAAACGAAGAAAATAGCAGTAATTTCATTTTATGAATTTAATTTAAAAGTGGAATATTTTTTTTTCTTCAGCTCGGCGAGATGTTCTTCAATTTTCTTTGAGAATTTACATTTATGAAATTTTCATAATATCTTTTGGGCGGGAAAATTCAGACGACTACTGAAAGTACGTCCATCATTTTCAGGGACATTCCGTGAAAGGGACTAAATGCTGTACGTTTTAGCAAATATGAAAATGGATCCAAATTTCATGATACGCATTTTATTTCTTCATTTTTTTCTAAAAGAAAATATACTCAATGCTCAACTTGCCTCATACTAGAGACGAGCATCCTATACAGTCACGTGTACCTTTGAGGCAGGCAACTTTAATTAATACGTAGTGCTATGATTATTATTAATCTTCTTCTTTTTTCTTCTTCTTCCTCAGCCTTTCTCAGTCCACTCCTGGACGTCAATCATCCAATCTTCTTCATTTTTCTCTATCGTCTGCTAGTACATAACATCCCCCCCAGTGCTTGTTTGGCATATCTACCATTTGATTCGAATATGACCTTTCAAAACCTCACATAAACACAAACTTTGCAACTCCTCTCGCTTTTCCCTAAAACTGTGGTGACATTGGCAAAAGTGAACCAAATTTTTACAGCATGGGGGGTCAGTCTCATACCATACCATAGTCAAACTATAAATTTGTAGAAAAAAACAAGATTTGTATAAAATAATCCAAATTGTTTTTCTTTACGTTAAATGAACCCTTAAAATATAACATTATGCTAAAAAATAATGAAATTAATACATCACCTTTAAAATTACGATTGTTTACTACTATTTTACATTTTTGTTAGGACATCTGAGGTGCAATGTAATATGCCAAATGTAAAATCAGTTTTTGTTTCAAAACACGAGCTTACTCTGAATTTTGTAAACATTTTGAATCTACTAAATAAATTACGTAATGCATTCTTTATAAAAAAATTAAAACGTTCGTAAAAATATTGAAAAAAGAGTTAATACCTATTCATTTGAACGTTTTGTTTTATTAAAAAACACATTCGACTAGTTTTTTTTCTATTCACTGGTAGAGCCAGTCCTGTCAGTTTTGTTTGTTACTCTCTATTAAAATCGTGCCTGAATCATATTCCCAACGCTTGAATAATTGCTAACACGATTCCACAAAAAAATATCATTACTATAAATTTTGCATTTTTTCTTGATAGTGACATTGAAAAAAGTTCTGTTTTAAGGTGTATCAGTATTATTCACACACAGCAAGTCCATGGCTCAACCGCCACCAAACACGAATTTTCAATACAAAAAAATGATGATCCATGGACCAGCTGCGGATCAAACCTTGTTTGAATACATTTTTGTATTTATCTCTTGATCCAATCAACATTGGATTAAAAGAGTTTTTCTTGACCATAATTGGGGTATCCAGAGTCATATTGAAAAACAGCTTTTTTTATTCCTTGACTTATAGGTTGGTATGAGGCTGACCACCCATACTGTAAAAAATGGTTCACTTTGCCAATGTCACCCCTGTTTCAGGGAATGTCGGCAAGAGTTGCAGGGCTTATGTTCATTTGAGGTTTGGATTTTATTTGTAAGTACACAATCAGCATTTGTAAGCGCGAACTACACGTGTTTGTTTGTGGGCATACATCTGAGAGCTTTGAATGAATATATCCTTGCAACTTAGATTATAGATTATAGATGGCAAAAGCATGGCTCTGGATGACACGAAAGATGTAAGCAAGAACTGAAAAAAATACCATTGATTATGCAAATCTTGTAAAATTTAATTCTAAAATATTTCATACATTTTTTCATAAATTGTTTGCTTTTATGTAATTGATATTTTTTTCGTTGTTGCTTGACTAATATGTTGGTCTGTGACTGACCACCCAATAACGCGTAAAATAGTTTTCTTGGGTCAATGTGATCTGTTTCAGAGAAAGTCGATAAGAGTTGCAGGATTTATTTATGTTTATTTCAGATTTTAACCTATTATTTAAGTACACATTCAGCTAAAGGAAGCGTAAACATACTCATGTTAATTTTTTTTTTTAACACCAATGTTAATTTACATTTTCTTCTAAAATTATAGAAAGGCATGGCAATTGTTAGTACAAATTAAAACGTTATAAATTATTTGTGGTAAATGCTAGCAGTTCAGAATGCATCTTGGTATTCACTTGCTTGTCAGAATCATTTCAATCGATCACTACAAAAGAGAGACAGAAATAGGGAAAATAGAGAGGGACAGAGAGGAAAAATTCAATTAACAATCACCAGGCAAACAATGGCAGGCTTTGCTGGCACATTTTATAACGTAGGTGCATTGTGAATATTGCATCCCTTACAAAATCAACAGCATTCATTTTAGTTTCATTTTTACCGCTGAAAAAGATTTCACTACCGTGTTGTATTGAAATGAAATAAAAAGTTTTTTCTCATCTCTTTATCATTGTTAAGAATTGTTTTTTTTTTCAAATACAAGTTCACAAAGATCATTAAAAAAATGCATGTGGTTTAAATTAATAGCACTTTATTGAAGGCTGCATCGTCAAAAATGTAAATAGCCATAATGATCGCAGATATATTAGAAACGATGAATTACAAAAAAGTAACATTAAATTTTTTTTAAGAAAAACACCTTTTAAATTTGGCTCAGCGGGGTGATATCACAGATCTTGGTGTCTAAGATCAATTAATATAATTTATAATCTAAGTTGCAAAGATACATTTATATTTAAGATTCATATTAAATGCATGCCCACAAACAGACACGTGTAAAGTCACGCTTACAAATGCTGCATGTGTACTTACAAATTAAATCAAACATAAACATAAGCCTTGCAACTTTGGCCGACCTTTCCTGAAAGAAGAGTGACATTGGCAAAGTAAACCATTTTTTACAGAATGGGTGGTCAGCCTCATACCAACCTATAAGTCAAGAAACAAAAATCAATAACAAAAATAAAATATTAATTAGCTAAAAAAATTAAAAAAATAATAAAAAAAATTGTTTTAATTCACTCTGAGTTTATTTTCGTAATGCACTACTAGTTTCGGCAGTGCAATATCTGCCATCGACCATTTATCTGCCATTATCTGCCATTAAAACAAAGTTTTTATAATTTTTTAAAAATTTTAAAGATGAACTTTCACAAAGTTACTGCAACAAACCTAGATAATATTAATTAGCTATTTCAATAGTTCCCGAATTGCTTCATGCGGACGCTTTGGGGATAACGCATGCAAGAAGTTACACTATATGTGAAGCTTAGTTGCGTTGCTATTCAGTAAGTAATTTGTTTTGTTCGACTTGTTTGTCTCGACGTCATTACATACATTTTCCATGAAAAACATCTTAATAGTACAAGTATACTTCGTTATTTACTTTTTCAGAATACAAAACAAACCTTTCAAGGCACACTTTAGATGCCACAAAACCAATTGTGTGATGAAAACACAATTAAAAGTAAAAGTTCGTGTCGATCGATAATTTAATACGGAATAAAAAAGTATTAGGCGAGCATAACAAAGCCGCAAGTCATTTACGCAAAGTGTTTATTACGCAATTTTTCATACAAAAATTACAGGCTGTTTTCCACGCGCTGCTCCCGAAAGCGGGAGGGGGCGTGGCCTCGCGTCCCCCCGCCCCCCCAACACCTGTTGCTATGGGAACCAAGCTAAGCTAGACTTCACCTCTTTGCCTGTTCTGCAACCCTAGTACAAAATTCAACGTTTAAACTCAATCGTAGCGTTTAACAAAAACACATTAAAACTAAAACAGTGACGGTGGTGAGCGTTTTAATTTTCAATCATTTTTTGTGTGTTTACACTTTAAGGATTTCATCTCTTTGCCTGTTCTGCACACCTGATACCTAGGCCGGGAAATTTTCCCTGTAATGGGGAATTTCATACAAAATTTTCATGTTATTCGTACGATGAAAGCGTGGAATTTTCTGGAATAACTTGCGATTTTACTTCATCGATGTTTTAGGAAGAAATTGATTCATATGGCCATATTGTGATTCAGAGTTTTATTCATGGTAAGATTCAACATTTTTGAAAAATCTTTTTTAATATGATAAAGCATAAATTTGAACACTTACACAGGTATCAATCATCAAATTTCTCTTATTTAAATCAATTTACAAGAAATGGTTTTATTTTGCCGATGCCACCACCCTGTGTCACAGAAATAGAGAAAGAATGAGGTCCGAATGTTTTTTTTTCAATTTACTCATGACAATCGCCTTACTTTTATAAACTTCCTTATTTTGAATTCACTTTGTACATTACATTCTTTCACAATTTCACCAGTCTGATCCAGTCATACTGTTCTTGGTCTTCCTTTTCACATTTTTTCTAAATGTACACTTTTAAGCTCTTTCATTATCCATTCTTTTTCCATGCCTAAACCATCTCATCATATTCTCTTGAACCTTTACTTTCACATCCTCTTTCAACAATAGGAAAAAATGAAGACAAATCTGCCAAGGTTCTGGCCATCTCTAGCGGAATGGCAACAGAGTTACAGTTACTATTTACATCAAGTCAATAGCTCACTTAATTTTGCATTTTCACAAATTGTTATTACATTGAAAACTGACTCAGTTTTTTATTTATTTTGTCATGCAATATCAAATATCCTGTCGAAGCCTTTTCACCCTGCGTACTACGCTTTTCAGGCTTTTATTAAATGTCCCTGTTAATTACTCTATTGGGCACTCCTTTGATATAATAACAAAATTATTTCCTACCATATTTTTGTCATAGTCACTAAAAGCTCCTGTCCCTCGAGTAAAAAACTTAACGTTAAAATTCAACAATAGCGTTTTACGGAAAATGTATGAAAAGCAAAACGCTTTCCTAGGGGTGCTGTTTTTGTTTTCATTTATTTTTTCGTAAACCTTGTGTTTGAGTTTGTACGTAAATTATTTAAAGTTGATTGTTGCCAACTGAAATTTTTAGTGGAGATGAAAAAGCCTTCGCTAGGAATTTAATTTTCATAAAATGGACATAATGTTTTTGTTTTGGAATAGTAGACAGAAAATATTCTAAACGGGGAATCAAGGTTTGAATCCACACGGTGTCAGAAACGAGTGCATTGTTTTTAATATTACAAATCCAGTTGTAAAGTCAATCACGTTTACTCCAGACGTGTTTTTTATGATTTACAAGATTATGACTTCTGTAAGGCTGGATGAGCTGTCTCATCTTAGCTATGATCATATAGGTTGATAACAAACGATAAAACATGGGCGCGTGTGAATATCTGATAAGGCAGTTAGATGTTTACATATTAGATTGACGAGTATAATGATTGTTTAGGGACACTTTTTACCTTACACGTCTGGTAAAAAGCTCACCAACCAAAGTGTAAAAAATGGTTTACTTTGCCCATGTCACCCCTGTATCGACCTGACAAGACCGGCAAAAATTTCAAAACTTATGCTCACTTGAGGTATAGATTTTTATTTTGTAAATACAAATGCAGAATGTGTAAGCTTGAATTAACACGTGAATCCTTGTGAGCATGCATAAATTATAAACCTTTAATGTAAAGATGTACATCTTTGCAACTTGGACTACATAATTATATACTAAAGCGCCTCTTTTAAATAAACCATTGCTTACCTTATAGGTTGGTATGAAGCTGACTACCCATACTGTAAAAAATTATTAACTTTGCTAATGTCACCCCTCTTGCAATAAAGGTTGGAAAAAGATGCAGGGCTTATGTTAATTTGATGTTTTGATTTTAATTTGTACGTACACATGCAGCATTTTGGCATGTATTTAATATGTATCTTTGCAGTATCTTTGTTTGTATCGTTTATGTATATTTGCTTTAATATGTATCTGTTTATGTATATTTGCAGCTTAGATTATAGATTCAACTCTGTTTTTCCCGCCCGCTACCTTTCAATTACAATTTGGCAGCGTTAACCGCTAAAATATAGCCCAACAATTCATCGCGGTGTCATAATTTCCAGTATTTTGATGAATCCCAGTATTAGCGGAAATGTTTACGCACCCGTTCAGGATGTAATACCGGATGTTTGGAGCTGGAAGACGTTGTCGTTCCCGCGTTACCGGAAATGACTGCTGAATTGAGGCTCTTCCCAGACGTCTGCGCGCTGAATCCCGGATTAGGTGTCAGTGGTTTGGGATAAAACAGTCTTAGACTGGAAACAGTACTGGAAACATCAAACCATTTATCTGATAAGTTAGAAATTTGTAATGTTTGTCCACTATCGTTTACTAAAAGGAAAATAAAAGTTTTCATAATTTATCTTCACTATTTTTTTTTAAAATGTTAAAAAAAAATTATGTTAAAAAATACGATCGCTTTCAATCCTCAGACCATCTCTTTAATCTATAACCTAAGTCGCAAAGATATATTCCATTTAAGATACATATAACATGCATCTTGGACCGGTCCGTAGTCCGTAGTGGCAACACTTCGGACTCGTAAATGGAAGGTTGTGGATTCGGATCCCGGCGGAGCACAAAAAATGTACCATTTAAATTTTGAATGCGCTCTTCGCTGAGTTGAAAAATTCATAAAACCTTTACCAAAGACCGGTCACTGAAAGGTCCATCCAACCTTACAACAACTGGGTCTTGCTTGAGAATTAGCGCTTTCTACAGCGACGACCAAGCTCGCAGAGGGCTCTTGAGGTGTGATACACACAAAAACAGCGCTCACCAAATAAATCATCCTAATATTATTATTATTATGCATTCCCATAAACAGACTCGTATAAGTTCGCGCTGATATATATGCCGCATGTGGACCTACAACATAAAACCCAATCTCAAATGAACATAAGCCCTGCATTTCTTGCCAACCATCAGTATCAGATATAATCGTTTATAGAATCTTCCTATTTATTTTATTTTATGAGTTCATTTTAATTTATATAATAGTCTGTTTCTCAGTCTATTTATAATGTTAAAAAGTACGTGTGGAAGTGAGACATGGACAGTGAATGTAAGCAAACAAAGCAAAGTACTTACGCTAGAAATGACTTACTTAGGAATGAAAAATTCTTTGACTTCGAGGATGGTATGAGCCTAACCACACACAGTCTAAAAAATAATTCCAATGCCAACCTGTCGCAAGAGTCCCATATTGTTATTCATAAAAACAATCAATCTATAGCTGATCTATGGATCGTCGTTTTTATTAAGAGAAAATTCAAGGTGATAACGTTTGAGCTATGGATTTTCTGTGTGTGAATAACACCGCATTTGAGGTGTGGGTTAAATTTTGTGATTACACATGCAGGATGTGTTTGCACTAACTTGCATGTATCTACTAGCAGGCATGCATTAAATATAGAGCTGGTTCTCCCCTAAAAAAAAACCTCCATATACTCTAAAACAATATTTCAACCCCTCAATGATCATATTATTGTTCATCACAAAAAAATTAGCGCACGGGTATAACCTATTTTTTTTCACGTATGGAAATAAACCGATATATTTTCAAATCTCTGAGCCGTATTTAACCCACAAATGTATTCATTCATGCGAAGATCAAAAGAGGCACCAGTCTACCTGGATAAGGTATGGGACTAATTTGTCTGAAGTATAATTATGTAGGGGGGTTTTATTGGGTCATTTGTGTTCATATACGTCGGTTGGGGGTTGACCCACCCTAAACGATGGTTTAACCCTTTTCAAACTAAATTTACGCGATATCAGCTTTAGTTAATTTGAAAAGTATTCACTGGGAATAGACATTTTTTTTTGCTATTCAGCGTTTTTTCGGAAAGCTTTTAGAAATAAAAAAAATAAAATTAGGATGATTTATTTGGTGAGCGTTTTTAATGTGTGAATCACACTTAAGAGCTCACTGCGAACTTGGTCGTTGCTGTAGAAAGCGCCTGCTCTCAAGCAAAATCCAGTTGGTGTAAGGCTGGATGAAACTATGGGGACCTGTCTTTGGTAAAGGCATATTAAATTTTCAGCCTGGCAAAGAGAAAATATGAAAAGTGCTTTTTATGCTCCGCCCGGATTCGAACTCATTACTTCCAATCACTAGTCTGAAGTGTTAACCGCTAGACTACGGACCGGTCATAAAATTTTATTCATTAAATTATATTTCATACCATATAATTATTATCTACCTATCTTTCTTTGACTTATAGGTTGGTATGAGGCGGACCCCTATGCTGTAAATATACTTGGTTCACATTGACAATGCAACCCCGGTTCCAGGGAAAGGCAGCAGGAGTTGCAAGGTGTTTGTTCATGCGAAATTTGGTTTTTAAGCGTACATGCAGCATGTAGAAGCGTGACCTTACACGATAAATATTAATTTAATCGGATGGTCTAATTTACAGCAAATTACAGCAATCTGATCTTGCTTTAAAATTGGCACGTTCTATAGCGACAACCAAGCTTCAAAAGGTCTCTTTAGGTGTGATTTACACAAAAACAGCGCTCACCAAATAAATCATCCTGATTTATTATTGATAAAATCTATTATTGAAATGAGCACCATAGTCCCTTTTTTATTCTCATAAATGTTAATGGAATATGTAAACATTGCGATGTTGGCAGGACTTTTCATCCGACTCTACGATGAAAGACATGAATAAACATAAACAAATTGTGTTTTGGCGAAATGCAAATAACTCCAGGGGCGGGTTCCATTTCCCGCCTAAGCTCTCACTCGGGCGGGGCGACAAAATCCACGTGCCAATATCAATTAGGGGGAGATCCTTTATGGCAGGTTAAATCAAGACAGTGGCCAAGGGATTAGTCCATGACGTGTAATATAAGTGAAGTGAAATAGTTATTAGTTAGAATGAGAACAAAGATGCACCCAGGGTGACGTCATTGTAAACAGAGACGTGTGAGAGAAGCTTGATTTTTCCGCAAAGTTGACATTTTTAAGCACTTTCTCAGAGCGGACCGTATTTTTTTTTAGAAAATATGGAAAACTTTTTAAAGAAATTTAATAAATTAAGTAGTTTCACTTTTTTTTCAAAAAATATACACAATAACAAGATTCAGCTTCTTGCGGGTCTAAATAATGTATAATTCTGGAAATAAAAATAAAAAAAAATATTTCCAATAACATAAAAAATGTGATTTTTTATTATATTTTTGCGTAGTTACAGTTGTCAGTAAAATATTTGTTAACCTTTATAATTTAAATCAATAATCAATAAACGAGCCTGATTTTTTTCATTACTGTCATTCTTTTACAAAGACCATAAAATTTAAGAAACAACAACAACAGGCTTAATGTTTATAGCGCTCTTAAATGCACGTCAACAAACAGGAAATGCGGAAATTGTAATAAATAACAATATACTCGTAGCATTTCTCTTTTTCATGCGAGTAGCTACCTTATATACTGTAGTGTTTTTAGGGTTCTAATGTTTTGAAAATTTAAAATGATGGTCTTCTTAATTAAAACGGCCGGAGATTTATTTTAAAGTAATTTATTTGGTTCACAATTTATTTTACATAACACTTCGATAGTTCACTTTCGCTGACTTGGCCTGTACGGCTACTAGCACTTGGAGAGACTGTCCACTTGCAGGCAATTCACGCCTTTTATAGCTATTACAATCAAACATTCTAGGCCTAAAATTCGTCCGGAATATTCCACAAGCTTCCAATAAAACTATTACTTATATAATATTTCCTTACTCTAGGTACTTAATAATAATTCATCCTACAGCTAGAGTATATATACACCTACCCTATTCATTTTGTTTATATTGCAAAATGGTTTAAGAATTAAATTTGAATATATGGGTGATAACTTTAGATTTTTAGACAATTTTTAAGTATAGATTTGATCAAAATGCTATGTTTACAGGAAATGAGAATTTTTTGAATTTGAAATGTAGATCTAATGCGTCTCGTAGAGGGCATCCGAAAAAAATATGGTCTATAGACTCAAGATCCTGGCCGCAGTCACAGTCTGGGGAACCTTATATTGCTGTACGCAAAAAAGGCGAAAATTTTGGAAGCTTAATTTCATATTTTCAGTAAGAAAAATCGTTCATAAAAAAAAATCATAGTCTGGTCGATAGTTCAATTGATAGAGTGCTTGTATTCCATGCCGTAAGCCCTGGTTCGAATCCCACCTAGGGTGTCAGATATGATTCCCCGTTTCGGTGCTTATATCACACTGAAAATAGAAATACTGGCAAGGTTTACTCTGCCTTCACAAGAAAAGATTACCAGCGCCTTTGGGAGCTGGAAACCTCCCCACTTAAACTGAAGTGGTTGGCGTAAGGACGGCCCCCTTACCTGTTGAAATAAAAGGTTCAACTCGTCATATGCGACCCCTTTGGAGAAAACGTGGAAAAAAGTTTTACTATATGTGTAACTTAATAAGTAGCGTAGCGTGTAATTAAATAAACCAAACCTCACATGGACATCAAACTCACAGCCTTCCAATTCAGAGTCAGAAACTTGAGCTTCTTGACTACGGACCAGTCAGTAAATATTTTACAATAAATAAAATGCTGGAAAACTAATCAGTCAACAGGGGTGGTGATTCATCTTCTGTACATTTTCTATTGGCCTAATCGACTTCCTTGACTTATAGGTTGGTATGAGGCTGACCACCCATACTGTAAAAAATGGTTCACTTGGCCAATGTCTCCCTTGTTTCGGCAGGGAAGGCCGACAAAAGTTGCAGGGCTTATGCTCATTTGAGATTATGTCATTATGATGCAAGTTCACATACGGCAAGTGTAAGCGTGAATATATACGTGTCTGCTGTTGGGAATGCATTTAATATGAATCTTAAACGTAATATTCCTTTGCAACTTAGATTATAGATAGATTATCGAAGAGACTCAACGTTATGGTGTGTCCTCGCGCTACTTGTGTTGCGTAAGGCTATTCCCCTTGCATGTGAAAAGAAATTAATTCCACATGCCTAAATAGCGCAGAAACCGGGATATTGTTAGTATTGTTATAAAATCCCGTTGGGCAGGGATTTTCTTCTAATTGGACAACCCTAACACACCTAATATTCTGTTTAATTGAAAATATAGCACACAATATGTCCGCAGGGTCTACACTGGGACCACAATGCTAACATTGGGCGTATTATGCAAAATTTAATTTAGTTTGACGTTTTGGGCGCCGTAATTTTGAGAAATCCAAACAAAACTTTGCAATTTTGTGCGTCTACAAAGCGCCGCGACGCGTTCCCTAAAATTTTGCTCGCGTTGTTAATTCTTATCGTTAATTAATTAACTCGCTAATTGATTACATTAATTAATAAACTTAAGCTGATGGGTGAGGTTTGTTTTTTCAAATATTTTCATTTTTTTCATCTGAAATGAGAATAAAACATCTGAAGGAGATTTTTAAGAAGTTTTTTCATTGTTCTTTGACTTATACGTTATTACGAAACTAAACATCCATTATGTAAAAAATGTTTTCTTTGCCAATGTCAATGGAAGACCGAGAAAAGTATGATAAGATGAGAAGGGTGAAATTGTGAAAGAATGGAATATACAAAGCGAGTGTTTTACCTACGTGGAAGGAAATGTCTGAAAAAGGTGATGGATATGAATGAACCGAAAAAGGTATGCAAGGATAGGAAAATATAAAGGCAAATCTGTAGAGGCTCTGGCCACCTCTAGCGGAATGACGAAAAAGTAACAGTTACAGGTAACTCTGTTTCAGGGATTGAAGGCAAGAGTATCAGGGTGTAAGTTCCTTTGAGTTTGTTTTTATTTATTTTGTAATTAAGCATGCTGCACGATTAAGCGTCAACTTACATGTGTCTACTTGTGGGCATCATTAAATATAAATCTTAAGTGTTAATACTTCCTTGAAACGTAAATTATAGATAAAACGATACAACCTCTTGAAGAAAATTCACTATTTTTTTTATGTTTACACCGGAGAAGGATATTTTTTTTCCAAGTTATTTATGATCATAATGGGTGACACTATTTTTACTCAATTTTTTACCATTTTCCTCACTCCTTTATCATCCTTTTGCTTAAAAAAAAAACTGCCGTCCCATTTCCAGGCAGGAATTTTCCGAAGCCTGAAAAGCCTTCGTTAATACGATGGAAATTTCTGAAGCAAGATAAGGCAGGCAGCGATGACTGCATTTTCTGCCACAGTGTTTTTTTTATGAAGAAATTTCCTTTAAGAGTTTTCTTTCTTGTAATGCTTTGTGCAGGCGTTCATTTATGAGTGTCATTTTATCACATTGCGTAGCACCCGAAGCATAGCTGCAAAAATTATTTAGCAACGCATTAATAATTTGCTACAATTTCACAAGAGAGCCTTCCGGGTGAACTATTAGTTTAGTAGAAAAAATAATCATAAGAAGACGGCTCTGGAGGGACTACGTTGATCACATAAAGACGAAAGTAAAATAACCAGGATCGTTGTACGCAAAATTCCAGATGACGAGAATGGAAAAATAGCTGGTCTTCATCACATGAGGGGAGTTCCGAAGCAACAGGAACGAGTATGAGGCTGGGCTTTCGCAATGATGTAAAATATTAAAAATTAATTAAGCCACTTAAGTTGAAAGCTGCGGGCACGTTTCTGCCCTAGATTTTTTTTTCCCGATTCGCTTAGCTTTAAATTTCACAAAAAGACATTCTGTTTCTTGAAAAAAATATAGACGTGAATGAGCGGCATGTTTAAATTCTCCTTCTGATACATTCACAGGCATTTTCAGATCATACTACAATACAACCGTATGGCATGTTCTATGGATTGTTCTGACACATTCGTGTGGCACAGGACGTGATACCAGAAATCATTTTTTTTTAAATAAACTTATTTTCAGACACAGCTGTTCTAGTAAATCTCATTCTCTACACACTTGCAAAAATGACATGCAATGGCATGCCAGAATGACCGTCTATAGCGAAGACCACCTTAAGGCTGCGTTGTCACTTTGTGGCTTCATTAAGGAGGTAACATTTGTAAGAAGATGTTTTGCATGTAGATTTAAAAATCAGATAAAGATGAGTAGTTTTCAGAGCCAATTAAATTTTCTCATCAATATTTTTATAACAAAGCGGCGCGATGCATTCTCAAAATTTTGCTCTTGTTGTCAATTTCTTTTATTTTTTGTAATAAAAAAATCCTTTGTTAATAGGACGTGCTACGATTTTTCGTAGAGCCGCTTTAATAATTCAAGATTTTTCTTATGGTTTCTGTAATCTTAAAGCTGAGTTGCAAAGACATTTTCACAGTAAGAAATTCATATTAAATGCATGCAATGCTGCATGTGTACTTACGCATTAAATTCCAATCCTCAAATGAACATAAACCCTGCAACTTTTGCCGACCTTCGCTGAAACAGGGGGCATTGGCATAGTGAACTAGTTTTTATAGTATGGGTGGCACTTTACCCACCTCCACCCACCAAGTTCATACAACTCATGCGGAGTCGCTTCACTTGGTGATACTTCACTTGCAATGTTTTTTTGGCGGCGGAAGGCCTTCCCGTTGAAGTTAATCAGCTAAAGTTACTCTACTCAAGAAAGGAAAAAGAGGATCCTCAAATCAGGGGCTAACGCATGACTCTAAGAAGTCCCACCCTCCCCAGAACGTCGAGGTTACTGAAGCTAATGTGCCTGACGGGAGCCCTTCATTGACGTGTATCGAACGAGTTGCCATCCGCGCTGAGCGCAGTAAGTTATGGGTGTACATACGTCAATATGTATGGGTGTCGCGAGGACTGACTGAGGGCTAATGGTCACCTCTGCCCAGTCTTGAGCCCGCGACTGCGAACTCGTGCCAGGACTGGCAGAAGCGGCGGAATGCAAGGTAGTTGGCTCTACTGGCAACGAGGTCCGCGTAGCCGACCGGTCCGGAACCGGCCGGCCGGACTGCGTCGATGAGGAGCTCTCGTTGAGAGTGCAGCAGAGGGCAATCCCACAGGACGTGCCGCACGTCCTGGGCAATGGGTCCGCACAAACACTCCCCTCCACCCTGAGAGATGACGCCCCGTTCTAAAAGGTAGTGCGCAAATTTCCCGTGACCAGTGAGGAACTGGCTGGTGAAGTGGTCCGGGACGAGCCACCGCGCAGCCATGCGCTCCCTGATCGACGGAAAAAAGGAGTAGATGACCTTGTCACACGATGTGACGTCCCAGTACCTTTGCCACTGTGCGTATATAGCGTCGCGAACCGAGTCCCTGACACGCTGCGTCAGGCGTCCATCCGGCGGCGGCGGGATCACCTGATGTTCAAGCTTGGCCGGGAGGCCTCGCCTGAGAGAACCGATAGCGGCGCGGTACTGGAGCTCGAGGTCGAGGGGGAGCACCCCGGCTAGGGCCGGGAGCGAGTCCGTCGCGGTGGATCGGTACGCTTTTGTCAGGAGGAGCAACGAACTCCTCTGACCGGAAAGCGCCGCGCGTCGTGCATTTCCACGCCGACACTTGTCCGCCCAGCATGACGCCGCATAAGCGGCGGTGCCGAGGAAGACCGAGTCATAGAGGATGCGGAGTGCACGACCCCGCAGGCCCCACGACGTGTTCGATAGTCGAGCCATCTTCCCGAATGCGCTATTCGCCTTCTGGGTGATGGCTTTCGCGTGCTCAACGAAGGGGAAGTTGGCGTTCAGGGAAACGCCCAGGTATACTACGGTCCGCGAGAATTTTACGCGTGTGTCTAGGAACATTATTTTTGGGGGTCTACCGACGTCTAGCTTACCCTTCCAACCAACCTATAAGTCAAGGAACATACACAACAAATTGCATTTTTAAAATCAATGATCGTTCCTTTTTTATCGCAAGAGCAGGGGTCTGAAACCTTCACCGTACCATAAATTAATTTTAACATTAAACTTTTTATTCAAAGTAGACCCGTCTCGATTGTGATATTTTTGCGTTCTTTTTTGTTGTTTAATTGTCTCAAGTTGTTGCGTCCTCACCAACTCATTATAATTTTTTAATTTCCTCCGAAAATTACAATTTCAAGTTGGCAACTCACTGAACTTGTTTCATTAATGCGCACCACAAACCATTGTTCGACATGCAACATTTCTGCATGTTTTTTTTCTTTCGTATTTTATTGTTGGTCTAAAAATGGTCTAAACTGGTTCGGATGTCGGAATCAGAGAGGATGGTAGGGAAGAGAGGAATCCTGGGCAAAAGTGGAGAGGACTACAACTCGCAGAAATAAAACTCGATGTATTTCAACACACCATTTATTTGGCTCACTGCCGCAAACACATGTTGACAGTTGGAAAGCCGGAACACAAGAAAGTTTTACAACTAAAAAAATGACACAAGACGTCAGACAAGTCTTCTTCCTCTTTTATCTTTTTAGTTGTTAGACAAAATTACATTAGACGTCAGAATCGTCTTCTTCTTCTGCTTTTAATATTAGTAATATTAAATTCAAACGAATTGTACAAATTAAAAAAAAAACAAGTACTTGAGGTGGAATTAAATACTCAATTTGTGAAAATAAAACTCTGTGTTTTTTTATAAATTTTTATAATTTCTTATAAAAATGAATTTTCACTGTGTGAATACACAAACTTTCAAAAGTCTAAAAAAAAAACTTTGAAATATTTTTCAAAACGCGAAAGAAAACAGTAAAAACGCAAGAATATATTGGCAGCATCGCAAGTTATTTCTGCAACAACAAAAATTGTGCGCTAGTTGCATCCGCGAAATGATCCGCGACGATACAAATTGTATCTGCAACCACGAAATCGTATCCGCAACAATCCAAAGTGTATCTGATACAATTGAAATCGTATCCGTTACAGTGATATTGTATCCACAACAACGCAAACTTTAACAACTTTAACAACAAACTTCTTTAACAACGCAAATTGTATCTGTAATAATCCAAAGTGTATCTGAAAATACTTAAATTGTATCCGTTCCAGTGATATTGTATCCACAACAACGCAAACTGTTTTTTTAACAACGCAAATTGTATCTGTAATAATCCAAAGTGTATCTGAAAATACTTAAATTGTATCCGTTACAGTGCAATTGTGCCGCAAAAACTCAAACTGTTTCTGTGAGAACGAAAATTGTTTCTGCAAATTGTGAATTGTATCCAAAACAACGCATAAACAATCTTATCAGCATATTTTAACGATTTGTAACAAAAATAATCACAACAGCAATTTTTCACGCAACAACCATACTTGTATCTGCAACGATGCAAAAGTGTTGAAATTTGAGCGATCGTCAGTAAGGCAGCATAATACAACAACTTTCATATCGTTTAATTTAGACTGCGGCGCACCTTCCCTGCCCTAATCACAATTAGTGTAATTATTTTGTTTCGCTTTTATGACAGTAATTACGGAGAAACTTGTGTGCGTTAAAATTTGTTGAATTAAACCTCATATTTAGTTTCGCAACAATGTTTTGTGATGTGAAATGTTGCCGGGTTGCTGCATGACATTTTGTTGAGGAACAATAGCGTTGGATGAGCGCTCTCACACGCTAATTTAGACAGTTTTATTTCATATTGGATCTTAATTTTACAGGAAAAAAAATGTAGCGTTAAAGTTTGTAAATAGATTTTGGTTTTACATTCCATGCTCACACACTCAAGTGGGTACGTGTGAGTGAGCGCTTACACATCGCACGTTTAATAATAAAGAGCAATAACTCAAAAAACATGCATGTTGGGAAATCACGTTTGAAGTTCAGACAGCCAGTACAACTTGCATGGGATGAAAAAGGCGGCCGATGCTTTATCTCGGTCATCTTCGTCCAAATTGAACGGCTGTCGCATTCTACCTATTCTTCTCGCATTGTTCTTGCGTTTTATTACAAAATCTCGATTTTCCCAATTTTCGAGTTATTTCTCTTTATTATTAAACGTGCGACATGTTGCATGGATCTTTTCAAGCAAATCTGTGCAGCAAATTAACACAAAATCAGCAATTCTGATCGGTTTTCCTTGAAACAGTGAACAGTTTTTTACAGTATCAGTGATCAAGTTCACGCGATATGTAAAATAAATTATTTATTGAAAGCTTTCAATGATGTTAAATAAAAATTACTGTATTTAGAGTTATAGGCTGGTATGAGGCTAACCACCTTTACTATTAAATGGTTATTTTTGCCAATGTCACCCCTGGTTCATGGAAGGTCGGCAAGAGTTGCAGTGCTTATGTTCATTTGAGATTTGGATTTTTATGTTATAAGTTCGCATGTGTAAGCGCGAACTTAATATGAATCTTAAATGTAAAATATCTGTGCATCTTAGATTATAGATTATAGAGACAATACCATAGAATTATCAAAAACCGTTTTTTTACCATACATCCCTTTATAACGTCGGATACGATTTCGATGAAACATTTATTTTTTCTAAAATAATTATTTTTGTTGTCGCTTGATTCAGGATAATTTAGACCCTATGCCAGATTACTGAAGGATTATTTTGTTGTGCTCATTATCGAGAGAGAACCTTTATTAATTGGCAGGGTTTGGGATAATGTTAGTGAACCCTAGTTGGTTAATTACTTCACACAATATATGTAAAATTGTCGCCTTTTTGATCTTGAAAGACAAATACACCCTTTTTAGTGTTAAGCATATGTGATTGATACTTAATTAATTGTCGTCAAAGATCGTCAATTTGATTGGTTCTTTGTAATTGTTTTATAACCCTCTTATGAGCAAATGAATATTAAATCTAAGTTGCAAAGATATTAACAATAATCCATTAACATTTTAAATTCTTACTAAATGCATGCTCACAAACAGGCACGTGTAAGTTCGCGCTTACAAACGCTGCATGTGTCATTACAAATTAAAATCTTAATCTCAAATGAGCAGAAATCCTGCAACTTTTGCCCACTTTTCCCTGAAACAGGGATGACATTGGCAAAGTGAACCATTTTTACAATATGGGTGGTCGGCCTTATACCGACTTATAAGTCAAGGTTCAACGTCCATAAGCCTTGGTTCATCAACATCAGAAAGAGTGGACAATGTATCTTCGAAGACAACTAATTATAATAAACGAGAATGATTTTTTGGTAAACGTTGTTTTCATGTGAGTCACACATTCATGAGCCCTCTGCAAGCTTAGTCGTCGCTACAGAAAGTAAATTCTCACGCGAGATCCAGTTGCTGTAAGGCCAAATGGACCTTTGGGGACCGGTCTTTGGTAAAGATATATGAATTTTCAATCCAGCGAAAAGCGTTTTTGAAAATATAAATGCTACATTTTTGTGCTCCGTCAGGATTCGAACCCACGATTTCTTAAAGGTTCATAATTTATTTAACCTAGCAGCGATCAATTTTGAAAATTAAGTGACCAGAGCCATCACGTCGTCGGAAGGGAGGGCGGGTAGGAACAGGTTTCAGACAACTATCGCTCCCACATCGCCTCATCGCCCCCTACGTAATTTTCATCCTCCTCATCGCCTCATCGCCCCCTACGTAATTTTCACCCTCCTTATCGCCTCATCGCCCCCTACGTAATTTTCACCCTCCTCATCGCCTCATCGCCCCCTACGTAATTTTAACTCTCCTCATACCCCAGATCGCCCCGAGGCTGGGAGCCACTGCACTAGACTGCAGCTATGACATTTCAGTAAAGCAAACCTTCGTTTCTATTTGATATGCAATTCTTTTTCACTCAGTCGAGTACGATAAATCGGCATCAGTGGTTTCTAGAGACGCTTCAGCCACTCTGCCCCTCTGAAACGCATTTGCAGTTTTCCCACATTCTAAAGACAAGTTGGATATTGCATCTCTGCGCCAAGGGTACCAGAGAATGCTCTCAGATGCAGAGGAGGAAATAATCCAACTGGATGGGGTTATTCTTCGAGAATGAGGTCACTGAAGGAATGATTTGTTACTGTGAGGGTTTTTACATTAACCATTATGTAATAATAATAATAATAATAATCTAAGTTGCAAGGAAATATTCATTCAAAGCTCTCAGATGTATGCCCACAAACAAACACGTGTAGTTCGCGCTTACAAATGCTGATTGTGTACTTACAAATAAAATACAAACCTCAAATGAACATAAGCCCTGCAACTCTTGCCGACATTCCCTGAAACAGGGGTGACATTGGCAAAGTGAACTATTATTTACAGTATGGGTGGTCAGCCTCATACCAACCTATAAGTCAAGGAATGTCAAAAGTCAAGAGATGTGATTCAAGAAAATACTATTTGAATAGAGAGTAAGCGGTATTTAAGAGGCTTTAGGCACCCTTAATGACAGTGACACAGTCACAATTTCTTTGAGCGTAAATTTTACTTCATACTTCATTTTTTTATCATACTCCTCGCATATCTTTGTAATGCTTTACTTTATCAAAAATGCAGTAGGAAGAAAAGGGACGACTTTTTTTACTAGCTAGCAACGTGCCTCGTTTGCGTAAATAAAAAAAATGTATGAAAAAAATCACTCTTTAAGAGTGCCTTGGGCCGTCGTATATTTCATCATTTTTTATTTAAGATTTACGCAATCAAAATAAGATTTACGCAATGTTTTATCCTCTCGGAACTTGTATTTAGATTTGCATGTTTTTATAATGGATCTGAAATTTCAATTTTTCAAAAAATATTGAAATGTCAACTCCCCTTTTTTACTTTCTTGCTATAGCCGAAGGCTATAAAGAAAGTTATGATTTGGTGTGAAAAAAAAATTTCGAGGTTTTCACGGAAATGAGTTGTCCTGGTGCAGGACATGCCAAAAAACACTATCTTTCAAAAACGTCCGTCTGTATGTATGTATGTGTGTGTGTCACTTTCCAAAGTATAAGACCTAGAGATACCAAATTTTGGCTACATCATTTTTTTTGGACATGTATTAAGTATGAATAACATGGCATTACACCAACTTGAAAATTCAAGATGGCTGCCATGCAAAAAAATATAAAATTGCACTTTTCTCAAAAACGGCTCCAAGAATTTTTCTTAAATTTTCAGAGTTGCCATTAATTCATTTTTAACTTAATAAATTAGTTATGGCAACACTCTTACTAATCTGTGTCTATGGGCTGCGATATGAAAAAAATAAACGATTGTGATTTTCTCGAAAGTTAAGGGGTCAACAAAAATATAATGTTCTACAATATTATGGACAACATAAATTTCTACAAATTGATAAAAAATTTTTTTTGAAAAAATAAACATAAAGCACCGTTTACACGACCTGAAATTTTAAATCGAAAATATTACAAAAACCTATTAAAATGCAAGATATTTAAATTTGTTTTAGATTTGATAGAAAGAACAAGCTTATTACTTTAATTCGTAATCATTTTTTTTTACTTTTTTGAAAATTCAAGATGGCTTCCGAAGAGCTGAAAATTTAAAATGCGATTTTCTCAAAAACGGCTCCGACGATTTTTCTTAAATTTTTTGTGAATCCATTTATAAAAGAAATAGGAAACTTACGAAGAATATGAGATAGGCGGTCCACAATGGCATATTGGTTGGTGGAAGTGAGGCTTAATGACTGTGAGCTGAGTATGTAAGTACGGTTGAAATGGCTTACCTGAGAGCAATGGCTGGAAAGACACTGAGTGATGCTTGAGTGATGAACGAGTGTGGTATAAAAGAGAATATGAGAATGAAAGTACAAAAAAGTACGATGAGATGGTTCGGATATCTTGAAAGAATGGATGATGAATCTTGTCTTGTCTTGTCTTGTCTTGTCTTGTCTTGTCTTGTCTTGTCTTGTCTTGTCTTGTCTTGACTTGACTTGACTTGACTTGACTTGACTTGACTTGACTTGACTTGTCTTGTCTTGTCTTGTCTTGTCTTGTCTTGTCTTGTCTTGTCTTGTCTTGTCTTGTCTTGTCTTGTCTTGTCTTGTCTTGTCTTGTCTTGTCTTGTCTTGTCTTGCCTTGTCTTGTCTTGTCTTGTCTTGTCTTGTCTAGTTGTCTTGTCTTGTCTAGTCTTGTCTTGTCTTGTCTTGTCTTGTCTTGTCTTGTCTTGTCTTGTCTTGTCTTGTCTTGTCTTGTCTTGTCTTGTCTTGCCTTGTCTTGTCTTGTCTTGTCTTGTCTTGTCTAGTTGTCTTGTCTTGTCTAGTCTTGTCTTGTCTTGTCTTGTCTTGTCTTGTCTTGTCTTGTCTAGTTGTCTTGTCTTGTCTTGTCTTGCCTTGTCTTGTCTTGTCTAGTTGTCTTGTCTTGTCTTGTCTTGTCTTGTCTTGTCTTGCCTTGTCTTGTCTTGTCTTGTCTAGTTGTCTTGTCTTGTCTTGTCTTGTCTTGTCTTGTCTTGTCTTGTCTTGTCTTGTCTTGTCTTGTCTTGTCTTGTCTTGTCTTGTCTTGTCTTGTCTTGTCTTGTCTTGTCTTGTCTTGTATTGTCTTGTCTTGTCTTGTCTTGTCTTGTCTTGCCTTGTCTTGTCTTGTCTTGTCTAGTTGTCTTGTCTTGTCTTGTCTTGTCTTGTCTTGTCTTGTCTTGCCTTGTCTTGTCTTGTCTTGTCTAGTTGTCTTGTCTTGTCTAGTCTTGTCTTGTCTTGTCTTGTCTTGTCTAGTTGTCTTGTCTTGTCTAGTCTTGTCTTGTCTTGTCTTGTCTTGTCTTGTCTTGTCTTGTCTTGTCTTGTCTTGTCTTGTCTTGTCTTGTCTTGCCTTGTCTTGTCTTGTCTTGTCTAGTTGTCTTGTCTTGTCTTGTCTTGTCTAGTCTTGTCTTGTCTTGTCTTGTCTTGTCTTGACTTGTCTTGTCTTGTCTTGTCTAGTTGTCTTGTTTTGTCTTGTCTTGTCTTGTCTTGTCTTGTCTTGTCTTGTCTTGTCTTGTCTTGTCTTGTCTAGTCTTGTCTAGTTGTCTTGTCTTGTCTAGTTGTCTTGTCTTGTCTTGTCTTGTCTTGCCTTGTCTTGTCTTGTCTAGTTGTCTTGTCTTGTCTTGTCTTGTCTTGTCTTGTCTTGTCTTGCCTTGTCTTGTCTTGTCTTGTCTTGTCTAGTTGTCTTGTCTTGTCTTGTCTTGTCTTGTCTTGTCTTGTCTTGCCTTGTCTTGTCTTGTCTTGTCTTGTCTTGTCTTGCCTTGTCTTGTCTTGTCTTGTCTTGTCTTGTCTTGTCTTGTCTTGTCTAGTTGTCTTGTTTTGTCTTGTCTTGTCTTGTCTTGTCTTGTTTTGTCTTGTCTTGTCTTGTCTTGTCTTGTCTTGTCTTGTCTTGCCTTGTCTTGTCTTGTCTTGTCTTGTCTAGTTGTCTTGTCTTGTCTTGTCTTGTCTTGTCTTGTCTTGTCTTGCCTTGTCTTGTCTTGTCTTGTCTTGTCTTGTCTTGCCTTGTCTTGTCTTGTCTTGTCTTGTCTTGTCTTGTCTTGTCTTGTCTTGTCTTGTCTTGTCTTGTCTAGTTGTCTTGTTTTGTCTTGTCTTGTCTTGTCTTGTCTTGTCTTGTCTTGTCTTGCCTTGTCTTGTCTTGTCTTGTCTAGTTGTCTTGTCTTGTCTAGTCTTGTCTTGTCTTGTCTTGTCTTGTCTTGTCTTGTCTTGTCTTGTCTTGTCTTGTCTTGTCTTGTCTTGTCTTGCCTTGTCTTGTCTTGTCTTGTCTAGTTGTCTTGTCTTGTCTAGTCTTGTCTTGTCTTGTCTTGTCTTGTCTTGTCTAGTCTAGTCTTGTCTTGTCTTGTCTTGTCTTGTCTTGTCTAGTCTTGTCTTGTCTTGTCTTGTCTTGTCTTGACTTGTCTTGTCTTGTCTTGTCTTGTCTAGTTGTCTTGTTTTGTCTTGTCTTGTCTTGTCTTGTCTTGTCTTGTCTTGTCTTGTCTAGTTGTCTTGTCTTGTCTAGTCTTGTCTTGTCTTGTCTTGTCTTGTCTTGTCTAGTCTTGTCTTGTCTTGTCAAGTCTAGTCTTGTCTAGTCTTGTCTTGTCTAGTTGTCTTGTTTTGTCTTGTCTTGTCTTGTCTTGTCTTGTTTTGTCTTGTCTTGTCTTGTCTTGTCTTGTCTTGTCTTGCCTTGTCTTGTCTTGTCTTGTCTTGTCTAGTTGTCTTGTCTTGTCTTGTCTTGTCTTGTCTTGTCTTGTCTTGCCTTGTCTTGTCTTGCCTTGTCTTGTCTTGTCTTGCCTTGTCTTGTCTTGTCTTGTCTTGTCTTGTCTTGTCTTGTCTTGTCTTGTCTTGTCTTGTCTTGTCTAGTTGTCTTGTTTTGTCTTGTCTTGTCTTGTCTTGTCTTGTCTTGTCTTGCCTTGTCTTGTCTTGTCTTGTCTAGTTGTCTTGTCTTGTCTAGTCTTGTCTTGTCTTGTCTTGTCTTGTCTTGTCTTGTCTTGTCTTGTCTTGTCTTGTCTTGTCTTGTCTTGTCTTGCCTTGTCTTGTCTTGTCTTGTCTAGTTGTCTTGTCTTGTCTAGTCTTGTCTTGTCTTGTCTTGTCTTGTCTTGTCTAGTCTAGTCTTGTCTTGTCTTGTCTTGTCTTGTCTTGTCTTGTCTAGTCTTGTCTTGTCTTGTCTTGTCTTGTCTTGACTTGTCTTGTCTTGTCTTGTCTTGTCTAGTTGTCTTGTTTTGTCTTGTCTTGTCTTGTCTTGTCTTGTCTTGTCTTGTCTTGTCTAGTTGTCTTGTCTTGTCTAGTCTTGTCTTGTCTTGTCTTGTCTTGTCTTGTCTAGTCTTGTCTTGTCTTGTCAAGTCTAGTCTTGTCTAGTCTAGTCTTGCCTTGTCTTGTCTTGTCTTGTCTAGTCTTGTCTTGTCTTGTCTTGTCTTGTCTTGTCTAGTTGTATTGTCTAGTTGTCTTGTCTTGTCTTGTCTGGTCTAGTTGTCTTGTCTTGTCTTGTCTTGTCTTGTCTTGTCTTGTCTTGTCTTGTCTTGTCTTGTCTTGCCTTGTCTTGTCTTGTCTTGTCTAGTTGTCTTGTCTTGTCTTGTCTTGTCTTGTCTTGTCTTGTCTTGTCTTGTCTTGCCTTGTCTTGTCTTGTCTTGTCTTGTCTAGTTGTCTTGTCTTGTCTAGTCTTGTCTTGTCTTGTCTTGTCTTGTCTTGTCTTGTCTTGACTTGTCTTGTCTTGTCTTGTCTTGTCTTGTCTAGTTGTCTTGTTTTGTCTTGTCTTGTCTTGTCTTGTCTTGTCTTGTCTTGTCTTGTCTTGTCTTGTCTTGTCTTGTCTAGTCTAGTCTAGTCTAGTCTAGTCTAGTCTAGTCTTGTCTTGTCTTGTCTTGTCTAGTCTTGTCTTGTCTTGTCTTGTCTTGTCTTGTCTTGTCTTGTCTTGTCTTGTCTTGCCTTGCCTTGACTTGTCTTGTCTTGTCTTGTCTTGTCTTGTCTTGTCTTGTCTAGTCTTGTCTTGTCTTGTCTTGTCTTGTCTTGTCTTGTCTTGCCTTGACTTTTCTTGTCTTGTCTTGTCTAGTCTAGTCTAGTCTAGTCTAGCCTATTCTAGCCTATTCTAGTCTTGTCTAGTCTAGTCTAGTCTAGCCTATTCTAGCCTATTCTAGTCTAGTCTAGTCTAGTCTTGTCTTGTCTTGTCTTGGCATGTCTTGTCTTGTCTTGTATCCTGGCACCATTCCTCTAGGGGTGGCCAGTACATCCACACGAGTGTCTCCACTGGACTCTGTCCTTGCATACTTCTTTCATATCTTGTCTTGAAACTAGATGAAACTAGATAGTTTCATTACTCTTTTCATGCACGCTCTTCTCTTGTATCCACTCTGAAGATTCCATTCATTCGCAATCTCACTTATCTGATCAATCCATTCTTTCCTTAGTCTTTCCCTTCCACGCTTACCTATTACATTCCCTTGTCTGTAGTGCCTGCCAGTTTTTTTTTCTTTTTGTTTTTTTTTTCTTGGTATACCAAGAATATGAGAATGAAAGTACAAAAAAGTACGATGAGATGGTTCGGACATCTTGAAAGAATGGATGATGAAAAACTAACGTAGAAAGTGTACAAAGGAAATGTCAGAGGAAAGCGCGGAAGGGGAAGTCTGAGGAAAGAATGGTTAGACCAAATAGGTGAGATTGCGAAAGAATGGATTCTGCAGAGTGAGAATAAGAGAAGAGTATGTATGAAAAAGGTGATGAAAGCAAAATGTGGAGGCGCATCTGCGGAGGTACCGGCCACCCCTAATGAAACGGTGGCAGAATACAGTACAGTACAGTACAGAGGTCAGCTTCATACCAACCTATGAGTCGAGGATCTTTCTTGTGTAATTGGTACTTTTTCAAATAAATCAACAAAATATTTATATTCATTTAAGTATTTATATGCCTATATCCATATTGTACGAGTACGCAGGTACACACCGCGGTGGAATAAAATTGATTTATTATTGATATATTATATTTTTATTGAAACGGCATAAGCTGGTAGATGATTCTAGCTTTACATACATACGTCATACAGTGGGTTAATTTTTGCAAGAAAGTCGAGTACAGATTCTGTGCAATTTATTATTTCCACATTTGAATGAATCCTACATATTTAATTCATGACAGTCTCTCTCTTATTGTAAAAGTCAGAAGTTCTAACAAAAGAAAGTATTGCTCGCATGAACCACTCGAATGAAAAGGATAATTTTTCTGCCACTGAAACACATGGCTTCATTTTAATACTGCAAATGGAAACTGAAAAAACATATTGAAAAATTCATAATTTAAATTTTCTGAATTCTAGTTTGTATAAATTTAAAGGGATATTGTATCCTACCAACTTGCATACAATATTAATATTAAATCATATATCAAGGAATTAAATTCTGAATTATTCTGTTCGAATAAATAAACCTTTCTAAATACAGTTAGCGTTGACCAACTCTGTGAAAGAATTTCGGCTGTGACCTTTTCTTATACTCAAGTATAACATTTAACTTAAAAACTCATCTCGCTTTTAATCAAAAAAATGTATACATTACACCTAGAAAGCGTTTAAGTTTCTATGATTATTTCGTAGTACGCTATTTAAGCGTTTAGTTAAATACTTGAGGCAATTGCCTTTGGATTTAAAGCCTACAACGGAAGTTTGTTAGTAGAAGTACAAAGTACATTCCGTCGCTAAGTAATACAAAAGTAAAACTTAAAGTCTCCAACAAGTGGTCAGGTCGCCGCCTCAAGTTAGCCCACAGGCTTACACTGCTATTCAGAGTCAATAATAATCATTTAATTTTAATTTCATAGAGAGAGAAAAATATACACATTGCGGTTATTTATTTTGAGATACGGTTCACGTACACAGAGTTGCTTTTGAACTGTTATAGCACGACAGATTAGATTCAAGTCTCGCTACAGATTATCTTGGTCTCTATGTATAGGTGAGAATAAGAGTAATTCTCGAAACATTAGGGACTGATACATGCGAGACCTCGCCATTCTACTTAGAATATTCGAGTAAACACACACACAACATCGAATACATACAAATACAGTTATTTAAGTGCCTTCGTTTAGAGACTTCCAAGAATCACACAGGCACAACGCATACATAGAAACTCACACAGACACACAATTACACATACGCAAAAATATTATGGAAACTTGCATTCTCAATTTGTAAATAAAAAAAAATAAAAAAATTTAATTGTGCACAAGACTAATACGTAAATATACTATAACGTAAAAATAAATAGGTCCCGAATCGCCATATGCAACCCCTTCAGCGATAACGCAGGCAAGAAGTTACACTATATGTGTAGTTGCGATCTCATTTTCGGAAAAAAGTCCTGGAATAATAATACCTTTGGCTTGATACTACTCGATTCACATAAATAACTTTTTATAAAACGGCATAATATCATGACTAGAATTTTCACCGTTATTCGACACAAATTTTTCTTTCACAAAAAAATTCTTTAAAAAAAATCTTTTTACATTAATTAAAATTCAGGAACTCATTTTCTTAGAATTTTCCTCATTTCCGTGGTGGGGGAAAATCCCCGTTTTATAATTGGACTGCAAAAACCATTGTAAATATATTTTCAATTATTCACAATCCGTGTTACGTTTCTTGGACAGATTGTAACGCTTCTGGTTTTAAGCAATAATAATAATAATCTAATTTGCACAAACATATAATTAAGAATTAAAGTTCACATTAAATGTATGCCCACAAACAGACTCGTGTAAGTTAGCGCTTACAAATGCTGCATGTGTATTTACAATTTAGAAAACAAAACTCAAATGAACATTACTCCTAAAACTTTTGCCGACCTTCCCTGACACAGGAGTGAGATTGGCTAAGTGAAACATTTTTTCACAGCATGGATGATGAGACTCATGGCACAAAGAAATTTAAAATTCGGAAATTATTTTGTATGTTATTCCTTGACTTATAAGTTGGTATGAGGCTGACCACCCATACTGCAAAAATGGTTCACTTTGCCAATGTCACCCATGTTCGGGAAGGTAGGCAAGAGTTGCAGGGCTTATGTTTATTTGAGATTGGGTTTTTTATATTGTAGGTCCACATGCGGCATGTGTAAGCGCAAAATTATGCGTGTCTGCTTGTGGGAATGCATTTAATATGAATCTCAAATGATACATTTCTTTGCAGCTAAGATTTAGATTTAAATGTCACAATGTTCAGTTTTGACTATACATGTCTATTGATTAACGGTACCGATTCTTGATTAAAAGGTCCTGAGTTCGATTCTCGTGGAAGTAAAAATGCTCTTCACTGAGTTTGATGAGAGTTCATTCAATCAATTCATTCAGGCTCTAACAAAGAATGGTCCCAAATGTTAATAAATAAATAATTAATTAATGATGAGAAAAATCCTTATCATCGAGAGTCCAATTTGTTACTTACCATGATTAACGTCATATAGCCGAGGGTTATTTAAAAAGTGCCGAGCTGTTTTCATTATTTGTGAAATTTTGTAACCTAATAAGGGACCGTCTCGATCCTTATTTTTCTCGGAAATCAAATCAAAATTGGCTGTTTGAGGGACCTTCTGGAATAAGCTGTTTATTTTACAGACTACATTATGAGCCCAAGATTTCCATTTCACGTCATTAGAAAAATTATTTTCAAAAGAAAATCTTTCAGTAAAATTATCGACAATATGCTGGCGAAACCGATACCTTGCTTAAGTATCAAACACAACCTTCTTAGAAAATGTATTAGCGTTTATTTACAAACAAAATTTAATACTGTGTACTAGGGACGTGCATAGCATTTGAACAGTGGGTAGGCATAAATATATTTTATTTCCAATTTCCGAAACAGCAGATATACTCGTAAATATTAAAAGTTCCAGGTTTGTGTATTGACTTTGTGAAGATTCATTTTAAAAATAAAATAAAGATTTTCTTTACGAGTTGATTTATTTCTGGAGCGCTTTCGATGTTTTCACACCATTATCAAGAGAGATAAATGTATTGAAAAAAGAGCGCTTATACGTACATCATACATCCACTTAGCGTTTCAAAGTCTTTTTTTTTTTTTTAATCGTTTCAGAGAAGTTAGAGTTCAATCTTTATTTTTTAATAAATTAAGTACGGCAAGGCTTATTTATCTTTTTTAAGGATTTCGTTACCTTTTGTTCCTCGTTCTTGGTGATTTATAAAGGTTAATATGTTAACGCAACTAAGCTGCACGTGCAGGGTTACATTCTTTCGGAATCGATCGCATTTAGCAAGTGAGACCTATTTATTTCAACAGGAAAGGGGGCAATTCTTACGCCATCTATTTCACTCGTTCTGAAAGTTTCCTTGCTCTCAAGGTGACATTTTCTTGAAGACTGAGTAAACAATATTGGTATTCTGCTTTAGGGTTTGAAATGGACACCGAAACAGGATATCATTTCCGTCTCCTTCTGTGGGGATCGAACCACAACTCTCTGGCTTTGGACATATATTTTCCAACGACTAAGCTATCGTCCAGCTAGAACATGTTTTTCATGTTTCATGCTTTCACAAATTTTTCCGTTTTTATTTTGTTTATTTTTTACGCGAAATTCAGTATTTTGTATTCTCAACAGAAACACTTTTAATTCACCCTTATTTATTTTGTCATACAAAGCGAGTACAAACTCATACAAGGCTTTGGCAGGTAGAAATTCTACAAAACAGAAATTTCACGGAAACTAAATGAAAATGCTTCGTCAGAAATGTACCTGCCCCATTTGTTTGCCCGCTCAGGAAAATTGTGCGAATAAAAATACAAAATTTTATTTTAAGGAATTTTTATACCTACGCACATTTATGTATAGAGTTAAAACTAACAAAAAAATACGTCTTCATTGAATTTATCATATTTTCGTGTCACCATGCCAAAAATGCCATGTCTAAGCTGGACAAAATATGGAAAGACCAGGGTGTGAGAAACAGCACCAAGATAAAGTGTGTCAGGAGTCTGGTCTATTGTATGTTGCTGAAACATGGACCATAAAAACAGCAGAAAGGAGAAATCTGATGCTGGAGGCGCATGCTCCAAATCCCATGGACGGCTAGATGTACTATCGACTCCAGTTGTCGGGAGCTACGTTTGGATGGCTTGACTCTGGCAGTATATGTACACGCCATGTACATGGCAGTATATGTACATGAAACTTAGAGGAAAAAAGAGGAAGAGTAAGGTCCCCAACACGATGGACCGATCAAGTGAAGACAGTTGTAGGTATCAGAGGACAAGAGATGAGTGGTTGCTTCCACAAGGGTCACAATCCTCAGCAATGTGGAACAAGATTAAGATGAGAGAATTTACCATTAAGCCCCTACTACAGCTCCAATGGCTAGAAGATTAAAAAAACAGTGTTAATGTTTTCAACCAACATTCCTTTTGGGGGTAGCCAGTACCTCGCAGACGCGTCTCCAATTTATTCTGTTCTTGCACACTTTTATCTCCTTAACATTCAACACTCTCTTCGTGTATCTATTCATGATCTAAGTTACACAGGTTTATAATTATTTAAGATTCATATAAAATGTATACTCACAAAAACAAGCTTGTCAGCTTGCGCCTACACATGCTGTGTGTGTTAATGAATGCTGAGTAACCCTTGCCGGTTCTGTTAGTTTTGAGCTTGAAATAAACACTGAAACGTCAAATCATTTCTGATACCCTTGGTGGGTATTGAATCTCAGCTCTCTGGTATAGAATGCAAGCATTCCAACAGCTAAGCTACCGACCGGACTTGTTGTTTTATTTGTGTATAAAAAATACTTGAAAGCGAATGATTCACTTCATTAGAATTTCACAAAACATGAAAAATTCAACCGCACGACTGTGTTTATTTCGGTTCGCCGTTGCACTGCCCCAAGTGCAAAACTCAACCAGAACGTTTACCAAAAAAATATGTTAACTTAAACAGCACCCCTAGTGAGCGTTTCATTTCCAATACATTTCTGTCAAGATGAATTTAAAAGTACAGATGTGACCAAGCGAGTGAGTGACCTTGTCGGCCGGTGAATGGTGACCCAAATCCCGAATTGGGGAATCCTGACCTTATTCTGTCAGCTGCGATGAGAATTCCTCGACGTGACTCATAAAGACGGTATCTCGTTTATGTGAGATATGTTAGAAGTATAGAAACAAAGACGGTAATCTAGGATTATTTTCATATAAGAAATAAATGTATTGAAATGATGACGAGATGATTTCCTGTGTTTTCATACATTCAAGTTTTTTTGTAAACCATCCTAGTTTGCCGCTTTTGTTTCTACATGACTCTTGTATGAAAATATTTTTATTTTGTTTTCCTTGAAGTTTTCTTTCCACAAGGCAAAAATTGTAATTTTATTAGTTGTGTTGTATTATTACGTTGTATTTCAAAATCTCTCCGTTTTTTTCTGTATCCCATTTTTCTCATATGCGTGTTTTATTGTTATCCTTTGTTTCCTTTGTATTCAACTGTATTATACGGCTGGTCACGTATTGCACCCTATGCGGACAAGGCTGGAATAAATATTTTAATATTGTTATTACGCAAAAGGTCCATACAGCCTAACAGCAATTGAGTCTTGCTTGAGAATGGGCGCTTTGTAGCGACGACCAAGCCGGTCGTCGTCCGGTCGATGTCTAAGTTGGAAGAATGCTTGCATTCCACGCCGAGAGCAAGGGTTCGATCCCCACCGAGAGTGTCAGAAAAGATTTCCCCTTTCGGTGTTTATTTCAAACCCAAAATAAATACCGGATAGGTGTACTCAGCCTTCACAAGTGTGAGAACCAGCCCCTTCTGGAGGTGGGAATCTCCCACTACAACTGAAGTGGTTGGTGTGAGGCTGGCATCCTTATCTGTAAAAATACATAGGTCCCGAATCGCCCCGTACGACTACCTCGGGGATAACGCAGATAATAAGTTACACTTTATGTGTGGCTTAGTTGCTTTTTGAATGAATTGTTAATCTATAATTACCCAACGGCATCTGTTGGACCAGGGTCAAGTTATTGTCGATAGGACACAGCGCAGGCGGGGTTCGATGATGATGATGAGTTGATGATTTCTTTATAGCGCCGCTTCGTGATGTAATCACTCCAAGGGCGCTGGTGCAAACGATGCCAGAAATTTGCTTGTCTTCAGTGCATTCCGGAACTTTCCATGGTCCTCTAGCTCTCTCACATGATGTGGCAGGTGGTTCCAGAACATGCTCTTGTTTCAATAACGCAAATTCGTGTGCCGGCGTCTTATCCTCTCGACCATAACAGCGACTGTTCATGAAGACTGATGTTTTATGCTTTCAAAATGATGAGCAATAAAACTGTTTTGGTAGCACATTCCTTCCGGTTCATTCCATCTAAAATAAACACACAGAACTATAAAATGTTTACCAAAATACATGTATGTGCATATTATAAAAAATGCACAAAGTACCATAGTGATAAAAGTGAGAAAAAGAGGAAAACGTATATGAGAATGTCAGAAATACACGGCATTTTTTGGACCAAAATCAAAAGAGGAACTTTTTTATTCAGCTATATTTAACATACTCTTAATATTGTTCCTGATTGCTGAGGGTTGTGACTCGTGTTGAAACAACCTCTATTCTCCAGTTCTCTGTTGACTGCACTGCCCGCAGCGCACCAACCACCGAAGTGCCTGCTGCTGTCTTCACTTGACCGGTCCATTGTGGAGGGTATCTTTCTCTTCCTCTCTTCCCCTCTAAGCCACCGATCACAACCAGTCGTTCCACATACATTTAATTTAAGTACCTACTAAATTTAATTGACCGTACGTGTTATTTAATTATTTTTTTTCAATTTCAAAAATCCAACTCTTTGTACTTGTAAAAATTGACTTATGGCCATATTTGACTTACCAAATAAGAACCAAACTGCATGTTTCTTTGAAAATTGGATATTTGGTACTTAGTGCCTTCTATAAAGCTACCAATTAATTCTTCCTTTTTTTCTTACTCTGAAATCATCTATCATATAGGAAACAGAACCCATTAAATTTGACCTCCAGAAATCAGAAAAACAAATTTTAATAGTAAATTTTCTGTAAACACGGCTTAAAGCATTAAACGTTCAAAAAGAATTGAAACTGCTTAAAGTTGTAAAAACTTTCACTCATGAGTGTCATTTTTGCATTGAAACAGATGTGAAGAAGAGTGTAGAGAGCTAATAACACTCATGAAGTCGAATTTAGGTTAGATTTACGGTCGTTAGACATATTTGTAAAAGGATTACAAAAATAAAATAATTTACGGATATTTGTACGAATCTTTAATAGAGAATACGAGTAGGTACTCTCGACGTTTCGTTGGTGACGCAGCCAACGTCTTCAGGAGACAGAGAGGGTAATTTTTATGTTTTAAAAGGTACCTACGTTCGTATATTCAAACACAAGTCTTTCAAATCAAAAAGCTGACACTTTATCAACTAAGCTATCGACTAGATCCACTTAAGATGTGTTTTTATCATTGCAATAATATAATCAGAAACAAACTGTCTGTGAAAAATACTTTATTTGGTGTTTTTTTTTACAGTTTTTAAAGTACCTATTGAATTTCTAATATACAAATAGCTGTTGTGACTTAAGGCAAAAATGACACGCATCCATGACAATCTGTAGAAAGCAATAAACCAATGATATTTATGAAATTGCAAATAAAATTTGGTTTTACATTTACTAGGCAATAAAAGAAACATAAAAATGATTGCTTCAGTACAAAATGGCGTAAAATTCATGCTTCAAAGACTTCAGAGTATGCACTGAGGCGGTAGAAAAACTGCAGTTATTTTAAATTATACATCTTCTCTGAGACGGCTATTTTTTCGTATCGCTTGCTATAAAAATAACCTTTCAAGGAAACAAAATGCTAGTGAGGTCGTTACCCTTAGTACGAGTTGCAAAACTTGAGTAATGTAAAGTTTACGGCAATTATTCAAAAGTGATTTCCCCCAAAATCTACCGTTTTTGTTTGTTTGAACTTGATTTTCTTCATCACTGTAACTCTTTTGCTAAGACCATAAAGTGTAAGAAACAAAAACGGCAGGTTTTGGGAGAAATCACTCTTTAATATTTTCCGTAAACTTTACTTTTCTCAAGTTTTGCAACTCGGACTAAGGGTACTGTACGTGAATTGTCATAGACCAAATTGTGTCGTCACCCAACCGGTTTGCCAGGGAAAAGGCAAAAAAATATTTTGGTGTGTATTCCTTGACTTATAGGTTGGTATGAGGCTGACCACCCATCCTGTAAAAAACTTCCTATGTCATGCCTGTTTCAAGGAAGGTCGGCAGAATTTGTAGGGTTTATGTCCATTTGAGGTTTTGATTTTAATTTGTAAGTACACATTCAGCATTTGAAAGCGCGAACTTGTGTACTAACAAAAAAAACCTTACATTAATATAAACCTTGTAACTCCTTCTACCCTGAAACGAGGTTGCATTGGCAAAAGTGAACCAAGTTTTTATAGCATGGGGGTCAGTCTCATACCAACCTATTAGTTAAGGAATAGTTATTTATGCCACTGCCTAGTAATGATAGTCTTTGTAACACGAGTGCTAGTTTGTGCCATGAGGCGCAGTCGAATGGTACAATAGAAAGCACGAGTGTTACAAAGGCTAATTACGTGCAGTGGCATACAATACTTTTTCTACGACCATGAAAGAATTAACAAAATAGTGAAAAATAGTCATTATAATGTACTCGTCCATTTGAAGTAATTAAAACCTTACCTTTTTCAAAACGTGTGATTTATCATTCAACCTAAGTTGTAAAGATAAATTATATTTAGGTTTCATATTGAATTCATGCCCACAAGCCGACACATATAAGGTTGCGCTTTTACATCCTGCATATAAGCTTAAACATTCAAACCCAAACTCAAATAATCATATGCCCTGCACTTGTATTGGCACGTGAACCAAGTTTGTACAGCATAGGTGATCAACCTCATACCCACCTTTTAACGAAGTAACTTTTTGCGTTTGTTTATTTTTTGCGGAGAAAAATTTTGTATTGTTTTCCTTTCAAGCCTTTTATTTTCCTTTGAAAACAGTAAAGCTTTATTTGGAGCATTCCGATAAATAAATTCGATAAATTTTAGCACTATTAACAATTTTTATTTGACTCTACACATAAATATATTTATTTTCATCTAAACAGGGCTGGAAGTCTCATCACCACGGTAATTCCTACCTACCGAATATCAGTAATATTGTATGAAGCCTAATCAGCTGATCGCTTGCGGCCATCTTGGATTGACAGGTCTTCATACCCCCATACAAGGTTGACATTTGAAATTAAAAAATGGTTCCAATTCTGACAATGCGCATGCGCACATTTTCATTTCAACACAGTTACCCGTTGCGTAATGTTACATTACGCATAATAATACATGTTACATTACGCAACGGGTGTAGAAATGTATGTCATTGTGATTGCGTTGTTGGCCGTTTTGTAATTAGTAAATTACCAAATGGAAGTAGAAAAACTACTTTAATCCATGAGGTTAAGAAATGAAAGAATTGTTGTATAACTTAATGATTCTGAAAATTTTCAACGAAATAAATGTGAAGGTTGTTTTTCATGTATTTTTTAAAGTAATTTAAATACCAAGGTTCAAGTGAGAACAGAAAAATAATACATTTTCAGCGTGTTGAAACAGTTTTGAGTTATTGTTGATTTTTATGAGTGCTGCCATATTATTGGGCACGCTGCCATATTTGTTTGATTACTTATACAGATATTATCGCGCAAGTGGCAACGGCCCGGATAGCTCAGTCGGTAGAGCATTGGACTTTTAATCCAAGGGTCCAGGGTTCAAGTCCCTGTTCGGGCGGCTTTTTATAATTTTAAAAACTGATACAAATCAATAGAAATAATTGAATTAACTTAGAAACAAATAAATCATTAATTTCGTTAATAAAAATAGACGAATTGTCTTATCCTTATAAAGGCGTTTTTTTAGGAAGAGAATTTTGTGACATCTATATATTATTTAAGTTGCAAATATATATTACATTTAAGATTCAGATTACATGCATTACCATAAGCAGACACGTATAAGTTCGCCTATGAGGACTTACCACGTAAAATCACAATCTCAAATTAATATAAGCCCTGCAACTCTTGCCGACCTGCCCTGAAACAAATTGGGGATATTGGCAAAGTGAACCATTTTTTATAGTATGAGTGGTCAGAGAAACACAAAGAATGAGTAAGATGTAACTATATAACACAAATAATCAGTGAGTACAATAATAGAATTAAAAAAAAATTAGAAAAAAAAATGAGAGTTAAAGGCCTTAATCTTTCGAGAATTCATTTATATTATTTATGCCCAATTTTTTTTTTTCATCATCATTTTCAATCATCGTTTTTATTATTCATAAAATTGAAATAAAACTATGAAAAAAAAACATTTCTTCATACCTTTAAAATCTCACAATTTCTTTAGAATTTTTTCCGTTAAATTTCTCCATGATTTTTGCCAAATTAATTTAACAATTTGAAAATTTAAACGCTAGGGGTGGAAAGGTTTGACCCAAATTGGGTGGGACTTAATAATAAAATGTATAATTAACCCTAAAAAATAAATTAGCGCCCAAAAGTCTCATTACGAGACCGCTAATTTAATTAAAATTTGTTACGTAATATAGGTTGATTAAATTAATGAGGGGGGTCCCATCGCGCGTCAAGTCTCTATTCATTTTGCGAACCGCCAAATCATAAAAAAAATGCGTTAATGTAAATCGCCCCAATGAGACATTAATTAATAATTAATTAATTAGCAAATGGCCAGAAAAATAATTGTTAATTCTTGTTGTACTAATCAATTAAAAATATATTAAAATTGGCTGGAATGGCTTCAGAGAGAGAATCGACAACAGCTAACTCTCTGATCGCAGAAACCAGAGAAGGCTGGGAGTCTCATCCCCACAGGTAATTCTTACCTACCGAATACTGCTGTCAACAGGGTCAAAGAACCCATAAGAGCAAATACCTCTAATTTTGCGGACAGGAGCTTTGGGGTGGCTAGGCTAGTTGCCTGGAACAAGATGCCTGTCGACCTTCGCTCTGACCAGCCCACCATCACCTTCAGAAGAGGACTTAAGAAAATGCTGTTTTCAAAGAGCTACGGCGCCCTTGAGATGGTCTGTGATCATTAAACGGCGCCACCGGAAATCAATCATCCATCATCATAATCGATAACATTTGTATGAAGACTAATCGGCTGTTCACTTGCGGCCATCTTGGATTGACAGGTCTTCATACAAATATTACCGATATTCGGTAGGTAAGGATTACCGTGGTGATGAGACTACCAGAAATAGGAGTTGAGCATATGGCAGCATTGGACAAGGAGTTTAAGGCTTCCCTAGCCTTTGCTTCGATTTCATACATATTTTTATTTATTTTCTGATACTTCCATAAAAAATTGTCTCTCTTTACCTATGTACATTATCTTATATTTTTCCATCCTTTTCTCATCTGTACTGCGATTTCCATTCATGTAAAATTTGAATGGATGGTCATGTATTGCACCCCCTGCGTGACTGGGCTGGAATAAATCAATTTATTATTATCATGTTTTTTTTGTATTTTAAATTAGAAACCTATGGAGAAACAGATACTTGCAGCCTCCCAGAGTCAATCGATCGTAGTCCAACAATATTGAAGTAGATCGCCAACTGTTCAAGTTTGAGCACCCCTGCCTTAGATCTACGTGTCGAGTTGAAGGATGGGATTAATTTTTGGTGTGAGACTGATAACCCATGCAGTAAAATCCTTTGAGTCATCGAAAGGCGGTAGGTTTTACTAAAGTGTTTTTTACTGATTGTTTTGAAGGAAACTATTTCGCATTCAGGTAAAAAATATTTCCAATTTTCGGACAATGACACATTGAAATATATTAATATTGTTAGAAAGGAAAAATACTATTATGAAGGTATGGGTCATGCTGATGGAATGTTTTGTATTGGAGATCTCATGGATGACCTTTTTCTGGGTCGCTTGTAAATTTGAAATTAGTGCGTTCAGCTGTTATCGCATCTTATTTCTGACCCGATAACCTTTCAGGTCAGTTTTCTATTCAATGCCGGTTGTTCAACCTATTTGATTGTATCTTCTTCTTGAACCTTTCTCAGTCCTCTCTTGAACGCAGGTGTCCTCCGATTTTGTGTGTGTCATTGCTTAGGAAAAAGCAAACTGACATTTTGTTATTGTTTACTAAGGAGCTGATTATTCAGTCAATAGCTTAAGTGATGGAATGCTTGTATTCAAAGCCAGATGATTAGGGTTTGATCCTCACCAAGGTCAAAATTATCCGTTTCGGTGCTTATTCCAAACCCAAAATAAAAATACTAGCTAGTTTGTTCAGACTTAACAAGAAAAGAGAACCAGCGTTCTTGGGAGCTGAGAATCCCCCTCTTCAAATTAAGTGGTTAGCGCTATACCTCCTCCAATCTTCTCCTTTTCTTTCAATCGGCTGCTGTTTTTAGTTTCTTTTTGTTTCATTCGACATATCGATGTTGTGTTGGAAAGAGTTAACAATAAATCCCCACCACAGTTGCCAGACGGGTTGGTGACTATCTTTTGGTCCGCAGCGACTATTTTGTTTAATCCCCAGCTATCACACCATCTCTTGGTCTTTATTCTTTGGTGTTCTCTTTAATAACGGTACCTGTGATCCTATCGTTTCCCATCTTGCAATTTAATATGAATCTTAAATGTAAGTATATAATTGCAACTTAGATTGTATTTTTAAAGTCTTGCAAAAAACTTTTTCTGACGACTTTTCCCAAAACTTCTGATTCTCATGAACTCAAAACCTCACACAATAAACTGAACAAGACCTGTAAGGTTTGATGTTTTCATGGACTTTTGTAACCGCTGAAATGTTTGTATATTTTTATTCTGAAGCTTATGAAAAAGTTTTCAGTCGACATTCAGAATGTACTTACAGGAAAAATTTTGAACCATATTTTTTCACTTAGGTACTTTTCAAAGCGTTCACCTATTATTTTCAGTAAGTTTGTTTTTAAATTTACTTAACACTCATAATTGAGCGGAATAAAAGTAAAGCGGGAAGCTTAGGATTTTTCTTGCAAAAATGAGACAAGTCTATTGTTACGAATATGTAAGTGTGTGTGTGTTTTCTTTGCATGTGTGAGTTAATTATAAAGTCTGTGAAGTCTCTACTACTGAAGTCGGTACTTATATTATTTGTATTTGATATTGATTTGTATTGTTCGAGATTGTGTGAGTGTTTGGTCGGATTTTCTAGTAAAGTCTCGCGCATGTAACGATTCTCAAAGATTCGAGAATGATCTTTATTCTTACTGTTAAATAAAGTACTGTAATCTTAAGTTAAAATCGCCATAGCTCTATTTAGAACTAAACTGACCGTTGTATAATAATTTTGCAGTATAAATAAAAATAACAGATTTTAATTGTTATCACTTTTTATTCATATTTAGATGAGATCATACAAAGTATTTTTAATACACATAAAAAGTAAAATAAAATCTCTATATTACGAATTACGATAATTGTCAAAGTAAAATATCATCTTGTTTTCAATAAAAAAGTTGAAGTCAATTTAGTCAAATACACGCTTCTCAAGTACTTACTTCATACTTCTTAATTGTTTTATTTCTATCGTGAATACTTTATTACTTTCAAAATCACTTTCTGTCCATGCTTCACTCGCGTACATCAGTGCAGTTAACAAAGTGCCATTTTTTACTTGCACACTTCTCAAATGTTTCATTTCCTATATCGATTTCAACTAACGATTCCAAATAATACACTCACTGTCCGTGCTTCACTCCCATACATCAGTGTAGGTAACAACGTGCCATTTACGTCACACATTGATTACTGTCACACTTCTGAAGTGTTTGATTGCCTTTATTAATTTTAAACTGAAAATTCTAAATAGAACACTTTTTATCTGTGCTTCACTTCCAAGGTGCCATTTACCTAACTTTAACACATTCTTTCCTGTCAAGTACTTATCTGAAAGGATTTTTTTCCTACATTAATTTCAAAGTAAAAAATCTAAATAAAACACTTAGGGCCTGTTGCACCAACCTCCAATCAATATTTGATTGACACATTAAATTTGATTGCCTAATTCTGGTAAGGACATCGGTTAAATATTTCCCGGAAGTGGGTAATAATATGATAGAATTTGAACAGGAAAGATGATGTGCATCAGCTGATTTATGCAACCAAATTTTTTATTTGATTTGATCAGCGTAGTGTAACTGTATGCTCTTTACCTCACACATTTCTTACTGTCACACTTCTAATGTGTTTTATTTCTCACATTAATTTTCTAACTAAACACTAAAAATTCCAGCTACTATAACTCGACATGCGCTGCAGGCAGGTTGACCTCTTGTCTTGTATATCTGCTGTAGATGTCGTCCCAGAACGCCACGTTTGAAGATCCAGGATTCACTCCCATGGTGAAGCTCTTATCTATGTCCAGGAAGTTGTGCTTCCCAGGCTCGGCGGGCATCCAATTCAAGCCGTCTAAAATGGCGTCATCAGATGGAGTGGGATTCCTGGAGAACAAAAGAAAACATAAATAACACTGCGATTTTGTGTATAAACTTGAGCTCTCCCGGGGACAAAGAAAATCGCAGGGCAAAAAGTTATTATTGCTGATGCATTTTTACGGTATTGTTTTTGCCGTGACGTGTGTGCTGGCGCATTATCGTTGTTGAATATCCGTTTATTAAGTCCCGTACAAAGCTCAGTTGGTAGAGTGCTTGCATTCCATGCCGTGAGCTCGGGTTCGAATACACACCGAGGGTGTGAGAAATGATTTCACGTTTCGGTGTTTATTTCAAACCCCAAAATAAAATACCGGCAAGGTAGGTTTATCCAGCCTTTACAAGAAATGAGTACCCCCCTCAATGTACCCCCAAATGAGAGCCCCTCGAGAGCTGAGAAATGCCCACATCAAATGAAGTGGTTGGCGTAAGGCCGGCCTCCTTACCTGTAAATAAATAGCTCTCCTGGCAATACTGGAGATGTTTTAAAACTACATTTCTGTAGGTTTTTTATTTTCGTAACGAGAAAATTTCACAGGGGGACAAGTTCGTGTTGCTTAGACATGACTACGGTTTTGTTTTTGGCCAGAATATCACAAACAAGAATTTACGTGTGTGCTGGCGCATTATCATTGTTTTATATCCATAACTAGATCATTGTGGTATATCCATAACAAAACGATGCACATCCGTTTACAATCCACAATTTTTTAAACTAACTTTATTAACTTGAATTTTTGCACAACGTAATTAAAATATATTAAACAAAACACATAATAATTTTGAGAGCAATTAAAAAGTTTGTTTATTAAATTTCACCAACGCAAGTTTTAATGGCAGTTAGTATTCATTCTCAGAGAATAATATTTTCATTTCAATTAACGTATATTTTGACTTGTATTAACATTTATTATAGCTCGATTAAAATTTGCAGCTTTATACCTTCTTAATGATTAAATAATTGTGCTTTATTTTTTTATTTATTTTTTGCATCCAGTGCATTTTCGCCTAGTACAAGTTTTAATTGTTTGGTTCTCATTACTATAACGACAATTAAAAAATTTATTTGTTGTTTTTTAAGAAGGATTATAGACAAAGAGAAGAGATGCAGCGTTGACCGGAAGTGTGCAATGTTTATTTAGTTGTATCACTTTGCTGTTGAATAAAAATAAATTAATTGATAAAAATAATTAATTTAATAATATTATTTATTTTAGTGCCAGCAATCGGAAATAAAATTCACATCATAAATTTGTACTAATTCACTCTTATAAACCTAATTTTATATTAAGTTACATATAAAACGTATAGGAAAGAGAATTTTGAAACATTTTTTAACTTAATCCATTTTTTCATTAAATTAAAAATGTTTCTGATAGCTGTACTATCTTTTTTGCACAAAAAATACGGCTTAAGCATATTGAATTTTGGCTTGGTTAAGCTTATGATAAAAAATCTGTTTTCCGACTTTGGATATTCTTATTAAATTTTCTTTTAATATTGTTTAAAACATTATCGAACCTAACATGAGAACAAGAGAAAATATACAAATATTAGGTAGCTGTGAGAAAATATATATATTATTATACTTCGATATGTACCTGCAATGAAAAATTAGGCTTAGATTAACTTCTAAATACTAAAACAGTCGGCAGTCTACTTATTAACGCTTTGGACTTGCTATTGGAAGGTAATGTGTTCTCTTCCCGGCGGAAAACAAAAAATATATTACTTCATTTTCAAAAATGCTCTCCCATGGTTCGAAAATTTATTTAAATGAAGCAAAGACCGGTGACGCTACAAATCCTTCATGTGCACAATGCTATTTGTTTAACTACCTTGCAGGTGGACGTCATAATTTTTTTTGTGTCTTTATTCTACTGATTCTATTGCCATTATTTGGAAATAGTATTAATTTGTATCTTTATTCGGCAATAAAATAAAACTTTTCGTGATACACAAGCTGCTTTATTCACAAACAGAAAGACCATGGCTCATCCGCTAAGCAAAGTGAATTAAAAGAAACGATGATCAGTGGATAATCTATGGCTCAAATGTTTTGTGAATAACACTAAAAGAAGTTACTATTTAATCGAGCGACTCACCCAAATTTGGCAAAGTTTGTCCACATTCGTACCATCTTCCTTATCACCCCCATTTCTTCCGCTTCAGAAGCTTGGATAGTCTGATATGTGCTCGCCAATATGCTGCACCTGAAGAGATAGCAAATCTCATCACCACTCGATGCACCGCGAATGCTGTACATATCACTCAAAACAGTCCTTTTAAAGAAGTTGAGTGATCCATCAAAGGAAAACCTGTAGTAAAAGATCGGAGCCTTTGACATCTTCAAATAGTCACTCAAAGTCTTCTCAACTGGATACAAAACACCGTCAGAAACATAGTCAACGTATTCATTCATGGAGCTGTTTCTGATGACGCCGTCCTTAAAGTAAAACCTCTTTATGTCACTCGCGACAGCTTTGTAAGATTCTGAATTGTACTGAAACTTAAGGCCGCGCATCGGAACTGAAAATTGAAAGTTGTAATTTAATTTCTCGAGTATTTCGGGACTGTTTATCATGTTTCTCATGAACAAGATGCCTTCTTTAGAGTTGAATCCCATCATCAAAGGAATATTTGGATCTGGTAGTACATTCACGTCTTTCAGCAATTCATCAGGGTTTTCTGCTAAGAATGCATCACTTTTATTTGTCACTTTCTCCACAGAAGGTCCAAATGGTAGTATCCCTTTTTGTTCATTTCTAACTTCCGTACTATCGTACGTTTTTGGAGCTGCGTCTATAAATTCGTAAGAAGTCAATTTTTGAAATAACCTTAACAAAGAAGCAGAATCTGATGGATCTTTTCTGAGCAGTTTAGCTAAAGTGAACGCTCTCTGTCTATCATTGGAAGGAAATAACTGAGGCAATCTCGCTACTCCACTTTGGCAAATTGCCTTGCTAAACAGTCCTTTAGCCATTGGTGAATGCAATAGCAATGAAACAGCTGCACCTCCAGCGTTATTTCCAAAAATAGTCACATTCTTTTTGTCTCCATTGAACGCATAGATATTCTCTTGCACCCATTTCAATGCCATCACAATATCTTTGAGTCCCATATTACCGGAAACATTTTCGTCTTCAAGGTTCAAGAACCCCAAGGGACCTAATCTATAATTTGTTGTCACCAGGACAACATTCTCTTCCATGAAGTAATCTGGTCCAAAAAAGTCTGTTCCACCAGATCCCGTTGAGAATCCTCCTCCGTGGATCCAAAACATAACAGCAGACTTATTGTCTTTTACATCTTTTACATCTTTTTGAAGCGCAGGTGTGTAGACATTCAGTACTAAACAGTCTTCGTCCCCTTGAGGATTTCGGTCAAATATGATGTCTTTTTGAGGACATTTTTTTGTGTCGTTTGTCGCTAAAAATGTTCCTTCCCATCTCTTGAACTGCTTCGGTGGCTGGAATAGAAAAAAAAACATGAGTTTAAAATCGAAAGCTAATAATGCTTAGGTATGTATTCTAATTGTTTCAATTAATCTTGCAATTGCTGTCAACCTTTCAAAAGTTATTGTTTTTTTTAACTATATTTTTTAAATATTTATATATTGACAGTTTGTTGAGTCAACTTCCGTTCGCAAGCCGGATTGTATGAGTTTTTATATAGGTGACTTTTTAGAAAGGGGAATAGTAATTTGCACCTTCGATACTGCTGAACGAAAGAGAGATATTACGCTTCTACCAAATCACTATCTCAGGTCGTTTGACCAAGAAGTTCTTCCTTAACCTGGAGCCCCATCTTCCTTTTACTTTTCCTTGTACGGAATGCAAGATCGAATATTTCTTACTTCTCATTATGTATCCGAAAAAAGCATTTTTTTTCTGTTTAATGAACATGAAGAGTTCGGCTCTGGTATTCACACAGAAAAGAACCTCAGCATTTGTGACTCGATCCATTCAGGAGATTTTCCGGCTTATCCAATGATACACCACATTTTAAATGCAGTAGTTTTAATCTCGTGGCTCTGGGATAGTTTACACCCTTCCAGGTCATAGAGTACCACTGGAAACCATGCAGAATCTCAACAATATTTACAGAAGAGGTACCAGAAGCGCTAATCTTCTGAATTCCTTACGAACTTAAGGCGGTCGGATAGCGTTTCGTGTCCAAAAATAAGGGGTACTGTGTTTTTTTTATCTATCAAGTTCTTTCGCAAGCGCTAGCAAGCTCCGCCTTGGTTTGATAACCAAAGTGTAAGGAATTTAGCAAAATAGCGCTTCAGTTCTTTTTCTTGTAGGACGATGATGAATATGATCAATATATCCGTAAATAGGAGGCAATTTAGGGCTTAATTCCTTAGAGTGGCGATAATTTCACTTCAATTCAGGGAAAGGCGTTTCATTAATTTCTTCGTTGCGGGATAAAAGCGAGCAAGGGGAATAATCAGTCACCGGGAATCAAAGAGGGGCAAGCAAAATGTCATCGTGCTCTTTCTCGTAATGAAAGAAATCGTAAACAGGAAAGAGATGAAAAGATAAAATTAATGATCCCGGGCAGTGAAAGTGAAAAGTCCTAGATGTAAGATACACATGTACAATAGTTACCTGCAATGTTTATGTGATGATAATAAATAAATAAATATATATTTAGTGAGAGTCGTGTTTTTTTTTCGTCTAAATCGTTTTTAAGAGCACTTTATACCCTAAATCTGCCGTTTTTGTTTCTTTTACTTTATGGTCTTAGCAAAAGAGTTACAGTAATGAAAAAAATCAAGTAGTTTCTTAATTGTTATCTTAATTATAAAGTTAAACAAAATATATAACTTAAAAATTGTCACCACAAAAAAATATTTAAAAAACACGTTTTGTTCACATTTTAGCGTCTTTTTCGTGTGTGCTATATTTTGGAAATATTTTATTTCTTTTTAATTACAAAACTATACATTCTCTAGTGCAATATCGGGATATTTTTTATAATGTCAGTAGTTTTTGAGTAAATATGGAATAACTTAAACTACTCAATGAATTATTTTTTTTTAATATTTAAAAATATAAATGGTAAAACATTGTTTTAATTCACTTTATTCTTTTTTTTTTTTGCTCGAATATTTTCGCCTAATGAGGCATCTTCAAGAGCAATTATTTTTTAATTAAATCAAAGAACACAACTTTCCTTTTCAATGGCGTATCATATGATTATTAAGATACGCTACTGGATTAAAAATAGAAATGGACTTCATTTATTTTTTCATGAAAATATTTTTAACCAAAGGGTTAAATACCATACCACAGATTTCCTCAACCCGTAAAGCTAAATCCAACAAAAAAACTACAACAACAAAATGTGACACGGTTAACAATTATTAATGTCGCAACTTTGTTGTTATTTACAAAACTATTCCGCTCTAGGAAAACTCCGACGAAACGTTATGAGGGCAATAAATATGTATACAAAAAAAGAGACAGCAAAAAGGGACGCCGTATCTCAAATAGTACAATGCTTGGTATTTTGTAGAACTGGCAATGTTGTACGTATTTAAGTACAGACCCTACACGGCTTAACCCTACACTGCACGATTTTCTGTAAATGCAAATAAAAAATGTATTTGGATGTATTATCCCACATAAGTAATGGGAAAAATAGTAAAAAAAATCAAAAAACATTTTTTGTCTACTTTATTGTAGAAAAATCAGTTGTTACAAATATGTTAACTTGTACTTCTAGGCACCATTTTCGGGCGTCATATAATATGTTCCGAATAATTACTATTAATAAAATAATTAATACTTTCAGTTCAAATAGCAAAGGTTTAAGTTAGGAATACTAATAAAATACACATATACATTAACAGATCAACACTAAAAAATATTAAATACACAATAATTTTTTTTTGATATAAAAGCTATAACTGATTATATATTCGAGGCTTGCAAATCTTGTTGTATGGCTGAGGCTAATTATCACTAGGTTTTTGATGAAAAAATTATGAAGTGTGATATTTCATGAAACAATTATTATTTTTATCAGCACAGAGATGTATGCCACATTTATAGAAGGCAATAGCTTACATCCAGGTAACCTGCATCTCATTCTGATATCATCAAATACCACACAGTGCCCAATATTGTCCGTTCTGACATCTTTCAGGGTACATGGGCAATAGTACTTGAATTCAGTCTTTCATTGAAAATATCTGCCTCAACTGATGATGTACTGGGTCACCCACGTTTATTAGTCTTAGTGTAACCACAATGGCACAAGTTATAGGCTTATTTGGGGCGAAAGTCGACCAAAAGCATTTTTTATTTATTTATTGAAACTTTTTTGTAAAACAGCCAGTTGTTGATGATTGCCATAACTAAAAGATGTTAAAACACTCTCATGTACCATTTCCTTGTTCTCATCTTTATCTTATAACATTCCATCAAACTATCCATGAGGCTACCACCACTCATATGCTTATTGAATTCTTCTACAAGTTTCGAAGCCTCAATTTGTGCCTAATTTTTTGTTTTAAATTCTATCAAACTTTTTACAGTCTTTACAGGCTCTTTGCCAGTGAGAGTTGACAAAAACGAGATTGCAGGCTTTGCTGGATCTAATTGATTTGAAAATACATTAGATTCTGACACTATTCTATTTATCAAATAATTATTGAAAACATACTTTAAAAATGTAAAAAGTGTCGTCAACTCCCTGATGGAAGGTGGAAACGAAGAATCACTTATCACAGAATCACTCTGAATTTCTCACATTCCTCATTTAGAATAAGGTTGTTACTTTTGCAAAGCAGTCGGGAATATTTTTCTTTGGGGTTTTTAGCAGCTTCTATTGAATTCAATGGTACTGGCTGTTCCTCTGGTTCAACGGGTAACATCACTGCACCTTCTTCTTCTTCTTTATCTTTTGAAACGTGACACTTAGGTAGGTTCATTGTAAATTCTAACAACTAACACATTTTATGTCTTGCGTTAATATTTCATACAAATAATATTGCCTGCCATCATCAATTACTTCAACCGGTATCGATTCTCCATCCAAGTCTTATGTAGGTATACGGGGTGGTAACCACTCATCATCTGAGTCTTCAAAATCATCCTCACTTCCAGGAAAGGCCGCCACAATGTTTTTTTTTGTTCTATTTCAGTGATAAATTCAAAATCTCTCCAATCTACTTTTCCCATTGTATATAAAATCATTTTACTGCAATCACACGTTAGTGTACAAGTTAACATATTTGTAACAGCCGAAAAGAGGTTCATTTTCAAACATCAAAATACTTAGTAATCATTATAAAAATATTTGATTACTGATTTATGTATCTTGGTTCGTCGTAACAAATACTTTTAATCACGGTTAACTGTAAATTAACCACTTTAAAAAAATAAAAACCAAGAGCGTCCGCAGCACGTTTTTAGAAGTTTTGTCCAGCCACAATAAAGAAGTCATATTCACACTCAATGTTTATGTTGAGCAAGTTTGAACCTTACCACAATGGACAGGGAGATGTAACCTAAATGATAAAATAGCACTGAAGTGAGAAAAAAAAATATTTCACAGTGATAGGAGGATTTAAAAGAGATGTTACAAATATGTAACAGTATGCAGTGTAGGGTTAAAATGAACGTGGCGCAAATCGGAACTAATGCTGCCATCTTATATAGCGTCACTTTTGATAGTTCATCGTAAAATAAGTGGAATCGCTTGAGTTTGAGAAGTATTTTGTTGAAGAAATAGAGCATTGATTAGAGCAGTTTCATGGCTCCTTCTTGCCTGCGTTATCCCCGAAGCAACCCATGACCTATTTCGAAAAGAAGGCCAAGAAGGCGAAATAGCGCTCTCATTTAGCTGTCATCTAAATTCAGTTATTGGCAAAGTATATTTCAGCTCTTGAACAATTTGAAGCCCTTACTAAAGCTGAAATAAAAAAAGTCGTGTTTTTTTTACTAATCAAAGGTTCCGTTCTACAAGTATTTTTTTAGAGAAGAGAACAAAGATTTTGAAACCAATTGCTTTGAGGAATCAGTTTCTATTTTGGTGAGTTTTTATTCATTCTCAGTACGGGCACACTCAAGAAGGCTGCACATATAATGAAACTTTTTACCGCGTTATCCTTGAAGAGGCACATGTGGCGGGCTAAACCTTATCAGTGTTATTCATTAGAATTTTTAAACCAGATTTCTTTAGAGATCTGGTTTAATTTTTCGATTTAATCTCAATTTACAAAAAAGGTGATTCATAAAAGATTTATAATTCAGTTTAACACTAAACGTGTTTCAAAACATGATCACATTTGTAAACCACCTCGGAGTAGGTTTATTTCGTTCTAAACTAGATCGACATACGCAAAATGGCGATCTTCCTCATTCCCCAGCTGATCGTAATGTACGAGATAACTTTCAGAATAAAAGATTTATGAATCAAATAAGAGTTTCAGCAATTACAGTAACTTTAACACATTATAATTTTACACTATAACAACAAATCTACGGTATGCAGCAACGAAACAAATATAAAAACTGTGACAAGAAAACAAGTGACAGATGCCGCGTCGTGTTATTTTTCAAGTCGCCAATTTTGTAAAACTGACACTTTTCTTGTAGATAAAGTATGAAGGCCCATCTTTGAGATTTTCTTCGTGATGCCTACAGCCAAAACCTGAAGTCACAATGAAGTCATGCTTTGAAAAATACTTGTTTCCATTTTTGGTTCATTCGAAGTCGCAGTCGACATGAGTTTGACAGCTGGAGTGTCGAGAAACGTTCGGGAGGGGGCGTTTACCTGAATGCTTCCGAATGTCTCCGAAAGTTGTCAAAAATCATGCAAAAACCCACAAAAACTTAAAAAAAAATCATAGACACCTAAATACCTACATAAATGTCGAGCATTTCGTATTTTTTCATACAGAAAAAGCTACCGGAAGTCTGTTTAAGCAGGATTCGGTAAACCAAAAAAAATAATGCACGTATTTCGCTAATGAATCACCTTTTTATTTATTTTGGTTTAGCGGGCTGGTACAAATTTAAATTGGTTTCTCAAAATCTCGCACTAAACAGGTATGGGCGGAATCTAATGAATAACACTGATTGTTTTCTCCAGTAAGGGAGCCGTCAAGAAAGAGAAACTTTGCTACTTCAGCCACTTTTCCTTGATACAGGGAGAGCATTAGCAAAGTTAACCAATTTTTACACACAACATTTAAGTCATAAATCTAGGAGAAATAAGAAACACACATACATTGGTGCTACACAGATATTAGTGAATTTAAACGACAGCTAAAGGAGGGCGCTGTGATGACTTTGCGGCCTTCTAACTCCTAAAATCAGTCAGGGCTATTCACAACCCTTTTGACCCATAGCTGATCCATGGATCAACGCTTTTATGTAAGAAAAATTCACGTTAGGTGGTGGTCAAGCCATGTATTTGCGATGTGTGAACACCTTACGGATATTCTTTGATTTTTCTTTATCAAAATACTTTTTAAATTTTAGCAATTTGGCCAACATCAGATTGAACTATAAAGAGTGAATATTACAAGATGGCGACGTTAGTTCTGATTTTCACCAAGTTCAGTTTAAAGCTTGTAAATCTGTATGCGTTTGTGACGTAAGTTTGTGAGTAAATGCTCACTAAAGTGTGGATAACGTGCATTCAGTTTCCCTTTATTCTTTTCAAAAGCATCAATGTAACGTAATTGCACATTTTTCTAACATCAATCTTCTGGAATACATTGTCACCGTTGGCAGCGTTGCCAAGTTTCTATCCTCACGGCTTGTGACGTAGGGCGGCTATGGATAAAAGTGTTTTTATTATGTGCCAGCGTAATCGATAACTTACTTTTTTACAAGAATATTATCTGTCGATTCTAAAAGCGATGCTAGAATAACAAGATAAAGTTTTACCTACGAAAATCTTATCGAATCTCTCGATATTTTTCACAGCCTCCCAAATCACTATTTCCCTGTATAATGTATAAATCTAAGTTGCAAAGATATGTTCGTTAACGATTCATATAAAATGCATGCCAATGTGTACTTACAAAATAAAGAACCAAATATCAGATGGACTTACACTCGATCTTCCCTGAAACTGGGGTGGCATTGGAAAAAGTGATCAAGTTTTACAACACGAGAGGTCAGGTTCATACCAACCCATTAGGCAACGAGCCTCCCTTGGGACTAATGTTGATTTTTTTTAAATACGCCAATCATCAAATTTATTTTTACTTTAGAGACTGTCTAAAAAGAGATTTGATGTTTTTTTTTGTATTTTTATTATAGGTTTTTGATCCAAGATGTCCTATGGATCCTTTTGTCCTCAATTTTTCCTTTTACGTTTTGTAAGTGCTCATTTTTTTTGTTCCACATGACGTGGCTAAAATAAACAGATTAGTTAATATCTCGATTAATCGATTAGCATGAGACTGACCACACATACTGTAAAGCAGGACTTACTTTTGTCAATATCTGCCTTGTTTCAGGGAATGTCGACAAGAGTTGTAGGGCTTGCATTTATTTTAGAATTTTAGTCTTTATTTTGTAAGTACGCATACAGGCACTTTACACGAGTTTGCTTGTGAGCATACTTTTAATATGAATCTCAAATGTTTTTTTATCTGTTCGACTTAGATTTCAGATTATTACAGATAAGTTAATATCCATACATATTGATTAAATGGCAATTTTTCTTGACACAACGCGTAGTCTATGTTATTCCAAAGCCTTTGCTGACAGAGCATTTTATAAAGAAGAATATAATCTGTCGGAAACTAACCATAAATCTGAGCTCCCTCACAGGAGGTTCGGCGTAAGGCACACCTTGGAAGGAGTAAAACCTCCTGCCGAGATTGACAGTCTTCAGCTCTTTTCCCGCCAAATCTCCCTGACTTATTCGCACGGAAACGGTGTCGGCAGATTTATCTTGTGACGCCGAACACAGCACCAAATATAACACCATCAGCACACTTGATCCTGTTATCTTCATATCGATTTAGAACTGGCAAAAACTTTTGAGAGCAAAATGCCAACAAATATTTTTTTTAACAAAAATTTTAATTACAATTCAAAAAACATAGCAAGGATTTAAAAATATATTTTTTTATTAACAGCAAAATTACATTATACACTTTTTAATTTAGAGATAAATAATTAATTCAAATTTATTTAAAAAATCTTTTTTGTTTTCATAAGAATACGAGTACATACATACAATAAAAGACCACTATTTCATCAGAAATCACAAAATATGAAGTCAAAAATAACTGTATTATTTTAAGGTGATTTTTCTTTTATTTATTTTTATTTAAATTAATATTGTTTAATTTTTAACTAAAAACGCTTATTCTTATTTATCTTTCGAATTTAATTTTTTTTTAATTAAACCAATAAGTGTTGTATCACTTTTTTGAAATGTATTTTAATGTTTTATTTTTCATTTGAATTAAATATTTATGTCCGTTTGGCACGATCCCCTCTAGTGAAATATTTAATACAATATTTTTGTGTCGCTTCAGGTGTTTATACGTGTTATTTACCCATTTTTAATTACTCACGACAAAGTGTATTGAAATTTATATTATTCTCTTTAAAACCCAAACATAAAATGAATTTTGTTTTCTTTAAAAAATGTCAATAATATTTTAAATAAATACAATATACTTTTTAATTGTTTGAAAAAATCTGCACAATTCTTTCTTACTGATATCAAAAGTCTCCTATTGAAAATTTGAAAGAAGAAATGTTTTTTTATACTTTCTTGTGTACTTTAAAAAAATCTATTATATCACCACCTTAAAGGTAAAATTGAATATGTGCTGATTCACTGATTTAAGAAATCCTGAATAAAATATTTGATTAACTTATTATAGTAAGTGAACCAATTATAAGGCAGTTCTAATGAATAACTTCCAAGCTACAGGGTTTTCACACTTTTTGGTGTTTTTTTTAAGAGAATGGAAAAAAGGTGCATTTATCTGAGAAACCTATGTTAATTTAATACATCACTTATTCAGTTTTACCTTTGAGGTATCGATGTATGTATAAATATGAATTTTGACAAATACTCGTATTAAATAACCAAACGTCTCATGGTCCTATATGGATAGCTCACTCGTTAGAACGTTTGCTTTTAAAGCCAAAGTGCTAAGGTCCGTACTCCACTAAGAGTGTGAGACATAATTCTCCGTTTCATTGTTACTTCAAGCTCAATTAATGCTATCGTCAAGGTTTGCTCAGCCTTTACAACTTACAAAAGATAAGAGCCTACATCCAGGGAGCGATGAACGCTTCGTTCAAAGTGAGTTTTTAGCGAATAGCTGGCCGCATTACCTGTGAAAATAAATTGTTTTTATTGCCAAATGCGATCCCTTCATTTGACATATATATCTTTTTATGTCAAAAATCAAATCAAGAAGTAAAGAGTGCAAAAAACCGCAAGAATAGTTTATTTCAATGTTCCGTTGAACGTTGAGAAACATCTTTCGGTTTAAATATCAACCTCCCGTAACTTATTAACCGTTGACCGTAGATAAAAACAGACAGCTTTTTCAGACTCGCCGGACTTGTCCGGTCGATAGCTCAGTTGATAGAGTGCTTGCCATGCCGTGAGCCGTGGTTCAAATCCCACCAAGGGTGTCAGAAATGATTTGCCGTTTCGGTGTTTATTTCAAACCCCAAAATCAAATACCGTCAAGGTTTACTCAGCCTTCACAAGAAATGAGTAACAGCCCCATCGGGAGCTGGGAGCCCCCACTTCAACTGGAGTGGTTGGCGTAAGCCCGGTCCCCTTACCTGTAATAATTAATAGGTTCCACTCGCCACATGCGAAACCCTTCGGGAATAACGCGGCAAGAAGTTACACTATATGTGTAGCTTAGTTGCGTAGTTGCGTGCCAAATCTGATATCCTATGTGATTTTCGTCAAGACCGGAGAAAGTTGGGGTCTGAAAAATTTAAAAAAAAATTCAATTTTTTTTTTAATAGCTAGCTGTTTTTGAAATGTTACAACTTTATTGAAGGGGTATTTACCTACTTTAATAGTTATTTAGTGACGAGGTAATGGTCAATATTCAATATTAAAATTCTACCAATTTTCATTTTATTGGTTTAACTTGCCAATGCTTGACGCAGTTTATTTTTACAGGTGTGGATTAACAAATTAATTGATCAGCTGTTCTTTTCACTTTTCAAATATTTCACTCTTTAAGTTCGATGAAACACCGAAACAAAATGGGTTTTTATTTAAAAAATTTAATATCCCGACTTATACATTTTTACTTTGATATGAGGCTGACTACCCATGCCGAGAAAATTCGGTTCACCCTTGCCAATGCCACCTTGATTTATTCAGCCCTATTGACGACAACTTGGTCCCCAGTGAATCAAAACTTTTGAATCGGTAATGAAGTCTAAAATGTGTTATTTTTATAATCTATGTTGCAAAAATACATTGAAATGTAAGGCACATATTTAATGCATGCCCACAAGCAGGCACCTGTAAATTCTCGCTTACACATGCTGCATGTGTACATACATAATGTTTTACAATTATAAAAACTACACTTTTTTTTTCGGATATTAGACGAACCGATGCGATGTAAGAGAACTTGTATTATTCTCGACGTTTTGTTAGCGACGTAGTAACGTCTTCAGGAGGCACCATCCCTGCACTGAAGATCAACATTCTTAAGGATAAATAACTGAAACCTAAAATATAATATAGACCAAACCTCACATGAACATAAACTTTGCAATTCCCGTCGCCTTTCTATGAAACCGAGGTGACATTGGCAAAAGTGACCAAGTTTTAACAGCATGAGGGTCAGCCTCATACCAACTTATAAGCCAGGGAACCGGAATACCCCGCAAAAAAAGACTCGAAACATTTTGCAAAAGTAAACGATAAAAGCAAATCGCGATAGGCATTCACATTAATACCTACGTTTCTTTTTTACGAGCAAACTTTTTATCGTTTCTTTGCTTGGACATCAACTGCGTTGTTCTTTTGTTCTTTTATTGCATTTTTAAAAGTTCATTGCATCTAACAGCATGACCTATCTTATTTCATTTTTGTTTTTTCAAAAAATCATTTCTCATTGAAGTGTTCGAATCGATACGTTCGTGATGTCTGTCTACTGAAAAATGCTTCGGATCTAATCTAATCTAATCTAATCTAAGTTGCAAAGATATGTTACATTGGAGATTCACATTACATGCATTCTCACAACCAAACATGTACAAGTTTGCACTTGCACATGCCTCATGTGAGCCTACAACATAAAAACAAAACTCAAATGGACATACACCCTGCAACTCTTGCTGACCTTCCCAGACACAGAGTGACATTGGCAAAGTGAACCATTTTTTACAGTATGGGTGGTCAATCTCATACCAACCTATAAGTCAAGGAACCTATATGAGTCAACAATGAAGAAGTCTTCCGACGTATGCGCACCACAAAGGAACTCCTGCCAACCATTAAGCACAGAAAGCTGATGATGTACTTCGGACACGTGATGAGAATGAGAAATACCACCTTCTCCATCTTATCATACAGGGAAAGATTGAGGGGAGAAGATCTCAGTGACGCCGAAGGACATTGTAGCTGAAAAACCTGCGACAATTGTTCAAAAAAGCGCCAAGACCCATGCTAAAGCCGTAACATTCAAGGTCAAAATACCCATGATGATTGCCGATCTTCGATAGAAGTGTCGCCACAAGAAGAAGAAGTGAAGTGCCAATATTAGCGAACATTTTATCAAGTCATTAGAGTTGTTCCTTGACTTAAAGGTGCGGCAGGAGTTGCAAGGTTTACGTTCATGTGAGGTTTATTTTTGTAAGTGCACATGCGGCATGTGTAAGCGCGAACTAATATGTTGTTGTCCCCAGTGCTTGTTTAGCTTATCTACAATTTTTTTCGAAGATGATCTTTAAATGAAATTGCCTTAAGAATCACATTTTACCCACCTGAGCTAAGAAAAACACGTACAGCACGTTAATGTCAGAGTTTTTCTACAAATCTGCAAAATCATTTTCTAGTAGGTACTCATAAGACGCATTGGTCCAGTATTGCTCGTGAGAAACTACCTTTGCTGGAGATAAGGCAAACAAGCACTAAGATAACGATGTGTCTTCCTGTTGGCATGCATTAAGTAAAAGCCTTAAATGTCAATATATATTAGCAACATATATTATAGATTATGTCAGAGTTTTTCTACAAATCTGCAAAATCATTTTCTAGTATTCATAAGACGCATTGGTCCAGTATTGCTCGTGAGAAATTACCTGCGTTGCGTTCTGACTCATTGCGTTACCACTAGACTATGGACTGGTCTTTATTGTATTAATTTAGCTAACTTTGCGTTGAACCATCAAATATAACTTTTAACAAAATAGTTCTGATTTTTACCACGTCGATTTTAAGCCTTGCAGATCTATATTTTTGCAATTTTTTACTCGGAGCTCTGATTTTATAACAAGCAATGCCATCTGTACAAATAAAACACAAACAATGAATTCAATAATATTGTAAAGATAAGAAATTAACACAAATCCACCACGTTTACTTTATTGATAAACGGTATCATCATTATCTACAAGAAGATATCAATAATAATAATATATAGAAAACCGACACGTCAGATGAGCCACATGTCCAAGTTAGCTCCGATCAAATATTTACATTATAATGTTTCGTGTCGCATTTGTGATATTTGCATTGAATTTTTGTCTTGGAAATGAGGATATTGTGGTGGAAATTAAACAAGGAAGAATCCAAGGCGTCCAGGAGACTGGAGCAGGAAATCTGTACTATTCGTTCAAAGGAATTCCCTATGCAGAACCACCGGTCGGGGATTTGAGATTCAAAGTAAGACACACTGTTCGCTTTCCGTTCTGTTTTTTTTTTTATTTCTTCGTGTGCACACATGAATTTTCCATTTCCTTTGTGGATTTTTTGTAATCAGTCTTTTCTCTACTTAAATAATTTTGCATATTTAAACATTGTACCGGGGCATTGGATCGGTCCGTAGTCCAGGTGGTAACACTTCGGACTCGTAACTGGAAGGTCGTGGGTTCGAATCCCGGCGGAGCACAAAAAAAATACCATTTACATTTTCAAATTTGCTCTTCGCTGGGTTGAAAAATTCATAAACCTTTACCAAAGACCGGTCATCGAAAGGTCCATCCAGCCTTACAACAACTGGGTCTTGTTTGAGAATTGGCGCTTTCTACAGTGACGACCAAGCTCGCAGAGGGCTCTTGAGGTGTGATACACACAAAAACAGCGCTCACCAAAAAAATCAGCCTAATTTAATTTATTTTTTAAGCCGACTTTGAAGGTGATTCTCTCAGGGATTTTCAGCCAATGCAGAGCTTGAAGGTGAGGAGTGTGTCAGGGCATTACAGGCCCATATACTCGTATAAGTCTAGCTGCGGCGTTCTGTAGCCAAAAAACTTTATGTTTTTGCTATTTTCTTGTTTTTTAATCACGGCAGCACCAGAGTTTGCTTCCTGTGTGGTCAGGGAAACGGGGATCCGAACCTGGGTATGATTTATCAAATTTAAAAACACACACAAAACACCAGTTTATTTTATTTGTGGGAAGCTGTAAGCATTTCTGTGTGCTCACTGCAGACTGCCATTCATACGTGCCATTTTTGTGAGCCCAGTAACCGTGAATTGGCAGTAATCATGTCTATAATAATTTATAATCTAAGTTTTAAAGGTATATTCACATTTAATACATGCCCACAGACAGACACGAGTAAGTAAGCGCTTACAAATGCTGCATGTGTTCTTACAATTAGAAAAAACAAACTTCAAATGAACATAAGCCCTGCCGTTTGTTTCCGATCTTTTCTGAAACAGCGATGACATTGGCAAAGTGAACCATTTTTTCGCAACATGGGTAGTCAACCTCATATCAACCTAAAGGCAAGGGATGACCAGTCCGTAATGCAGTGGTAACACTTCGGACTCGTAAATGGAAGGTTGTGGGTTCGAATCCCGGCGGAGCACTAAAAAATACAATTTATATTTTCACATTTGCTCTTCGCTGGGTTAAAATATTCATAAACCTTTACCAAAGACCGGGCATCAAAAGGTCCATCCAGCTTTACAGCAACTGGGTCTTGTTTGAGAATTGGCGCTTTCTACAGTGACGACCAAGCTTGCAGAGGGCTCTTGAGGTTTGATACACACAAAAACAGCGCTCACCAAATAAATCAGCCTAATTTAATGTCGAAATAAAAAAGGCAAAATAAAATCTTTTTTATTTTTCATTTGTAATTGATTGAAAAATATACAAAACAGCTCGGTATAATATAGATAACTATTCATATTAAATGCATGCTTACAAGTAAAATCTTGTCAGTTTACGTTTACACATTCAGCATGTGTCCTTTCCTCTATGAACATAAACAATGCAACTCTTTGACGACTTGCCCTGAAAGACGAGTGAAATTGGAAACGCCGGTCGACTACCGGTCACTACAGGTCCATCCAGACTTACAGCAACTGGGTCTTGCTTGAGTATTGGCGCTTTGTAGCGACGACCAAGCTCGTACACCTCTGCGGCACTACAGAAATTGTCATAGACTCTTAGAGTCTCTAGAATCTAGGGAGTCTCCCGCACAGGATTTCTTAAAAAAAAAACCCTTCCTCGCTAATCTGCGACATTCTCTTTCTCCATTCTTTTTGTCGGTCGTTCATCGTCCATTATTTCCAGATAAATTTGTGAATTTTGTAAACAGAAATTATAAAAATTGACATTCAAAACTGGCAGTATGTGGGCGGACATCAGATGAAAATATATTTCATTCGCGGTACATTATCTGAAATGTAATAAATAACCGTCTCTTTCCGGGAAGGGGATATTCCCGATTTTTGACGTGAAATTTTCTCGCATCCGTTTTGTGCTCTTTTCAATCTAATAAAAAAAAAAGATCTAAAATACGTAGAACCACATGGAGAAATGTTGGGTTTTCTATTATATTAGATTTTTTTTTCATGCTTTGATACATTTTCATTCATTGTTAATTGATATCAAAAACATAATCATATTTTCCAACTATTTTTCTCGTATTCTTTTATTTTTAAAACACGGAGTATTGGAACACAAAATAATGGCATGAAGAACCTTTCTTTTTTTTAATAAACTTAAATTAATATATAAATTAATATTATAATAATTTAAATATTAACATTTAAAAAAATGAGAAATAAAATTTGGTGTTTTTCGAGATCTATTTTTTTCTGCATTAGATATTCATAGATTTTCAATGACACCCTCGTTTCAAAGAAAGTCGGCAAGAGTTGCACAGCTCATGTTTATTTAAAGTGTGGGTCTTTTTTTGTAAGTATATTAGTTTTTTGACTTTTAGTTAAGTATGAGGCTGACCAACTATAATGTAAAAATGGTTCACATGCTAATGTCACCTCTGTTTCAGGGAAGGTCGGAATGAGTTTCAGGACTTATGTTCGTATGAGATAGGGGTTTTTATGTTGTAATGCGGCATGTGTAAGCGTGCAGTAACACGTGTCTGTTTTTGGACATGCATTTATATAAATGTTACATATCTTTGAAACATATAATTATTATAGATTATAGACATGTTCAGAATGTGTAGATGTGAACTTGCACGTGTTAGCTTTTAAACGTGCATTAGATATGAACCTTTAATCACAATTGCAACTTGGATTGTAGTTCTTATAATAAACGTAGAAAAATAATAAACCTACCATATGATTCATTTTTGTGCACATTTTGTTTATTAAAATGTTCCTGTTTTAGCCTCCAGTACCACACAAAGGATGGAAAGGAGTATACAAGGCAACAAAACATGGAAACATTTGTCCACAATTTGATACTGCAACCAATGAAGACTTTGCCGGAGACGAGGATTGCCTCTTCCTCAATGTCTACACGCCAACAATCCAAACATCCAAAGAACCAATGGCTGTCATGTTCTGGATTTACGGAGACTTCTTCAGACATGGATCCGGGAACAGTGACCACTATTTTGGACCGGATTACTTCATGAGCGAAAACGTCGTTTTGGTGACATTAAACTTTCGACTAGGTGTCCTAGGCTTCCTTGATTTGGAAGATGAAGTCGTCCCGGGAAACATGGGACTCAAAGACATAATTCTCGCTTTGAAATGGGTGCAAGAGAACATTGAAAACTTCGGTGGGGATGCTAAGAGGGTGACTATTTTTGGTAATGGCTCGGGCGGGGTCGCTGTGGACATTTTAACTTTGTCCGAAGCGACAAAGGGGTTGTTTAATAGAGCAATTTGTCAGAGCGGTGTCTCATTAATGTCTTCGTATTTGGGATGGGGTCCCAGGGAGAGGGCGTTCGAGCTGGCAAAAATATTACAACAAAACCCAACAGATTCATCTTCCCTTTTAAAAGGTTTTAGCAAAGTGAAACCTATCGATTTCGTAGAGAGCCTTTCAAAAACAATTCATGTAGACGAAGCAGAAAATAAACAGTTTGGAATATTACCGTTTTCAGCAACCATAAGCAAACACAAAAAAGATGCAATCATTACAGAATACCCTGAAGAGATCTTTCTAAAAGGTGTACTCCCAAATCCAAATGTCTCAATCATGTTTGGATTCAACTCTCAAGAATCGATTCTGAGTAACAAATTTTTGATTCAGCGTCCTCAGTTTTTAAAGCAACAAGAACGGAAGTTTCAATTCTTGTTTCCTTTACGGGACATCTATGCCAAATATGATTCACATTACTACCACGAAGTCATTTATAGACTGAGGGATTTTTACTTCAATGGCACTGTTGATATCACCAAGGAATCTGTTCTGGAAGAGTATCTCTCCTTCATGAGCGATCTGCATGTTTACCCGATTGACAAGACTGTCAGGGCCTATGTGAACGCTAGCACGGCACCTATCTATTATTACAGATTTTCATATGATGGTGGACTGAATTACTTCAAGGACAAATCGACCGAGCAGATGTACGACGACTACCCTATAGATGTGGACGGCGCTTCTGAACGAGATGAAATCTGCTATCTGTTCAAGTGCAATGTAATAAGAAAGGCTTACGAGGAAGCAGAGAGAGAAGCGGATGACCCTGATGTCATCATGATCCGTAAGATGGTCAGATTGTGGACAAATTTTGCAAAAACTGGGTAAACAAAACGCTATTATTTCATCTTGTACAGCTTTGATTGATATTTCATCAGTCTCTTGTTTATTCACGTTTTTTTAGACTCAAGAAGAACAAAAATATTTCCAATGATTTAGTTATTGAAATGAAGTTTTTTTTTACATTATGGGGGGTCAGCTTCATAACAACCAAGTAGAAAAGGAAGTAAAATTATAAAATGCGTGAAAAATAATATAAAAAATTTAACGAAAACATCTCGGGATTTGAGTTTTAACAGAGAATTAAACGTAACTCTCTTTTCAAAGTAACTAAGCTACACAAATAATGCTATTTCTTGACGCGTTTTCCCTGAAAAATTGTGGCATGTGTAACCTACTCGTATTTACTATCTTAGTTATGCCAGCTACTTCAGTTGGTTTCCACTCGTCACTTCAGTGGGTGTTTTCCAGTTCTCAAGGGAGGCTGGTACTCGTTTCTTGTAAATGCTGAGTAAACCTTGCCGGGGTTATGTTTTTGACAAGGAATTATAAAAAGGTATACAATCACTTAACACTCAAATTGACACTTTTCTAAGCTAAACCATATTTTTACTTTGCAAAACGCACTCCCACGTATTCATAAAATGGTTTTAATTTTAAATCCAGGCTTAAGTCAGTTTTTGCTTACAAAACAGTAGGTATAATAAACCTGATTATTGTAGTGATTTAACCAATCCAGGAAATAAGACCGACTTCAATTATTTTTGCACCAAATTTTATGTTTTTTTTTTTTATTTTCATAAAACAAAATCACACTACACAGCACTGTTATTTTTTTACATCTGTGGTAAAATTCTAACAGAACTATTTAAATACGAAATAAAACTGAAATCGTACTGTCGTAGCAAATTGGATTACAGACAGATAACTGTCCAAGGTTACGAAATTTCAGTAAGACAATAATAATTGCATTTTCTAATAGTAGGAACGAAAAGAGTCTTAGTATCGAGTTACCAGTAATAATAATAATAATAATATTAGTATGATTTATTTAGAAAGCACTGTTTCTGTATGAATCACACTTCAAAAACCCTCTACGAGCTTACTAGTCGCTCTAAAAAGCGCACAATTCTCAAGCAAGATTCAGTCGGCCTTATTCATTAGATTGGTTGAACCCAAAACCAGAGATAAACGAGTTTATTAGTATGGGAAATCTGAATTTATGCTGGTTTAAAAGTTATAACCTTTTTATGAATAAGGGGGAGTTAGTGTAGGAATGGATGGATCTATGATGGTCGGTCTTTGGTAGAGGCAGATTAATTCTTCAACTCAGCGAAGAGCAAAATGAATTTATTTTGTACTCCGCCGGGAATCGAACCCACTACCTTCCAATCACGGGTCAGAAGTGTTTACAACTAGAGTACGGGGAAAAGTACTTACATAATCGGTTAATAAAAGATACAACTGTTTTTTTACTTCACTCTGTCGAACAATATTTTCATCACTTTTTTCATAACTTGAAAGTGATCTGTTTTAAAAAAGATTTGTAATGCGATTAGCAAATATAAAAAAAAATTTGTGCCTTCGGGTTAACCTTTTACTATACCTTCGAAAGGTAATTTACGTACGGTCTATAGCTCAGTAAGTACAATGCTTGCGTTCCATGCCAGAAGGCTAGAAAAACGATCACAGATTCAGTTTTCATCAATGATCCATTTTCATTTAAGTTTTTATACTTTATCTAAGATCTTTAGTTCTATCGTTTTTCTGTATATTTATGACTTAAGTTAGTCCAATACTATACGTAATTCACACTCAATTATTATATACAGCAACTGTATTTTTAGCCCCACGTGTAGTTTTTCATACCGTGGGCAGTGATATGGTCCGCAACTCTGAATTATGCTTTTTGATGAATTTTGTGAATTCCTTGACTTATAGGTTGGTATGAGGCTGACCACCCATACTGTAAAAAATGGTTCACTTTGCCAATGTCACCCCTGTTTCAGGGAATGTCGGCAAGAGTTGCAGGGCTTATGTTCATTTGAGTTTGAATTTATTTGTAAGTACACAATCAGCATTTGTAAGCGCGAACTACACGTGTTTGTTTGCGGGCATACATCTAAGAGCTTTGAATGAATATATCCTTGCAACTTAGATTATAGATTATAGATTGTGCGGATCTCCCGCACAGGATTCATTACTTTTGTGTTGTGTTTTGTATTGCCTTTGTTTTGAGACATCGAAAAGAAGTGGGGATTGATAGTGGTTTTCAATAAATCAGGATTAAATTGGTATGGGACAACAGATACCAGTAACTCGTTCCATAAACAGGCAGTTTGGCAAAATAATAAGTCGTTAAAACACCAAGTTTTCATAGTTTTGATATCAACTGCAAAGGAATGAATGTAAGCCAATCTACGAGTTGTTGTGATGAGAGGAATAGTGAGGATATTTCATCAAAACAGTCGCACAATTTAAAGGGGAAAACAACGGAAAATAAAATTTGATTCTGAAATTTGATAATGAAAGATTCAGGAAACGCGAGGTATCAGCAGGAAGCAGATCTCATAGCTCTGTGATACTCGCATATGAGATTGGACTAGGGTAAGGACAGTGGGTGACTACCCTTAGTACGAGTTGCAAAACTTGAGTAAAGTAAAGTTTACGGAAAGTATTAAAGAGTGATTTTCCTCAAAATCTGCCGTTTTTGTTTCTTACACTTTATGGTCTTAGCAAAAGAGTGACAGTGATGAAGAAAATTAAATTTTGAAAAGATTTTTGTGAAACACTGTGGAAATTCATTTTAAAAAATTGATTATTTTTCAATAAAAAATAAAAAAATAAAAGAAATTAAAAACTTTGTTTTATTCCACTTTTATTGTTTTTGAGTATCCCTTACCACCAATAGATCCCACACCCATGTCTTAATTTTTAAGTTTGATTTTAGTAATTGTTGTTACCCGATGATGGAAGGTATTCCGAAAACGTTTGTAACATACTCAAAAACAATAAAAGTGGAATAAAACAAAGTTTTTAATTTCTTTTATTTTTTTATTTTTTATTGAAAAATAATCAATTTTTTAAGAAAATTAAGTTCAAACAAACAAAAACGGCAAATTTTGGGGAAAGCCACTTTTTAATACTTTCCGTAAACTTTACTTTACTGAAGTTTTGCAACTCGTACTCAGGCTAAAGGAGAAAGATAGTCAACATTGTGGAAACCTAACTCTACACTAGAAGTAGAAGAAATACTTTTCAAAATACTTTATAATCGATTTTTTTTAGGAACCCAACTCCAGAAGATGACGATCTCTTGGAAGGATTGGACTGGCAGCCAGCCGTGAAAAACTGGCAGAACTTTTTAGACATTGGAGACAATCTCACGATGGCATTTAGTCCACACTTCAAGAACATCAACTTCTGGGACCTCATGTACGAACACTACGGTTCTTTTGCCATCGATGGAGTCATAGGAGATAAGCTAGATCTGGCAAAAGACGAACTATGATATATTATTGTAGAATATTTTGAAGTGTATTTATACGAACAAATTTTTAGAGTACAAACCTCAAGTAAATCGTTTTAAATCAACCAAAAATGTATGTAAATGAAAAAAAATGTTTTGGTTCTTTCATTCAATTGTTCATAATTTGTCCCCCTAGTGCTTGTTTGTTTAATCTATCATTTGATTAAAACATGACCTTTTAATGAAAATGTCTTAAGAATTACATTTTATACAATCTGAGCTAAGCAATAAAACGTAAACAATGATTATGTGAGAGTTGTTTCAAATATTTTTCAAATCAATTTCCAGCATTCATAAAACACATTGGTCCAGTGTACAATGTACATACAAAACATTGCTGATGTGAAATTACTTCTAATAAGACAAACAAGCACTAAGGGGACGGATTAGTAAAGCCTACGGTTAAGTTTAAACCATCAATTAACCGATGGTTTAATCGTTAAGTTTTGTACTTAAGATAGAGAAATAAAATAACTTTCATTTATAGTGAAACGCATTGAAAACAAATAAAATATTTTTCTTAAAAATTGACTTAATCTTATTTATCTTTTTTAACAAAACCTTCTCTGACAAAAAAATGCTTTTCGGATAATCCGTAGGTCTTAGTGTTATCAAAAAAAAGTATGAAGAGTGTGGGTAGGTAGGTACATATCTTATTTAATATCATTATATCTTTCCGAAAATAATACATCGATAATTTTTTTTTATATAAATATCAAAGGAAAGAAGTAAATAATATGTTATCATCCTTTCGTGAGTCTTTCTTGACTTGAACTACGAAACGAAGAAAAAGATTACAACATTTTCCGAAGAACTGTCGGACCTTTTTTTATCTTGTCTTAATATCTTTTTAAAGAAACGGAAAATCCGTTATTCTTATCGTTATCAAATAAATGTATTAAATTTTTAATAATAATATATTTATATGATTTATTTAGTGATCGCAGTTTTGTATGAATCACAACTCAAGAGCCCTCTGCGAGCTTGGTCGTCTCTATAAAAAGCGTCAAAACTCAAGCAAGACCAACTTGCTGTAAGGTTGAATGGACCTTTGGTGACCGGTCTTTATAAAGGTCTTGGTAAAGGTACAAGAATTTTTTAACCCAGCGAAAAGCATATTTGGAAATATAAATGCTATTTTTGTGTGCTCTCGTACCCACAACCTTCTATTTATTATCACTAGACTACGGACCAGTCAAATTTAAGCACATAAATTAATTTCTTGGATAAATTTTATGTTTAAATTATATTACGTAATTATTATTCATAGTCACAAAGTCAAAATATGTAATATATGACATCATCTTTTCTTGCACCTGAGGAACAGGGGCAAAATGACAACTTCACCCGGCCGGGTCGCTACAGGAATAGCTAACCCATAATTTGGTTATGGTTGCTAAGAATCTTATTCACCTAGAGACCTGTGACGTCATCCAGCCGAGAGAAATTTGAATTAGGTCGATTCCTCATAAAGTGAGCTCAGGGATCTGATGGCAGATTTTTTTGTTGACCTCATGGACTATCTTTTGAATGGTCGATATTTGTGTGACTATTTCTATAATATATGCTGCAAAGATACATTACGTTTAAGAATCATATTAAATGCATTCCCATAAGCAACCACGTAAAAGTTCGCGGTTACACATTACCGGTCGATAGCTCAGTTGGTAAAGTGCTTGCATTCCATGCCGTGAGCTCGGGCTCGATTCCCACCGAGGGTGTCAGAAATGATTTCCCGTTTTTGTATTTTTTTCAAAATAAAATACCAGCAAGATTTACTCCCTCCAGATAGTACCAGCCCTCTCGGGAGCTGGGAAAACCCCACTTCAACTGAAGTGGTTGGCGTAAGGCCGCCTCCCTTACCTGTAAAAATAAACAGGTTCAACTCGCCACATGCGACCCCTCCGGGGATAACACGGCACGAAGTGACACTATATGTATAGCTTAGTTGCGTAGTCAGCTTCATACCAACCTTTAATTTGCACCATTCAGGATTTGCGGCAGTGACATCTATCCTTCGTCAAGCGTCCGTCTGGTATGTGTTGAAATTGATCAGCACCTAAATCTTGACAGCCATATCAGCGAGACCATTAAGGCTGGCTTCTATGGCTTACGTCAGATAAGATCTGTCAGAAAAAATCTCTACCGACAGAAGCAATCAAGAGTCTGGTTAATGCCTTTGTGGTTTCGCGACTGGACTACTGCAATGTCATCTATGCTGGTCAACCGATGTCACAAACCGAACGACTCCAGTCCCTTCAAAATGCTGCAGCTAGGTTGATATACGGCGTCTTCAAGTACTGTCATTTAACTCCTCTGCTTGAGAACTTGTACTGGCTTCGCATCTTGGAAAGAATAGACTACAAGCTATGCTTGATGGTCTTTAAGACTCTCATGGGCTGGCTCCTGACTATCTGGTGGAACTCACGAGGAGAACTTGTTTAAATGAAAGGGGAGTGGCACTGAGGTCAGCTGGGTCATGCGCCAGTCTGTTGGAGCTGCCGAAAGGACAGTCATGCACAGTCTTCGGGAACCGCTCTTTCCACGTTTGCCGGGCCAGCGGCATGGAATGCTCTCCAAGAGAGGCATAGAGTCCAGGACGATGAGACAGTCTTCAGGAAAATGCTCAAAGCATTCTTGTTTTCCCGCTAGAGCCCACATGCGCCTTTGTAGTGATGTTTATCACAAAAAGGCGCATATAAATCTATTTAATTATAATTATTATTATTATAAGTCAAGGACCTCCGATTAATTTCTTTTTAAATTGACAATAATATTAAACAAAAATACATTATCACTTAATAACATCTATTTATTTTGCAATTGAAATGATTGGATTGATAATTGAAATTCATTGTCCCAAAAATAATGAACTTTCAGCACTCACAATCAGTAGTGAAGTTAGTCTTTTTTGCAAATTAATTATCAGTGAAACAATGGGCATGTTAATGGGGCTCTTGAGTTGTCCGTTTTATATTTTAATCTGAATAAATTAATACAACAAAGCAGAGACAATGTAAAGGATTATAAAGAAAACTTATCTATTGAAACACAAAATAAATTCAACAACTTTGAAAATAATTATTTTAATGGATATTGGTAGTGTTTATAAAAGCCGTTTAAAGGAAAACAATAACATCTAATTTTTTACTAAATAAAACACTGATGTCATTGCATTAAAATAATGCAAAAAATAAATCGCCACCTCAAAGGTTAAACTGAATAAATGTTGATTCAGTGATTTGAGAAATTGTGGATTAAATACATGAGTAACTTTTCATAGTTAGTGAACTTATTATAAGGCAGTGCTCATATTAAACTTCTACACTAAAGTAGTATCACACTTTTGAGTTTTTCTCACGCAGAAAATAGGAACAACAATACATCTTCAGATAACTAAAGAACCCGTGTAAGCTTCATATGTTACTTATTCAGTTTTGCCTTTAAGGTATCGATGTACACAATTTGTATCAGGTTTATTTATTTTTAATTACAAATGATTAGAGAGAGCACCAGTTTTGTATGCGTCACGCCTCAACGCCCCTCTCCGATCACAGATAAGACTTTTTTTAAAAAGTGTGTCTTAAGTGCTCCACGAAATACACACACAAATACCGAATAGTATTCATAATACCGAAATCGCTCGAGAAAATAAACCTACTCCTGAAAGAAAACTTTTGTTTTTACTTTTACATTATTCATCTGCTATATTATATTTTTTTAACGATATATCACTTTATCTAACGCAATATCACCTTAGCTAACGCTATGTTTTCTTCGTTTTGTCCACAGCGGATGAGAACGGCTCCATATCGGCGACCATACCCGACAAGCCCGTGCCGTTAGCCAACTTTCCCAAACTGTGCGACCAGAGACGAAAGTTCCCGGTGCTCTACAAATTAGAATTTCAAGTAAGTCTCTCAAAGTATTGTTGTATCATATAATATTATCAAATTGAATCAAAGTTGATCACACTTTATTACCCGACAAAGTTTACAATTTCATACAAGTACATTCCTTGACTTATAGGTTGGTATGACGCTGACCACCCATACTGTAAAAAATGGTTCACTTTGCCAATGTCACCCCTGTTTCAGGGAATGTCGGCAGGAGTTGAAGGGCTTATGTTCATTTGAGTTTGGATTTTATTTGTAAGTACACAATCAGCATTTGTAAGCGCGAACTACACGTGTTTGTTTGTGGGCATATATCTGAGAGCTTTAAATGAATATATCCTTGCAACTTAGATTAAAGATAGATTATAGACATAATATAGGACTACAGGAGAAAAACAAGGAATTTCATAAAAAATAAGAAAATAATCTACCAATCCTATCAGTCAAGTCTCCTTGACTGATAAGTTGGAATGACGCTGACCTCTTGTGATGCAAAAATTAGTTCTCTTTTGCCAATGCTACCCCGTTTCAGAGAAAGGCGGTAGGAGTTGCAAGGTTTATATTTATCTGAGGTTTTTTTTATTTGTAGAATGTGTAGGCGCGAATTTGCATGTGCCTGTCTGTGGGCATGCAATTAATATGCGCCTTAAATGTTAACATATCCTTGCAGCTTAGATTATATATATAAAATGCTATCAAGTGGCATCTATGTGAATATTGAGCTCAGCAAAATTTGAAATGCAACAAAAGTCGCTATCACAGTTTATGGCGGTAATTCCGGTTCTTTGTGACAGGCAATGACCTTGAGAAATACAGACTTTCACATTTATAATTCTGATTTACCAAAATGTTCTTCAACTGAAATTCCCTGTTCTTCCCCTGAAGTCTTCATATAATACCGTGAGGTATATTGTTTGAATTTGACTTAAAAATGAAAACTGAAAGTTTATGTGTCTTTGTATAGACATTGTAACTGTAACTGTAACTCTGTCGCGATTCCGCTAGAGGTGGTCAGAGCCTCTACAGTTTTGCTTCCATTATTACATCATCATTTGGATTTCCAAATTCTCTATAATGTAAGTTTCAAAAATGTTTTACAATTGAAATTTCACACCATGTGCATTCTTTAATTACCACTTCTATCGAAGATTGGCGATATATAATGTATAATCTAAAATTGCAAAGACATAAAAATCTAGGAGCTCATATTTAATACACAATCACAAGCAGACACATGCAAGTTTGGGATTACACATGAGGCATTTGTTTTTACAAAATAAAACTCTAAAAGTCAAATAAACAAAAACGTTGCAGGTCTTGCCGTATTTTCCTGAAACAGGAGTGGCATTGGAAAAAATGAACCGATTTGTACACAGTTTTTCATTTTCCTTTGTAGGACCATATAATCCATACATTTTGTCAACATTACCAGCTCCAAGCAAAGACGTAACAAATGAGTTAACATTATCAAATACAGCGATCTGGCATTTTTTCAAAAATGAGATGAATATATGGAAACAAACAATACATGTCACGGGAATACAAAGAATATAATTTTCGTATTTTTTTAAAAACCCTAGATTTCCGTCTTTGATTCAAACATAAAAACATACATGCTTTGTGGTCCCGGTTTGTTCAAATTTGGTCCTCTGCAAATTCTCACGGCGCGGCGTATTTATTCTGTGGAACAGTACCCCAAGCATATAACTTTTCTTTTTAACTCTAACATACCGTCTAACCTAAAAAATATATGGAAACTAAAACAGCGCCTCTAATGCTCATTTAAGTTTCCTTTAATTTTTCGTTAAACGCTGGGGCTGTGTTTAAACGTAAATAACGGCACCACATGCGAAATGTATTATTTTTCGAGATAAATCTTTGAGAGAGAATACGCGTACAAAGTTTCGTACCAAAGAGCGGACGAATTATTTAATTAGTGTTTTTAAACATCGTTTAAATTAAGTATAAGTCCTTTTTACCTGGTTTCATTTTGTTATATCTTTTGATGTCATTAAATTGTACCTTTTTGTAGTCATCCATCTAGTTAGAAGGGTTGAAAACCCCTAGTATTTGTTTCTTTATTACATTGATCAAAATAAACAATAAAGATGACGTACATCATATTGTTCCCATGGTAATGCACGTGCCATGAAACATTATAGTACAGACAATATTATAGACAGACGACGGGGTGGTAGACTTGATCCAGCTGTACCGTCGCACTAACTTTGGGGACCGTGTTTTCCAGTTTGTGGGCCCAATGGAGTGGAACAGACTACCACCTAATCTGAGGAAGGCAAAAACTGTTGGTGTCTTTAAAAGAGCACTAAATACGCATCTTTACAAGAAATCTTATCCTGGAGAGGGTCCTTGAGGTGTGACGCAAACAAAAACGGTAGTTTCTTATTAAATTATATGTACAATGAAAAAAACATGAACAAAGGGAAGGAATGTTAAAAAAGAAAATAGTCACTTGAGTACAAAAAAATGTTCTCGAATGATTATTTTTTGGTTATTTGCCATATTGATGTAGGTCTCCTGCCAATTTCTCAAATGATAGAGCTTGTATGAAAAAGGACATGACTCTGGATCAAATAAAATAAGTACTATGTGAGGACCGAAAAAATGGCGGCTGATCTGTAATGTAGGCGGCTAAGGCCAAGAATCAATTTTCATTTTTATAGATGTTTTGTAGATTTTTTAGTGTTTGTATAACTGGATGTAATTAATTGCTTGTATTCCTTGACTTACAGGTTGATATGAGGCTGACCACCCATACTGTAAAAAATGTTTCACTTTGCCAATTTCACTGCTGTTTCAGGGAAGGTCGGCAAGAGTTGCAGAGCTTATCTTCATTAGAGATTGGGTTTTTATATTGTAGGTCCACATGCGGCATGTGTGAGCGCGAAATTATGCGTGTCTGCTTGTGGAAATGCATTTAATATGAATCTCAAATGATACATATCTTTGCAACTTAGATTTAGATTTAGAATACAAACAAAAAGTTACTTATTTCGTAAGTGGACAAACTAGGCTAAGAAATATTAATTACAAACAGTCAGTGACGAGAATTCCACACAAACACATGTACATATAAGTTTGAAAACACTTCATGAACTGTGCAGTGGTAGGATTTCCTCTAAGACAATATGTGTGCTTAATTGATAGCAATGCAATTCTCACCTGGGCGGATCATGTGGCTGTAATGCATTTTGTTCAGCTCATCCCATCAGCTGCATTCGGTATGTAAATGCACTAAAAGGGAACCCCCATACAAACAGTGAGGTAACAATCTTTTTCTTATGTAGTCTTTTGTGTTACCACAAGATAACTCGTCCAAAGACAGCTCGTCCGTGGAGGATTTGGACACAAAGTTCAAACGACTTTTCTGTTACAGATAACTCGACCACAAATAATTCATCCACAGACACATCGGTCACGGAAAGTTTGGTTACACAACAGTTCATTTATACGACTTTTAGTTCAACGAAATATCGATCCCATACAATATAGATCCGCAGACTCCATCACAGAATTGGTCACACGACACAAAGTCCAAATGACTTTTCTGTTACAGATAACTCGACCATAGATAATTCATCCACCGACACATCGGGCATGGATAATTTGGTAACACTATAGTTCGTCCACACAACTTTTTGTTCAACGACATTTCGGACACATACTCGTACAATATAGATCCACAGACAGCTCCATCACAGAAGACTTGCTTTTCAAAACACTTTTCGTTCCTGTAATTTTGATTAATTGTAGTCTTTTGTGATGGAATTGCCTGCGGGCCATGTATTGTATTGGAAAAGGAAAGTAGGATAAAGGAGAAATCCTGGATAAACTGAAAAAAACTACAACAACCGGTCCGTAGTCCAGTGGTAGCACTTCGGACTCGTAAATAGAAGGTTGTGGGTTCGAATCCCGGTGGAGCACACAAAATATACCATTTATATTTTCAAATTTACTCTTCGCTGGGTTTAAAAATTCATCAGCCTTTACCAAAGGCCGGTCATCAAAAGGTTTATCCAGCCTTACAGCAACTGGGTCTTACTTAAGTATTGGCGCTTTGTAGCGACGACCAAGACCTCTGCGGCACTACAACAAGTGTCATAGACCCCTAGCGTCCCTTAAATGTAGGGAGTCTCCCGCACTGGATTTCTTAAAAAAAAAATACAAATCTTAGCCTTCTGGCTTAGAACGCAAGCCTTCCACCAACTTAGGTATCGACCAGACTTCAATTCTTTGCTTTCATGTTTCTCTTGTTTATTTTTTTCACTCTGACAATTCCTCATGTATTTCTACCAACAAGGCGAAAAAAACTTTAAACCTAAAACTCGCCCACAAAAGCAAACTATGATTCTCCTATTGAATAGGATAATATATTATCCTGTGGTACTGCAATGGGCATGTGCATGGAAAACGCTCAGCCGGGTGTGAAATCCTTGTACCGCCAGTATGCAAATCATATGCATGCGCTAACCCACTCGTGCATATATGCAGCTCAGCGTTTCTTAGAATAAACAGCCCGAGGGAATAATGTGTTTGCCTGCAGTACCACAAGCGTAAAACGTTACATTTATACGTAAACATAAATCTATGTAAACTTAAAAGCGCTATTTAAGTTTGTAAACAATTTTTGGTAAACGCTATGATTGAGTTTGAAGGTAAAATTTATACTTGGAGTGCAGATGTAGAGCAATTGCATGTGCTACGATTTTTCGTAGAACCGCTTTAATACTTTAAGGTTTTTTTACTGGTTTCTATAACGCAACTAAGCTACACATATAGTGTAACTTCTTGCCTGCGTTATCCCCGAAGGGGTCGCATGTGGCGATTCAGGACCTATTTATTTTTACGGGTAAGGGGGCCGGCCTCACACCAACCACTTTCAGTTGAAGTGGGGGTGTTATAATCTATAATATAAGTTGCAAAGATATTGTTACGTTTTTTTAGCGGGTTCTTGTTAATCAAAACTGCCGTTTATTTATTGTATCCAATGTATTTCTCACTTTCGGTTCTGACAGAGTTTCACATGTGAACAGTACCGCAGTTGATATTAAATGGTCGGGGAAAAAGTTTCTTCGCATTTCATATGAAAATTCAGGTGATTTTTTTTTCAAAATTAATTTACATTTAATTACAGTACATATGTGCAATTTTATTTGTAGCTATCTGCCATCTTGTAGGTAGAGACATGATCCCGTTGCTGTAGAAATTTTGAGACTCTGATCAAAAAAACGCAACAAGTAGTTTTGGCAGTCCTCTCTTGATGTTAACCTGACACTGCTCAAAAAAAACTGAAGAGACCGAAACAGGTGGAAATCTGAAGGTGCAAGGTCAGGGCTATATGGCGGATGCATTACCTCACACACCTCCTAACATATAATAACACCTCCCAACCAAACTCTCTTAATTTTTGATGAATGGCTAAAGATGTATGTGGTCTAGCGTTATCATGATGAAAGACCACATCTAATCTAATCTAATCTAATCTAAGTTGCAAAGATATGTTACATTGGAGATTCATATTACATGCATTCTCACAACCAGACACGTACAAGTTCGCGCTTGCACATGCCTCATGTGAACCTACAACATAAAAACCAAATCTCAAATGGACATACACCCTGCAACTCTTGCCGTCCTTCCCTGAGACAGGGGTGACATTGGCAAAGTGAACCATTTTTACAGCATGGGTGGTCAGCCGCATACCAACCTATAAGTCAAGGAACACACACACACGACAAATTACATTTTATACATCACTAAATAATAATATCCAAATACAAAATATCCATTTACAAACAAAAACAAATTCCAATTTAATAAACCCTAGCCGCCAACATTACAGATCAACCGCCATTTCTTTCTGTCCTTACATACTTCTTTCATTTCCTCCAGAGTCATAATTTTCTTCATACAGGCTCTTCTTTTATTATGACTCTGGATATTCCATTCATTCGCAATTTCGGATATTTGGTCCATCCATACCTTTCTCGGTCTTCCTCTACCACGACATCCATCTATTCTACCAACATATACTTTCTTCGTCAGTCTTTCCTCATTCATTCTCTCCATATGCCCAAACCATCTTAACAAACTTCTTTTAATCTTCACTTTCACACTTTCTCTTGCACCACATTCTTCTCTTACAAAATCATTCCTCACCCTGTCACTCCGTTTTTTCCCAATCATACTTCTTAGAAAGTCCATTTCAACAGTATGGACTTTACTAATTTCACTTTCATTCACCGTCCAGGCCTCGCTTCCATACATCAAGGTGGGTAAAAGTATGCCACTGCGTACCGCCAATCGAGCATTTCTAGATATGTTTTGATTTTTGGCGATACAAGCTGTGGCACCCAGTACACACCTGCCCTTCATTACTCTTCTTTCAAATTCACCGGTCATTCTTCCATCTTTTTCAAACTTACTTCCCAGGTATACAAACTCATTTACGACATCAACATTCATTCCATTAATTTTAAATTCATAATTCATACTTTCAACATCCTTTCTATTTATCAATTCCGACCGCTTTCTCTCAATTTATTGCTTTAACCTCATCAGTTGTTGACAGTAAAGATCCGAATCGATGGTTCTGCCCGGCGGTAAAAGCTCATAATGAACAATGCCCTTCTAATCCCACCATAGACACAGCATCACCTTATTTCGAGTTAGCTCAGGTTTTGCTAGAGTCTGTGAAGCCTGACCGACGTTTGACCACGACCTTTTTCGCACGTTCTTGTCATACGTGATCCATTTTTCATCACCAGTTATCAATCTCTTCAAAAACGGTTCGGTTTCATTACGTCTCAATAAAAAATCGCAAATGAGTACACGGTTCATTAGGTTTCTTTCAGTGAGCTGGTGTGGCACCCAAATATCGAGTTTATTTGTTGCGTTTTTTTTATCAGAAGTCCCAAAGTTTCTACAGCAACGGTATCATATCTCTACCTACAAGATGGCAAATAGTCTACGAACAAAATGGCACATATCGCACGTTTAATCTTAAAGAGAAATAACTCAAAAATTGGGAAAATCGAGATTTTGTAATAAAACACAAGACCAATGCGAGAAGAATAGGTAGGATGCGACAGCCGTTCAATTTGGACGAATATGACCGAGATAAAGCATCGGTCGCCTTTTTCATCCCATACAAGTTGTTCTGGTTGTCTGAACTTCAAACGTGATTTCCCAACATTCTTATTTTTCGAGTTATTGCTCTTTATGATTAAGCGTGCGATATGTACTATAATTAAATGTAAATTAACTTTGAAAAAAAAAAAACCTGAATTTTCATGTAAAATGCGAAGAAACTTTTTCCCTGACCTATTATATCTACTAGGGATCGATCTAATTTATTCAGATTTGTAAGTGCTGAATTTCACCAGAATATTCGATTCAAAACTTAATTTCCATTTTCGTAAAAGTAACGCAAACTTTCAAGTGACTTGCGTTCAGCGTCAATGTAAAATTCAATGTGAATCTCATACTCAAATTTGGATCTTGTGCATTCAAAGCCTTCCTTGTGAAATTTTCATTTTTGTACAAAATAGCGCAAACCTTCACGTGACTTGCGTTGAGCGTCGACGTTGAACTCAAAATGAACCTGATCTGAAATTTTGAGTTTGTGCGTACGCAGAGCGAAGCCTAGTAGAAGCCTTACTCTACAAATTTCCATTTTCAGGCTTCGTTATCAGGAGAGGAATCACCGGAGATATTATTCAAGTCCTGAATCTTATTATTAATTTGGAATAATTTACGTATTTTATCAAATAATAATGCAAAATGAGCTTTTCTGCTTTGTTTGCAAATTTGCCTGAAATCAATAGAAATGTGAATTCGGCTTTCTTCCTCATTATATTATGGAATTAATTATTTCTACAATACAAGGAAAACCTCAAATTTTACACATTCACGATTACTTTTGTATCGTTGAATTATAACTTTGTTCTTATTTATGCTTTATTCTTCCAGTCGATAGCTCAGTTGGTAGAGTGCTTGCATTCCATGCCGTGAGCCCAGGTTCCAATCCCACCGAGAGTATCAAAAATGATTTTCCGTTTCGGTACTTATTTCAAACTCCAAAATAAAATACCCGCAAGGTTTACTCAGCCTTTACAAGAAATGAGTACCAGCCCCTTCGGAAGATGGGGAACCCCCACTTCAGCTGAAATGGTTGGCGCGATGCCGCCCCCCTTACCTGTAAAAATAATTAGGTTCTACTCACCACATGCGAATCCCTTCGGGAATAACGTGGCAAGAAGTTACACTATATGTGCATCTTAGTTGCTTTAATTTGCGTAAAAGGTTAATAATCTATAACAACAAGAAAAAGAAGATTGAAACATCTAAATCAAGTTAAAGAAAAAAGAAAAAGCAGTTGCGGAATGTGATTCCAACTTTTGTCACGTGAAAGTCGGTGACTGGGGGAAACTTGGTGACTATGAGAAACTTTGTGACTGTGAGAAACTTGGTGACTACGTTAAAAGTTGGTGACTGTGTTAGAGCTGCAAGCAGGTACGTCAGGTCTCCTTTCTTGTCCGTCCAGAGCCTGCTCGTTGATAACGTTAATAATTATTATTGCCAACCAGGGACGCATAAATAATTCTTGGATGTGAGGCACGTGGAAACTCGCCTTTACGCAGTCACGAAATTATGCTGCGTCTAATATTACCTTTAAAGTTTAACCATATAATTTTTAAGTATTTAACAATGAGGCATTCCTTGACTTATAGGTTGATGCTGACCCATCTAATCTAATCTAATCTAATCTAAGCTGCAAAGATATATATCATTTAAGATTTATATTAAATGCATTCCCACAAGCAGACATGTATAATTTCGTGCTAACACATGTGGGCCTGCAATATAAAAACCCAATCTCAAATGAACATAAGCCCGGCAGCTCTTGCTGTCCTTCCCTGAAACAGGGGTGACATTGGCAAAGTGAACCATTTTTTTCTTACAGTATGGGTGGTCAGCCGCATACCAACCTATAAGGCAAGGAACATACATGACAAATTACAAAATTTTAAATAAAAAAATAATAATATATACATGGACACTAAAAAAAACTAAATCATAAAACCAATTTCACTTTAATAAACCCTAGCCGCCAACATTGCAGATCAACCGCCATTTCTTTTTATCCTTACATACTTCTTTCATTTCCTCCAGAGTCATAACCTTCTTCATACAAGCTCTTCTTTTATTATGACTCTGGATATTCCATCCATCCATCGACACCCATACTGTAAAAAATGGTTCACTTTGCCAATGTTGCCCCTGTTTCAGGGAAGGTTGGCAAAATTTGCAGGGTTCATGTTCATTTTTAATTTCGCCTGTTTTGGGGGCATGCATTTAATATTAATTTTAAATGGTAATATATCTCTTTGCAACTTAAATTAAAGATAGAGAGATAATAGAGTTCAAATAAAATTCAACTTTATGGAATGAATGGACTTTGCACATTAAATAACATAAAAACAAGCAAGGATGACGTTTTCCTTTCAAGAAAAACCTAATATTTTCATCAAATATCATCTAAGATTTCAAATATCTAATCTTAATCTAAATCTAAGTATCATTTGAGATTCATATTAAATGCATTCCCACAAGCAGACACGCATAATTTCGTGCTTACACATGCCGCATGTGGTCCTACAATATAAAAAACTCAATTTCAAATGAACATAAGCCCTGCAACTCTTGCCGAACTTCCCTGAAGCAGGGGTGACATTGGAAAAGTGAACCATTTTTTACAGTATGGGTGGTCAGCCGCATACCAACCTACCAGTCAAGGAAACTAAATATGATCTTCGTTAAATAAAAAATTTAAGTGTCTTAGTAAAGACCGGTCAGAGGTCAGTAGATCTTGATTCAGTCATTGCCGTTTTCCATATCAACGATCAAGTTCGCAGAGAGCTCTTGATGTGTCTATAATCTATATTCTATACAATCAAAAAGGTTCATGTAGTCCAACAGCAACCGGTACTTGCTTGTCAACTGAGTAGCGACAAACAAGCATGCACAGATCTCTTGAGGTGTGATTCACTCAAAAACAAAGATTATGAAATAAATAAAATTACCTCAGCGCAAATTTGATTTTAGATTTGTTTCTCGGCGGGCAAACTTCACACGTCTATGAGAACTAGTAAAATATTCTAATCTATATAATCTAAGTTGCAAAGATATGTTACATTGGAGATTCACGTTATATGCATTCTCACAAGCCTATAACATAAAAACCAAATCTCAAATGGGCATACACCCTGCAACTCTTGCCGTCCTTCCCTGGAAAATCAGCCGTGTGACTTCACAATTTTGTGGAATGGATTTCTTTCGGGAGTCTATTGAGAAAAAATATTTATTATATAACAGTGAGATAAGTCGAAATAAGAAAAATATTGTATTCATAATCCAAACCTTTATTCTAAGGTCTGAATCTCCCTTGCAAATCTCTCGGCCTTCCGGCTTTACAAAGGCCACGCACAATATGTCCGAGGTCTCTCAGACCCTCCGGGGGTTTACTCGGTCCGTTAGACCCCGCGGGAACGGGGTTTTACGGACCGAGGGGTCTTCCTGCCGTTGGACTACAATAATCATTAAAATCTTACAGCACAGCCAACCCCCAAAGTGCTGAAACATATTAAAGTATAAACATAATGTAAAGTTTCGGTTGGCATCATTCATATACCTACTGTTGCGAATGTGTAATTGTGTGTTTCTGCTTGTTGTGATAAAGTCTGTGAAGTCTTTAGATGCAAGGTACTCATATGAGTGTTTTTGTATTGATCGAGATTTCTAATAGAGTCTCACATGTGCCGGTTCTCAGTGATTCGAGAATAATCTTTATTCTTTCTATAAATAGGGCCAAAGCTGTCTGTAGCGTTAAAGAAGCGAACTGACGGTTCAATTGTAAAGGTGTAATATGACCCTTCAATCCTTCTCTGTATTATGAGATGTAGGAGTAAATATTTCTGATTTGCCATTATGTGATTGGTATGTGGCTGACCACCCATGCTGTAGAAAATTGTTCGCTTTGCTAATGTCAACCCTGTTTCAGGGAAGGTCGACAAGAGTTGCAGGGTGTATGTTCATTTGAGGTTTGGGTTTTTAGGTTGTAGGTTCGCATGCGGCATGTACAAGCGCAAACTTATACGTGTTTGCTTGTGAAAATGCATATAATGTGAATCCCCAATGTTACAAATCTTTGCAACTTAGATTAGAGATAAGATTTGGTAGGGATTGAATGGCATGAAAGTTTTCTACCAACTGAGCTATCGATCGTTCAACATTTTATATAAAAAAACAAAGATTATTTTTTTATTACAATTTGAAAAAGACGCGTTAGTATAAGAATACATTTTGCTTTTTTTTGCTTTCATTATAGTAAATTTTAAAGCATTTTCGGGGTAAATTAAATATTTAAGGCCCCTTGGCAAAGGCAAAACGAGCAAACGCAATTAGTTAACTTATAAAGTACAGAGTAAAATGCTTAGAAGTTTTGCTTTGTGTTGCTCCCTTTATCATCTCTTTAAATTTCCCCTTTGCCGCCGGAAAAAAGTGCGAACGTTACTTTATGATGGTATTTTTTTCGCCGTAAATAAAGGGCAAGATGGACCGTGTCTTTTTTATATGAAGCAAATTTTTAGCGCGTTCACAAAATATATAGGTATGTTTTTTGTTGTTGTTATACAAATCAAAAGTGAGAGCTATGGAGGTTCCATTTTTTTCGTAGATATTGTCATATGAACGCTTAATTCTGGGTGCGAAAGAAACAATGGGATGAGTCAAAAAATGCGAGTTATAAGAGCCGAAATAAAACTTAAGAGTTTGCCAAATATTTGAGACAATTATTCTCGTCATTTGTCGTTTTTCAAAGTATATCTAAATTTGATTTTAATTTTTGACTCGAATATATCGCTGTCTTAGTTCTTGTTTGCCGTATAGACCATTAAGCTAATTTTACACGAGCAATGTTTTCATTTGTACTGGACCAATGTGTCTTATGAAAACAGGTAATTTATTTAAAGGATATTTAAAACAACTCTCACATCATCGAGTTTTACATTTTTTCTTAGCTCAGGTTGTGTAGAATTTGATTCTTAAGATAACTGCATTAAAAAGTCGTATTTGACAAAATTGGTCTATACGGCAAACAAGAACTGGGGGAGCGATATATCTATAGAATCACTCTGAGCTCGATCACTCACAACTCGTTTTTTTGTACTCATTCCGTTGTTCCTTCCGCAAACAGAGTTATAAGATAGATGATAAATGATTTCCCGTTTCGGTGTTTATTTCAAACCCAGAATCAAAACACCGACAAGGTTTACTCAGCCTTCACAAGCAATGAAAACCAGACCCTAGCGAGCTGGAAAGCCCCCATTGGTGTAACACAGGCCCATTAGGTACCTGCGAAAATAAAGAGGTTCCTCATGTCACATGCAAGATGCAACCCCTTCGGAAGCATCGCCTTTTAAGGTTACACTTGCTTGACTTGTGTTGTGAAGAGGTGAGTATGAATTCATCGATTTTATTGAATAAATTATGAATTGATATTCCAACGGGAATGAAACGCATTTTTTTCCAATTAAAAGTCCAAAGCTTTAACCACTAGACTACGGATTGGTCAGGGATCTATCCGATCTTCCAATATATCAGAAACCACTAATGAGATGAATAAAAATTCGATAGGATCATAGTTGCAACTTTTAGTATGCAATTTCGTAGGTTCTCATTTCTCGTGAAGGCTTAGTCAACCTTTTGGATCTATTATTTGTGTGAGAAGAAAATACCGCAACAGGAAATCATATTTGGCACTCACGGAATCGAACACAAATTTCTTGCTACGAATGCAAAAGCTCTAAAATCTGTCAATGGCATTTTTTTTAAAACCGTGAAATAGATAATCCAGTATTTACTTTATAATGAGGCCAAAACATTTTTTAAATTGGAACTTTTTTCTCGGCAAGTAAACGTCAGTGCTTGGACTGCCGTCCGTAGCAATCAATTACAAAATATTTTTTTGCATTTCCCTAGCAACCCGGCCGGGTGACGAGACAATATTTTCTATGCCAATTCACGAGCGGGCCTCATTGTCTTAAATATTAATACTAAAACTATTTTCTACGTTTCGATAAAAAAAGTAACTGTTGAAATAAAAAATAAATCATTTTGTACGACCCACAAAAAGGTTTTTTTTTGTATTCTTATGTATAAAATAGTAAGTCGGTAAATCTCTTTTGTTTTTTTTCTATTTCAATCTTTCTTTCTGTATTTATTCAGCTGTTTAAGATTAAAAGAACCAAATAGAAGAGGAAAACCCTTGTTTCTTTTTGAAGTCCTCAATCATTCTGACATTCATTTAAAACCATTGAAAATGCTTTTCTTTCCTTTCATTTCATTATTTACATATCGTTTAAGAAAAATACTTACAACATTTATATAATTTTTTCCATTTCTAAAATTACTTTTAATGTGAATATTGTATAACAAATAATTAAATCAATTGATGCTGAATTTTAAATTGTTCATCCGGATTTCAAAATAATTGTAAATATGTACCATGAAAGTATTTTTTTTCTGTTTTATAGAAACAATATATATTTGAAATTATTTTTGATACAGAATAATTATTTAATAAATTCTCATTACTCGAATTTTATTACAGCTAAATAATCATTACTATGTTTTTATAAGATATAATTTCCGGAATAAAAATATATTTAATGAAGATAATAAAAAATAATTATCCAAATAATGAAGAGGCCATTAAAAGCGAGGAAACAATAATTAAAATTAAATGATGACAGTGTTACAACTAAAAATATAAATGGTGAGAACAATCGTAAACAAAAGGAAGGGAAAATGGGTCAGAGAAATGGGCCTGTGAGTTGGAAAAAGAAGGATAATTTTCTGGTCGCACGGTCCAAAAAGTTCCAACCGTGGTTGACCTTATTTTATGTGTTTTGTTACCGACCATTTTGTCTGGAGTCACAACTTTTTTCCTCGACGAAAAATAATAAATAACTTTTCAAATTTATTCATTTTACCACTGTCGGATCCTTCTGAAACCATTGGTGTGAAATGTATTATGTTTTTAAAGTTTTCATAATTTCAGGATATTCGTATATTTTTCTTTGAATTGTAGAAATATTTTGTCTTTTTATTTTCATGAATTTAAAGTGTTACCTTTGAGAATTTTATACATCGATCCTATGTCTAAAATTATTCTTCTTTTAGAGCCACTTCGTTTTCAGTATAGCTATTATTCACTTTAAGATGCTGCAACTCTACAGAGAGTTCTATAATCTATAATCTAAGCTGCAAAGATATGTTAACATTTAAGGCTCATATGAAATGCATGCCAGGCGGGGGCAAGCCGAAGTCGGTCGGGCGTCTTCGGCTTTTTCACGAAGCCGACCGTGGCGAGCATATTTGCTAGCAACTATTTGTTATTCAAATACAAGAAAAATGAACTGAACATGTTAAAATTTTATTTATTTTATAATATTGGAAGATTGATTTGAAAATCTACATTCATTTAGTCTGGACTTATTCGTCTAGCGTCTTTGAAAGCTACTATTTCAACTTCTCAACAACTTAAGTATTAAATGGGGCTTAAAGAGTTCAATGGCCAGCACTCTATTATTATTATCAATCGCTTTGCTGTAAGGCATCGCTGTCGACTTAAGTGTATAAGATTATTTTCTAATTAATTTTCAAAGAGACTTCAAACGCCAGCGACTTGAGCATCATCGGAATGAAAATGAATTACTTGTAATTTAGCTCTTTAACTTTAAGTCATCTTTACTCTTAGTATAAAACATTGCGTGAATACTCAGCCATCGCGTAAAAATGGAGTCGATTATAATAAGACTGACCATATTCGTTGTAAAAAAATAATATTTGATAAAGTCACCCCTATTTCAAGGAAGAGCGACAAAGTTGCAGGGTGTATGTATATTTGAAATTGAGGGGCTTCTGTTTTATACTACTAACATGCATTGCATTCAATATGAATATTAAGTATTTATATATTTTTGTTACTTACGTAAATTATAGGTTATTTACAAAATTTAATCTATCAATAATATCTCCTTTAAGTATTAACGCATTTTTCAAGCTTCTGATTGTGTATATACCCACGTTTGTGAAGTCTGATTATACTTTTCTAGTAGTATTTATAATAGAAGAAAAGAGCAAAATGAGGAATCACGTTGATCAAACCCTATTCCTCTGGCTTTGAACGCGTACTTTGTCGCGGTTGAAAACTTACCGTCCGCATCAGCTTTGTTTACTTAAACATAACCACGTACTTACATGCTTCAATTTCACAACAAAACAAGCGTCTCCGCACTTCCATCATCTATTAATAGTTCACCTCATTTCACTTCAGACCCCAGGCCTCCGCCGTCACGGCTGAAACACAATAAATATTTATAGACATAATAATTTGTAAGTATTTTGTTGTGGCAGGCAGCGCGCCTATTCCCGCGAGTTCTAGAAGTCTGCGTGGGCGGCAAAAGCTTCCTAAAGCTCCCTCAAAAATCCTTAACGCCCTCCTAGATATATTCAATTTTTCGTCAGTTTTTTTAAACTCTTTCAAAAATTCTTCAAAGCTACCTCAAAAATCCCTAATGCGATCAAAGTTCTATAAAACTACATTTAAAGTCTTCAAGGAGTTATAGAATTCCTCAAAACTCCCTCAAAACCTCTCATTGCAGTCGTAGAATCTATAAAGCTACCTCAAAAATCCTCAACGAGTTCTTCTAAAATTATTTCAACCCCCTAAACCTTCTAAAACAGTCATAGAGTTCTATAAAGCTACCTTCAAATCTTCAATGAATTCTAGAATTCTTCAAAGCTCCCTCAAAACCTCCTAATGCAGTCTTAGAGTTCTATAAATCTACCTCAAAAATCTTCAACGCCCTGCTAGAAATATTCGATTTTCTTCAAAGTCCTTAATTATCCCTCAAAAGTCTTAGCGTAGCTTACGCAGGCCTAGAATACATCAACGCTCTCTCAACAATTTTTAAAGCATATCTAGAATTCGTCGACGCAACCTCAAAAATCCTCAAAGCAATCCTGGGATTCTTCAACGCTCCCTCAAAAATCCACAATGCAGACCTAGAATTATCCAAAAAAATCAACCGTTTCTTCCCCACGACCTTCAAAACACTAGTCCGAAGCGCAAAACATTTAAACTACGGACCACTACCTCCTCAGCAGATCCTCAGCATCCCCACCAATTTTAACCACATCTTCCTACCACTCAATACCACCCCAACCCCTCCACTACCACCCCCCAATTCCTCTTAGCACCCCCTAACTACTCCCCCAACTCCCCCTAAGCATCCCTATCACCCCCTCGCCACCCCCACCGCCCCCTTGTGGCGCCGGCTAGGCGGCGGCGCTCTCCACCTGCTGACGTAACGATTTTTAGACTATTCCCCGAAATTTTTCTTATCCTCCCGACCATATTATCTACAACTGTGAAATTTCGACGTTACGGACAAATAGGATTCCTCCTCGTAAGCGAAATTTTATTTTTTCAAGCCGAATGAAAAATTGCGTATTTAAAAAAATATATATTTACTCTTAATTAAGCTGTACTCCAAGGGCGAGTATTCCATTTAGGCATATGTATCTTTAAATAAGACAACAAATGCTTTAAAAACATTATATTGCGTTACATATTTATTAGATTTAAGTTAAATTCAACGGTTTAGCTTCAACTATAATTTTTGAACAGTGTAAGAATTTGCGTAAAACTCACAAAAACAATGTATGGAGTATTCGACAAAGCTCCCAGAGTGTGATTTAGTTTTTACATATTTTTTCGATTTATGCAATCGAGGTGAGTTTACGTAACATTTTTCACTAGGCAGACACGTATGAGTTCGCGCTTGCAATGGGTACGCACAAAATAAACCAAACCTCATGCGAACATACACTTTACTATCCTGCTGTCTTTCCCTGAAACCGGGGGGGCATTGGCAAAAGTTAACCAAGCATTAACAGCATGAGGCAATAGCCTCATACCAAAAACACACAAAACCATTAAAAGCATAAATTTAGAATCATTTAAATATCTCGTCAAAGGATTGCACCCAGCTTGTTAATGACTGTGTGAGAGTGCACTGTAATAAAAAAAACCTCGTGTGTACAAAAATAAAAGTTTGTGGATGGCATGCTCGGGTACACGACTTTTCCGTCCAAACACAAGTTCGTTACATCCATTTCCTCGCGGATCCGAGCCAGTAGTGTACCCTTTCCGAGTGGCATTTTATTTACTGTAGTAACGCGACCCTGGTTTGTTTATTGATTGGATCCTTTTCAGCGTTTCCACTATTCACATGTAAATAAACAGATAATCAGTTTTTTTTTCACTCACCCTTTCCACTTTAAGATACTGCCATGTTTTTTTTTGTAACGTAGAATTTATTCAGGGCTGTTTTCATGTTGAAAATACAGCTCTTTTGTAAACAAAAAAATATCTTAGTATAAAAACGCAATTAGGCCGCATGTTCCTTGACTTATAGGTTGGTATGAGGCTGACCACCCATACTGTAAAAAATGGTTCACTTTGCCAATGTCACCAATGTTTGGATTTTATTTGTAAGTACACATTCAACATTTGTAGGCGCGAACTACACGTTTTTGTTTGTGGGCATGCATTTGAGAGCTTGAAATGAATATTTCCTTGCAACTTAGATTGTGGATAGATAGATCATATGTATGGTTCACTTTGCCAATGTCACCCCTGTTTCAGGAAAGGTCGGCAAGAGTTGCAGGGCTTATTTTCATTTGAGATTGGGTTTTTATATTGTAGGTCCACATGCGGCATGTGTTTGCGCGAAATTATACATGTCTGCTTATGGGAATGCGTTTAATATGATTCTTGAATGATATGTATTTTTGCAGCTTAGATTTAAATTAGATTTTTTTTTAGATTAGATTAGATATTGTCAACGACGTTACCATGTTGAAAGCACCGGTTCCCATAGATCACCGAAGTTAAGCAACATTGGGCGCGGATAGTACTTGGATGGGTGACCGCTCAGGTACACCGCGTGTCGTTGGCATCTTGGACCGGTCCGTAGTCCAGTGGCAGCACTTCGGACTCGTAAATGGAAGGTTGTGGATTCGGATCCCGGCGGAGCACAAAAATATACCATTTATATTTCGTATGTGCTCTTCGCTGAGTTGAAAAATTCATAAACCTTTACCAAAGACCGGTCACCGAAAGGTCCATCCAACCTTACAACAACTGGGTCTTGCTTGAGAATTGGCGCTTTCTACAGCGACGACCAAGCTCGCAGAGGGCTCTTGAGGTGTGATACACACAAAAACAGTGCTCACCAAATAAATCATACTAATATTATTATTATTATTATTATATAGTTCAACTTCTTCCAGCGTTGTTCTCACGAAAAGGTTGCATGTGGCGTGTGGAAATTATTTACTTTTCCAGTTAATAAGGCTGCACTTACATCAACAACTTAATGGGGGTTTTACAGGCTTCCGAGGAATTTTATTTCTCATAAACGCTGTGCAAACCTTTGCTATATTTTACTTTGGGTTAAAAATAAGCACCAACTGACACCGTTGCGTTGGTTGGGGATCGAAGCTTATTCTTTTGACATGGAACGCAAGCTTTCTACGAATTGATCTATCTACGAGCCATAATGAAATAAATAAATATTAAGTTTTTGCATTTGGTAGCTAAAGGGCTTATACAGTTTTAAATTTAAAAAAATTAAAATAACCTTTTTTTCATTAACTTTCATTTTTTAAATTAAAATGGAGTTCTACAAAGTTTCCGCTGAAACATTTAAAAAATAGCTCAGACAGTCTATGGATATATGTTTTTAATATCTTATTAACTAAATGAAAGGGAAATTAGTAAAGTCCATACAGTAGAAATGGACTATCTAAGAAGTATGATTGGGAAAAAACGAAGTGACAGAGTGAGGAATGATTTTGTAAGAGAAGAATGTGGTGTAAGGGAAAGTGTGAAAGTGAAGATTAAAAGAAGTATGTTAAGATGGTTCGGGCATATGGAGAGAATGAGTGATGAAAGATTGACGAAGAAAGTATATGTTGCTAAAATAGATGGATGTCGTGGTAGAGGAAGACCGAGAAAAGTATGGATGGATCAAATTTCTGAAATAGCGAATGAATGGGATATCCAGAGTCATAATAAAAGGAGGACTTGCATGAAAAAGGTTATGACTCTGGATGAAATGAAAGAAGTGTGCAAGGACAGGAAGAAGTGGCGGCTAATCTGCAATGGTGATTTCTAATGTTGGTGTATTAATTTGCTACATTTTTTGCATAGGAAATTTCTGACTTTTTTTGTATAGATTTCTTTGTAAGGTTTTGTTCTTTTATATATTTAAATGTAATTTTTTATTCATATTCCTTGACTTATAGGTTGGTATGAGGCTGACCACCCATACTGTAAAAAATGGTTCACTTTGCCAATGTCACCCCTGTTTCAGGGAAGGTCGGCAAAAGTTGTGGGGCTTATGTTCATTTGAGGTTTGGATTTTATTTGTAAGTACACATTCAGCATTTGTAAGCGCGAACTACACTTGTTGGTTTGTGGGCTTACATCTGAGAGCTTTAAATGAATATATCCTTGCAACTTAGATTATAGTATTATATTATATATATATATTATATATTATTATTATATTATATTATATTAACTATCTCAAATACATATAATAGTAATAATATAAGGAATATTTATTTGGTGAGCGCTATTTATGTTTAAATAACAACTCAAGAACTTGGTCGACGCTATAGCAAGACCCAGTTGTTGTAAGGCTGGATGGACCTTTGGTGACCGGTCTTTGGTAAAGGGATATGATTTTTTCAACCCAGTAAAGGGCATATCTGAAAATATAAATTATATATTTTTTGCTCCGCCAGGAATCAAACTCACAACTTTCAGATAACGAGTATGAAGCGTTAACCGCTAGAATATGGACCGATCAAAACACACATCATTGATATTCTCTCCTTCAGCTTTATGTACATACAATTTCCTTGTTCCAATGAACAATTCCAAACAACTTTTCCGTGCAAGGATTCAATCGTGCAAAGGCATCTCCTTTACCCCAAGTATAAAGCATTTACATTTACTCACCTCGATTGCGTAAATCGAAAATATGTATGAAAACTTTATCACTCTCTTGGAGTGCCGTCGTATATTATATACCATACTTTTAGATTTACGAAATAGAGGTAAGTTTACGTTAAAGTTGTATACTTCGGGTACGTCTCCATTTCCACGACTGACTTGTTCACGTGATGTCTCTCCCCGTATACAAGAGACACGAGATTAAATAGAATTTGCTTCTGCACATGCTCTACGAGGCTAGAAGTTTCTACAAGGTTCTGTAAGTACATGGCGTTACTCTCATTTGTAGATGTGAGTAAATTCATTTTACATGAACTCCCTTTTTTTATCATATCTTGAATTTTCCTTCTACAAAACTATAATATAATTGCAAATATACGCATTAAAGATTCTTGGATTCTAGTCCCCACTTCAACTAAAGTAGTTGGCGTAAGGCCGGGCCCCTTATATGTAAAAGTAACAAGGTTCCACTTGCCACATACGAAACCTTCGGATAAAACGCAGCAAGAAGTTGCACAATATCGATATCGATTGCCGTTATTTTATATTAGGTTTATGAAATAAACACCGAAAAGGGAAATCATTCCTGACACCCTCGGTGGGATTCAAACCCGAACTCTCGGCATGGAATGCAAGCACTCTACCAACTAAGCTATCGACGGGACGAAGACTATGGTTGTATTTTACAAAACATACTAAGCAAACATGAGTTTCTCAGATAAATGCACCTTTTTTCTTATTTTATACCAAAGAAAACACTAGACAAGTGTGAAAATCCTGTAGTTAGAAGTTCTTCATGAGCACTTTCTTATAATAGTTCACTTACCATGAGAAATTACACCAAGTGTTTTATCCACGATTTCTCAAGTAAGCGAATCAGCACTTATTCAGTTTTACCTTTGAGGTATCGATTTATTGTTTGCCTTATTTGAATGCAATGACGTCAGTGTTTTATTTGGTAAAAAAATTAGATATACTTTATGGTTTTAGATGAAATGGCTTTTATAAACGCTACCATTAATGTTGGCGGCTAGGGTTTGTTAAATTGGAATTTGTTTTTTATTTGTAAATGGATATTTTGTATTTGGATATTATTATTTAGTGATATATAAAATGTAATTTGTCGTGTGTGTGTGTTCCTTGACTTATAGGTTGGTATGCGGCTGACCACCCATGCTGTAAAAATGGTTTCACTTTGCCAATGTCACCCCTGTCTCAGGGAAGGACGGCAAGAGTTGCAGGGTGTATGTCCATTTGAGATTTGGTTTTTATGTTGTAGGTTCACATGAGGCATGTGCAAGCGCGAACTTGTACGTGTCTGGTTGTGAGAATGCATGTAATGTGAATCTCCAATGTAACATATCTTTGCAACTTAGATTAGATTAGATTAGATTATATATATCCATTAAAATAATCTATTCAAAGTTATTTATTTCATTTTGTGTTTCAATAGTTAAGTTTTCATTATCAACCTTTACATTGTCGCTTCTTTGTTATATTAATTTAATAGGTGGCGATATGTGTACCTTAGTAGAGTCCATTCACACATTTTGTTGTACTTGGAGTAGTTTAACGCTTTTAGGAGAAATGAAGAGTATTTTCTTCGACTAGAATGGCCGGCGTCCCTCTAACGACTCAATCATCCCTCTTGCGTGCTTGTTTGTGTGCCGACAAAGGCAGTCTCCACTCTCTTGTTAGGGTCGGTGCTCACAAAGGTCAGAATACCCACCTCTTCATGACGTCACCCGCATGTGTATGGGAAAAGGTAAGAAGACACACAAGCGATAAAAAAACTGTCAAAAATGGTTAAGGTTCCAATTTTGGAAGCTTTCATGAGTAACGGATAAGGTTGACCAACCCATTAAATTTATTTGGTCAAAATCATGAAGAATTTTTTTGGAAAAAATTCTAGAGAAATTGGAAGATTAATGCCATGAAAGAAAAAAAAAATTTAATGCTTTATTTAATCTCCACAAACAGACGCATGTAAATTTGCGCTTACAGATGCAGAATGTGTATTTAGAAATTAAAATCCAAACCTGAAATGAACATAAGCCCTACAATTTTTGACTGAAACAGGGTTGACATTGGCAAAGTGAACCATTTTTACAGTATGGGTGGTCAGCCTCATGCCAAACCGCTAAGTCAAGGAATTCAAATAATAAATATGAAGACAATTATGAATCTAATCTAATCTAATCTAATCTAAGCTGCAAAGATATATATCATTTAAGATTTATATTAAATGTATTCCCACAAGCAGACATGTATAATTTCGCGCTAACACATGCCGCATGTGGATCTACAATATAAAAACCCAATCTCAAATGAACATAAGCCCTGCAACTCTTGCTGTCTTTCCCTGAAACAGGGGTGATCAAGCGAATAAAAAGTGTGGTTTATACAAAAACTGCGTTCACCAAATTAATCATGGTTATTGGTTACATCGTTTTTTTGCCTTGCAAAAATAAAATTAAATATATAAATAGTAAATTCTACTTCAAAAGATTATTTATAGAACATACATATGCATTCAAAATCTCCAAAAACCCACCCTCGCTTTTTTTCTTTTTCACATACGGTTCGTTTGAAGTTCTCGCCCACTGCAGGCCAAACGAAAATAAAGGCAAGCTTCCCTTACTGCCAGCACCCTTATCATTAGGGTCGGAGGTTATTCCCGCAGAATAAACTCCATGGACTTCACGTCGAGGCGATTAGACCGACATCTTTTATTCACATTTTTCGGTGAGAATTCAAGCGAAAGAAACCCAAAGCCAAAAAATATGTGTATTTTTATTTATTCAGAGTTTTTAGGAATCTTTTTCGGTTTTTAGTATCTGTATATGACATGCTATTATCTTACGCATGTATGTATATTTAATATTTATCCTTAGTTGCAAAAATTCATGTTAAATACACGCACACACATGCTGCATGTGAACCAACAAAAAAAATATTGTGCTATATCAAATAAACATATCTACTCTGCCAATTTTGCCACCCTAAAACAGGGTATAATTGGCAAAAGTGAAGTGATTTTTCATGTAGGTATGTGTGGTCAGCTTCATACCAACCTATGATTATTTTCTTCCCCCGGACAAACTCTCTACCTTCCGATTACGTGTCCGTAGCGTTTACCACTTTATCATGGACTGGACATTTTTTAACAGGATTTTTTTAAATTATTTTTACTAAATTCATATTTAATGCACCCTGGCAAGCAGACACGTGTAAATTTTTACATAAGAACATAAAGAATCTCTTCAACTCTTGCTGACCTTTCCTTAAACAGGGATGGCATAGGTAAAAGTGAACCAATTTTTATGATGATGTCTATGATATGGGTGATTCTCATCACATCATCGAACGAATAAGTCAACGAACAATTTTCTTGTTTATAAAATTGACGATTTACGAACAAAGTCATCGACTTTAAAATTTGTTTTTTCTTTCTGGGCGGCCATCAGAAATAAATTTCAAATACATCAGTTGACGTCATAGCAAAAAATAAATTACCTACTTATTAATTGGCGTGCTTTCAATTTTTTAATTGGACTTTTTTATTCAAATTCCGTACCCCAAGTGTAAAACATAAACATTTCCGCTCAACCAAAGCGTTTTCCCGAAAAATATTCAGAAACTCAAATTGCGACTCTACTGAGCGCTTCAGTTTTCATATATTTTTTGATGAAACGCTATGGTTAAGACTCTTTCCATCTTTCTGCGTTTCCACCCTTTTCGGTTTTAATCAGCCTGCCTTACTTTTTAAATTATATTTTCTTCTCCCAACTTTCTGAGGATGAAGTCCTAATCACCACATCATGGTGGACCAGGGTGTTTTCATCTCCAAAAAACAGTAACCCAAGTAGAAAACTTTAAAAATCAACTCAAACGTAGCGTCTTACCAAAGAAATATAAAAGCTAATACGCTAACTAGAGGAGCTATTGCATTTATCATACATTTTTCGTAAAACAGCCAAGTTTCAACGTACTTTTTAAGGTTTTTAAAATTAACACAGTTTTTGTTTGACACCTAATTATGTGCTTATATAAACCGCAAAGCTCCTTTGGATTTAAATTTACTTTTGCAATCAACCGGAGTTTTCCGAAGTTGTCCCTAAGTTTTTTTTGGAATTCGGAATTTTTTTAAATTTTATATTAAGTAATAATACTATGAGGATGATTTTTTTGGTGAGCGCTGTTTTTGTGTGTATCACACCTCAAGAGCCCTCTGCCAGCTTGTTCGTCTCTGTAGAAAGCGTCAATTCTTAAGCAAGACCAAGTTGCTGTAAGGCTGGATGAACCTTTAGTGACCGGTCTTTGGTAAAGGTATATGAATTTTTCACAAAGCGACAAGCATATTTGAAAATATAAATCGTACATTTTTTTGTTTTCCGCCGGGATTCGAACTCACAACCTTCAATTTACGAGTCAGAAGTGTTAACCACTAGACTACGGACCGTTCAACATTACAAAATAATTGTTTTATTTTATTTAATTGGAAGAATGGGTTCAAAAGAATGTGATGAGGTGGTTTAAGCATGTGGAACAAATGGATGATGAAAGAGTGTTCATAAGAGGAAATGTGAAAGAAAGAAGAGGAAACGGAATACCAAGAATACTATGGATTGATCAGATAGATGAAAATGTGATAGGGATATACATAATGAATATACATGAGATATATATGATATATACATATATGACCGGACCGTAGTCTAGTGGTAGGCGCTGCGGACTCGTAAATGGAAGGTCGTGGGTTCGAATCCCAGCGGAAAAACAATACCATTGCACATGCCGCATGTAGACTTACAACATGAAAACGCCAATTTCAAATGAACATAAGCCCTGCATCTCTTCCCGACAACAGGAGTGACCTCGGGATAGTGAACCATTTTTGTACAGGTTTTGTATGGGCGGTAGCCTCAGAACAACCTATAAGTTAAGAGTCCGGGCCAACATGTTGACCTGGGGATGTGTGGAGCTCAGAAAACTATGGAGCACCTGCGGTGTTGTCCCTCCTGTCCGACAAGCTGCTCCATGGATGATCTCTTTGCGGGAAACCAAAAAGCTGTAGACGTTGCTCGTTACTGGGCCAATACGGTGTGAAGCTGACACGAAGAAGAAGAGGAAATATTTTATTTTGAGTTCGAAATAAACACCGATATGAGAAATCATTTTTGAAACCTTTGGTGGGGATCGAAGCCTAGCCCTTTGGAATGGAACGTAAGCATTCTAGCAACTCGACGATCAACTCTGGAAAAACATTTTTTTTAAGCACGTGATTCAAACTTTACTTTGTAAAATGTTTTCGGTAGCCATTGATGGACACGGAGTACGTCATTGAATAAGATATCGTGTAATTCGATTAGGGCGCCCGGGGGAGTGACATAAAAGTCTCAGTCTCCGAGGAGCAACTATTGCCAGACTAAGGGTTGGCCGGGACAATAAAAATAAAGGGAATAGTGCGCACTAAACCGGGGCGTTTTTATTTTAATCCCTTTAATAGTATTTATTTGTCTATGCTATTATGAAATATTAATTCTTGTATTATATTATTTTCTTTGTCATTTTCTGTAATTACTTTTTCATATAATTATGTAATTGGACTATTATGTCCGTAAGTAAAATAAATAAAAAAAATAAAAAATCCCACTTGTCAAACTGAGAAGGGCTGCGATTTAAAAAATGAAAATTACAAAAAATAAATGTAAACTCAAACTAATTTTATTATCTATCTACTTCTACGCAGGTGGGTAGGCTTAGAGATATGTACAACAACAACAAAAAAGTTGGAAGGTACAGCGCCTTTGTGTGTGTGTGTGTGTCACTTCTGACCCTCTCAAATCACGTACGAGTTTTTTTTTAAAGAAGCGTCCTTGGTGCTTTAAAAACGTTGAAAAAAAATGCATGGAAAACAACCGTTTTTGAAAACAAATCTTCCAGTATTATAGTGATGTGGACGCTCATTAACAGCTTTATTTCTTCAAAGTGACGCAAGGCTTTTCATGTAAACTGTTAGCAGAATTGTCAAGTTTTATCAAAAATATATTTGGAATAAAACGGACCTTAATGCGCAGATAAAATAAATTAATTGAAAAAATTTAAAGGGGATTTATTTAATTTTATTGATTGTAGAGGCATTAACTTTGTAATCGTTCATCTTATAAGACTCCAAGGGATGTTTTTTATACCTGCAAACAGAATTTTTGTGCTCAGCTGGGATTAGATTCACTACCCTGGACTGTGGACCAATCGACCGCAGAGTTGTGTGGAAAACCATTAAAAATGTCTAGTTAAGGTAGCAGAAGCACTAAATCCCTGTTTTGCAGGCGCGTGCATAGGGTATAATATGCAAATACATTTCAGAATCAATATTTTCACCCATTCCTTTAAAATAACTCATTTGAGTCAGAAGTGTTAACCACTAGACTACGGACCGGTCAATCTAATCTAATCTAATCTAAGCTGCAAAGATATATATCATTTAAGATTTATACTAAATGCATTCCCACAAGCAGATATGTATAATTTCGCGCTAACACATGCCGCATGTGGACCTACAATATAAAAACCCAATCTCAAATGAACATAAGCCTTGCAACTCTTGCCGTCCTTCCCTGAAACAGGGGTGACATTGGCAAAGTGAACCAATTTTTATATTATGGGTGGTCAGCCGCATAACAACCTATAAGTCAAGGAACATACATGACAAATTACATTTTTTAAAATCAAAGAATAAAAATAACAATATATACATGGACATAAAAAACTAAATCATAAAACCAAATTCACTTTAACAAACCCTAGCCGCCAACATCACAGATCAACCGCCATTTCTTTCTATCCTTGCATACTTCTTTCATTTCCTCCAGAGTCATAACCTTCTTCATACAAGCTCTTCTTTTATTATGACTCTGGATATTCCATTCATTCGCAATTTCGGATATTTGGTCCATCCATACCTTTCTCGGTCTTCCTCTACCACGAAATCCATCTATTCTACCAACATATACTTTCTTCGTCAGTCTTTCCTCATTCATTCTCTCCATATGCCCAAACCATCTTAACAAACTTCTTTTAATGTTCACTTTCACACTTTCTTTTGCACCACATTCTTTTCTTACAAAATCATTCCTCACCCTGTCACTCCGTTTTTTCCCAATCATACTTCTTAGAAAGTCCATTTCAACAGTATGGACTTTACTAATTTCACTTTCATTCACCGTCCAGGCCTCGCTTCCATACATCAAGGTGGGTAAAAGTATGCCACTGCGTACCGCCAATCGAGCATTTTTAGAAATGTTTTGATTTTTGGCGATACAAGCTGTGGCACCCAGTACACACCTGCCCTTCATTACTCTTCTTTCAAGTTCACCTGTCATTCTTCCATCTTTCTCAAACTTACTTCCCAAGTATACAAACTCATTTACCACATCAACATTCATTCCGTTTATTCTAAATTCGTAGTTCGTATTTTCTTCATTTCTTTCAAAAATCAAAACTTTCGTCTTACTTGCATTCAATTTCAAATAGTTACCTAGCAGAGCTTCGTTCAATCTAGAGAGCATCGTTTGCAATTCTACTGCTGAGTCCGATACAAGAACAGCATCATCCGCATACAGTAGAACACTCACGTTGCTCTCTCCTATCATTAATCCACAATCATCAAGTCTAGCATCTCGAACACACTTGTCCATGACTATGTTAAATAGCCATGGGCTCATCACACATCCTTGCCTTACACCCTTAAAAACTTCAAACCATTCACTATACTCATCATCAATACGAACACATGCTGTACTATTTTCATAGTTTGCATGCACCGCACCTAGGAGAGCCCCATTCACTCCGTATGCTTTCAAAACATCCCATAACATACCTCTGTCTACTGAGTCAAAAGCCTTTTCCAGATCTACAAAGGCCGTGAACAGCTTCCGCCTCACCGACAATTGTTTTTCAACAAGTTGTCGTAGAGTAAAAATCTGATCAACACAGCCTCTACCGGCCATAAAGCCGGACTGTATATCGGAAATCCTTTCACTAGTAGTCAGAATCAACATGACAAAATAATGGTTTTCTTTTATTTAAATGGAAGAATGGGTTCAAAAGAACGTGATGAGGTGGTTTAAGCACGTGGAACAAATGGATGATGAAAGAGTGACAAATGGATGATTTTTATCCAATTGAATTTTTAAATAATAACTCATTTGAAATTGACTGAAGTTCTAACGATGGCTCCATTCGAACTTAAATCTAAATATCAAGCTTAAATACGTTTTTTACTAAATATTGCCTACGTATTAGGCGCATGTGCCTGTTTGGGATGCACGCCTCTGCTGTTTTGAGCCGCAGCATCCAAATTTAAAATATCTATGATATGTAAAAAATGGTTCACTTTGCCAATGTCACCTCTGTTTCAGGGAAGGTCGGCAAGAGTTGCAGGGCTTATGTCCATTTGAGAATTGGATTTTTATATTGTAGGTCCACATGCGGCATGTGTGAGCGCAAAATTATGCGTGTCTGCTTGTGGGAATGCATTTAATATGAATCTCAAATGATACATATCCTTGCAGCTTAGATTTAGATTTAGATTTAGATCACCGACGTTCGATAACAGTGGCACGAAAAGAATTTAAAAAAAAATTAATGCTCAGAATGAAATTAATTATTTTTAAAAGAAGGATAACATTTTTTCTCGCTCGGGCATTTCATCCCTGGAACATGGAAAGCTGCCCCCCCCCCCCTGTGCCTGCCGTGACGACAGCACGACGTGGTCGCTTTAACAACTCTATTATTGAAACAGTAACTACGTTAAATGGCGATCGCGTTCTATTAAAATATGTATGAACGTCGATGTAAAGCCGGATAAAGCAAGCAAGAAGAGTTTTCATTAAAAGGTCTGATGTATTTGGTATAATATTAATTTGGTCTATAAAAAAACGCAACCAAACTAAACATATCGTTTAACTTTTTGCTGTGTTATGCCCAAAGGGTTTTGAATGTGGCGAGTGATATTTATTTATTTTTACAGGTATTATGGCCGGCCTTTTCAGTTGAAGTGAAGATTTCCTAGCTCCGTAAAGGGATGATTCTCATTTCTTATGAAGGTTGTTTAACCTTTGTCGGTATTTTATTTTAGGTTTATGAAATAAACACCGACACGCGAAATCATTTCTAACTGGGAATCCCAAGACTTAAGGTTTAAAAAAATGGTTGTTTTTGTTTTCAGACTGCTGTTAAGGAGACCCATGCCTGCCGACACGCAACCAAGAAGTCAAATTTGGACAAAAATCAGAACCAAAAATGCATTCCTTGTAAGTAACAAGCTTCTTTTGACTTTTAATATTATAAAGGTTCATAACAATTTGTATTTCTCCTATACGAGTCGTCGCTACAGATGGTTGTAGTCATTATATACTCGTAGTATGACACTAGGAACGTTCTCAAAACATCGCAAACCAGAGCACTGAGACTAGTACCAGAACCTTTGAGCAAACACTGTGAAGAACGAAGAAAAATATGCAGAAAACAAATTTGTTCTTCGATTACATTTGACTTGAATGAATATCCACCACCGGTTTTGCATGCATACCGTTTGCATCTTCAGGTGGTATTAGTATAAATTGGTAATGTTTTAATGGTTTAAATATGCAATAGACCATCTGACGATGCAAAGGGCATGTTTGCGAAGCCGTTTGTGGAGAATAAATAATACTCAAATTAATCGAAAAATAAAAAAATTAAAAGCCTAACTTCAACGAACAACAAGGCTGTCTCCTGAAAAAGTTGGTTACGATACCAACAAAAAGTCAAGAATCTACCCATAATCGCAGTTGTAAATTTATTCGTATATAAACATTAAAGATTCATAATAAATCCACGCTTACAAGCAGACACGTGTTAGTTAAGTTACACATACTTCATGTATAGTACTTAAAAATAAAACAAAAACCTCAAATGAACATAAACCCTGCAACTTTGACAAAGTGAATAAAATTTTACAAAAAAGGGTGGTTAGTATCATACTAACCTATAATCTATGTACATATATTATATTAAAATTTGAGAGTCATATTTAATGCCTTCTCACTAAGCAAACTTGTGCAATTTAGCGCTTCCACATTCAGCATCCCTTATATCTTTATAAAATTCAACGGCCTCCCCATACAAAATAGTTGTGCGTTAATGGCATTCAAACTGAAGAACTCCTAAACAGATGCACGTCATATTCACAACAAATATTGTTCAGGACTTGGGATGTGCTTCCTCATCATTAGTAGATTTTAAATTGTTGTTTTTTAAATAAATAAACATGATCAATCACAACACCTTTTTATGTAAAACCTATGCGAGAAACAAAACTCATTTTGACATTCGAATTTCAAATAAATTGCCAACACTTCAACATAGGCTTCAAAGTTGCCATCGTTGCCATTGCCAAGTCGATTCTTTTTCGGTTGAATTCCGTTGAGTACCTACCTATATTCTTTATTTATTTCAAAATTATACTTCAACCAGTTATAACATGTATTTTTTAGAAATAATGACGATCGATTCGGTCAACTTTTTATATGAAACCGTACTTATTGCGGCATTTAATTTTTTTAAAGTATTATTACAATATACAATCTAAGTTGCATAGACGCATTAACATTTATAATTCATATTCAATGCACTCCTCTTCGGAGACACGAGTGAGTTTGCGCTTACAAATGCTGCATGTGTATTTACAAATAAAAATTTCAGCCTCTCATGACCATAAGCCCTGCAACTTTTGCTGACCTTTTCAGAAACAGGGGACACATTTGTTAAGTGAACCCATTTATGCGATATGGGTGGTAAGCCTCATACTAACCCTTAAGTCAAGGAATTTGAGTTTGAAAAATCCTTAAACAACGGTAATCTTAATTTATAATCTAAAGTTGCAAAAAAAGTTATTTGATGATTCAAATTGAATGCACGCCCACAAACTGGCAAATGTCATTTCACGCTAGCATATAGTTGTGGCGCTTGATTTTTTTTAAATACTTATCTTTATAAAATTCAACGGCCTCCCCATACAAAATAGTTGTGCGTTAATGGCATTCAAACTGAAGAACTCCTAAACAGATGCACGTCATATTCACAACAAATATTGTTCAGGACTTGGGATGTGCTTCCTCATCATTAGTAGATTTTAAATTGTTGTTTTTTAAATAAATAAACATGATCAATCACAACACCTTTTTATGTAAAACCTATGCGAGAAACAAAACTCATTTTGACATTCGAATTTCAAATAAATTGCCAACACTTCAACATAGGCTTCAAAGTTGCCATCGTTGCCATTGCCAAGTCGATTCTTTTTCGGTTGAATTCCGTTGAGTACCTACCTATATTCTTTATTTATTTCAAAATTATACTTCAACCAGTTATAACATGTATTTTTTAGAAATAATGACGATCGATTCGGTCAACTTTTTATATGAAACCGTACTTATTGCGGCATTTAATTTTTTTAAAGTATTATTACAATATACAATCTAAGTTGCATAGACGCATTAACATTTATAATTCATATTCAATGCACTCCTCTTCGGAGACACGAGTGAGTTTGCGCTTACAAATGCTGCATGTGTATTTACAAATAAAAATTTCAGCCTCTCATGACCATAAGCCCTGCAACTTTTGCTGACCTTTTCAGAAACAGGGGACACATTTGTTAAGTGAACCCATTTATGCGATATGGGTGGTAAGCCTCATACTAACCCTTAAGTCAAGGAATTTGAGTTTGAAAAATCCTTAAACAACGGTAATCTTAATTTATAATCTAAAGTTGCAAAAAAAGTTATTTGATGATTCAAATTGAATGCACGCCCACAAACTGGCAAATGTCATTTCACGCTAGCATATAGTTGTGGCGCTTGATTTTTTTTAAATATTAGAATATATAATCTAAGTTGCACAGATACAATAACTTTTATAATTCATACTCAATGCATGCCCCCCTGGAGACACGAGTGGGTACGCGCTTATTAATGCTGCATGTGAACTTACAAATTAAAATTAAGGCCTCTAATGAACATAAGCCCTGCAACTTTTGCCAACCTTTTCAAAAACAGGGGGAACATTTGTCAAGTGAACCATTTTTTTCGATATGGGTATTCAAGCTCATACTTACCTATCCGTCAAGGATTTGAGTTTGAAAAATCCTTCAACAACGTTAAATTTAATTTATAATCTAAAGTTGCAAAAAAAGTTATTTGATGATTCAAATTGAATGCACGCCCACAAACTGGCAAATGTCATTTCACGCTAACATATAGTTGTGGCGCTTGATTTTTTTTAAATATTAGAATATATAATCTAAGTTGCACAGACACAATAACTTTTATAATTCATATTCAATGCATGCCCCCCTGGAGACACGAGTGGGTTCGCACTTATAAATGCCGCATGTGAACTTACAAATTAAAATTAAGGCCTCTAATGAACATAAGCCCTGCAACTTTTGCTAACCTTTTCAAAAACAGGGGAAACATTTGTCAAGTGAACCATTTTTTGCGATATGGGTATTCAAGCTCATACTTACCTATCCGTCAAGGATTTGAGTTTAAAAAATCCTTCAACAATGTTAAATTTAATTTATAATCTAAAGTTGCAAAAAAAGTTATTTGATGATTCAAATTGAATGCACGCCCACAAACTGGCAAATGTCATTTCACGCTAACATATAATTGTGGCACTTGATGTTTTTAATTTTAGAATATAAATCTAAGTTGCATACATACATTTTATAATTCATATTGAATGCATGCCCCCAAGCAGACATGAGTGAGTTTGCGCTTACAAACGCTGCATGTGTAATTACAAATAAAAATTTCAGCCTCTCTTGACCATAAGCCCTGCAATTTTGCCGACCTTTTCAGGAACCGAGAAACATTCGTTCAGTGAACATTTTTTTAGGTATGGGAGGTCAGCCTCATACCTCATGCTTCATACAAGATACTCAGAACATGAAAGAACTAAATAACCCTTTTACCGCAATTTTTTTTTCAAATTACTTCTTAAAGCATTTAATTACTATGAAGGAGGTGTGAGGAAAAATTATTGCAGAAGCCAGACACTGCCCGAAGGGCCTAGCAGACAACCGTGCGCAGCACGGTCAGTCTGCTAGTGTCTATATATAATCCAAAATCGTTACAAATAAATAAAGACATTCAAGGCTTATACTCAATGCACGCCCACACGCAAACACGTGTTTACAAAAAATAAGGATAAAGTTAGTTATCCAGTGACGTGTCGTGGAATATTGGCGTTTTCAAATTTTATTTTATTTTGTAAACGTGTTGGGAATTTTCTTTGGAAAACATTTTTGTTTTGGCTGCTTAAATTGTGAGACGTCAATCTGTGAGGACAACGTGAAAAACCTTTTCGCTGACAAATTGTCGCGGCCCCGTGCAAAATTACTGTTGCAAATTTCCTGTTTACAATTTATTAGGTGCGTGCCGAGAATGGAAATTGTGAAAGAAAAGAGCGAATATGAAAATATGTCAATTTTGTTTTTTTAACATCTTTCAATACATCCAAAGTTGCTTATCAAAAGATGTATTTATGCTCTCTTTCAGGAAAATATATTTTTACCCTTTCCAGAGTTAAAGAAATGAAAGAAATATGTAAGGACGGAAAAAATGGCGGTAAATCTGTAATGATCTATGTTGGTGACTTATTTCTTGATTTTTCGATTTATGTAATTGATATATATCTAATTTCCTTCAAGTTGTATTTCTTGACTTGTAAGTTGTATGAAATGAGACTGACCACCCATACTTTAAAAAATGATTCACTTCGTCAATATCACCCTTGTTTCAGGGAAGATCGGCAAAAAAGTGCCAAGACTTATGTTCATTGTGAGGTTTGGATTTTAATTTGTAAGTACTTATGCGCTACTTGTAACCATTGACACAAGTGTTATTTAGCATAAGAGCAATAAAAATGCATTACGGGTACTTAACCCTTGAAAATAATTATACTTTTTTTTTCAGGGGAAGTTATGACTATGGAAAACTTTCGGAAACAGACAACTCGATTGAAATACCTTTGCAGCTTAGATTATAGGTTTATAGAAAGTGACGTCACAATACCTGCTTGCAAACACATCTGTCGACTATCATGCTGTGATTGGTTCAATTTGTTTGCGATCGGATTGCATTGTTCGACAGTTGCTGCATTCTCTGTCAGTTGGGGCGAGCAGTTGAATACAGCCGTAGCTGTCAGCTGGCGAACTATCAACTGTCGACTGTCAGCTTACAATATCAAGCCCCCAGCTGTCAGTTCCCAATGCAACCACCCCTGAGAATATAAGATCAGTTTTAATATTAGAAATTATTTATCTTAACTTCTAATATCGATATTTTGTATGCCGGCCTAAAATGAAATGATGATGCTAGTGTGAAAAAGATTCTGACTCTGAATTATATAAAAGAAGTATGAAGTAACAGGAAAAATGGCGGTTGATCTGTATTGTTGGCGACTAAGGTTTTTTTTATTTTAATTTTGAGGTTTCATGGATTTTTTAAGACATTTTTGTCTTAAAAAAAAAAAAAAAAAAACGCAACTAAGCTACACAAATAGTGTAACTTCTTGCCTGCGTTATCCACGAAGGGGTCGCATGTGGCGCTTCGGGACCTATTTATTTTTACAGGTAAGGGGGCCGGCCTCACACCAACCACTTTCAGTTGAAGTGGGTTTTTTTCCAGCTCCCGGGGGGGCTGGTTCTCATTTCTTGTGAAGGCTGAGTAAACCTTTGAGATCGAACCCTTGCTCTCGGCATGGAATGCAAGCATTCTTACCAATTGAGCTATCGACCTTTTTACGAGCTTGATCGTCGTCGCTACAAAGCGCCAATTCTCAAGCAAGACCCAGTTGCTGTAAGGCTGGATGGACCTTTTTGGTGACCGGTCATTGGTAAAGGTTTTATGAATTTTTCAACCCAGCGAAGAGCAAGTTTGAAAATATAAATGGTATATTTTTTGTGCTCCGCCGGGAATCGAACCCACAACCTTCCCATTCAGAGTCCGCAGTGTTTTAAATACTTCTAAATTGTAATTTATCATTTGTGTTCTGAACTTAAAGGTTTGAATGTGGCCGACTACCTTATACTGTAAGAAATGCTTCACTTTGCCAATTCCATCCCTGTTTCAGGGTTGGCAAGAGTTGTAGGGCTTTTTTCCTAATTGTATATCTTTTTTTTGTAATTGTACTTACATCATTAATTAATACCATTTTTTCTTTTCTTTCAGATGATTACAATCGAGTGGTACTAAAAACAATAGAAGGACAACCCGACTCCGATTACATAAATGCTTCATTTGTAGATGTAAGTACTAAGTCGTACCATATTTTTTATTTGATTTTTCCTGGTCATAACTATGTGACATCTGGCGTCCGTGTTAGTAAACTTGTTATTAATTAGCGGAGACACCAACCACAAGGACTTTGGTGCTAATTCTAATAATAGATTTCACCAGTAATTTATTATGATTATTTATTTAGTGAACGCTGTTTTTGAAAGCATCACACCTTCCTTGACTTATAGGTTGGTATGAGGCTGACCACACACACTGTAAAAATTGATTCATTTTGCCAATGTCACCTCTGTTTCAAGGAAGACCGGAAACAGTTGCAGGGCTTAAGTTGATTTGAAGTTTGGATTTTAATTTGTAAGTACACATGTAGCATATGTAAGCAAGAACTTGCAAGTGTCTGTTTGTAGACATTTAAAATGGATTTTAAATGTTAATATGTCTTTTTGTAACTTCGATTATATATAAGATGACCGCTGTTTTTAATGCAACTCACTTCAAGAGCTCTTTACTAGCTTGACCGTTGCTATAGTATGCGCCAATCACACAAACAAGACCTAATTTACCATTAGGTTAGATGGTTTTTTATGTAACCGGCCCTTCAGTTTTTTATTTTATTCTATACAATTTTTTTGTCATCATGCCGCTTAGAAGCTCTTTATACCTCCTCATACTTCCATTTCAAAACATTCAATTTTCCAAATATTTTTCTAAAAATTGCCGTGGTGTGTTTTCATTTAAAATTTTCCCTACATGTTTACAAACGTTGTTCCCCCTTAACGCCTTCTACAGCTTTTTCACATATAAAATAACAGCATTATTACACTAACCTAATTTAAAATCACTCTTCGTAAATATGTAGCCGTGTTGCTTTTCAATTTCAGTAGCCCAAGTATTATCTCAGTCGCTGCGTTTTACCAAAAATATCAAGAAAACTACACGCACACTAGATGGGTCTGCTTTCGTTTGGATACATTTTTTTGGTAAACGCTTTTGTTGAGTTTGTGCTTATCTTATTTGGGGTAATGGAAATTTTAAAAATACCTACCATCCGGAAAACACAAAAGCCTCCCGGCGAAAATGGCTGACGCTCGTGTTTATTATTTTCATAAACAATTTTCCTGACAGCCTAAAAATACATATTTTCATTTTAGAAACAGGTGAGAGGAGGGAAGGTTTTTTTGCATTATTTTTTTGGTAATATGATGATGATGATGATTTGTAGAGTGGCGTTTTGACTCTTTTGTCCCTGCAATGGCGCTTAAGAGCGTTATATGCCCTCAACATGTGGTTTTTATTTCTTGAACTTCTTAAACTAGTAACAGTAATGAAAAAAATCAGGCGTGTTTATTATTTCTTTATCTAAATTATAAAGGTTAACAAAAATATATAACTTAAAAAATGTCACCACAAAAAATATTTCAAAAACTCGTTTTTTTTCACATTTTTATCGTTTTTTGCGTGAGCTATATTTTGGAAATATTTTCTTTCTTTCTAATTACAGAATTATGCATTGTTGAGTCTCATATTGTATATATTTTATTATATATATATTTCCTTGACTTATAGGTTGGTATGAGGCTGACCACCCATACTGTAAAAAAATGGTTCACTTTGCCAATGTCACCCCTGTTTCAGGGAAGGTCGGCAAAAGTTGTGGGGCTTATGTTCATTTGAGGTTTGGATTTTATTTGTAAGTACACATTCAGCATTTGTAAGCGCGAACTACACTTGTTGGTTTGTGGGCATACATCTGAGAGCTTTAAATGAATATATCTTTGCAACTTAGATTATAGATTATATGAGGCCATTTCTTGTAATAATGTCAATAGTTTTCAAGAAAATAATTAATTAAGTAGTTTTAGTTTTTGACGCCTTTTATTTTTCATTACTGTCACTTGAATTGAAAACACAATAAAGTTTTAAGAAAGAAAAACGACAGATTTAAAGTAGGTATATAACACTCTTAAAGGGCGATACATCTGTGAAGAAAAATAATATTCACCATCCGATTTCGGCCTAGCCATAAACATGTTAACCTTATTTGACATAGAAAATATTGTGACGTCACTTGTCCGAGTTGCTAGGGAAAAATGCAAACAAATATTTTCTGTAAGGGCACTGTTCAACTGTAACATCTCCGAAACAAACATGTTTTCAATCCCGACTTAAATGCTTTGATAAATGATTAAGATACTGGTAGATCATTCCATAAACGGGCAGTTTGGCAAAGGAATGAGTCATGAAAACGTCAAGTTCTCATAGTTTTGAGATCGACTGCAAAGGGATGAACGAGAGTCGTACTACGAGTTTCCTTTTCTGAAATGCGATGGGAAGGGATTGAGGAATGGAGCTCATTAGAACAAGCTCCGTGGTAATATCGATAAAAACGACTGAGCATTTCATCTTTTCTTCTGTGCCTTCTTCTGTGCTGTGTTACTCTTACTCGTAACCTTATGTTGTATGACTGTTTTCATTGTTTTGTAGAGTCTCCTAAAGCCCAAGGCGTACATCGTCACCCAGGGCCCCACGGAGGAAACGGTCACGCAGTTCTGGAGGATGGTGTGGCAGGAGAGGGCTGCGGCCATCGTCATGCTGACCAAGACCTTCGACTTCATCAAGGTGAGCAATCGGCGGCTTAATGGGCAGTCCCATTATATAATTACGTGAAATCTTAGGTTTATGATTTATTGATTTATATTTATTTTAAAGGAGAGCTTGTATAAAAAAGTTTATGACTCTGGATGAAATAAAAGATATGTATATGAGGACCGAAAAAAATAGCGGTTGATCTGTAATGCTGGCAGTTGAGGCTAACGCTTTCAAAATTTTAATTCCCTTTTTTATGGGTGTTTTGTAGATTTTAATTTTATTGTTTAGTGATTGTTTTTTTTATATAATTAACTGCAATTATTATTTTGTATTCCTTGACTTTTAGGTTGGTGTGAGGCTGACCACCCATACTGTACAAAAATGGTTCACTTTGCCAATGTCACCGCTGTTTCAGAGAAGGTTGGCAAGAGTTGTAGGCTTTATGTTCATTTGAGATTGGGTTTTTATATTGTAAGTCCACATGCGGCATGTTTAAGCGCGAATACATGTCTGTGTCATGTCTAATTCATTTATATGAATCTTAAATGTAATACATCTTTGCAACTTAAATTAAATATTGTAATTTCAATACTTGGGGCCTATTGTACCAACCTCCAATCAATATTTGATTGACTTTATCATTTTTTTTCTTTTATGGAAGAAATCAAACTAAATTTTTATATATTTGATTCAAAAAATACTAATAAATAATTTTTAGAACACTTCAATGAAAAAACTTTGTTTTAATCCACTATGAGTATTTATTTTATGAAAAAACGTTTTCGGAGATCATTCTCCATCTTCAGTTTCTTATATTTTTGCCTGATTGGAGTTTGGTGCAACAGGCCTTTACCATTTTAACGTTTATGCCGCTTGGGTGTTTGTTAGGATAACTTAGCAAAGCCAAATGTCATTTATTATTAAGGTGTGTATAACAAATTACTATCTCTTATTGTTGATATTATTTTGATGAATAGGAAACAGTGGTCATATACACAATATCTTTGTGGGCTCTGGACTCTTTCATTCCCCTAAACTACAAGAACAATACACCTTTTATTAAAAGAACAAACAAGGCAGGTTTACATTGAAACCACCAAATTTTCTACTTGATCCTACACCGAATTGACAAAGTGTACATACCCATCCTATTGAATAGTAAGAGGTAGCATGCGACTGACAACTATATGTAGCTATATAATTGATTTCATGTGTTGAAATGTCTTAAAATTTATAAATTTAATTATACTGAAAATTATACTGTAATTCAGTTGTAAAACTATGCGTAGACTCTACCATAGCTTTTCATCACAAAATGTACAGAAACTGAAAATCCAACGTGTGATCACTTCGGAGATAACGCGGCAAGAAGTTGCATGTGTAGGCAGCTTAGTGTTTTTAATTGTAAATTATAATTTTTTTTAATTTTTATTCGAATATAATAAACTTTTAGCATTTGCGTCCGAATTTTTTAAATTTGATAACGTTATCGGTGTTATGAGCCTTATCGAAAAACGACTCGATAAGACCGAAAATCTGATCAGAAGATAGAATGACGAATCATATGAACTAATAGGTGATATCACCGCCAATGTCGATATTTCATCAGTCTGAAACGTTTCTATCCCGTGCAAAGTTGCAATAAAATTGGTTTTGTGTTGAAAATGGATCCAAAAAATAGTTATGCTAAAGTAGTTCAAGGAGATCAACAAACTAAATGTGAAAACGAAAATGTTAGTGCAGCAAGTAAGGGTGCAGGAAATGGGGATGAATCTGTAAGCACCAGATCATGGAAAGTGAAATCGTATGATAGAACGCAAGAAGAAGAAGAAATGAAAGACAAAAACCAAACTCCAGACGTTGTGGACACTTGCAGAGTTGCACCAGCAATTGTTACACAAGTCAGCATAGATGAAATTATAAGAATGCCCACTGGAAGGTTCGATAGATATTACAACATGACACACAAGAACAGAGGAATCGCTTATATCTTCAATCATGAAATATTTGATGAAAAAAACATGACCACCCGCACTGGCACAAAAAAAGACTCTGCAGATTTGGAACAGCAACTGCTCAATCTAGGGTTTGCAGTCGAAGTGTTTCTTGATGAAACTTTTTCCTTCATCAACGATAAACTCAAGGAAGTCGCCGCGATAGACCACAGCGACAACGATTGCTTACTGATTTGTGTGATGACACACGGGGAAACCAACGCTTTATATGCAAGAGACACATTTTACAAGCCGGAACTGCTATGGTCGTACTTTTCGGGAGACAATTGTCCAACTCTACTTGGCAAGCCTAAAATTGTGATCTTGCAGGCATGTAGAGGTAACCAGCTTGACCACGGAAGCAAAATGTACGCCACCTTCGATCAAGTGGATTGTGTGATAGAACCAGAGGAAACCTACGTGATTCCCAACCAAGCTGATATCTTCATAGGTTACTCGACCGTTCCAGATTACTTTTCGTGGAGGAACCCTGACAGGGGTTCTTGGTACATTCAATCATTGGTGGAAGCTCTGAAGTTGCATGGAAAGGATGAAGATTTCTTGACGCTGATGACATTGGTGCATCAGATGGTCGCTTTTGACTGGCAATCCAACACACCCCAGAGCCCGGTTAGGGACAAGAAAAAACAAATGCCTTGTTTTGTATCGATGTTCACCAGACTTCTTAAATTCGAAGACAAACATACAGAAGAGTCTTAAGTTTGTGCTTTTTTTTGCTAATGGGATTATTTAAATAGTGTAATAAAGGCAAAGAGCCAGTATAAAAAATGAGTCAACTCAGTAATAGCATTAACAGAAAACAAGTAAAAAAACTAAATCTTTCACTAGAGGCGCTTTTGATGACGATGATGATTTGAAGTTCATCGTTTAACGCGTAACTTCTGTCAATGTAAGGGCGTTTTCAGCGTTGACGTGTTGAAAAGGATTCAGCGCTGTTCCTGGCACATATTACGGGCAGCCTATTCCAGCTGGACAACCTTGCAACGGCGAACGCGCGGTCACCAAACAATGTGGTCAATTTTCTAGACGGAAAGGCGGCACTTATGAAAGTGCGTTCCAAAGATTGCAGAATGAGCTCCCTCTCGCTCAGACTTGTTGGGATGACCAGTTCTTGCTGGTAGTCTGGAGCAACTTTGTGTAGTGCCTTGTGAACTGTGAGATCCAGATTGAATTTTATTCGTTTTGGGATCTCCAGCCAGTTTTTGAGTTTCTGTAGGAACAGCGCGATGTGGCAGTGCTTGCTCTAGCCTCTATCCATAGATTTATTTTGTATCTTCCATATGTGTTTCTGTTTATGCGATTGTTGAATTTCTATTTTACCTTGAAAGTTAAATTTCTTGATTTTTGAGTTTATTGATTGTTGAGTTTACATTTCACCTCGCTAGAAAGTTACGTATAAAAGAGTAATACTCAAAGCTTGATCCTTACTTATGTCTATAATATCAACTTTTTGGTGCTTCAACCTTTGCTCAAGTGACTTTACTATGAAAAAAATACCATGATGATTGTCGATCTTCGATAGAAGTGGCATCAAAATAAGAATAATGCTCATAGTTTGTCCGTTTCATTCTGTTTGAAGTCATCAAGCCATATTTAAAAACCAAGGTCTAAATTTTAATTATTCAATCTACTTTCTTGAACAATAATTTCATTTCAGGTCTTATATTTTGTATCTTTAATTTTTTGGTCTCATTCTGTTATCTATTTTATTGTTTTTTAAGTGCTTATCTAATTCATTCGCACATTTAAATATGTTTTTACTTTGACCATTGTTTCAAAAATAAATAAATAAAACCTTTGTTGAATTTGTTGTGTTTTCTTTTATCTTTTATTTTATTTTTCAATGGTGATTTTAATCATTTTACACAATTGTTTTCAAAAATTATGCTGAAATATGACGAAAGACAAATTTTGAATATTTTGACCGGTGCGTAGTCTAGTGAAAACGCTTCGGACTCGGAAGGTCGTGGTTTCGAATCTCGGCGGAGCACAAAAAAATATATACGACTTACATTTTCAAATATGCTCTACGCTGGGTTGAAAATTCATATACCTTTACCAAAGACCGGTCAACAAAGTTCCAATCAGTCTTACAGCAACTGGGTCTTGCTTGAGAATCGGCGCTTTGTAGCGATGACCAAGCTCGTAAAAAGTCTGGTCGATAGATCAGTTGGTCGAATGCTTGCATTTCATGCTGAGAGCAAGGGTTTAATCCCACAGAGGGTGTCAGAAATGATATCCAGTTTCGTTGTTTATTGAGATTTAATCAGCCTTCACAAGAAATAAGAACCAGCTCCCTCGGAAACTGGGAGCTCCCCACTTCAACTGAAATTGTTGGCGTGAGGACGGCCACTTTACCTGTAAGAATAAATAGGTTCCTCTCGCCACATGCGAAACCCTTCGGGGGTAATGCGGCAAGAAGTTACACTATATGTGTAGCTTAGTTGCGTTGCGTTTGGATGTGGAGAAGGTAACATTTTTAACGTTTTGTCAGAGTGTAACCGACGTCATCAGTGCTTCGCGTGTTCTACGCCAATGAGATACTGTAAGCTGTAACTGTGTCGCCATTCCGCTAGGGTTGGCTAGAACCTCTGCAGATTTGCCTTCATTTTTTCCTGTCCTTGCATACCTTTTTCAGTTCGTTTATATCCATCAACTTTTTCAAACATTTCCTTTTTTTACATTCGCTTTGTATATTTCATTCTTTCACAATTTCACCAATCTGATCCAACCATACTTTTTCGATCATCCCTTTCCTCTTTTTACTTTCACATTTCCTCTGTGCACCAGGCACGTGCATTAGGTACAGGCAAATATATTTCAGATTAAATATTTGCTCCCATTCCTTTAAAATTACTCATTTGCAATTGACTGAAGTGCCAACGATGGCTATAATCGAACTTAAATTGAGAATTTTTAATCTCAGTATCAAGCTCTAATGCGTTTGTTACCACATAGGTATTGTGTACATATTAGGCGCATTTGCCTGTATGGGATGCTCGCCCCTGCTGTACACACGCTTTTTCTTTCATCATCCATTCTTTCTAGATGTAGATATTTGAAGGATTTATTTTTTACAACTAAGACAAAAGTTGAAAATGAATACAAATGCGACTCTGCGCGGCGCTATGACGCATCACTGCCTCGCATTTCTCCCGAGGACTTAACTTCATTAGAGCTAACAAGACGCGAGCATGTGTACCAACGTCGCAGTGGTAAAATTAATGGTCGGCTTCTCATTTCTTTGTTTAATTGACTTAGGGCATGTTGCACCACACTCCAATCAGAAAAAAATCAAAATTAAGTGTGTTTCCTCCCGTCAAATCAAACATTTGTTGCATATACTTAAACCAGCTGATGTAAATCATGTTTCCTGTTCAAATTCCATCATATTATTACCCACTTCCGACAAATATTTAATCGAGGTCCTTACCAGAATTAAGCAATCAAATTTTATGTGTCAATCAAATATTGATTGGAGGTTGGTGCAACAGGCCCATAATGCATTAGAAAATTATATCATTTTTCATTCAAAATAACGCAAACGCAACTAAGCAACACATAAAGTTTAACTTTTTTCCGCGTTATCCCCGAAGGGTTTTGCATGTGGCGAGTGGAACCTGTTTTTTTTTACAGGTTGAAGTGGGGGGTTTTTAGCTTCCAAAGGCGCTGGTACTCATTCCTTGTGAATGCTGAGTAAACCTTGCCGGTAATTTATTTTGGGCCGAAACGAGAAATAATTTCTGACACTCTCGGTGGGATTCAAATCCGGGCTCACGGAATGGAATGCTATCATAATATGAGGATTATTTATTTGGTGAGCGTTGTTCTTGTGTGAATCACACCTCAAAAGCCCTATGCGAGCTTGGTCCTCGCTATAGAAAATGCCAATGCTCAAGCAAGGCCCAGTTGCTGAAATAATGGATTTTAGGTATTTATTTTTTAAGCCCAGCTAAGAGCATAGATATAATATTTGAAAATATAAATGGTATATTTTTCATCCCATCCCTGTGGCAATGAAAGACAGCCAGACTTCTTAAAAATAAGTTCGTATGGATTTTTTGTCATCAGCCTTTTTGTTTCAAATATTCGTACGGAGTAGACTATCGCCTTGACCGTTCGGCCATGACAGTTGATAGTTGTAGAGTGTATACTCATTTATTGTTCAGGTTTTTTTATTGTAAGTGCACATGCAGCATATGTAAGCGCGAACTTTCTTGTGTTTGCTTGCGGACGTACACTTAGTATAATCGTTATATCGCCAACTTAATGGTTAAACTAAGTAAGTGCTCATTCACTTATTTGAGAAATCGCGAGTAAGACATTTTCTAAACAAACTTCTAAACAACATGATTTTCCCACTTTTGTAGTGTTTTCTCTCGTAGAAAATAGGAAAAAATGTGCTTTTATACGAGAAACCCACGCTAGCTACAGTTTTACCATTAAAGTATCGTTATGTTTATTTATCTTTGCAACTAAGATTAAAGATAATTAAATTAATCATTGTAATGTTGAAATTAAGTGGAGAAATGATGTTTATTACTGATTTTTTTTTGTTATCTCAAGGATAAAAATGCCACCTATTAAATTGTATTATTCAGTAATTATGCGTCATCTTATCAGATCTTATATATTTTATACATTTCTTATGCATTTTTTTTTTCCAAATATTGGACAACAATTTACAATATTTACACAAAATTCTACAGACCTACATACGATGATTATACAGCAATTATACCTACAAGGATACAAAAAATCTATAACAATTATACAACCCTTAATGATCACTATCCCACCCACCATTCAACTAAGCTCGTTATATGAAGTATTTTAGTACAATACAAAAGCAGATACTTTCATCAAATAGAATTTAGGATAAGCGATCTGGAAGAGCGTATCTTTGTGCCTTTTCTGATTTTTCATTGTGTTGTGAAAAGATATTATACATGAATTTACATTTTTCCTGTATAATTGAACGCATTATCATTTTTCGTATATAATAATAGTTCGATTATCCGGAATCTGATACGTATATAAATTTCATAGAAAGGCTCCTTATCATTTTATGGCTAATGTGATAATATGTACATGCAGATAAAATTTCGATGACATAAGATATATTTTCTTTTCCCATTAGGTACTTTATTCAAAACCAAATCTCAAACCATATCGACGGTTAAACGGATATACCTAAGGCATAAGCGACAAAAGCTAAATTGTTCAGGAGACTAGTTTAAAGTTTGAGATTGCAGGAAATTGTTTTATTCTGCAATCTTTAATAAATATTTCTGCAAAAATACTTTTTTATTTTTTTATCATATCGTTAAAATCAAAGCATCTCTAAAAGAAAAAAAAGACACTTATTGGCATTGTTATTAATGTGGTTTTACGATGTTTTACGATTTTTTTTATGTCACAAGCGCCTTAAGGACAAAAAAGACAAAATCTTGTCGGTTACACCAAAGCCATATTTAGAAAACGCAGTTGTTTGCTGAACAACAACAAAAAATCATCGTAGAGCTATGGGAGTTAGTGCATAAGAAAGAGCGAACGTCGCTTATGCCCTACTTCTTTTTAACCGTCGATATTAGCATGCATTGCAGCCAGTCGTTTCGTTATGACCATTACGCAACGGGTCACCCGTGCTACAAAGAACTGGACTTGCGCAATGTCGATAGCTGACATGCCGGATTGCATAATTACACCACTTTTTTACAGTCCGCACCATTTTCTTAATTTTATTCGAATAGCTTGTGCAAACTTATGCTTATCCAGTTTTGCCTTTAAGGTATCGATAAGTAGCTGAAGAGTTAAGGTGATGGAAAAGCGGCAGTGATGGAGAACCCTTAATTCAGCAAAGGTCCATCAAATGCTGTCGTGCTTGCGGTGATGATGATGATGATGAATATGTTCATGTTAAAGGGTTTTTGGTTTGCTCAATTCACACGTTTTGCTAGAGTAGTGTTTGTGTATCGAGGGAAAGCTCAAAAGGTGAAAAAAATACACTAGCAAAAGCTTCCCTTTCAGCTTGTGGAATCCATTGTTTCTATTAACGCGGCTTTGCGGCAAAGTTGTTCAACTTAGAACCAAAGCACACAAAAAAGCTCTGCGGCGAAATTTTCTGAAAGCTCCGAGAAAAAAAACTGTAAAACATACATACAAGAATATCTACTTAAATTAAATTTTATTGATATTAACGGCTCTGTAGTTTTGTGGTCAAAGCTACGGACTCGTACTTAGAAGATAGCAGGTTCGATATCTGACTCTCTTATTTTTAGTCAGCTCGTCGCTGAAATTTCAAAATTAATCTTATTTTATCAAGTACCAGCTATACAGCAACTGGGTCTTGCTTGAGAAATCGAAGCTTAACTTCTATTCAATCAAGTTTGTAATGGGATCTCGAAGTGGGATTTACGCAAAAACAATGCCCTCTCGTCCTAAAACAACAGGAAATGTTATAAAATACAATAAATTAAGGATAATTGCATCTGGAACAATTTTTGAAAAATTGTTTAAGACTCTATTCCATATTGGTTAACAAAATATTTTCACTTATAACAACAAACAAGTAATCCGATTAGAAAATATAGCGTACATTATCAACAATCGAGAAAACAGAAATTAATATGCAAAAGCTAAAACACTCACCAGAAGCGCTGGTATGTCTTTACATACATTTTTTGTTTCCACAATGGTTGTGTATTTAATGTTTAACGCTTGAAGTAAAGGTATGAACTGCGGAACGTAAAAACATAATTTTCTTTTTCATTTGCTAAAACGTATTTTTCACCTTTTCATAAAGGCAGTAGCAAAAGCATGCTTGCACCTTTCTTTTTTTTTGCAAATTCAGCTCATGACAATCACCTGTGTCCGATTTGCATAAGTGGGTTTTCGAATATTTGCATATTATCGCAAAAATTTCCACACAACAAAGCCACAAAAAAAAAAACGGTATAGGTATGCATCGATGAGCGCCCACATACAGGAACGATATTTTACAAAATAAAAACCGTAAACCTTTCCTGAAAACAAAAAAAAACAATTGTGTGGTAGAAAATTTGAATTTTATAACTGACCTCAGGGTTTTAGAGTCCACGTTTTACATTGCATCTTTTCGTTGAAATTGTCGTTGCTTATGTCCGGTATTTTCAACGTTAGCATAGCGACTTTATACTGAATGAAAAGGACGCACTTCTGCCAATCGTGTGGGTAGTTTTTTTTATCAGTTTAAAGTCACATTAGCTAACGTTGAAAATGATAAAAAATACCGGGCCTAATTGTCTTAACTTGCCCCAGTATACAGTCATGTAGTTAAGGCTACGGACTCGCATTCCAAAGGTCGTGAGTTCGATTCCCGGCAAAGCACAAAAAATATTTATACTTTCAAATATGCCTTCGTTGCGTTGAAAAATTCATTGACCTTGAAAGTTGAATCCAGCTTTTACAGGAGTTGGGTCTTGCTTGAGAATTGGCGCTTTGTAGCCACGACTAAGCTCGCAAAGGGCTCCTTAGGTGTGATTCACACGAAAACAGGTGTGAAAATATCACATTCGTCCAATAAGGATGGATGACTACCTTTAAGAGTGTTAAAAGAAAGAGTACTTTACCTTACTCATTTTTAGACCGGTCTGTAGTTAGCGGTTTGTACTCGTCAATGGAAGGTTGTGGGTTTGAATCCTGGCAGAGCACAAAAAATAATCCATTTACATTGTCGAATATGCTCTTCGCTGGATTAAAAAAAACATATTTCTCTTCCAAAGTCTGGTGGAAAAAGGTCCATCCAGCCTTATAGCAACTGGTCTTGCTTGAGAATTGGGGCTTTCTACAGCGACGCAGAAGGCTCTTGAGGTGTTATTCACACGAAAACAGAGCTCATCAAATAAATCATCATAATATCATTACTATATAGCTGACTCGAACGTTTTTCTTTATTTGTTCACAGGTTATGTGCGTGCAGTACTGGCCGCCATCCAAAGACAAAGACGAAACATACGGAGGCATTCACATAGGAGTGGCACAGGAAGAGGAACTGGCCAACTTCCACATCAGAACCTTCAGGCTCTACAAAAAAGACGGAGACGTAAGATATCTTATAAATAGATTTTTTTCTTAGAACTATATACATAGGAATCGCTTGAGGTATTTTTTCTGTAGACATCCTATTTTTTTTTTGTAAAAAGATTTGTGAAGAGAAATGCAATGCACCAACCTATTTTGACTGGCCAAAGACAGGGATTAACATTATCAGTTAATAATTCATTATTTAATATTAATTCTGTATTAACGATTAAAAAAAAATAAGCCCTGCAACTCTTGCCGACCTTCCCTGAAGCAGGGGTGACATTGGAAAAGTGAAACATTTTTTACAGTATGGGTGGTCAGCCGCATACCAACCTATCAGTCAAGGAATACAAGCAATTAATACATTCAAATATATAAAACAAATAAACTCTAAACAATTAAGCAGTAAAAAAGAGTTGCAGGGTTTATGTTCATTTGAGATTTTTCGTATTTTTTTATATTGTAGGTCCACATGCGGCATGTGTAAGCGCGAAAATATGCATGTCTGCTTGTGGGAATGCATTTAATATGAATCTCAAATGATACATATCTTTGCAGCTTAGATTTAGATTTAGATTTAGATTAGATTAGACAAGAAGTCAATTTTAATAGTCCACAAAATACGTATGAGACATTTAAATATTGTCTTAACGGTACGTACTTCGATTATTATGTAATTACTCCTTGCGAACTCCTGACAAAGCTCTTGAGTTCATTTTCTACAATAGCATATAGAATTTTCTAAGCTTCACACAAGATTTCAAATAGAAAATGGAAATTTGATAGCTGTCAGTTAGTAAAATTGATCATTCCCGGCGGATGGAGTCTATTAAGCGGTGTATTAAACATCAGCAAATTCATCAGCTGTTCACTTGCGGCCATGTTGTATCGCTTTCTATCAACAGCACTTCTTTGGTATTTTTCTGCCTCTTGAAATCATTGGTTTGTTATTTAAGAAGTGACTCCTTTTATTGACGATGAGGACCAGCAATCCTTCCATCTATTTCACGATCTTCTTCGTGAATGCGAACAAGCATCTCCTTTACAGCAAACGATTTGTTTTACTTGTACCTGTCACCGTGTTTTCACTATAGATAAGGTCTTAGAAGTCGTATTACTTATAAGAAGATTAAAGTTTGCTCTTTAAGCTATCGATCTTTTATTGCTGATTCGTTTAAGGGCTGTAAAGATAAAATAGCTTCTTATTTTACTATTAAACCGACATCAACAGTTCAGTACAAAAATTTCCTCTATAACTCAACCGTAGAGTATACCAAAAAATATCTAGAAATTTAAACCGAGCATCTAGCGGGCGTTGTAGTTTCCTTAGACATTTTTAGAAAGTATCGCTTGAACTTTATACTGCGTGGTACAGAAGCTTTATTGAAGAGATTGGAATATAAAATAAAGTATTTTCTTTTTATGTCTAGACACGGTCAGCTCTAGGCGCTTATAAAAGGATTTTATGCAGTCAGATTTTATATATATACTGTTTTGTATATAACAATTTCAAATATCAAGAAACTATAAAGAAAAAGATGAATGCTTTCTATCGTATTATTTACTTATATTATTTTTTTCAATTGAAAATAAACTTGAATTGTAAATATTCCGATTGTTCTTAGTTTAAATATTAAAAATTAAATAAAAAATTAAATTATTAATATATGGAAACATTAAAGCAAAAACAAAACTTTTCTTCACGAGTTGAGTCTAATATCCCGAGCGCCTTCGGCGTGTTACCACCTCATTTTGAAGAGAATATCCTTAGAACATTCAGGACTTAGAACAGAACAGGTCTGAAAGTGGTGCGAAAATTTTCTGAAAAATAATCCGCATTTTACAGCAAGGATTAAAAACACTTGTAATATTTTTGTGATAAATTCTGGGGTCGTGTTTTAATCTCACAGCAAAAAAGAGCAAATTTTCCATCACATTAATAATAAGGGAAGTCCCGAAAGGACTAGCCGCATCTGCGCCCCAAGCAAACAAACGCAACGATAGCGTTTAAGAAAAAAAGTAGAAAAACTAAAACGTACACTAGAGACGCTATTTTAATCTCGCAGCAAAAAGGCAAAAATTTCCGTCACATAAATACCTAACGGAAGTCCCGGAAGAAGTGTAAGCACTGGCCGCATCTGTTCTCCAAGTAAAAAATCAAACAAAGCGTTTCACAGAATATGTATGGAAATTAAAACGTTCTCTAGATGCGCTGCTTCAGTTTCCATATGTTTTTTTAGGATATGCTATGGTGCTGGCTTCCTCTGGGAAATCCTGGACTTTGAATGATAAAACGCAAACGCAACTAAGCTACACATATAGAGTAACTTCTTGCCACGTTATCGCATGTGGCGAGTTGAACCTATTTATTTTTACATGTAATGGGGCCGGCCTTACGCCAACCACTTCAGTTGAAGTGGGGGTTTCCCAGCTCCCGAGGGGGCTGGTACTCATTTCTTGTGAAGGCTGAGTAAACCTTGCCGGTATTTTTATTATGGGGTTTGAAATAAACACCGAAAATAGGAAATCATTTCTGACACCCTCCTCGGTGGGATTCGAACCCGAGCTCACGGGGTAGAATGCAAGCACTCTACCAACTGAGCTATCGACCGGACTAATGAATGATGAGGGGCGGTAATTTACAATACAGCCAGAAGTATGACACGTACTGTATCCTGAGTATAAAACATCACGTTAACTCACTTCGATTGCGTAAATCGAAAAAATGTATGAAAACTAAATCACTCTCTAGGAATGTTGTCGTATCCTTCATACATTTTTGATTCACGCAATCGAGGTGAGTGCTTAGTTTTCGTTAGTTTACTTACGTTTTACTTACTTAGTTTACCTACTCTAGGAATGTTGTCGTATCCAGTTTACATTTTTGATTCACGCAATCGAGGTGAGTGCTTAGTTTTCACTCGTGCTTTCTATTGTTACTACTAGCACTCGTGTTAAAAAGACTATCATTACTTGGCAGTGGCATAAATAACTATTTTAACACCATGTTTTAGCTTGATTCCATCCGGAAAAACGTATTCTTACATTTAAGCCTTTTTTCCCCATGTGTGTTCACTTTTTTGTTTATTTGCTTTATATCCGAGGCATGGACGGACAAACACTCTGACCACCGCACGATAAACTTGCCGCCATCTCATTTGCGCGACAGCCTTCCGTATAAATCCCTTTCACTCACACCCCTAAGATTTCCCGAGAGGGAGAGGAAAACCGCTCCCCTAAGGGAATGAAAGAGTCAAAGGCTTTATATAGGAGCTGCTAACGCAGAGTCTCAAGACTGGTCTGATTTTTTAAAAATTATGAAAAAATGTGCTTTGCGTAAAAAATAAATAAAATTAGTGAAATTATGAAAGAATAGATATACAAGTGTATGTAAAAGAAGTAAACTTATGAAAAAGTTCAATGGATGTTAATGGTTTGCAAGGACAATAAAAGTGAAGACTTTTATTTGAAGACCTGTTAACTCAAGGTCAAAGCTTAAGTCTAACGGGGCTATTCTTAGACATTTTAGTCATCAGTTGAGCCCATGCTTTGGCAAACTAATGGTGCCTGCGCTGGAAGTTTCATCAGCACGGTCATTCTTACCTACCGAATTTTGTAATATCTATATGAAAACAAATAATATGTTCACTTGCGGCCATCTTGGATTGATAGGTCTTCGTACAAATGCATCATTAATTTGTCAAAACGTGGGCTCAACCGACGACTAAAATGTCTAAGAATAGCCCCGAAAAGGTCTGATGGGACTCGCACCAGCGTTGTTACATTTCGAAGAAGCTAGTCAAAGTCACCCTTGATCGCTTAGCCATAGCGTTGACACAAAGAAACTTAGGAAAAATGAAAATGGACCGTGGATACTAAACGATGCCTCTATTTAAAATGGTGATTTTGTCATTTAATATATTTTTTAAGTATTACGCTATTATAAAACTTAAAACGTTTTAACGCAATGTTTTTTTTGTTTTTTTGTTTACTGACTGTGGTTTTCTATCTATAATCTATAATCTAAGTTGCAAGGATATATTCATTCAAAGCTCTCAGATGTATTCCCACAAACAAACACGTGTAGTTCGCGATTACAAATGCTGATTGTGTACTTACAAATAAAATCCAAACCTCAAATGAACATAAGCCCTGCAACTCTTGCCGACATTCCCTGAAACAGGGGTGACATTGGCAAAGTGAACCATTTTTTACAGTATGGGTGGTCAGCCTCATACCAACCTATAAGTCAAGGAATACGAGTAATAAATAACATTTAAGTATAAGAAAACAACAAAACCTTAAAAATAAATCTATACAAAAAAAGTAAAAAATGTCTTATGCAAAAAATGTAGCAAGCCAATAAACCAACATTAAAAATCAGCATTGCAGATTAGCCGCCACTTTTTCCTGTCCTTGCATACTTCTTTCATTTCATCCAGAGTCATAACTTTTTTCATACAAGCTCTCCTTTTATTATGACTCTGGATATCCCATTCACTCGCTATTTCGAAAATTTGGTCCATCCATACCTTTCTCGGTCTTCCTCTTCCACGACATCCATCACGTGGTTTTAATTATTATTAATCATCAGGCCAGTCTGTGAGTCTTGTGAACGCACCCTGTATTATTATAATGTACGTGTAGCTAGTACGGACGGTAAACGACGTGGAGAATTTCAAATAGAGCATAAAATATTTACATTTGAAAAATTTCCAGAAATAAGCCGGACTTTGAGTAAAAGGATTTATTAAAAACTGAGATCAAAGCCGTGTGCCCATATACTCGTACCTTTAGGTATATACGTGCAGAGATATCTTTTCAGCTTGCTTCTATTTGATATCCTTTTAATGGTGTTGTGTGCAAATCCTATGCAACTCTAAAGATATTACCTTTTTAGAGAAAACAGACTTTAGCAAAGATGAAGAAATTCCGTGCAAATAAATACAATGTGTCTATAATCTATCTATGTATAATCTAAGTTGCAAGGATATATTCATTTAAAGCTCTCAGATGTATGTCCACAAACAAACACGTGTAGTTCGCGCTAACAAATGCTGAATGTGTACTTACAGATAAAATCCAAACCTCAAATGAACATAAGCCCTACAACTTTTGCTGACCTTTCCTGACACAAGGGTGACATTGGCAAAGTGAAAAAAAATTTACAGTATGGGTAGTAAGCCTCATACCAACCTATAAGTCAAGTAAAAAGAGAAAATATGAAAACGACTCCATGTAATGTAGTATGGATGAAATTTGGAAACCCATTTGAATATATATTGTACACTATACTTTTTTAATTAACGTGCCAAATAATACGACTTCTGACAATTTTGACAATTCAGCTTATGTCCGGTCTACAGCTCGGTTGGTAGAGTGCTTGCATTCCATGTCGAGGGCTCGAGTTCCGACCCTAAGGGTATCAGAAATGATTTCCCGTTTCGGTGTTTATTTCAAACCCAAAAATAAAATACTAATCTACTAATCCTTCACAGGAAATGAGTAACAGCCCCCTCGAAAGGTGGGAAACCTTTCCTTCAACTGAAGTGGCTGGCGTAAGGCCAGCTCCCTTACCTATAAAATAAATAGTTTCCCCTCGCCACATTCGAGACTTTGCACTGTATTTCCTTTTCTTTTGTCCACAGAAAGTAATCGAGGAGCGCTTCATTCTGCAGTTCCACTACACCCAGTGGCACTCCCACACCTGCCCCTTCTCCAACGCTATCCTGGAGTTCAGGAGGAGGGTCAGGGCCGTGGTGGGACATCGCCTCATGAACGACACGGACAGCGGACCCATGCTGGTGCACTGCAAGTAAAACAAACCTGCTGCTTTTCAATTAATCAAGAAAATATAACGGCAAAAAAAATCTTCACCAGTTGACTTTAATGTCTCGAGCGCTTTCGGAGTGTTAGAACACCATTTCAAAGGATTAATTGACGTGTCTGCACGTGGGCGTGCATTAAATTTGGAGAAGATTTGGGAAAAAATGCCAGAAAATTTGGTTGCATATACGTAAGTCAGCTAATGTACATCATATTTCTAGTTCAAATTCCACCATGTTATAACCCACTTCTGAGAAATATTTACCAGAATTAGCAATCAAATTTGATGTGTCAATTTAATATTGATTGGAGGTTGGTGCAACAGGCCCTAAATTTTAATTTATTCTTCTTAAATTCTAGTTAAATTCTTGACTTTTTGTGGGTATCGTAACAAACTTTTTCAGGAGACATCCATTTTGCTCAGTGGGCCAGGACGAAATCAATTTTTATATTATTTTTTGAGTTCCTGACGCCCATTGTTTTATGTTTCATTGATTACAAGAAAGATTTTGATTGCGTGAAGTGGAAATATTTGTGGAAAATACTCGAGAAAATGGGAGCTCCATTCCATTTGATACAACTCATTCATAGGCTGTACACCCCTAGTAAGGCAATCATAAAGATTATTGGCAGGGCTCTTGGGGTGTGATACACACAAAAACAGCGCTCATCAAATAAATCATCCTAATATTATTATTATTATAAACACCGTCAGTTTTCCGCTGATAAAGGTGTTCAGCAGGGATGAATACTCTCCCCTGACCTGTTCAATATCTATAGAGAATAATACGCTGGGCTCTGTACCAATGGAATGGAGGAGTATTTATTGTTGACGTAACGTTGCCCAATATAAGATATGCAGACGACACGATACTTTTGGCCGAAGACCCAAAATAGATGGCAGATCTCCTCAAATGAGTAGAGACCGAGAACAAGCCACTGGGACTAGAAATCAACCAGAAAAAACCAAGGTCATGATTGTAGATGGATCGTACAAAGTTTGGTGATCTTGAAAATTCACTTCAAGGTCTGGAGATCATAAACGAGTTTCAGTTCCTTGGATCTTAAATTTGCAATGAAGGAACTTGTGAAGGAAAGATCAGACGTCGTATCGCCATTGTGAAAAGTGCCGTGTCTAAGTTGGACAAAATATGGAAAGAGTGGGGTGTAAGTAACAGCACCAAAATAAAGCTTTGTCAGGAGTCTGTTCCATTCTATTTTTCTCTTTGCTGCTGAGACATGGACGATAAAAGCAGCCGAAAAGAGAAAAATTGACAACGGTTCACCAAATATTTGTAAGGATAGTAATTAAATTTAATCGCTTAATTACATTTTTTGCTCTTTTTTGCACACATTTGAAGAAATATGGGAAAACACATTTTTCATATTGTAGCATTGCAAAGCGCCAAATTACAGAATTATTGTTGATGGCAAGACTTGAAAAGTTTTCCCCATAAATAAGGGAAAATATTTTTTTTGTCCGCAAGACAAACGGCCGGCATAATTCTAACGCGATAACTAAGCACAAACTTTGCCATGCTTTTTAACGTGTAAGATTTATTCTTGTTTTCGCCGTTTTTTTATTTGTTTTTTTTTTTAAATGCGTTACAAACGCAACTCTGGCAACGTTTTTTTTCTAAGACTCATCATTGTGTGTTTAATTTATTTTATAAAGAATAAAATAATTAAAGTACATTTTTACTTAAATATTAAATACAAAAAGAGGAGGTTTAGAAGATACCACCAGAAAAGGAGTGGCTGAAAGAAATCAAAAGTGTATGGAACTCATTTACTTGTACAATAAGCTGTTAAGCGCGCTTCCAGATTCAATGATATTTTTTACCGTATGACTTAAAGAAGATATGTATTTATTTAAACGTGAATACAACAAGCTCCTTTGAGTGCAAAAAAAAAGATTTGAAGTAAGGTCGTCGTCCTGAGCTGTAAAAATAAACAAGTTTCTTTGCTATTCTCTCGTTGGTGTTTTTATTTTATTTTTCATATTTGAGCATTTTTCCTTAACTATTTTAAAATACTTATAGATAAAATCGCACGATTTGGTTGGGATTTTAGTAAAAAAAATACTTTTTTGCCTGCTCGAAGTGACCTCCCCTTTTCTGCGTTTGCTTTACAGTGTTGGGAATGCCAAGGAAATCCCCATTTTGGCGGGGAATGATGAATACGGGAAATTTCTCGAATATATTATATCGGATCAAATAAGAAGTGACTCGTTAAATTGATGTATCTAATCTAATCTAATCTAAGCTGCAAAGATATATATCATTTAAGATTTATATTAAATGCATTCCCACAAGCAGACATGTATAATTTCGCGCTAACACATGCCGCATGTGGACCTACAATATAAAAACCCAATCTCAAATGAACATAAGCCTTGCAACTCTTGCCGTCCTTCCCTGAAACAGGGGTGACATTGGCAAAGTGAACCAATTTTTTACAGTATGGGTGGTCAGCCACATAACAACCTATAAGTCAAGGAACGTATAATGTGGATGTATAACGCAAATATTGAGCTATTTCTCATTCCTATCAGATTGAGAAACGAAAAAGGAAAGACTTGCGTTCATAGCACCGTCGCGTCCTTGGGAAGTCCTTGGATTGTACTTTACGATTTTTTCAAATAATTATTCAAGTAGTAATACTTGATATATTTAGAGTAATAATAGCAACACAGTTAAAATTTATTCATCGAATTTAAGACGAACCGTTATAAGTGAACTTACATTATTCTCGACGTTTCGTTAGCGGCGTAGCTAACGTATTTAAGAGACGCCCTCTCTACACGACGACTGAGGACGAATTGAATAACTTACTTCACTGTAAGGTGATTACACTTATCGGATATAAGACTAACCGTTATTGTAGAACTTACACTGTCCGTTCGGTCGATAGCTCAGTTGGTAGAGTGCTTGCATTCCAGACGAGAGCCCGGGTTCAAATCCCATCGAGGATATCTGAAATGATTTTCCGTATTAGTGTTTATTTCAAAACTCAAAATAAAATACCAGCAAGACTTATTCAGTCTTCACAAGAAATGAAAACAATCTACCTCGGGACCTAAGAAACCCATACTTCAACTGAAATGATTGGCGTAATGCCGGCTCTTCCAATCTAACCTAACCTAACATAACCTGTGAAATTAAAAGGGTTCCACTCGCCAAATGCAACTCCTTCGGGGAAAACGCGTCAAAAAGTTTTCCTATATGTTAATCTTAGTTGCATCACTTAAAATGGGAATAAATAAAAAGTAAAAAGAAAAATTACTTAATTTTTTTTTTATAAATTCCTTGGTTCTCAGTCAGACCTCCACTTAATTTTCTTTGATGATGATTCCTTATAAAACTATACCTTAGCGTTTACAAAAAAATATATGGAAACTGAAGCAGCGCATCTAGTGAGCGATTAAGTTTCCATACATTTTTTTGTGAAACGCTACGTTTGAGTTTTACATTAAAGTTTTGTGCTTGGGAAACAGCGCAGAAGTATTACAACAAGCAAAGCTGCCCGGCAAAGTTTGCGTTGGGTCTTTGAGATTTTTTTTCCCTTTGCTCTCACATTCACCTCTAACCTTCGAAATATATATTTCTCGGAATCATAAATTATGACTCGAAAACGGATTGTATGCAGCATGAAAAGATAAATAAATATGCATTTATAATAATATGCAATCTTTATTGTTTCACGAAGTTATGAAAGTTTTCAACCCAAAAAAAAGATATTTAGTCATTTCATAGTTTGTGTTATAATATATTTGTAACAGTTTGTGCATTAAAACTCTGAAAATTCATTAACAATGTAAATATAAAATACAAAGTCGTTCTTCTCGAGTTGATCTATTTCCTCGAGCACTATCGATGTTATCAAACCATTATCAAGAGGACGAGAAGCTCGGGTTCGAATCCCACCCTCGGTGCGATTTGAACCCGAGCTCACGGCATGGAATGCAAGCACTCTACCAACTGAGCTATCAACCGGACAAATGCTGAAAGTGTACTGAAAAATTAAAATCAAAACCTCAAATGAACATACACCCTTCAACTTTTGCCGACCTTCCCTGGAACAGGGGTGACATTGGCAACCATTATTAGTAGTATGGGTGGTCAGTATCATACCAACCTGTAAGTCAAGGAAATAAATAAAAATGTTGAAAAATAAAAATATGAAATTTGAGATATGCAATTTCCTTCAAATGGTTCACTTTGCCAATGTCACCCCTGTTTCAGGGAAGGTCGGCAAGAGTTGCAGGGCTTATGTTCATTTGAGATTGGGTTTTTTGTATTGTAGGTCCATAATGCATATCATTGCAGCTTAGATTTAGATTTAGAGAGATAAAAAAAATATGCCGACCCAATGCGATCCGCTCTCTAGTGAAAAAAAACATGAGAAAATGTATAGACTCTGGAAGTTTCTGTAAGTTGGGGAACGAAAAAATGCGGTATTGTTAAGGACATGATCTATGATACAGGAAACTTTACACAGCCCCCTGTCGTACTACCAATTTGTTTTTTTCCCCCATTTTCATATTGAGTGAGATTTTATACGAATTTTTATCATTTCATATGCAATGAATAAATTTGTATGAAATATTTATTGGAAAATTGGGGTATAATTTTTTTCTTTTATCTGAAAAGTTAATATTTTTTGACAATATAATTCAAAACAGTAACCCGAGCATGCTCAAACCCTCCTTATACCCGTTCTTTATGAATGTGTCAGAAGGACCCACAGCACATATGGACTTTCATTCAAAGCTGTATATTTTCTCAAGTGGCGGAAGGCCTTCCCGTCAAAACAAGAACCTCTATGTCAGAGCCGTGCCCTTTACTTCAAAAGGTAAAAAAAGTTTGATGTTGCTGAAGCTAATAGCATACCTCGGGTGGCACTCCTTGTGGGATTGTTGCTAAATTTCGACGAGCGTGAAGAATTTTATAAAAATGATAATAATATAGAACGTTGATGAAATTTCCCTGTATAATAAATAATCTAAGTAGCAATGAGAAATTGACATTTCAGGCTAATACTCAATGCACGCCCACAGGCAAGCACGACGTGCAAATTCACATATGCTGCATGTAGGTACGTACATTTAAAAAACGAACCTTGCATGAACGTAGGAAATGGTCACAAGGGAAAAGGCAAACATTTTTTTTGTAATCGGTTGCCAAGGGCAGTTATACCATAGAAGTTTGACGTTTGTTTTCCGCAAAAACAGTCCATTTTGGCTCGTTATGCCATCAATTTACGTACTAAAAATGTCTTCCTCTGCTTACAAAAATATAGCTTTGTATGTACATCTTATGAAGTTATACGTATCTCCAGAAAAGGTACATGAAAAATTATGTTGAACATTTCGCACGTTTAATAATAAAGAGCAATAACTCAAAAAACATGAATGTTGGGAAATCACGTTTCAAGTTCAGACAACCAGTACAACTTGTATGGGATGATAAAGGCGGCCGATGCTTTATCTCGGTCATATTCGTCCAAATTGAACGGCTGTCGCATTCTACCTATTCTTCTCGCATTGTTCTTGCGTTTTATTACAAAATCTCGATTTTCCCAATTTTCGAGTTATTTCTCTTTATTATTAAACGTGCGATTTGTTATATCCAAATTTTTCATTAATAAAAAAATGTAGGGAATTTATAATGAACTATTTTCAACATTCGATAGACACAATTTAAAAAATTGGGTCATCATCGATCATGTTTTCCAGCCGCGGCTATTTATATTGAATTTGCAGTGTGTGGCGGGTACTAACCCCACGAAAAGACTCTACGAGACTTCAGGAAATCACATTTTCCCCGAGTCACTGATTATTTTTTCCCTTGTTTGTTGTTTACCACCCTGGACACACTCTCGGCGTGTTCTGTTTTCCAATCAGTACCGCAAGTTTATAAACAACGTTATAACTAAACCGTACCGTTTATCAAACACGTATAAAAAAGAAGCAACGACTCTAGTGAGAGTCTTAGTTTCCATACACTTTTAGTGAAACGCTGTCGTAAAGTTTTATACGTGGGCTACCGGATCGTGATTCGATTTTTAAATATCGAAGCTGTGTTCTGATTTTATTTTTTTTAAATCCAGGAGCTCAAATAAGTGAAACAAATGATAATTGAATTCTCAACCTTTTCACGTATTTTTTATTTATTTTCTTCTTCGTACGTATTTGATAATGCAATAAATAAATTGATGAAGTACTCATCCATTTTAACATAAAATAAAAATAACAATTAATCTTACAAGATGTATCTTAGATAAACTAAGAACTTTATACTTCCTGGATTTGAGGCCGATTGATTTGGTGAGCGCTGTTTTTGTGTGAATCACACCTCAAAAAGTTCGTGCTCTGCAGGGATTCGACCCCACTACCTTCCAATCTGTATCTGTAACTATAACTCTGTAGCCATTCTACTAGGTATGGCCAGAGCCTCGGCAGATTGACTTTTTCCTATCCTTGCATACCTCTTTCAGTTCATTCGAATATCCATCACCTTTATCATATATTTCCTTGTCTTACATTCACTTTGTATATCCCATTCTTTCACAATTCCACCAATCTGGTCATACTTTTCTTCGTCTTCTCTCTATTTAAAATTTGTAAGTCATATTTTGTGTATTAATGCTGCAATTTTTGTTGTTATAAGTCTTGCATCATCCATTCTTTTTGCATGTCCAAACCATATGATTATTTTGTACCTTAAGTTTCACATCCTCTTTCAGCTTGCATTCACGAGTCCGGAGTGTTAACCACTAGACTACGGACCAGTCTCGCTGATGATGCTTTATAGTGTATATGAATTTTAAGATAAATTTACGTCTTTACTGTAGAATGTATGTGTATCAGTTGAAGGGGTATTCACTCCTTAGATTATACACATTCCACTTTAAGACACACACTTAGCTTTCGCCGGCTTAACTTCTCGGCGCTCAATATTTCAGTTAGACTTTACGTACTTTGGAACTTTTCACCTGGAAACGCTCAAGTGGGATCAGTACCCTGAGTACGAGTTTATTCACTTTACTCGAAGTATTGAGTATTCGAGAAAAATGTATGTGAACTTGTAAAGCACCTCTGGCAAAACAAGTTTCGAAACCTTTTTTTGCAAGGGGTTTTTTACAAGTTTACATACATATGTATTTCTCGAATACTCAATACTTCGAGTAAAGTGAAAAAACTCGTACTCAGGGTACTGATCTAGTGACGTAGCCCAAGCAAAGTACATTTTAAATGGGAAAAACGTACCAGGCACTTCCAAACAATATTCTGTACTAATCCTTACTTAAATATGTATATTTTTAAGAGCTTAAAAATCATTTATGACTAGAAAATCAGTTAATGTAGATTGTAAAAAAAAAAATTTTTTTCACAAGACAAAGAATAAAACAACTTTGTTTTTTATTACGGCGAGTGTTTTCAGTTTCACGATCGGTTTGGGAAACAATCCGTTTGCATGCTTAGGTGGCTAAATTATTTGGCCACCTGATTATGCAAACGGGTTGTTTGCATCACCGGTTGTGGAACTTAATATATGTATTCGCCGTAATCAAAAACAAAGTTGTTTAATATTTATTTTTTGAGTTGAATGATAACAAACTAAATGCCTCTACAACCAATTAAATATTTTCTTTTTGCTTCTACTACAAGACATTTAATCAAATATTTTTGTAATTTGAAAACAAATAGGCTTAATTTTTCCAAAACAAAATTAAAAAGCATTTTGTTTTGTTGGAAAGCAAAAACCTTTTTGCGTGAAGGCAGCGTTAAATATTTTCTACAAACATTGAATATATTATACCTGATATACTGTACGGTGTTTTCTGTCACCCCTCTCGGATGTCAAAAGCCATCTTGGCTCTGAAACGTCAACGCAGACAAACACAGCTGTACCAGATAAGTGATTTTGAGCGGACGTGACAGCCACCGAACATAATATTTATCTATTCTCCAAAAACACTTAGCTCTGACATCTCCAAGAGATATTGGGCTCCAAAAAACACAAGGTAATGTTCTAAACTTTTACTTTTATCAATGACTTTTTTAAATTGTTACGTTTTCGGGTTCTTCAGTGTTTCAAAAATATAGAAGGCAGATGTAACGCCACGCAACTAAGCTGCGCATATACTGCAACTTCTTGGCGTGTTGTATCCGCAGACGTCACATGAGGCGTGTGGATTCTACTTATTCTATCTATATCGGTAAGGGGTCTGACCTTACACCAGGGGCGTGCATCCCATACAAGCACATGCGCCTAATATATAGGCAATAATGATAATAATAAAAATTGCTTAAGCTTGATATTCAGATTTAAAATTCAAAATTAAAGTTCGATTTGAGCCATCGTTAGCACTGCAGGCAATTTCAAATGAGTTATTTTAAAGGAATGGTGAAAAATAATACTCATTTTTAAAGTTCCTTGACTTATAGGTTGGTATGCGGCTGACCACCCATGCTGTAGAAAATGGTTCACTTTGCCAATGTCACCCCTGTTTCAGGGAAGGTCGGCAAGAGTTGCGAAGTGTATGTTCATTTGTGGTTTGGGTTTTTATGTTGTAGGTTCACATGTGGCATGTACAAGCGCAAACTTGTACGTGTTTGCTTGTAAGAATGCATATATTGTGAATCTTCAATGTTACATATTTTTGCAACTTAGATTAGATTATATTTGCCTTTACCCTATGCACGCGCCTATCTTTCACCAACCAATTGAGTTGCAGTGAGGGTTTCCCAGCCCCCGAGGCAGTTGGGATTTTATTTATTTTGTCCAAATTTATTTCACACACAACCAAGTTTTACTATAATTGACTTGTACGTCACTTCTCAACTACTCTACATACTCGAAGATGAGTATTTTCCTCTCTTTCAGTCAAAACTCGCCTTATATGCTAATATTTGGTCGGTTAACTGATCGATATCGAAATTCTCATGATCAATTTGAAGGGTAATTTTCACGTTTCCTGAAAAAAAAGTTACGTTCAGAAAAAATGCAGATAATTTCAGTTTTCTTTTGTTTCAAATTTTTAAGATTCCTTCTGTGTGAAAAGCTTTTCAAGCAAAGACGAAAATACTTGTATACAAAGGGACCACGTGGGGGTCAAAATTATAAACTTGTTTCATAATGTGCTACATTTCTGGGTCTGCCCGAAGGCTGTTGGTACCCATCTGTAGGTATATGATGGCTGGTTCCATGCTAAAGCAGCACAGTGACAAAACAACAACAACATCATATGGCGTGATACCACATAACAGAACATCACATGACAGTACATCACATTAACAGAACATCATTTGAAAGTACATCAACGATATAAAATAACACAGACAATGCATCACGATGATAAAACATTTTATGATAAAATAAAATCACATACCTCAAACAGAAGTCAGAACATACCATAAACGGCACATCAAAAAATATCACATGACACAACATCACAAAACATAAACAGAAAATATCATAAACGGCATGACAAAACAGAACACATCCAAAATAAATATTTGTATTCATTTAAAAACTTAAACCGCCTTTCCCTGCAACTAGGGGTTAATGCATTATTTTTTATAGATGAGACAGCCAGCCCCACGCTGACATTGTTATGTACTGTCATGTGTTGTTTTGTCACTATGCAGTTATGTCCTGTTACCATGATGTTACTGGAGCTCCAGAAGGCTTTGACGGTCCGTCCACCGAGCTTTCAGTGAAGCTTTTGCCTTTGAGGATATTAATAAACATTGGGAGTGGCACTGAGCCCTGTATAAGCTGCCGCCATATAAAATACTGTGTGGATAATCTACTGAAAACTGCAAATTTAGAATTTAAGCTTTTCGATGAAGTTTTTAGTAATTATTGGCATTTTCTGTAACTCTTGACTTATAGGTTGGTATGAGGCTGACCACCCATACTGTAAAAAATGGTTCACTTTGCCAATGTCACCCCTGTTTCAGGGAATGTCGGCAAGAGTTGCAGGGCTTATGTTCATTTGAGGTTTGGATTTTATTTGTAAGTACACAATCAGCATTTGTAAGCGCGAACTACACGTGTTTGTTTGTGGGCATACATCTGAGAGCTTTGAATGAATATATCCTTGCAACTTAGATTATAGATAGATTATAGAAAGTGAAAATTATTGTTACATACCCCAACATAATTATTATCTCCGCCTCAGGGTACGCAGTGATTTGTGCTAATTTTTGCCGCTCTTGCCGACCTTCCCCGAAACAGGGGTGACATTGTAAAAGTGAACATTTTTTTACAATATGGGTGGTCAACCTCATACCAACCTACAAGTCAAGGAACACAAGCAATACATTACAATTATTAAAACCACTTGGTAAATTAATAAAATGGAAATGTACAAAATATCTACAAAAAAAGTGAGAATTGCAAATTTTAAAGCCTTAGCCGCCAACATTACAGATCAACCGCCATTTTTTTCGGTCCTTGCATTTCATCCAGAGACATGCCTACTCAATTACAAAAACAATCTGGTTGTGTTGAATGCGCAACAAAGAAATCTCCCCCCACCTCAGCCGACAAGACAATGCCTGGTATTCTCCTCTAACCCCATCTGTACCAGAGACGTCTTGCTCGAGGCCGCATTGTCCTCAGTAGTGCCTCAAGCATAAAACCCACCGTGTAAACTCAAGCATTACGTTAGCCAAAAATACAAATAACCTCTAGATTTGCCCATTCAACTATGATACAATTTTACTAAAACGCTTCTTCTTTTTCTTTCTGTAGAGATTGGCGATCATCATTGCGATTCGCACCTCAATACTGCTGCACAAAAAAGAGATCTTGTGCTTCTGCCAAACCATTTTCTTAGGTTCGAAAGAGAAGCGTGCCAGCAAAGGAAGATAATAATAATAATAATATTAGGATGATTTATTTGGTGAGCGCTGTTTTTGTGTGAATCACACCTCAAGAGCCCTCTGCGAGCTTGGTCGTCGCTGTAGAAAGCGCCAATTCTCAAGCAAGACCCAGTTGTTGTAAGGTTGGATGGACCTTTCAGTGACCGGTCTTTGGTAAAGGTTTATGAATTTTTCAACTCAGCGAAGAGCACATTCGAAATATAAATGGTATATTTTTGTGCTCCGCCGGGATCCGAATCCACAACCTTCCATTTACGAGTCCGAAGTGTTGCCACTACGGACAACGGACCGGTCCAAGATGCGTGATAGGAGCGTTTGGTAGAATAGCGAAGAATAAAAGGATACCAAAGAAAATGAAAATGGCGGTACACAATTGTATATTGTTGCCGACCCTGATGTATGGAAGCGAGTCATAGACGATGAATGAAAGAGAAGTAAATAAGGTATGCACCGTAGAAATGGCTCATTTGAGAAGTATGACAGGAAAAACACTGAAAGATAGAGTGAGAAACGAATGGGTTCTGAATGAACGCGGAGTAAAAAAAAGCGTGAAAGTGAAAGTTCAAAGAAGTGTGATGCGATGGTTTGGATATATTGAAAGAATGAATGAACACCGACTGACAAAAAGAGTGTATAAAGGGAATGTAATAGGTAAGCGTGCAAGGGGAAGACCTAGAAAATAATGAATTGATCAGATAAGTGAGATTGCGAATGAATGGCATTTACAGAGTGGAAACAAGAAAAGAGCATGCATTAAAAGAGTGATGAAATTAGATGAGATGAAAGAAGTATGCAAGGACAGAGTCAAGTGGAGGCACTTGTGTGGAGGTACCGGCCACCCCTAGAGGAATGGCGGCAGGATACAAGACAAGACAAGAAAAGAGGTGTTTTTCTTTGAACTGGAGCTCGTCTTCTCACAATTATTTCCTGTATAATGAGATGCAGCAGTGAATACTTCTCATTCCTCATTATGTGATCGAAATAAACAAGTTGTTTACCTTTTGATGGACATCAGGAGTTCGGTTCTAGTATTCATACGAGAAAAAACCTCGGCATTTGTGATTCGATCGATCCAGAAAGCATCCGACGATATACCCACAATTCAAAGGCAGTGATTCTATTCTTGGTCACAGTGTAAGAGTGATGCAGTAAATAGGCTTCAACTACCTTCAGAGGAACGGAACGGGTTTCGGGGACAGGGTTTTCAGTTCTGCTGGTCCGTCCTGCTGGAACAGTCTTCCTCTAAAACTGAGAACAGAGACCAGTGGTGACAGTTTCAGGAAGTTGCTTAAGACAAATTTGTTCAGAAGAAGCTTGAACACCTAAAAGCGTCCTTAGGGACGCTAGTGCCACTAAACGGCGCTATATAGAATTGGCCAATTATTATTTTTATTAACTGTTCATCCTTCCATGCCATAGAGTAAATGACATATCACCATACGCAGACGCATCTTTATTCTAAAAGATAAGGATATTTCAGTGTCAAAATATCACTTGTGAGAGTCCACCCTTCCATGCCGTAGAGTGTGATCGGAAAGATGTAGCATCTCCCCATACGTGAAACGCTGCGGTTGAGTTTGAATGGAATGTTTTATACTTGGGGAAGGAAGGGTGTTTGATCTGCACAAGTGCCCTCGACACCCGTTACACCCCATTGTCCGTGACGACTCTTTGTTTTCTGGGGTCGCGTAGCACAATACGATGCCCTCAGCTGAGGCAGATTGCCGCTGGAACAGCTTTCAGCCAGTTTTACAATTGTATTTTCGAAACAATACTGAAAAACAAATCTAAAAAAACATTCTTGGACCGGTCCGTAGTCCAGCGGCAACACTTCGGACTCGTAAATAGAAGGTTGTGGATTCGGATCCCGGCGGAGCACAAAAATATACCATTTATATTTCCAAAATATGCTCTTCGCTGGGTTGAAAAAATTCTTAAAGCCTTTACCAAAGAACCGATCACTAAAGGTCCATCCGACCTTACAATAACAGGGTCTTGCTTGAGAATTGGCGCTGTCTAGCGACCACCAAGTTCATAAAAAGTCTGGTTGTTGGTTGAATGCTTGCATTTTATGCCGAGAGCAAGGGTTCGATCCCCACCGAGGGTGTCAGAAATGATTTTCCGTTTCCGTGTTAATTTCAAAACCCAAAAAATAAATACCAGCGAGGTTTACTAATCCTTCACAAGAAATGAGAACCAGCGCCCTAGGGAGCTGGGAACCCCCCACTTCAACAAGTGGCTTGGCGTGACGTCGGCCCGCTCACTTGTAAAAATAAATAAGTCCCGAATCGCCACATACCAAGAGGTTACACTATATATTGTGTAGCTGAGTTAAATTTTTGTAGTGTAAAATCTTCTCAAACTTACTATGTGATCTTGTTAAGTACGCCGTCAGTAATTACGAGACCACAGCTAGTTCATGTACTGCAGCCTTCATATTGTAGTAGGTATTGTCCTGACTTGGCTTTTGTCTCACTCCGGCCCACGAAGCGCCCGAGATTCGGAAGTTAATTATTGTGAATGGGAGACGACAGGCGGACTTTAAAAATATGCACCTCTCTGGCTAATTGCGAAAACAAAGAACAGGAAATAGTAGTCATGCGAAGCTTGTATTGTAACAATACAAAGTAAATACATACAAATAAACTTGCAAAAAATATGAAGAGAATAAGAGTTTAAGGCTTACACAGCCGGCTGATGATCCTGGAGGGATTTTTTCACAGTTCTCATCAAGATCATCATCATCATCATACTTCACGCTGAAGAAGCCCATCGTTGAAATGGGCGAAACGTCCGGAAGCTCCAGCTCTTACAGACCACGGCAACAGATCCCGGAAAACATCACTCCAGCAATATGAAGAGAATTTGGTTTATTTTTTTCCGTGACTTATAGATTGGTATGAGGCTGACCACCCAAACTGTAAGAACTTGGTTCATTTTATCCAATGCCACCCCGGTTTCAGAGAAAGGTGGCAAGAGTTGAAAAGTTTATGTTCATTTGAGGTTTGGTTTATTTTGTATACACACATGCAGCAATTGTAGGTGCTAACTTACGCGTGTCTTTTTGTGGGCATGCATTTTATACAAATTTTAAATGTAAATTTTTCTTTGTTACTTAGATTATAGACTATAGAATGACAAATAACTTTTAAAAATAAACATTTGTATTTTTACTTTATTTGAGTTTTTTTTTTAATAATAATCATAACTTTATACAAAAAAATACCTCTTTACATTACATTATTACACATCTCTGAACATAATAAAAAATACTGAACTAGGAAAACCTGTGTCTCAGTCAAATTGCGTTCGAGCCCTTGTTCTTCATAAATAGTTATTTTCAATCAATATTAAAATAAAATAATAATAATAATAATAATAAAACCGTACAAAATATATATTTAAAAAAATGCTATTTTCTTTTTTAAATAAACAAAACATGTGTACACACATTGCCACTTCGCCAGTCAAATATAAGACCTTAGCATTTTCCGAGCTGTCTTTCTCTCTAGCTTCCAGATGTTTAATATTTTCCTTAAACAGAAGTGCACTTCCCAACATCTGCTTCAGACACCTCGTCTCCAAGTATAAAACATACCAACAAAGAGCACTAAAACCAAAACGCTTACGTGGAGGCGCCTTGTTTTGTTGTCGTATATTTTTGTGAACGTCATGGTTAAGTTGGAACGTTATGTTGTATACTCGGAATACTTGTCTTCCTTCCGCTTCTAGCTGCAGTTTTCGCTTCCCGCCATCTGTGTACGGGCATCTTTTATTTATTCAACACCCCACTGCACTGGAAAGATTTTAATCCGACACAACATTACATCAAGGTGCAAATTAAAACCAAATTGTTTTATATTTTTGCATATTTACGATTTTGATTTTTTGTTAAACATATTTTGACTGATAGGTTGGTATGAGGCTGACCCCCCGTGCTGTAAAAATCGGTTCACTTTTTCCAATGCCACCCCGGTTTCAGGGAAAGGCGGCAGGAGTTGCAAGGTTTATGTTCATGTGAGGTTTTGTTTATTTGTATGCACACATGCAGGATGTGTAAGCGCGAATCTACATGTGCCAGTCTGGACATGCATTTAATATGAGCCTTAGATGTTAACATATCTTTGCAGCTTAGATTATAGAAATTATAGATTCGTTCCTTGATTTATTAATTTATTAAAGGTTCGTATGAGACTGACTCCCTGTGCTGTAAAAAATAGGTTCATTTTAGCCAATGCGTTTTTTTTATTCAACCACTCAATTAATATTTAAAATAAAATTATTTTTTCCTTAAACGTAGTTTAATTTTCACAATAATATTTTATATCTCGAGCACTTTCGACCTTCAATACTCAGGTCATTATTAAGAGTGATTAAAGGTCGAAAGTGCTCGAGATATAAAATATTATTGTGAAAATTAAACTACGTTTAAGGAAACAATAGTTTTATTTTAAATAAAATGAATTTTCACTGTGTGAATACACAAACCCTACAAAATCCAATTAATATTTTCTTAAATTTTATATTTTGCGTTGTGAAAAAAGGGTAAGGGGGATTTTTGTATCGCAGGGAGAATTTTAGGGGGGGGGGGGGTATGGAGGCCCAAAAATTTTCTCTGTACCAGGGCCCCCAGATGGGCTTAATCCAGGCCTGTCTGTAACTGAGTTGAAATGAAAAATCAACGAGCTCTGTATAGTACGCCTAGTCACCGGAAGGCCAAAGTACTCGTAGTGCAAGAGGACTTATAATTTCTTTAAAGTTAATATTATGTTAAGCCACGAAAGATTTCACTTAACTACTAAGCAGCAAGTGCATCCCTCACACACTTGCACCGTTTTGCATGCAAATGACTCATGGCCGCAACTAATGGCGTCGTAACTCTGCACTTATACCGGCTCGGCTTCAGCATAATGCAATGAAGTCTCCGCTGAGTTTGTAACCAAAAATTTATGACTACATTATGAAGTAACAAACATCAGCCCAAGTATAACACCAGTGTGCTTAAACTCAAGCATAGCGTGCTATCAAAAATGAATGAAGGCTTATACGCTCACTTGAGGCACTGCTTTAGTTTCCGTAATTTATTAGTAAATTATGACTACATTAGAAGCAACAAACATCAACCATTACTCCATGTACACAAATTTACGTTTATAGTCAACCATAGAGTTTTATCAAATAATCTTAACGATTCGGTCTCGTAAATGGAAGGTTTTGAGTTCGAATCCCGGCGGAGCACAAAAATATACCATTTACATTTTAAAATATGATCTTCGCTGGGTAGAAAAAATTATATACTTACCTTTACCAAAGACCGGTCACCAAAGGTTATTCAGCCTAGCAGCAACTGGGTCTTGCTTGAAATTTGGCGATTTCGATAGTGAAGACCAAGCTCGCAAAGGGCTCTGGAGAGTAGGTACACCGTAAATCATAATAATATTATTTTTTATTAGTGATCATATTTTCATTTATGATCAATAATAAAAAGTCATACACTTATGAGATAAGCACCTCGAGAGTAAAACCCTCAAACTAAATACTCAAACATCACGTAAACGGAAAAAAAACATGACAATAATAACACTCACTAGAGGCGCCGTTGTATCTTTCATATATTTGTTCTGTTTACACGAGGATGGAGTATTTACGCGATATCTTATATTCTGGGTCAAGTTTTCCCTCTTGCCCTCTGTTTATTTAACCTTATTTCATCTACGGTAGATTATTCCCACGACGTGCTCGGGATAAACTAATCTAATGATAAACTAATCTAATCATGATCAAATCTAAACTAAATATTGTTACGGCGAGACCTGACTTTGATGCATTCGCTTTCTCCACTTATCTGATATATAAAAAATACTCATCCAACAAGGCAGGGCTTGCCAAAATAATATTTACACGAAAGTGTAAAGATAAATATTTTACGAGGCAAAATAAAGACAGGGGTGGTTGAGAAATAAGATAGAAATTGTGGCAAATTTAGAAATTACATAAAATTCTTTATAACTTGCTTATGAATATGTGAAATGCTATAAATTAATGGCGTTTACTTAAAAAATTGGTTGACGCTGTCGATTTATTAACCCCAAAAAAAGATTCAAACTTTTTAGAGTTTGATTTTAATTTACAATTAATACCAAATGAAGTAGCTGACCGCGTTACTCATTAGCCCAATATTTCCAATTTCCCTGTAATTGTAAAGATTTCAAGACATGGTATTACCATCAATCTACCCTCATTTTATTATTCCTACTTATACTTCTTTAGTCCATTTCTTAACGTACGCCGTCCTACTACGAATCTTCTCTATACCTTTCTGTTGTGTTCAGCCATCCCCAGCCTGTAGTTCCCTTGATGTCGTCCAGCCATATATTTTGCGGTCTCCCTACACTTCACTTGTATATCCTGGTCACCATTGGATGATCCTTTTCAGCCCCCTGTCGTGGTTCTGTCTTGCGACTCTACGACATCGGTTTGCATCTAAGAATCTCCTGGTTGAAAACCCTGTCTCTGAGGCTAATTCGTAGCATCCTCTTTTCAATGTCTCTTTAGCTCGTCCTCAGTCTATTAGCTTTATACTGATGAGCCCTTTTGTTTCCAATCCATGGGTGGATACTGAAAGCACGCATGACTCGTAGACCCTGCGTTTCGGGTTGATAAGCATTTTTACATCGTAGAGGATGTAGCCCAGGATAAATATTACCTAACATGTGTTGGAAAATAAAGACTAATTGAGCATGAATATTTTTAAACACATACTTTAGGTTTACCAATGCTTCATTCACATTTTCTTTGTTCCAGTGACGGGGGTGGAAGATCAGGGGTGTACTTGGCAATAGATGCCAACATGGAGCTCGCAGAAGAGGAAGAAACCTTCGATGTCTTCGGCTACATGAAGAGGCTGAGGCATTCAAGAAAAGGACTCATTGAAAATGTGGTAAGTCATTGCAATCTAGAAATAACAGAGTCATATCAGGGAACACGCATGGTCACAATGACACGATTCCGCAGGCGGAGAGTTTGGTTTATTTTGTATGTGCACATGTAGCATGAGTCAGCGCGAACTTACATGCGCCGGTTTGTGGGCATGCATTAAATATGAACCTTGAATGCCAATATAACTTTGCAACTTAGATTATAGATCAGGGGTGCCCATACTTTTTCAAATTTATGAATAGGAGATCGACATTTTAACTGTTTATCGATCACTGAAAAATTTCGATATCCTCGGCGATCGACTTAAAACCTTTCGCGATCGACCGTTTGGGCACCTCTGTTATAGATTATTATACTGCTTCAATTTTCGGACAGTATGCGCATCAACTGGTATTGTGTACAAGTGATCATGCGAATGTTCTAGTAATTATTACAGCCCTATCGGTAAACTGCACACAGTACCCCAAGTATAACTGAACCACATCGTTCACAAAAAAATAATTCAACTAAAATACTGACTAGAGGCGCCGTTTGAGTATTTTTTAAACAAAAAGTAAATAAATGAATATAAAGGAGAATGCAATCCACCAACCTAAAGATATATGTCATGAGACTACCATAACCCCAAAAATAAAGCTTTACATTTAAACTTAACCATAACGATTAAACTGAAAATGTATGAAAATTAAAACAATCCGTAGATGCTCTATTTAAGTTTCAATGCATTTTTTATTAGAAATCTACAGTTCGTTTAAACGTAAAGATTTGTACTTGATGGTGTCTGCTGGTGACAGCTGGATTTTTATTTCAACACCACGGGAGGAATTTTCAAATAAAATTCTTACAAAAAAAATAACCTTTCAATCAAGCGACACTGCGTTTTTTTGCAATACTGCTGCGATCTCTCGTCAACCTCATTCGGTGTCAATAAAAATATGAGCTTGGTTATACAGAAACGTACCCACATCAATCGGTGGATGATCCGTGGACTAAAAATGTGAAGAAATGCTGTGTTTGTAACATTCTGCCATTGCACACTAGACGCATTCTGCCCGGTTTGCCTATCGTTTTTCCAATCCGGCGCCGGGTTGGAAATCAGTAGTGTATCAGTATGGAGATATGGAGTGGTGTATGAAAGCTTTCACACTGTTCGTTTGGTAATCCATAGACAATCCGGGCTGAATTCGTTGTGTATGAAAAGGTTCTTACTATACGGGTAGCCAGAGCCTCAGCGGAATTGCGCTATTTCTTCCTTTCCTAGAATAGACCTTTTAATTCATGCATAAGATCCATTGCCTTCTTCATTCATTTTTATATTCCACTTTCAACCATCATTTTAGATTATAGATTTCTGATATGATAAAGCCATATATTCTTCGGTCTTCAATTTCCGCTTTTTCCTATCAAAGGAAAATTCATTTGCCTTTATCAAAAGACCGGTCGAAAGGTTCATCCAACCTTAGAACAATTGGGTCACATTGCAAAATCATCAATTTGAATATAAAATATACTTGTATGATTTTACCGGGTTCAATTTCATAAAAATTGCAGTTATTTATTTATTTCAGATTCGGTTCACATACAGAGTCAACTTTACACCTGCACAATGCAACGATCGCTTGACTTCTCTCCCTGCAGCCAGATTCGGTCCCTTAATTTACAGCAAGAATAAGGATTATTCTCGAATCATTGAGTATTGGCACATGCGAGACTTTACCAGAACACTCGAACAATCTCGACATATACAAATATCGAGTATAGATTTTATAAGTACCTAACATATTTTATCACAGACATAAAAAACACAATTACACAGTCGTAGTAATACCAAATAATCATCCTCAAAAAGATTTTATTTCAATCTTTAATCTGATACTCTGTCACCGTTCCTTAAGAAGTGGTTAGACCCTCTGCAGAGTCTCCTTCGCTTATTCCATATTTATTTTAACATCTTTTCATTTTTTATGAATTAGATTTACAGTATTCGTATAATCCAGAGAAAAAAAATCTCAAAAGCAATACCGTAAATTCGATATTGCCGTTGAATGAGGTTGCCAGAATTCAATAATGTAATGAGGCACATGTAAGGGCGGCCGAAGAATATCTTGAAAGGGTTATTGAAAAAACAGCGTAGTCGGTAAAGGAGGATGAAAGCGGGGAAATCCCCTCGGCGGCAATCGGAAGCTTTCGGCGGATCGCGGTCCAATCCACAAAGTAAATTGAGAGTTACAGTCGAGAGCTTTTTGCTGGTGGCACAAGCATAGCTTTACTGGGCTTTGCCATGGTGTATCTGTCACTTTATGATGATGATGATTATTTGGTGATTTCTTTATAGCACCGTTTCGTGATGTAGTCACTCCAAGGGCGCTTGTGCATATTGCTACGAACTTATGAGCCCGATTGCGTGGCTTCCTTATGTGTGTGTGTGTCCGCCTCTAGTATGGTCTATTGTGAGTCTGAGTGTACGGATGTGCCCAGTGCAGTTGTTGGTATGCGTAACTAGAATAGTATGGAACAATACAGAGGTGTGTGGAGAGGTTCACTATAGAAGGGTGTGGAATATATGAGAGGCGTCCGTGTAGAAGCTATATATTTGGACTGCAGTTATGTGAGAAGCGAGAGTCGATTGAAACATTTACCCGTGAAGTCGATATACCAAAAGCTAGACTTTAGTACATTGTAAACTGACATAGTGTAAAATAAATTGCAGTTTGATTAAAAGAACCCAACTAAAATCATAACAATTTGATGCCAGAAATTTGCTTGTCTTCAGTGCATTTCGGAACTTTCCATGGTCCTCTAGCTCTCTCACATGATGTGGCAGGTGGTTCCAAGCTAGAAGACCGGCAACTGCAAATGCACGCTCTGCGAACACTGCGGTAACTCTTCTTATCAGATCTTCAATGCGTGCTTCGACTCCGGTTTCTGCTGAGGGTATGTGAGGCTTTTTTTTGTCAAGGGCGACGGGCTTGGTTAAATCAGCGAGATTTTTGGCTGTCTTTTCAAATAAAGCTTTGTGTCAAACACACTTTACATACTATGCAAATGTAACCTCGAACCGAAAGTAATAATGTAAATAACAAAACAAATAAACCGCAGTTTTTATTCAATAGAACCCGTGTAAAAACATAACAGTATAAACCAAAACGTCCAGGTCTAAACAGCGCTGTCAAAACAAGTAATACACCCAAAATCACCACTTATATCTGACGCGAAACGTGTACTCCAAGTACAAAACATCACATTCAAATGTATGGACACTAAAACAGCGCCTCTAGGTGGCTATTTTACTTCCCATACATTATTTGGTAAAATGCGATAGTTGAGTTTAAACGTACAGTTTATAATGCGAAGTAGGGGAGTTTTGAAACCGCTGAAAATGAAAGGGAGTGAGTGGGGGGCTATACAGGGGCAAGGGGAGGTGTGGGAGGTAGGAGGTAATGGCCTTGGAGGGGAAGGAAATCCCTGTCAGCATAGAACTAGAGACTTATAGTACAACTGCGGAAGGTGCAAGGGAAATTTTGTTAGGGTGCAACCTTTTATGAATGAAAACAGGTGATTCAGAGAGTTTTTACGTTTCTGTTGGTTTCTTCGTCTTCCTTTATTTTTTCCCTTTCAACGCTTGGACGCAGACCTTTTCCATTTATTTTTATTACCTAAAGATCTTCTTCTCCATTACCGCTCCATAGTCTAGTGGTTAGCGCTTTGGACTCGCAAATAAAAGGTAGCGGTAAAAAAATACCATTTATTCGCTGGTCAAATTCAAATATCTTTACCAAAGACCGGTCACCGAAGGTTCTTCCAGCCTTGCAGGAACTGGGTCTTCCTTGAAAGATGGCGCTTTCTATAGCGACGACCAAACTCGCAGAGGGCTATTGAGGTGTGACCCAGTTTCTGTAAGGAATTGTCACATTGATTGTTTAATATTAGATATCTGCAGAAACCGACCTAACTCGCCACAGAAAAATAAAAATAAATTGCAAATAATGAAGTTAAAACGTTTTTTGGACGGATGTTCAAAATTCGATTTTTTTCGGTGGGAAAACGTCACACTTCCATGTAACGGGTATCCTTAGCAAACAATAACAAATTATTAATAATCTTTTGTCCTAGCAACTCAACCGTGGGACGTCACAACTTTTTTTCAACTGAAGTGGTTGGCGTAAGGCCGGCCCCCTTACCTGTAAAAATAAATAGGTTCAACTCGCCACAAGCGACCCCTTCGGGGATAACGCGGCAAGAAGTTACACTATATGTGTAGCTTAGTTGCGTTTGCGTTTGCGAACCTCATTTTCTGGTACATTTCAAATTGACAGCCCCCAATCTTTGAAGTTTTTTATTTCACCATTTTTTTATTCTTTTCCGAGTGACTTGTCTTGGAAGACCCTCAAAGCATCCCGACACTCCTCCAGAGTACACACAAAAAGGTTTACTGAAGAAGGTCCGTGCTTGAGGGGTACTCGAAAAACCGGGGCCTTTCAATCGCAATAAATTAAAAAAATATATAAGTGAAATTCAAATTGTAAAGTTATTCGTTTCGTGAAAGAATGAAAATTTTATGCTGATTTCAGATTCAAGATTTTTGAAAAGTTTCACATTATGAAAGATTCATTTTGCTCTCCCTTTTTTATTTGTTCAGATTTTTAATATGCTAAAATTTTGCATGCGTAGAGAAAGAAATAAAAGGAACAAACCTTCCTTTTTCCCCATGGAAACAAAACTGGTTTTGGAAAAAGAAGTATGCTTTTTTTGCATTCAAGCTGCACATACAGATCAACTTTTTACCGCGCTGTCCCAGAAGTTTTGAGGGCCAGTCTTACGCAAACAACTTCTCTTGAAGATAAGGTATACCAGCTCCCGAGGGCGCTGGTTTTCTTTTCGTGTGAAGGCTGAGTAACACCGAAACGGGAGATCATTTTTTCCAACCTGTGAAAAACCGACAAAATGAGAAAAAACCCGAGAAAAAGTTCCCGCGACATAATCTCCACCGACATGATGTCCATCGACAAAATGTCCATCGACAAAATTTCGACACGACAAAATGTTCACAGACAATAATAGTTCGCGGATATTTTTTTGCGTGGATATTTTGTCTATGGGCATTCTGTCTACGGGCATCTTGTCGTGGACCCATTTCCGTTGTCACCTTGACACTTTATTTTTTCATTACCCACCATGGCTCTATGTAATTGCTTGTATACGAGGCACCTTCACCCATAATATATGTGTTTATTCTGCCCGTAATAGAAAAAAACACGTGCCGAAGCAATCTCTGTGAAATAATGGACTCGAATTTGAAAATGTATTCAGGGAAGGTCGGCAAAAGTTGCAGGGTTTATGCTCATTTGAGATTTTTTAATTTGTTTGTGCACATGCAGCGCAAATTTACACGCCAGTGAGAATGCGTTTAATATGTATCTTCACAACTTATATTATTCATTTCCACCCATGCTGTAAAAATGGTTCACTTTGCCAATGTCACCCCTGTTTTAGGGAAGAACGGCAAGAGTTGCAGGGTGTATGTCCATTTAAGATTTGGTTTTTATGTTGTAGGTTCACATGAGGCATGTGCAAGCGCGAACTTGTACGTGTCTGGTTGTGAGAATGCATGTAGTGTGAATCTCCAATGTAACATATCTTTGCAACTTAGATTAGATTAGATTAGATTTAAAATTCATATTTCTCAAATTTAAAATTCATATGAAATGCATTGCATCGCACTTACAATTGCTGCATGTGTACTTACAAAATAAAATCAAAATCTCAAATTCACATAAACCCTACAACTTTGGCCGACCTTACCTTAAACAGGGGTGACATTGGCAAAGTGAATCATTTTTTACAGGTTGGTTAGTCAGCCTCATACCAACCTATAAGTCAAGGAATTTTGATAACGTTGCAAATACCAGAGATAAAAAATACATCAATGGTTAGAAAAACACATTAGATTTTCTATGGTTCCATTGTAGTAATATCGAACTATACGTGCTCCCTTTTTAGCCCCACTTTCTCACTCGAGTCCAGGCAATCCGTCATCATTCCCCCTCACCGTGGGACGTGAGCGGACACTTTTTACATAATGGATGGCGCTCTCCCACCCACCGCTAATGGAAAGTAAAATTTACGGCTGTTTACAGTGGCCGGCCAATGAGTGTTATTGCCCAAAAAGATCGTTATTGAAATTTGATATTTCCATTTGGGGGTTTATTAGCGAACAAATGGGATGGGCTCACTGTTCCGGCGGGAATAATTTAAAGTATGTAGATATAAGGAGAAATGGAATGAATAAGAGAAACAGTTTTTTAATATGAATGGAAAGAGGGATAGGATGAAAATGAGAATGAACAAAAGAAAGAGTTAACAAATCGTTTTTGTGTTCTTTCGCGTTTGAGCATATTCTATTTGCAGCTCCTTGATTTGCCGACGTTTCGCTTTCATGAGCAGAAGCATCGTCAAGGCGAGTTATCAAAGCGCCGCAGCGGTCTTTGTTATCTTTGCTGACGAGCGTTGGTGTTAACTGGCTGGAAATACGTTGCGCTGTTGAAGGTCGCTTTCTGCTCGTGAAAGCGAAACGTCGGTAGATGTAGGAGCTGCAAATAGAACATGGTCAAATCCGAAAGAACACAAAAACGATTTGTTAATTAACACCGGCCATGAAAGTGGAAGTTTCAAACTTTATTCAAAAGAAGGAGTGATAGGAGGAGAATCATGAAGAAAAATGGGAAATTAAAGAAAAAAAGAGGGTTATAAAAAGAAAGAGAAAGGAAATAGGAAGAAGGGAAAAGGTGCTATTAAAATCTCGATTTTGTTGTAATTTAAAGAACGATAAAGAAAAAGAAAAAGAGGAAAAAGCTGTAAGCTGTAACTCTGTCTCTATTCCACTAAGGATAGTCAGAACATCTACAGTATCTACTCCACTTCTTTCTATCCTGACATACTTCCCTTTGTTCATCCAAATCCATCACTATTTTTTCTATATTTCTTTCTTTTATATTCACTCTGTATATTCCATATCTTCATAATTTAATCAAGTTATATAATGCTTTCCCTTTGCCTCTTAGTTTTCCCCTGTGGATACTCGTTGTCACGCAAAATTCTTTAGTAATACTCAAATCATCTCATCATACTCTTTTGTACTTTTATCCTCACATTCACACTCATTTTACAGGAGAAAAAGGAATAGGATGAGAATGAGAAAAGGGAAGAACAGACAGACAAAATAATAGAAATAAGAAGAGAAATAAAAAAGGGAAAGAAAGACTCCCTTTTCACTCTACATCTTAATTGAAATAATCCATATCTCACTTCCATACACCAGTTCGGTAACAATATTCCACTGCGTACCGTCAGTCTAATATTATTCTTCGAGAGCCTTCCATTTCTTCCCATTTTCTCCCAAATACAGGTATACATTTTACTAAAAGTGTACAAGTATATTGAAGAAAATGTGATTCACAGAAAAGAGAGAGAGAGGTGTTAGTGATCGAAGCTTCGCGGGCTTTGTGTGTTGACAGCTTTCAGAATTACGTTCTGAAAACTAATTTAATTAAAAACGTCAAGTAAGACTCAGACAAAACACGCTCTGTATCCGAAATATAAAACTCTTAGTTCAAACACAGCCATTGCGTTTACCATAATCATACATTGAATCTTAAACAACAAGTCTAGTGAGCGTTCGAACTTGAGTAGATTTTTTGTGAATACCTACCTAAGGCTGAGTTTAAACGGAGAGTTGTATACAGTTAGTAAAAGTTATTATTGTGATGAAGGTTCATAAATACGTTCATGAGAATAATTTATACTTCTTTAGATAACTTATAATTGTGTGAGAACAATCCCATTATAAACTTTTATATATGTAGGTACTTATATATCTAGAGGTGTGATACACACAAAAACAGCGCTCACCAAATAAATTATCCTAATATTATTATTATAGGTATATCCGATTCAAGTATTGTTTGAAAAATATTTGATGTTTATTTTGTGGAGTGAATCGAGATGTCCTGAGAAAAAGAAACGAAATTATTTCAAAGAAATATTATATACAGACGAGGTGACCGGTCTATAGTCTAGACTCTAGTGGTAACGCTTCGGGCTCGTAAATGGACGATTGTAGGTTCGAATCACGGCGGAGCACAAAAAAATACCATTTTTATATTCAAATATGCTCTGCGCTGGATTAAAAATTTAAATACCTTTACCAAAGACCGGTCATCAAAGATCCATCCAGCCTTACAGCAACTGGGTCTTGCTTGAGAATTGGCGCTTTCTATAGCGACGACCAAGCTCGCAGAGAGCTATGGAAGTGTGATTCAAACAAAAACAGCGCACACCAAATTAATCATCCTAATATAATTTATTATTAAGGGACAGACATGTGCCTTCTACGACAGAGAAGCTCTAACTAAATTGTACAAGAAACACGTCTCCTGATGACGTTGGATGCGACTTATTTATATTTCTTTGCAACTTAGATAACCGATAGAAAGATGGAGAAAACGATCAAAATAGCACTGAAAGATGAAGAAGAAAACTTTTCGAATAACTTTATTCTGCGGTTGCAAATTATATGTTACAAATTGACGTGAACCGAATTCTCAGAAAGCGTTTTCACGAGGAAAACTTGCCTTTCATCCATACAAAACACCGGCAGCGCGAATTTGCGTGTATTTGCGCGATTGTGGACTCTACAACATATTTCACTTTGACGTTTCGTCCTGGCGTTTTCATAAATTTCAATAAAAAGGGCGGTTTGAATATTTCAGGCGCGGTTCCTTTTGACAGATTACTATCAGCGCTTCCCAAAGGGGGGGGGGGGTGTAGACCCCACAGGGGTTGATGCTGGGGGTCTAAAACGCAATTAAGCTACACATATAGTGTATCTTCTTGTCGCGTTCTCCACGAAGGGGTCGCATGAGATCAATGAAAGCGTTTTATTTTTACAGGTAAGAGGGCAGGCCATACGCTAACTACTTCAGATAAAGTGGTGGTTTCCCAGCTCCCGAGGAGGCTGGTACTCATTTCTTGTGAATTCGTAGTATAAATCTTGCCGATATTTATTGTACCGAAATGGAAAATCATTTCTCTCACACTCGGTGGGATTCCTACCCGAGCTCTCGGCATGGAATATGAGCACTCTGCCAACTGAACTATCGATTTGACATGTCCTCATAACATTCTACCTTATAATAACTTATTATATAATACTTACTTGAGAAATCAAGAATTGCCAATGCGGAAAAAGTTGCACTGTACATATTATGTGCAATTCAGTGTCGTAGTTGCATTTCAGGTGGACGCTCATCCAAAACATGTTCTCTTCTTGCAAAAAAAAAAAAAAAAAAAATTCACCAACTTTTTTTTGGTTTGAACAGGTATTACAGGTAACAGTACCATTTCATTATTCAAATTGTTTATGTTGATGAATTATTTAGTAAAAACTACTCAATGTCATTTGTTGAACCAGGGTCAAATTTATCATCATTGACCGATTTGCAGTCTAGTGGTTAGTGCTTCGGACCCGTAAATGGAAGGTCGTAGGTCCGTAGGCCGTAGCTCAAAAATATAACATTTACATTTTCAAATACTCTCTTCGCGTTGAAAAATTCATGAACCTTTACCAAAGACCGGTCATCAAAGGTCTCCAACCTTACAGAAGCTGGGTTTTGGCGACAACCAAGCTCGCAAATGGCTCTTGAGGTTCACTCAAAAACAGCGCTCACCAAAGATATCATCCTATCTAATCTAAGTTGCAAAGATATGTTACATTGGAGATTCTCACAACCAGACACGTACAAGTTCGCGCTTGCACATGCCGCACGTGAACCTACAACATAAAAACCAAATCTCAAATGGACATACACCCTGCAACTCTTGCCGTCCTTCCCTGAAACAGGGGTGACATTGGCAAAGTGAACCATTTTTACAGGGTGGTCCTAATATTATTATTAATAATAACAAGCGGCCGGATGGGTTTCAAAACAGAGTTTATTTTTATTTCAAACACGCTATTCACAGTTACCGTCTTGAGCATAGCGTTTTCAATGGGAGTTTATGGTGAACGAAGATATCGGTGAGGTCCAAATATTTTGAGGACCTGTGGCTTACACAATGAGGGTCCATATGCCGCCCGCCATTACATCATGACGTCAGGGATATTGTGTTATATAATTATTATAGTGAGTTGAACCGGGGCTGACGGAGACCCAGCACACACTTATTAGCATAAACAACCACCATATTCATGAGATCGGATCAGCGTTAAACCAGAGATGATTATTCTCGACACTAGAACAACAGAATGGCAACCTTGACTTATAGTCCTCAACTAATTTAAAGAAAATATAAGATCTTAAATGCTGAAGATTAGAATACGTTAGACGTTGGAAGATAGAAGAGCTTAAGCGTCACAATGGACTCGTGACAAATTCCATAGATTATAAAATTATGACGATTAGAATGAAGTATAGAATGAAGATTACAATACAGAAGAAGTTGGAAGATGGAAGAGCGAAAACGCCGCAATGAACTCAAATTCATAACCTATAAAATTGTAACATCACTTGGTCCGGTTGTCAGGGGAATTGGACACATAATTTCGTAATTTCTGCTTGTGTAGGTACTGGAAATGCTGTATGTGTATCTACTTACAAAAACAATCCAAACCTCAAATGCACATAAATCCTGCAACTTTTGCCGACCTTCCCTGAAACAGAGGTAACATTGGTAAAGTGACCCATTTTTTACAGTATTGGTGCAGTCTTACAGCAACTGGGTCTTGCTTGAGAATTGTCGCTTTGTAGCGACGATGACCAAGCTCGTAAAAATGTCGATAGCTCAATTGGTAGAATGCTTGCATACCATGCCGAGAGCAAGGGTTCGATCTCAAGGCTTACTCAGCCTTTACAAGAAATGAGAACCAGCCCCGCCGGGAGCTGGGAAACCTCCACTTCAACTTAAAAAAGGTTGGTGTGAGGGCGGCCCCTTACCCGTAAAAATAAATAGGTCCCGAATCGCCACATGCGACCCCTTCGGGAATAACGCAGGCAAGAAGTTACACTATATGTGTAGCTTAGTTGCGTTTTTTTTTTAGTTGCTGTGGTCATCTTTATACCAACCTATAAGTCGAGGAATGAAAACAAACTAATGAACAAAATAATTTGTTTTTTTAGTAGCTTCATAATCTCAATCTGGTAATTTTGCAATGTGATTGAAGACAACCATCCAATTATCTATCTCATAACAATGAGCTACAATCTTATGCAAGCGGTGTTTCACTAAACTTCTAACTTTTACTTTAAGTTCCTCAGTATACATTTTTATCGCTAAAGATGCGGTAAAGCGCCGTTATCTATGAAAATTTCCATACATTGTACGGCATTTTTTACGATTCCCTCTAAACGAAAGATACCAGCTAATGGTATGACCCATATTGACTAGAGATATCAATTGTTATGTTATTCCAGATTTTCGTTTTTTTTTTTAAGTTCGTAATCGATAATCTAAGTTGCAAGCATTTAACATTCCTCTGAAAATGGACGGATAAAGTCCAATAGCGCTCAGGCAATGTAACTCAAAAAATGTGAAATTAAATTGTGTTGGATAAAAAAAACAAATTCATATTTAAATGCATGCTCACAAGCAGACACGTAGAAGTTTGGACTTAAAAATTAAAACTCAAATATCTAATAAATATGAGCCATGCAAATTTGCCGACCTTCCCTGAAACAGGGGTGGCATTGGAAAAGTGGACAATATTTTGCAGTATAGAGGGGGAGGAGGGGTCAGACTCATGCTAACTTATTAGTCAAGGAACAAAAAATGGAATGTGGACTTCAATTTTAAATTTTATAATATTTAATTAAAAGCTCTAGCCGCCAACATTGCAGAGCATCCTCAAATTCTTTCAGTCCTTGCATAGATACTTCTTTCATTTCATTTGGAGTCTTCCGGTGCTATTCTCTAACAGCAAAGCTATGGCTCATTCGCAGCCTACAGTGAATTTTCCATGCAAAAATCAATGATCCGTAGATCAGCTATGGATTAAATGCGTTGTGAGTAGCACTATTAGAAATTAAGGTCTGGAAACTAAAATAAAATTGAGTTTGAAAAATATAAAAGCGTTCTGAATACCACACACAATAAACGAGTAGGTACTTACGTTTGTTCAAAAATATATATCGTCCCCTTAGTGCTTGTTTGTCTTATGTCAAAGGTAATTTCACATAAGCAATTTTGTATGTGTACTGGACGAATGTGTCTTATGAAAACTGGAAATTTATTTTTAAAAATATTTACTTACATTATCGTGTTTTACATTTTTTTCTTAGCTCAGATTGTGTAGAATGTGATTCTTAAGACAATTTCATTAAAAGATCATTGAATCAAATGGCAGATTAGCCAAACAAGCACTGGGTGGACGATACAGTGGATATGAAGGTGTCGTATGAGCTGCATAAATATATAAGTTACTCTATTACAAAAATCTGATATATTTTTATATCCGTCTCATACTAAACGTTTTCCTCATATTCTCAGTTTTAGCATCTTTGTCATCATATCGTTATAATTTTACTTGGGTTTTTTTAAAAATTAAACTGCTATTTATTTATTTAATATGATTTATTTTGCACAATATACGGTTTCACAGTACTTCTCTAGCTCTATCGACTTTGCGTCACAAAGTTTCAAGTGTCTCTGGCTCTCCGTACCATTGCAGCTCGAATATATAGGTACGATAGAGACGATTCTTGCATATTCTAGATTATTCCACATACTTCTATAATGGATTTTATGAAGCACTTCTATATTGTTCGACACACACCATCGTGCGTAGGTGCACGTATTATACCGGATATCTCATGGTTCGTAACAATATAATCCTCCTTTCAAAATTATTATTACATGTAAACGCAAACCCCCTAAAGCTCCCAAAAGTATTTTTTAATAAAGTGCGAATAAAAGAGATTAAAACAAAATGGCGAGACAATCGCGAGAGATAATAAATGGGAGGCGAGCCAAAAGTTTACTTGTACAATATGGAAAGCTTTGCACTGAAAGCGCTAGATGTCGGTAGTTGAATTTAATTTTTCTGTAATGCTTAAAAAGCTTTTTCCCTAATCTCGTTAATCCGGAAGCGGGGAGCAGCGCTTCCCAAAGTGTTTTAAATATTTATCATCGAGCGGCTGACCACCCATGCTGTAAAAATGGTTCACTTTGCCAATGTCACCCCTGTCTCAAGGAAGGACGACAAGAGTTGCAGGGTGTATGTCCATTTGAGATTTGGTTTTTATGTTGTAGGTTCACATGCGGCATGTGCAAGCGTGAACTTGTACGTGTCTGGTTTTGAAAATGCATGTAATGTGAATCTCCAATGTAACATATCTGTGCAACTTAGCTTAGATTAGATTAGATTAGATCATCATCATCAGCTCCTTGACTGATAGGTTGGTATGAGGCTGACCCCCCCGTGCTGTAAAAATCGGTTCACTTTTTAGAAATTAATTTCTAATTCTGTAAATAGATAATAAACCTCATATTTCAAGAAAAAAACTTTGAAAGCCTGTGATATGGGGTTTTATCTTTTATATGCTAGATGGGAAGAAGCACTCAATGGTATTTTTTTATGTTTAACACATTCCTGCTATGCTATGTAGGTATACAAAATACACTAAACGTTTTGGGAAATTAAAAAAAAACACACACACCTTGTTTAATGTATTAAATTTTACTTTATATTGACTCACTTCCAAAAACCTTGACATAAAGCTTTAAAATGTGATTCATTTCGAGTGTAGCATCGACCCTGAGCGCACATCAGTTGAAAATCTATTTTATGTTCAAATTTGTCTGCAATTGTTCCAGAAATATAGTGAAGTTGCGATCTTTTTTTTTTTTTTTAATAATATAACAAGTTATATTTCCCATTTGGGACTTAGGACTTATTCTTTAACACAATACTTAAAACTAGCCGTACTATATAATTCAAAAAATATTTATAAAATAACAATTACTGAAACAAACAAAGACAGAAGAGAATTAGCGGCTAATACCCAAAATAAAACAAAATCGTCAGGATAGGAAAAAATGGAGGCAACTCTGCAGAGGCTCTGGCCACCCCTAGCGGAATGGCGACAGAGTTACAGTTACAGTTGCAGTATCTCACTGGTACAGCATCATTGTAAAAGGACTCTAAGAAATAAGCCTTTATTGCATCATTTTGTTGTTTATTTTCCATATCCCTCTTTATTTTTATCGGAAGTCCATTGCATAGGGACTGTACAACATTTAAAAGAGACCTCCTTCCAAGCTTTGTCGATCGAATTTTTCCTTTAATATGTAAATTTTCTGAGCTTCGAGTTTTATAATTATGAAAAACATTTTTATAATGGTACTCTAAATTTGTGTGAATTGAGGATTTCAGAATTTGAATAATGGTGACAGTGATGTCGTACAATGGTAGGACCCTGAATCTAAAGAGAGAAAAACAAAAAAGGCGAGTCATGTTCTCGCAACTCTTCGCATAGATTTTGATCGTTATATTGGACATTGCTAACTCCATTAAGCACCTAACAATCTCGGCACTACAAGGCCAAGGAGACCAGAAGCGCTATTCTGCTAAATTCCTTACACTATGGATATCAACCCAAGTCGAAGCTTGCCAGCGCTTGCGAAAAAACTCTTTAGATAAAAAAAATGCACACTACTGGTCCGTAGTCCAGTGGTAGCACTTCGGACTCGTAAATGGAAGGTTGTGGGTTCGAATCCCAGCGGACCACAAAAAAATACCATTTATATTTTCAAATTTGCTCTTAGCTGCGTTGAAAAATTCATAACCTTTACCAAAGACCGGTCATCAAAAGGTCCATCCAGCCTTACAGAAACTGGGTCTTGCTTGAGAATCGACACTTTCTACAGCGACGACCAAGCTCGCAGTGATGCACACAAAATAGCGCTCACTAAATAAATCAGCCTATTTTTTTTACCCCTTATTTTTGGACACGAATTGCTATCACGTCGCCATAAGGTCGTGGGGAATTTAGCAGAATAGCGCTTCAGGAAGGCCAAAAATTTTATGAATGGACAAAGTGTCATACTCGTATGTGGCTGGAGAGTAAAGGAGATGGACAGGCGAGAGTGGAGGAGAATCCTGGATTCAGCCAAGGCCAACACAGGGCTGTAGAGGGAATGATTATGATGAACACATAAGATTAGGCTAGCTGAACAATACGTTTGGCTGGTGTCCCACGATCTAATCTAATCTAATCTAAGTTGCAAATATATGTACCATTGGGGATTCACATTACATGCATTCTCACAAGCAGACACGTACAAGTTCGCGATTGCGCATGCCGCATGTGAAGCTACAACATAAAAGCCAAATCTCAAATGGACATACACCCTGCAACTCCTGCCGACCTTCCCTGAAACAGGAGGAAAATTGACAAAGTGAACCATTTTCAACAGCATGGGTGGTTAGCCGCATAGCAACCTATAAGTCAAGGAATATACACAACAAATAACATTTTAGACATAAACATTCTACGTGCCCTACGAGATTTGATTAATAAATTATTAATTAAGTAGGCAACCAGTACTTTACAGTGCATTGTTGTCATATGAGCTAATGTGTCAACGTATGGAAGGCAACTGCGGCCGTACACAAAGCTTGTTAATCTCGTCGATCGAATTTGACAGGCCTTGCAAATGGATTTATAAAATTACATTATTTGTCGATTATCTGTCTAACAAAGTGGGGTGGCCTGACAAATGCAAATTTATAGCTAATACTTTTCAAGTTTCATTTTGTCAATGTCCCCACTGTTTCAGGGAAGGGTAGGAAGAATTTCACGAGTATATTCATTTCGTGTGTGCTTACAAAATAAAACCCAAATCTTAACGCAACTAAGTCGCACATATGATGTAACTTCATACTGCGCTTTCCCCAAGGAGTTGTATGAGCATTTGTAGATTGAAGGCTATTTATTTTTAAGTTAAGGGGGGTGGCTAAGGCCAACCACTTCTTTTGATGTAGGGTTTTCCCAGCTCCCGATGGCGCTGGTTCTTACTTCTTTCTGAGTAAACCTTGCATTTGTTTTTCATTTTGAGTTTGAAATAAATACCGGAACGGAAATTCATTGAACCTTTAGACCAGGGGTGTCCAACTCAAAATCGTGGCGGGCCGGATTTAGTACTTTTGTAATCGTGGCGGGCTGGATTTTTTTGTTGTTGTACTTTTGTCCATAATAATTCTGTGACAGGGGAGATAGGCACGCAATTTTTTAAATTATTTTTTTGTCCATAATAATTCTGTTGACGGGGGGGGGGGTAGGCACGCAATTTCAATCTTCACGGAAAAAAATCGCGCCCCCCAATTTGAAAAAAAAAACCGCTGTCTTAATAGATGAAGAACATATTGCGCAATAACTAGATGTCATCGCGGGCCGGATGACAGGCATTGGCATTTTAACAACTTAACTTTCCAACCTAGTAGTCAAGGAGCAAGGAGGTATTTGAAAAAGTGATAAATCGGCCTGCACCGATCTATCAATTACCACTTTCTTTTAGTGTCTCAAAACAAAACCAACGCAACACACAACACAACACTACGCAGCTAACAGCCTTGCTACAAACGACCAATACATCAACCACCACATCACTAACACCTCTGCGGCACTACAACAAGTGTCATAGAACCATAGAGTCACTGAAATTTAGAGCATCCCCCGCACAGAAATTAAAAAAAAAGTATTTTAACTTGAAAATTCAATCAAAATTTGGCTCATTAGCAGAATTGTCAGTATGCAGAAGTGGGTAGATTTCAATATCCTGGTATAGGCTGTCGGTCTTCACTGTGATACCACAATGTGATAGACTGAAGACCTCTAATTGGAAATCCTTGTTGAGCTCTCAGCTGTTCGGGCACGCCAATCCCGAGGGGAATTGATTTTATCTAATGCCATTAGACGCGAGGCAAATTCTAACCAATATCCCATTACACTCTGTTGAAACAGATAGTTACTTGTGTTTTACGGTTTGTAAAATCTGCTTCAGGAAATTTCCGTGGTTATAAAAAATATACGTTATGCGACTGAAAACTGAGGTTTAAATTTCGGATCTAAGTTTATTCTAGACGTTTAGTTTTGATTTGAGGAAAGATGATCAAGACATCATTGGTCAAAAGGAAGTCCAACGGAAAGGTGTTTTACGACGTAGAAGAAGGCACTGCTCTTACAAGAGGATGGTGATCAGCAGAGACAAATGACACCACAAGGTGTCTACAGCCTTTGCAAGAGAATAACAACCAACAGAAAAATGTAAATGATACTAGTAAATGGCACAACAAGGCGCTGCATTTACCAGAGGATGGCGATCAGCAGAGACAAATGACTAACACAACAAGGTACCTTACTTTTTTTGCAAAAGGGTAGCAACCATCAGATAAATATAAATGATAGAGATATGTAAATGGTACAACAAGGCACTGCCTTTCGAACATGATGATGATCAATGATGAAGTAAAACTAAATTTTAGGATGAAACCGTGTGAAAATGCATCCTAACATGGGCAACTTAGATTATATATAACTTAATTCCCATCATAATCATGTAAGCAGCTTCATATCGCGTATTTTAAACTGGGTTATGAAACTATTACAAGTTAATGGAGCTACGGCGCTAGTACTATACGTAGTCGATACTAGTACTTACATTAATACTTAGACCAGGACCTGCCAACCCAATTGATATAATCTATGTTGCAAAGATATATTGACATTTAGGGCTCATAATTTATGCACATAAGCAGACACATGTGAGTTCGCGCTTACACACGCTGCACGTGCATATACAAAATTAACCAAACCTTGCAACTCGGCGATCGACCTTAAAACCTCCCGCGATCGACCAGTCGATCGAGATCGACCGTTTGACCTATGCGATATACCAACAGAGTAAATGTAAAAGAATAGAAGGTATGAAAAGACGTGCAGAGATGGTGACTCCTGAAGACGTTAGCTACGTCGCGAATGAAACGTCGAAAATAATGTAAGTTCTCTTATAACGGTTCGTGTAGCGAAAAAAAAATAACTGTGTACGAGTAGTTATAATTATTGTAAATATGTCAAACGACCGTAATTCCAACCTAAACCTAACAGGTATGGAAAGGTCATGGATGAATTAATTCAGAGAAGTATGGAAGGAATGACAGAAATAGAACAGGTAGAAAGGCCTGGTACAAACCAAAGAAAGAAAGGGGGAAACTGAAGCTGACCAGCAGTATTGTGATAGAACCACTATTTCAGAAGTAATTAAAATTTTCATACTTGCAGTGCCTTGCTGTGCTAGCCATTTGTCTCTGTTGGTCGCCATCCTCTTGTAAAGGCAGTGCCTTGTTGTGCATGTAATAATAATAATAATAATTGGCAATTTTTTATAAAGTTAAGCCGTTTAGTGGCACTAGCCCCCCCAAGGGCGCTTTTATGTGTTGAAACTTACTGTTATTCAAATGTGTCTTAAGCAACTTCCTGAAACTGCCAACACTGGTCCCCATTCTCAACTCCAAAGGTAGACTGTTCCAGCAGGATGGACCAGCCGAACTAAAATCCCGGTCTCCGAAAGTGACGTAACAGATACTATCCAATTCTAAGTATTTACTATGACAATAATTTAGTATTTACTATGATAATAATTTAGTATTCACTATCGCACCTCCCCCTCGGGAGAAGTCTTGTTGGGAGCCAGTTAAGCTCCTTACGTTTCACGTTCTCTATTGTAATTGGCTGAAAGCTTTGGGTAAGTCGAACTTTTCACTTTTCAGACGAGAGCTTTATTCGTTAATAATAATATTTGATAAAGTTTTTCATCTAGCGTGGAGAATTATAAAATGTTGAGCTTTCTAGTGACAAATACAGACGTCTACCACCCCATACTCTGTTAAAATATTGTTATGAATGTATGAGTTTATGTCTGTATATGTTTACTTATGATTGTTTGTATGTGTTTTTAATTACTTACTTATGTATGTGTGTCTAGACGTAAATATTTTAATAGTTATACCTACTTTCCGGGATCTACTGCCATGGTCTGTTGGAGCTGGAGCTTCCGGACGTTTCGCCCATCACTACGATGAGCTTCTTCAGCGTGAAATGAAATGATGAAGATGGTCTTAATAAAATTGTGATAAAAGTGTGGGTACACACGGGATTAAAGTATGAAAAATGATGACACTCTATAATATATGTTGTGTTGTGGAGCAGCGACATCTGTTTACTATGTTTGTAAAATAGTAGTCGGTGTTAAGGCCGCCAAGTGGGCTGATCTTTTTAGCGTGTTTGGAATAGGACAACGTTGGTTCGATCCCCGCCTGGGTCATTTGACCATAACATTGACCCTGGTTCAACAGATGTTATTGGATAATTATTAAATAATAATTTATTAAAAATAAACAATAATGAATTATTAACTTATGATATTAATACCTGTTTCTGGCCTGGGAGAATAGGTTGGTGAATTGCATTCCTCTTCACAAATCTATTTTTTTTTTTAATTTTGGGGTATTTAAACATATCTTGCTTCTTCACGTATGTTTGTCAGTTGAAAAACGCCATCTAAGGATTTCATTATGCAACTGAATAAATACTCTTTTGTCTCCAGGAGCAGTACAAGTTCGTGTACGATACCCTGGAGGAGCACACCGTCTGCGGCATATCCTGGTTCCCCGTGAAGGAGCTGTCGCAGCGGCTGAAGCAGAAGTCGCAGAGGGATCCAGCAACCCGGCTGAACGCCTACCAGAGGGAATATGCGCAGGTCTGCAGGCAGACGCCGAGGTTCACCATCGGCGACTGCGCGGGAGGCCACAGGGCAGACAACAGGGAGAAGAACAGAGACGTGCTGGTGGTGCCGCGTGAGTTACATCTTTTTCCTCATCAAGCTATTTTTGCCTGGGATGGAAGTTTCCACGACTGTCGATAGATCTTACCGTATTTATTTGAAGATGGGACGAAATAAACATGGTGGTGTATCAACAGCTGTAACAATAACCTATAATCTCATTTGCAAAGATATTGTAATGTTTTTGGGTTCGAAAAGTCTCTTAATTAAAACATACAGGTCTTCTTTCAGGATCTTTATTTGCACTTAATTAATTTTACAAATTTAAATTAATTTTAACACTTTTAGTAACACAAATTTATTTTCACAGTTCAGTATCGCTTACACTTCTTCAAATCAAAGGCAACTATCTCACTGTCTTAGTGCACTCAATTTTGCTCCTTATATAGTGTAGTGACAGAACTCTCTAAGAGCTAATTTTGCTAGTACACTCGAGAACATTCTACCAAGTTCAAGAGTACAAAAGGATCATTTAATTTCTAGATTTCTTAGGCCTATAATTATTGCTACCTATGGTGTACACCTATATTAATCTACTTTTGACATAATACTATAATAACTATCACTACCTTCGATGTGCACCTACATAACAATATATTAACATTCAAAACTCATTTCAAATGCATGCCCACAAACAGACACGTGTAAGTTCGTGCTTCTTCTTCTTTTTGCGCCACTTCTATCGAAGATCGGCGATCATCATGGCTATTTTGACTTAAGATGCTGCGGCTCAAAGAGGGACTTGGTGCTTCTGTCGAACCACTGTCCCAGGTTTTTTAGCCACGATGTCCTTCGGCGTCTCTGAGATTTTCTCCCCTCAATCTTACCCTGTATGATAGGATGACGGAGACGGTACCTACTTCTCATTTCTCAAAATGTGACCGAAGTACATAAGCTTTCTCTGCTTAATGGTTGGCAGTTCGTGCTTACAAATGCTAAATGTGTACTTGCAAATTAAAACCAACCCTAAAAATAAACAACCCTTTAAATATTAAACCTACCCTCAAATGAACATAAACCCTGCAACTTTTGCCGACCTTCCCTGAAACAGGTGACATTGGCAATGTGAAACATGTTACAGTGTGGGTGGTCAAGCTCATACCAACCTATAAGTCAAGGAATAGCCATAAATACACTTTCAAAATTTAATATTTACATCTCGGTTGTTATTTACATTATTTATCTTATAAATAAATAATTTTACAAAAGCTTCTCACTTGTTGACAATGTCATTTCTTTTCATAAAAATACCGCGAAACTCGGCGGAGGAGCTTTGCACAAAATTGGATATTTTAATTAAAACCCAGCCGTAGCATTTGCTTCAATGCCAATAAAAAAAAATGCTCAAACAAGACAAAAATCTTATTTGCCTTACACCACCATTCCGAGGGGCATTTTTGCTTAATTAAAAATTCTACAAATTGTATGTACCGGAACCGTAAACAAAATAAATGAAATTATACATTTACACTACTTACGTATATTGTTTTTATTCAAATGCTTTTAAAAATATATCTTCTTCTTCTTTTTCTTTGTGGCGGATTCCTGCATTCAGCAGGGGCGCCAGTGTCAAGTTGTTAAAAAAATATAAAAATATATAAATATCTTTTAATGATAATAATAATAATAGTCTAAGTTGCAAAGGTATATTAACATTTAAGGCTCACATCAAATGCATGTCCACAAAGAAACGCGTGTAGTTCGCGCTTACAAATGCTGAACGTGTACTTACAAATAAATTCCAAACCTCAAATGAACATAAACCCTAAAACTTTTGCCAACCTTACCTGACACAGGGGTGACATTGGCAAAGTTTTTTTTTTTTTAAGAAAGCCTATGCGGGAGACTCCCTAGATTCGAGAGACTCTAAGGGTCTATGACACTTGTTATAGTGCCGCAGAGGTGTTGGTGATGTGGCAGTTGTCCATGTCTGGTTGCAGGGTCGTTAGCTGCGCAGTGCTGTGGTCTGTGTGTTGCGTTGCTTTGTTTTGAGACTCTGAGAGGAAATGGCGATTGATATTGGATTTGAAAAGGGCAAGGTTAAATTGGGATGGAAACACAGATACCGGATATGAACCAACTTTAGCTATTTCTGCAATATTGGCTCCTTTTTTACATACTTAAATGCCTCAAAGGTGCTGTTTGGAATGCAGTTCAAGAGCGCTTGTTTACAAGTCAGCCTTTTTGAAGTGAAGCATTTTTTACAGTATGGGTGGTCAGCCTCTTACCAATCTCTCAAGTCAAGGAATAATCACACTGAAAAAGCACATCGCAGACATGGACAAAACGTCCGAAAGCTCCAATAAACCACGACTACAGATCCCAGAAAGCAATTCTCCAGTGCCGACCGCCAGCCGTGTGAACCTAAAACTCTTTTGATTCTAAATGATTGTTGAACATTTGTTTTGTTTGTTGCAGCCGACAACTTCCGTCCCTACCTCACCTCCTTCCAGGGCAACAGCTTCACTGACTACATCAACTCGGTGTTCGTGGACGTAAGCGAGATTTCATTATTCTCATACAGCCACACCTCCATCCATTCTCCCCTGCCCTCATCCCAACTAAGCAGGCAAGTGTTTAGGACAGTTTGTAAGTGTAAGTTGTAGAATAGTTCTCAGAGATAACAAAAAAAGACAGTAATCACCCCTAGTACTTGATTTTTCTTCACCAATATTCAACTAATTTCCTTCAACAATAAGGAAAAATAAGGTCACCAGTGCATTCTAAATACATCTACAATATTTTTTGCAGTATGCTCATAAAAATATAGCGTTAGATCTATAAGCTTTATGCTTCTTTAATGCATGACCACAAGCAGGCACATGTAAGTTCACGCTTACGCGTGCTGCGTGTGTACAACTGTACATCCAGAATAAACCAATCCTCACATGAACATAAACTCTGCAACTCCTGCGGCCTTTCCTTGAAACGGGGTGGCATTGGCAAAAGTGAACCAAGTTTTTACAGCATGGGAGGTTAGCCTCATACCAATCTATTAGTCAAGCGTCACAAAATTTCGAAAAGTCTGAAACAATAAGTACCAAAAATGATTGGAAACTAAAATGTTCAAAAGATACGCTGTTTTAATTTCCACACAAAATAGTAAAATTTGCCTTTAGTCTCCACCACATATCACGGTCTCCACTGTCCAGGTAAAAAATCTAAGTGGGAATTTGCTAGCTTTCGATTATATGAAAAGTTAAGTTTTGCCGCTCTTGCAACCTTTCCCTGAAAAAAGAATGGCATTAGCAAAGTGCACAATGCATATGGCCAGACTCACACCATCATATTTGTATCCCTTAAAAACAACAACGCTCAAAAGATATTGTTTTTTGCTAATGGCAACACCTTACTAGTCAGAAAAATCAAACTCTTTATTCAATGAAGCAGTATCCTTGCTTTCTGTTTACTTTTGAGTACATATATACATAATTTGGCCACTAAGCTATGACTGTCTCTGTTTGAATAGCTTTTATGTGCCATACAATATGATGGATTTAGTTCTAACCCAGTGGGACGTTAATTTACTGGCATAGAATTTGAGGATTCACAATGTTTATGGCACGCGCATACAAAGCTATATTTTTCCCTAATTTGTTGATGATGATAAAGGCAAGTAAATATTTTTATCGGTTGCTAAAGACAGTAGTCACGTAGATGTGTGACGTTTGCCCGCCATGTTCATTTGTTTTTGCCTACAAAAACACATTGAAAAATTGAATTACGTAAAATGTAATAATATTTTAATCATTCCTTTCAATTTTAGACCTCAATTTTAAGGTCAAATTCATTTCTTACCATGTACTGTCAGTTATATGATGTCAGGGTGTAAAAATGGTTCACTTTGTTAATGCCTGTTTCAGGCAAGGTCGTCAAAAGTGGTAGGGCTTAATGCTTATGTTCATTTTTGATTTGGATCTTTATTTTTTTAGAACACATGCAGCATGTGTAAGCGCAAATTAACACGTGCCTGCTTGTGGGCATGCATTTAATGTGAATCTTCAAAATGTTATTGTGGGCTTGCGAAACATATTTTAGATTATAGCCACTGCATGTTGCCTACTTCGCAGGGGCGTGCATCCCATACAGGCACACGCGCCTTATAGGTAGGCAATATACGGTAAAAGTAATTTAAACTTGATATTCAAATTTAAAATTCAAAATTTAAGTTTTATTGGAGCCATCGTTAGCACTCCAGTCAATTTGAAATGAGTTATTTCAATAGAATGGGAGAAAATATTATTCTGAAATGTATTTGCCTATACCCTATGCACGCGCCTGCGACATTGTTAATGTGCCAACATGGCATTCTCATAGATCTATTCACAACACGTTTGATTCGTAACCGATCCATGGTTCATCTTTTTTTTGTAGGGAAAATTCACATTAGGTAATAGTTGAGCCATAGATTTGTAAGTGAGTAACTACATTAATATTTCTTGTTCCTGCGGCTAACCACCAATAGGTAGGTACTGTAAAAAATGCCTCACTTTGCAAATGTCACCCCTGTTTTAATAATGTTACATATCTTAGCAACATACATAGATCATAGATTAGTGTAGGGATGTGTAAGAGTGAGTTGAATTGTTCGGTTTCAGGGCTACACGAAGCCCAGAGAGTACATAGTGACGGAGTGGCCGCTGAAGAGCACATGCGGGGAGTTCTGGTCGCTGGTCTACGACTACGAGTGCGCGGCTGTGGTCGTGCTGTGCGTGCCTCCAGTCAACTCGGTGAGTAAACGATAACTTCTGTTTTAGTTTCTCAGTTTTCATTTTTATTTTGTTTTCAACTGCAGTGCTTTTTTACATTTACTTTTCACACACATGTAAACAATACTTATAGGTTTCAAATGTACTGAAAACAAGCAAACAGTACAAAATGTTATTTTTTTTCAATCTCAAAACTTTATGGTCTTAGTAAAAGATTGACGGTACCTAATGACAAAAATGAGGCGCCTTATTGATTATTTATATAAATTATAAAGGTTAAAATAATGCAAAAGTTAAAAATTGTCACCGCAAAAAAAATCTAAAACAAAGCGGTTTTTTTCACATTTTTGGTTCTACGAAATTTAATAGAGATCAATTAATGTGAAGTTTCATGGTGTGAATAGACAAACCATACAAAAAACCATGTGGAATCATTTGGAAACCACATTTTAAAAATGAAAACAATCATTTTGTATCGCACAACCTACAAAATAAAAAAATAAAAATTAGTAGGTATATTTAAAAATATTTCACTCAATATTTTTTGGCTCCTTTAATCTAAAAAATACAAAGATCGTAGCTCCGATGACAATATTTCGATTGATACCTACAGCTGGAGAGATGTTTTCCGGGATCTGTTGCCGTGGTCTGTGGGAGCTGGAGCTTCAAGACGTTTCTCCCATGTCTACGATGGGCTTCTTCAGCGTGAAAGTAAAGTGATGAAATTAACATTTCCATTCTAGAAATAACAATTGTCCCTTTATATTATGATTCCAGCAACAATTTCCAGCCTTCTGGCCGGACACCAGGCACTCCAAGAAGTACGGACCAGTGTTCACCATCGACCACGTCTCCCACAACCACTACACCAACATCAAAACCTGGGTCTTCCGTATCAACAAGAAGGTCTGTTTGACTTTGGATTATTATCTTTCTCCTTTCGTAAATAAACCGTAATCTCTATCAGCTAAACCTTGAATTCGTACGCTTCGATTAACGTACAAGGCTCGATATTTTCAAGGATAGTTTATGTGAATTTAAAACTGATAAACTATTCACACCTCTGACATAAGTGCGTCCTTCTCATTCAATATAATGTATTTATGCAAAAATCGTCGGTGTTATGGCCGAGGGGTAGAGGCGCGGTATTTGGAACTGGATAACGTTGGTTCGAATCTTGCGTCTAGCCCACTTGACTATAACTTCGACCCTGGATCAACAGATGCCGTTGCATGCACACAAGCTTCTGCTTTCGCATGAAGACAACTGGCCAGGCAAAATAGGGTGGTGGATTGCATTCCTTTCCACAAATCTATTAAAAAAAAAACGCAACTAAGCTACACATATAATGTAACTGCTCGCCTGCGTTATCCCCGAAGGAGTGTTCTTTTATCATTTCAAAGTCACATATACTATTTAGCGTTGAGAATATACCTGCTGTAGTCTGGTATAAAACATCACATAAACTCCCTTCGATCGCGTTAATAGAATTTTTTTTATGAAAACTGAATCACTCACTTGATGTGCTGTTGTAACTTCCATACATTTTTCTATCTACACGATCGGGGGTAGTTTATGTCTATAATCTATAATCTAAGTTGCAAGGATATATTCATTTAAAGCTTTCAGATGTATGCCCACAAACTAATAAGTGTAGTTCGCGCTTAAAAATGCTGAATGTGTACTTACAAATAAAATCCAAACCTCAAATGAACATAAGCCCCACAACTTTTGCCAACCTTCCCTGAAACAGGGGTGACATTGGCAAAGTGAACCATTTTTTACAGTGTGGGTGGTCAGCCTCATACCAGCCTATAAGTCAAGGAATATGAATAATAAATTACATTTAAATATAAAAGAGAACAAAACCTTAAAAAGAAATCATTAAAAAAAAAGTAAAAAAAATTCTATGCAAAAAATGTAGCAAATTAATACACCAACATTAGAAATCAACATTGCAGATTAGCTATTATTTTAATTAACAACTCGTATTATATTAACTGTTATTACATTAGATGTAATGTTTTATATTTAGGTACTGATTAAGCTTGTCTCACATAGGCCTGCGAGACCTGCAAAACGCAACTAAGCTACACATATAGTGTAACTTCTTGCCTGTGTTATCCCTGAAGGGGTGGCATGTGGCGACTCGAACCTATTTATTTTTACAGGTAAGGGGGGGGGCGGCCTAACGCCAACCACTTCAGTTGAAGAGAGGGGCACCCAGCTCCCTAAGAGGCCGGTAGTCATTTTTTGCTAAGGCTGAGTAAGCCTTGCCGGTATTTTATTTTGTGTTTGAAATTAACACCGAAACAGGAAATCATTCCTGACATCCTCGGTGGGATTCAAACCTGAGTTCTCGAAATGGAATGCAAGCACTCTACCAACTGAGCTATACCGGCAGTTTATGTAAATATTTTTTTATTGGTTGCTAAGGATGACAGTCCCAGTCCCTACCTAATACCTGTATAGTAACCTAATGTGGATATTTATACACAATGCCTTTGGTTTTCGAAAACGTAAAAATCGAAAACTGAGGTTCTGTTATATCACATAGATTATACACTACAATATATTTTGTTTATTTTTGATCTGTAAGGTTTCATCAACGTCGGTTACTATTACTCCGAACCCGTTCAAGGGTGAAATGAAAATAATGAATATTTATATAGAGGGAGACATCTAGCCGCCGGGAATGTTAACAAAATCTCTATCGCGAGATGGCGTTTCCTGCAATCTTATACGATTTCCCGTTTTATACAAAACTACTGTCTATGGTGAATTTTTCATTCGACATCTCTCATATTTGTTTGCTTCGCAGGCAAAATATTTTGTGTAATTTTATTTACATGAGTTCCTTACATAGGAATTTAGAAGCGTCTAAGAAGAAGTCTTTTCTGTAGTGAATTTTTCATTTGATATTATTTTCTATATTCAGAAGTAGTGACACACAAACGTAAATAATGATTTCTTATTTGGTAGGGTTTATAATATTTCTTATTTGGTAGGTTTTATAATATTTCTTATTTGGTAGGGTTTATAATATTTCTTATTTGGTAGGGTTTATAATATTTCTTATTTGGTAGGGTTTATAATATTTCTTATTTGGTAGGGTTTATAATATTTCTTATTTGGTAGGGTTTATAATGATTTCTTATTTGGTAGGGTTTATAATATTTCTTATTTGGTAGGGTTTATAATATTTCTTATTTGGTAGGGTTTATAATATTTCTTATTTGGTAGGGTTTATAATATTTCTTATTTGGTAGGGTTTATAATATTTCTTATTTGGTAGGGTTTATAATATTTCTTATTTGGTAGGGTTTATAATATTTCTTATTTGGTAGGGTTTATAATATTTCTTATTTGGTAGGGTTTATAATATTTCTTATTTGGTAGGGTTTATAATATTTTTACAATAATTTATTATGCTTATAAGAATCTAGAAGTAAGTAAAAACAACCTATCATTTGGATTAATTTTCCCTACCATTTTTTTTTAATTTTCCATGAATTTTCAATCATCATCCAAGGATTTTCAACCCGTTTTTATTAAATAGATTTGTGAAGAGCAATGCAATGCACCAACATATTTTTTCTGGCCGGAAACAGGTACTAACATTAAAACTTAATGATTTATTATTTAATATTTGAATGAATTATTAATTAACAATTACATGTTGACATCTGTTAAACCAGTTTCAAAGTTATTGTCGATAGGGCACGGTGTAGACGAGATTCGAACTTGCATTTGTTTCAATAACGTAAATTTGAGTGCCAACACCTTATCCGCTCGACCATACCAGCAATAGATGTTTGTTATGAGTTTTTGGCTCCTCAACACGTCTCCATCTCCCTCTGTCCTGGCATGTGGTTTGCCAATCTCTGATGCCAACGACGTCTACAATTATTGCACAGAGCTTAGGTCTACCTTGTTACGTCTTCCTCGTGGTCTTGTTCGGAGAATTTCCCTTGGTTCATGATTCATTCTCTTCATGTACCCAGCTTACCTCTTCCAACTTTGGTACATTTTATAATGTTGTGCTGGGAAGGGAAAGATCAAAGAACGAATGGATAGACCAAAAGGGGGACATAGCGAAAAAATGGAACCTGCAGAGTGAGAATAAGAGAAGAACATTATGAATAAAGTGATGAATGTTGAAGAGATATGTAAGGATGGAAAAAAGTGGAGATGCATCTGCGGAGATACTGGACACCCTTAGTGGAACGGTGGTAGGATACAGTACAGTGCTCATCGTACAAGTTGTAGACATCTTCATCGTATCATATTTTTCAAACCACATTATACCACACAGGTTTCTCCTTTCCCCAAGGGTTCACATTTGGCATGTTTATTTTCACAAGGTCGGAGTTATGATTATAAGACAAGGTAGGAGTTACCCAGCTCCGAAAAGGGCTAGTCTCCACGGAACTTCGTCATAAAAGGCAAGAAGAATAAATCCCAAGTTTCCTAGTGTGTCTTTAATATTTTGTTTCCATGTTCCAGATTGTCTCTCTAACTGAGCTGATGGCGGGAGTGAAGGCGCCGCCTAAGACAGTGCAACTGTTCCAGCTGACATGCTGGCCCATGGGTCACAAGGTGCCCACCTCCACCAACTCCCTGGTGGAGCTCATGAACATGGTGGAGAGGTGGAGGCAGAGGACGGACTACGGACCAGTCTGCGTGGTGTCTCCGTAAGACCAATTCCCCTTGCATTCTGCTTCCAACAGGGCAATAGTCTGTTGTCCCACAAGGAGCTAAACTCCCTGGCGAAGCTCATAAATATGGTGGAGAGGTGGAGGTAGAGGATGGACTACGGACCTGTCTGTGTGATGTCTCCGTAAGACCAATTCCCCTTGCATTGTTTCTAACAGGGCAATAGTCTGTTGTCCCATAAGGAGCTAAACTGCCTGGTGTAGCTCATGAACATGGTAGACAGGTGGAGGCAGAGGACGGACTACCAATGTGTCTACAAGGTGTCTCCATAAGACCAATTCTCCTTGCTTGTCTTCAACGGGCAATCGCCTTGATTAATCAAAAAAGGTACCCACCTCCACCAACTCCTTATTGGAGCTGATGAATATGGTGAAGAGGTGGAAGCAGAGGGTGAACTTCAGGCATGTCTGCGATGTAACTCTCTAAGACAATTTGCCCTTGTATTCTGTCTCCAACAGGGCAATAGTCTGTTGTCCCATCAATACTCCCATGGACCACAAGGTGCTAAACTCCTTGGTAAAACTCATGAACATGGTGAAGAGGTGGTGGTAGAGGATGGACTACCGGTCTGTCTACGTGGTGTCTCCGTAAGACAAATTCCCCTTGTATTCTGTCTCCAACAGGGCAATAGTATGTTATCCCATCAATAGTCCCTGTGCCACAAGGTGCTAAACTCCCTGGTGAAGCTCATGAATATGGTAGAGGGGCGCAGGCAAAGGACGGACTACGGGCCTGTCTGCGTGGTATCTCCGTAAGACTGATTCCCCTTGCATTCTGTCTCTAACGTGCAATTGTCTTGATTAATTAAGAAAGGTATGCACCTCAATCAACTCCCTGTTGGATCTCATGAACATACTGGAGAGGTAGAGGCAGGGATGGACTACGGTCTCGTCCGTGTGACGTCTCTGTGAGACCAATTTACCTTGCATTCTGTCTCCAACTTCGCTGGAGAGGAGCAAGGACTGAGAATCATCTTTTTTCAATGTTCCCACAACCCAACAGAAGTCTTGGCCTCTCATATAACCCTCCTGTCCTCTGCAACCTTCTGCAGTAGTATATCTCTTCACATCACCCTTCCACCATCCACCACCTTAGCCTCCCTATCAGTGTGCTTGAATTACCCCAGTCATATTAACTACTGTATAGTATCTCTGCAAAAACCGGAAAATACCCATAAACCTGAAAAAGAAGGTGTATGAACTATGTGTGTTGCCAGTAGATACATATGGCCTAGAAACAGTAACTCTCACAAAACAAAGTGCCGAGAAGTTAAGAACGACCCAAAGAGCCATGGAAAGAGCCATGTTAGGACTCTCCCTTAGAGATAGAGTCAGAAATGAAACGGTGAGAGAAAATACAAAGGTCACTGACATAATCCACCTTGTAATGACTCAGAAATGGCAGTGGGCGGGACATGTAGCCAGAAGTCCGGATGACAAATGGACAAAAAGAATGCTGACTTGGAGACCTCGAACGACGAAGAGAAGTGTAGGGCGACCACAGTTGAGATGGAAGGATGACCTGGACCGGCATGCTGGCGCGACCTGGACGCAGATTGCACAAGACAGGTCGATATGGAAACAGATGGAGGAGGCCTTCGTCCAGGAGTGGACGGAAATGGGCTTAAGAAGAAGAAGAAGAAGTATCTCTGCAATCACCCACGTCAATTTTACTGCTTTGGAATATCTTTATAGTTTGTTTCTTAATTTTTAATGAAAGATTTTTACCCATGATGATTGTTTTTTGCAGTGATGGTCGCAGTCGGGCAGGTGTCTACTGTGCTGCCAATGCGTGCATAGAACAAGTTATCCAGCACGGGGAGGTGGACATCTTCCAGGCGGTGAAGACTGTGAGGAGACATCGACCACAACTCATTGAGAATATGGTAACCTCATCTTCTTTGTGAGGAGTCCCTGTGGAGAGTACGGGTGCCAGTGCCAAGTTAACTTAGTGTGTAATTAATAATAATAGTTTTAAAATCCCTTTTTATTATTTTTAATGAATCAACAATTAATAAATACCTGATAACAACTGTTGAACCAGGTTCAAAGTTATGGTCAAGGGGCCAATGAGAATCAATGTTAGCGATATTTTATTTCAAAGCTTGTTGGAATTAACGTTAACTTAAACTTAGGATTATGGATATAGAAGGCCTTGGAATATAATTTCAGTGTCATGCATTTTGAGTCAATGTTCACAAGCCTATTGCTTTTAGTTTATGTCTATTTCTCCCTCTTTTGATTTCTTCCTCTATAAAGATAGATCAGTATGAGAAGATTTAAGTACTTACTTTCTAAAGTGGAGAGAATTAATTTTATACTTTTCTATTTAAAACCATATTCTGAATAATTCAGTGTGCTCATATGTTGTGAATGATGCTTGCAGACGGAATACAAGTACTGCTACGACCTGGTCCTCCACTACGTCTTGCACTACCTCAATAAGGACATGAAGGAGAAGAAGTGAGAGTGCGACCTGAAGGACGAGCTTTGGTTTATCGAATTTGGTCGCGGCGCCGCATTGCCGCTAACCCCGGAGGAGGGCGGCGGCAGCGGGGCCAGGAGGAGGCAGCTGCGGCAAGGATTGTCCCTGGAGAGGGAGCGCCCCAGGCCCCAGCGCGCTGCTTTAGCTCACAGCGCAACGCTGGACTGTCCGCCTCGCTTTGCATTCACGCAGGGTCCCCCGCAGCGCTCGCGCCCACCCCTCAGGAAGTCGCTGCGCATCGACCAGTCGGTGTATCCGCCCTCCCCACCTGGCGAGCAGCAGGACGCCCCCTGGAGCCCTCCCAGCTTCGGCTCGAGATGCGATCTCGACGACTGTGAATACAATAACAAACAAACTAACCGTGATAAATCTAGCTTGTCCGCAACTAACAATCCTAACGATGTGATCCTAGTAGAACCTCGAGTGATTTCCGATAGTGATAAAATTAACTACGATAAGCATAGCTCATTCAGATCGACGCGAATGAGAGGAACGTCCTCGGACAGAATCATCGCAAAAAAAAGACACGATCAAAAAAGTGTAAGTTCGCTCGGAGACTCGGCCACGATAGCGCCGAGTCTTTTTGAGAAACATTGGAGTAAGTTTTATAAATTAAATAAGTTTGATAAGTCTAATCGTTCAAGTGCCAACGCTCTCTACGACCAGTCTCCTACTGAGGCGTTCTACAATAAGACTGGCTCTGCAAGATTAAGTTCCCAAGAGCTCTTTGAAAAATTTTGTTCCGAAGACTTTGTATCTCTTTACGGTCATGAAAATGACAACGGCAATTATCGTTCATCTCGCAGCAATGAAATAGTGAATTACGGATATAGCAAATCATTAGAATCGTCTCATTCGACCATGCGCAATGACAGCACGGTCACAATACATGAGCACAGTAGTCCAGCTCACCAGCAGCCTTCCTACAGTCGCCGAGAACTGTCCATGAGCCATGCAAGCTTGGGTGCTATCAGGAAATCCAAAATTAGTGAAGCCAACAAATTAGTAGGAATACATAATAGTAGACAAGCTGATTTCAAATCTCCGGGTATTAGATTTGCCAACGAGAAGCATCATCGGCCACATTTTAGTTTTGATGTTCCATTCTCATTGCCTCCTAACTTCCCAGACATTATAGATTATGAAATTGACGATCCAATAGAAGCAGTCACCATAAAAGATCATTCACATTCTGCCCCATTGCTCAGTCCGGACAAAGATATCACGCAGTTTAACTTTGAATTAAATGACGTCTCAAAGGAAGAAGACTTATCAAACAATGATGATTCCACTTCTGATGCGACTGAAACCAGAAACCTCACGCTGTATGAAGACCCGCACTCTGACAGAACCAGCCTCTCAGATTTTTATGATCCTTGCTTTTCAACTTCTGGCATTCGATCCAAAAGGTCTTCCATGAAAAGAGAACTTTCATTCAAAAATCGTCCTGCAATCGACTTAACTAACCTAGACTTCCGGCCCATAGATGATGAAAGTCCCAACACAAGTAAATTTGTTTCATTGTCAAGTCCAGACGGGACTAACCCATCTAATTTTGATTCAAAGAGTTTCTATTCAGATTCAGTGTTTGTATCTCCGGAAAAAGCGTCATCAAAAGACGAATCCACTAAGAGAACGGAGACGTTTCAAAGGATGAAACCATTAGAAACTTACTATCACTCTGAGCGCAGTGACTCTACGACAATAGAAGATGAACCAACCAGTACAAGGGACAAAATCCCTGAAATTTTGATTGAAAAGTTTGATAACCTCAGTTTCGATTACAGTAATATGGAGTCTCGTTATGATTACACTGAAAGAACTCTTTCTCCGTTAATGGAAGCCAAATCAGATTCAAACACTCTTTCTGGATCTCCTGACAGCAAAAATGTATCACTTTATTTACCGGAACAAATCACGCCCATCACTAGTCGCCCCTCCATGCATAAACTAGAGCCATTCTACCCTAGAAAGTTGTCGGATAAGAGTGATGTTAGTATACAACTTATAGAGTCAGTAGACATAGACAAGGATTACGAAAAGCCAAGTGAGACGTATGACAAAGTGATGGATATACAAGTGACTCGGAAACGTGACAAATCAACATTTTTTAGTAAAATTAAGAAAGATCGGGACTCGAATGTAGCTCTGCACCATAGAACTCGGTGCTTTCCTCTTTGATATAAAAGGAAATTGCGCTTCTTGCATTCTGTGAAGGACTATTACTATTTTACAATCTAAAAAAAGCAGAATGCTTCTTCCCCACACAAAAACTTTATATTAAATATACGGTAAATACTTTTGTCCTCGTAAGTTTGATTTTAAAAGTATTTTAATACTAAAACAAGTAAGCATACTTTTCGTAAGCCAATATCTCATTTCAACTCTTTAAAAACAATAAGTGAAAAAATATTATAAAAGATGAGATTTGTACGTCTATTCTATATATTTTTATTTAAAAATATACTTCTAGTTGTAAAAACTTTGCCAAATTATAGATATAAAACCACGTCCCTTAATATAAAGAGTGTGTTCATCAATATTTACTTCAATGTGTCGAACTTCCTCATTTCGCGTCGAGAAAGTTTAAAAAACTAACATTTAATAAAACTAACATATTATAACCACAAAAACTAATTTATACTATTAAATATATCTATTCTTAACAAGCGTGTTTCTTTAAATAACATTTTTTGATGTTTGTGTATACTATATAATCTATGGATAATTTTATATGTGGTAAAAAGAAAATGGGTGAAAGCTTTATAGCTTATTTATGTACTTACCTACATATATTTGTAATGTTTTCCCCCCGTTTTTTTTGTTGTAATTTATTGTTGTTACAAAAAAATATTATTGTAGTGCCTTCCTGTACTTACTTCAATTTTTAACAATTAATGTTGGATGTAATTTGGTGTACAACTTTGGATTTTCTATGCTGAATAAATTAAAATAATGGATAGTAATTGTAAGATCCAGTTTGTTCTTAGAACTTGTTTCATTTTTATTAATTTTTAGTTCAAAACGCTTAGGATAATACAGTAGAACCCCAATTTTCTGAACTATTTGGACCAAGCGTACCTCAGATAATCAAAGGGTATTCATAAAACATACTTACCTACTTACATCTGTAAATAAAAACTCATTTTAATGCACCTATATTTTTAGTGTGTTATATCTATTCACAGTTATGTAGTATGTACTATACTATAAAGGTATGTGAATGTGCAGATCATATAAGGTGGATATAATATACTTAAGGTGTGTTAACTGACAGTTTTGGTTTTTGCTCACCTGTTCCTCTCCTAGAAGGCGCCAGTGTTGTCAACATGGCAATGTTTAAGCAAAATTATTCGCTGCCAAAATTGATCTACACCCATAATAGGTACCATGTCAACTGTTTCACCTTTTTGATTAGGCGCTGCGTATGACAGCAGATGAAGAACTATGATTGTGGGACACGCAGGCAATGCAATGTCTCTGTAGATTCCGAATTCCGTCCCTGAAGATTCTGAATGAGAAACATTCTTCATCAAAACCTGATTCTATTTTGGTTCATATACCCTGAACCTTAATGTGTAGGCTTGGTTAATCGCAACCTTGGTTAAAGCAAGCTTGGATAAATTAGGTTCTACTGTATAAAAAAAGTGGTTTATACTTAGGTATTCTGTTTAGTATTTATCTAGGTTGTCTTTGTTTCAACTGTAGATAGATATAAAATATACTATTTATTAATGTGTATGACACAAACCTAGATAATATTACAAAGTATATAAATTTATTAGTTTCAATTTATAATTTTTGGATGAAATTTTTCAAGCAAAACACTGTTTATTTTCACTATAGACTTTATTTAAAAGATTAAAATCTTTAAAACAAAATTACGAACGTTTTCGACCTAGAAGGTCATCATCAGGACCTGATGATGACCTTCTAGGTCGAAAACGTTCGTAATTTTGTTTTAAAGATTTTAATCTTTTAAATAAAGTCTATAGTGAAAATAAACAGTGTTTTGCTTGAAAAATTTCATCCAAAAATTATAAATTGAAACAAAATGAATTTTCACAGTGTTAATACACAAACAATACAAAATATAAATTTATTAGGTTGGTATCACTTAAGGCATCTGAGATATTTTTTATTTTCTGTTTCACAGCCTGGAGCTGATTGCGCATCTCTTTTACTTTTTAATGATTTAAATAAAATAGATTGGACGACACCATAAAGGCCAAAATATGCAAGGATAATAGAAGATATAAGTGTATCTAACACTTGTATTCACAAAGTAAGTAGGTACCTATTTGTAACTCATATTCACAAGACTTAATTTAAAGTACCTACAGACCTGTCAAACATTGGCATGCAACAAAAAATGAGTCAAGTGGAATCAAAGACAACATTTTTTTTACGAGAGAAACATTAACTATCTTTTTCCTGTATTTGTCTCATTTTTTATATGGATCCTAAGTGAGAGTGAATCACGTCAACTTTTTAATTGACATTGTCACTCCTAAGTGCCACAAAATATTCAGAGAAATGATTGGTCTCGAGATGTCTCTCAAAGTAACTGCTGTCGACAATCCTTCAAACCACAGGTGGCAGTTGGTTCCATGCCCTTGAAGCCGCTACTGCTAAAACATCCTCACCCAAGGCTTGCGCAAAGGCTCATTGACCAATATTCTGACTCCACTTGCCGCAGCATAGCGCAAAGATAGATTATTGCCTTTGTCACTTTCTAGACTCAAACACAATCTCATTTATACCGACGTTGAATTTCCAGAATAAAAACAAAAATAAAATAAGATTAATTAAATAATTTAAAAAAACAGCACAAAAGGGGACCAGATAAGGTCAAATGCATAAAAATAAGTTGATACCTACTTAATTTAATAAAACCCAAACTAATAGATAAAGGTCTGATAGAAGTGTTTTTAAGATTCCTACCGTGGTTGGTGTACCTACCTATATTTATTATTGTACTAAAGTAAAATTATTAAATAGATTACTCTGTGGAAACTTTCAACCAGTAAAATTAATGTTTGTAATATGAAATATTATGATAGAATAGTATTAATGAAATACATAAAATAACACAAATAATATTGATGTAATTGTGGTCCATCCTTTTTTCCATCACTTGTTTGTCTGCCTGTGATATTAGCAGAAATCCTAACTCGAGTTATTGGATGTAAAAACCTTTGTAAAGAATATATGACTTTCTGTCTTCAAATGGACTTGGCACATTTACTTAAAATGCCCCTCGGCTATGTGACGTCACCCATAGTGAATAAAAAATGTGTTACGATAATCAGGGATCCTATTTTATTGAAAAATATGCTGGTAACAATAGACTAGAGATCATTTAAAGGCGCTAGTGTCGCACTTTTGAAATGAGCAGAAAACTTGTGACACCACAGGACAAGGTTGCTAGGGCAAAAGCTAACAGTTGAAACTTGTGAAGTTTGCCAACTTAAAGTCTTATTACCTGTTGATTCTGGTGAATAGTAAGATGTTAACAATCAACATTAATTGTGCCAAAAAATGTCATAGGTCGGCTAATGATTACTTATTTGTAAATTGTAACATACGTTTCTTGTTTCATTTGTAACAAAGTACCTACTGCATACAATTTCGCTACACCATTGAATTGGCAGTTTTAATTAATATCCTCCCCTTTACAAAGACTTTTACAAGAGTCATATAGAATCAAATATGATAATCTAGGATTATGAGATAAATACCTATATTTTTAACTACCTACCTACCTATGGAAACACAGAAAATGCCTTTCTTTGTATTACCATAATATTTTTATCTTGTGTATCAAATTGTTTTTGTGTTTTTTGGGTTAGACCATGTTGTATTGCAGCTTTTTTATCTGCGGATGTTTCGACGTTCGTAGCAGAAAGCATTCTCAAGGGGAGTTATTTAAGCGACATGGTGGTTTCCGTTGTCTTCCCTGTCTCTTGCTGTTCGTAACTGGCAGATAAAAAAGCTACCAATAGTCTAACCCGAAAAATACACAAAAACAATTTCATATAATATTGTCGACCGTGGAAGTGAAAGCTTAAATCTTAATTTAATATTTATCTTGTCTTTGGAAAAAATCCTACATCACCATCTTTGATTCTATATGACTCACTTACCCTTTGTGTTTGTCTTTATTTCTCCAAAATGTACCTATATTTTCTTGTTGATGATCTAACCTTAAAATTTAGAAACAAAAAATATTTATACAATAAAAAAACATAAATTTACGACATATTTAAAAAATATACTGTATGTAAGACTTTTGAGACTTTCCCTGTAAATACTGCCGCATTTTAAAACATTTTTAATCTATTACCTTAATGGAAATGGATAAACTAGCGTATAAATTTTATACATGAAAGGGTTTTGGAAAAACTCATTTAAGTAAATTCTATAACTTACCTACATGAACAATGCTTATTGTTCATCGCTTGAAATATCTTTTTGCAAACCATAATTAAATTTAGTGTCCCATAGATTTCAATTTTACATTGATCAGAATTTTGTGACCTGTCCGACAAGGATATGTATGACAACTCCAATGCTCTAGTTTCTAGCTCCAAAGCACAAGTTCTATCCATATTGTCTATGGATTGCCGAACAAACCGTGAGAAAACTTTCATACATCCCCATACACTACTAAACTTCTGATCCGGAACAGGATAGAAAAAAAACCGTAGACAAACCAGACAGAATTTGTTCAGTGTAAAAAGTGTGTGATGCTCCAAAGATGCTTTATTTACCTAATTAGTATGGATTGATGATTCAGTGACTAAAAATGTTTTTTTTAAATGAAAATTGGCTTTAGTTAAATGCTCACAAAAGATCATCCAGCATAATTTTTTTTATTGTCACTAATTTAGATCTTTATCCCTAGTTTAAAAATATGTAAATTCCTCACCGTCACATAAATGAAAAAAATGTATTGAAACTATACAACAGTCAACAACAACAACTTTAGTGACTAATTTATATATAGTTTATCCAGGCCCGGATTACGGGCGGTTCGAGCGGTACAACCGAACCAGGGCCCCCACACTTAGGAGGCCCCCACAAAGCCAACAAAACTCTTACATTTTTATCAGTGCTCAGGTGTTTCTGGGCATTTGTGACCAAAGGGGTCCCCGATGACTGACTTAATAGAAATCAGTTTACAAGCATTACAACAAACTATCTGTGGGGTGTAAGTCTTATGAGGCATACGCTACCAAGGGGCCCCCAAAAGCTAAAAAATATTTTATAGAAAAACTTAAACGTACTTTTTTTTTCGGAAAATATATGCATCTTTGAGATTATGGAAAAGTAGGAGGGAAGGGGGGGGATTTTCATGGAGGGGGGGCATATAGGGGGCCCCGAGCTTTATCCCGCACCAGGGCCTCCAGAGGGGTTAATCCGGGCCTGAGTTTATCTACATAGTTATAACATTTCCTCTATTTACGCGATGGTGGGGAATTTACGCAATGTTTTATACTTAACTTTATCCCAAACCCATTGAATTTTTTTTTCTTCTTTTCTTTTTTTATTGTTAAATTTTCTTCATTTTTATAAGTAAGAACTTGTTACAATAATTTAAAGTAGAATTCGTTAAATTAAATATCATGGACCTTATTTTCCAGGCAATGGACTCAGCGCATCATGGGGAGATAAAGTGTGATGTTATTCAGCCGGGAAATAGGGAAAAAAAAGTTGTTATTGGTTGTCATGGATCATTCTCCGCCGAGCAAAAAAAAATATCTTCTGGGTCCATTAATTTGCAGTAAAATTACCACTTAGGTACAAACAGAGCCACCAATAAATATTATTATTTACATACATTTTTGACAAATTCATATTGGTATACCTACAAATGAAAGAATTCAGCACACTTCAATGAGGTTGGAACATTATTGGATTTGGAACTTTTTTCACAGCGACCTCAATCTTGTACTTATGTGAATGCCGTCCTTATCAACCAATAACAAATACTTGCATGCCTTTTCCCTAGCAACAAAACAACATTGTCTGCCAATTCATGTGCCGACCTCATTGGGGGGTAAAATGAAATGTCATTCTGCTGGTTTACTAGGACAAAAGCAAACAAATAATTTGCGTTTGGTTGCTAAGGCTCTTGAGGTGTTTTTTTACACAAAAACAGCGCTTACCAAATCTATCATCTTAATATTATTATAAGGATCTCACACAGATGTGCTGTCATTTATCCGCTGATAAAATAAATACATTTTCAAATTTCTGCCGATACCACTATGATTTTTAGCATCAAAAAAGCTATTTATAATTGAAAAAGTTGTGCATGACGTTTTAGTTTACACTGTATTGTTTATTTTTAGCTACCCCATTATATTTAATAATATTTATTTTTCAAATCTCTGATGAAAGAGAGAATAAAGCGAATTTCTAAATAAGAGTCTGCCGGCCGCCATGATGTAATATTGTAACTTCATGCAACTGGCTGTCAGGCTCCCATCAAATAGATGTATAATTATAGATTGTATGTTATAAAAGTACCCATTGAAATATATATTTTCTAAAACAGGTGCCTTTTTATTATAGATATTTCCCTCTATACTTATTATTAGTTATTACCTACATCTGGGACAGATAGAATGACAAACAAAATACATAGCTTGGATAACGCAACCAAGCTTCACATCAGTGGTCAAGGGTGCCATACAACTCGATTCCCATTGGCTTCCCTTTAAAAATGAGGCAACAAAGTAGTTAAAAAAATATATGCACAAAGTAAAAAAATACATTTAAAACAAAATAAACAATACTTATATTTTCCCCATTGAAACCATGCCGTCTACTTTATTATCATTTTTGCCTCATTTTAAAAGGGAAACCGATGGGAATCGAGTTGTATGGCACCCTTCGCCACTGCTACACATATTGTGTAACTTCTTGTGGTGTTATCCCCAGTGGGTTTCGCATGTGGCGAGTGGAACCTATTTATTTTACAGGTAAGGGGGCCAGCCTTATGCCAACCAATTCAGTTGAAGTGGGGGCTTCCCAGATCCCGAAGGGGCTGGTACTCATTTATTGTAAAGGCTGAGTAAAACCTTGCCGGTATTTTATTTTGGGGTTTAACATAAACAACAAAACGGGAAATCATTTCTGACGCCCTCGGTGGGATTCGAACCCAAGCTCCCGGCATGGAATGTAGGCACTCTACCAACTGAGCTATAGACTCTCCAAATAATGAGATATTATTTCAAGACTTCCTATGACATCTGTTGAACCAGGCTCAAAATTATTGTTGGTTGGACACAGCACAGAAGGTATTAAATGTTTTTTTCCTTCACTGAATTTCGAATTTAAAGAGCAGGCAGCCAAGCATTCAAAAAACTTCATCGGCACACCTCTAGCCTAGAGGGTGGTTTCGAATTTGGATTTCTTATACCGTAATGTGATATTTTGACTATTTTTAAAAATCAGCTTTGTCCAATTTTTCTAGATAAGGTAAAAAACAGAGCTGCAGAGCTGAACTCAGGAAAATCGCATTGCTGTGTAGTACACTCTTACATCAAACTTTTACTATTTTCATATACTCTGTATTTCCTAAATTTTCTAACATAATGCACTGAAACTAGCTTCAGTGGCAGATTTACAGTATTGTGCAAGGGTGTACCCAGGATCAAATCTAGGGGGGGAAAGGTTTTAGTAAATTGAAGATCATCACCAAAGTATCTCGTCGAGGGGGGGGAGGTAAGCACTCAATTTCCAAAAGTGTATTTTGTATTTACACAAATATGCTTGATTTTTTGGTTCCGGGTTTTGACCATGGTACATAGTTTTTGCTTATTTTTTTGATCACGGTCAAAACCTGGAACCAAAAAATCAAGCATCTGAATCCGGCAGTGAAAGCCTAAAAACATTTGTAGCACAAATATTGTTTGTTGATGGATGGGGGGGGGGTATACATGCAAATAATTATTTAGCCTAGTAATGGACAACAAATATTAGCACAAATTGCAAGATTATTCTGATATTCCATATCAAAATTTATAATATCGTAAAAAAATATCAGTAGCTTTCATGTGTCGCACATCTCTAGGGAGGGGGCAAGCCATGATTGAAAATGGTCATTTCAGTAATTGCAATTCAATTTAATAACGATTTTGGATTATTAAGGTTAATTTTTCTCTACCAGGGGTGGGGGGGGGCAGCTGCTCTCCCTGCCCCTTCATAGTTACGCCCATGGATGAATTAATATCCATAAAAATACATGGGATTTGAGCCGATGCTGCGTTAGATGAATGGAAAATTATAAAGACATAAGCAAAGCATCTACGCAACTAAGCTACACATTTAATGTAACATCTTACCGCGTTCTCCCCGAAGGAATCGCAATTGGGGAGTAAACTTATTTATTTTTACAGGTACGGGGGCCGGCCTTACGCATATCACTTCAGTTGAAATGGGGATTTTCCAGATCCCAAGAGGGATAGTTCTCATTTTTTGTGAAGGTTGAGTAAACCTAGACGGTATTTTATTTGGCCAGAAATCATTTCTGGAACCCTTGGTGAGATTCGACCCCAAGCTCTCGGTATAGAATGCAAGCACTCCACCAACTGAGCTACTGACCTGATCTATAATTTAAGTTGCAAAGATATTAACATTTAAGTAAAATTCATATTAAATCCATGGCCACAAACAGACACGTGTAAGTTTGCGCTTACAAATGTTGTATGTAATTCAACAACCAAACCTCAAATGAACATAAGCTCTGCAACTTTTGCCGACCCTCCCTGAAACAGGGGTGGCATTGGCAAAGTGAACCATTTTTTACAGTATAGGCGGTCAGCCTCATACCAACCTATAAGTCAAGGAACTTTTTCTTCAATATTGTGACAATTTCCCAGTTTGAAAATAAATATCAGAAGTGTTTTCTCTGTAACTTGATAAAAATGAAACGTAAAAGTAAACCAAAACGACCATTACGTTTCATAAAAAGCAAGCTAAGCATTTTGAAGTAGATACCTACTATCATTTAAGTTCTTACTTTTATTAAAAGTCATTCGGGAAACTTGTCGTTTGAAGGTAAAGGGAACATTTATCGTCATCTTGTAATTATACAAAATTAAGTGAAATTCTAATAGATGATAATATAAAAACTGTAGATTCTTTGTTAAGTATCTACAGTTAAGTTTTAAATTATTTAGATTTTTATTTAAATAAAGTCACTATTTTTTCCACTTTTACAAAGGCCTTAGTTTACAAAATTGTACAAAAGCGACTCAAGTCCTTTATACAACAAATCAAAAAAACCAAGTCACAATAAAAACAAATTTAAAAAGAGGTAAAAAAGCAAGCAGTGTTTTTGCATGTAAAGTATTAGGTATGTGTTAAAAAAACAATGCTTCCTTTTTTTCAAATATAAAATAAAACGGACTCACCATTTTGAAGAGCGCACCTCCAGAACACACAATTAATTTAACACGGAGTTGAAAAATTAAAATAAATTACATGGTTCAGCTCAAGCTCCCGGCTGCTTCTCCGATCTTGGCTTTCTCATGACACAATATTTTATTTGTTACTTTCATTAGCAAAATAACACTTTTCCGATAAATACACCTCTTGTCGAGCACTCACTTGGATTAAAAAAAAAATTAAAAGTAAAAAAAAACATTAACTATGTTTATTTACAACAAATAGTTTTTTTATTGCACTTTATGTTAATTGAAACAAATAATTTAAAATATTGTTAAGCACAAAGCACTTGCTTAACTTTTTTTAAATATTTATTCAAGAAAAAATAAAAACAATATTTGTGTACTTTCACTTATTATTGCTTTTTTATAAGATTTTTTTTTTTTTTTTAATAAATTTCATATTATTTAAATCACTTTCCCTTGGCACATCAAATTTATAAACAAAATTATTTTCAAAATTAACTTCACACCATTTACGAGAATTATTTGATTAATAATTACTAAAAAAAAAATTTGAAAAAATTATATTTTTCAAAACACATTTTCACTTAGCACATAATTTAAAAAAAACATTTACAAAATTGTTTAAAAAAAAAAACACGCACTGAATTTAATATTGACTTCAAAATTACCAATGATGCTCACCGGTTGAAAGCCGCGAACAATCTGATTTCTGTAGGTACGTCAGCTATTTATATACCTGCGGGCCGCCGAGAATTTTTCTTTTGGTGAAAGGATGGAAGGCAGAGTGGGATCCATACGTGGCCCTATCAAAAAAATATTTCTAGAAAATTCGATTTTCTTTACCGAAATTGCGCCTTTTTTAATTAAGTAATCATACAAGACTGATGTTTGCTCACCGAGAAAAAAGTTCCAAATTCAAAAATATTCCGGCCTCGTTTACAAACCGCACGTTTAATAATAAAGAGAAATAACTCGAAAATTGGTAAAATCGAGATTTTGTAATAAAACGCAAGAACAATGCGAGAAGAATGCGTAGAATGCGACAGCCGTTCAATTTGGACGAATATGACCGAGATAAAACATCGGCCGCCTTTTTCATCCCATACAAGTTGTACTGGGTGTCTGAACTTCAAACGCGTTTTCCCAACATTCATGTTTTTTGAGTTATTGCTCTTTATTATTAAACGTGCGAAACACTCGATGTTTACAAATACAAAAACCGGCATTTTTTTTAAATAATGTAGGTATTTGTGAAGAAAATGGCAGCACTGATCTGACGTTTTTAAAATTTCCCCATTTTTTAAAAAATGAGTTGATCGGTCCGTAGATCTGTCAATTACACTGTCAACTGTCAAATGAAAGTAAAAAAGCATTTTTTTAAATTGTGTGTTTTTACGATATATCTTATATTATGTAGGGACTGGAAAATAGTGGTGTTATTTTTTGTGAATTTCGGTGTTATTTCCCTGAAAACAGGGAAATTCGCGTTATTTTTATTTATCATGGGGCTTCCACACGCTTGCCAACCCATCACAAGTCAAGCGCACAGTGTGTCGTCTAGAACATGCTAGCTGGACAAAATTTGGTCTAATGGACTAATTTTGTCCAGCTAGCATGTTCTAGACGACACACTGTGCGCTTGAGTTGTGATGGGTTGGCAAGCGTGTGGAAGCCCCATTAACAACAGGGAGATTTGGTGTTATTGTGTAATTTTTTAGGGTTGATTTGATCAAAATTAAGGTTGATATAATTGCAAAACAATAAATATTACTAATATTAACGATTTATTATATATATAAAAAACAATATGTGTTTACAACAACAATGAATAAACAAAATGTGAACCAATACGAGTACAAACTTACAAAAAAACCATTGATTGAAAAAAGGATCAATATTTCGATGACACACGAAATACCCTGCAATATCCTTTAAAAATATTTAATTGTTGTGCGTTCAGTCTCTGAGAAGAGGGTTATCCAATTTTTCAAAGGATGTTGGCTTTTATGAAAGCCTCAACTGTGCTCTTGGCCAATCCAGCAACAGCTTCACTCTTTGAAGTATTTTCCTTCATTGATGTCACGATTGCAGTCTGCTGGGATGATCCAGGATATTTCTGTTTATTTTTCATTTTTTTAATAAAATAGATTTGTGAATAGGAATGTAATTCACCAATCTATTCTGCCTGGCCAGAAACAGGTATTAATATCATCAATTAATAATTCATTATTGTTTGTTTTAATGAATTATTAATTAATAATTACTTACTGAATCACATCTGTTGAACCAGGTTCAAATTTATGGTCAAATGACCCCGGCGGGGATCGAACCGACGTTATTCGATTCCAAACACGCTACAAAGATCAGCCGAGATCCTACTTGGCCCTACACTGACCGATTTTCCTGCGTGTTGCACCTTGAAAGGGGTTTCGCAGTAATCTATTCTCTCCCACGAAATTATTACATTGCAAAAGCAACACATCACAACTTTTTCCCACAAAAAATTCGAGATATTTACGAAAAATCTCAAATTTCGCATTATTTGCGTAAAAACCTCAAAATTTGCGAATAAATTTGTTTTATCGCGATCGCAAAATTTTCCAGTCCCTACTTATATGTCATGCAATTAGTCGTGTTGTGTATAAAAATTCTAAAGCCGTTTATTTGTTTTTTATTTCAATCCCTCCATTTTGAAAGTTTTTCATTGCAATATCGAGATGTCGAAAATTTTGTATTCTGTCATTCCACTCTCGAGAAAATCAGGAAACTCCTAGGCATCCTTATCTCTTTGGGGAACTAGATGACGCAACGCAACTAAGGTGCACATATAGTGCAACTTCTTACCGCGTCAGTCCCTAAATCCTAGTTCGGACACGGCGACTAATTTAGTCGAGTAGCGAGTAATTTAGTGGCTAAATGCGTGCGAACCACAAAAAATTGGTCGAGTAGTTTAGTCAATGATTTAGTCGAGTCGATACATTTTACTCTATTTTAACGGGCTAGTAGCGCCCCGCCCACCACTCAATTACTCGCTACTCGACTAAATTAGTCGCCGTGTCCGAACTAGGCTTAAAGGGTAACGTGTAGTGTGTGGAACCTATTTATTTTCACAGATAAGGGCACCGGTCTGGTGCCACCCACTATAATTGAAATGGAGGTTTCCTAGCTTCCAATGGAGCTGATTTCATTTCTTGTGAAGCCTACGTACCTACCTTAACTTTGCTGATATTTTTATTTTGGATTTGAATGGTTGGTATGCGGTCAGCCGCATATTGGGTTTGAATGGTTGGTATGCGACTGGCCACCCATGCTGTAGAAAATGATTCACTTTGCTAATGTCACCCCTGTTTCAGGGAAGGTCGGCAAGAGTTGCAGGGTGTATGTCCATTTGAGATTTGGGTTTTTTATATTGTAGGTTCACATCGGGCATCTGCAAGCCCGAACTTATACGTGTCTGCTTGTGAAAATGCATATAATGTGAATCCCCAATCTTATATAACTTTGCAACTAGATTAGATTAGATAAAGGGCGTCCCACAGCTGAGTGATATTTTAAATATTCAGAGTCCATTTTTACACTAATGAAATGCTGTTGACTGTTCCAGAGCGCCCTGAGCTCCGTCTCAGCTGGAAGTGATCGAGGTGGCCAGCCGAAGCTTAGCGTGGAGACGGTTCTTTGGTGGCAACAGTCCTGTCCTGGGCTACCTGGTGCAGTACTAGCCTCTGCGGCCATCATCCATGGACACATGGGATAGCACCAATATCGTCTACCTCACTATAGCCACCTCTGTACCTCAAGCCATTGCCAGGTATCTAATGCCGGATCCACACGCTTGCCAAGCCTCGACAAACCATAACAAGCCTAAGCGTGTGGATAGGCGTTTGGCTCGTTTTGTGTCGGCTTGCAAGGGCTTGTAGCCGACCCGACCGAGTGTCGGTTTTTTGACACGAGTCAAAGGGAATTTTCCGCAAGCGCTTGCCACGCATCCACACGCTTGCGGACGTTCATTCTCATTGGTGCACTGGTAGCAAGCAGACGTGTGCAACGAAAATATATAAAACAAAAGAAAACACATTTGTTTCACTTTTTTTTGATCCCTTATAGTTCGAAAATCCTTTTTAAAGAAACTTATTTTTAAAATATAGAGTAATACAGAAAAATTATATAGAAAATGAGTACCTGGTCTAACAAGGAAGTATTGTTTTTCCTGGAGGCGTACCATGCAAACTCCACCATTTGGGATCCCAGGGACAAGAATCACAAAGACAAAAAGAAAGTAGCCGATGCGTGGAATCGGTTAAGCGAGGTAATGAAGAGACCAGTTAAGGAATTGAAAAATAAAAAGGAAATTCTAATGACTACATTCCGTAAAACTTTGAAAAAGAAACAAGATGCAATTCGTTCTGGCTCAGGTTCGTATTTTTGAACATCTAGATATATTTTTTGAGTGTGTCGAATTCTCTATAATTATAAATAAGAATATAAACCAGTGGTGTCCAACCTTTTGATCACTGGGAGCTACTTTTACATTTTAAATTTGCTTGGGATCGACTTCTAATAAAATGTTTATAGACAATTTAATTAGTATTTTATATTTAAGTCTTAAAAGTTTAACTATACACTATGAAGGCGGAATATCGTTAAATATGTGTATTAAAAAATTATCCAGTATTATTATTTATTTCTTATTAACATTTTATGAAGCAAATAAAAAATGATTGGGTAGGGTAATAATTCCCGAAACCGAGCGAGGACTAGTCCTTTACTTAGCCATCTAATTTCATTATGCAACAGCAAATCACAGTGATGTTTTACAAATTCCTCTAGTAGTAACTTAAATTTTCTTCTCTGCAACGGTTTGTTTCTGATGGAATTGATTATTTTTATGGCGGTTTTCATCACTTGATCCAAGCTTATAAATTTTGTGCATAATGCTCGTTGGTGAATGATGCAGTGATATGATAAAAACTTGGGAAGATTTTCATCTTTCCTGCAAAGTGCAATAAAACCATTTTCACTTCCAACCATCGATGGTGCCATGTCAGTCGTAATAGAAACGAGTTTTTGTAGTGGTAATTCTTCTGATTTAATGAAGTCTTTAAAACTGTTATAAATACCTTCTCCTTTGCATGTTCCTTTAATTGGAATTATCTTTACTTGTTCTTTCTTCGTCCTGCAATCGGAAAAAGTCAAACGTGCAAATACATTCAATTGCGCCGTGTCACATACATCAAGCGATTCGTCGAATTGAAGTGAAAAGTGAGTGCAAGCTTCCAAGTCATTTTTTAGCTGTAAACGCATATCGTTTGCTAACAACTCAAATGGCCTCGCCACAGAGTTTCTTGATAATTGCATACTCTGAATTGCTTTCATAATTTCATCTTTGTTCTTGAAATTCTCAAATAATGAATCTCCAGCTGCTAAGAATCCTTCTTTAAAAATTTCACCATCAGTAAAGGGTTTCTTGTGTTTCGCCAATATATGTGTCACACGTAAAGAGGCCACTGTTGTGGATGTGGATTTGTCGCAAACTTTTTTTAAAAATGATTGCTGCGAATGGAGTGTAGTCTTCAATTTTTGTGCGTGTTCCTTTCGTATTTATGAATTCAGAGGATATCACGATTGTAATGTTCGTGCACAGTACCTACTATAATGTCCATTTAGATTTCCTCTTTTTGGCAGAGAAATTATCATATTGCATATTAGGCAAAAGCACCTGTTATTGTTCATTATGAAAATAAACTCCTCTTCCCAATCATTATTAAAATGATACAATTTTGATTTTTTCACAGCACTCATTTTTTTAAAAAAAATAAAATTTAAATAGATTTGTGAAGAGGAATGCAATTCACCAACCTATTGTGCCTGGCCAGAAACAGGTATTAATATCATCAATTAATAATTCATTATTATTTATATTAAGAGCGCTCTCGAAGATTTATAATTGTAAAATTCGCGTTCGTTTGGTTCGTATTTCTGCCAGAGCAGCGCTCTTCACGCTGTACATAAATTCGTCTTGGCAGTTCGTTCCTATTAGGTATATTAACTTATAATATCTGTGGACTAGAAACTATTTTAACCAAAATAGACAAAGGTATATATCTGTCTCAACTTACTTACGAAAATGGTCATTAGTAATAAAAATAACAAAGAACTTCACAGTTGCATTTCCATGTGTACAAAAAACTCGGCAGAACGAAAAAAAAATCTTGAATGTTGGTACCATTTCAAATAACGGCTGCGACTAGACCGGAAATAGCTAGAGTTGACAGATAACACACGTTATAAATATTGTGATCGCCAAAATTCGTGCCAAAAAACTTTATCACTCATTTCATTAAAACCACTGCAACGTGTGACAGGAGAGAAACGCAAGTGGTAGCATGTCGATGATTTAGTTCTTGTTTGCCGTATAGACCATTAAGCTAATTTTACATGAGCAATGTTTGCATGTGTACTGGACCAATGTGTCTTGAAAACAGGAAATTGATTTCAAAAATATTTCAAACAACTCTCACATTCTCGAATTTTACGTTTTTTCTTAGCTCAGATTGTGTAGAATTTGATTCTTAAGAGATTAAAAAGTCATATTTGACTGAATTGGTCTATAGGGCAAACAAGAACTGGGGGAGCGAAGATGTATCACATCAGCAAGTAAGTTTCCGCTCTATGTAAAACTCATGGGTAGCTATGTCCCACATTTTTCTACGCCATTTTTAATGCAATGCAGATAGGCTCAACCTTTTCAATTGTTGTATAAATTACATCACAAATATTTCATATTTCAAAAGAAGAAAGAGCGGTACTAAAAATGTATATAATTGTATGGGTAGACTGAGATGTGAATAAAAGATGAAATATCTATTAACTTCCTTAGTTTTATTTTATCAAAGAAATAATAGTTTCAAAATTTATATTTTTAGTAATAATAATATCAGGATGATTTATTTTGCGAGCGCTGTTTTGTGTAAATTACACCTCAAGAGCCCTCAGCGAGCTTGGTCGTCGCTAAAGAAAGCGTCGATTCTCAATCAAGACCAAGTTGCTGTAGAGCTGGATGAACTTTGGTGACGGGTCTTTGTAATGGTTTGTGTATTTCCAGTATATTAATTCATTAGAACTTTGAAAAACATGTAAATAAAAAAAAACAAGTTTTTAGTTACTCGTAAGCGTAACTACAGATGTTATGTTTGTAACTTGTAACTACAAATATTTAGTTTTTACATACTGTAAAATTGCGTTTCCTTTCTCGCAATTTCGCTTTCTTGATGACTAAAATTATTGTTTAGCGTAAAATCCGTAGGAAGTAGAAAGTCGACCGATTATTTCTAAAATAGTAATAATAAATTTCTAAGTTAAGGGTGATTGAGAGGTCAGCGCGCCCAACTTTGATGACCGAAATAACCCATATTTTGAATGGTAAGGTAGTATTTTTTTTCCAGTTTAAATTAACACATAAAATTAGGTATTTTTTTCCATAAAATACCAATTCAAAATAATTTTATTTACGGAGATACCTTAAATGGAGATTTCCACTGTTCTTATGAATAAATCCTAACTTTTTTTTGTTTCAAAACATTCATTTTGATTAGTTTTATTTTTTCTAGATGAAAATTATTTTTTTAAACTTTTCATTGATTTTTTATAATTATTTAAAAAGTACCCAAATTTTGCATACGATCGTGTAGCTAAAATTGCATTATAATGGTATATTTTCTTTTTAGGATTTGAAGTAATATTTTTTATGTTTGTAATGCAATACTTGTTTTATTTTTTCTCCTCCAAGTAATATTTAATAATGGAAAAAGAAAGAGTTCCATACACAATTTTGACTGATTTCAGCGCCATGCGGCCGCTCCGGGAACCTTAGAAAATAATAATTATTCGCGGAGCATTGGCAAAACAAAATTTATTTCGCTGGCTTTACAAAGTTCATATTCAAGAAAATAAAACTTAACGTTGTTACTCGAATAAATCGTTTTGTCAAAATACATCAAAATTATAACGCAAACTTAAAGCGCTGTATAAGACCTAATAGGTTTTTTGTTTACGTTATGATTGAGTTAAAACGTAAAATGTCATACTACATATGTGAAAAGACATAGCGACATTGACATAATATATAACTCTAATATACCTATAACTCTGCTAACACAGGAGTTCTCGTGTTTTAAACGTAAAACATTGTTCATTTTATTATAATATATAGAAATTGAGACGCTCGTGAGAGGTGCTGCTTTATTCTTGATACATTATGTGTATGCGCCGCGGCTCAGTTAAAACGTTGACTTTCATACTTGGAGTTTAACTTTCACGTGTTCGCGTGGCTTTAAAACCAAATAATAATACTATTATTATTACTCTATTGGGTGTATGGGAGCTTCCAAATTATTATAGAGATCGAAAACCTTTTTTGGAAATTGTAAATTATCTAGATGTTTATTTTTAAATGTAATTTGTTGTCTATATTCATTGACTTATAGGTTGATTTGCGGCTGACCACCCATGTTGTAGAAAATGGTTCTGCGTGTAAAACGTGTTGTGAGAATGCATCTAATGTGAATCCCCAATGTTGCATATCTTTACAACTTAGATTAGATTAGAATGTTATTAATTACACGCATACCTTGACTTATAGGTTGGTATGGCGCTGACCACACATACTGTAAAAAATAGTTCAGTTGCTCAATGTCACCCCTGTTCCAGGGAAGGTCGGCAAAAGTTGCAGGGCTTATGTTCATTTGAGGTTTTGATTTTTAATTACTAGTACACACTCAGCATTTGTATGTGCGAACTTACAAGTGTCTGTTTGTGGGCATGCATTTGATATGTGTTTTGAATGTTAATATATCTTTGCACTATAGATTGCAGATTATTATTGAACTTTCGTACTTTTTTACTGTATTTGAAGAAATTTGAAAGACATTGAATATATAAATGAATATAAGCCCTACAACTTTAGCCGACCTTTCCTGACACAGGGGTGACATTGGCAAAGTGAACCGGCAAAGTTTTGCGCTTGATAACCACAATCTATAATCTAAGTTGAAAAGGTATGTTAACTTTAAGATTCATATAAAGTGCATTCTCACAAGCACACACTTGTAAAATCGCACTAACAAATGCTGCATGTGTATTTACAAATTGAAACCAAAACCTAAAATCAACCAATCTATCAATCGAGGATCTGGTATATTTAGTATTTACTGGTTATATATATACATACATATATATATATTTTTTAATTAAAAAAAAAAATTGTGAAGAGGAATGCAATTCACCAACCTATTCTGCCTGGCCAGAAACAGGTATTAATATCATCATTTAATAATTCATTATTGTTTATTATTAATGAATGATTAAATAATAATTACCCAATAGCATCTGTTGAACCAGGGTCAAAGTTAAAGTCAAGTGACCCAAGCGGGGATCGAACCAACGTTGTTCCATTCGAAACACGCTAGAAAGATCAGCCCTCTTGGCCCCCGCGGCTATAACCCCGACAAAGGATAAATTACAAGGATAAATGGTATATTTTGTGTGCTCCGCTAGCATTCGAATCCACAACCTTCCATTCAGAGTCCGAAGTGTTACTACTGCACTACGGACTGATAAGATATAAAAGAAGATAAAAAGTGATAAATAAAATGAAAATATTTTTATGGCCAAACTTTATTAATACACTGGTTTGCTATCGCTAGGACCTACACTTTGAAAATATAAAAAAAATACGTACATATACAAAAGATCCGCATCGCACCCTTAATCGTAAAGAGCAATAACTCCGAAATTGGGAAAATCGATTTTGATGTAGAAACGCCATAAAAATGTGAAAAGAAAAGCTGGAATGTGACAGTCGTTCAATTTGGACGAATATGAATAGGTACATTAACAAGAATAAATAATATTAGGATGATTTATTTGGTAAGCGTTGTTTTTGTGTGTATTACACCTCAAGAGCCCCCTGCGAGCTTGGTCGTCGCTGTAGAAAGCGCCAATTCTCAAGCAAGACCCAGTTGTTGTAAAATTGGTCTTTGGTAAATGCTTATGAATTTTTCAACCCAGCGAAGAGTAAATTTGGAAATATAAATGTTATATTTTTGTGCTCCGCCGGGATCCGAATCCACAACCTTCCATTTACGAGTCCGAAGTGTTGCCACTGGACTACGGACCGGTCCAAGAAATGCCAACAACACGCGGTGTACCTAGCGGGCACCCATCCAAGTAGCATCCGCACCCAATGTAGCTTAACTTCGGTGATCTGTAAAGAACTTTAATCTGAGTTTATTACTAAAAGTTAAGTAAATTCAAGTGATGGTAATTGCTATACAAAATTAAAGGTTGAAATCTACTTTTAGATTCATTTCTTATATTTTGAGAAAAAAAGGCCATTTTACCGGTTTTTTGTACATTAGTGCAACAAGTCAAACATGCAAAACATCAAACGTAATTTCCGATCATTCTTATTTTTGGACTTATTGTTCTTTAATTAGAAGCGTGCGATATATGAAAAAAAATATCCACATAATATATTGTGTGAGATAGACGAAACAGTACTTTGGCATGCCTTTGTTAAAACGACAAAACATGCTCTGGGCACACGTTCCTCGTGTCGATTCAAAATGCAAAAAAAGTTAAATAATTCTAACATAGAATAATACTTGTGTCAAAATCATTTCTTTTTGCAATTTTTGATGCATAACTTACTATATGAGCCATGCGGTCGTAAATACTCAACAATAGCGTTTAAACACAAGTTTATAAAAACTAAAACGCTCGCTAAGAGTGTCAAGATAATTTACATTATTTTTTTATGAAACGTAATGCTTGAGTAAGAACATTAAGTTATATACTTCAGCAACGACATCTGGCCATGATCAGTCAAAGTTATTTGACATAAAATTACGATTTTAGTTTCATAAAACTTATTAAAGAGGTTCTTTAGTCCCGATATTAATAATCTTCTTAAGCTCTCGTATAACCTTAAGTATCAAAGTCTTAATCTAAATTAAAGTTGCAAAGATATATATCATTTCAGATTCATATTAAATGCATTCCCACAAGCACACACATAGAAGTTGAACATAAGCCCTGCAACTTTTGCCGACCTTCCCAGAAACAGGGGTGACATTAGCAAAGTGAACCATCTTTGTACAGTATGGGTGGTCAGCTTCATACCAACCTATAAGTCAAGGAATGTATTATTAAGAAATTGTTGATTGCAAAAAATAATATTTTTGTAAAAATGTAACATGGAAAATCGTAAAATGTTCTCGCTTCGAAAATGTTGCATATCACTTGCCGACGAAACAAAAGATTTTTATGAGAGAGTTTTAGCTAAAAAAAAAAAAGTGCCACAGGTCCGCCTTCTGTGAGCGTTGGCGCTCGACTAAGGTTTACCCCGCGAAGTATGCAAATAAAAGCCATTTGTAAAATAATAATAAAAAATAGATCTTGTGAAATAAAAAATTTGAAAAAAAATAAAACTAAGCTCAAGATTATATTGTTCAATATTTGAAAATAATTGGGCACAAATAACCATTTTTTGAGATTTTATTCGAAGATACAATGTACACTTTTTTGTCCGTTTTTGCTTCTAGATTTTTTTTTTTAATTCAGTTTTCTTCATCTGAATCACATTTTAAATCACACCACGAACTAAAACAGGATATAAAGTATATTTGTAATTTTTTTTTAGATTTCAAAATACCACCAATTTACAGAAAAACTGGTTCAAAAATTGTATGTTTTCCACTTACCGCAAGAAGGTGTTCGTAATTTTTATTTTTTCAAGTAATAAAAGCGTTTATGGACATATATTATTTGATGCATATTGCAAATGAAATGTTTAACTAACACTTAAAGTTATCAAAAATTTATATTTGTCCATATTTATTGAAAAAAAACCACGTCAAAAACTGCGTTTTCGAGAAATTTCCTAGCACCCTCTTAATGAATTATTAATTAATAATTACCCAATAATATCTGTTGAACCAGGGTCAAAGTTATGGTCAAGTGACCCAAGTGGGGATCGAACCAACGTTATCCCATTCCAAATACGCTAGTAAGATCGGCCTCTTGGCCCCCTCGGCCATAACACCGACATTTTTAATGTCAAAATATTTTTTTAAAAACAAGAATGATATATTTAATTTTTGATGAAACGAAAACTTAATCTTTGTTCGCAATACTCGTATATTCACAACTGATTCGCAACAGAGACACAGTAGAGATTTTGAGGTGTGTAAAGAGCAAAACCGTCAAACGAAATGATACACCTTTTTGAAATCTATCTTTATTTGAAGATTTACTAATGTGTTCAAATAACACGTGTTATGAATTAGCAATTTAAACATGATCCCGTACGGTCAATCAAACAAAAGATATGTATATAGATAAAAAAAAAATTGGAAATACGGCAAGCTCCTTCAAAACAATGGGTGCAGCTGCTACATTCCCATCTGTAACTGTAACTGTAACTCTGTCGCCATTCTGCTAGGGGTGGCCAGAGCCTCTGCAGAGTTGCCTCCATTTTTTCCTATCCTGACATACCTCTTTCAATTCCTTCATATCCATCACCTTTTTCATGCATTTTCTGCTTTTACGCTCACTTTGTATATCCCATTCTTTCACAATCTCCTCAATCTGATCACTTCATACTTTTCTCGGTCGTCCCTTCCCTCTTTTTCCTTTCACACTTTCTTTGTATACATACTTTGTCAGTCTATCATCTTTCATTCTTGCCACATGCCCAAACCATCGCATCACATTCTTTTGTACTTTAACTTTCACATCCTCTTTCAAATTACATTCTTTTTTTTACCCATTCATTCCTAACTCTATCCCTCAAAGTTTTTCCTGTCATACTTCTCAAATGCTTCATTTCCACCGTACATACTTTACTCATTTCGCTATCATTCACTGTCCATGCTTCACTTCCATACATCAAAGTCAATACCCAGAATTACTTGAATTTGCTTTGCTTTTGTAATATTTGAGCTGTGCTATTACGATAAAGTTACAATACTGTCGAGCCAACTGGTTCAACTTTCAGGGTCCATTTTACTACTACAGTAGAGCCTTGATAATCCGAACTAGCAAAAACTAACCCCTGTTCGGACTCACGAAGCGTTCGGATTATAGTATGTAAGGAGAAAGTCCTTTAAACTGTCTAGTATGGTGCACTTTTCGGCTATAGTCAAAGTTTTATGTTTGCGTTTTGGTGTTGGAACCATCTTTATAACCTCAAAAAACACGCCGCGCACGAGTACAGAGCAGAAAAACGTGGAATGGACGCGCAACGTGGCAGTCGTAACTGCAGACTAATTAATAAACAACATAGCAGCGAGGCGAAGGCGAGGAAGTGGGGTGGGGTATGCAGTTCGGATTATAGCGACGTTCGGATTAGCCTGAGTACGGATTATCGAGGCTCTACTGTATATTAGATTTTTTTTTTAAATCTAGATGATTTTCGGGATCGACTAAATTTTGGCTCGCGATCGACCGGTTGGACACCACTGATATAAACGATTGTAATTACATACGGTCCTAATTTTTTTTAACCGACTTCATAAATTACTCTAAGACTTTATAAATTCAGAATATAACTATGTGTGATGATTGAATTCACATAATCGTTGGATATGTTTCTACGTGCATTTCTAAACACGTATACCAAATTTCATATGTGTGTATGTATATATGACAATTTCTGTTTGTTTGTGTATAGGTGCTGATGAAATTTATGAACCTACGTGGTTCGCGTATCCATTAATGGAATCTTTCCTACTGCCACGATATAGCAGCAAGATGGGTATAAATTGGGAAACTGTAAGTAAATAAAAACTCTTGATATTGGGTCAATATTAACCCCTAGAGCGCCAGCGATTTTCGGCCTAATTCAGACACCCAACTCGTTGTTTTTTATATTAAATATCTCCAAAGATACAAAACATATCTCCTGTGGGTTTTTTGTATCAAAAAACAATGAAATAAAGTTTTTTTAGTGCCTACCAAAAAAAAAAAAACTATTGTGAAATTATTACGCTCCATCATAATTTAGATTATGGAAAAAAGATCGAGATTCTAAAAATAGATATAGGTACCTCATTAGTATGCGTAGGCACGAAATCCCAATACATCGCAAAAAATAGAAGTAAATGACCCTCTTATTTACACAAAACAAAAATTTGGGTGTGTTAGTGTTCTTATGTCAACAAGTCGTGGAATTCGGCTTTTTCAACAGTCGGTTTTCAAGGTCAAGTTAAATATTATATTTTAAATACCTACAAACAAAAATGAATGCTTTGAATTTATTGGTGGATGGTTCTACCCAATAGCAGTACTTCATGGGATTTTTGATCTTATTGCTGTGTAAAAACTAAAGAAAAATTAAAAAAATCGCGAATAGTACCATGAGCGTTGATCCGCGTTCCGGCGCTTGAGGGGTTTATTGTATTCCAGTATATTTATTGTTACATAAATTTGTGCATTGTACAATCAGAATATTATATTTATGAGACTATTTCTACACTAAAAAGAACAGAAATATCTACAATGTTGCAATAACCATATGCGTGCTCTGAAAGAAAAGTTGATTCTATTAGGAATTGGGGTAACAATTAGTAAGAACTTGAAAATCATACTTTGCTAAAAAATTAAGTAAATTCTTCCCTTACTTTGATGACATTTGACTGTGATCTTCGAGGTATTTGTGGTAAAGTTTTTATTGCATTATATTTGTATGTTATGCCGCCACATACCTGGTGTTATTAGGTCCCCATTATTGTCATACATGTACATCAAACATTCCGGGTGGCGTATGAGTATACATATATCATAGAAGAACTTTTACTTTTTCTAAGAAAATTATGTAATAATACACAGGTCATCGTAAGTTCTGTCACAACATCTGGATCTAAATTAATAGGTCTTCGAAAATTTCTAAATACTGCTGTTAAAATCCCAAACGTATTTTCCACTACAACCCGGGATCTAGACAAGATTAAATATTCTTCTTGGTGAACCGTTGTCATGATTTCCAGGATAGGGCTTCATGACATGTGTACTGAGTGCGAAAGCACCGTCTGCCAAAAAAACCAATGGTACTTTTACATTATTATTTGAGCTGGGGAGAGGGCATGGTGTAGGAAAATTAATTTCATTCCTAAAAATTCTCTGCCATAATAAGGAATTATTAAAAACGCCACCATCACTAATTCTACGTTGACAACCTATGTCTACAAAAATTAAATTATAATTGCTATCAACTAATGCCATAGGGACCATACTGAAAGTTTTCTCAAAGTTGAAATATTCAGTTCCTTTATGAGTTGGGTTTTCAATAACTATATGTTTTCCATCCAGAGAACCTATGCAGTGTGGAAATTTTCTTCCTCTTTCTATAGCCATCCAGCCTTCTGTTGTAGAAGGCATCTGAAAATAATATTTTGTGTTATAATACGAGTATACATTATTATTGTCAATAATAACAACTTAAAAAAATCAAATTCTTGCAGCAATCAATAACACCACAACCAGAAGCTTGCGAGATAGAAATCGAAACTGAAGAAGAAGAAAACCACATCATCCTGGAAGATTTCTCGCCTTCAACCACTGCTGGAGTAAATAAATCATCTGCAAAGAAATTTCATCATCGCTTTGCTCTTGAGCATACAGCTGAAAAACAAATGGCCACGGCATTTAGCCAATTGACGAATGCACTGAAAGAAGAAGATGACGAGTGCGACCTGTATGCTAAGCTCCTGGCTAAAAAGTTGCGACAGCTTCCTTCACACGACAGAAAAATAATGATGTATGAAATAGATGGACTTTTCATTAAAGAGATTCACCGGAATATTCATTTTGAAAAATCATGAAACACCGGCCCCCCAGTATATTAATAATTTTCCTGCAGCTCACTCCTCATCACCTGTTATAAAGCGAGCTCGACATGCTCAAACTTCTTTTCCATTACAGCCATCCAAGGAAAATATTCCCAGTACTCAGCCCAGCCTACCTCTTCCAATCCATCCTCAATAATTAAAGTTCTGTCGGAAGAAGTAATAGTGCCGGCAAAAAAATATACAATCAACGAAGCATTCTTGAATGAATAGTTTGAAAATTATAATATTGAATGATTTGTACTAATTTTAATTATAATCATTCTGATTTTAATTCTGCTTTAAAATTTTCTTAATAGTTTTCATTAATTAGTTTGTTATAGCAAATAAAATAGTAAGATGAGATGTTTAACATGTTACCATTGATCAATATTGTTATGTTTAAAGCGGGTTCTATGTAATCAAAACTGTGGTTAATTTATTTAACACAATTTATGTTCTGACAGCGTTTTACATTCGTACAGTATGAAGGCTGATTAATATCTCACTTTCCGAGGGATCTCGGTCCTAATTGATACGGATTATTCAGATCATTTTCGAAACATGGAGAATCGTTACATACCACCTTGCTGGATTTCACCAGAATATTCCATTCAACACTTAATTAATCTCAAAGAAATACAGATTATTATTTGGTCCTCCACTTCAACTGAAGTGGTTGGCGTAAGGCCGGCCCCCTTACCTGTAAAAATAAATAGGTTCAACTCGCCACATGCGATCCCTTCGGGGATAACGCGGCAAGAAGTTACACTATATGTGTAGCTTAGTTGAATTGAATTAGTTGAATGTGTTGTGCTGATTATACATTTTCTTTACATTGTTGTCTTATATTTTGTAACTTGTAATAAAAATGGGTTAACATGTTTTAGTGACTTTACCTTAATTTCATCCTTTAGAACTTTATTAATCGCTTTGCAGACTTCAGGTATGATTTTTGATATGGCTTGGATAGACACTTTAAACAAGTAGTGTAGCTTTTGGAACTGTCGCCAGATGTTAAATATCGTAATGTTATTGCAAGATGATATTTTGCCGGTATGGCTTCTCTGAAGTCAGTATCTTTCTTGGAAATCATAGGAGGAATTTGGCTTAGCAATAATTCTAAATCAGCATAGGTCATACGACAGAAGTTAAGAAACTGTCCAGAGGTTCATAAAGAAGTTCATTAAATTTTTCTTCAATAAATTCTCTACAACAAGAAAAAATACAATTCATTTTTATGTGACACACTACGTAAGTAGTTCTTAGTATAACAAATATTAAGAAAGTTTTTTTTAAAGCTACTCAATGCACAAGTAAAATTATACATCACATGTAGTAGATATATATTACATTTGAGATTCATTTTAAATGTATTCCCACAAGCAGACACATAAGTTCGCGCTTAAACATGCCGCAAGTGGACTTACAATGTAAAAACCCAATCTCAAATTAACATAAGCCCTGCAGCTCTTGCCGACCTTCCCTGAAACAGAGGTGACATTGGCAAAGTGAACCATTTCTTTACAGTATGGGTGTATAGAAACACATAAAACTAAACACGTTATAATCAAATTATATATATACAAGGATAATTTATTTTTAAGGTACACATAATTAAAGAGCGCCATTTTTGTGTGTGTCACGCCTCAAGGGCCCTCTCAAATCACGGGTAAGATTTTTTGTAAAGATTGAGAAAAAAGTAATTGTATTATTAAATTCAAATACATTCTAGAAAATTGATAAATTTATCATAAAAAAACATACCTTATACGGTTTGTATCGGGACTATTCTTAGACATTTTAGTCATCGGTTGAGCCCACGCTTTGACAAACTAATGGTGCCTGCGCTGGAAGTTTCATCAGCACGGTCATTCTTTCCTACTGAATTTGTAATATTTGTATGAAAACAAATCAGCTGTTCACTTGCGGCCCATCTTGGATTGACAGGTCTTCATACAAATGCATCATTAGTTAGTCAAAGTGTGGGCTCAACCGATGACTAAAATGTCTAAGAATAGCCCCGTATAAATTTTAATCATCCAACATCTTTGTCGAATTTTTCATTTTCTTTTATTTTAGTTTTGTTTTTTTTTATAATAAAAATAAGTCAAACCAAATGTTAAAGCGGACAACAGCTGGACTTTCATCATGCTTGCTTCTTCAAAGCACACTGACACACTCGCAAACGTGTGGATACCACTGTTTGGATCACTTACTTTGTCCAAGCGTACAGGTTTGTGGTACATTAAGTTGCAAGTGTGTAGATCCGACATAATGATAACATACAAATCAAACCCTCATCGTAAGTCATACGAGTCCCATATTTATGTGTAGGAAGGGCCCGCTGTTAACAGTTTTAACTGTACCCTTAGTATAAGTTGCAAAACTTGAGGAAAGTAAAGTTTACGGAAAATATTAAAGAGTGATATCTACCAAAATCTGCCGTTTTTGTTTCTTACACTTCATGGTCTTAGCAAAAGAGTTACAGTGATGAAGAAAATCAAGTTCAAACAAACAAAAACGGCAGATTTTGGGGGAAATCACTCTTTAATAATTGCCGTAAACTTTACATTACTTAAGTTTTGCAATTCGTACTAAGGGTACTGGTATCATCAAGGGTACTGGTATCAAGATCATCATCATCATCATACTTCACGCTGAAGATGCCCATCGTAGAAATGGGCGAAACGTCCGTAAGCTCCAGCTCCCACAGACCACGGCAACAGATCTCGGAAAGCATCACTCCAGCATCAGTTACACATCACATCAACACATCTCACCTATTTGGTCTATCCATTCCTTCCTTTGTCTTCCCCTTCCCCGCTTTATTATTATTAATATAAAAATTATACAGCGCCTTTTATGACAGTGTGTCACTGCAAAGGCGCTTGTCCATATGATTGGACGAAGAGGTGAGGCTTGAGACGTCTTTTAAACAGTCTCTCTAAATCCAGTTCCCTCAGTGAGGCGGGAACAGCATTCCAAGTCATTAGAGCGGCCGCCTTGAATGCCCTATCCAAAAACAGTGCGGGGCCTTCTTGCAGGGATGTCCAGGCAGCTGCTTCTTGATGCAGCTGACCTCAGTGTTTGTCCGCGCGAGGTTGTAGTAGCTTTCCTCTGTACACTTTATTTGTTAGTCGTTCATTAAAAAAAGTAAAGGTTATATGACTCTGGATGAAATGAAAGAAGTAGGTATGCAAGGACAGGAAGAAGTGGCGGCTTATCTGCAATGTTGATTTCTAATGTTGGTTTTTTAGTTTGCTAATTATTTGCACAGGAAATTTTTTATTTTTCTTGGATAGATTTCTTTTTAAGGTTTTGTTCTTTTTTATATTTAAATGTTATTTATTATTCATATTCCTTGACTTATAGGTTGGTATGAGGCTGACCACCCATACTGTAAAAAATGGTTCACTTTGCCAATGTCCCCCTGTTTCAGGGAAGGTCAGCAAAAGTTGTGGGGCTTATGTTCATTTGAGGTTTGGATTTTATTTGTAAGTGCACATTCAGCATTTGTAAGCGCGAACTACACGTGTTGGTTTGTGGGCACACATCTGAGAGCTTTAAATGAATATATACTTGCAACTAAGATTATAGATAGTTCATCATCCATTCTTTCAAGATCAATGTAACTGATAATAATAAATTAGGCTGATTTATTTGGTGAGCGCTGTTTTTGTGACGTAGTGGTTGTAAGGTTGGATGGACCTTTCAGTGAACGGTCTTTGGTAAAGGTTTATGAATTTTTCAACCCAGCGAAGAGAACATTTGAAAATATAAATGGTATATTTTTTGTGCTCCGCCGAGATTCGAATCCACAACCTTCCATTTACGTGCCCGAAGTGTTGCCACTGAACTACGGACCGGTCCAAAAAATGGCAACAACACGCGGTGTACCTGAGCGGTCATCCATCCAGGTAGCATCCACGCCCAATGTTGCTCAACTTTGGTGATCTGATGAGAACCGGTGCTTTCAACATAGTATCGTCGTTGACAGACGTTGTTACTTAACATCATCGCCATACTGAATATGTACTGTACTGTATCCTACCGCTGTTCCGTACCCAGGATCAAAACAGGTACGCCGTAAACTACATTACTCAAGTTTTGCAACCCGTACTAAGGGTACTGGACTCTTCTAGGCATTGAATCCACAAGTTTTTTGAGATTGCCTCATCTCTAAACCAGACCTGAATCCACACTTCCACCAGCTATTTTGTTGTACAGTCTAGCCTTACATATTTAAGATTCTTGTCTTGTATCCCGCCAGTTCCTGGGTATGACAACAGCCCCAGAATTTGCATTCAGTCTAATGCCAGGTAGTCAGAATAGTCCTTTTCTTGCCAGCATCTTCTCAACTAAGCCCCGTCACCCCAGTGGCTGGATATTCATATTGGAATCTACTTCACCAACGAAGGAAAACAACCACATTTATTGTCATGAGTGGTCTTCATACACACCCTCTTTCCAGTAAAGGAAAGTCTTTCAGGCTATGGACAATGCTTCAGTAAGGAAGTTGCATTTAAAGCATCCACTTAAGATTTTTCCAAAAACTTCTCAAGGTACTCACCATTTCGAAAAGCTTACATTGAATCTCCTCCTGTCTTCTTTTTAAACTTTGTTTTGTATTTGAAATAAATCTATAAAAGGAACAATGCAATGGACTCGGCAAAAATTTCATAGACAACATGATGTCGCATGACTGGGTTGCTAAAGTTGTAAGGTTTGCCCGCCAAGAAAAAAAAATCCAATTTGTGCTAAGTCCATTAGTTTTGTATTGGATGGCCTGCTGTCAGTGTAACATTTTTTTGATAATTAAAAATATACTGAATTCAATCACAAATGACTTTTAGAGGGCAGCAACAGACAAGAAGTTAATTAAATATTATTTTATGCACAAAATGTGTATAACTGACCACTCCAATAAGCAAACAAGATTACTGTGTATACGTGTGTGTGTATTGTGTGAGTATGTATAGCAGCAGCTGATGAATTATTTCAATTAATTGGAAATACTGCGATGATAAGAAACCAAGGTTGTTTACAAAGACACAATTGTACAGGCGTGTAAAATACACGTCATTCCAACAACTAGATAAAGTGAAACACTTGTCTAAACATGTCTGCGGTAAACATCTGCTGGTTCCATATCATCTGCTCCAGGAAGAATGTGTAGAAGAAAATAATAGCAGGATTCTCTCACTTCCTCCTCTAGGATGGGAACTGAGGATGGAGAGGATTTCGGTTCAGAGCCGAGATACAGAATTTAAAGGACTAAGGGCACTCCTCCGTCCACCGACAACATCTCCCCCTTCCACCATCAAAGTGAAAAACCAGTGAGTGTTGGAGACAAATCAATCAGATTTTATCTTTAGAAAAACTTGGTACAAAATATATAAAATACTCTGTAAATGTCTTACACTGTAAGGCTAACTCCTCCCATCACACAACAATTTCATAATTTAATATTATAATCTCCCCTCCACAATCAATTAATAGTCAATAGTTCAATAGTTCTCACCCATCGTTAACTCCCCTAATCGCGATATTGTACCCGGAGTAGTAAACTCACCTTGATTGCATAAATCGAAAAAATGTATGAAGACTAAATCATTCTCGAAGAGTGCCGTCGTAAATTCTTACATTTTTAATTTACGCAATCAAGGTGAGATTTACACTCGGGGTACCGGATATCATAATATAGGTACATAGTGTAAATATATAACCAGCGGATATATACAGGACAGGGGGGGCAGTGCACAATTCAACAGGTACAACATGTTTCTCCATTCCGTCTATTTCACAAAAAAAATTGATTAAAACATAACTTGGAAAAATCCTTACGGTACACCTTTAACTGGCTTAAGAGCTAAACTCCTGCGAAATCTTGGGCCGCCGTCGGCCACAGCATCTGGAACGGCAAAGTCGTACATTTGATTTAAAAGAAAACCGGAACCCCTAATAGACAGACAGCGGGCTGGCGGTGCTAGTTTTGCTCGTTCTGGTCGCAGTCCCGGCTGATGTGGCCCGTCTTGTTGCAGTTGTAGCAGGTCTTGGTGCCGTCCGGGCAGTTGCGGGAGATGTGGCCGCTCTTGTTGCAGTTGTAGCAGGACTGGGACGAGCGCACTTCACGCTCCTGCCCTCCCTCGGGGCAGTTGCGGGAGATGTGCCCCACCTTGCTGCAGTTGTAGCAGGAGGGCTCGTCCGGGCTCTGTGTGCAGTCGCGGGCAATGTGGCCGGTCCCATTACACCTGCAACACACACACATCAATCAAGTGCCCTTCAACAATTCACATCTATTGGGAATGACATTCTCAGATAATATTTACAATACCATATTTACTGAACAACATTCAACTGCCTTTGAATTGTGGGTTTTACAGTCGGATGCTAAAATTTTCCTCGATGAATCGAGTCACATATGCAGATTTTCCATTCGCTTCTAATGAAAAAATTAAACAAAACCTTTTTAAAAATGGGTAACATCTCTAGCCCAAGTGACTTACAAGTGTCACTTCAGACAAAGTCAATGAGTATTTTTAATTTTCGACAATCTATATTGTTTTGCCCATTTGTGTTAAATTGTAGCCTGGTGAATTTATATTATATCTTCTATATCATTTTTACTCAATGAGGGTTACTCATGTTCAGTTCACTTCAGAAACATGTTATTTGTAAGAATCAAAGAACATTTCAACTGTGAAAAAAATATATAAGAAAATAATAAAGTAATGCTGCTAAAAACTTGTAATCTGTAATAGGACTCATCCCTAGTGTGCCTTTTACAACAATTCAAAATGAAATGATTTTTCAAGATAAGAAAAGAATTTACAATAACATAATATCAAGGTTAGGGAAGTGATAAAAAAAACACTTGTCATGACATTGCTATGAAAAATACCAAAAGTAATACACTAAAAGGCAGACAAGAGAAACTAGTTGGAATGAAAATGAAACAGGTGGAATTTACATGTACAGAACATTTTTAAATAAATAAAAACATAAAAGTTAGCTGTTTTATTTTTCTGTAGGTATTTATTGTAGGTAACACATGAAGTAAAAAACCTACAGCATATGGCTGACTAACTACGTACAAACTATGCAGACTTCTGTAACTGTAACTGTAACTGTAACTCTGTCGCCATTCCGCTAGGGGTGGCCAGAGCCTCTGCAGAGTTGCCTCCATTTTTTCCTATCCTTACATACCTCCTTCAATTCATTCATATCCATCACCTTTTTCATGCATTTTCTTCTTTTACGCTCACTTTGTATATCCCATTCTTTCACAATCTCCTCAATCTGATCACTCCATACTTTTCTCGGTCGTCCCTTCCCTCTTTTTCCTTTCACACTTTCTTTGTATACATACTTTGTCAGTCTATCATCATTCATTCTTTCCACATGTCCAAACCATCTCATCACATTCTTTTGTACCTTAACTTTCACATCCTCTTTCAAATTACATTCTTTTTTTACCCATTCATTCCTAACTCTATCCCTCAGAGTTTTTCCTGTCATGCTTCTCAAATGCTTCATTTCCACCGTACATACTTTACTCATTTCGCTATCGTTCACTGTCCATGCTTCACTTCCATACATCAAAGTCGGTAACAATATGCCATTGTGTACCGCCATTCTCAGATCCATCGTCAATCGCTTGTTCTTTGCTATTCTTCCTATTGCACCGACCACTTGTTTTCCCTTGCACACCCTATTCTCAAGTTCTCTTGTCATCTTTCCATTCTTCTCAAACATACTTCCCAAGTATCTAAATTCATCCACAATTTCAACTTTCGTACCATTCAACAAAAACGTGCATTCTTCATTTTCATCCGTTCTGTCAAAAATCAGTACTTTCGTCTTACTTGCATTAATTTTCAACTTGTTCACACACAGAGCATGGTTCAGACTAGAGAGCATTGCCTGAAGCTCTGCTGCTGAATCAGCAATTAGTACTGCATCATCAGCATAAAGCAGAACTCCGACTTTTCTCTCTCCAATCTGTATGCCATGCCCTTCCAGATTCGCTTGTTTAACACAATGATCCATAATTATATTGAATAACCACGGGCTCATTATGCAACCCTGTCTCACACCCTTGTACACATTAAAATACTCGCTGTATTCTCCATCCACCCTGACACACGCCCTGCTATTTAGATAGATGGCGCGTATCGCGTTCAGAAGTGCTTTATTCACACCATACCTCTCAAGCACACACCACATCATACTTCTATCCACCGAGTCGAAGGCTTTCTCAAGATCTACGAAAGCCGCGTAGACCTTTTTATTTACGGCTAGCTGTTTTTCGACGATCTGTCGAAGCGCGAATATCTGGTCTACGCAACCTCTTTCCGGCATAAAGCCAGATTGTATATCTGAGACCTTCTCCTGTGTGGATAATCTTACCCTATGGATAAGAATCTTGCATAGCACTTTACCTGGCACACTAAGAAGGCTAATCGGTCTGAAGTTACGGCAGTCTTTTTTGTCACCTTTACCTTTGTAGATTGGCACAATGACCGCCTCTCTCCAGTCCGATGGAACCTCCTTGACACTAACACACAATTCGCAAAGCTCTTTCATCCATTCAATTACACATTCTCCTCCCGCTTTCATCATCTCAGGTCTCACACCATCCACACTTGCAGCTTTCCCATTCTTTAATTCCTTTCTTGCAGACTTGAAATGCTGAAAATTTTAAAAACATGTATGACTTCTATAAGGAACAACGCCTCTGAAAGCTGATATGGAAGATATGAAACTGAAAGAGAAGAATATTCCAGGCATACAGGGCCGCAAGTATAAAAACTTACATTTAAACTAAAAATGTGTTTACCAAATAAGGCATTAAGAGTCTAACAGAGCCTGTTGGATTCCATACGCTACGTACATTTGTAAATAACCATCCAGGTAACATTGGTGAGAGTGGTAAAACATACCTATAACATCTGTCTGCCTCCTCTTTGCAGTCGCGGGCGAAATGTCCCTGACGATTACATTTGTAGCACTTCTCTCGACCGCGTCCGTATCCACCATCGCCGCCACGGAACCCGCCGTCCCGGCTACCATAGTCGCGGTCCTTACCACTGTCACGACCACCCCCGGAAGCGCCACCACCACTACCCGCCGCTGTACACTCCCGGGCAAAGTGTCCCGGGCGGCCGCACTTGTAACAAGAGTTTGAACTCATCTCGGAAATCTGTAATAAAAAGGCATAGTGATGATTTCATTTATAGAAAATTTAACAGCATTGGAAAGAAAAGTGGGAGCTCTAGGGACTTTCAACACGGCACTTTTTGAAATATTTATCTGGTTTGTTAAATATAATATTTTTGATAAACCAAAACAGATCTCGATTGAATTTTAACTAAAATAATGTTTGATATTTTAAAGAATCAAAAGTAAAGTTAAAACAAGTAATACACAGATATTAGTAAGGATTTGTCAAAATAAATTATTATTGTTATTTTAATTTAACTTGTAAGCCAGAGGTTCCCAAAGCGGGTGCCGCGGCACCCTGGGGTGCCGCGAGGCGCCCCTGAAGTCTCTACTAAAAATCAAAATTTTACATTTTTTTTTTTTTTTTTTTTAATTGTGAAGAGGATTGCAATTCACCAACCTATTTTGCCTGGCCAGATGTCTTCATGCGAAAGCAGAAGCTTGTGTGCATACATGAATACAAACATTTTATGGAATGGAAAATAACCCACGTGGCCGGACCGCGTTCTAGGCACGGAATGAATGATGGGCGGGAGGCATAGGGGAGGGGATGCGGGAGTGGCGCCGCAAACAAATATGAAATATACCTACCACAGATTGATATTATATGACTAGGGTGCCGTGAGAAAACTCAAAATTTCAAAGGGTGCCGTGACTTGAAAAAGTTTGGGAACCTCTGTTGTAAGCAATGATTATCATATGGAAACTTGGCCAATATTTTTAATAAATTTAGTCATCTTTTTATCAGGGTATTTTTTCCACTTCAATTGAAATAAATATCAATAAAAAAATGGGAGAAATTTGCATGTAATTCAAAACATGTTAAGATTCATTTGAATAAGAGATGATACTTCAATCAATTAAAAAACACTACACAAAATAAAGACCTTCAATGAAAATAAAGTAGATAAATAATTACAATGAAGCTTTTGGTCACATCTCCGTTCATTTTCAAAACCTCCGTCATTTTGCACTAGTTACTTGTTGACCATCCAACGCAAACTATCACCTGAATTCATTTCAGACTCTTTATATATTTTCAATTCATACAATAAATCTGTTATTTGACAAACAACTTGGAATTTCCATAAAATTGCTGTATTTTATAGGCATTTCGTTCCATTGTAATTAAAACTACAACCTATATAGTTATTTTATTACTTTTCATTACATTACTTTTGATATCTTTATTTCGCTAGGCAACATGATTTAATTTTAATAACTTTTTAATGGCAAGTTCATGACAAAATACCCTACTCTTCCTGCCCGAAATGGTTAAAACAAAACTTAACAGTAATTATTATATTTCGACTATTGTCACGACAAATCAAGGTCTGAATCGCTTTAAAATTGGAGACTTTATCAAACTGCCAACTCAGTTGATGATGTGGAAAAATGTTTGCCACATGTACAGTTGGTTGAGAACCATATCAGATCATTACCCCGAGTTTGCATTGCATAAATTTCTCTCCATCGTGTAAATAGAAGAATGTATGAAAGATACAACAGCACCCCTATTGAGTGATTTAGTTTTCATGATTTTTTTTATTTACGCCATCGAGGGGAATTTATGCAATATTTTATACTTAATATTTTACACAAAAGAAAAACACCGCTAGTCAGAGTTGGTCGTGAACTTGACTGAACTGACTAATGGACTCTGAATGATTTAGGCACTGATACTGCAAGTTTGAATTTTTCACGGCAAAAAAATTATTCACATGTATGTAACTACTCTATTTAGAAACCAATAACAAAATATTGGTTAGCTTTAGAACTAGCAACCCAGAAGTGAGAGTCACAACTTTTCTAGCATTTTCCCATGTGCGGACCTTATTTCAATGAGGTTCGCACATGAATTGGATTAGACAATATTGTATCGTCACCCGGCCGGGTTGCTAGGGAAAAGGCACACAAATATTTAGTTTTGACAAGTTCATTGTAGTTAACGAGGGGCATTTTTCTCTCTACAAAATTTAGTACTGTAACTATAATTTTGTCACCGTTTCATTACAGGTGGTCACAACCTCAGCAGAGTTGCCTCCTACAGCTGAATTCAAATAAGCAAGAGAGTTTTGTATGAGGCCTTTAGAATAAGTGATTTGCTACAATATGGACATCAGATTTCACAAACTGCAGTTGGTAGACATTTTGATAATTCAAGAAAAGCATTTTGCAAAATCTGGAATCAGATATAGTCACCCAAAATTCTGACTGTTTCCCCACAAAGCAGATTTACATTTGTATTAAAAAGGGCAGTTTATCAAAGAAACATATTTGCAGTGAAGATTCAGCATTCCATTTTTGAAATTTTGGAAAGTTTTTTTTTTTTTAATTACAAAAGCCCACATGTACCTACCAACGCAATAAGAATATTATGTACCCATAATTTTTTTTAAATAATATACATTGATTAGTCAAGTTTTTCACTAATGATTCGCTTTCTGTGAATGATTCATTACGTGAAATGCCTTCATTGGAAAGTATATAACCTGTAATTACAACTGGCGGGGCATTGACACGAGGAATGTTTTATCGCCAACTGAGACGTCAGGCGACCAACGAGGCAGTAAAAGGCGGCTTCAGAATTAAAAATAAACAAGGCAAATGAAGAAATGCCCCTCGCAACTCATGAAATACGAGCAATGGAATGTACTACGTCGGCACCGCTTTTCGATGACTCAGAAGCGTACCGACACTAAAAAATACGTAAAAACGATGTAGTAGCGTTCAATTACCAAATAATCGCTGTATTTAAGAAATAGAAACCATTTGAAAAGACTCTATTAACAATAGCTTGATTACCTCGCACATCGTAAAATATTTTAGGTAACATTTTCGCTGGAAAACCACGTGTTTTCCCGACCGGTACGATCACCAAGAGAGAAATCACTGAAAATAGTGCACTTACCAGAAATCAACAAGGGGAGATAATGAAACTAATAAACACAATAAGCGTCAAATGTTAAAATAAACAGACGGAGCTTATTCAGGAGTTATTCCACAATCGAATAGGAAAGCGTTGTCCACAGAAATGCACGCTTCCAACCACTCTTGATTTTGCAAAGAACGGAAGAATGTATATGAATGCGCGCCAAAAATGGCTACGCGACACCCGTGTCATCGACGAACACGGCGTTTCCAAGTTATTCAAAATAGGGTTGTAAATGAGTTCAAAACTTTCTACAAACACCGTGAGCCCTTCATGGATAAACGAACTTATTATTTCTTAAGTCATTAAATGCGTTGATAATGTTTTCATTCATGATTTTAGATATTAAATTTGACAGCTAAAAAGACGATCGATAAATCTATCGTTTCGCAAATACATAAAACAAACTGGCATTACTAAGTTTATATATCGATCTACCGGTTTCAGAAATAGTATTTTAGAAGGTTATCGAAACATAAATTCAATGTCAAGAACTCTGTGCAGCCTAAAAATGGCCAGAGTATTTTTATTTTACATACTTCACACATATTCAATGACTCGTATTATTTCAGAAACGTCATTTGAATTTAAATCGAAATAAAGAAATATCAAAATATCTTATGAATGTTTTCTCAGGCATTTTGGCTTGTAAAAAAATACTTCCAGTATAAATCTCATTAAAAACCAGATATTTATTTTTCTTCTATTAAAATATATACTAAACAGCGTAAAACTGAAAATATGGGTTAAAAATATTACTTCTATAAATAATTTTGTGAATGTTGCATGTACAAAAACCAAGATGATTGTTTGATAACATCTTTATAATACACAATGGAAACTTGTGAAATTCATGTTTCAGATTGTACTATTTTGAATATTTCACGTACGTGCGTAAATATGATGAGATCCGATTGGTGATCATGTGACCGCCTTATCATCACTATTATTCGTATATCCGGTTGTGTCCGTTCATTGATGAATGAATTTTCTATTTGACGCGTTTGTCGTGCATTTTTACAGTGCGTGACGTCAGACATAATGTTTTATGTGTACACAATAAACACTGCGGTTTAAAATTAAACAAATTTTATACCTCACAATACGAAAATAATTACCTGTGTACAGATTTATAATTCTTGATTTGGCTGCCATCTATTGTGTGCTCTGCGTACTTATTTTATTCTTTGTAAAACTGCTGTTGCCACACTACTTAGAATTCTACTTGAATAATAATTTACATCGCAAAATCCTTATTGTACCTCCATGTTTATTGATTAACACTAAAAAAACGTTTCAATGTAATAGTTCAATAAATTTATGCATCGAAACCTTCAAATGGCATTGACTATCCATGAATAAAATGATTCCCTATTTTTTCTGACTTTCGAATAAGTTGGCGCTACACCATCAACTGTCAAAATCTTAACCTTAAATTCAACACAAAAATCTTTGTTTTATGCATGCAAATCAAACAAAATGTCTGATTCCGAATTAAAAAGACCTGCTGAAGACAGCGGAGGTGAATCAGACGAAGAATGGGTCGGCCCAAAACCATCTGAAGCTGTTGCGCCACCGACCAAAAAGAGAAAAGGTTTTTGTTGTTTCACCAAAAAGCCATTGTTTTGAATCACAACCGCATAGCTATTTGTTTTACTGTATTATTTTCATTTGTTTCCAGTTCTTCCTTATGAATCTCTCTACCTTGAAAACCTGCCATGTTCCGAATCTTATGAGAAGAGTTATATGCATAGAGACATTGTCACCCATTTAGTTGTCACCAAGACAGATTTCTTGATAACGGCGAGCTGCGATGGCCACCTGAAGTTCTGGAAGAAGATAGAGGAGAACATAGAGTTTGTGAAACATTTCAGAAGCCATCTGAGCTCCATAACGGCCCTCGCTTCTAACTGTAACGGCACCTACCTCTGCACGGCGTCAACGGATAAATCTATCAAGATATTTGATGTTATTAATTTTGGTAAGTCGTTACCAAATTGTTACCAAAAAAAATTGGGCCAGGATTTTATAAATACCCGCTTAAATACAATCACATATAATAATATTGCCTCCTTGACTGATAGGTTGCCAATGTCACCCCTGTTTCAGGGAAGGTCGGCAAGAGTTGCAGGGCTTATGTTCATTTGAGATTGGGTTTTTATATTTTAGGTCCACATGCGGCATGTGTTAGCGCAAACTTATACATGTCTGCTTGTGGGAATGCGTTTAATATGAATCTTAAATGATATATATATATCTTAGCAGCTTAGATTTAGATTTAGTGAATAAAGAAGTGTAGTCCCAAAAGCAGGGTTTTTTAAAATTATATAGCACTTAACACATTGCTGTTTGCACGCTGAGAAAAATGATAATTTTGAGTGTCGTTCAGAGCCCATTATTTGTTTTTATTCTTGTATTTAAATTAAGTAAATTAAAATATTTTTTACAAAGGACTTTTCTGTATATATGTATTGTTATTTTATAAGAATCCTATTTGTTTAAAAAAAGCTATCAATTCGTTAATAAAATCAAGCTGGTACCATCACCGCTTTCAAAGCACCATAGAGATCTAACTAAGATGGCCGGGATAATATAATATTTGATTTTGTAATGTTCCAGATATGATCAACATGATCAAGCTGTCCTTTGAGCCGTATTGTGCGGAATGGATCCACTCTTCTGGAGATGCTATCAATGCTTTGGCAGTGTGAGTATATATGTACTTCAGAATTTCAGAGTCCAATAAATATAAATTATGCTTTGTATAAATGATGATCAATGATGTATATAGCACTATGCGGGAATCTTGCGCTCCTAGCTCTTCTGGACATGAGTGCGGCTTTTGACACCGTATGTCATGATATCTTGATAAAGAGGTTGGAGGATGCGTACGGCTTGAGAGATAAGGCTCTGGCGTGGTTCACCTCCTATTTGGCGGATCGCAAGCAGGTAGTGCGTACTTGTGACTGTGTCTCACCTTCCTATTCGCTGATCTCCGGAGTGCCGCAGGGGTCTGTGTTGGGACCGATCCTATTTATTTTATACACGGCCGACATTGAGAGCATAGTCGAGAAATGGAGCCTTACTACACATGCATATGCAGATGACTGGCAGATTTACTCTCAGTGTCGACCACACATGGCGGGAGCTCTCAGTAACAGAATGGCAGCTTGCATTGTGGAGATCGGTGAATGGATGACAAGCAATGGCCTAATCCTTAACATGGGTAAGACGGAAATTATGTGGGCGGCTACGTCCAGGCGTGATCATCTCCTGACAACTCGCGTACCACTCTCCATTGGGGGACAGCTGATTCAGCCGTCAGATTCAGTGAGACTTCTAGGAGTCACACTGGATCGGAACCTCACAATGGGAGAGCAGTTGAATAACACGGTATCCTCCTCGTTTTTTGAACTTCGCCAGATTAAGGCAATCAGGAGATGTTTACCATCAGGGGCGGTCAGGACCCTGGTTAACGCTTTTGTGATGTCTCGGGTTGACTATTGCTCAACGCTGTATATAGGTCAGCCGAAAAAACAGTTCAGCCGACTACAATCTGTGCTGAACTCTGCAGCAAGACTCATTTTCGGGATGTCCAAATTTAATCATATTACTCCATTGTTGAAAGAACTGCATTGGCTTCGTTTTCCGGAGAGGGTGGTCTACCGTGTTTGTTTGATGGTTTACAAAGCTGTCAATGGTACGGCTCCTTCATACCTGTCTGACATGTTCTCACCTATTGAGATAGATTTGAGACGCCAAACTCTCAGATCTGCAGGGTGTGGGGTGGTTGACTTAGTCCAGCCGTCACGTCAGACACGCACTAATTTTGGGGACCGTGCTTTCCGGTTTGCGGGCCCAATGGAGTGGAACAGACTACCACCTAATGTGAGGAAGGCAGAAACTGTTGGTGTCTTTAAAGGAGCACTAAAGACGCATCTTTACAAAAAATCTTATCCGTGATTTGAGAGGGCCCTTGAGGTGTGACACACACAAAAACGGCGCTCTTCAATTATGTGTACCTTATAAATAAATTATCCTTGTATATATATATATATATGAGAGCACACGACTGTTCTTGCAGAACTCATCAAGCAAACTGTTCTGAAAAGCAGACAATTGACTTTGTGCTCTGCAGAAATTGGAGCGAAAACATAAGTCAATAAGCCTGTGCGCAAGTTTTCAACAGTGCTTGGTGATTGTGCTTTTGCAGTTGCGGCTTTAAGGGCATTTAACCGACTTCCCTCTGTGATGATTATTATAGTAGTAAATTGAGGTCTCTAAAATCCTTTCAATTTATGTTTGTCTGTTATTCTTTTAGTATAAAATCCTCTCCACGACAATATTTATAATCATGAAATTATTATTTCTCTCAAAATTGATAAAAACTCCTTTTGTATTGAAACAATTTTTTTTTGAAATGTAGCTTAAACGTGCCTATTGTACTTTTTTCAGGTCAGAAGCAAACTCGAGTAAAATCTACATCTTCAATGGTATACAAAGCAACAATGAACCCTTACACGTATTTGAGAGCTTGCATCGTCAAACTGTGGCCGTTATCAAATACAATCTAGCATTTGATGTTTGCGTTTCCGTCGACAAAGCTGGCATATTAGAGTACTGGACCGGACCCAAAACAGAGTTTAAATTCCCAAGAAACGTCTCTTTTGAATCAAAACTTGACACAGATCTGTTTGACTTTGCAAAGAACAAAACATACCCGACTGGGTTGGCCTTTTCGCCCGATGGAAAGAAAATGGCGGCGCTTTCAATTGACAGGAAAGTCCGTGTTTTCAATTTCTTGACGGGGAAACTTTCCCGGGTCTTTGACGAGGCACTGCAAAGGTTTACAGAGCTGCAGCATCAGACACAGCAGCTGCCTAATATGGAATTTGGACGAAGGTAAGAACATTTATTTTTAGGAATTGTAGGTTCACATGGCCGGCGGTTAACGCAAGAGAATGTTGGAGCTTCCAGACGTTTTTCTCATGTCTATGATGGGCTTCTTCAGCATGATGAACAAGGCAGCCAATGCATTGTTGTTTGCTTGAAAAATGTTCACCAGGATGCACTTTTCATCTATTAGGGTGCACATTGGCAGATGCGTTGAGTCCTGGATAACCTTGCATTCACACAGAGTGCTCTGTCCATGGTCAAGCATCTTCCACCTCTGCAAGTTTATCCTGAATCTCCACCCCAGTCCGAAGTCTATCAACGGCTCTCCAGTTGCCATATGGAAGTTGACTGCTAATTGGAAGACCCTTGGCTGGGTTTATCCACCGTTCATCCTCCCTCCACAGTTTTACTCTTGTTTGGAGTGATACTCGGCTTCTGGACATTTTGTCCAAAGACTTGAGTCTTTACCCCTCTTCTCCTTGGCAGCTTGGCAGCAACAATTCTCTGGATAGCTCGTAGGGCAATGCCTGTCAGCAACTTTACCTTTCCGATTGGTGTTGGATTTAAGCGTCCTTGTATGATGCGGATCATCTTATTCAATGAGACATCTATCTGTCGCTGTACAAAAGACTTTTTGCATAAATTTGTATTATTTAAACTTACACTTTTCTTTTCAGGATGGCATCTGAAAGGGATTTAGAGAAATCTGACGCCATGCACTTGGCCAACATCCTGTTTGATGAGAGCGGCAACTTCATCCTGTACTCCACCATGCTGGGAGTCAAGCTGGTCAACCTGGTGACCAACAGGTGCATGAAGATGATCGGGAAACCAGAAAACTTGAGGCCCCTTCATTTAGCATTGTTTCAGGTGAGCTATAATAACATTAGGATGATTTATCAAAGTCCGCTCCATAGCTCAGTTGGTAGAGTGCTTGCATTCCATGCCGAGAGCTCAGGTTCAAATCCCACCAAGGGTGTCTGAAATGATTTCCTGTTTCGGTCTAATCTAATCTAATCTAAGCTGCAAAGATATATATGATTTAAGATTTATATTAAATGCATTCCCACAAGCAGATATGTATAATTTCGCGCTAACACATGCCGCATGTGGACCTACAATATAAAAACCCAATCTCAAATGAACATAAGCCTTGCAACTCTTGCCGTCCTTCCCTGAAACAGGGGTGACATTGGCAAAGTGAACCATTTTTTTATAGTATGGGTGGTCAGCCGCATAACAACCTATAAGTAGAGGTGGCCGTTTAAACGAAAAGCAGTTTAAAATAGCTGCTTTTTATTTTAAGCAACTAAGCGCGCTTACAATTTAAACGAAAAGTCGTTTTGAAAAAAAAGCGTATAAAAAGTTGCTTCTCGTGTTATAAAGCTAAATCTGCCGTTTTTGTTTCTTACACTTTATGGTCTTAGCAAAATAGTTACAGTAATGAAAAAAATCAAGCATGTTTATTAATTTTTTATCTTAATTACAAAGCTTAAACAAAATATATAACTTAAGAATTGCCACCACAAAAAAATATTTAAAAAAACGCGTTTTTGTTACATTTTTAGCTTTTTTTTCGTGTGTGCTGTATTTTGGATTTTTTTTTTGCTTTTTACTTACAGAACTATACATTGTTTAGGTTCAATACTCAACATTTTTTCGATAATGTCAATAGTTTTTGAGTAAATATGGAAAAACTGTGTTCTTTGATTTAATTAAAATTTAATTCATTTAGTAGTTTCAGTTTTTCCATATTTACTCAAAAACTATTGACATTATTGAAAAAAATTTGAGTATTAAACCTAAACAATGTATAGTTCTGTAAGTTAAAAGCAAAAAAAAAAATCCAAAATACAGCACACACGAAAAAAAAGCTAAAAATGTAAAAAAACGCGTTTTTTGAAATATTTTTTTGTGGTGGCAATTCTTAAGTTATATATTTTGTTTAAGCTTTATAATTAAGAAAAAAAATTAATAAACATGCTTGATTTTTTTCATTACTGTAACAATTTTGCTAAGACCATAAAGTGTAAGAAACAAAAACGGCAGATTTAGCTTTATAAGTTATAACACGCCATTAGCGTTTAAAAAAGCGGATAAAAAAAGCCGAAGCAACTTTCGTTTAAAACGAAACGAAAACGCCGTTTACAAAACGATTGAAAAAATGTAGCGCGCTTTTTCAACGTTGCTTGTATTATACAACATTACATTGTTTAGGTTTAATACTCAAATTTTTTTCAATAATGTCAATAGTTTTTGAGTAAATAAGGAAAAACTGAAACTACTAAATGAATTAAATTTTATATTTACAATAAACCCAAAAAACGAAAAAACGCTTTTTAAGCTGCTTTTTTTAAAAAGCATAAGCGTTTTTTCGTTTTTTTTACTAAGCCGTTTTTTCCATCTCTACCTATAAGTCAAGGAACATACATGACAAATTACATTTTTTTTTTTTTTAAATCAATAAATAACAATATATACATGGACATAAAAAACTAAATCATAAAACCAATTTCACTTTAACAAACCCTATCCGCCAACATCACAGATCAACCGCCATTTCTTTCTATCCTTGCATACTTCTTTCATTTCCTCCAAAGTCATAACCTTCTTCATACAAGCTCTTCTTTTATTATGACTCTGGATATTCCATTCATTCGCAATTTCGGATATTTGGTCCATCCATACCTTTCTCGGTCTTCCTCTACCACGACATCCATCTATTCTACCAACATATACTTTCTTCGTCAGTCTTTCCTCATTCATTCTCTCCATATGCCCAAACCATCTTAACAAACTTCTTTTAATCTTCACTTTCACACTTTCTCTTGCACCACATTCTTTTCTTACAAAATCATTCCTCACCCTGTCACTCCGTTTTTTCCCAATCATACTTCTTAGAAAGTCCATTTCAACAGTATGGACTTTACTAATTTCACTTTCATTCACCGTCCAGGCCTCGCTTCCATACATCAAGGTGGATAAAAGTATGCCACTGCGTACCGCCAATCGAGCATTTTTAGATATGTTTTGATTTTTGGCGATACAAGCTGTGGCACCCAGTACACACCTGCCCTTCATTACTCTTCTTTCAAGTTCACCTGTCATTCTTCCATCTTTTTCAAACTTACTTCCCAAGTATACAAACTCATTTACCACATCAACATTCATTCCGTTTATTCTAAATTCGTAGTTCGTATTTTCTTCATTTCTTTCAAAAATCAAAACTTTCGTCTTACTTGCATTCAATTTCAAATAATTACCTAGCAGAGCTCCGTTCAATCTAGAGAGCATCGTTTGCAATTCTACTGCTGAGTCCGATACAAGAACAGCATCATCCGCATACAGTAGAACACTCACTTTGCTCTCTCCTATCATTAATCCACAATCATCAAGTCTAGCATTTCGGTGTTTATTTCAAACCTGAAATTAAAATACCGGCAAGGTTTACTCAGCCTTCACAAGAAATGAGTACCAGCCCCCTCAGGAGCTGGGTAATCCCCACTTCAACTGAAGTGATTGACGTAAGGCCGGCCCCCTTACCTGTAAAAAAAAATAGGTTCCACTCGCCACATGCGGCCCCTTGGGGAAGAACACGGCAAGAAGTTACACTATATGTTTAGCTTAGTCAAGAGTCAAGAGATTTGTTTATTGAGTGCTGTTTTTGTATAAATTACACCTCAACAGCGGTTAGCAAACTTGGTCGAGCAAGTTCTAATTCGCAAGCAAGCCCCAGTTACTGTAAGGCTGGATAAACCTCAGATTGGTATCGGACAGTGAGAAGAACCTTCTGACTGTGCGATATCCTTCCAAGTTTGCCTTAAAGAGGATATTTTTCATGAAATCACATTAATCTAGTCTACCGTGAGAATTCACGCAAACGCAACTAAGCTGCAAATATAATGCAACTTCTTACCGCGTTTTCCCTGAAGCCTCACGTGTGTTGTGTGGAACCTGTTTTTTCACAGGTAAGGAGGCTGGCCTCACTCCTAGAAGTGGAGATTCCCAGCTCCCAAGGATGAGGGTCCTTATTTCTTTTGACGGCTGAATAAACCTTGCCGGGATAATTATTTTGGATTTGAAATTGAATACTGAAATAGGAATTCTTTTCTGACACCCTTGGTGGGGATCAAACCCTCTGGCATAGAACACAAGCATTCTTCCAACTCAGCTATTTACCAGACCACAAGCGTTGTTTTTTAAATCTACCGTAATATGTCTCTTCTAATTCTAAAATCTAAAATCTAAGTTGCAAGGATATATTCATTCAAAGCTCTCAGATGTATGCCCACAAACAAACACGTGTAGTTCGCGCTTACAAATGCTGATTGTGTACTTACAAATAAAATCCAAACCTCAAATGAACATAAGCCCTGCAACTCTTGCCGACATTCCCTGAAACAGGGGTGACATTGAATATTTTTTACAGTCTCATACCAACCTATAAGTCAAGGAAATATCTTAATCCTGAATAATGTATAAAATGTGTTTCCCTGCTTAATTATATATGAACACTATAAGGGATGTGGTAGCAAAAGTCCCTTTTTCCTTAACACCGTTATTTATTGCAGTATTGCAGACACAAAATTGCACAACGTTTAAAAGACAAAGATTTATGCAAAGACACAGATTTAAAGCAGTAAATTATACACAATGGGTTCGAGTGCAAGATTAATTACGGTCACTGTCCTTGAAAATATGGCTTTATGCACTGGCTTAGAAATATTCGGGGCACTGTGGTTGCGTCGCTTCTGTACAGCTGCGTGCCAGATGTGCGAGCGATTCCTTCATGGGAGCACAACAGTTATATGGTCCGAAGCTCACTTTCACTGATTTGAACACTTTGTTGTCGGTTTACTGACCGAGTAAGTAATTGCAGTTATTCAACACTACCCTGTTAGGGTCATTGACTCACGGAACACACTTTCCTGACACACATCGTAGGAGGGCCTTGTATATATCCAGGCGCGACTCGGTGGAGGCGTCAGGGGATATACGCTGGGTATTGCGGGAGGAAAGGTATCTCGTTCTGGAGGTATGAGAGGGTGAGCTTTTAGGGGTGAGAAGTCCTAGTAAAGAAGCTTGCTCGGTCTAGTCGCTCGGGAGGTACAGGAGATGAGCTATAGGGGTGAGAAGTCCTAGTAAAGAAGCTTGCTCGGCCTAGTTGCTCGGGAGGTATAGGAGGTGAGCTATAGGGGTGAGAAGTCCTAGTAAAGAAGCTTGCTCGGCCTAGTTGCTCGGGAGGTACGGGGAGGGGTGAACCCAGGGAGTGAGAAGTCCTAGAAAAGAAGCTTGCTCGGCCCTGAAGTTCGGATTGTACTTTGGCTCTTCTGGCTGGTGCAGGCGCTTATATGCAGATTTAGTGATAGTGGAGGTGGTAAAGGTGGAGTCTGAGCGGGATAGGAGGGAGGAATCCGCCCTTAGTGGGATCGTCCAGGAGCTGAGAAACGCCCTGGCGCCAAGGGTAGCTCCACCCTTCGAGACCTTGGGGATGCAAGCGTCTGATTTAAAATATCCCTACGCTATTACATTTAATAATTTCCCTACGCTACAGATCTCCCCCTAATAGAAGCTTGGTCGTCCCGGCCTGCTTCTATTCTTGGCTTGTTGTTGTTTTCTTCTTTGGCCTCCCCCTCTTCCGAATGGGGGTGACCGGGGCGGGAACCTCCATCCTATGTCCTTGGTAGGCGGCTAGTGAAGAAGAATGGTACACGCCGAGTGGCGTAGAAGGGTCATCGGTATTTGCGACTTCGTAGCTCGTAGGCCCATGTTGCTTTAGTATGATGTAAGGCCCATCTCTACGTGGAGCGAACTTTGAGCTGAATCCACGGGCGGCGTTGCTGATCGCGTGAGTATTTACCCACACATAGTCACCCGGTTTATACTGCACGCTGGGTCGTCTTCTTTTATCGGCGTATGTCTTGCGTGCAGATTGAAGAGAATCCTGTGTCTCCCTTGCTAGCTGTAGAGTATCCGCTAGGCGCAAAAGGTACGGTGTGATCTCTGGCACAAAGTTTTCCGCCTCAGCGATGGCTCGTAGGTCCCTGGTGACGTCATCTGGAGTTCGTAGCTCTCTGCCGAAGGTCAGGTATGCTGCGCTGTAACCCGTGGTGTCGCAGAGAGCGGTGTTCATGGCGAACCTAATTGCAGGTAATCTCTCTGGCCAATCCGTGTGTTTTTTCCCGACTAAGATCGCCAGCTGCGACTTCAAGTCCCGATTTTTCCTCTCAACTGGATTCGCTTCAGGATGATATACTGGTGTGAAGGAATGCTTGATGTCCAAGCAATATGTTATTTGCTGCATCACGGCGCTTACAAACTGCGTTCCGTTGTCGCTTACAAATCGTCGGGGGGTTCCGTATCTTAAGACAATTTCGTCTATCAGCACTCTCCCGCAGGCTACAGCCGTAGCACTTTCCAATGGAAATAATTCTATCCATCTTGATACAGGATCTTCAACGATAAGTATCCAATTTTTCCCGTCTTTTGACGTTGGTAAAGGGCCAAATAGGTCGAATGACACAATTTCAAATCTCTGCGCCGGTGCTGACGTTTGTAGTAGACCCGCCGGTTTTAGGTTGGTGGGTTTGTACCTCTGACATTCAACACATTTTTTACGTAGTCTGCTATATGTGAACGCATCTTGGGCCAATAATATCGGCTCGCTATCCTGTGTAAGGTCCGTTTGACTCCGTAATGTCCAGCGGTTGCATCGTCATGATATTTGGTCATAACCTCGTTGCGTTCATGCTCAGGTACGACGAGTTGAGCGTCATCAGTGTCCTGGTCAGGTGAATAACGGTACAGCACTCCACTCATCATCACGTAGCCTTTTGTAGTCCAGAAAAAAACGTCTTCGTCTGCGTCAGTTTTTTCGAAGGAGTCAATAATTTTCTTGAGATCAGCGTCCTTCATTTGTTCCTCGCGGATTTTTTTGCTCCCCCTGCCAGGGACGTCTACAACAATAGTGCAGATCCCGCAAGTCTTTTCACTGTCTACGGCGCAAGGGGGGCGTGATAAACCATCCGCCACGACGTTCGTCCGACCAGGCAAGTATTTTATCGTTAAATCGTACGACTGTAGGTCCAGTGCCCATCGCGCCAGTCTTCCTGTCGGTGTCTTCAAACTCATGAGCCATTTCAATGCTTGATGATCCGTAGACACCGTTATCGGGGTTCCTTCAATATAACCGCGGAACTTCCTCAGCGCGAATACCACGGCTAGAGCTTCGCGCTCAGTGGTGGTATAATTTCTCTCAGCTGGGAGTAGCAGCCTGCTGGCATATTCCACTGGGTGTTCATCCGGGCCCTCCCCCTGAACCAAGACTGCCCCCAGAGCGTAATTGCTGGCGTCTGTCCTGATGGTAAACGGCTTTGTGTCGTCCGCTTGTCTCAACACAGGGGCTTCTGTCAACCTTTTCTTCAGCTCTTCGTATGCCTTTTCTTGCTGTGAGCCCCATTCCCATCTTGCAGCTTTCTTTGTCAGGTTGCTTAGCGGCTGTGCTACACTCGAAAAGTTCGGAATGAACCGTCGATACCACGAGCATGTTTGTAGGAACGATTGTACATGCTTTATGTTTCGGAGAGCTGGCATTTTATTTATTGCGGCGACCTTGTCCGGGTCAGTTTCCAATCCCTGGTCTGTGATGATATGGCCCAGGTATTTAATTTTTCCACAAAAAAACTTACACTTTTGCCTATTCGCAAATAGATTGAACACCGTTAGTTTTTTAAACACTTTTTCTAAATCACTTAAATGTTTTTCGAAGCTTGACGATAACACGATAATGTCATCAAGGTACACAAGCACATTCACTTCACTTAGGTTCCTCTTGAAACGGTCTAAACACCGCTGAAAGGTGCTACCAGCCGTTTTTAAACCAAAACACATCGTTTTAAAGCTAAAGGTCCCGAAAGGTGTCACAAAAGCGGTCTTTGGCTGGTCTTCTTTCCTGACCTTTATTTGCCAGTACCCGTTACGCAGATCGAGTGTCGACATGCAGGCAGTTTTTTTAGCCGCGTGTAGGAGGTCGTCCATTCTAGGAAGCGGATATGCATCGGAAACGGTGACAGCATTTAGTTTTCTGTAGTCCACACACACCCGGACGCTTCCATCCTTCTTGGGGACCATAACTACGGGCGCAGCCCAAGGTGATTCGCATTCCTCGATTATGCCCTTTTCCAGCATTTTCGCGAGTTCCTTTCGCAAAACTTCTCGCCTTGCAGGGGATAAGCGGTACGGCGGTACCGCAACGGGTTGATGGTCTCCAGTATTAATGCGGTGTTCAGCGAAAGCCGTGGGGGGGCCATCTTCTCGGAAAACGTGGTTGTATTTCATCAGTAGCTCTCGCAGTTGTTTTCTTTGAGGGGGCGTCAAGTTCTGCGCCTCCTCTCCCTGTAGCTCAATACTGGCGATTTGATATCTTGGGATTCTTTTTGGAGACCCGTGCCGGTACTTTCTAGCAGCCATTTTAGCAGCCTGCAGCTGCGGTGTATCCAGGCGATAGTCTCCAAATACTTCATTCACTTCTTCAGCGTCGTACATGGGGGGCGTTACCGGCGTCACACTCCGCGTCCTTTGCCTTTCCGGCGTTGGTGGTATCGGACTGAGCAAAGCCGGTATTTGACTGACGCTGCTAACTGCCAGGGCCACGGCTCGATGATCTTCGTCCCAGGTGGTGAAGAATGGCGATGGGCTTGCAAATGAGTTCTCATCTTGGTCTTTTTCCTGAACAAAATCGAAAATCTTCCCGGGTTCGTCTGCGAAGTGCCATGCTTCTTGCGGCAGGCCTAACATTATCCCCGCTTCCTTGATGAAGTCCACACCCAGTAGAGTTCTTGCTGGTTTTCCTGGCAAGATGACAAAATCCACGGTGAAAGTTCTCTGTTGGAGTCTTGTTGTCGTTCTGATTTTCTCCAGTTCACATCGACGTTTTCTTCCATCTGCCAAGACGACATCTGCGTGGAACTTTTTCCCCTGGTAACCCAATCCCTTCAAGTGAGCGTGCAATTGAAATGACGCTACGCTCACTTTTGCACCTGTATCGATGCATGCTTCGCCTTTCAGACGACCGACTTCTATAATCACAATCGGACGCGATTGGTCGTGCCCCGCATTAACAGCACAGAAGTCCAGTTTTTTCTCCGGCTTGTTCTGTAGAGGTCGGCAAGTCGGACACTTGCTTCTGACGATTCCCGGTTTCCCGCAACCGTAGCATGCTAATTTTGGTTGAAGTTCTACTTTTCCCGGCACGGCATTCGGTTTTTGGAAAGTATTTGTTCTTTTTTGACAATCTTCCATCACGTGCCCCAGGTTTCCACAGTAGTTGCATCTCGGTTTGGACCCGCCCGCTTTGTTCTTGAAAAATCCGTCTTTTTTCCGGTTTTCCAATTTTTCTTCTTCAGCACGTTCGACTTCACGGGCTTTTTCCACTAGGTCGGAAAATTTTGTAACCGAAGCTCTTGATATTTTCCCTCTGATTTTAATATGCAGCATGGCAAATATCATATCAATTTCTTTTGACTCTGGGTCGCTTGGCCTGGGGAGTTCAGCAAACAAGGCTCGTTTCTTTGTTATGAACACATCCGTGGGTGTATTGGCCTGCTGTTTTTCCGAGAATAGTTGGCCGTATATCTCGTAGGGTTGTCTTTGGGGGGCGAACCTAGAGCGCAGGGCTGACATCGCCTGGTCCCACGTAGTGACATCTTCCTTGTGTCCTTGCCACCAAATGGAAGCGTCGCCTTCCAGAAGTAGCGGGAACCCTAGCAGCGCGTTTTCATCACTCATGTTTTCAACTCCCTTGAAGACAGATGCGGTCGCGATGAACGCCTCAACTTCACTGAGGTCCTTTTTGCCTCCGTATTTCGCCTGGCACGATGAAAACGTACCCTGCTTTGTGTTGTTTAGCCCAGCTGCTGCAATGGCTGACGCAATCATCTGCGTCATCTGTTCCTGGGTTATTGAGAACGCCATGTTCCTTGGGGATCGTCGAATGGCAGCAATTTTCAGGATAATAAATCACTCGTTGGTTTGCACTCGGGCCAATCAAGTTGGGCGCCAGTTATAAGGGATGTGGTAGCAAAAGTCCCTTTTTCCTTAACACCGTTATTTATTGCAGTATTGCAGACACAAAATTGCACAACGTTTAAAAGACAAAGATTTATGCAAAGACACAGATTTAAAGCAGTAAATTATACACAATGGGTTCGAGTGCAAGATTAATTACGGTCACTGTCCTTGAAAATATGGCTTTATGCACTGGCTTAGAAATATTCGGGGCACTGTGGTTGCGTCGCTTCTGTACAGCTGCGTGCCAGATGTGCGAGCGATTCCTTCATGGGAGCACAACAGTTATATGGTCCGAAGCTCACTTTCACTGATTTGAACACTTTGTTGTCGGTTTACTGACCGAGTAAGTAATTGCAGTTATTCAACACTACCCTGTTAGGGTCATTGACTCACGGAACACACTTTCCTGACACACATCGTAGGAGGGCCTTGTATATATCCAGGCGCGACTCGGTGGAGGCGTCAGGGGATATACGCTGGGTATTGCGGGAGGAAAGGTATCTCGTTCTGGAGGTATGAGAGGGTGAGCTTTTAGGGGTGAGAAGTCCTAGTAAAGAAGCTTGCTCGGTCTAGTCGCTCGGGAGGTACAGGAGATGAGCTATAGGGGTGAGAAGTCCTAGTAAAGAAGCTTGCTCGGCCTAGTTGCTCGGGAGGTATAGGAGGTGAGCTATAGGGGTGAGAAGTCCTAGTAAAGAAGCTTGCTCGGCCTAGTTGCTCGGGAGGTACGGGGAGGGGTGAACCCAGGGAGTGAGAAGTCCTAGAAAAGAAGCTTGCTCGGCCCTGAAGTTCGGATTGTACTCTGGCTCTTCTGGCTGGTGCAGGCGCTTATATGCAGATTTAGTGATAGTGGAGGTGGTAAAGGTGGAGTCTGAGCGGGATAGGAGGGAGGAATCCGCCCTTAGTGGGATCGTCCAGGAGCTGAGAAACGCCCTGGCGCCAAGGGTAGCTCCACCCTTCGAGACCTTGGGGATGCAAGCGTCTGATTTAAAATATCCCTACGCTATTACATTTAATAATTTCCCTACGCTACAACACTTATTTTTACATCATGCCTAAAGGCTAGTTCGCACAAGGCCACTGATTTAGTCAAGTACCGAGTAATTTAGTAGTAGGCGGGGCGCTACTCGCCCGTGAAGCGTTCGCATTACGGTCCAGTACAGTACACAAGTGCGAAGTTGGCTGCAGAAAGCCCTTTGTATAATGGCGGAAAATTTGAATTGGCTGCAGTTTGAAAATATTAATTGAGTATTAAAATCATGTTATTATAAAGCCCTTTAAATTGGCTATGGTTTGGTAATATTAACTGATTTATGCCCGGCCACCTAGCTAGGAGCCTGTTTAGCAAACAACTTCGAAACTCGACTTTTGTAAATTCGAAATGTATTTTATGGTTTATAAAATAATATACACATTTTAAATAAAAACAACACATGACTATTTGATGTTTATAATAATATCTACCATTTACGCTGCAAACATTATTTTTTAATTGAATTTTTATCTTTTCAATGATGTGTACAAAGTATATTTTGTATGCACACACTATAATACGGTTCGTAGTCTGCAGCTGCATTCAGATTCATTCTTTGTTGCGTTTTTCGTTGTTGACAATTAACATCAATATTCGACATGTAAAATCGGCATTTCAAATACACGGCGGTCACCAATCAATTATCAAGTTAAAGAAGAAACATGGTTCAACTTTTCAGAGGCTGACCGCGAGAAACTTGTTCAATCCTGCTACATACGCCTCTCACGTCTGTCACAGATACCAGTTGATGGCTTACAGTGGCATAAAATTGTAATGCCTCTAATCAGTTATCCTCGTGTGTCACTGAATTGTTTCTGTACAAAACAATAAGTAACAATCCATCTGAAGGATATCATAAGGCCTGTGATATGACAAATTTATGGTAGGTACCTATAAACATCGATCAATGTAAAAGATCGATGTTTTTAAATACGTAATAAATTCATGGACGATATTATTTATTTCCACAACATCTTTACCAAAACTATATTTGTACAGCTCTATTGTCCGAAAACTTAAAAATTACTACAATTTCATCCAGCAAGGAGCTACATGATTGTATTTTTGACAGCTGATATCCGCACCAAAAATCGATGTCATACTATTCTTATCGAAAAAAAATTACCTTTCTCAAAACTTTTTGGACGTAGATAAGTCCTAGCAACTTCTATATTCTCAAGAGTTTCTAAAAAACCAAGGATATCGGTGTGCATATCCACTTATTTACAGTTTAAACATGACATAACCTCACTGACAGGTCGCTAAGTTTAGGGAGCGGAACATTGGGCTCGCAAATATAAGAACTTCTTAAGTACTTAAATATTTTTAAACAGCACTTTATCTTTAAATATTCTTGCTGAAAACGGGCATTATCTTTTCAAACTGCAGCCAATTTAAATTGCCGCCATTCTTGCATTTCCGTTTCCCCGCCAAGAGTGAGCGGCCAATGGCGCGGCCGCTAATAAACTCGACTCGGACTCGGGCTTTTCCGTGGCTCTTCGGACTCGGACTTTTCCGTGGCTTCTCGGCAACACTCGCCCACGGACGGTGGGCGGGGCCGCTACTTGCCCGAATAAATAGAATGAAATGGATCGGCTTGACTTAACCATTGACTTAACTACTGGACTAAATTGTTGTGGTTCGCACACGTTTAGCCACTAAATTACTCGTTACTTGACTAAATTACTCGCCTTGTCCGAACCAGCCTTAAGACCTGCGGTGGCATAGTGTGCCGAGGCAGTAGTCTGTTTCGTGCTATCCCGTGGGTCTGGGTTCAAATCTGGCGATGAGCCTGCTTTGATCTTAAAACAAATCAAAACACCAAGAAAATAGACCACATCTAGGGTATTATTGTAAAGGAAAATGTCTTTTTCAAAAAAAGGAAAACATAAGAATATGCTTAAATGTTTCAGGGCCAAGGTCACAAATCCAAAAGCACGTCTCTTGAGCTCGCCACGTCGGAGAATCCAGCTCTGGCCCCTCTTCCCCCAGACCCCACCTTGTTCTGCACGGCCTTCAAGAAGAACCGCTTCTACATCTTCTCCAGGAGGGGGCCTGATGATGTCAAGAGCCTGGATGCCGACAGGGACATCTTCAATGAGAAACCCTCCAAGGAGGATATCATATCGGCCACAGAGGGACAAGGTATGACTTTTCTATTAAATTTAAAATAATGGTGATGTGACCCAAATTGAACTTTGGCCTTCTGCATCCCTTACTCACCCTGTTCTTTTTTATTTGTTTTCTTTCTTCATTACTTTTTTTATCTTTTCCACCTTAAGGTGGTTGGCAATTTAATCAGGAGAGGGCCTCACGAACAGTTATATTTTCAACATGACGTGCATTTCAACATGAATGTCACCTCTGTTTCAGGGAAGGACGGCAAGAGTTGCAGGGTGTATGTCCATTTGAGATTTGGTTTTTATGTTGTAGGTTCACATGAGTCATGTGCAAGCGCGAACTTGTACGTGTCTGGTTGTGAGAATGCATGTAATGCGAATCTCCAATGTAACATATCTTCGCAACTTAGATTAGATTAGATTAAACATCCTTAAGTCAAATTAAGATGCTCAGAATCACTACTATAAATTTTGAAAACCATCGAGCCGCTAATTTTTTTTATGGCTATTACTGCTTGCCTGTGTTTTCTGAGCCACACTTGCTTTTCTGAACACTAGAGAAAGTGTTAGCTTCACGGGAGGGCCTTCTGCTACTTGCATCTCTTAAATTTTTGCTTGCGAGTTCTGTGACACATCCCCGAATGGGATGGATACGCAGGGCGTGGGTCACAGGAGGGAGAACTGTCCTCTGAAAATTGCCACCTGGAGAACTTGTGAGGCATTCCTCTCTACTTCATCTTCTTACGGCAGCCTGAACCCCCCCACCAGTCTCTTCCACGTAAAACAGAAAAAATATATTACGTCTTATCAAATACATCATTTCATTATCGTCTTTTATTGAGCCCTATTTCTTATCAGTAATAAAATATGTGTGGCAATATTGCAGGCATTATTTTATTACTATAGCTGGTATAAGTGAAACAATGGTTGGTAATTTTGGAATAATTATGAGAAGAGAGGAAGGTATCATACTTTTGTATTTCTATAATCTAAGTTGTGAAGATACATTGGTATTTAAGGCTCATATTTAATGCATGCCCCGACGCAGGCACATGCAAGTTTATGCTTACACATGCGCTCTATGTGTACACACTAAACAAACTAAATCTCACATGAACATAAACTTTTTAACTCCTGAACCAGAGTGTCATTGGCAGAAGTGAACAAACTTTTTACAGCATAGGGGTCAGCCTCATACCAACCTACTAGTCAAGGAACACATTTGGAATGTCAAATAAAAAACTTAAAATCAAATTAAAATGAAACGCACTAGGCTCCAACATTGCTAATCAACCACCATTTCTTTCGGTCCTTGCATAGGTACTTCTTTCATTTAATTCAGAGTCATAATCTTTTTCATCTCCTTTTCATCTCATTATCTCCTTTTGTTATAACTCTGAATACCCCATTCCTTCAGTAATTCTTCCATCCTTTCCAAACTTACTCCCAAATTTTTGACAAAATAAATCTTAAATATAAAAAAATAAGAAGAAATACTTCCTCAACATAATTCGCACGCTTAATAATAAAGAGCAATAACTCAAAAATTCGGAAAATTGAGATTTTGTAATAAAACGCTAGAACAATGCGAGAAGAATAGGTAGAATGCGACAGCCGTTCAATTTGGACGAATATGACCGAGATAAAACATCGGTCGCCTTTTTCATCCCATACAAGTTGTACTGGTTGTCTGAACTTCAAACGTGATTTCCCAATCTTGTTTTTTGAGTTATTGCTCTTTATTATTAAACGTGCGATATCTAGAAGACAGATGCATTTTATTTTTGTCTACTATTTTGGAAAACCACAATGAGTTGTGCCCCCTTACCTGTTAAAATAAATAGGTTCAACTCGCCACATGCGACCCCTTCGGGGATAACGCGGCAAGAAGTTACACTATATGTGTAGCTTAGTTGTGTTTTTTTCCCCTATAAATGTGCAAACTTTAGAAAGCGAAATGTTTTTAAGGTAAAATTATTATACTTATATGAAAAGAAGGCTAGGCTACGCATACTGCATTATTTTCTTGATAACAAAAAGTACAAAGCATTCTTGCATGTACACAAGTCCATGATGGAATCTATACTTATCCATATAATTATGCTAATTACTCATATTGTGTGCCCAAGGACATCACAATTACTCATGCATTGTTTTTTACTGTTTATTTGTACTAGTTGTTCTTAACATTTTTTTGATGAGGGGCCTATTGACATTGGCAAAGTGAGCTTACCTGTGAAAATAAATAGGTTTCACACCACATGCGACTCCTTTAGGGAGCAATCAGTAAGAAGTTGCACTACTTCATTGGTTGGGACAGGACAACACGGTAGAAACACTCAATCTCCTGTTGAGCAACAAGATTTTTGTGTAATCATAAATTGTAATCTAAGTGGCAAAAATATATTAACATTTAAAATTCATATTAAATGCACGCCCACAAACAGACACATGTAGGTTTGCGCTTACAAATGTTGCATGTGTACCTGCTTACAAATTAAAATCCAAACCTCAAATGAACATAAATCCTGCAAATTTTGGCGACCTTTCCTGAAACAGAGGTGACATTGGCAAAGTGAACCATTATTTACAGAATGGTTGGCCAGCCTTATACCAACCTATAAGTCAAGAAGTTTTAGGAATGAAATGAATTAACAATTATGATAAATCATCCTGCTCTGACAAAAAATGACACATTTTACTTAGTCTTTACCTTTCTTATAGTTCGCGGACCCTTTTTATCATTGAGTTATAACATAGGGGAGCGGAAACTAACATACTGAATTGATACATACTTGTTCCCTCTTGCGTTCCTCTCCTGTCAAACGTTGCTGTGGTTAAATATCACAATGGTTTTAATTAAATGAGTGATAAAATTAAAATATGAATACGTCAAACCTGGATAAACGAGAGTTCAAGGGAGCACAATCTCATTCTCGCTAATAGAGGTTTCTCACTAACCCGAATTTCTCGCTAATGCAGGTACATGGGTAGCGTTTCTCTCTTATAGGGGTACGCAGCAACAACAAGTCACAAGCCACTAGTCCTCTTAATATTTCCATGTCCATCAGAGCACTCAGACTTTATAGTCTTTTGAATTTATAATTTTGTAATAGGTGGATTCTGGTAAATTAAACTCCCTCTGAATTTTATTTCGCGATTTTCCGGATTCAAACGCATTCACTATTTTAAGTGTATCACTTAATGACAGTACTTTAATTTTCCGTTTTGACATGATCCTGAACAGAACTTTCCTTCGCAATTGCTAACTATAAACTGAGTAAGCCGACAAACAGGACGGTACACAGGCACACGTGTCCATTCGAAAAGAATGCAATAGAATAACTTTAGTTCCACGAAATAGAACGAGAAAACAATACAAAAACAATGGTAAGAAGTTCCATGAAAGTTAAGAATGAGTCATAAAATAGCAGATGTTAAATTTGTAAATAAAGCTGGACTGTCGCTTATAGAGGTATATATAAGTAGCAGTCTCACTTACGGAGGTCTATGAGGGAAAAACGACTCTCTCTTACAGAGGTTTCTGTTTCTCGCTAATAGAGGTTTTGGGAGCTTAAAATAACGGGTCCTGGCTATTACTCTCATTTATAGAGTTTTCTCACTTATCCAGGTTTGACTGTATACACATTGAAAATATGAAATACTGACATCAATTTTGGCGATTACAATATTTATAACGCGTGTTATCTGTCAACTTTAGCTATTTCCGGTCTAATCGACAGCCATTATTTTCAATGGTACCAACATTCAAGATATTTTTTTTCATTCTGCCGAGTTTTTTGTTCATATGGAAATGCAACTGTGAAGTTCTTTGTTCTCTTTCTAACAAATGACCATTTTCGTAAGCAAGTTGAGACAGATATGTATATATGTCTATTTTCGTTAAAATAATTTCTTGTCCACAGATGTTATTAGTCAATGCTTTTTATAGTTCTCACGAACCATTAGTTAAGAACCACTGATTGATTGTAAACAATGCAGTATTGTGACATTCATAGTCACTTCAGTTGAATTTGCCTGTCCCTTTTTCTAAAAATATTGAAACATACTTTTTATTGCTTTAAATAACATTATTTTATCAATAATACCCAATAGTATTTTCCTTGTATCAAAGATGTGTTTTTACTGTCTTTTTACACGTAAAAAGACAGATATATTAATGGTATGTGCACTTGGCATAGACACGCCATTTTGGTGCCAACTTTTAGTCCATCTGTCAAACAGGAACATTATCTTTTTAGAACTTTACGCTGTTGTAATGTTGTGTTCACAGTTTAAAATTAAAAACAGTGCATTTTCAATTTTTAAATATATATGTGATTGAGGATAAGAAATTTTAGTTTATTATTTGATTTAAAAATATATTTAAAATATCATTAAAATGTTCAATTGTTTGTGTTGTAAGAAGGACAAGCCGTTGGGCACAATTGAAATAACTTTGGAGGAATTACAGAGAAATAAACATTGTGAGTTGCATTCCAAAGAATTACGTCAATTTATCATAGACATATTTTTTCACCTGTTCAAAGAGTTCAATTTAAGTACTTACCTATTTTGTACTTTAAAGTGTTTAAATAATAGAAATGTAAATAAAACCTCTCATGAAGAATTTCTGTTCCTTGACTGATAGGTTAGTATGAGGCTGACCACCCATACTGTAAAAAATGTTTCACTTTGCCAACGTCACCCCTGTTTCAGAGAAAGTCGGCAAGATTTATTTTTAAATCTTATGATGTTTTTCTTTGTAAATCTGAAATAATATTAAAAAATAAATGTTGTTCACTGTAAACTTTAGAATAGACTGCAGGCCTAATTTTTCTTCATTATTGAAGAAAAAATAAATTTAGGAGATAAAAAATAATTTTGTTTTGTAAAATATTATCCACCTTTTTTTTTATTTATAATATTTTTTAAAATCAAATTCCAATGAAAACAATGTTTCTTTTCACCAATTATTAATTTATTTAAATTAATATTTACAAACATTTTTCAATTTACATGATCGTCAGGTACATACATCAGATTATGTAAATGGAAAATGTTTGTAAATATTAATTGAAATAAATTAATAATTGGTGAAAAAAAACAGTGTTTTTGTTGGAGTTTGATTCTAATAAATATAAATTTTCAATGTTAATACACAAACAATGCAAAATATTATTTAACAATCTTTAATTTTTCAGGCGTTCAAAAGTTGTACGACAAAGCGATTCTACACACGGAACTGGGCGACATCCACATTAGATTATTTGGCAAAGAAGTGCCGAAAACCGTGGAAAACTTCAGCGTGCACAGCAAAAATGGCTACTACAATGGCCACATATTCCACAGAGTGATCAAGGGCTTTATGGTCCAGACTGGAGATCCGACAGGTATTTTTTTCAATTCAAAACCATTTATGAGGCACGCTGTTAAGCTACACATATGGTGTTACTTCCTGATGCGTTTTCCGTGAAGAGGTCGCATGTGGCGAGTGGAACCTATTTATTTTTACAGGTAAGGGGGCCAGTCTAACGCCAACCACTTCAGTTGAAGGTTGGCAAACGCAACGCAACTAAGCTACACATATAGTGTAACTTCTTGCCGCGTTATCCCCGAAGGGGTCGCATGTGGCGAGTTGAACCTATTTATTTTTACAGGTAAGGGGGCCGGCCTTACGCCAACCACTTCAATTGAAGTGGTGTTTTCCCAGCTCCCGAGAGAGCTGGTACTCATTTCTTGTGAAGGCTGAGTAAACCTTGCCGGCATTATTATTTTGGGGTCTGAAATACACACCGAAACGGGAAATCATTTCTGACACCCTCGCGCTCGGTGGGATTCGAACCCGAGCTCACTGCATGGAATGCAAGCACTCTACCAACTGAGCAGGTTTATTTATTATTTGAAAAAGTAATCTTAAATGGATTAGGGACATTCCAAATTTCTCTTTGTGACATCACAGGATTAGGTTACTAGGGTCCATCAGTGGTGAAACCTTTAGGCAAGCAGTTGTTGCTGTACTTAATTAAGAACATGATTGATTTGATTCTCACTTGCCTGAAATTATTTTAAACTTCATAAAAGAAGCTTCATAGAAGAAGGAAATCCCATATTGCTGCCTACCCGCGGCTGAAATGCTATGGACACCCCTGGGTTCCATAGCAACATAAAATGAAATGAAGGGTGCTATTTATTTTGCAACCTGGCGGGATGACTTCAATTTCTTTCCCCTGATTTTTTTTGACTCTTTTAAAAAAAACATCCTTTGTTGGCCTCTGAAATTCTTCAAGTTGGCAACAGCTGTTCAAGTATCAAATTTCAAAATGGGTGCTTTCTTTATTCATATGAAATATTGATACCTTAAAGGTAAAACTGAATAAGTGACACATTTAGCAAACATGGGTTTCTCAGATAAATGCTCCTTTTTCCTATTTACTAAGTGAAAAAATGCTAATAAAATATGAAAATCCTGTGGTTTAGAAGTCGGTCATGAGCGCTTCCTTATAATTAGTTCACTCACTATGAGAAGTTACCACGGTTTCTCAAATCAGTGAATCAGCACTTATTCAGTCTACTTTTTAGGTGGCGATATACATTTTTTTTGGTGTCACTACACAACTAAGCTGTCGTTGTATCCTGTAGGATTGCCAAGGATGTTGGATTTCAATGTGTCCAATTATCGAGGGACAGCTATAATGCAAAAGGTTTTTTTCATGACAATAAATGTTTTCATTATATTTTCAGGATCTGGAACTGGCGGAGAGAGTATATGGGGCGGAGAATTTGAGGATGAATTCAAGCCGTCGCTGAAGCACGACAGACCTTACACTCTCAGTATGGCCAACGCTGGACCCAACACAAACGGAAGTCAGTTCTTCATCACCCTTGCACCGACGGTAAGTTGCATTCAAATTTTAGTTGTACTTCTACGTTCACCTGAATTTGCAATGATTTTAATTTTTGCATTAATAAATACATAAGGTCGTCACAACACATTTGGTCTAAAGCTAAGCCGTCAATTTTTTGTATTGAAAATTCGGGTTAGGTGGCGGTTGAGCTGTGGGGGTGAGTTGAGTGTGAACCACCGACCCTAACAAATGTAATGCTATGTTTATCCGCGGGCTCTATTTAATTAAAACTGCGGTGATTTATTTTACCCACTTTATTTCAGATTCAGTTCAGATACAGAGTCACTTTACACCAGCACAATACAACGGTCGGTTGAGTTCTCTCCTACAGTTCTGGCCCTCATTTTATAGTAGGATAAAGATCATTCTCAAATCTTTGAGAATTGTTACATGCGAGACTTTACTATAACATCTGACCAAACACTCAAGCAATCTCGAACTATACAAATAAATATCAAATACAAATTATATAAGTGCCCAACATCTATTTGTATCTAGGAGACTTCTCAAACAAACACAACACACAACTACATATTCATAACAATAATAAGACAATTTATATGGGTGTCATTAAGGGCGGATTTAGGGGGGGGGGGGGGGGGTACAGGGGCACGTGCCCCCCCCAGACGGTTGTGTAGGACAGTTTCAAAAGTTGTTGTCACATAACTTCAGCGATGAAGACATACCTAGAGGATGATGATGATGATGATGATGGATGATTTCTTTCCTGTGGCGCCATTTAATGGTCCAGGACCATCTCAAGGGCGCCATGGCTTCTCGAGAAAAGTAGTGTCTTCAGTTCCTTTCTGAAGGTGGTGGTAGGCTGGTTCGCGCGAACACCGATGGGTAAATTGTTCCAGGCCACCGGCCCGGCCACCGCAAAGCTTCTGTCTGCAAAGTTTGATGTGTTTGCTCTATTGGGCACTATAACCTTGTTGACAGCCGTAAGGGCAGAGCGTAGTGGTCTTTTTGAAGTCCCATCGACAGAGCATAGCTCAGCGAGACATGGGGGTGCAGTGCCGTTCAGGGCCCTATGCACAGTGAGACACAACTTAAATTCCACCCTCTCTCGGACCCTCAGCCAGTGCAGTTCTCTCAGCAGTGGCGAAATATGACAGCTCTTTCCCTGTCGAAAAATTGCCCTGGCAGCAGCATTGAAAGCCATTTGCAGCCGATCAAACAATTTCTGCGGTAGTCCAGCATATGGATGTCCAGGATGTTTTGCAAGGCGCTGAAGCATATAAGGAAGACCTTCCTTGTTTTTTAGCTTTGAAAGGAGAGCTAAAAATTTGGCAACAGATGAGAGAAAATATCCCAAAGTCTCCAGCAGATGCCTTCAAAAGTGCAACGGTGCTGCCGAATATTACAACTCTTTGTCAATTGCTGTGCACGTTTCCTTTTACTACTAGCACTGCCGAGCGATCTTTCTCCACGTCACGCCGATTAAAGTTGTATCTTCGCAGCAGGATGATAGAAGAGCGCTTGAATGGACTGGCATTAATGCATATCCATCAAGACATTGCGACAAAAATAAACGCTAATGAAGTGCTGGATATCTTTAGCAGGAAACATAAAAAAAACTGACTTTGTTGCATTGAAATGCAACATTTTTCTATTGTTTTCATACTTAAATAAACTTTTCTATAAATACTACAAGTTTATTTTTCACAGTAGTTATTGTTGATTATTTTTGCCCGTCTGCTCCTTGTGCCCCTCCCAGAAAAAAATCCTGGATCCGCCCTTGGGTGTCATCCAGCGAATGGACCATCAAAGGTTGGAAAATATAGTCACAAATATAAACAAATTCAAAGGAGCACAGGACAGTGGGAAAACACAGATCAATATGGCTGGATGGAGTGGTGGCAGATTGCCGTGCGTTAAGAGTATGGGTCTAGAGGAAGAAGATGTTGGACAGGCAGCGGTGGCTGCAGTTGGTCAAGGAGGCCAAGGCTCCCCTGGTTGTTGTGTCATCAATGTTTTTAAACCATTATTTTTTGTATTATTTTCAGCCGTGGCTGGATAACAAGCACACAGTATTTGGCAGAGTTGTCAAGGGGATGGAGATCGTGCAGAACATCAGCAACGTGAAGACTAATCCCAAAACTGACAAACCCTACGATGATGTGCGGATAGTGTCAGTTACTGTCAAATAGATGTTAGCAAAGTACTTTGTAATCTTTTGTATATTTATATTTTAAATAAAATTTATTTTTAAGTGTAAATTATTTTGCGTTTTAAATCATCTTTGACATTCAAATTAGTCTTATAGAATCAAAGGTTTCTTTCTAAAATTAATTAAATATGTGAAAATATGGGAAATAATTTCCTCATTGTTTCCTTACCTTTATCTCATTTTCAGAAAGAATCCTAGATTTCCATCTCTGATCTTTTATAAAACAATATTATGCCCATTGAAACAATTTATTTTACCCCGTGTATAAAACATTGAATAAAATCCTCTCAATTGAAAAAAATAAAAATAAATGTATGAAAACTTACTCACTCACTAGGAATGCTTTCAAATCTTCCATACATTTTTGATTTACGCGACGGCAGTGCGTTTATGCAATGTTTTATACTCAGGGTACTAATCTTGAAATATTGACATTTTAGTGATATTTTGTAGTGTTAGCAAAAGATGCAATGATTTTGGAAAGGTTTGTATGAAAATATTGTAAATAGAATTTTAATGAAAAAAAAAACACTGTTGGTGATCATGTTAATGCATCCCACAGTCATAGTAGCCTAGCAGGTTGTTGAATACAATGTTAGAGCTATCGGGAAACAGCTTATCTTTGTTAGAATGGCGTGGGCCATTGGGTGCACAAGAATATTTTCTGACAGCCAATAAGCTGGTCGAAAGCCTTTCTGTCAAGGGCACAATTTCCTCTGGAACAATGAATACTTGTTTGATCCGTAGATACGTCAAAATTGCAGGGACGGATAAAAAGAAGGTAAACAACAAAGAATTAGACTTTGACATCATTGTATTTCTGTACCTTGGTAGACGCTTAATAGGTATGGCAAGTGGTCGGTGCAATAGGAAGAATTGCAAAGAACAAGCGATTGACGATGGATCTGAGGATGGCGGTACACAATGGCATATTGTTACCGACTTTGATGTATGGAAGTGAAGCATGGACAGTGAATGACAGCGGAATGAGTAAAGTATGTACGGTGGAAATGAAGCATTTGAGAAGCATGACAGGAAAAACTCTGAGGGATAGATTCAGGAATGAATGGGTAAAAAAATAATGTAATTTGAAAGAGGATGTGAAAGTTTAGGTACAAAAGAATGTGATGAGATGGTTTGGGCATGTGGAAAGAATGAATGATAATAGATTGACAAAGTATGTATACAAAGAAAGTGTGAAAGGAAAAAGAGGGAAGGGACGACCGAGAAAAATATGGAATGATCAGATTGAGGAGATTGTGAAAGAATGGGATGTACTAAGTGAGTGTTAAAGAAGAAAATGCATGAAAAAGGTGATGGATATGAATGAATTATTGAAAGAGAATAGGAAGGATAGGAAGAAATGGAGGCAGCTCTGCAGAGGCTCTGGCCACCCCCAGCGGAATGACGACGGAGTTACGGTTACAGTTACAGTGGTTGGTTTCCACTGCGAGCGGGAAATAGCTGAGCGGGAGCGGGAAATAGCTGAGCGGAGCGTAGTGAAATAGTTTTGGCCTTCCATTGCGAAAGAGTTTTAAAAAATAATGGTATTTGCCTTCCACAGCCAACGAGCTCTACGGAGTGAGCTAGGCGGGAAATGAGATGAGTCAGGTGAAAGAGTTGTTTGCCTTCCATCTACAGCGGGCTTAGCGGAGCCCACAGAGTAGCAAACTTGGCGACATGACAGTGTGTGACGGCTCGTTGCAGCCTACGCCCAGATCAACGTTTTAATTATTAATAAAAAAGTTTTTTTTTTGTTTCAAAAAATAAAAAGTAATGTATTATTTTGCTTAAATACATAAAAAGTAGATGTTTGAAATAAAACATACATTTTAATATTTTCAAATTTATAAAATAATGTATGATGTGTTTTTGTAAATCATGTATGATGTGTTTTATCGCTGTCATGCAACTGCGTGGGTTGGCACGGGGGGCACGGGGGAGCGGAGTCCGTTGAAAACTAGCGGCCGAGACCATGACACAGCGGACTCATTTTTACTCGCTCAGTCCGCTCCGCTCACTCCGCTGTCGGTGGAAGCACTTCTATGAAATTTACTGTTGCTAGTTGAGCGGAGTCCGTACGGAGTCCGCTGGAAACTCACTCAACTCTGCGACCACTTTTGTAACTCTTTGTACTCGCTCACTCGCTGTCGGTGGAAGCACTTCTATGAAATTTACTGTTGCCAGTCGAGCGGAGTCCGTACGGAGTCCGCTCCGCTCGCAGTGGAAAGCGGGCATAAAGGTGAGTAAAATTTATTTTTACATATAAATTAAAAATACCATTAGCCATAATGCTTAGGTGATTTTCATGATATGTCAAACAATTGCCCCCCCCAGAATCCGTGGGGCAGACTGAATTCTCAGTGTGAGATTCTGGACGTGTTGTCCTACTCACCTGGGGTACTCTATTATGATTATTTGACATTTCATATGGGAGGGTTTTGGCATTACAACGCCACGCTTGCCGAGCGGGTTGGCGAGGTATGTTTCAACATTATCCATCGAGGTTAGTCACTCGATGTCTAATATATCGCATAGTTTCCAGGGGAGACCGAAGTCGAGGAGGTGTGGAAAGGTACTTGGGACATTGAGATGGGATCAAACCTATCCCTGGAGGGGTAGCAGCCTCGTCAAGTGGCGCCGCTGCATCATGTATGCTAAAAAAAATATAAAAATATGGAGGATGAAATTATTTTTCTTTATTGTTACAAATCTCATTTTCACCTTGCATTTTCAATGATAAATATTATGTATTTTTTGTTAAAAAAAGGAGAACAGTTAAAAGTTGCGGCATCTATGTATTGGTAGCTGTAACAGATTAATTCTACCAAAAATGCAAAGAAGTGTACTATGGTAGATTTGAGACAGCCGCTAGATGTCAATTACTTATTAATTTATTTGTGCGAAACACAATGTTCTAGAAAAATACGGAGAAAAATAAATTGAAAGAATATTATAATTTCTGAAACGGATACCAATATAAAATGAGAACAATATTGAAAAATATGTTTGGTTGGTTTGTGTCTGAAAAATGGTCTGAAATTAAAAAAATACACGCTCAGCTGAGTAAAAGCCAAGCAACTATTATCATAATATTAGTAGCCAGTAGCCATTACAATATTATGCTACGTCACTTGGCGATTGTAACCAATCAGAAAAGTTTGTTTCAAAATGTCGTCATTTTCAACCAATGGCAGCGCCGAACGGTGAGGTCATTTCCAAAAATAGATGTAGTGAGTCACGAGATATAAAGTGTGTTGAAACAAGGTTTTGTTCGCAAAAGACGTTTGGATTTCGGAGTGAGAGGACGCGCGCTCGAGTTGCGAGTTTTGTTAACAGTGTTTAGATTGATCTAGTTGCTCGTGTGTTTCGTGACGTGAGTCATCTGTGTTGTTATTGTCACCCCGAAACTTCGTGTTGATTGTTTGTCCCCGCCCAACCGGCAGGGAGTAGTTTTCACCGAGCGAGAAGTCGCTCCATCGCAATTGTTGGTTTCATTACAAAGCCGCTCAGGCGACAGCCACCCCGCCACCTACATGGTTCGCAACTTGGCACCAGTCAAAATGGAAACAACCTTTTACGACGAGAGGACGTACGGACACCTCGGAAACAATGCAAACCTCAAGAGATCTCTAACCCTGGATCTCCACGCAAGACCTTCTAAAAGATCGAGGTTAAACAATGTTATGACTGAATCTTCAGTGTTTCTATCACCTGACATCAACAAGTTGAAACTTGGTTCACCTGAACTGATGAAGATGATTATTGACCAGAATCAGAACAGCACGGTCACACCTACACCTACCACGCACGCATCGCAGATAATGTTCACGCAGCAACCCACAGCAGCACAAGAGATGTACGCGCAAGGCTTCGTAGAGGCATTGAATGACCTTCGACACAGCAATGGCTCTCAGGGCAATATGGCTCTTCAACCAGTGGAATTGGAGACTGGAACACCTGGTTGTGGAGGCACCTACACCAACCTGGATCAACTTCCAGGGAACTGCTACTCCTACGGAGATCCAGGCTTGGTTATCAAAGATGAACCCCAAACCGTGCCCAGCGTCAACTCCTCCCCTCCCCTCTCCCCCATCGACATGGACAACCAGGAGAAAATCAAACTGGAGAGGAAGAGACAACGGAACCGAGTCGCCGCCTCCAAGTGTAGGCGGAGAAAGCTGGAGCGCATTTCCAGGCTGGAAGACAAAGTCAAGATGCTCAAAGGAGAGAACATGGAGCTCAGCGGAGTAGTCATGAAGCTGCGGGAACACGTGTCCATGCTGAAGGAGCAAGTCATGGACCACGCGCGCAACGGCTGCAACATCATGCCGAAGAACGCCTTCTGAGCCGATGTAGCGACATGGCTGAACCCCGCTCTCCAATCACCGACAGTGCTCAATATTGTGTAGGAGGATTCACAAATCAACGGAAAAGTGAAACTATTACAGACATGTTGTGTGTTTAAGACTAGAAACTGTGGATAGTTCGTCGCCGCAATCAAACGGATTTGGAATATCACCAGAATGGATGTTCCAGTTCTAGGTAACTTTACAGGTCTATGTAACTAGGGTTCTTGGCAAAAAAAATATTAGTTGGGACCCTAGCAACTAGGCCGTGTGACGTCTTAAAATTTTTGCGTAAATATCGTCCCATCACGGAGTTGTATCGAGTTGGAAGTTGCTTTGTCGACTTGCCTGTTATGTGTTCACAGTATTTTTCCTTGAATGTGTATTTGCGATAATAATTCTCCAGCGCTGTGGCAATATGGCCGCCTGTCAGACTATCAACCCGTACGTCACAATAAATGATGGCCGCCTCGATGAGAACTGCGAGAAATCTCTCTGTCTCAGTCTCACTCGCAATATTCCGCCAACATGTGCCATAAAACGCCTGTATAAACATGCATCTGGTCTGCTTGCACGTTGACAGTCTCTACCTCAAGCAAAGGTGACATTTAAAAAAACACCACGAAGTTTTGAGATTTTGTTTTCCCATTATTTTACTGTATTTCATTATACATCTAGTCACAGCTCTCCAGAGGACAATTTCTTTACTTTGGATCGTTGCTTGAACGCAAGGCTGTCGAAACGATTGTCAAGTTGTCAAAGAATTTGAACACAAAATTTAGTGTTCAATTTTTGTTCAAAATTGTATGTGTGAACCTCCCTCGTCTTCACAATTAAGTCGTATAGGAATCAAAGGCGACTATCTAGTTTTTTGTTTTCCAAAATTTGATAAACATGCCCAAGAAATATAAATAATTTTCTTGTCATTTTCGAACAGAATCCTAGATTGCTGTCTTTGAACGTATAAGACGTAATTTTGCCTATTGAAGCAAGTCTCTTGTGTACTTGAAATATTGGCATTTTTGTAATATTCTAAACAAGGGAGGCAAAGATTTTTTTAACGTCTGTATGAAAATATTGTGAATAGTATTTTTATGAAAAAAAGCACTTGTGATCATAATGTTATTTTGTATGTATTGTATACAGTGAAATATTATAAGATGGTTTAATTTTTATATGATTATCAGATAGTTAGTATCTAGTTATTTTGTATTTGTAAATAATAATTACATATTTTTATATGAGAAATGCTTTTTTTTATCATTTTTTGTAACATGCCAGAAACAAAGGCTTCGTAATAATCTTCGAATTGTGCATTCAAAATGGCCTTCGTTGTAATAATTGTGCTCACATATTATGATGTTATTGTGCTGTATTGTGAAGTTTTTGGCCAAAAAAAGAGTTTTTGAATTCATAAATTATATAAACAGCTTTATTTATAAACTTGGAGCAATTTATAAACTATGGCAAATTGTTCGTTTGTTATAATGACCTCCAGTTTAAATGTAAAAGCTTATAGATGCTCAGTTGTCTTACAATAATGTGCCTTTTTCAGCATTAAAACATTTTGCCTTACAATGTTTATAATTAAATGTGTTAAAGTTGGTATTTCTGCTTTGATAAACTATCCCACATGTTTGAATAATTTATCAAAACATGATAACACAAACATAAAATGATAAAACATATTTTTACATTCACAGATAGCAACTTAATTTTTTGAAGCCATTTATTCATTTTGTAAGGCATAATCATGACATATTCAATATACTCAAATGAAATATTCCTGTTGTATTGTCATTAAAAAACACTATTTTCCTTCAAATCAATATAAATTTTTACTACAATAAAATTTCAAATAATTAATTCACTACAGATCAAATACTATATTTTATTGCATTGTTTTTTTTTTATTAAAAGAGAAATATTTATATAATCATGTGACATTGGCACAATTTCCTGATGTGAAGATATTCTACAAATGAATTAATTTTATATGATACTTTAAGGTATTTATATTACGTGAAGGAGGCATGAATAAAGTGATAATATTTATAATGAAATATACTCTGTGGTTTTATTTTCTATTTGCTAATTGAATACCTGGAATTATACAACTGGATCAAAAAGAGATGCACCTTGATTATACAAACAAATGAGGATTTCACAAGTGATTATACACACTACTAAATAAACATTGTGGTATAATAGCTACACATTAATTATACAAACAAATACCCAAGTAAACAAGGGATATTTACAGTTAAAGGAAAGTTGCACTGTAATTATACAAACTAAAGAAGAAGACTGAAGAGATACACTTATATTATACAAATAAATGAGGGTTTCACAAGTGATTATACGCACAGCTAAATGAAAAAACTGGTATTATAACTACACATTAATTATACAAATACACAAGTAAACAAGAAATATTCACAGTTGAAGGAAATATACACTCGAATTATACAAACTAAATTAATTTGTGAAATAGCTGAGCATCCACGGTCTCACTGAGTCAGGTCTCTAATTTTGAAAATCCAAGACCCAAACTCAGGCCCGCCGCACGGAGTCAGGATGAGATGGGAGTCACAGGACTTACAACCTGTCTTTGGTTGGTTAAGGATCCTTTCGTCATGACAACATTCCCAATTCCTCCCAACTCATCCTTCCTTCCAATATGTAAGTCCGATTAACTACATTGCATGTCCAGAGGTGTCTGGGCTCTCAGATCTTCGCAGCCAAATGTGGTATGATCCCGAGATGGCCGCTTTTGTCATGTGATGTATTTTCATGTGCCGTTTATGGTATGTTCGGTTTTAGGTATGTGATGTTTTCTCATTGTGATGTACTTTCCCATGAAGGTTTGTCATTGCAATGTTTTGTCAACAGGGACAAAAAATCACATGACAAAACATTACAAACGTCATGTGATGTTTTTTCATGTGCCGTTTATGGTTACATATATAGTGTAACTTCTTGCCACGTTATCCCCGAAGGGGTCGCATGTGGCGAGTTGAACATATTTATTTTTACAGGTAATACCGAAACAGAAAATCATTTCTGACACCCTCGGTGGGATTCGAACCCGAGCTCACGGCATGGAATGCAAGCACTCTACCAACTGAGCTATCGACCTGACTGTGAAGTTTTGTAATTGTAATGTTTTGTCATGTGATGTAATGTCATGTGAGGTTTTGTCACATGTCATTCTGTCTTAAATGTCGTTGTGTCATATTATCTTGTTTTGTCACTGTGTCGTCCTATACTCCTATCATGGAACCACTCCGAAAGCACGAAAGTCCACCACCTTCAAGCTATCTTAATATGGGTCTTCCCACTGTTCTGCGCTCCTTTGGATCTGTCACTTCAACTGTTTTTCCAGCCTCCGATGGTCCATTCGCTGGATGCCACCCATCTAAATTGTCTGGTCATAATTAAGGCATCTTTTTAAATTGACTGAAAATAATATTATTTGATCATTAATTGGAGCCATTTACTAAGTAAATAATTCATGTCACACAAGATTAACTTTAACCGCTGGCAAGCGGATTTTCCTGGACCTGCACTCAGTGGCGTTTCACCAAAAATATATCGAAACTAAAACAGCGCTACTAGTGAGCGTTTAATTTCGGTATATTTTATGGTTGTAACTTGTAGTGTAAGAGCCGGCCGCACGAAACCTTACCTCATTTCTACCAGGCAGAGACTAGTAAGAGGTGATGCTCCACATTAATTACCTGCTTTTAGCACAAAAATTAATGTTCCAAACCTGGAGCGTTTTGAATGCGGTCATTTTTTTGTAAATTATAAAAAACGATCTTTTGAAGTTAGTTGTATGAGCCATGGAGATAAAGTAAAAAAATATTATACTACATACATTACTTGTAATAAGAGAATAAACATACTACAAATTTGTATTTCCAACCTTTCTTGTTCAGGAGAAAAAGGGGTAAAATGTTATTTTTTACAATATATTTTATAACTCAAAAACAAAATAGAAATTTCGATATTTTTGTACGTAAAATATAAGAACATAATTTTTTATACAATAATAACCTCTTACATATTCTTGCTATCTGCTATAGTTTCAGAGAAAATAAAGTTTGAAGTGAAATATTTTCCCAAAAACCGTTACAGCGTTTCCCGTTTTTTGGTCAAAATCCGGTTTGAACGCCTTAGTGTTTGATTGTAAAAATATATAAAAAATACCATCCCCTAGAAGATTAAATTGCCTGTAAAACTGTATGGATATAAACTATTTTATCGTGAAAGGTTTGAACAGAATAGCGGTTAATCTTGTGGTAACATATTTTGCGTGATATTATGATGATAATATGAAATCATCATAATATTACGCAGATACTCGTGCTAGATAGGTAGGTACTTATATACAACCATCAAAATACGTTACAAAAGTTAAACCGCTATAACATACAATCCTTTCACAATAAAAGAGTAAATATTCATACAATTTTAAAGGAAATTTAATCTTCTAGGTGATGGTATTTTTTATAAATTTTTAAAATAAAATACTAAGGCGTTCAAACCGAATTTTGAACCAAAAACGGGAACTGCCGTAAAGTTTTTTAGAAAATGCTCTGAAACTACAGCAGATAGCAAGAATATGTAAGAGATCATTATTGTATAAAAATTTATGTTCTTATATTTGACGTACAAAAATATCATATTTTTTATTTTGTTTTTGAGTTATAAAATATATTGTAAAAAATAACATTTTACCCCCTTTTCTCCTGAACAAGAAAGGTTGGAAATACAAATTTGTAGTATGTTTATCCTCTTATTACAAGTAATGTATGTAGTATAATATTTTTTTACTTCATCTGCATGGCTCATACAACTAACTTCAAAAGATTGTTTTTTATAATTTACAAAAAAATGGCCGCATTCAAAACGCTCCAGATTTGGAATATTTTTTTTTATGCAAAAAGCAGGCAATTAATATGGAGCATTAGTTTTTACTAGTCTCTGCCTGGTAGTCGATGAGGTAGTTTGCACCATTTTTTGGGCCTCTTTGAAGAGGCCGCATCCAAAACGCTCCAGGATAGGAAAAGGCAGATCTGTGAAAAAATCATGTACTCGATGCAAACTACCAGCCTGACCATGTCTCTGCCTGGTAGTCGATGAGGTAAGGTTTCATACGTCTAGCTCTTAGACTATTGGGTGTATAGAATATTCTGGCATTTGTCCAACATGAAGATGGACGTTTCATTTTTGTCCCAAAACAGAGCTAACGATGAGAAACGCCTGGTCTTGTTATTGCTTTATGAAATACCAGGAGAAATCTGAAGGTTATGAAGCGAATAAATGCAAAAAAATGTTTAGGTAGGTAATTATGCTGCTAATTGATTTATAAGTTTTTTGGATGAATATTGTTTATTCAATAAAATGCAAAAGAGGCCTAGGTCCAGCATTTTCAACGTGAGCATAGCGCGTCGCTTTAGAAAGCTCCAATGCTCAAACAAGACCTTGCTGTAAGACTGAATTGACCTTTGGTGACCGGTCTTTATAAAACGCACATGAATTTTACTCATGAACGTAAAAAGCTAATGAACTCAAGAGCAAATTTTGTAAAATTAATGATGTTTTTGTGCTCCGCAGGGAATCTAATTCGGGTCCTTCTCCTTTGGTTTTAGTGTGAAAAGTTTTAAGCTTTCACTTTGATGGTTGGCGTTAGGTAACAATTACCTAAAGCAAATACCGCCGCACTGCTTTGATAAAAAGCCTTGAGAATGCTTTCTGCTCATGAAAGCGAAACGTACACAGATAGAAAAGCTGCGAATAGAAAATGGTGTAGTTCAATAATGGGAAGCCGTTTGGAATCGTGTTGTTGGGACGCTGCGCCACTGATGCCTACATTTCCTTTGTTAGGAAAGAGGTTGAAAAAGTTTTGATATTTTGTGAGAGGGAAATGGGGCGTGTGCTTGGAAGAATAATGAGAGCGCACATAATAAGAAAGGTAAGGAGAAAATGGACCGTAAATCAGGGATACAAGTCTTTAAGACGTTATGTCACATGCGAGGAGAGTCAACGCCAAAACAAAGAGACGGACTAACGAAGCTCGAGGAAAATACCGGCATTTAAACGGAGTTCAGACCAGGATAGGACAGTAATACGAAGCTAAGCATTGCTTTTCTAAACACAGACTTTTGACGGTCTGTTGCAGCCAAGGAATACAATTCTGCATTTTGTGTTAGTGTGTAGAGTCGGGACTAGAAACATAATATTAATAATTAATATATCAATGATTTGAATTTGATTTTTAAAATGGTATAACGTTACTTTTGATACAACTTTATTTTCACTTCTTTATTTTACAATTGCGAACGTTATTGGTCGTCAGACAATTTGAAAAATTTAATTGAGAAATGAGATTCTGTCTGCATGCTGATGACCGAGATGTTGCTATATATATATACCCCTATAATATAAAATTCAACGGCCTCCCCATACAAAATAATTGTGCGTTAATGGCATTCAAACTGAAGAACTCCTGAACAGATGCACGTCATATTCACAACAAATATTGTTCAGGACTTGGGATGTGCTTCCTCATCATTAATAGATTTTTAATTGTTGTTTTTTAAATAAATAAACATGATCAATCACAACACCTTTTTATGTAAAACCTATGCGAGAAACAAAACTCATTTTGACATTCGAATTTCAAATAAATTGCCAGCACTTCAACATAGGCTTCAAAGTTGCCATCGTTGCCATTGCCAAGTCGATTGTTTTTCGGTTGAATTCCGTTGAGTACCTACCTACCTATGTTTTTTATTCATTTCAAAATTATACTTCAACCAGTTATAACATGTATTTTTTAGAAATAATGACGATCGATTAGGTCATCTTTTTATATGAAACCATACTTTTTGCGGCATTTAATCTTTTTAACATTACAATATATAATCTAAGTTGCATAGATGCATTAACATTTATAATTCATATTTAATGCACGCCCCCATGGAGACACGAGTGAGTTCGCGCTTATCAATGCTGCATGTGTAATAACAAATAAAAATTTCAGCCTCTCATAACCATAAGCCCTGCAACTTTTGCCGACCTTTACAGAAACAGGGGGAACATTTGTTAAGTGAACCCATTTATGCGATATGGGTGGTAAGCCTCATACTAACCTATAAGTCAAGGATTTGAGTTTGAAAAATCCTTAAACAACGTTAATCTTAATTTATAATCTAAAGTTGCAAAAAAACTTATTTGATGATTCAAATTAAATGCACACCCATAAGCTGGCAAATGTCATTTCACGTTAACATACAATTGTGGCACTTGATGTTTTTAATATTAGAATATAAATCTAAGTTGCATAGATACATTTTATAATTCATATTCAATGCATGCATCCATGGAGACACGAGTGAGTTCCCGCTTAGAAATGCTGCATGTGAACTTACAAATTAAAATTAAGGCCTCTAATGCACATAAGCTCTGCAACTTTTGCCGACCTTTTCAGAAACAGGGGGAACATTAGTTAAGTGAACCCATTTATGCGATATGGGTGGTAAGCCTCATACTTACCCTGAAGTCAAGGAATTTGAGTTTGAAAAATCCTTAAACAACGGTAATCTTAATTTATAATCTAAAGTTTCAAAAAAGAGTTTTGATGATTAAAATACGATGCACACCCACAAGCTGGCAAATGTCATTTCACGCTAACATTTAATTGTGGCACTTGATGTTTTTAATTTTAGAATATAAATCTAAGTTGCACACATACATTTTATAATTCATATTCAATGCATGCCCCCAAGCAGACATGAGTGAGTTTGCGCTTACAAACGCTGCAAATAAAAATTTCAGCTTCTCTTGACCATAAGCCCTGCAATTTTGCTAACCTTTTCAGAAACAGAGAAACATTCGTTCAGTGAACATTTTTTTAGGTATGGGAGGTCAGCCTCATACCTCATGCTTCATACAAGATACTCAGAACATGAAAGAACTAAATAACCCCTTTACCGCATTTTTTTTTCAAATTACTTCTTAAAGCATTTAATTACTATGAAGGAGGTGTGAGGAAAAATTATTGCGAAGCCAGACTTACACTGCCCGAAGGGCCTAGCAGACAACCGTGCGCAGCACGGTCAGTCTGCTAGTATATATATATATACAAGGATAATTTATTTATAAGGTTCACATAATAAAAGAGCGCCATTTTTGTGTGTGTCACACCTCAAGGGCCCTCTCAAATCACGGATAATATTTTTTGTAAAGATGCGTCTTTAGTGCTCCTTTAAAGACACCAACAGTTTCTGCCTTCCTCACATTAGGTGGTAGTCTGTTCCACTCCATTGGGCCCGCAAACCGGAAAGCAGGGTCCCCAAAATTAGTGCATGTCTGACGTGACGGCTGGACTAAGTCAACCACCCCACACTCCGCAGATCTGAGAGTTTGGCGTCTCAAATCTATCTCAACACGTGAGAACATGTCAGACAAGTATGAAGGAGCCATACCATTGACAGCTTTGTAAACCATCAGACAAACACGGTAGACCACCCTCTCCGGAAAACTATGGGTACATACCTCCGGTATGATATGTAATTGAATATACATTTTTTTCACATTTCTCTATGATATTCGAGATACCGCATATACAGAATTGGATTTCCAAGTTGCATCGTTTGCACATTGAAAAATAGTCCAAGGACCTAGGTCAAAGTAATGGATAAAATTAAAACGAACAAGAGGTCGGCCAAGATATTCATATTTCCAAGATTTAAAAGGGATTTGAAAGGTTTTAATTGTGAATCCGGTTTAAAGATAGTCTTTTCATAAAAATAAACTTTGTTTAGCTTGATTAATTGTATAACAAATCTAATAAAAATGGCCGGATAAGTTTTACCGTATTGTATTGAACTGAATATCTTTTACAATACGAAATTTGCTTTTGTATGCCTGCACATTGAAGCCAACTTATAACTTATCAACTGTTCTAAGGTACTTAAATACTGCCTCTGTCAGTACTTACAAGCAAATAACGCTTGTCAGTAGAGATGGAAGCAAAATAAAATAAAACAAAATGAAGTCCATCTACCTAATACCTTTATATACAGGGAGACAGAAATGAAACTTCAATGGAACAAAAAGCAACAAAGATTGTAGGAAATTAAAATTTAAGGAGGAATAATACGAGTATCACACATAAATTGAAAGTTATTTATTCACAACGTTTTGTGCAGAATCGTAATTTTTATTGAATTAAAAATATAAAATCCCTTGACTAATAGGTTGGTATTACTGAACCCCCATCTATAATCTATAATCTAAGCTGCAAAAATATGTTAACATTTAAGGCTCATATTAAATGCATACCCACAGACAGGCACATGTATGTTCGCGCCTACACATTCTGCATATGTGCATTAAAAAAAAACTTCCATGAACATAAACCTTGCAACTCCTGCCGCTTTCCCTGAAACCGAGGTGGCATTGTCAAAAGTGAACTAATTTTTACAGCACGGGGGGTCAGCCTCATACCAACCTACCAGTCAAGGAGCCCCTGTTGGCCCCCCTGTTTCAGGGAAGGTCGGTAGAAATTGCAGGGTCTGTTTGTGGGCGTGCATTTTATATGAATTTTTAATGTTTATATATCTATGCAACTTAGATTATAGATTGCGTGATTTTCCGAGCAGCTTGTAGCCACACATGTTTCAGCCAACAACCAACTACTTTACCTCAAGTATAAAACTGTACATTCAAACTCACATCATAGCGTTTACTAAAAATATACGAAAACTAAAGCAACGCTTGCAGTGTGCGTGTTGGTTTCCATATATTTTCTGTAAATCGCTATGGTTGAGTATCGTATACACTTGGGTACTTATCTCTGCGTATTTTCTTTAAACACGTGGCCGCGTACAAACAGTCCTTTATGCTCTTTGTTTCAGAGCAAATACATAATAACAACGCTGTTATTTTATAAACGGTATACATAAATAGGTAGCAGATATTATCTATCTTATTATGAGTTATAAATCTAAGTTGCAAAGCTATATACTATAACTGTAACTCTGTCGCCATTCCGCTAGGGGTGGCCAGAGCCTCTGCAGAGCTACCTCCTTTTTTCCTATCCTTACATACCTCTTTCAATTCATTCATACCATCACCTTTTTCATGCATTTTCTTCTTTTACGCTCACTTCGTATATCCCATTCTTTCACAATCTCCTCAATCTGATCACTCCATACTTTTCTCGGTCGTCCCTTCCCTCTTTTTCCTTTCACACTTTCTTTGTATAGGTACATACTTTGTCAGTCTATCATCATTCATTCTTTCCACATGCGCAAACCATCTCATCACATTCTTTTGTAACTTAACTTTCACATCCTCTTTCAAATTGATAAAAGCATTGTGCGAGTACCTCTTTATTTTGTATTTATGAACTTACAATATTGTCCGGTAGGTAGTATTCTAGTGAAGTGGGGGGTTTCCCAGCTCCCGAGAGGGCTGGTACTCATTTCTTGTGAAGGCTGAGTAAACCTTGCCGGTATTTTATTTTGGGGTTTGAAATCAACACCGAAACGGGAAATCATTTCTGACACCCTCGCCTCGGTGGGATTCGAACCCGAGCTTTCGGCATGGAATGCAATCACTCTACCACCTGAGCTATCGACCGGAGCTAACGCTAGGGACTAATCAGAATGTAGCGGGTTCGACTCTTAGGGGAACACAAAAATGTGATTTAATTATTAAATATGCATTTTTGTATTTATTCACAACAAAGTGTGAAAATCCTGTAGTATAGGAGTTTTTCATGAGTACTGCCTTACATTTAGTTCACATACTTACTTGATTGGTTGGTATGAGGCTGACCACCCATACTGTAAAAAAATGGTTCACTTTGCCGATGTCACCCCTGTTTCTGGGAAGGTCGGCAAGAGGTAGGATTTGTAGGTCCACATGCGGCATGTGTTATCGCGACCTTATACATGTCTGCTTGTGGGAATGCGTTTTTTTTTTTTTTTTTTTTTAAGGAATCCTGTGCGGGAGGCTCCCCAATTCTTGTGAGTCTTGGGGGTCTATGTCACCCTGGAAGGGTGCCGCAGAGGTGTTGCTTGAGTTCTTGGTTCTGTCGTGAGGCGCTGCAAGGAAGTGGTGATTGATGTTGGTTTTGAATAAAACCGGATTAAATTGGGAAGGGAACACAGATACTGGTAGACCATTCCATAAACGGGCAGTTTGGCAAAGGAATGAGTCATGAAAACGCCAAGTTCTCATAGTTTTGAGATCGACTGCAAAGGGATGAATGAGAGTCGTACTACGAGTTTCCCTTTCTGAAATGCGAGGGGGAGGGATTAATGAATGGAGCTCATTAGAACAAGCTCCGTGGTAATATCGATAAAAAAGACTGAGCATTCCAACTTTTCTTCTGTGCTGGAGCGGCTGCAGATCGGATGTCAGAGAAGGATCATTGATCAACCTCACTGCCCTCCTTTGCACAGAATCAAGTTGGTCACTCAACTTCTTGGACATACCACACCAGAGATGGCTGCCATATTCGATAATGGGGCGGATTTGGGATTTATACAGAGTCAATAACTGGGCTGAAGTAAAAAACCTACGGGCTCTGTATAATATGCCGAGTCGCCGGAAAGCGGAAGTTGCGCGAGACTCAATAGCATCATGGTATTTTAACTCTGATGACAGAGAAACACCAAGAAGATTTAAGTGTTCATGGTTAGAGAGGGAGACATTGTCGAAAGTTGGGAGATAGTTGTTTGGAATCCTCTTTAAGGATATCAGACTTGCTTGAGTCTTTTTGACGTTGAACTCTACAAGGTTGTCAGTGCCCCAACGGCTGACAGCCCTGAGATCTGTATTGTTTAATATGAATCTGTTTAATATGAATCTTAAATTATATATATCTTTGCAGCTTAGATTTACATTTAGATTAGACTTACAATGAGAAGTTACTTCCAATGAAATGCGAACTTACACGTGTCTGTTTGAGGCCATGCATTTAATTTGAAATGTCAATAGTACTTATATACCATTGCAACTTAGTTTATGGAGATTATAGATAAGTAGGTATGTTATATGAAAGGATGAGACTGACCACTCATATCGCAAAAAAAAACTTTCACTTTTGCCGATGCCACCCCTCTTCCTCGGAATGGCGCGATGTCTCGTAGAGCTTGTGTTATTTTGTGAAAAAAATAAATCTACCTACGTCATACAAATGCATACAAAAAATATTTAAAATGACGTATGTAGGTTTATTGTTGCAAGAAAAAACACCTGGTCAAATATCTTTTAAATGCTAATACATATACATATGTATAGATACTTATTTATATTCATTATCATCATTTCCTTTTACGTAAAAAAAATACGTATGTACCAAGACCTTATTTTTTCAAGTCAGTATATATATATAAAATCGGAATCCCTACAGTGTTATTCATACGCAGCAAATCCATGGCTTATCCGCTGCCTTAAGTGAAACTTCTATAAAAATGCTGCACGTGTACTTATAAATTAAAAACCAAACTTTAAATGAACATAAACTGACATAAACCCTGCAACTCTTACCGACTTTCCCTGAAACAGAGGGGATATTGGCAAAGTGAACCATTTGTTTACAGTATAGGTGGTCAGCCTTATACCAACCTATCTATAATCTAAGTTGCAAGGATATATTATATTTAAGATTCATATTAAATGCATTCCCACAAGCAGACACGTATAAGTTCACGCTTAAACATGCCGCATGCGGACTAACAATATAAAAACCCAATCTCAAATGAACATATGCCCTGCAACTCTTGCCGATCTTCCCTGAAACAGGGGGGGCATTGGCAAAGTGAACCATTCTCATTCAGCCTCATACCAACCTATAAGTCAACGGAATTAAATGAAACAAGTAATAGTAATAAAACATAGAAATTTATACTGAATGTTGTTTTCTATATTGTCACGTAGAAGCAGGCTATTAATCTGAATTGTAAACATTACCTTTGTAATTGTTTACAAAATCATTCTTGGTTATGTAATATATCGGCTACCGTTTAGAAGTATAGATAAACGTGCAATATTCCATTTATTATGGTAGGTATTTAGAAAATAATCTCGCGGTAGGTAAACAAAGCGTGAAACTATGCTGCAATCACAGAAATCCATTTGTTCCGTTTTTGGAACAAAGTGTTCGAAATTTGAACCCGGAAAACTAATATGGAGGACAAAGGACAATAATATGTTTTCTCGTTTTGAAATGTTTGAAATGTAAACAATTAATAATGCATTAAACACGTGTAAAATGTACTTTTTATTTTAATTACGTTCTATTATTAATAGTAAAAGACAAACACTCATCATTTTTAATTGTTTTTTTTTTTTTTGCATCTATATAAAACGCAGCTAAGCTCCAAATATAGGGCAACATTTTACCGAGTATTCCCGAAGGAGCCGCAAGCCGGCGCCTTTGTGATGGCCAAGGGTCATGAAAAGGCGCCATACAAATCAACTCATTTTTATTATTATGTAGCCTTGTGGAATCTATTTATTTTTAAATTTAAGGGGGCCTACCTTACACCAATCACATCAACTGAAGTGGCGGTTTCCAAGCCTACATCAACTGGGTCTTACTCGAGAATTGGGGCTTTCAACAGCGACGACTAAGCTTGCAGAGGGCTCTTGAGGTGTGATTCACACAAAAACAGCGCTCACTGAATAAATCCTCCTAATATTATTAATATTATTATGCTAAGGTTTAGGTAAAGGTATCTTCTTGGATAGGTAACTCCGTATTCAGTAGAAAGTCGTCGTTCCAGTGTTTATTTGGCTTATTTCCAGTTTTCAACTTTTCATAAGACGCATTGGTCCAGTGCACATCCAAACATTGCTCATATGTGAAATTACCTACCTCTGATGGGCAAGCGACAAACTAGCACTAGAAGCCGCCCAAGCTCGTACTTAGATGTTTGTTTTTTTGGGGCAGTGTCAACGGTTGACCGAGGTTGACCCTAGTTCTTATTTTGGAAGTCGTGACTGTCGGGTTCTAATGCAAAGATAAACGGTCTTTTTTTCTTTCCTAATTTTCGACTCTAAGCAAGCACTTTACCGAAATGGGTAAACTATCGACAATTTGAATGCGATAATGGCAGCCTTTCAAAGCCATTACTAATCTCAAACTTTGGTAAATATCGATACCTTAAAGGTAAAACTGAATAAGTGACAAATGAAGCTAACATGGGGTTTTCAGATAAATGTAACGTTTTCATATTCTTCACGGACGAAAATGTGTGAAAATCCTGCAGTTTAGAAGATTTTCATTAGCTATAATATAATCTACAATCTAAGTTGCAAACATATATTAAGATTAAAAACTCATATAAAATATTATACATGCCCACAAACAGACACGTGTAAATCCGCGCTTAAAAATGCTGAGTGTGTAGGTACTAACAAATTAAAACCAAACCTCAAATGAGCATAAACCCTGCAACTTTCGCCGACCTTCTCTGAAACAGGGGTGACACTAGCAAAGTGAACCATTTTTTACAGTATGGGTGGTCAGCCTCATACCAATCTATAAGTCAAGGAATTCATACCAATAAATTCATAAGTTAAGGAATTCATACTAATAAGTCAAGGAATTCATACCAACCTATATTAAATGTTTAATCCACTATTACTCAAATCAGTGAATCGGCACTTATTCAATTTTACCTTTATGGTGGCGATGTGTATGAACCTCTATTTACCAACTTAGATAAATTCCTTGACTTATAGGTTGGTATGAGGCTGACCACCCATACTGTAAAAAATGGTTTACTTTGCCAGTGTCACCCCTGTTTCAGGGAAGGTAGGCAAAAGTTATGGGGCTTATGTTCATTTGAGGTTTGAATTTTATTTGTAAGTACACAATCAGCATTTGTAAGCGCGAACTACACGTGTTTGTTTGTGGGCATACATCTGAGAGCTTTGAATGAATATATCCTTGCAACTTAGATTATAGAGATTATAGATAAAGATACCTAGATACATTTTTCTTCTTCTCCTAAACATACGACTTTATTTCTAGTTCTTCAAATATCCTGTCGATAGCTCAGTTGGTAGAGTGCTCGCATTCCATGCCGAGAGCTCGGATTCGAATTTCGAATCTCACCGAGGGCGTCGAAAATGATCTCCCGTTTCGGTGATGGTTTCAAACCCAAAATAAAAATACAGGCAAGCTTGACTCAGCCTTGACAAGAAATGAGCACCAGCCTTCTTGGGAGCTGTGATATTCACACTTCAACTAAAGTGAGACTTTATACTGAATGAAAAGGACACACTTTTTGATGTTTGTGGGTAGTTTTTTTTTATAAGCTTAAAGTCACATAATATGCTAACGTTGAAAATACCGGGCTTTAGAAAACCCCTTTTTCTTCTTTTGTCCTCTTCTTCTTCTTTCTCAGCCTTTCTCATTCCACTCCTGGACGTTGGCCTCCTCATATACTCTCCATTCCTGTCTATCCGCTGTTGTATTCAGCCATCCTCTATCTGCAGTTATCTTGATTGTCTTTTGTCCTCACGATGTTTAAAGGTCTAACAGAGCTATTCTTAGACATTTTGGTCGTCCGTTGAGCCCACGCTTAGACAAACTTATGATGCCTGGGCTGGAAGTCTCATCACCACGGTCATTCTTACCTATCGAATTTTGGTAATATTTGTATGAAGACTAATCAGCTGTTCACTTGCGGCCATCTTGGATTGACAGGTTTTCATACAAATGCATCATTAGTTTGTCAAAGCGTGGGCTCAACGGACGACTAAAATGTCTAAGAATAGCATCGTATGTGTTTACTTGAAAAAAGTAGATTAATTTTTAATGTTTGGTAGTTGAACTCTTCACATGGCGAGTAAAGAGTGGCTTCAAATAATGAATGTCACACGTAAATAAATCACCAGGCTCGTAAAACGGGCGGCTTTATCAGAGTAATTTGTTTTGGAGGGAAAAAGTGTAGTTCTATGTACCCCCCATAGTATAAAACTTTACGTTTAAATTCAATCATGTAGTAGTACCAAAACACAAAATTTATGGAAACTTAAATAGTGCTTCTATGGGAAGTTTTAGTTTCAATACTTTTTTGTCAACACGATATGGTTGAGAATGCAACGCGAAGTTTTATATTTGAATGGGTGATTTAAATAAGGCACTAAGTAACAAAATATTAGATTGTAAAGTAAATATGCATTTTTTTATACGTCAAAGTAAATAAGGCCCAAAATATATTGTACAAATCAAAAACTGGCTTATACACGGCTTAAATACCACGCACGGTAAACAGTGATTGTATAAAAAATATTGTTGGAGATGAGGACATCGTGTGAGCTGCATAAAAAAAATACTCGGTTGATTTTCGTACAAAAAATATTTGGAAAATTTACATTATTCTCGACATTTCGTTGGCGTCGTGGCCAATGCCATCAGGAAGCACTCTTTCTGCACGATGATTAAAGATGAACTCATTTTTTTCATGGTTAATTGTAATGTGTAAATGTATACAACGACCACAACTGCACTTTAAATTTTACCTGAATTATTTGGAACCTTAATCATATGCCTAGGTACGTTATCCTCTTTTTATATGTGAGGATGATTATTTATTTTTATTTTCTACGTTTTAAAGAGGCGCCGTTTTTGTGTGCGTCACACCTCAAGGGATCTTTCTATCACGAATTGGATATTTTATAAAGGTGCCGTTTCAGTGCTCCCTTAAATGTGCCAACAGAATCGTTCCCTCAATGCTTGTTTGTCTTATCTTCGTCAGAGTTAATTTCACAAGAGCTATGTTTGTACGTGTACTGGACCAATGTGTCTTATGGCAACTGGTAATTGATTTAAAAAATATTTAAAACAACTCTAACAACATCGTGTTTTACGTTTTTTTCTTAGCTTAGATTGAGAAGAATGTGATTCTTAAGACAATTTTAATGAACGGACATGTAACTGTAACTCTGTCGCCATTCCGCTAAGGGTGGCCAGAGCCTCTGCAGGGCTGCCTCCATTTTTTCCTATCCTTACATACCTCTTTCAATTCATTCATATCCATCGCATTTTTTATGCATTTTCTTCTTTTACGCTCGCTTTCTACATCCCATTCTTTCACAATCTCCACATCTTTGAATCAAATGTCAGTTAAGCCAAACAAGCACTGGGGAGGGGATGAGATTCCGAAACCCTCACTTCGGGTGGCCACTCCATGAGTCGCGATCTAATTTTTTACAACTTTGTACTTCACTATTGTACTTAGTGCTTTTTTAATCAAGCATTCACTTGAAGAACTGTTATCTGCCGTTCTTAGGTAGAGTTTTATCTTGTACAAATACCGCATGTCCTAACTTGTTACCAAGGTTATGGATGGGCGGCAATATATTTATTTTAAGTGCGCACATATCTTACCTTCAAGGGTAAAATTCCTGACCAAAAATAGACACTATTGAACGATATTACATAAAATAGTAAGCGGCTTCTCTATATACTGATACACTATTATAGTAACATAAAAAGTATGAATTATACATGTAAAATATTCTCGGAATGGTTCCTGTGAAGGTTTATGTAGAAGGTCTATGTTAACGACGATACCATGCACATTGAAAGCACCGGTTCTCATCAGATCACCGAAGTTAAGCAACATTGGGCGCGGATGCTACTTGGATGGGTGACCGCTAGGTATACCGCGTGTTGTTGGCATTTCTTGGACCGGTCCGTAGGTCAGTGGCATCACTTCGGACTCGTAAATGGAAGATTGTGGATTTGAATCCCGGTGGAGCACAAAATATACCATTTATATTTCCAAATGTGCTCTTCGCTGGGTTGAAAAATTTATACACCTTTACCAAAGACCGGTCACTGAAAGGTCCATCCAACCTTACAACAACTGGGTGTTGCTTGAGAATTGGCGCTTTCTACAGCGACGACCAAGCTCGCAGAGGGCTGTTGAGGTGTGATACACACAAAAACAGCGCTCACCAAATAAATCATCCTAATATTATTATTATTGTAAAATATTCTCGGAATGGTTCATGTGAAGATCTATGTAGATCGGATAAAAAAATGTTTCGCCATTTTTCCTTTGTTTTTCATGTTAAGAAAAGTTAATCCCTGTGCCTGGATCAGCCACCCATCACAATTTCAGGAAATCTGAAGATAACCCTTTACACGGATTCACAAAGTGTTTGATGTCGATCGGATTAAAAACAAAATCGCATAAATTTTTTGTTTCGTAATTTTTTTTTTCCTGTAAGATGTATAGAAAAGTAGCTCCCTATGCCTGGATTAGCCGCCCATTAGATTTTGACCAAATTTTGAGGAAACGTGTAAATTACCTTTTACATGGATCGTGTGATGTCTTATGTCAATCGAATTACAAACAAAAAACAATCTGCCTTGTTCTTTTGTAGAATTTATTTAATAAATCACGCTATATTTATTTCTTTCCTATTCTATCATTATTGTGTATGCTTTCTTCTCCTTCTTTTGGTGCCACTTTTATCGAAGATGGACGATCATCATGGCTATTTTAGCTTTGGATGCTGCGGTTCGAAACACGGACTTCGTGCTTCTGTATGCTTTATTACAAACCAAACATATTTGTTTTCACCCAAAACGCAATGAGAACCTTTGAGTACCTAGAATTTATAAATATCGTCTTATCAATTATTATCAGTATTTTTTTACTACGTATTTTTTTTTTCATTTAAAACTATGTTAGGTATTTTCTTGTATTATTTCTGTTATCAGAATTAGCTTTAACTTACGATAAGAAATATTGTATTTACCTACTCAAACCATAAAGTATTGCGGCATTAAAAAACGCAATCATTTTCGCAAATAATTAGCATGTAAAATTACAAAAAAAACACACACACAATGCCATGCCGGCAAGAATTTAAATCGTTTTGTTTTTCAGTATTTTCAAGTTTCAACCATTTCTTTGTCTTTTTTGGTTTATTGAGGAGAGTTAAAAAAAATTTCACCATTTATTTCGTAATTCACAAATTAAGCTGTTCTTCAAATTATAATATAGTACCTGCATTTACCTATTTGAACATTCTATTCACCATTTTTTTTTACCGAATGAAATAATGTAATGAGATGGTTTGGATATGTAGAAAGAATGGATGATGTAAGACTAGCAAAATGTATGTACAATAGAAATGTGGAAGGGAAAAGAGAAAAGGGAAGACCGAGAAAATTATGGCTGGATCAGATTGGTAAAATTGTTTATACAAAGCGAATGTAAAAGAAGGAAATGTATGGAAAAGGTGATGGATATGAATGAATTAAAAGAAGTATGCAAGGATAGGGGAACAAATGGAGGCAAATCTGCAGAGGCTCTGTCCACACCTAGCAGAATGGTGACAGAGTTGCAGTTACAGTCAAAGATGATAAAAATATCGTCTAGCTATTTTATGTTATTGGTTAAAAATACAGCTGTCTGTTGTCAGGTTACAATTTGAACGGAATTTGATCACAGAAATGTCAGGAATCCGCCAACTCACGGTTGCATTCCGAACAATCCATTTGTCAAGTCCAATGACAAAATAATTAATCGCATACAATTTGTTTACATTCCAGATTAGAATTTCGATCTTATACGAGTATCAGGTATTTTTTTAAATTTAGATTTTAGAGCAGATTCACGTACCTACAGAAAATTCATGGCTCAACTGTCATTTAAAACGTGGATTTTCCATGCAAAAAACGATAATCTATTGATCAGTAATGAATAAAATATTTTGTGAATAACACGTTTAGACACTAAATTTTCCCACAACTCGTTTAAAATTCATTTTTCTTCAAAAGTAAAAAAGGTTACATCTGGTTCGAACATAATTAACTTTTGTACTGCATTGCTCTCCAGCTCTGATACAAGTCATCGCCACAGATAGCATTAGCCCTTTATATAGTATGGCATAAGGATGGTTTTCGAAACATAGGGAACTGGAGCATTCGTAATTTTGCTAGAATATTCTATTTAGAAAATTCGAGGGAATGCTTACAATACAACATTGAACAAATACAAGTATAATTATTTAAACACCTACATAAAAACACACACTATCACACACTCGTAACAGTATTGTTACGAATATAAAATAGTGCTGCATGTGTGTGTTATCGTTACTCGTTACTGTAAAAATTGATACGTATTACAAATTACAATTTACAATAATACAAAAGATGTAGGTAGTGAGACAGTGTGCGTATCAGATGGATATTGGTGTAGGTAGATAATAACCTGAAATATGTTATTGATAGTGGGAGGGAGTTAAATAAATATATCGCATTAATTCTAAATGACATAATTTAAAGATCGGAAACATTCAATAGTTTCATTTGACATTTTATTAATGTTCTCTCTACGTTCTGTAATCTATAATAGAAGCTGCAAATATATAATATGTATCTACATTAAGGACTCCTATTTAATGCATACCCACAAGCAGGCACATGTAAGTTTGCGCTTGCACATGCTGCATGTGTACACACAAAATAAACCAAGGCGTTGGCAGTTCGAAATCATAAAAAGTAGTAATATACATTTTAAAATAAGTACCTATTACTGTCGTTAGATAGAATCGAAACACGGATTGAACTGTGTTGTAGATGAGAACGGGGTTATCAACGCAACGCTTCGTCAACATGAGACACGTCTCATCTGGGACGAAAAAGAACGAGCTAAATTGTCTGAAATAATTGTTGTTTCTCGTGATCAAAGATTGTAGGTAACCTGTGACAATACTGTAACTTTAACTCTGTCGACATTCCGTGGCCAGAGCCTCTGCAGTCTTCATTTCTTCCTATCCTTACATACCTCTTTCAATTCATTGATACCAATGTGTCTCTGATATAAAATGTGTCTTTTTGAAGCACTTCCATTGACGATTTATAAATTATCATCATCAGCTTCCTCCTACACCCTCCCCACTCTGAGTTTATTTGAATACTGAAGAGTGAAGATTCAAGGCATGTTAAAAATTTCGTCTGGGAAACCTTTCAGTACATTCTGACAGGCACTAATAATTCATGATAGTATTTTTTACCTAGGCTATTAGCGCTAATATAGCTTACCAACCTAAAAAAAAAACAAAAATTATGAAACATGTTAACATATCATTAAATTTAATATTTATTACTTGAAGGTATTTTTCCTATTTTTTTTTACAGTACACATACGTTCATTTTAATGTCGGCAGGCTGCACCCATCTGTATACGTTTTAACGTTATTTTGAAACGTTAATAATTACCACATTTAAGGTGTGAAATATGTACACGATAATGTGTTCAAGTACGTTTTTTTTCAAGTCATGAACATTCAATAACATTATAGTGTTGCAATGAGGATTGCCTTTTCCTTAGCAATCAGACATTGTGACGACACATTATTTTATCTTTTGAATTTGTGCTGGATCCAGTCAGAACTTGCTTATGCTTCTTTTTTTCTTTCATGGTTTCAAAAGTTCCTTGACTTTTAATGGTATGAGACTGACCAGCCATACTGTGAAAAATTATTCACTTTGCCAATATCATCCCTGTTCCAAGGAAGGTCAGCAAGAGTTGCAAAGCTTATGTTTATTTGAAGTTTGTTTTTTTAGGTTGTAAGTCCACATGCGGCATGTGTAAGCGCGAACCTGTACGTGTCTGCTTGTGCATTTAATATGGACTTTAAATGTAATATATCTTTGCAACTTAGATTGTAGATTATTAAATGGCACTACAGTCCAATTCAAGCCTTGGTCTCTTTCAACCTCTGCCTCCAAATTTGAGTGTCCTCCGATGCTGCTGTCCATTTTGCAAATTGTAAAAGGTGAGCTGCATCCCTATTCATATCTTCCCTTCATTTCAGTCTGGGTCTTCTCATTCATCCTTTTGGGAATCCGTGTGCCTGGCATATGTGAACATGCCCAACCTCCCTTACCTTTGCAGTCTTATTATGGTTGAAATACTGGGTGTTTTGTAGGTATATATGCTGAACAGTTCATAATACTGTTAAATGAAGAAATGCTAAATATGTAATCCACTGTGGTCAGAACATTGAAAAGGGCGCGAATATAAACCAGGTCATTCGGCTGGATTTCTTTCAAATCTGACTGCCAGAGGGGCTAGTCACTCACCGATACAAAGCTTTTTGTTTATCAAATCTTTTCAAAGTTAGAATCCAAAACTGTCTTTACTTGTCATCAGCACGTTGTTTCAATGCAAAATAAGATAATACTTAACTACTAACTAACTCTGATCATCGGTAATTTACTTGAGGGGACTTCACATAGCTGAGGGATATCTTGAATGCTCGGACCTCATACACAAGACATAGAATAATTAAACCACAAAAAAATCAAAAATTGTCTACAATGTTGAATTTTTGATGACTGGTTTGATGACCGTTTAAAATTTACTTATAACTCATACACATTGATTCTCTTTAAATGTATTGCCTTATTTAGATATTCTATCGTCACAATTCTATAATACGTATTAGAAAATGTTATGAATGAATGATTCACAAACTATGTGATAACTCAGTTATGATTAATGAACGGCAAAGATCAATTAGACCAAAAAATGACATAATTTTCAATGTCACAAAAGTACACGGCTTATTCATAAAAACACCAAAGATTTTAATCGATTACTAACTCTATTTTTTTTCTAAGCAAAAATTATATTGAACTTTGGTTAGTTTGGTAATATTTTCAGTGAATAAGACAGTGAATTTGATTTCCTTGAAAAGCGACAATAAGTCATAATGAAGTGCGAAATATTAACTAATTAATTGTCATGGAAAATAGTTATTTTAAATCGACCGCAAAATAGCCTTGCAGAAATTTTGTAACTAGTATTAAGTGAGTCGTATGGAAAATTATCAAATTTTTCAAATCACAATTCATACAAAAATTTCATACAACAAATCGCAATGTATGGATTACATAACACATTTCAAAGCACAGAAGTCATTAAACCACCGACACAACTTTCATCAGGAAGCATTGTAACACATTTAAAAGCATTGTAACACGTTATAAAAGCCAAGATGTTTTATTTTGTAGCCTTGACCCTCAAAGGTCGAATTCTGACAGGCGCGTGGGCCGCCATTAGAGAGCGTGGTCGTTGGAAGATCTGACAGTTTCCTGTTGTATCTTCTGGCAAAAACTGTTTATCAATCTCAGAAAGGGCGCCCACAAAACAAATAAGTAATAACCAAATAACCAATGAACTCAACATAAAAAAAAAAATGTTTCTTCGTGGGCAAACCTTACAATTGTATGTGTCTAGAATCCCTATTTTCATCAACATCATGGTCTTCACTTCACTGTAGTACTGAAGAAGCTCATCGCAGACATGGGTGAAACGTCAGGAAGCTCCAGCTCGCACAGACCGCAGCAACAAATTCCGGGTAGCAACTCTCCATCATCATCAGCCAGCCGTGTAAGCCTAAAACTCCGAACCTATAACAAGTTATTTGTTTGACATTATAATTATATTATGTTTATGCATTAATTAATATTCTTTCACAGTACTTCTATTCCCTTCTGGATGTGGGCCTCTTTAAATTCTTTCCATGTCTCTCTGCATTTAACCATCGGGCAGTTTGTTTGATAACACTTATTTATTGAACAATAATTCGTCGTTAATAATAATAATAACAATATCAGGATGATTTATTTGGTGGGCGCTGTTTTTGTGTAAATCACATCTCTAGAGCCCTCTGCGCGCCTGCTCGTCACTATAAAAAGCGCCAATTCGCAAGCAAGACCCAGTTGCCGCTGTAAGACTGGATGGCCCTTGGTGACCGGTCTTTAATAAAGGTACTATATAGATTTTTCAACCCAGTGAAAAAAATATAAATGGTATATTTTTTGTGCTACGCCAGGATTCGAATCCACGACCTTCCATTTACCACTAGACTACGGACCGGTCACCAAGCAAAGCTATCTGATTATGAAGTGATTCCTCTTTTTTCACAGCCCCTCGTAAAACTATTGGATGTGGGCTTCTTCAGATTCTTTCCAAGTCTCACTGCATCTATCCATCGGACAGTTTGTTTGATAACACTAATTTATCGACCAATAATTCAGCGCTGATGTTTATCAACATAAACAAACAGTGTCAGTGGTACAGTGGTGACGTGTGTGCAGCAGTGTAGTGGCGATCACACCCGCAGAGTAGGATAGGATTCCCCTCGACCTAGATCTCGCGTCCCAGGAGCAGAGAGAAGAGTTGGCAGCCGGGAGCGTTTTCCTGAGAAAACATCAACAGAAGGCGAATCTAGAACGTTCCGAGAGACGCTGTTCCGATGAGGACAGTGGGGTAGCTATAATGAGGATAGAAGTAATAAAAGTGGTGAAATAAAAATAGCGGTTGTAGGTATGTGCGTGCCCCAGCTTCTAAAGTAAAAATTATGTCAAAAGAAAAAAAAAACATTTGTACAATTTCATAAAACATCTCATCATCAATTCTTGAATACAATTGTTTTTATTCATTTTCAATTGAATTGAGGGATGATAAGTGTAAAAATATTATCAAAACTTCACCGCGATTTTTTTAAAGATTGGACGTACGTTCCCAAGTATCGCGTGTAAGTTAACGCTAATATTATATTATGCTGCATGAGCTCCTTGACTGATAGGTTGGTACGAGGCTGACCACCCATGTTGTAAAAATCGGTTCACTTTTGCCAATGCCACCCCGGTTCAGAGAATGGCGGCAGGAGTTGCAAGGTTTATGTCCATGTGAGGTTTTCTTTATTTGTATGCACACATGCAGAATGTGTAGGCGCGAACCTACATGTGCCTGTCTGTAGGCATGCATTTCGTATGAGCCTTTAATGTTAACATATCCTTGCAGCTTAGATTATAAATTATAGTACCGAAAAAGTAAAAACTCAATCTCAAATGAAAATTAACCCTGCTAAAAAAAAAAAACTCCTGCCGATCTTCCAGGAAACTGGGAGAACATTTGACAAAAGTTTTTCTATCAACCAATTTTTATAGTATAAATGGCCAGCCATAAACCAAGTGACAAAAATATAATGCGCAATCAAATTGATAAAAACGAATGAGTAAATATTATCGTTATAGTTCCTTATAGTTTGAGAACGGCTTTCCACAGTGTTTCACAAAAATCTTTCAAAAATTTACTTAAGGTATCTTACCAAATTCTAGCTGTCTAAAACACTTGCTTACTATCTGCGACAGAGCTCGCGTAAGAAGAGGAACGAGAGCAGTTTCATAACAAGTCGCATATTCTAGGAAGTCCCGAACAGATTACGCGGCGATTTTTCAGACTCCGTGCCAATGAATCAGCGGTGTTTTTCTCACTTTTCATAATATCGCCTACTATCCCACGATATAACTATCTCATGTCGAATCTACCATGTTAGAATAACGTGAACATTACAGATGTTTCGTCTTCGTGGAGGTTTGTAAATGAAACAAAATAATCTGACTTTTGCGTCAAAAAATTAATTGTTAATGAATATCAACTTGTGTACCTATACGTATTTACATAAAAATATAGGTATTAAAAAGAAAATAAAAAAATAATGACACATAAAATCAGGAGTACAGATAAGAGTATTTAAAAAAATAAAATAGTACTTAGGTACTACAAAGTAAAAGAAGAAATATATTGAGTAAGATAATACAGCAACAGAGAAGAATTTAGGTAAAGTGATAGAATTAACGTAGGGTCTTTTTTTAATTAAATAATTCAAAAACATTGTATTATTTATGGTTTGCGTATTAACACTGTGAAAATTCATATTAATTGAATAATTTTAAACATTGTAGAACTATTGAAAATTCTAATACAACACTGTTTTATTTTCACAATTATTTTAATTTTATTTAGATTAATAATTAATAACGTTTTCGATTGGTTTTTGGTTTTTATGTTGTAGGCTCACATGAGGCACGTGCAAGCGCGAACTTGTACGTGTCTTGGTTGTGGGAATGCATGTAATGTGAATCTCCAATGTAACATATCTTTGCAACTTAGATTAGATTAGATTTTCGATCATGTTGATCATCATCATCATCATCAATAATAACATATTAGCATATTATTAATGTAATTCTTACCTGTTGATGATCAACATGATCGAAAACGTTAGTTGAAATGAAAATGAAATGAAATTAGGCTGATTTATTTGGTGAGCGCTGTTTTTGTGTGTATCACACCTCAAGAGCCCTCTGCGAGCTTGGTCGTCGCTGTAGAAAATGCCAATTCTCAAGAAAGACCCAGTGGCTGTAAGGCTGGATGGACCTTTTGATGACCGGTCTTTGCTAAAGGTTTATGAATTTTTCAACCCAGCGAAGAGCAAATTTGAAAATATAAATGGTACATTTTTTGAGCTCCGCTGAGATACGAACCCACAACCTTCCATTTACGAGTCCGAAGTGTTACCACTGGACTACGATTTATTATAACTTTTGACTTGGTACACTTTTTGGAGTAAATCCCTAACATGCTTCAAGTGTTATTTTCTTGAGTTAATGGTATCTTTTCAGTTGAATATCGTTATTTTGAATGTGAGTGAAATATTAAAAGATTTGTCCTCAGTTCACACTCGTTTGACATATTACAAAGATGGCGTTTGTGTGCGTTAACAGGAAATTAATTATATTTTTATTGCTTTTAATTAACTTTTATTTTCATTTATATTTTTTACACATGCTTTCATCTCAATATTTTGAAACGTTATTCATCTTATGAATTTTGAAAACATCGTTATCTGTCAATGTACAGTTTTTTTCTTGGCAGTTCCATCCTCGACGTTTTATTGGTGTCGTAACCAACGTCACCAGGAGACACTCTTGTGGTTTATACAACGTGAGAGTTTCATGAAGAAGTTGGTTACGACACCAACAAACGAAAAGTCAAGAAATAAGTATATAAAGTGTTCAAGAACTGTTTGCCTAATTTCCATTTTTTTTTGTCAATTTTGATTTTGATTCGTAAATTATAAGAATACTTGGAAGGTGCACAAAATTGAAGAGCACCGTTTTAGTGTGTGTCATACCTCAAGTGCCCTCCATCTTAAACCAACCACAATATGTCAAACATGTCAATTAGCGATCGTAATTTTATTTAAAATAAAGCTATTTTTTATTTAAAAAAAAATGAATTTTCACTGTGTGAATACACAAACCCTACAAAATCTATCGTAATTTTAGTTTAAATTTAATTTAAATTAGTCTCACCCTGTTTGAGGGTTATAGGATGTATGTGTTCAAATTTTAGAAAAATAGCTACCTCCAAAGTTATTAATACAGTATATATAGGGTTGTTCTACTGTATGCGGATGATGCAGTCCTTGTATCTGATTCAGCAGTGGAATTGCAAATGATGCTCTCTAGATTGAACGAAGCTTTGAAAGGTAATAATTTGAAGTTGAATGCTAGAAAGACGAAAGTTTTGATTTTTGAAAGAGATGATGAAAATATGAATTATGAATTTAAAATTAATGGAATGAATGTTGATGTTGTAAATGAGTTTGTATATTTGGGAAGTAAGTTTGAAAAAGATGGAAGAATGGCCGGTGAATTTTAAAGAAGAATAATGAAAGGCAGGTGTGTACTGGGTGCGACCGCTTGCATCGCCAGGAACCAAAATCTCTCAAAAAATGTTAGATTGGCGGTGCACGGTGGTATACTAGTGCCAACCTTGATGTATGGAAGTGAAGCCTGGACGGTGAGTGAAAGGGAAATTAGTAAAGTCCATACAGTAGAAATGGACTATCTAAGAAGTATGATTGGGAAAAAACGAAGTGACAGGGTGAGGAATGATTTTGTAAGAGAAGAATGTGGTGTAAGGGAAAGTGTGAAAGTGAAGATTAAAAGAAGTATGTTAAGATGGTTCGGGCACTTGGAGAGAATGAGTGATGAAAGATTGACGAAGAAAGTATATGTTGCTAGAATAGATGGATGTCGTGGTAGAGGAAGACCGAGAAGGGTATGGAAGGATCAAATCTCTGAAATAGCGAATGAATGGGATATCCAGAGTCATAATAAAAGGAGGACTTGTATGAAAAAGGTTATGACTCTGGATGAAATGAAAGAAGTATGCAAGGACAGGAAGAAGTGGCGGCTTATCTGCAATGTTGATTTCTAATGTTGGTGTATTCATTTGCTACATTTTTTGCATAGGAAATTTTTGACTTTTTTTGTATAGATTTCTTTGTAAGGTTTTGTTCTTTTTTATATTTAAATGTAATTTATTATTCATATTCCTTGACTTATAGGTTGGTATGAGGCTGACCACCCATACTGTAAAAAATGGTTCACTTTGCCAATGTCACCCCTGTTTCAGGGAAGGTCGGCAAAAGTTGTGGGGCTTATGTTCATTTGAGGTTTGGATTTTATTTGTAAGTACACATTCAGCATTTGTAAGCGCGAACTACACTTGTTGGTTTGTGGGCATACATCTGAGAGCTTTAAATGAATATATCCTTGCAACTTAGATTATAGATTATAGATTATAGATTACCTCTTACAAAAAAATAACTTAATATACTCAAAATAATCTAAAACAAAGTTTGTTTTATTTTTTATGGTGAACAAAATATCAGAATGTATTTTTGCAGATTTCAGTGAATTTAAAAGACTCGTGCAATATTTATAGAATGCATTTGACATGGCTAATTTTTATTTCATTGCAGCATTTAATACATACATAATTATTATGTACGTCCAACATTAACATTATTTACGAATAATTTGAGTGAGTCTCGTGTGTGGGAATCATTAAATATTAAATTTTAATAATATTTGACATAAAAAAAATATTTTAGCTGTGTGGAAACAAATTCTTAAATAAATGTTACTGTTACTGGATAGTTATTCCACTAGGGGTGGCCATCTGCTTACTGTTAAGCTTTCTCCATTTTTCCTTTCTTTGTCTGCTTTCTTCAATGCATCTGTGCATCTAACGAGACTAACGAAAAGGGAAGACGCGACTAATCTGCACATATTGTGCAACTTCTTATTGTTGCGTTGTCCTCGAAAGGATCGCACATGACGTGCGACACCATTTTACTTTTACAGGTAAGGCTTGCGTCAACCACTTCAGTTTCACCCAAGTGGAAGTTTTCCAGCTACCAAGAGAGCTGCTTCTCATTTCTTGTGAAGGCAGAGTAAAACTTGCCAGTATTTAATTTTGAATTTGAAATAAACACCGAAACAGGAAATCATATTTTGCGACACCCTTGGTGGAATTCGAACCCTAGCTGTCGGCATGGAATACAAGCACTCTACCAACTGAGCTATTGAGCGGGTTTTTTACGAGCTTGGTCGTCGCTACAAGCGTCAATTCTCAAGCAAGACCCAATTGCTGTAAGGTTTGATGGACCTATGGTGACCAGTCTTTTTTACAGGCTAATGAACTTTTCAACACTGCGATAAATATTTTTTATGTTCGGCCGGGAATCGAACTCATTTCCTTCGGATTACATTACAAGTTCGTAGCGTTACCACTAGACTACCAACCGGTTAGATCTATATTTACCAAATAACATAATTCCTTGACTTATAGGTTGGTATGAGGCTGACCACCCATACTGTAAAAAATGGTTCACTTTGCCAATGTCACCCCTGTTTCAGGGAATGTCGGCAAGAGTTGCAGGGCTTATGTTCATTTGAGGTTTGGATTTTGTTTGTAAGTACACAATCAGCATTTGTAAGCGCGAACTACACGTGTTTGTTTGTGGGCATACATCTGAGAGTTTTGAATGAATATATCCTTGCAACTAAGATTATAGATTATAGATTATAGATAGACATAATGCTCTAGCAGTCCATGAGGTTTATTGACATTTATTGTTTTTACTTGAGCAAGTATCAAACTGAACCTATGCGTCACCTATATGCTGCCCCTAGTATAAAACATCGTGTAAACTCACCTCGATTGCGTAAATTAAAAAAAATGTATGTAAGCTAAATCACTCTCCAGGAGTGCCGTCGTATATTAGATACGTTTTAAGGTGAGATTTACGCAATAAAATAATAATAATATTAGGATGATTTATTTGGTGAGTGCTGTTTTTGTGTATATCACACCTCAAGAGCCCTCTGCGAGCTTGGTCGTCGCTGCAGAAAGCGCCAATTCTCAAGCAAGACCCAGTTGTTGTAAGGTTGGATGGACCTTTCAGTGCCCGGTCTTTGGTAAAGGTTTATGAATTTTTCAACCCAGCGAAGAGCACATTCGAAATATAAATGGTATATTTTTGTGCTCCGCCGGGATCCGAATCCACAACCTTCCATTTACGAGTCCGAAGTATTGCCACTACGGACTACGGACCGGTCCAAGCAATGCTCTATAATATACTCGCTTATCGCAGCTACAGTAGCAGACTATATTTTTTTGTAATGTGTTTTGCTATATTTATTGTTCTCCCGCTAAAACTTAATAAGTCGTGAGGCGTACGGAAAGTGCCGACGCGTGCCGAATTAATATTTGCTAATTGTTGAACCATAATTACATTTATTTAATACCTTGAGTTTGTTTGCACATTATGTACACATCTTTGAATCTAACGTAACTAAGCGACAGGACACTTATATATAGTGTAACTTCACTGCCGCGTTCTTCCCGAAGGGGTCGCTTTTGCAGGTAAGAGGGCCGGCCTTACGCCAACCACTTCAGTTAAAGTGGGAGTTTCCCCGCTCCCGAAGGTCTGGTACACATTTCCTTTGAAGGCTGAACAAACCTTTTGGTTTTGAAATAAACACCGAAAAGGAAATGATTTCTGACAACCTCGGTGCGATGCGAACCCGAGTTCTTGGCATGGAATGCAAGCACTCTAACAACTGAGCTATCGACTGGAAGGATTTAAATTGCCATCATGGATAAATTGTTTTTTGAAATTCATCTTGTTACAAGTAGGTTAATAAAACCGGAAACTCTTGCCACCCTCCCCTGAAACAGTGGCCAAAATTAAAGCAATTTGTACAGTAGTTACCTATAGGTGGTCAGCCTCATACCGATCTATAAGTCAATGAAAATTTTCCCTTCATTTTATTAAATAATGATCTTTTGCATGTATACGCTTCTCATCAATGTCACCCCTGTTTCAGAATACGTCGGCATGATTTGCATTTCATTTGTGGTTTGTTTGTAAATTTTATTCTGTAAGTATACCTGCATGCTGCATTTGTAAGCGCCAACTTATATGTGTCTGCTTGTGAGGATACATTTTTTAATGATTCTAACTGTTATTATATCTCTGCAACTTAGATTATAAATTAAAGAATTTGTGCATCAATACGTATGGCATATTTGAGTGAAGGCGAATAGACTTAGATCATTTTTTTTAAATAGAACGTTTTTTTCGGCGAGTAAACGTCAATCTTGTATGGGACTGCAAAATTTTCGTTTGTATTTTTCCTAGCTACCCGGCTCATTGACGACACAATTTTGTCTTCTCAATTCATGTGCGGACCTCATTGAAATTTAATGTTTCAGACAAAAGCGCGCCAATGGATCATTCAACAGACTTACCTCCGCGGAGTTTTTTTTTATTTCTGGCAACACTTCAAGCGGCGGCAAACGAGAAGTGTGGCCATTTTTTTTTGTTCAATTCACGAACACAAAGACTTTTTAATACCTAACCAATCATAATAAGCCGTTTACAAATCCTCTTAAAAATGTCATGCTAGAAAAAAATAACTGAAATACAAAGGTATTAAAAGATTAGATGTTCGTTCTACTCGTACCTACTAAAAACATATAAATATTGTAGGACATGAGTCGTATAAAATCACAAACGGCCATCTAGGAATTTTGTGAAAATATAATGAATGTATTATACATTCGTTATATAATAATTTCACTTTTTTTTTTTTCAAAAATTTCTGTATTTCTATACATTATGTATAGAAATACAGGAAATCATTTTGTTATAATTTCCATATTGACTTATCCTCTGTACCTACATACATATTACGCAAAAATAAAAAATCAAAAGCACTTACAAATTTTAAACTTTTTATTTTCAGGGGTAGCATTGAGGGGTAGGTAGGTATAATTGAAATATATTTTTTCCTGAAATAAAAAAAAAAACATATTTTTCAGCTTCATCCAATGAGGTCGAGAGATTTTTGAATTTGGATTTTGTCTCGGCGAGCAAATTTCTGTTTTGTATGCGATTGCCGTCCTTGCCCTATCTATAATCTAACAAGCAAAGATGTATTGACAAATGTCATTTGGCACATAGTTAATGCATACCCACAAGCAGGCACATGTAAGTTCGCGTTTACATGTGCCTTCATATGTACATACAAAATAAACCAAACATCACATGAAAATAAACTTTGCAACTCCTGCCGCCTTCCCTGAAACGGAGTCACATTAGCAAAATGTGAGGAGTCAAAGTGAATCAAGTTTTACTGCATGGGGGGTCAGCCCCCCACCAACCTATTAGTCAAGGAACAAATAACAAAATATTTGCATTTTCCCTAGCAATCCAGCTGGGTACTGACACAATTTTGTCTAAGTTAATTCACGTGCGGTCCTTATTCTAATGTAGAAGTACAGTTTGTTTGTACAATAAGAGAGTAATAAATTATACAAGATACAAAAACAAACAATGAAGATTAATCATAATTTCCTTTTACAATAAACTATTTTCAAATTTGTATGAAAATGGCTTTTAGACAAAGTAAAAAACATGATATTAATAAATTTTGTTAACTGTCAATATTCAGGATAGCAAACAAATGATAAGACAAAAAAAGTTTTTGCAATATGAAAAAACAGAGATTAATGTAAAATAGATTTGGATTGAGATGGTTCAAGTAAGCCCAGGTCTTAAAAAAATAACAAGAATCCTATTTAGATAATCTCTTCTCATTTTGTTTGCATAAACAAGTTTTTTATGACACCATTGTATTATATGATATTTTTTTATTGCTGCATTAATTTATAGAAGAGAAAACGTTTTACGACAGCGAGACGCCATTGGTTTTTTTAAATGACCCACTAGGTACAACACACTCGCAAGTTTTGTGAAGCCCATCTTAGTATTTTTCAGCTGTCAACAGTCCGCCATGTTTACGTTTATTCCTTTGACATTTCGGTTGACGCTTTTACGAACAGACTTGGGATGGTGTTCTTTTTTTAAACAGCACAAATAAATTGACATGGAGTAATCAAAGAGCATGGACAAAAAGAAAAGTTTACAATGCTCAATTTAACAAAAAAGTGTGGATGCTATTTCGCTACCTCTCTTGCCAGTTTGTTTTTTTAAAGCTGAAGCATTGCAGTGTAAAGCCTCTTTATTTTTAGACGTAAAAGAAGTAAGTACCTACTCATCCGTCAATCAATTTAGATTCAGATATAATTTATGCCCACAAGAAAACACGTGTCGTTAGCGTGCGTGTCCTTTGTTTAAAATCTATTTGATGTGCATAATTTTATACTTAAAAGTTTTCATGTTGCTGGACAGTTTAGGTACCTAACAAAATTTGAAATTGATATTGGTTTTTATTTTCTTCGTATAAGCTATAAGTCTAGTCATTTCAATAAGTCAAAAGAAAATGGCCTCCGTAAATCTGTCAACAGGGAAATGCAGCGCCTGATTAGCTAAAGACGCGGCGCGTGTTCGAGAAAGTTCATTTTTAATTATTATTTATGGCTATTCACTTCACAGATGTCGAATAAGAAAATAATACTAGAAACCTACCTATCTGTTTTCCATTCACACACACATCAAAAATATTTAGGTAGTATATTTTGCAGTCTTTATACAGAAATTTAAATCATCTAGTAAAGTGAAAAATTCGTTACTACTCGTTTTTTGCAACGGCCATTTCATACAACAATAATATTTACATATTAAACAGATTCTGCATACATTATAAAGTGACTCATTGCAACGTGTCTTTTATAAAAATAAATCTACAGCACAAAAGAACCAAGCCGGATTTAAATGCAAACCAATTTGATTTTTATTGACGTTTTAAATTGAGACTGTTATCGTGTAATGTTTACATTGCGATGGTTCTTTCTTGCACAGGTTTTTGCCGTTAGTATGGCGTTGAACGCAGCGTGAGAGTTTTGCTAATTTGACACGAACAAGTCCAAAAAGTGGGTTGCCAACGCATGCATACGTGCCTGTATTAAAATATGAATATTACAACTTCTTCTTCATCTTATTCTGAGGCTGTCTACTAAATCTAAATCTAAATCTAAGCTGCAAAGATATGTATCATTTGAGATTCATATTAAATGCATTCCCACAAGCAGACATGCATAATTTCGCGCTTACACATGCTGCATGTGGACCTACAATATAAAAACCCCAATCTCAAATGAACATAAGCCCTGCAACTCTTGCCGACCTTCCCTGAAGCAGGGGTGACATTGGCAAAGTGAACCATTTTTTACAGTATGGGTGGTCAGCCGCATACCAACCTATCAATCAAGGAGTACATGCAATTGATACAATCAAATATATAAAACAAATAAATTCTAAGCAATTAAACAGTAAAAAATTAAAAAGCTACAACACATATTTTTTAAATTTAAAAGCCTTAGCTTTAACCGCCAGCATTACAGATCAACCGCCATTTCTTTCGATCCTTGCATACTTCTTTCATTTCATCCAGAGCCATAACCTTTTTCATACAAGCTCTCCTTTTATTATGACTCTGGATATCCCATTCATTCGCTATTTCGAAAATTTGGTCCATCCATACCTTTCTCGGTCTTCCTCTTCCACGACATCCATCAATTCTCGCAGCATATACTTTCTTCGTCAGTCTTTCCTCATTCATTCTCTCTAAATGTCCAAACCATCTAAGCATACTTCTTTTAATCTTTACTTTCACACTTTCTCTTACACCACATTCCTCTCTAACAAAATCATTCCTTACCCTATCACTCCGTCTTTTCCCAATCATACTTCTTAAGTAGTCCATTTCTACTGTATGGACTTTACTAATCTCACTTTCACTCACCGTCCAGGCTTCACTTCCATATATCAGAGTGGGCACTAGTATACCACCGTGCACCGCCAGTCGAACATTTTTTGAAAGATTCTGGTTCTTGGCGATGCTAGCGGTAGCACCCAGTACGCACCTGCCTTTCCTCATCATTAATCACAGAAAATGAAACTCCTTAGTACTGTATCCAGCCGACATTCCGCTAAAGGTAACCAGCACCTCTGCAGATATGTCTTTACTTTGTTTTTAAGACCAAGGCTCGAATTGGGTTGTGGCACCGTTTCAGAAAACAATAGGGATGGTCGATATATCAAAAGTACCGATACATATTTTTTAAAATATCGATATTTCTTACTTGGATATTAAAAATATCGAGATATTTTTTTGGAGTATCGGAAACGATATTTTTCTTGAAATGCGTGACTTCCCCCTCGCCCCGTGGATTGGACATCTCCTTATAACATAATAATAATAAAATAAGTATTTGTATAGCGCCTTTTCGTGACTGAGTTACTGAAAAGGAGCTTTGTAAGAGTCTTTGGAAAAATAGGTTTTGAGCCCTTTGCGAAAAGCTGCCTTAGTCTTCAGCTCCCTAAGGGTCGCAGGAAGAGAATTCCAGGCCGTCGGCGCAGCAACGCTAAAGGCTCGGTCACCAAACACCGTCCTCGTGGCTCTGCGCGGCAGCTGAAGCAGACTTTTGTGTGAGTCCCTGGATCTGAGTGTCTGTCCGCGGGTAGTGACTTCCATATTTTGGTGACCAGTTCAGACAGTAGTGAGGTGCTGCTCCATTTAGTATCCTGAAGGTGAGATAAATATCCATATTGTTTCCTTGGTTTATATCGATAACTGTTTGAAAATATCGCTTGCATAAAGATCGATATTTTTTTCTCATTTGCTCATCCACAAAAAAACGCATATTGTTGAAAAAGATCTTACATGCCAATGCTACCATCCACTAGATAACTACCAACTTAGATTATAGATAGCTAAGAGATTATACACTCCAACTATAAGATTACTTTAAAATATACATTAGGAAGGATAAAGTGTTATGTGTTTTACAGTAAATAGTTTCGCTAGAATAATCTGACAGGTAATTTTTAACTTTATAATATGCACGCTGACTTTCTAATCCTGTGAAAGCATATTTGCAAATGATATTATACTCCTTATAAGTTATAACTTTCAAATAATAAAATTATGTATGTACTTGCTGCTAAACATGAAACCTTTAGTCCCAAAAGACAGGATTTCTCAATATGTGGTCCGCAAACTGCTATGAGTTAATAATAATAAAAATAATATTAGGATTATTAACACAAAAAAACTAAATGTATATGGTTACGGGGCGGGTAAAATTTAATAGGTAATATTAGGATGATTCATTTAGTGAGCGCTGTTTTTCAGTAATTCACATCTCAAGAGCCCTCTGCGAGTTTGGCCGTGTTACAATTTGGTCCAGTTCAATTTAATAGAACTTCGATTAATTTATTCTACACAATTTATTTTAGGATTCACTCACATTTGGTTCACAGTAAACTATTGTACCTTCTGGTCAGCACGGCGCCTCTTAACGAGTCTGCCTTCAAAGCATTGTGATCTCTATTTATAGGTGTATAAGAGTTATTCTGGCATACGCCAGACCACGCTAGAATATTCTCACTTAGAAACTTCGAGTGAACTGTAGTACAAACATCCAAATACCTACATCTAGAGACGCACTCACACAAGTAAACAAAAATACACAGGAACACCATCATAAGTAAACGTACAAAGACATACAATCACACATTACGACCGGTCCGTAGTCTGGTGGCAACACTTCGGACTCGTAAATGTAAGGTTGTGGATTCGGATCCCGGCGGAGCACAAAAAATGTACCATTTATATTTTCAAATATGCTATGCAAGATATAGCTAGTCAGGTTGATGGCTCAATTAGTGAAGCTGCTACTGTTTGAGTGGGAAGAATGGGTTTTAATTCAAAGATGTCAAATACATCTAGCGTTGGAAAAAAGTGTCCGTTTGCCGCGATCTTGGGTTCGAATCCTACCGAGGTGAGGGTGTCATTTATGATTTTTTTTTTAATTTTAAGCCCCAAAATAAAACACCGGTAAGGTTTATTACGCCTTCACTTTAACTGGAGTGGTTGGCGTAAGGCCGGCCCCTTACCTGTAAAAATAAATAGGTTCCACTCGCTACATGCGAAACCCTTCAGGGATACACTATAAATGTAGCTTGGTTGCGTTTTTTTGCCTCGTAAAGATTTATTTACACTTAAATAAAGTTTTTTTATTGACATTAATACATTTTATTATTAACGTAGATTGCTTTTAAGATTTCTTGAATAAAGAATAAGGTCGCATTAATATATGTATACTTTTGTCGGTAGGTACCTATATTTACCATAACATTGTATTTGAATGTCTTACCTTCAAGATTTTATAGCAAAAAAAAATAAGGAAAATAAACAGAAGGAAGCAAATCATGGAAATGGAATGGCGCAAGTACATGTTATGCCTTTTTATAGAAAAATAAGTATTTTTATGATTACCTGTACCCTTAGTACGAGTTGCAAAACTTGAGAAAAGTAAAGTTTACGAAAAATATTAAAGCGCGGTTTCTCCCAAAATCTGCCGTTTTTGTTTCTTACACTTTGTGGTCTTAGAAAAAGAGTTACAGTGATGAAGAAAATCAAGTTCAAACAAACAGAAACGGCAGATTTTGGGGGAAATCACTCTTTAATAATTGCCATAAACTTTACATTACTCAAGTTTTACAGCTCATACTTAGGGTACTGTATTCTTGGTATAAAATATATGAATGAATTTACCATACATGGAAAGTACGAGTATAATATTTACCTATGACAAAAACAGTGATTGATGATGATGATGATGATTTGATATAGCGCCGTTTCGTGAAGATTGTCACTCCAAGGGTGCTTGCTGTGCTATCATATTGCTACATGTTTCATGTTGCTACACATATAGTTAAACTTTTTAGGGTTTGTCTGGTTATTGGTAGACGGCGGATCACTGCATAGAAAATGACTAATGACGGTGTTATGGTTCTCCATTCAGGGTGCAAGGGCAGACAACTAATCACCCTTAATTGTGCTTAAGACAAGCGTGGGGCTGGCTGCCTCACCTGTACAAATTATTGTAGGAAAAGGCGGCATAAGTTGTAAAATTCAACCAAAATACGAGTATATGCATGCGCTCATTTTCTCATGTTCCGTTGGCCTTTTTTTGGTAAGTCCTGTTTCGTGTTAAGTGATCTTTTGTCATTTGATGTACTTTCCTGTTATGTTTTGTCATTGATTTGTTTTGTCATGTGATGTATTGGCATTGTGATATTTTTTCACGAGTTTTCCTTTCGCATGTGCTGTTCTATCATGGCACCAGTTAACTCTATCGATCTTTAAAATGATTACATTAATTGAAGTTGTATGTTTTAATTAGAGTATAATGAAATCGATTACACGTACAAACGTAGCCGTATTAATTTACTAGCTTGTGTTGTATGTGAGCTCCTGCATAAGCAGTTCATATGAATGCACGTGATTTCTTGAACACCTGTTGAATGCCATTGTGAGGTAGACAGTATGTTAGTAAAAATAAAGTACGCATTTGCTTAGGTTGTGAATACACCACGTGAAGGAAAATGAAAAAAAAAAACTTCTAGACTGATGCTTTGACTTATAGGTTGGTATGAGGCTGACCCTCGAACTGCAAAAAATGGTTCACTTTGCCAACGTCACCCCTGTTTCAGGGAAGGTCGGCAAGAGTTGCATTACTTATGTTCATTTGAGATTTGGTTTTTATATTGTTGGTCCACATGCAGCATGTGTTAGCGCGAACTTATACGTGTCTGCTTGTGGGAATGCATTTTATATTAATCTCAAATGATATATATCTTTGCAACTTTGATTTAGATTTAGATTTAGATTTTAGACACTATGGATGAAAGACAATTTAGTTGTGTAAGCGTATAAATCAATCCAGTAGCGATTGTTCTAGAATCTAGACTTCTGTTGTACAGGCTGTGATTTGAGTTTCCTATACACCGTACCCCTAGGGTCAAAGTGTCAATTGAAATGGTTAAAACATGGCAAAGGTTAGGACAAAAGTGTTGTGTAATTTATTGTCTACAACAAACTCTATGTTTTGAATATTTGATTCAAAAAATATTAATAAATAATTTTTAGAACACTTAAGGGTGCGCTCTCATGTTGCACCGCGCCGATAGCTGTCAAATTTGCGACCCGTTTCCCCCCAACCCCTTTTGCCTCAGACCGTATGGATTTAGCCCCACAAAATATGCTCGACTTGCTATTGCCGTTTGTAGATTTTTTTTACATACGACTTTTGTGAAACTCCCATCACGCAAAAAAAAAAAAAACACAACTAAGCTACACATATAGTGTAACTTCTTGCCTGTGTTATCCCTGAAGGAGTCGCATGTGGCCATTCGGGACCTATTTATTTTTACAGGTAAGGGGGTCGGCCTTACAACAACCACTTTCAGTTGAAGTGGGGGTTTTCCAACTCCCGGGGGGGCTGGTTCTCATTTCTTGTGAAGGCTGAGTAGGTAAACCTTGAGATCGAACACTTGCTCTCGGCATGGAATGAAAGAATTCTACCATAATATATGAGCTATCGACCTTTTTACGAGCTTGATTTTTGTCGCTACAAAACGCCAATTCTCAAGCTAGACCCAGTTGCTGTAAGGCTGAATGGACGTGACCGGTCATTGGTAAAGGTTTTTGAATTTCTCAACCGAGCGAAGAGCAAATTTAAAAATATAAATGGTATATTTTTTGTGCTCCGCCGGGAATCGAACCCAAAACCTTCCCATTCAGAGTCTAAAGTGTTACCACTGAACTACGGACCGGCCACGATAGCCATTATTTTGTGTGACCCTTTACTTTACTTAGAAGAAATCAAGAAATCAAACTAATCTCTTTTTCACATTACATAAAAACCTAATTGTTATACATATATGTAAATGACGTGTTTTTGTAAACTGAAAAAGGAATATTGTAATTCAAAACTCATTAACGAAATACAGTAGTTCTTGATTTAAAACTGCTTGAAAATACAATTGAGGATCAAATACAATGTCTGTCACAGTATGAGGCTGACCACCCGTGCTGTAAAAATGGTTCACTTTGCCAATGTCACCCTTGTTTCAGGGAAGGACGGCAAGAGTTGCAGGGTGTACGTCCATTTGAGATTTGGCTTTTATGTTGAGGCATTTGCAAGCGCGAACTTGTACGTGTCTGGTTGTGAGACTGAATGTAATGTGAAACATATCTTTGCAATTTAGATTAGATTAGATTAGACAAAAAAATTATATTTTAATTTCATAATTCTTTTTCAATTCAAAAAGAGTTTCGGGGGAAATAATAAAATCTGTGACTATACAGAGCCATTCAAATAAAAACCAGCATACCAGAAAACAAAAAAAAAACTGCAAGTGACTATAAGCTGCTATAAGCACATGAAAGTCATTATGTCAACAAACTGTAGACAAAGGTAGACAGGGTTTTCTAGGAATCAGCTTGTCGGACTTTTGTATTGTTACCTACTTTCTTTGTTGGTAATTCAAAAGACTCTACCTGAAGTCTATTATAGATGAGTCATATAGAATCAAAGGCGGCAATCTAAAAATATATTTATATATTATAGGATAGACTGGTCCGTGTTCTAGTGATTAGCGCTCCAGACAAGGGTCGTGGTTCAAATCCCGACGGAGTAAAAAATAATATAATTTATATTATTTAAAACAGACCGGTCCGTAGTCCAGTGATAACACTTCGGACTCTGAATGGAAGTTTGTGGGTTCGAATGCCAGCGGAGCACAAAAAATATAGCGTTTGGCCAAATTTTACCAAATATACAAATTTGCTCTTCGCTGGGTTGAAAAATTCGTAAACCTTTACCAATGACCGGTCACCAAAGGGCCATCCACCCTTACAGCAACTGGGTCTTGCTTGAGGATTGGCGCCTTGTGGCGACGACCAAGCTCGTAAAAAGTCCAGTCGATAGCTCAGTTAATGGTAGAATGCTTGCATTATATACGGAGAGCAAGGGTTCAGTGTTTATTTCAAGCCCAAAATACCGGCAAGGCTTACTCAGCCTTCACAAGAAATAAGAAACAATCCCCTCGGGAAATGGGAAACCTCCACTTCAACTAAAGGGGTTGGTGTGAGGCCGGCCCCCTTACCGCAACGCAACTAAGCTACACATATAGTGTAACTTCCTGCCGCGTTATCTCCGAAGGGGTCGCATGGGGCGAGTTGAACCTATTTATTTTACAGGTAAGGGGGCGGGGGGTGGAGGTTTCCCAGCTCCCGAGAGCGCTGGTACTCATTTATTGTGAAGGCTGAGTAAACCTTGCCGGTATTTTATTTTGGGGTTTGAAATAAACACCGAAACGGGAAATCATTTCTGACACCCTCGGTGGGATTCGAACCCGAGCTTTCGGCATGGAATGCAAGCACTCTACCACCTGAGCTATCGACCTGTAAAAATAAATAGGTCCCGAATTGCCACATGCGACCCCTTCGGGGATAACGCGGGCAATAAGTTACACTATATCAGTGTTATTCATTAGATTTTTTAAACCAGATTTCTTTAGAGATCTGGTTTAATTTCTCGATTTAATCTCAATTTACAAAAAAGGTGATTCATAAAAACTTTATAATTCAGTTTAACACTAAACGTGTTTCAAAACATGATCACATTTGTAAACCACCTACGAGTAGGTTTATTTCATTCTAAACTAGATCGACATACGCAAAATGGCGATCTTCCTCATTCCCCAGCTGATCGTAATGTACGAGATAACTTTCAGAATAAAAGATTTATGAATCAAATAAGAGTTTCAGTAATTACAGTAACTTTAAAACATTAGAATTTTACACTATAACAACAAATCTACGGCATGCAGCAACGAAACAAATATAAAAACTGTGACAAGAAAAAAAGTGACAGATGCCGCGTCGTGTTATTTTTCAAGTCACCAATTTTGTAAAACTGTCACTTTTCTTGTAAATGAAGTATGAAGGCCCATCTTTGAGATTTTCTTCGTGATGCCTACAGCCAAAACCTGAAGCCACAATGAAGTCATGCTTTGAAAAATACTTGTTTCCATTTTTAGTTCATTCAAAGCTGCAATCGACATGAGTTTGACAGCTGGAATGTTTGGAAACGTTCGGGAGAGGGCGTTTACCCGAATGCATCCGAGCGTCTCCGAAAGTTGTCAAAAACCTCAAAAAAATTCATAGACACCAAAATACCTAGATAAATGTCGAGCATTTCGTATTTTTTCATACAGAAAAAGCTACCGGAAGTCTGTTTAAGCAGGATTCGGTAAACCAAAAAAAAAAATGCACGTATTTCGCTAATGAATCACCTTCTTATTTATTTTGGTTTAGCGGGCTGGTACAGATTTAAATTGGTTTCTCAAAATCTCGCACTAAACAGGAATGGGTGGAATCTAATGAATAACACTGTGAGTGTTTGCTTAATTTCGTTCTTGTTTAATACATTCGTCGTTGGGTTAAAAAAATCATATATTTTTAACAAAGAATGAGAGTCAGAGTCAGGGTGTCATTGCCATCATAATTTCCCGTTTCGGTGTTTATTTCAAACCCACCGGCATGGCTTACTCAGAGTTATGTGAACCACCCTTGAGATAGCTGGAAAACCCCCACTTCAACTGAAGTGGTTGGAATAAGTTTACTATCGCCACTTCGGTGATAACGCTGCAAGAAGTTACACTACAAATTATATAAAGCTGAGTCGTATTTTTTTAGATGAACATTGAGGAACAATTCCTTGACTTCGCGGTTTATACCTAAAGTTTGGGGGAAAAACCCTGTATGTTATGTACACGTATGTTATGTACTTACACGTATGTTTATGTTTTTCGAAAATAAATAAACAAATATTATATGCGGTATGCAATATATGGTAAGCGGCTGAACACCCATTCTGTAGAAAATGGTTCACTTTGCCAATGTCAACCCTGTTTTAGGGAAGGTCGGCAGGAGTTGCAGGGTGTATGTTCATTTGAAATACGGGTTTTCTATTGAAGGTCCACATGCGGCATGTTTAAGCGCGAACTTGTACGTGTCTGCTTGTGAGAATGCATATAATGTGAATCCCCCAATGTAACATATCCTTGCAGCTTAGATAAGGTCACTTGGTAAGCATAAGTCATAGAAAAATGACATTCAAAAATCGAGAAGCCTTTTTATCCTGGTAGGTAAAATTTGAACAAAGAACCATTGTTTAACATAATATCCTATTTCCATTGAAAGACATAATATTACAATAGTAAAATGATTTGCAAAACAATTTTTTTTTTGTCATAATCTGTATAATAATAATTATTCTTGTGATGACTGGTCCGTAGTGCAAGTGGTAACGCTTCGGACTCGTAACTGAAAGGTTGTGGGTTCGAATCCCGGCGGAGGACAAAAAATATGCCATTTATATTTTCAAATTTGCTCTTCACTGGGTTGAAAAATTTATGAACCTTTACCCATGACCGGTAACCACAGCTCCATCCAGCCTTACAGCAACTGGGTCTTGCTTGAGAATTGACACTTTGTAGCGACGACGACCAAGCTCGTAAAAAGGTCGATAGTTCAATTGGTAAAATGCTTGCATTCCATGCTGAGAGCAAGGGTTCGATCGCAAGGTTTACTCAGCCTTCACAAGAAAGGAGAACCAGCCCCCCCGGGAGCTGGAAAACCCCTACTTCAATTGAAAGTGGTTGGTGTGAGGCCGGCCCCCTTACCTGTAAAAATAAATAGGTCCCAAATCGCCACATGCGACCCTTTCGGGGATAACGCAGGCAAGAAGTTACACCATATGTGCAGCTTAGTTGTGTTTATTCTAAAGTGATGCGAAACACTCCTCAAGAGCCGAACTTGACCGTCGCTACGGAATGCACCTATTCTAAAGAAATATCCTATTACTGTGGAGCTGAAGGCTAAAAAAAAAAAAATTAGGCTGATTTATTTGATGAGCGCTGTTTTTGTGTAAATTATCTGTAAAAAATAAATTCCTTGACTTATAGGTTGGTATGAGGCTGACCCCCCATACTGTAAAAAATGGTTCACTTTGCCAATGTCACCCCTGTTTCAGGGAAGGTCGGCAAGAGTCGCAGGGCTTATGTTCATTTGAGATTGGGTTTTTATACTGTAGGTCCACATGCAGCATGTGTGAGCGCGAAATTATGCGTGTCTGCTTGTCGGAATGCATTTAATATGAATCTCAAATGATACATATATTTGCAACTTAGATTTAGATGTGCGTTTTGAATCTATTTGAGCGCACATGAATTGTGAATCTTAAATGTTAATAGTCATTTTCAGCACGACACATAATTGCTTTGATGATAAATTCCATGTTTCAAAAACATACTACAAAAATAAAGAAATTTTCCGACTTTACAGTTGTAATGCGTTCTTTTCCGTAATTTATATTTTAGATTATTATTTTTCAAAGCTCCAATCACAGCAGACGAGTGCATATGTTTTGTAATACACGTTGCCTTCAACCCATATGCTCTGCGTGTGTGAGGGAGAAGTACCGTGCGGTAGAGAGGTTGGACAAGCAAGCGGCACAGATCCCACGTCCGAGCCCCTTGAAGAACAAAGGGAAACTGATTCATTTTGAACAGAATTTTAAAGGTTTGCGAAATAAGGAAAAAACCCATGAAAAAAAATATTTCGACTATTTGTTTTGTTGTTATAGGTTTAAAAAAGACTTTATCTACATGACTAGTTTTTCATTTATTTTTTTAAAACTTTAAATGTCGGAAAAAAACGTGTACGAAAAATACAAAAAAAAAAAAATTTTTGCAATATTCAAAAGGTAAAATATGGAAAGCAAAATCAAATTTCAAAAAAGTAATCTGATCATGCCTTCAACAAACTCTTTTAAATTTATTCTATCATAGAAAAAATTAAGATTTTTTTTTCGTTTTTGTAGGATATGCTTTTTAGCAAAGCTCTTTCCGCAACTAGCAAAAACAAGTCCCGATTAAGCTTTGATTTATATACGTAAATAATTTATTTGACTTTTGAAAAAAATATGATAAATAGTTTAAATGTTGATTAATCTTAGGTATATTTTTAAAATATTAATTTATGTCTTAATCATGCTCTAAAAAAATAAATGAAAACATACTTTAAAAAAAAAAATCTTGAATATGTGTGGATCGCACCCTTAAATGAAAAAACTTTGTTTTAATCCACTGTGAGTTAAACACTCACAGTGGATTAAAACAAAGTTTTTTCATTGAAGTGTTCTAAAAATTATTTATTAATATTTTTTGAATCAAATATTTAAAATGGAATTCCACAATGTTTCACCAAAACAATTTGAAAAGTCTATGTTTTGCGTTGATGAAGCTTGCTGTTTTTGAGATAATTTGGTATTTGACATACAATATATATAAATTCGTAAAAGTTCGTGCTTACATATACATATGTTGAATACAAATTTAAAATACAAATCTGAAATGAAACTCCGAAACCAACCATCCCTTAAAAACAGGGATACAACATAAAAAAAAAACGTAAAATAAGACGATCCGGAATTGCAAAAAATATGCATATAAAAAAGAATAAAAGGGTACATTTTAAAAAAAAAATGTTGTTTTTTTTGTATTTAGAAGCAAAAACAAGGCGTTTGATTGTCTGGTTACCAAAAAAAAATCTGGCTTTTGTCCTTGTGGATGAATTTGGCGCATCTCCTCCCACGAGCTAGCGTGCGAACGAGACAAAACTCATCAATTGTATGCAAGGAGGAAGAGTGCAGATATACTTATCATAAGCCATAAATATATCGGGTTATTTTTAAAGTTTATTTATTGATGAGCAAATAAGAATTTATTGCTATTCGCTAATTACACGTCAGGAAGACATCTTTAATGGATTTTTGTGTTTTTTTCATGTTTTGTTTTAGATTTCAAATAAATAAAATTATTTGAGAAAATACCACCGTACTATGCTCAAACTCATCTCGTACCTATAATCTAAGTTGCAAAGATATATTGACAATTAAGCGTGCATCCCATACAGGCACATGCGTCTAATAGTTAGGCAATATATAGTAAAAAACGCATATCGAGATTTAGAATTCAAAATTTAAGTTCGATTAGAGCCATCAATAGCACTTCAGTCGATTTCAAATGAGTTATTTTGATGGAATGGGAGGAAATATTTATTTGGAAATGTATTTGCCTATACCCTGTGCACGCGCCTGCAATTACGACTCACATTTAATGCATGCTCACAAGCAGGCAAATGTAATTTCGCGTTTACATATGTGTATTATACATGAATATGTGTGTATACAAAAATACTAAATATACTAAACCTCACGCAAACATAAACTTTGCAACTATTCAGCCTTTCCCTGAAACCGGGGTCGCATTGGCAAAAGTAAACCAAGTTTTTACAGCATTGGAGTCGGCCTCATACCAACATATCAGTCAAAGAATAGGTACGTTACAAAAATATTTTTACTCGTGTTTGCTTGCGTGCATAAAAAAGAATCGTTTATAAGAAAATATGTTATATTTGCAGGGAAATTGGGAAGAGCTGCAGGGCTTTTAACTTGTTCATTTGGGGTTTCGGTTTCATTTCCTACCTAAGCATTCACCATTTGTAAGCGGGAATTTACTCGTGTTTGCTTGTAGGCGTGCATAAAAAAGAATCATAAATTTGAATGTGCCTTTGCAACCTAGAATCAAGACTTACACACTAGAAGTTGGATAAACATTACAATCTTGTAAAAGGAATAAAAAATATACGAGAAGCCGGTTTCGACCCACGTCTAAATTAAGATTTCCTATTGGTAGGTTGGGTCCATAAAAATGTCTGAGAGATTTACTCTCCAACGCGGCCGGTTCGGCAATTTGTAATATCTGTAATAATATTGAAGATTGAGTTGACCTTGTTGCCGCCACAGCTCAGCTTTACATTAGGTACCACATAGCCAACATTGTGGACAAGAAGATATTTTTTCTTAGAGCGCTCTGTACCTTAAACCTGTCGTTTTATAAAATAAATATCTATTAGTAAAACAGTGACAAATATGAAAAAAAAAAAAATCAAGCCTGTTTATTGATTATTTATCTAAATTATAAAGGTTAAAAACATATATGTATAACTTAAAAAGTGTCCTCATAAAAAAATATAAAAAACACGTTTTTTTACATTTTTTATCGTTTTTTTATGCGTTTTTTTTTTCATTTTAATTACAGAGTTATACATTATTTAATCTTACAAGAAGATGATTTTTGATAACGTGATTGTTTTTTGAGAAAATATGAAAAAACTTATTTTTCTTCTTCCTCAGCCTTTCCCAGTTCAATCCTGCACGGAGGCCTCATTGGAAAACTCCTGTACATTGCCTGCTGCGTTCAGATGATCCATCCAGCCTTACAGCAACTGCGTCTTGCTTGAGTATTAGCGCTTTTTAGCGACGACCAAGCTAGTAAACATCACCTCTGCGGCACTACAACAAAGTGTCATAGACCCCTAGTCTCTGAAATCTAGGGAGTCTCCCGCACAGGATTTATTGAAAAAAAAAAACTAGAAAATCTGAAACTTCTTAATCATTAAATTTCTTGATTTTTTTTTTTACAGAAACTTAGATTATAGATGTCCAGATCTTTTTAAAAGTGACTAGATGTGACCAGCCAGGCCCCCCACACTGCCTCATTTAATCTGAATAATTTTATCGTGACAGCAACACTCGGCGTGAATAATTGCGTTTAGAAAAGCGTGTAACTGGCAATGTCAAAATCTTTCCCGCCTAAAATTATAAAATAAACCTACTGGATGTCTTCCGTCCAAACAAAAAACATCTCAATGGAATAAGAACGATTTTTGCACGCTTGTCTCAAATTTGATTTTCTTTTATTTAAAAAAAAAATGGATTTGTGAAGAGGAATGCAATTCACCAACATATTCTGCCTGTCCAGAAACATATAGTAATCTTATCAATGAAAAAACCATTTTTGTTTATTTTTATGAATTATCAATTAATAATTACCCAATAACATCTGTTGAACCAGGGTCAAAGTTATGGTCAAATGACCCAGCGGGGATCGAACCAACATTATTGTTTCCCAAACACGCTAGAAAGATCAGACCACTTGGCCCCCTCGGCCATAACACCGACGACTTTTGGCTTATCTGCTTTGATTCAAAGATGACCTACGAATGAAATTGCGCGCGGTGCAGATGCGACGAACTTTTCATATTGATGTATTTTTTCATGTTCCCTGACTTATAGGTTGGTATGAGGCTGACCCCCTTGCTGTAAAACTTGGTTCACTTTTACCAATACCCCCGCCCCCCCGGTTTCAGTGAAAGGCGTCAGGAGTTGCAAGGCTTATGTTCATGTGATGTTTGGTTTATTTTGTATGTACACATGCAGCATGCGTAAGCGCGAACTTACATGCACCATCTTGTGGGCATTCATTAAATATGAGCCTTAAATTTTACTAGAGTTTCACAACTTTGATTATAGATAGTCAGTTTCTTCTATTTACATTTTTTGTAGACGTTCCTGAATCCGAATGCGAAATTGAGTTGGATTAAATGTGTATCTGAAAGATTGCAATTTATTTAACCAATAAAATAAATAGGTGACTTTGATTTTTTTAGCACTGCTCACCTCACGAATCCTACACCCAGCTCGTTTCTTGCTTCAACGTCTTGCTCGAAGAAGTTATTCAAGCATTCAAATAATGGACCATCACATATTTTTAACAATATATAATGCATCGCAATTATCAAAATAGCCTAAATCTTACCTACATGCTTATAAACAATACGCAATTCGACGCAGTTATGGACCATATCAAATGGGATATGGTTAGCTATGCATGTCATGTTTGACTGTACATTCATGCCCATCCAATAAAGGGGTCTGGCAGTTTGCTGACTTATTTATTGTCCGTACAGCATCAACTTCAGCAATCAGATGGCTATTTTGAAATATTGTTATTTAGTGTGATAGTGAGAATAAGAAAAGTGTTTTTATGACGGCAGTGATGAATGTTGAAGAAATGAAAGAGATAACCAAGGATAGAAAAAAAATGATGCATCTGCGGAGGAACTGGTCACACCAAGTGGAACAGCGATAGGTACAGAAATAGTAACAGACTTTTCGTGCGAGGATTTTTAAATCCTTAGATCAGCTTGTTTTCCACTGACCTTCTAATCCTATGTCGTTGGCCATCGTAGGGACTAGTTCTTCCGACGTCGGAGACGATTTCTCGCATCCAGGACGAGAGGGAGCTCTGGCCAGTTATTATTGGTTAGAACTGTTGCTTGTACTGGCATCTGAATAGTTATGAAGAGATTAGGCGAGAAATAAGGAAACTGTGGATATAAAAGGTTTTTTTTTGTGAATGAGAATACCTAGCTGTTTGCAAGAAAACGCCGAAATGGAAAATCATTTCTAACACCCTCAGTCTCAAGTCGTCTGCCAATAAAGCAGGCACAAATTCCACTGATAAAAATGCTGTTATCTCACGGCTTTGTTGCTAGGTAAAATGCTATGTCTAAGAGGAATGTAACTTCAAATTAATACAAAATACATAAACCCATGTGTGTTATAGTTTCATACATCTAAATAAATCGGTGTTTAGTATACACGCGAAAGTGACAAGCATGGCTGATCGCATGTAGAGAGTAATTTAACTATGGAAAAAACAATGAGATTGAACCTCCGAATTCAAGGTCTAAAAGTTATTAAAAAAATAACAATTGTTTTTATGAATTATTGAGTTATAAATATTTGGCATTGACCTTGTAGGAGATTTTATGATTTATGTTTATTTCATACAGGTAGGTAGATGTATTAAATAATATTTATTTAAAATGACATAATGTATTACACATGTCAATACTCATGGCCGATCCAAGTCTAGAGCATTGCGCATAACATTTGAAATCTGAAAGTGTACGGTTCAAACACCCGGCGAAAATCATATTTCAAAATTAAATATTCTACTCTAGGGTTATAATTTATTATTATTTGCACGGCCAAAAAAACAAATTTGGAACTGCGTTCCGAGTTTGTCTAATTAAGGTCTCATCTCTTGTAGAGCCAATGGAGTCAGTACATTTGCTATAGACAAAAAAAGTTGAGACGCAACACAGCTTTGCTATAGGAGAAAGCTAATTCATATTTTATTCTTGGTTGCTAGGGCACCAGTTAGTAGTGGACGTTTGACGTTTGCCCGATCAGGCAAATTCCTATATGGAGCATCCATGCCGGTCAATATTGGTCGATAGCACAGTTGCTAGAATGTTTGCATTCCATGCCGAGTGCTCGGGTTCGAAACCCACCGAGGGTGTTAGAAATGATTTACAGTTTCAGTGTTTATTTCAAACTCAAAATAAATTACCGGCAAGGTTTACTCAGCTTTCATAAGGAATGAGAACCAGCCCCCTCGGAAGCTGGGAAACCCCCACTTGTTGGCGTAAGGCTGGCTCCCTTATAATAGTAAAAATAAGTAGGGTCCACAATGTTTTCAGTCAACTGATACACCTTTTCATAGGGTTTTCCATCTTAGAATAACACAAAGGAAAATCTTGTCAGTTTGCCAGCTCGATTATTTTTCTGCACATCCGTCCATCTTAGCGGCAAGCCATAGACTAAAAAAAATTGACCGCCATTTTAGCTGTCAAACTGCGAGCGTCCTTGGCTCACATCCGATCGTTCGAAATTCAAATTCGCTTTCTCAGAAGCGCGCGCTGTCGACTTAATTTATGATTTTACAGCGAAAAACCTAACAAGTATCACGATTATAAAACATTAACGTGAATTCCTCTCGATCGCGTAAATACAAAAATATACGAAGGATAGAACAGCACACCTAGTGAGGGACTAAGTTTTCCCACATTTTTTCTTTTTACTCGATAGAGAGGTATTTACGGAATGTTTTATACATTTTGTAAATAACTTGAAAGTCATCGAGTGCAAAAAAATGTATGAAAAGTTATAGAGGCGCTATTTAATTTTCATACAAAATATATAATACTGGATGACTTTTTTACATCGTTAAAAAAAATGGTTTTACTCGGGGTATAGGATTGATTGTCAGCTTGAAGGAAAACTCATTCTTGAAATTCAGTTGTTTTTTTTTTAATTGAATTAAATCTTTTGAAAGGTTTTTCATTTAATTTATTGCGCTCATCAGTTTTGTTTTCACAATCTGTCAAACATCTTGTTTGCTTTTACTTGCGTAATGCTTTAAAATAATTAGAAACAATGTCAATGACATTTTAGACGTGCGAAAAAAACATGAAAAAATAATTATGTATTTAATCATGTTGTGTTTTTTTTTTTTTTTTTAATTTTCTCGTTCTGGTATCCAGCTGCTATTCCGCTAGGGGTGGCTAGTACCTCGCCAGACGTGTCTCCACTTTGTTCTGTCCTTGAACACTTCTTTTTTTATCTCCTCGACGATGATGATGATGATGATGGATGATTTCTTTCCTGTGGCGGTCCAGGACCATCTCAAGGGCGCCATGGCTTCTGGAAAAAGCAGTGTCTTCAGTCGCTTTCTGAAGGTGGTGGTAGGCTGGTTCGCGCGAACACCGACGGGAAAATTGTTCCAGGAAACCGGCCCGGCCACCGCAAAGCTCCTGTCTGCAAAATTTGATGTGTTCGCTCTTTTGGGCACTATGACCTTGTTGACAGCAGTGAGGGCAGAGCGTAGTGGTCGTTTTGAAGGCTTATCGACAGAACATAGCTCAGCGAAACATGGGGGTGCCGTGCCGTTCAGGGCCCTATGTACAGTGAGACACAACTCTCCCTCAGACCTTCAGCCAGTGCAGTTCTCTTAGCAATGGCGAAATATAACAGCTCTTTCCCTGCCTAAAAATTGCCCTGGCAGCAGCATTGAAAGCCATTTGCAGCTGATCAAATAATTTCTGCGGAGACATTCATCAATCTCTTCAAGGAACAAAAATTATAGCAGATAATGTACGTACATTTATCCATCCATAAACAAACAATAAATTAAAAAAAAAACTCTTTTCATACGGCACAGGCCGGTACCGGATCGCAAGTCTTATAGTGTATGGGGATGTCTGCCGGTAGTCCCATACATTTCGCGTCCGAAACCATAGACAAGCCGGGCCGTGTGAAAATGGGTTTAATATTAGCCGTCAACATTGTAGATCAACCGCCGTTTTTTCGGTCCTTGCATACTTCTTACATGTCATCCAGATTCAATTTTTTTTTCGTGTAAATTACGGTAAGATATATTTCTTTTCAAGGGAATTTCCCATAGTAGTACTAAAGTTATATTTAATTTATATAAATAGATCTTGATGACAAATCCTTCACAGGCCTTTTGATGAGTAATTAAGCGGATGCGTTAAGTATCACAGTAAATATCATTTTATTGTGTGACACAATTATTTTTATTGTTTAGGTACTCAAGTTAAAAAAAGAAAAACGTAAAAGGAAACAGGAAATATTTTGGACACAGACAATAATTTATTATGAGTATTGTTAGGAATTGCTAGGCTTCAATTTCATAAAACATCGATTGAATTTATTTTACACAATTTATTTTAGGATTCACTCACATTTGGTTCACAGTTAAAATCACGCTGAACGGCTCTGGTAGGTACTAATCGTTCCTTGAAACCATCTTTATTTATAGGTGTATAAGGGCTACTCTGGCATACACCAGACCATGCCAGAATCTTCTTAATTAGAAACTTCCAGCGAGCACTAGTTCAACCATCAAAATACTTACATCTAGAGACACACATACACAAGCAAGTAAAAACAGAGAGACACACAATCATAAGTAAACAAACACAGACAAACAATCACACATTTGTGACAGTATTATAGATTCCACTCGCCACATGCAACCTCTTCGGGGCACGTCGCCTGCCGCAAGAAGCTACACTGTATGTGTAGCTTAGTTGCGTTGCGTTTATTATAAATGTTTAACAAAAGTTACTGATGTACTTACTAACTCAATCCGGCTCACAAGCCTTGAAGGCTCAGGGCCCCCGCACATCTCTGGGATCATCATCCAGGACTCTCTGTCTAGTGCCGCTTCCCTCCATGGTCCTCTCACTGTCAGAACTTCCGCGTCAGCACGGACATTGTTTGCCCACAGTATTGTGGGAAGTTCTGATTGGAAGAAATTACTATTTCAAATACGTATTTGAATATACGTATTTGTTGAGCGCTATTTCTTGTGTGATCACACTTCAAGAGTCCTTTACATGCTTTATTATCGCTATTCAGCGCCAATAATGAAAGAAAGACCCATTGGCTGTAAAGCTGGATATACCTTATTGGTGTTATATTTTAACAGCAAAGCCATGACTCATCCGCAGCCTACAGTGAATTTTCCATACAAAAATCGATGATCGGTAGATTAGCTACGGATCATTTTTTTGTGGTAGGATCAGTTTTTGGTGAAAGGGGATATTTTTTACTCAGCTAAGTATATTTTTTGTGGTCCGCTGGGAATCGAACCCACTTTCTTTCGATTTCAAGTCCGTAACATTGGTTGACTGATCCTTGACTGATAGATGGTTGGTACGAGGCTGACCACCCATGCTGTAAAAATCGGTTCACTTTTGCCAATGCCACCCCGGTTCAGGGAACGGCGGCAGGAGTTGCAAGGTTCATGTCCATGTGAGGTTTTCTTTATTTGTATGCACACATGCAGAATGTGTAGGCGCGAACCTACATGTGCCTGTCTGTAGGCATGCATTTCATATGAGCCTTAAATGTTAACATATCCTTGCAGCTTAGATAATAGATTATAGATAGAACATTTACCACTAAAATACAATAGCTAATAGTTTTACCTGTTTTAGGTAAATGCTGCAAGAGTTTCAGGGTTTATGTTAATTTGAGTTTTTTTCATGTGCAATGCAGCATGTGTAACGTATTCTTGCAACTTGAATTCTAGATGATATTGTCACCGTTTATTAAAGTATCAAGTATCTTTTCACTGATACAAGTTCAGCGGCCAAATAATGTTTTGGCCAGCCGCGTGCGAGATTGTGAATAGTTCTGATAATTAATTGAACGATTTGGTAATCTTCTTCCCAGAACCGATTCTCGCAGACGTAAACCGCAATTTTCAGAAGTCATTCAACAAATACTTGACAAAATTTCAATGGGCATTTTTCCCATACATTTGGATTATTTGTTATCATAAGGAAAAAATATGAATTAATTAGAATAGGTTATCTCGAGGAAACCTTGCCACATGCCAATACTCTGATTTGGGCTTAAAATAAACATCGAAACGGGGAATAATTTATGATACCTTTGTTGGGGATCGAAGACCTCTGGCTTTGGACGCCGCGTTCCATCAACTGAGCAACTGACCCGCTCCATAGACAGGGATTAACTTTATCTCCAGTATACCACTGTAGGGTGGAGAACCAGACTGTCCGGCACATAATCAAAAAAAGTAATATTAGGACGATTTATTTGTGGAGCGTTGTTTTTGTGTGAATCACACCTCAAAAGCCCTCTGCGAGCTTGGTCGTCGCTACAAAAAGCGTCAATTCTCAAACAATTCCCAATTGCCGTAAGGCTGGATAGACCTTTGTTGTTCGGTCTTTAGTAAAGGTATATGAATTATTCAACCAAGCGAAGAACATTATTTGAAAATATAAATGGTATATTTTTGGTCCTCCGCCGGAATTTGAGCCCACACCTTCCATTTACGAGACAGAAGCGTTACAACTAGACTACGGACCGATCGATTCGATTCCTACAAGTAATAATTCAGGGATAAAATATAGCTGGATGAAGAGGTCCAGATTGTAGAAAAATCTTATGGATGCACAACTTTAGGGTATATGCTTAAGAAGAAGCACTACATCGCTATTCAGGGCTGTAGTCAACAAGGTGGAAATAGCACTCATGATGATTGCCAACCTTCGCAAAAGAGACATAACATGGAAGAAGAAGATTCAGATCGTATTTATATTAGATTGTATGACTAATTAGACCACAGGCGCCAGTTGAGGACATATTAAAACTACTGAATATGACTTCCTCGTCTCTCGACGCCAACTTTTCATTTTTTACATCGTTTTCTCCTTATGACCAGTAATCCAAGTGTAAAACTGTTGTCTCAAATTGATCCAAAGTGTTCTGCTTAAATACTTATATGGGAAAGAAAACAGCGCCTCTGTTGATCGTGTTTTGTTTCTTTACACGTTTTGATAACCACTATACTTGAGTTCGACAGTCAAGCTTTAAACTCATTGACGTATACTATAGTGGATTGGATATTGTTGAAATATTTTAAAAACAATTAATGTTTAAAAACAATTAATGGAAAAGTTAACAACGACTGCAGCCTCTTATTTTACATAATTATACTACTTTTTTTAATGTATTTGACACCTTTAAGTCCTCGCAGAACATTGCGCCACTGTATATCTCAGAGCTATGTGTGGGGGACACAGTAGAGGGTAGGCGGGGTACCCTGAGGTCTGCATGCAATACTGCTGTGAATAGATTCAGGGTTTCCTGCAGAAGCAACATGGCCAATTATTTAGATCGTGCCTTTTGCATTGCTGGCCCTCTGCTGTGGAATGCCTTACCACACGAGCTGAGAGCTGTGGAGAGTACAAGTGCATTTAAGTCAGGATTGAAGACATGCTTGTTCAGGAGGGGCTATGGCTCTGCAGTGCCCTTGCAGTGAATTCACAAAACGGCACTAAAAATATTGTCAATTTATTATTATTATTTATTACCTGATTTTACAGGACTATGTAACAGCAGCTATGAACTGTTCAGTGTAACAGAACTGTTTGTCAGTTTCTAGTCCACTAAATTATACGTATGTACGTCAATGCGTGCAGTCATATGACTTGACCACAGACAAATTGTGCATTAATTTTAGAAAAACTGCGGTTTGGTATTAATTGTTCTCGTACGATGGGAAATTATCAATGATTATTTTCCTGTTTTTTTTATTTTTCCTTAGCTATTATTAAGCTGTCATAAGACTGACCTACCAAAATGTAAAAAAAATGGGACACTTTTACCAATGCCTATCACTTTTCAGGGAACAACGGCAAGAGTAACAGAGCTTATTACCGTTGTACTGTAAAATTTGAGTTTTTACGAATGTCACTCCTATTTCAGAGAATGGTGGCAAAAGTTTATCACTCATGTAGACTGTAGTTATACAAGTACACTTTTTCTAAATTTATCCATTTTTCAGGATAATTTTGTACACTTTACATGTACGCCATTTTCTGTTTTTTTTTAAGTACACACGAACCTTCTTGTTTATCTGCATTAATCTCAAATGATTATAAATCTGTGCAACTTAGATTATACAGGAAAATATTTTTAGATACTTATTAATTATAGAAGCGTAAATTGTTATAATTTATGCATTTTTTTAAAAATATTTTTTATATAAACAAATGCATGACATTATAATGCAGTAATCGTAACAGGAAATACCTTACTTTATCCGGTCGATGGTTCAATGCTTAGAGCGTCTGATTACGTAGGAACCGAATCGTATAAATGTTTTCCTCTTTCACTGCTTTCTCCAAACAAAAATTATTCTTGAAGTTTTTTTACTAATTCTGATCTTCCATAGCTTTCTGCTATAATTTAACTGACACTTTTATTTACGAATGTTTAAAATTTCAGTTTTGTTTTTCCTACACAAATACACAATAACCATTAACTAAAAGTTACAGCTCTTGGCTTGGCTGATAACTTATGTATGTATTTAACGCCATATTATATTTAATGTGCTTTGTGTGTGATGGAGCTTACAGAAACACATGTGTTGGAAAAAGGCGCGTTTTTCTTTAGACGCTCGGTTTAAAGCTTACACCAGATGTTGCCAATCAAAACAACAACTAATTTTTAATCTAAGTTTCAGTATTTACTTCTTTTCTACGCTCTATTATCATTTGAGTCGTCTATAATCTATAATATAAGTTGCAAACATGTATTACGTTTAAGAGTCATAGTACACGCATTCCCATAAGCGGACGCGTATAAGTTAGCTCTTGCACAATGTACATGCCGCATGTGGACGTAAAACATAAAAACCCTTTCTCAAATGCACATCAGCCCTGCAACTCTTGCCGATACGCCCTGAAAAAATTACATAATGAAACAATTTTTCAAGAATGGATGGTCAGCCTCATACTTTACCAAACTAGTCATACCAAAAAAGTCAAGGAACGCTTCCGGGATCTGTTGCCGTGGTATATCGGAGCTGGAGCTTCCGAACGTCTCACCTAATATGTCTGCGATGGGCATTTCAGTGGTGATGATGAAAGAAAATATGTCGCTTACGTTAGTAAAGGGAGCCGACAGTGAAAGCCCTAAAACATTTTTACTAAATGTTTTGAAATTCCGAAAAGCTTTTCGAGAAAAGTCAAATTAATATTTTGTTATTGGTTGGTTTTGGTTTTGTTTCGAGTCCATTGCAACCCCTGAAAGAGCACGTTTAGTACAAAAAGTTTGCAGATAAGTTTTGTTTTTAGACTTCACGTTTAAGCCCAACAACATATTTTAGTAACGAAGCTTAAACAGCGCTTCCAATTGGCGTGTAAGTTTCCGTACATTTTTGAGTTTAAGTATTGGTACTTGGGATACTGAGTTTTGTAGAGTAGAAACGAGACTGAGTCACAGGGAAGTCTGTGCGTTATTTATTTATTTATTTATTTTGGTCCCGGCTTCAGACGTCAAGTGGCGACCTGACAGATCCTAACAGAGACCAATAAATCCCAACCAACTCCAACATGTAATACTGCGCGTAAAAATGGAGCAAGCTCAAACTAGCTCTATCAAAAACAGAGATCCTTTTTTTGCGATGGACGTCTGCTAAAATTTTAATGCCAATTCAGTTTCACTCAGGGCCTGTTGCACCAGCCTCCAATCAAAATTTGATTGACACACCAAATTTGATTGCTTAATTCTGGCTAGGACCTCGGATAAATATTTCTTGGAAGTGGGTAGTAATATGATGGAATCTGAACAGGCAAGATGATGTACATCGCTGATTTACGCGTATGCAAGCAAATTTTTGATTTGTTGGGAGAAATCACACTAAATTTTGATTTTTGTCTGATTGGAGTTTGGTGCAACATGCTTTAAAGAACTGAATGTTGCTTGCTTGTCTTATTATGTAAATCTAAATCTAAGCTGCAAAGATATGTATCATTTGAGATTCATATTAAATGCATTCCCACAAGCAGAAATGTAATGTTCAGGTGAAATAACCATCAGAGGTTATTTCACATGAGAAATGTTTGTATGTGTACTGGACCAATGAGTCTTATGAAAACTGGAAATTGATTGAAAAAGTATTTAAAACAACTCTCACACAATCGTGTTTTATGTTGTTTTCTTCAGTACCCTTAGTACGAGTTGCAAAACTTGAGAAAAGTAAAGTTTATGGAAAATATGAAAGAATGATTTCTCCCAAAATCTGCCTTTTTTTGTTTCTTACACTTTATGGTCTTAGCAAAAGAGTTACAGTGATGAAGAAAATCAAGTTCAAACAAAGAAAAACGGCAGATTTTGGGGGAAATCACTCTTTAATAATTGCCGTAAACTTTACATTACTCAAGTTTTGCAACTCGTACTAAGGGTACAGATTGTGTAGATTTCATTGGAAGGTCATCTTTGAATCAAAAGGTAGATAAGACAAGAAAGCACTGTAGGAACGAAATATCATTAGACCGGTGAAAACTAATTAATTATTTTAACAGGTAAAGAGACCGTCCTTACGTCAACCACTTCACTTGAAGGGGAAGTTTTCATTCCAACGAGGCTTTCATTTTGTGAAAATGTTGAGTAAATCTTGCCGGTTCTACGACTTTTTGGGTTTGGAAATTCCTTTGTTATAATAATAATAATAACAGGCTGATTTATTTTAAATTACACATGATAAGAGAGCGCCGTTTTTGTGTGTGTCACACCTCAAGGGCCCTCTCCGATCATGGATAAGACTTTCTAAACAAGTGTGCCTTGAGTGCTCCTCGAAATACACCCACAGATTTGGAGTTCTTCACTCCGGGTGGCAGTCTGTTCCACTCCACCGGCCCCGCAACACGGAAAGCGCGGTCTCCGAAGTTTGTACGAATCTGACGGCGCGGCTGAACCAAATTGACTACTCCATCACCCGCAGATCTGAGTGTCTGCCTCCTAACACCCATTTCAACAGGTGAAATCATATCAGCCAGATAAGGTGGGGCCAAGCCATTGATGGCTTTATATACCATTAAACAAACACGGAAGACCACCCTCTCCGGGAAACGAAGCCAATGAAGTTTTTTTAACAGCGGGGTGATGTGAGCGAATTTGGGAATCCCGAATATGAGTCTTGCTGCCGAATTCAACACAGATTGAAAGCGATTAAACTGTTTCTTCGGCTGACCACTATAAAGCGTCGAGCAATAGTCAATCCGAGACATCACAAACGCACTCACAAGGGTCTTAACCGCATCTGACGGCAGACATTTTCTTATTGCCTTTATTTGGCGAAGCGAAAAAAAAGAAGAAGCTATTGTGGCATCTATTTGCCTATCCAGTGTCAGGTTACGATCCAGTAAGACTCCTAGAAGTCTTACCGAATCAGAAGGCTGGATTAGCTTACCTCCTATGGAGAGTGGTACTCTATTCACCAGAAGGTGGTCACGCCTCGATGTGTTATATACCCTCGATGTGTTATATACCCTTGGTGATGATCAAAAACTAGCCCTCTGGCACTGAACGCGAGCGCTCTACCAACTGAGCTATCGACCGGATCACATGAATTCGACATTTTTAATGGATCTATATTAGAAAATGATACAACATTTTAATATGCCTTGTGTGTTTATGAGATTTTTTGTACGTTTAAAATTGCTGTTTTTAGTAGCATGGAAACAATAAAAATTACATGTGATTATGTAAATGAGACAAGTACGATACATGTACTGTAATTATTATTTATGTAAAAAATATATAAGTGCACACTAACATGAAAAAAGTCCACGTTTTGACATTGACTATAAAAACATTTGTTTTATATACATCTAAGCATTAATTATGTAAATGATCTACTTATTTATTTAATCTTTTGTTGTACCGTATGGATAATGGACAAAGTTTAGCTCAAGGGTATTTTTTTTATTTTATGTGGAAGAGTCTCCATTTAAAATGGGGTCTAGAGCATGCAAGGAGTGCCGCAAATATTGAGGTAGAGGAGTAGACAATAACTAACGGCTATGATACTGCTACGATTTACGCGGGTTCAATTTGATTAAAACTGCGCACATTTCTTTTATACTATTTATTCCAGATACGGTTTAGATACAGAGTCCCGTTACACATGCACAATCCAACTGTCGATTGACTTCTCTCCCTTCAGAGAGTTTTTGTCCCCATTTTATACTGAGAATAAAGATCATGTGCACCTACAACATAAAAACTCAAATCTCAAATGAACATTCACCCTGCAACTCTAGCCAACCTTCCTTGAAACAGGGGTGACATTTGCAAAGTGAAATTATATAGATAGCTAACATCTTTTTTATTTCTAGAGAAACTCCACAGACTTTAACCCACAGATAAACCACAACACACAACTACATATTCGTCACAATTCTATGGGGCAAAGCTGTCTCCAGTCCTGTCAAACACAGCAGTGGTGTAATCGTGCAAAACATGTTCTTACTTGCGAAAGCCTATGTTTTCTTGCTTTCTCCATTTTGTGTTGCTTACATACATTTTTCTCTATGTAGAAAATAATCCTAGATCACCGCCTCTGGTTCTATTTGACTCAATAGTTGTATGCTAATTATACAGGTAATGTTCTTGACATTTTAATCGACTCAAAAATGTATAAACCGCTTGACCTCCTTACAGAACTGAATATTGTCTCTGAATTAATGTTCAGTAACCAAGTAAAAAGCTTTTCGTTTCAACTCAACCATAGTGTTTATCAAAAAATATATGGAATCCAGAAGAGTGCCTCTAATGAGCGTTTCGTCTTCCAAACCTTTTTGGTAAACTACCATGCGTTTGTTAAATCTTGTGATACATAACTTTGTCACGTAAAACACGTTTATTACCGCTTACATAGTATGCAAGAAGTGTTCGTATTTGTATAAATACAGTGTAATAAACCTCAATATTCGGTGTTTTATAATACGTACTATATGGTTCTAAGGAAATATGAATGGTTGTCAAACTGAGTGTATGAAATGTTTATTAGATTTAAGTTCAGACATAAATATATGAATTTGTTATGCACCTCACACGACGCCGTTGTCTCTGTCATACATTTTTAAGAAACTGTTGTTTGTTGTAACAGTGCGGGGAATTTAGTGAGCGTTTTTAAATTTATAAAATCAACCCATCCCGTAATGTGTCAGCTGGTTTTTAAGACGATTTTTTTGCACCTAGGACCGTATTTAAGTTATTTGAACTGTAGCTGGATAGATTCAAACCTATTAAAGAACCATACTGCATAATTTGTTTGAAATTGATTACTTTAATTTTTACTGCCGTATTTTAATCTTTATTTCAATGAACGGATTGAGGAAAGCTGAGGAGAAAGAAGAAGAAGATTTCAATCTAAAAATAAAAAATAGTCCTTTCTATTTTAAAACTTTAAAGAACAAACTTATATATATTTTTATGAAGCACTATTTTTATTTCACTCTTTATTTTTATTTTTAGAGATCAATTTACTAACGTTTCGGTCTATATAGTTATAGACCATCCATAGAAATAAAATTGAATCCTTACAAGATGAATACAAACCATGAAAAGAATCTTATCCGTGATTTTAGAGGGCCGTTGAGGTGTGACACACACAAAAACGGTACTCTTTCATTTTGACTGCCTTTCAAATAAATTATCCTCATATATTTATAATGAAACATTCGACGTAGAAATAAAAACGTAATCCAAAACTTGCCAATTCTGAGGTGTGCCTGTATGTTGCTCTAGCTTTGATATTCACCGCTCTACGCAAGCACAATATCGCTCAGCCGGAATATTAAATCATAAAGGAGAAACCCATCATTTGGTTTAATCAAACACTACGATAAAGCACACACTGTGGTGATCTTATGCAATGCAGAAACTACTAAGCTACACATGTGGCGCAACTTCTTACCGCGTTAATAAAAAAAACAGTTAATAAACCTTTGTTGCGAAATGATGCACATGTGTCTGTAGGTGTTACGATGATATGCTACTATGATGTGGTTTTTTAAGCTTTTGCTTAGTTAGACCTCAGTTAGTCGCTGGTCACCTTGATTGAGTGGTTTGTCGGATCAAGTATAACCAAAGTTCGTGACGAACAATCTCTTGTAATGACAGTCCTGGACACACAAGGCTCTGCGAGTAATGACAGAGACGGATAACAATGCAGTTTTAGCATAACAATATGGCATTATGCTAAACTGCAATACTGCATATTGCCACCTTAAAGGTAAAACTAAATAAGTGACATATAAAGCTTATGTGAGTCTCTCAGATAAATGCACCTTTTTTACTATTTCCTACTAGAGAAAACACTACGAAAGTGTGAAAATCCTGTAGTTAAGAAGTTTGTCATTTTATGCAGTTAATCCTGTTGTTAATAATAAACATAATTATTTCTCTTAAAACAAGACGTTACACGCAGTAAAATATATTAGCCACAGCTTTTCCAAAAAGTGAACAAGCACTTCTTCAGTTTAACAGCAACTGGGTCTTGCTTGAGAATTGGCGCTTTATATGGCGACGACCAAGCTCACAGAGGGCACCTGAGGTGTGATTCACATGAAAACAGCGCTCAGCAAATAAATCATCCTAATAGTTAAAAAAAAAAAAAAAACGTAAACATCCATTTTTTTTCAATTAAAAGTCACACAAGTTACGTCAACAAAAAACTTCCCATTTTTTATGTTAGTTTTTATAACTTTACAATTTTATTGTTTTGCCAATGACACCCCTGTTTCATGGAAAAGCAGCAGGAGTTACTCGACCCTTGTTTATTTAATGTTCGAGTTTTCTTTTTTTCTAGTCACGCGATCTTTCACTTCTTTTTTAGTTTCAATCCTATCCTAGCAATTTTCATCCATCTTTTTCGTCATTTCTCCTTACGCAAGGCAATCCTTTGACTCACTCTATCACTCCCCACCCGGAGTTCCAAACTATATAAACTTGCATGATTAGATCTCAAATGTTATTGCATTTTTGAATTGTAGCTTAGAGTGGATATAACTTATAACAAGTACTCGCAACTTCTGTCTGCCATTAAGCAGAGAAAGCTCATACTTTGGTCACATTTTGAGAAATAAGAAATACCGTCGTCTTCCTACTACCGTGGCATCCAAAGTCCTTCGATAGTTGTGGCACGAAAAGAAGAAGCATTCGCAGTTCTTGTTGCAATTCAACATGCATTTAAATTCGTTAAAATATTTTTTTGCCAAAGGTAGGTACTGAATGCGGTAGATAGCGTTGCCCTTTAAGTGTTTTAATTTCTAGTAAACGATAAGCCATGTAGTAAAATTTAAAACCAATGAAAAACGAGACACTAAAAAATGCTCACGTACCATAACTTGAGTGATTTTTTAAAGGTTTTATGTCGAACATAATATGTACATGTGATTTTTTATCACTTTATTAGTGTAGTTAAATATTTCAGTGAAAAAAAATGCAAAACCCGACATGGAATCGGCTCTTATTCACCTCATGAGTTGTCGACGCTACGCTCCTCTACTAAGCTACACATATAGTGTAACTTCTTGCGCGTTCTCCCCGAACGGCCTGGTATGTGGCTAGTGACCTCTATTTATTTTACAGGTAAGGGGGCTTTCGTCAACCACTTCCGTTGAAGTGGAGGTTTCCCAGCTCCCAAGGGGCTGGTACTCATTTATAGTGAACGATGTAAACCTTGCCTACAGTACATCTATAATCTAAGCTGCAAGGATATGTTAACATTTAAGGCTCATATGAAATGCATGCCTACATACAGTCACATGTTGGTTCGTGCCTACACATTCTGCATGTGTGCATACAAATAAAGAAAACATGGACATAAACCTTGCAACTCCTGCCGCCGTTCCCTGAACCGGGGTGGCATTGGCAAAAGTGAACTGATTTTTACAGCACGGGTGGTCAGCCTCATACCAACCTATCAGTCAAGGAGCATCACTCCTTGACTGATACATCACATGACATCACATGACATCACATGACATCACATGACATCACATGACAAAACAAAACGTTTATGGTATATTCTGTTTCAGGTATGTGATGTTTTGTCAATGTGATGTCTTGTCATGCGATGTACTGCCATGGTGATGTTCTGTCATGTGTCGTTATTTCATGTGTCGATCGGTCACTGTGTCGTTCTGTCATGTGTCGTTATGTCATGTGTCGTTTTATCACTGTGTCGTTCTAGAACCCAGGACATCCACTGTCACTTCTGTAGCGCTTCAACCAACGTCGTAGATCTTAAATTTTTCTGAATTCAGGGGAGTCTCCAAACAGGATCTTAAAAAAAAATACTAAATGTCTTGGAAATAAAATAAGACGCATGTCATTGTCGGTTTAGTTTATTTTTATCATCCAATATTGACTCTTCATTTGTTTAAACAAATGAATATTGAACGTTTCCACGTTTGTGACTTTGTTTTACTTGTCTAAACATCCTCCTTTGTATTTGTTGTAAACAATAATTTACATAAAACAAAGAGTGTACAACTCTAACCTTAAAAATGTCACATCTGCTTGTGTGCTTGGATAAAACAAATCCATGTTTTATCATCTACCTGTAAAACAATGAGGTCCAAAAAAAACTGTGACGTCTCACGGCTGGGTTGCTAGGACAAGGGGTAAATAACTAATTATTTGTAATTGGTTGCTAAGACCCCGGGCAGTTTTATGGGCCTGTGACGATTGCCCACTGAGAAATAATCAAATATCCTTGCCAAAAACTCGAAAAGTATGAAAATGTAGATATCACGCCATTTCGCCAGGGGTGGACAGAGCCTCTAAAAAGTTCCCAGCATGTCATATTTTCCTTCCTTACTTCAATCACCTTCTCTTACATTCACTCTTCTATAAGTTCATCAAATTCTTTCATTTGCATTTTCCGGTACCGAATGAAGTTGAAATGTTTTTTGCATATACATCCCCAATTTGAATGGTTCTCGCCGTGCAAACGTCACACTTTTACAAACCCACCACCAATAACAAACTATAACATTCGACCGTGTGACGTCCCAACTTTTTTGGCGTTTTGAAATGTGCAGACCTCATTCTTTCTACTTCTTCTAGTTCGTCACATTGCACGTAGAATTTCGTATAATTTGGAAAGGCCTGTGATATCCGAAAGTCTGGAAGATTTTTGCAAGTAGATCATCAATTTGAAAAGATCAAGGACCTCACCATTATGGAAACTTTAGAAGTAGCTTCATATTATATAGATACTTTAGTAAGGATTATGAGAATCTGTTAAAAAAGCAATGAGGATTCAAGGATTTTCATAAAACATTTTTATTTCAACTGAAAACTAACACAGACTCAATAATTTACAATGTTATGATATTCTCAACATCTGCCTGACAGATGTTTGGCAATTTAGATTCAACTACGATTTGACTGATTAGAAAAACACGCCTTATTCACCATTAAAATTGAGTCTATTTTCCTATATTCTAAAATTTAGCTTGGTTCTTTCTGTTGCAGAAGTAATATTTTAGTGTGCGTTTAGTTTTATTTGACCCGCGGGTCAGCGACGCCTTGACCTCAATATTCGCTACTCTATAGACGATTTACAAAACCTGCTAAATGTATTTAAAAAAAACAGATTAATGTAAAATAATATATTACATATGTAAGGCAATCCAAGGAAATTTCCCACAGATCATTCTGTTAGAGAAGAATCTTGTATTAAATTTTTTGTGTAATGCAATTAATAATAATGAGAAATCCAATAAATACGTGATGGTACTATTTTGATAACATCCCTAGCGAAAGTTTTGAGTCGAGCAAGAATATGATTTTAATAAACGCATACAAATTTTTCGTCCCGTCAGTCTGTGTCGCTCCTATGTTCCTACTTTGTACAAACTTTGTACGCACGCACACAAGAAATCAATCGTGAATGATTTTCAAATTGTAATCTGTCTCCCTCTCACTTCCTTTTTCCTCACGATATCGAAATAGCGAAATATACACTTAGTAGTTCATAGTGACGTTGAATGAACTGATTTCATTTTTAAAGCCGTCAATTTCACTTACTTTTTTTTTATGCAAGATATAGCCTTTTGGAAAATCGATATGTTTTTTTGACATTTCGGCAATCAAGGGATTTTTACGTTTTGTTTTTGCTTAATTGATTTTTAAATCACTACCATTGTTCCATTTATTTTTCTCACATGTCTATATTGAACTGGTTTTGAAATTTAAGTCGCACATTAATTATTTTATAAGTTTTGAAAGAGTGCAATTGACACTGAAGGCGGCACTGAGCACTAATTACTTGCACGTAGAGAGAAAGAGAGCTTAGTGGTTAAGTCATTAAGTCGTTATCTAACATGGCTGTATTTCTGGTATTTACTAAAGTGGCCAGTCAGCTGACGTTATGTAATTAACTAATTACTAAAACTTAGTGAAGGTAAATAGAGACAGAAATAAACACATATTTGCTGTAATCCACATTCAAAAAATAGATTTGTGAAGATGAATGCAATTCACCAACAAGGAGCCGAAGGAGCCGCATATATGACGAGTGAATCTATTTATTTTTACAGGAAAGGGGACCGGCCTTACGCCAACCACTTATGTTGAAATGGGGGGTTCCCAGCTCCTGAGGGGTACTCATTTCTTGTGAAGGCTGACTTAACCTTGCCGGTATTTTATTTTCGGATTTGAAATAAACACCGAAATGGGAAATCATTTCTGACACGCTCAGTAGGATTCGAGCCCAAGCTCTCGGAATGGGATTCAAGCACTCTACCAACTTTTTTATTTTCTTTTAGTGCGACTTATATCGAAGATTGGCAATAATCATGGCCATATTTTAGCCAGCTTGATTTTTATTGCTACGACTATTAGCAATACATGGCTTGTACTAACATGTAAGAATAATAAAACACTTTTTGTCAAAAAAATATTAATATAAAACATTTTCGCAGAAATGCTATCACACCGCAAACCAAGCTCCGATTGATCTCGTTCATATTATTAAATAAGTATTGTACGTTTTACGTTACAATGTATAAAAAGTTTAACATTAAAAAGAGGCGTTGTTTTGGTTTACATACACTTTTGGATTAATTCTAGTAGAGGTTTAAAAGTGAGGTACATACTTACGGTACTGTATTAATCTTATCATTTATTATAGGTACTTGTTAAAGGCGCGCGATTTCCGATTTGGTCATCGGTTTCAATTTCCTTTCTCCTCATTTTTTGCCCTTATCTAAACCTGGAATTGTGGTATCAAAGAAGGTAAGAGCAGGCGCGGATTAACCCCTCTGGGGGCCCCGGTGTAGGGAAAAGTTCGGGGCCCCTTTATCCCTGAAAATTATCCCCCCTCCCCATTTTGTTCATTATCATTTTTTTACTACGCCAAAGATGCATGTATCATTTCCGAGTAAATAAACGTTCAAACGTGTTCTATGGAATATTTTTTAGCCTTTAGGGGGACATTTGGTCAAGTATACCTATGCTTTCTTTACACTTAAGATATCCATACAAGTCAGGAGTGCTAGCGCTTGCGAAAGAACTCCATAGATAAAAAATCACAGTAAATCTTATTTTTGGACACGAATCGCCAGCCCCAAATATATATTTTTTGTAATGCATTTACACCGGTCCGTAGTCCAGTGGTAACACTTAGGACTCGTAAATGGAAGGTTGTGGGTTCGAATCCCGGCGGAGCACTAAAAAATACAATTTAAATTTTCACATTTGCTCTTGGCTGGGTTGAAATATTCATAAACCTTTACCAAAGACCGGTCATCAAAAGGTCCATCCAGCCTTACAACAACTGGGTCTTGCTTGAGAATTGGCGCTTTCTACAGCGACGACCAAGCTTGCAGAGGGCTCCTGAGATGTGATACACACAAAAACCAAATAAATCAGCCAAATTTAATTTACATTTAGTGGGCACTGAAAAAACACATTCGAGTTTTTTGGCCCTTTGGGGCCCCCCTGGGCGTAAGGGCCCTGATTTTGAATGTTCTTAGTTCATTGTGTTGTAGGTAAGTAAGAAAAACAACATTAGTGTTGTAAGTTCTAAATCAATAACAAATAATTATTTGTATGCTTATTTGCTTATCTAGTATAAACACAGATAAGGGTTTGTTGCCTTATTGAAATTTACCAAACGGATGAACTGAGAGGGGAAATAAAGAAATACCTGTATACTCCAAGTATAAAACTACAATCATAGCGTTTCTACAAAAATGTATGAAAACCGAAACAGTCGCTAGAGAAGTTGTTTTACTTTCCATATTTTTTTGTCAAAACAAAATGGTGAAGTTCTATGTTTGAAGGATGGTTCCCCAAAAGAACGATGAACTTTGGAATGTTTTTAAATAGGGATAAGAGGACGACTAAAATACTCTAAGTGTTGAATATACTTCACTGATTAGAATGATTCGTGTAAAAAGGCTCTTTAAGTTACATAATAGCCATTTCACACTAGATTGCATTCTGTCTGATTGTCTATGGATTACCGGGTTAAAAGTATGGTAGGGGATGTATGAAAGCTTTCACGCGGTCTGTCTGGTAATCCATAGACAAACCATAGACAATCCGGGCAGAATGGTATTCGTGTGAAAAAGAGGTAAGTAAATATGCCTGGCCACCCATATTATACTGTATAAATTGATCTATTTTGCCAATGTCACACCTGTTTTAGAAAAGGTTGGCAAAAGTTGCAGGGCTTGTGTTCATTTGAGGTTTGTATTTTAATTTGAACGCACACATGCAGCATGTATTTGGACATGCATTTAATATGAATGTCAGTATATCTTTGCAACTCAGATAACACGTTATTATTCTTTACAGACACCTTGACTTATAGGTTGGTATGAAACTGAGCTCCCAAACTGTAAAAATTGATTAATTTTTTCAATGCCACGCTTGTTTCAGGGTAGGGCGGCAAGAGTGGCAGGGTTTATGTTCATTCGAGATTGGGTTTTTATATTGTAATTTACTTTTTTCAGCGTGAACATACACGTGTCTGCATGTGATCAAGAATTCAATGGGCCTGACAAATAGTACGGGCAAAGGACTCCAGGATAATCAGAAATGTCTTGGATGGTGCCCTCTCCGGTGTCAAACCGTTCTGACGTCTCGGGATACCGACTCGGAAGTTCTTGGAATAAGGGGACCATGGAGGGAAGCAGCATAAGACATAGTTTGCGGGACCAATGGAGTGGAACAGACTGCCACCTAATGTGAGGAAGGCAAAGACTGTTGGTGTCTTTAAAGGAGCACTAAAGACACATCTTTACAAGAAATCTTATCCGTGATTTGAGAGGGCCCTTGAGGTGTGACACACACAAAAACGGCGCTCTTTAATTATGTGTATATTAAAATAAATTATCCTTATATATATAGAGTCCTGGAGGATTGTGGTGCGGGAGGCCCTGAGCCTTCAATGCTTGTGAGCCGGATTGTAAATTAGTAAAAAAGTATGAAAATATTCACATTTAAAAAGGGTAAGACATGTTGAAAAAATATTTTATCTCTCTAAAAAGAGAATTCCTTACAAAATTGAATAATCTGATGTACGATGAAGGAGGATTTTGATAATAATTAGGAATAAGTGAAAAAGATGGCCGTCGCCCACGTTCGCGCCATTTTTTGGAGGCGCCATTGGCAAGCCTGTCACGAGACAGACAATAGGGTTGCCACAATGAGCGAATAAATAAAAAATAACAAAGCTGTTTGTGTGGCAAGGCTGAAAATATACAAGGATATTTTTTTTTTGACAATGCATGTTTGTGTTGCGAAATTAAATGGATGGTCTGGTCAGTTTGCACAACTCTTTTATGACAGTATATATTTTTAGTAACATTTAGTTTATAGGCTGGTATTGTAAATTTGTAATACTGAAATACACAAATACAAAAATGTTTCACTTTTTCTAATGCCACCCCTGTTTAACGAAAAAGCTGACAAAGTTGTAGGACAAGTTGAGGTTTTGGTATTCTTAGTACAAAAGTACAAATGCTGTACCTGTATGTGTAAGCAAAAATTTGAGCATGCAGCTTTATAGTTGAAGATATATTTTTTTAAAGTAGGCAAGTTAAAAAAAACGAACTCTTTTATATCGATATTTTTTTGTCTAGTATCAGCATATTTCGTTTGATCAAGTGTCGAAGAAACACATTGTAGAATCAATTTTGTCACATTTCTTCATTTCCTAGCCGTCTTTCCTGAAAAAGAAAACAAGGAAAATATAGTATTTACAGTTGCAAATAACCATAAAAAAAAGTTCGAAATTATGTTCCGACCGTATTTGTTGAATTACCTAGGTAGTTCAAAAAAACCCATAATCTTTTCCAGATAATTCAATTAAAAAAATATCCAAAAGTAATAATATGTTGAAAAAAAAGTAAAAAATGAGTGGTGACCATTCGAAGTGTTCAGAATTTAGAGCAAAAATAATTTATGTCATTTGTAACAATGCGACGGTTGTGATTGATTTTATGGCTGACTTTGCCATAAACTGATGATGGACGGCGAAGAAAAAATGCGCAGTATTTTATTTGTTTAAAGAAAAAAAAGCAATTGAAATGTGCAGCGAAATGAAATATGCGATCGTAAAAGTGAATGTATTTTTTTGATGTATTGAATATGAAATGCTATTACAATAAACATCAATAAAATAACCATTTTAAAAAATAAGAAAAACGTTGATAAGGTTTGGATGTTAACGAAAATCCTAATGAAGTTGAATACGTTTCGTTACAGCTAGAAGATGACTTCCTTCCAGAGTATATTTTGAGAAAACGTTGAAAAACCTATTCTTCTTCTATTTCCTCAACTTTTCTTAGTCCCCTTTTTTCGTAGGTCGCCTCCTCACTTCTTCTTGCATTTTAAATTGTTATTTCGATATGTTATTTGCTTTATTTTTATTTTCGATATTTAGTTGGAACAAGTTAGCAGTAAATCAACACGTTTTCTGAACGGGTTGAAGACTGAAAATGGTTTACACGGACTATTTAAAGTCCTTCCAGCCCTCTAGGAATGCCTTGCAAGTATCCGTTATCCCACCACATTGGGGTTGCGCTGTCTAAGGCTTTGTATTTTTAAGTTTAATTCTATTTAAGTTAATCGTATCTTTTACTTTGACCCAAATTACTCCAGTTAATCAAAATCCGAAAGCTCCCAAAGTGACAAGACCCACCACAAAATAAAAATCAAAAGATGTGTTTAAATGGACTGCATTGCGACAACCCTAAATAAATTAACTCCAGTACCCAGCGTACTGTTTGTTATTCTCCATACGCACAAGCCGCTATATATCTATGTATGTGAGTGCTTCATGATAAGTCTTTTAGACCTTATAGTTATAGCTATAGCAGACCGCAAGTGCTTCCAGCAAGGATGGCAGTAAGTAATGTATGCGAATCCGTAATCAACTCTTCCCATTGTCTACATTCAAATTGACCGTGGCCTCTCTAAGCCACCAAATAAATCAACAACTTTCCCTCTGATAAATGCTAAATGCTTACTGTATTTAATTTATAACACACAATTAATCCCTTCACTTATAAGTTAGGACACATAATAAGAAATGAGAAGTATTCACTCCTCTGCTAAATTCCTTACGACATAAGGCGACGAACTGGCGTCTGGCGATTCGTATCCAAAAATTGGGATGCACTGTGATTTTTTATCTATGGTACTGGTCCGGTCGATGGCTCAGTTGGCAGAGTGCTTGCATTCCATGCCGAGAGACCGAGTTCGAATCCCACCGAAGGTGTCAGAAATGATTTTCCGTGTCGGTGTTGATTTCAATCCCAAAAATAAAATACCGGCGAGGTTTACTCAGCCTTGACAACAAATGAGTACCAGCCCCCTCAGTAGCTGGAAAACCACCAATTCATTTGAATTAGTTTGCGTAAGGCCGGCCCCCTTACCTGCAAAAATAAATAGGTTCACTCGCCAAATGCGATCCCTTCGGGGAAAACGTGGCAAGGAGACACTATATGTGTAGCTCAGTTGCGTTTGCGTATCTCATCACACAGGGAAGAATCGAGGGAAGACGAGCTCCAAGTCAAAGAAGAACATTTTGGTTGAAGAACCTGAGACAGTGGTATTGACCTCTAGTATTGAGGTTTTGCCATTGATGTTAGCGTCACGGAAAGATTGGAATTGCAAGGAATGATCTCGAAGAACACACTGGTGGTACACAACGCAATATTGTTACCGACTCTGATGTATGGAAGTCAGACATGGAAGAGAAAAACATTTTCCAAGTGAAGTAGTTTCGTTAGGCTACTATGCTTACCTGTAAAAAATAAAAGGTTCCACTCACCGTTAACAAAAAAAAAAATCAAGTGCAGCTAAAGTAAATTAATTAAGTACACATTTCTATTTGTTAACAATTTAAATAAAAATAATGTTTTTATCTATAAAAAATAAATAAACGAGTGAAATGAAAACAGTGTTTCATACAAAAGATTACTTTGTTCTCTGAAGTTTTATATAAAAAGGATTATTTTTATTGTCTATCCCTTGGCTAATAGGTTGGCATGAGGCTGACCACCGCTGCTGTAAAAAATGGTTCACTTTTCCTATGTCACTCCTGTTTCAGGAAAGGCCGGCAAAAGTTGCAGCGCTTATGCTCACTTAAGGTTTAGTTTTTGTATTGTAATACAAGCCCTGTATTTTTACAGATCTTTCCTGAAACGGAGGTTCCATGGCCATTTTTTACAGTACCTATGAGTGGTCAGCCTTATCTATAATAATAATAATAATTATAATCTAAGTTGCAAGGATATATTCATTCAAAGCTCTCAGATGTATGCCCACAAACAAACACGTGTAGTTCGCGCTTACAAATGCTGATTGTGTACTCACAAATAAAATCCAAACCTAAAATGAACATAAGCCCTTCAACTTTTGCCGATCTTCCCTGACACAGGGGTGACATTGGCAAAGTGAACCATTTTTTACAGTATGGGTGGTCAGCCTCATACCAACCTATAAGTCAAGGAATACAAATAATAAATAACATTTAATTATAAAAAAATAACAAAACCTTAACTAGAAATCTATACAAAAAAAAATTAATAAGCCAACATTACAAATCAACATTGCAGATTAGCATAATAAGTCAAGGAATACTTTATTGGCTATAATTTGAAAAACAAGATGCAGTATTGGTTCATCGAGATACATTTTAAGATACAAGATCTTTTGTCAAGTCACGAAGACTCTTGTTCATATTTACATACAAGCTACAACTTCATTAGCCCCGACGTTATCTCCAAAGGTCAATAGTTCACAGCTCAAATTTCGTCTCAACACTCACACGTACTTGAATTATAAAACTGATAACATGAATCTATAATCTAAGTTGCAAAGATACATTTATATATTTAAGATTCATATTAAATGCAGTCCCACATTATGCAGACTAGTACACGAAAAAAATGAACACAGTAATTTGTGTATGCAGCTAACACGACGCCTTCATCTCTGTCGTAGATTTTGTTGCAAACTGTCGTTTACCGTGCGTAGTACTCGCTGCTCTTTTTAAATATCGGAATTTCTACATTTGAGATCTTGAAATGTGACCTTAAGTTCGTATTCTCAAGATTTTTCCTTAAAAATCACATTGGGACTAGCCGCTGTACAAATTGGAAAAATTAAGGCGACCTCCGGTTTGTTTTTCCAATAATTTTTCCTCAAAATGTTTTTAGAATAGGTTGGTATGAGGTTGACCATTCATACTATAAAAAATGGTTCACTTTGCCAATGTCACCCCTGTTTCAGGGAAGGTCGGCAAGAGTTGCAGGGCTTATGTTCATTTGAGATTGGGTTTTTTTATATTGTAGGTCCACATGCGGCATGTGTGAGCGCGAAATTATGCGTGTCTGCTTGTGGGAATGCATTTAATATGAATCTCAAATGATACATATCTTTGCAGCTTAGATTTAGATTTAGTGCAACGTATAAGGACATCGTGGCTGAAAAACCTGCGACAATGGTTCAACAAGCAAGTCCCTTTTTTGAGCCGCATCATCCAAGGTCAAACTAGCCATGATAATCGCCAATCTTCGATAGAAGTGGCATCAAAAGAAGAATAAGTTCGTTAGGTGTTTGACTTTCCTCAATAAATAAATATACAGGTAGATAGAAAGCGATACAACATGAACAGCTGATCTCGCTGTAAAATTATCCATATAAATCAATGCTATAAATGTTTTTAGGCTTTCACGGCCGGATTCAGATGCTTGATTTTTTGGTTCCGGGTTTTGACCGTGATCCATAATTTTTGCTTCTTTTCTTCTTTCTTTATACTTCTTGAAGACTTTCAGCTGACGTTTCGTCACCTCTGTGGAAAAGAAGCAGAAACTATGGACCACGGTCGAAACCCGGAACCAAAAAAATCAAGTATCTCTAAAAAATGTATTTAAAAATTGTATGGAGATGATTTGACAATCTGATCAGCTGTTCACGCGCGGCCATGTTTTATCGCTTTTTACCTACAGATCGGTAGACATATTGGTACTGATGAGGCAAGTCTATCAGCAGTCTCTCGTTGAATTCCTCATCTTTTATTGCACTTTAAATGTGTCACATTTTAACGTACTTGGTTTTTTCGAAAGTTTTTTGCACAGTTCAGCGTTTTGCCTTCAAACAGGTCACTGACCTTTTCACTTAGAATATTTTGTTCACTTATGTTCTAAGTAATGTGTACCTCCACGTTCGTACGCTTTGATTTCCGACCGATTTTGAAAAAGGATAACATTTCTTATCGACATTCGTTGTCAATTATCATTATTAATAATCAGTGTTGTTCCTTGACTTATAGGTTGTTATGCGGCTGACCACCCATACTGTAAAAAATTGGTTCACTTTGTCAATGTCACCCCTGTTTCAGGGAAGGACGGCAAGAGTTGCAAGGCTTATGTTCATTTGAGATTGGGTTTTTATATTGTAGGTCCACATGCGGCATGTGTTAGCGCGAAATTATACATATCTGCTTGTGGGAATGCATTTAATATAAATCTTAAATGATATATATCTTTGCAGCTTAGATTAGATTAGATTAGATTAGTGTCAGGATGTGAAGGTCATTTATGAATTCGATGTAGAGGAGGCAAGGATGTGTGATGAGTCCATGGCTATTTAACATAGTTATGGACAAGTGTGTCAGGGATGCTAGACTTAATGATTGTGGATTGATGATAGGAGAGAGCAAAGTGAGTGTTCTACTGTATGCAGATGATGCAGTTCTTGTATCTGATTCTGCAGTAGAATTGCAAACAATGCTCTCTAGATTGAATGAAGCTTTGTTAGGTAACCATCTGAAGTTGAATGCAAGTAAGACGAAAGTATTGATTTTTGAAAGAGATGATGAAAGTATGAATTATGAATTTAAAATTAATGGAATGAATGTTGATGTCGTAAATGAGTTTGTATACCTGGGAAGTAAGTTTGAAAAAGATGGAAGAATGACCGGTGAATTTGAAAGAAGAGTAATGAAGGGCAGGTGTGTACTGGGTGCCACAGCTTGTATCGCCAAAAATCAAAATATATCTCAAAATATATCTCGATTGGCGGTACGCAGTGGCATACTTTTACCCACCTTGATGTATGGAAGCGAGGCCTGGACGGTGAATGAATTGAAGAACGTCTTAGTAGAACAGGCGGACTTTGAGACAGAAGTTGATGGAGGCCAACGATCGTATGGTGTGGAAGCGCTATTGAACAAGAAGAGAAGATTATGGAACTCTTATAGCAAAGGTTTTTTTTTTATATCAAGTAAAAAACATGCGACAGTTGATTCGATTTGCGAACTTCTTGTGTTGAGGTGTAGCTGTATTAGGTAGGTACTCCATTAAATGTTGACACGACAAAAAGTCCGCCGCCTACACTCTGTTCCAAATAGATTGATATCTGCTGCATTCCTAGACAATAATATGCCTTGTCTATCTAAGTACTTGCATATTATTATACAGGTTTCTATTGTTTCCTTCTAGAACAATCTAATTGGCGCATTCTATATCTGAAGCTACTTTCACGGTCATATTGCATGGCTACCATTTTATTTTTGGAAGATCAGGATACTTCAGAGTATGGCTTCTCAAGGTGTGGATTGATTCCTTTTGATTGTGAGCCATCCATTGAGAATTGAATAAAAATGGGTAGACTGAATGAAAAGTGGGGAGACTTCAACTGAGGTGGCTGGATGACATCAAGAGAACTGCAGGCAGAGGATGGCTGAACACAGCAGCCGATAGACAAATATGAAGACGATTGGAGGAGGTCCTACGTCCAGAAGCGGACTCAGAAAGACTGAGGAAGGAAGGAAGGAAGGTTACACTGAGATTTAAGTAAGAACAAAAAGTAAATGATATTAGGCTTCCAGCTTCAGATGCTTAAAATTTTTCTTACGCGGTCTTTGGCAGAGCTCAGAAGAATTAGTTACTCACGTAAACATACCCACAACATACTAAAAATATTAGATTCATCTTGTGACGTCAGAGTACACCATCTATAATCTAATCTATAATCTAAGCTGCAAAGATATATATCATTTAAGATTTATATTAAATGCATTCCCACAAGCAGATATGTATAATTTCGCCTACAATATAAAAACCCAATCTCAAATGAACATACGCCTTGCAACTCTTGCCGTCCTTCCCTGAAACAGGGGTGACATTGGCAAAGTGAACCAATTTTTTACAGTATGGGTGGTCAGCCGCATAACAACCTATAAGTCAAGGAACAACATGTATGATTTATATTAAATGCATTCCCACAAGCAGACACGTATAATTTCGCGCTTAAACATGCCGCATGTGAACCTACGATATAAAATCCAATCTCAAATGAACATGAGCCTTGCAACTCTTGCCGACCGTCCCTGTAACAGAGGTGAGATTGGAAAAGTGAACCATTTTTTACAGTATGGGTGGTCAGCCTCATATCTACCAACTTATAAGTCAAGGATTCAAACATCATGCCGGTGTTAAAGCTGATTTGGATATTAGATAGACTTGAGTTAGAACGGTGGTTCCCAACCTGAGTGTGATTTGGGCTCTAATGGGGGCGATGAAGCGATAAAGGGGCGATAATTCTATGAAACCTGTGCCTCTCCCTTCCCTCCCCCCCGCCGGTTAAAAACTTATTTACGCATAAAGGGGTTATGGGCGAAAAAAAGTTGGGCAACACTGGGTTGGAAAATTTAATAGACCTGGGTTAGAAGAAACCAAAATCTGTGTTAATAAAATTATGGTTTGGTTTTGCATTCCATTTTTATTAGAATTTCTATGGAGCTATCCTCCCACATATGCAAAATTCTTGTTTAGAAGCCTGTACCTCAAGTATGAAACTATGTGTAGCGCCTCTCACGAGCGTTTACAGTTACATACGTTTTTATGGTAACCGCTAGGAGTAGGTAGGCAGTGTTCGGGTTATTGATCGAAAGCACCACAAGTGAAATATTATAAATTAAATTTGGCACACTGTCTCTAACGGTACACATGATGGGCTCGAACATAAAATAGTAATTTTATGTTCTGCGTGTATAAAATTAGCCGATCTCCATCTGCATAGTTAAACAGGTCAACGTTTCGATACAATGTAAAGTAGTAATAATAATATTAGGATGATTAATTTGTTGAGCGCTGTTTTTGTGTGAATCACACCTCAAGAGCCCTCTGCAATCTTGGTGGTTGCTAAGAAAGTGCCAGTTCTCAAGCAAGACCCAGTGGCTGTAAGGCTCGATGGACCTTTGGTGACCAATCTTTCGCAAAGCCGTAAAGGTATATGAATTGTTAAATAATAGCATTGGAGAGTGTTGCTTATTTATTTTCACAGGTAACCTTACACCAACCACTTTTTTGAAAGCCAGTCTCTTTCCCCAAACAGTAGAGAGTGAAGCCTCCGATATGTATCTACCTAATTACATATTATAAGAGTTGCTTCGATTCCCAACGGAGTTTTTTTTTTTTTAATAATTTCGCAAAGAGGAATGTAATTCATAAATTAATTTCGTCCTTGTCGGAAACAGGTATTCACACAAATTAAACGGTATGTTTTCGAAATCGTTTGTGGATATTGAATTTTAGCTAGTCAAAAGTAATCTAAAAATAATGTCTTTTATGTCTAATCTAATCTAATCTAAACTGCAAAGATATATGTATTTTAAGATTTATATTAAATGCATTCCCACAAGCAGACATGTATAATTTCGCGCTATATATAAGAGGCTATAATATATAAGAGCTAAAATATATATAAGAGACTAAAATACATTTTTTTTGTTACTTCACCAACTAAAATGACAAGATTTCCCTTCATGTGAATGGCCTCTCTCTTGTCTGCTGCAATAGCAGAATGTGATTTCATCAGACAGGCCTAGATTTCGGGTGTTTCGAGCAGTGTAACCGCACCAGGCGTGGAAGTCTCATCACCACGGTAATTCTTACCCACCGAATATCGGTAATATTTGTATGAAGACCTGTCAATCCAAGATGGCTGTAAGTGAACAGCTGATTAGTCTTCATACAAATATTACCGATATTCGGTAGGTAGGATCTACCGTGCCCAGGGCCCGCGAGTCCAAGGGCCCCCAAAGACAATAAAAAAGAATAATAAAATAATCTCAACACAATTTTCATTTGGGAGTTATTGGACATGGAGGCTCCATACTAAAGAATATTAGTGAAATACTAAAAAAATCAACATAAATCATTGAAATCATCATTTGTAACATGAATAATGAATTTTCAGTGTTAAACCTTTAAAAATAAATTTATTCAACTAATGCACCTAACTAAAACATTAAACATTAGCACAAACACTAAACTCTTTTTGATGTATTTAAATAAATTTGTGAAGAGGAATGCAATTCACCAACTCATTCTGCCTGGCCAGAAACAGGTATTAATATCATCAATTAATAATTCATTATTGTTAATTTTAATAAATTATTAATTAATAATTATCCAATAACATCTGTTGAACCGGGTGAAAGTTATGGTCAAATGACCAAGGCGGGGATCGAACCAATGTTATTCTATTACAAACACGCTAGAAAGATCAGCCCACTTGGCCCCCTCGGCCATAACACTGACTACCAAACTAATCTGAGTACTTAGATGGTACTCGGTTCGGATGGTTTTGGTTCTAGATACATATGTAAGTGCAACAAAAAATGCAGGGAGGGGCCCCATCTTTTCCCTACGCCAGGGCCTCGCAGAACTTGATGCGGGTCTGATCGCATGCTACACAAATACATCGCATATTGCATGTAACATAAGCCCCTGCTACGTTTAACAATTAGCACCAGCAGCGTGCATTGTCCGGCATACCGGGGTCACTTTCTTCTGCCACACCCACTCACCAGGTGTGCCGCACTAGAAGGTTCTACCCACACATGGAAATGGCGAAATATGTACACCTATACCTATCGCAAACAAACAGTCGTTACACAAGTTTAAAAAAGCTTGCGGTTTTGGTCTCAAAATTGTATATTTGTTTATTCAGGGCTCGCCCTATTGTTATGAAGAATATCAGTTGTTTCTCCATCTTTTGGGTGGTATGCCGTCTGGTAATTTGCCCACAGAGATTCCAGTTTTCCTACTTTCACTCATCCGGTATACGTGGTCCCTCCAGAACAGTCTCTTCTTCCTACTCCATCTGACCATGTCTTCAGTCATGCACATGGTTCTGATTTCCGAGTTCTTTAATCAGCCTCTCAGTGCTTATCCAGCAATGGCTCAGAGCGTTTTCATCTCAGATGATTTTGCTTCGTGAAGTGTCTGCTCTTGTCTCAACTTCATAATTATGTTGTGATTGGCCTCACTCACACAAGTTTTATTACAGGCGTGCTTAGCTATGTATTTTCATATAACCATTCTTATTTTGCATCCTATCAAAACAAGTATTTGGATAAAGCAATTTCATCATTTGAACGTGCGGTTGAAAGCTACGTATAGCCGTTCATGGTGATTTGTCAAAACAGACTGAATAAATGATGGCCAATTTGACAAATGTCTTTTCAACAATATGGCCGCTAACAATTGTCAACGTTCGGAATTCCTTATTGAAAGACACTCTATCATCCTTACTTCTACTATCGTTGCTAACATCATCCTTGCTTCTATCATTATAACTTCTATCATCCTTCCTTCTTTCATCTTTGCTTCCATCATTGTTACTTCTATCATCATTGCTTCAATCATTATTATTTCTATCATCATTCATCCTCGCTTACCTCATTGCTACTTCTATAATACTTGCTTCTATCATTATTGATTCTATCATCCTTCCTTCTTTCGTCCTTGCTTCTATCATTGTAACTTCTATCTCCTTGCTTCTATAATTGTGACTTCCATCATCCTTGCTTCTTTCATCCTTGCTTCTATCGCAAATGCCAATTAATTTCAGGCTATCATCTTACAAATCTCCCAGATGTTCTGTTGCCGCTACAATTGGTGTCAACTCGTCAGGGCCTTCCTTCCTTGCATTCTCGATTGACCTAATAATGAAGAGGTCACACAAGAAAGATGGCGGACAAGTAATATTCTGTGAACTTTCAATTACGTCTTATGACATTGTTAATGAAAGTAATTAACGTGGTTACTATTCTTTATACCTAGTATATGGCATCGAGCAAACTCTCCGCTGTTGCGTAAATGAGAGAAAAAATGTAAAAAGAGTAAATCATTCGGTAGGGGTGATGTTGTCTATTTCATACACTGTCCGGTCGATAGCTCAGTTGGTAGAGTGCTTGCATTCTACCCCGTGAGCTCGGGTTCGAATCCCACCGAGGAGGGTGTCAGAAATGATTTCCTATTTCGGTGTTTATTTCAAACCCCATAATAAAAATACCGGCAAGGTTTACTCAGCCTTCACAAGAAATGAGTACCAGCCCCCTCGGGAGCTGGGAATCCCCCACTTCAAATGAAGTGGTTGGCGTAAGGCCGGCCCCCTTACCTGTAAAAATAAATAGGTTCAACTCGCTACATGCGACCCCTTCGGGGATAACGCGGCAAGAAGTTACACTATATGTGTAGCTTAGTTGCGTTTTTAGTTGAGTTGCGTTCTATTTACACGATGGTAGGGAATTTATTTGATGTTTCTTACTTATCCTTAATATCAAAAGCAGAATTGTATACCATGAATCTTTCTTAAGTACACATACATATTAAAAAAAATAAAGTATTTTACGAATTGTGATCTATAATTTATAATCTAATTTGCAAAGATACCTTTATATTAACATTCAAAACTCATATAAAAATGCATGCTCCAAGACACGGGTAAGTTCGCGCTTACAAATGCTACGTGTGTACCTACAAATTAAAATTCAAACATCAAATGAACATTATGCCCTGCAACTTTTGCTGACCTTCCCTGAAACAGGGGTGACATTGGCAAAGTGAACCATTTTTTACTGTATGGGGGGGGCAGCCTCATACCAAACTATGAATCAAGAAATCTACCACCATGATATAAAATATTGCATAAATTCCCCACCATCGGGTAAATAGAAAAAAAAATGTATGAAATCTAAATCACTCAGTAGGGGTGGTCTTGGATATTCCTTATTTTTATCCTTCTTATTATTTGTTATTGTGGGGAATTTATAATACATATGTAAGTTTATAAACGTGGTACAGCATGCCAGATGACATTGAAAACGATTCCGACGCAACGTTGAGAAATATGACCTTTTCCATCATCGTGGTTCGTAAAATCTGTTAAATTTATTTGATTCGGTTATATCTAAATGACAATAAATTGAATCTGAAAAGATCAATCAATATCCCTCGACATCAGTTTCTATAGTGAGCTTAATTCCCTTGAATAAAAATTGATAGAATTTTTTTTTTAATTGATTCTATTCAAACTGTTACCTATAATCGAATAAACTATTTTGAAGGGGGATTTCTTAGAGCGATGAAGTTTCGTACATTTCTATTCACAAATTAGTTTAATGAGATGTTAGTGATAACTAAAATGTGACCGAAGTACATCAGATTTCTCTGCTTAATGCTTGGCAGCAGTTCCTTTGTGGTGCGCATACGTCGGAGGACTTCTTCATTGGTGACCCACCCGATCACGCCAAGAGATCCGAAGCATTTTTCAGTAGACACACATCTCGAACGCTTCAATACGTCTCTTCAATGCTTGTGTGAGCGTTGATCCCTCCATACCATAAAGAGGAAATCCATGGACCCTCAAAATAAACACTATGAACCGTCTTGAAGTATCTGGCGACAACTAAGAGGCAATAAAATTGTCGTCTCTCCATGGCGCTAAGGCATGAGATGAGCGATGAGAGTTGGAGTAATTATTACAGGTACCTAGGAAGGAAACATTAAATTATGTACCTACTGGAAGCTTTATGTTCTGGAAGGTTCCAGAAAAATTGGCTTCTAGCAACAACTGTCTTTGGGAGCATAAAGGGCTGCAAGCGGCTCGCTCGACGGTCTTGCTACGTCGCTCTGCTTTTGAACAAGAAAGACATTGTAAGTGAAGACCAACTGTGAAATAATGTAAAGCGCTAAACAAAAAATGTGAATTGTTAAAAATCCTTTATTATATTACCCTTCGTCGTCGTCATTCGTCGTCGAGTTTCGATTTTCAAAATCAATGCCATCACAGCAGATGAAACACATTCATGCTCTATAGCAAATTAATTTTTGTATATATGCTGCAATGCGGCGAGCTTACGCGTGTGTGTTTACAAATGTATGAAAACTTTTAGGAATTAATCTGTTTGTTCATACTAAAAATGTATGGAACAATATTGACATCTAGCGGCAAAACGTAAAAGTTTTTTTACATTTTCTTTTATTTCATGCAAATTAAAAATAAAAAAAAAGCCAAATAAAAATGGATTTCAATCTGTAATCTAAGTTGCAAACATATATAACATTTGAGATTCATATTACATGCATTCTTACGAGCAGACATGTATAAGTTCTAATCTAATCTAATCTAAGCTGCAAAGATATATATCATTTAAGATTTATATTAAATGCATTCCCACAAGCAGATATGTATAAGTTCCCGCTTACATATGCTGCATGTGTACTTACAACATAACAGCCCATTCCAAATGAACATAAGCCCTGCAACTCTTGCCAACCTTCCCTGAAACAAAGGTGAATTTGCAAAGTAAACCATTTTTTAAAGTATGGGTGGTCAGCCTCATACCAACCTATAAGTCAAGAAAATTATTTTGTGTATTTCTTTACATAATCTCAAATGAACATAAGCCCTGCAACTCTTGCCGACTTTTCGTCAAACAGAGATAAAATTTGCATTGTGAACCATTGCTTACAGTATGGGTGGTCAGCCACATACTAACCTTTTAGTCAAGGAAATTAATTTGTTTAGTTCATTAATCTAAGTTGCAAAGATACATACCATTTGAGATTCATATTAAATGCATTCCCACAAGCAGACAGGTATAAGTTCGCGCTTACAAATGCCCCATGTGTACTTATAAAATAAAAAACTAATCTTAAATGAACATAAGCCCTGCAACTCTTGCCGACTTTTCCTCAAACAGAGATAAAATTTTCATTGTAAAACAATCTTACAGTATGGGTGGTCAGCCACATACTAACCTATAAGTCAAGGAAATTATTTTGTTTAGTTCTATAATCTAAGTTGCAAAGATACATACCATTTGAGATTCATATAAAATGCATTCCCACAAGCAGACAGGTACAAGTTCACGCTTACAAATGCCCAATGTGGACTTGCAAAATAAAAAAAACTAATCTCAAATGAACATAAGCCCTGCAACTCTTGCCGACTTTTCCTCAAACAGAGATAAAATTTGCATTGTGAACCATTGCTTACAGTATGGGTGGTCAGCCACATACTAACCTTTTAGTCAAGGAAATTATTTTGTTTAGTTCATTAATCTAAGTTGCAAGATACATACCATTTGAGATTCATATTAAATGCATTCCCACTAGCAGACAGGTATAAGTTCGCGCTTACAAATGCCCCATGTGGACTTATAAAATAAAAAACTAATCTCAAATGAACATAAGCCCTGCAACTCTTGCCGACTTTTCCTCAAACAGAGATAAAATTTTCATGGTAAACCATTCTTACAGTATGGGTGGTCAGCCACATACTAACCTATAAGTCAAGGAAATTATTTTGTTAAGTTCTATAATCTAAGTTGCAAAGATACATACCAATCGAGATTCATATTAAATGCATTCCCACAAGCAGACATTTATAAGTTCACGCTTACACATAATGCATGTTGACTTACAACATAAAAACCCAATCTCAAATTAATATAAGCCCTGCAACTCTTGCCAATCTTCCCTGAAACACAGCTGAAATCTTCAAAGTGAACCATTTTTTAAACTATGGGTGGTCGATTTTCTTTTACAAAGGCTGCATGTTTTTATTTTACATGTTTTCCGAATTTTAACGCGAGGAAACTATGCGCAATATACACATTCACCAAATGTTAAGGGGTTGGGCTGCGTAGCAGCCAGGGGCAACGCCCCTAGTAAATATAAATTGTTGAATAAATGTAAGTGTAAAAGAAATATCCTGTAAAGAAGACCAGTTTTTTTAAATTTGAAGACTTTTTGAACCCTAAAACACAACAGTATGTACACTCTGAACAAATCTTTTTATTTTAAAAAGTATTTTTAATTAATAATTAAACTTGAATATTACTAAGTATTAGTTTAGTCTATGAGTGATTCTGAATGCGACAGCTGATCCACACTTGAAGTGGCCTCACTTATCTGTACTTCAAGTATAAAAAACATCACTCAACTTACCCACAGCGTTTAAAAGAAAATGCCTGAAAACTGAAAGAGCACCTCCTATGAGCGTTTAAGTTGTCCAACATTTTTTGTTGAGCTTGAGTTTGAACGTAGAGTTTTATTACTCGTTGCACTGAGAATAAAGTTTTACCAGGAATTCTAATTATACGAGTAAGTGCCGCTAGATACTTTTAGTGTCATCAGATCTAAATATAGATCAGCGCAGGATGATCCCAGGTGATAGATGCAACGATTCAAATGTTAATTATATAATATTAACTATAATTAAAATAAATCGATATATATGAAAAGAAACAGTGTTTAATTAGAATTTTGCTTCTTAAATATAAAAATCAATTACACGTGTCTGTCTGTGGGCATGCATTTAATATGAATTTTATACGTTAATATATCTTTGCAACTTATATTAGATTAGATTAGATACTTACATAAAATGACATGTAAATTAAACTAAAATTGTTGAATAATATTCATTGTATTTTTCTCTTTTCGTGTCCGCGCACCATTATGCTGGTACTAAACAATGGCGAATTAAGAAGAGAAAAAATACATAATGTGTCAATTTATATTTTGGGAGTCAGTTTTTATTTTATTAATAGGGGAGGCATAGGGGAGGTATATATTAAGTGTCGCAACGGCAGTCGATCGTAGATCTTACCGTATCTATATGAAGATAGAACAGAATAAAACATGGCGATTATAGTTGTTTCATATAACAGCTGATTGTTGTTCTATATAAAATGGATCAGCGGTTAAAACACCGTCATATTTTATTCCGTCCTATCTTCAAAAATATACGGTATAATATCTATCGACGGTCGTCGAAAGTTCCACCCCAGAAGCTGCAAAATTCCTTACGACGCCCAAAAATGAGATGAACTGTGATTTTTTGTGAGGTCTTTCGCAAGCGCTAGCAAGCTCCGACTTGGATTGATATACAAAGTGTAAGGAATGTAGCAGAATAGCGTTTCGGGTCGTACGACAGTTTTTACATTAAAAAAATTAAATACGCTTTTACGTTATTGTTTCAAAAAATATTACGATGAGAATGCTGCAGTTTCTATGTGTTTGTGCAGTTTGTGTCCCCTTTGTGATACATCTATATGTATATGGGGATTGGGGACCATTCCAATTGACCTCACTTGTCCTTCGGTTTGCTGTGGTTGGGCGGCATGTGGGTCGGCCGATGCGAATGTGACAGGAAACTGGGGTCAGGCCATCAAGCCACTCGGTCAATGCGATCGAAACAATTGATGGATGTAACTATATAAGGTTCAGAGATTCATCATCTTATTTTAAAGGCAGTGCCTAGTTGTGCCAGACATCTGCCTTTGTCAGCAGCCATCCACTTGTAAAAGCATTGCCTCGTTGTGCCAGCCATCTGTCCCTGTTGGAGGTCATCCTCTTGTAAAGGGACTAAGGGAGTGATTTGCTGTACCAGCCATCTGTCTGTTGCCATCCTCTTGTAAAGGCATTGCCTTGTTATGCCAGCCATCTGCCTCTGTTGGTTGCCATCCTCTTGAGCTGCGAATAGGACGAGACATCCATGAGCCGCTTTAAATCCTGGAAGTACAAAAACCTTGTGCACTTTCCCAAAATCATCCCTTCAAGATGTTGTCCAGAAAGGTGCTATGTCTAATCGAGGGTTAAAATAGTTGGATTATCCCCTTCAAAAGTCGCTGGGATGGTCGAGGGGTAAGGCGTTAGCGCTCGAACTTGCTAAATATTGATACTAGTGTGGGTTCGAATCCCGATGGAGCACAAAAAATATACCATGTATATTTTCAAATGTGCTCTTCGCTGGGTATAAAAATTCATATATATACCTTTACCAAATACCGGTAACCAAAGGTCCACCTAGCCTTACAGCAACTGTGTTTTGCTTGAGAATTGGCGCTTTGTATAGAGACGACCAAGCTCCCAGAGGGCTCTTGAGGTGTGAATCACACAAAAACAACGCTTACCAAATAAATCACTCTTATATTAATATTTATTTTTTCCTTTGTGGAGAGGTAGGTACTCTTTGACAAGCGTTCATTATCTATTCTTTCCAATTGCTCAAACCTTTGACAATTTCTGCCAAAACTTTTATATGACCTGAAGAAAGAAGAAGAAGATTACATCTCTGTATGTTAAAAGGCGGTCCTAATCAATTCAATCTAAATGCAACGAAGCCCCTTTCGAAATTTCTCGTGATCGCCGCAGCAGATGGTCAACAAATATAATTATGGTATAAATAACAGGCTGGCTTTATTAACAAAATAAACCACCTACCCGGATGTTCGCGCATACTTGTGCGTTTAAAAATATTCACACAGATCGAGCTCAGTTCCGCGAAGTGAAATAGAAAGTGATGGTTGTTATTCCTAAGATGTATGCAAGTACAATTTTATATTATGTTCCTACACTTGTAATAAGCCTTAAATCCGGTTCAAGATTAGAGTATGGTTTAATGTAATGTGACATAACATGAATGGTTGATTTCAATAAGACACGTATTTACCAAGTTATTTATTTTTGTACGACGTATGCAGTTTGGTTCTGTATGTCAAGGCAAATCACTTAAATACGGCCCTAAGTTCCAAAATAATATTTGTAAATGTTGTAATAGGTGCAAACACTTTTCTGAATTTTGATAGTCAGTAAATACCCCGCGTGGTAATCGGCAGTTTGTAACGAGATGTCGACAGGAATCAAATTTCCTATAAGTACAAAATCCATATCAAAACGCTGTTCAAAAACAACATCCGCTAGCGTTCCATCCAGACATTTTCCTGTTACGGATATGTAGTTGTGTGTTGTGTTTGTCTGTTTAAGTTTACAAAAAGTCTGTTAAGTCTCTCTAGAAATATATAGATTTTAGGTACTTATATAATTTGTATTTCATACTTATGTTGATTTGTATTGTTCGAAATGGACTTGCAACATAAAATCCCAATCTCAAATGAACATCAGCCCTGCAACTCTTGCCGACCTTCCCTGAAACAGGGGTGACATTGGCAAAGTGAACCATTTTTTACAGTATTGGTGGTCAGCCTCATACCGACCTATAAGTCAAGGAACCCATTCACTAAAAGTAAACTGGATATAACAGTACCCTTAGTATGAGTTGCAAAACTTGAGTAATGTAAAGTTTACGGCAATTATCAAAGATTGATTTCTCCCAAAATCTGCCGTTTTTGTTTGTTTGAACTTAATTTTCTTCATCACTGTAACTCTTTTGCTAATACCATAAAGTGTAAGAAACAAAAACGGCAGATTTTGGGAGAAATCAATCTTTAATATTTTCCGTGAAGTTTACTTTTCTCAAGTTTTGCAAGTTTTTTTTACCTAAAGGACTTTAATATTTATTTTAATAAAAATATTTTAGCACGCTCCTCTCACTTTTATTACTTTAACAAGCTGTTTACTTTTGTTGTTTGTGCGCGCGCCATATTTCACCGCATGGTCGCGACTCTTTGCCGCCTTTCCGTGGTGGCGCCAATTTTAATATTCAAAATAAACCCAACGGGAAACAATGGCGCGACAATGTAGGGAGCCTGGAACACAACTAGTACTTAATGAACACTTGAGCAGATACAAGAGGCAATTCTGATATTTAATTACTTATTTGTCAAAGAGATTTCAGAGAGAGCTTTCGCTCAATAAATGGATTAGAAGGAGGTGTAAGAGCAACCCTCCAAAATTCTACTCGCTAGCTCGCAAATTGCGAGTGTGCTTTTCTTTATCTTAAAGTATCATTTTGCCAGTTAATAATACCATTGATAATATTCCTAGTAAAAATATCGATCACATGTTTAAAGGCGTTAAAAATTATGAACAGGAACAGTTCACGGGAGTTTTTTTTTTAAACCATGCGAGCTGCAATTACGAGTTGCGAGTTAGTCAATGGGTGATTTTTAGAGGGTTGTGTAAGACTATGGGGAATGTTATGGAAATTGTTACGAATGTGTGATTAAGTGTCTGTATCTAGATGTAGGCGTTTAAATAATTGTACTTGTATTTGTTCGATGGTGTGAGTATTCGCTCGAAAATTCTAGTAAGAATATTCTGGCAAAATCACGCATGTTCCACTTCTCGACGTTTCAAGAACCATCCTTATGCCATGCTATATAAAGGGCCAAATATGTCTGTAGCGAAAGACTTGTATCGGAGCTGGCAAGCAATACAGTACAGAAGTGCAATACAGTACTTACCCGTAGTACGAGTTTTTTCACAATACTCGAAGTATCGAGTACTCGAGAAAAATGTATGTGAACTTGTAAAGCATTTAGAAATTTTAGAAATTTATTTAGAAATAAGGTAAAAAATCGCAAAACATATATTAAGGTGCGTACAATATACGAGTATTATATTTTTAGATCTAGGGCTTTGATGCTATCAAAAAGGGGGGAGGTGTTATTTGCATTGCGTGCTTGGAGGACATGAGGTCCCCTTACCTGTCCCAGGGAACTCTTGGCGCCAAGGGGACGCAGGGGGCGGCACCTTAAACCTTAGGGAAGAACTACGCAGGGGTACAGAGAAATATAGGCTATTTTTACAACTCAAAGAAAAATGTTAAAATGAAAAAGGTTATGACTCTGGATGAAATGAAAGAAGTGTGCAAGGACAGGAAGAAGTGGCGGCTAATCTGCAATGGTGATTTCTAATGTTGGTGTATTAATTTGCTACATTTTTTGCATAGGAAATTTCTGACTTTTTTTGTATAGATTTCTTTGTAAGGTTTTGTTCTTTTATATATTTAAATGTATTTTTTTATTCATATTCCTTGACTTATAGGTTGGTATGAGGCTGACCACCCATACTGTAAAAAATGGTTCACTTTGCCAATGTTACCCCTGTTTCAGGGAAGGTCGGCAAAAGTTGTGGGGCTTATGTTCATTTGAGGTTTGGATTTTATTTGTAAGTACACATTCAGCATTTGTAAGCGCGAACTACACTTGTTGGTTTGTGGGCTCACATCTGAGAGCTTTAAATGAATATATCCTTGCAACTTAGATTATAGATTATTATAGATTATAGAAAGAGGTGCAAATTCTTGAATATTGAACCTCTAATACATATAACCTGTACCTTTAGTACGAGTTGCAAAACTTGAGAAAAGTAAAGTTTACGGAAAATATTAAAGAGTGATTTCTCCCAAAATCTGCCGTTTTTGTTTCTTACACTAGTTACACTTAATGGTCTTAGCAAAAGAGTTACAGTGATGAATAAAATCAAGTTCAAACAAACAAAAACGGCAAATTTTGGGGGAAATCACTCTTTTATAATTGCCGTAAACTTTACATTACTCAAGTTTTGCAACTCGTACTAAGGGTAAGCATAATTGCCCTGTAATCAATGTGTCTTTTTTATGTAATCAACATGAACAGCTATGTGGTGACACACTCCGGTAACACACCTTCAAATTTTCTACAATAGTTAGAGTTTGCCACCTCAGATTCCTTAAAAAATTGAAAAATTGAAGAAACGTTAAAAACTACGTATATATTTCTTAAAACGTTAAAATTCAGAAGATAAATTGAGTACTTATTTGAATTATTTGAAAGGAATACACGAGGAGTTCTGAGCTGTTTCGAACTTTTTGAAAAATGGATCATTGATCTGTTTATGTATTGACAACGGACCTCTTAAAAATGTACTTTCCTTAGCTATAATCAAAGTTGCAAAAATATATGAGCATTTTAAAAATCATGTTTAATTTAGGTCCACAAGCAGACTCGTTTGTGTTCACGCTTACACATGCTGCACGTGTGCTTTCAAAATAAAAGCCGAATTGTAGCGAAATACAAAAAATCCAACAATTTGATAAGAGGGTTTTGTTGTGAAAATTGAAAATTAAAAAAAAAAAAAATTGAATTTTATCAACAACAAAAAATATGTTTCAATCTTCTTTGCATATACTCGTATATCAACGCGTAAGGTGTGAAAGCTTATTGCTTACTTCCACAGTCCCATAGGCGGACGTCGCGACGGATCGGCGTCGTTTTTCCCGCCTCTTCACAAGGGAAAGGCGCCGTCTAGTCCTAACTATGGTCACTAACTATGTTACCGTTGTTTAAATACATCGCCAGCAATTTAATTAATGTACTATTTTGTCTATCTCTAAATGAATGGTAGATTAAAAAGGGACTAAGGTGCTTAACTTCCATATTCCAAAACCCAAACATAGTGTTTGTAATCCCTAATCTGTAATCTTAGTTGCAAATATTTATTCACATTTGTTCCCGCGGAGGGGGCAAAACGTGACCAGACATATAAAATATACCTACAAGTTAAATACAGAAGGATGAAGGATTCATATTAGTGTTGTATTTTTCACGAGTGCATGCTTTTGTTAGCGTTATCAATAATCTAAGTTGCATCGATGTATTAACATAAAAAGTCCCAGGCTGCGATGGGCAGACACTGTCGATGCCGACGCCGAAGCTCTGGGAGTGAGGGGACCATGGAGGGAAGCAGCACAAGACAGAGAGGATTGTGGTGCGGGAGATAGGGCTTAGAACCTTATTTAATGTATTTACAAAAACTTGTATCACTAAGCAACAAATCTAAAAAAAAACCACACACACACATACGAGTATGTGGATAATATTTTAGTGTTTTTTTTCCTTTTTTTGCATGTTTTTATTTTGTGTATTAGATTTCTTTTAGATTTAACATAACTACCTTTCGCACTCAAAATAATTATCTTCCTGCCCACATAAAGCAGGCCATACAATCTACATAATGCCGGCCATTACCCAACTTTCACTGGATTCGTATTTAAGTTGAACGTGGGTGCTCACCCTTAGTCTCCACGATATATTGCCAACTCCAGAATGGCATCAAGTTAGCCTGATTAAGAAGGTTTAGTAAAATAATGATGTAAACGTCAACGAGATTCCCAAATTATGGGGATAATTAAGAACACCATTTTTTGTTGCAGCCCCATAATAGAGTCAAATGAAAGGAAAAAAAATATGTTATTAATATAAACTTAACTTCGCACGAACCCAATTTTTTATGTGTAGGTAAATTCGCAATGTTGTTTTTTTTGTTGACTGAAAACTGTTTTTTTTTTTAGAAATCCTGTACGGGAGACTCCCTAGATTCTCGAGACTCTAGGGGTCTATGAAACTTGTTCTAGTGCCGCAGAGGTGTACGAGCTTGGACGTCGCTACAAAGCGCCAATACTCAAGCAAGACCCAGGTGCTGTAAGGCTGGATGGACCTTTTTAGTGACCGGTCTTTGGTAACGGTTTTATGATATTTTCAACCCAGCGAAGAGCATATTTGGCCATATAAAGTGTAAATTTTTGTGCTCCGCCGGGATCCGAATCCTTGTGATTACGCAGTTCATAATGATATGCACACATAATGTAACTCCTAACCTTACTATTATTATCATAAACACACTTCACTTGATGTACCTTGAGTAAACTATGTAAACGATGAGTAAACCTTTCATGTATTTATGGGATTAAACCTCAACTTAGCTCCCCTTGCTGGGATTGAACCCTAGTTCTTTGGCTCTTAATGCAAGCGTTCTACCAACTCAGCCATCCAACGGATTAATTAATTATTTTTTGCTTTACATCAGGCATATTTGAAATAAAATGATGTTGCGGACCACATGATCGTTTTGGATGAAATTGGGAGTCCCGCGCCACAATCGGCCGAGTGCCAAAAATTCCAGTTGCTGGGCCTATAATCTATAATCTAAGTTGCAAGGATATATTCACATTTAAAGCTCTCATGCCCACAAACAAACACGTGTAGTTCGCGCTTACAAATGCTGAATGTGTACTTACAAATAAAATCCAAACCGCAAATGAACATAAGCCCTACAACTTTTGCCGACCTTCCCTGACCCTGAGTTGACATTGGCAAAGTGAACCACTTTTTACAGTATGGGTGGTCCGCCTCATACCAACCTATAAGTTAAGGAATCGTTTTTGAATCATCTCAGTATTCTTTCATTATGAAAATCCTCAGAACTCCGCCGTTTTTTTTTTATCAATTTTGTAGGGAAATTTTACCATTTGTTACAACAAATGTGAAGCCATCTTCATTACACTCCCGGGGGCCCCCCCCACTAGATTGTTCCACACGCTTTTTCCGGGAACTAGGGGGCGGACCATGCCCGGGGTACATAAATATTCGTTAGCGAAACACACCACCCCCATAAACTATAGGGGGGGAAATAAATGTACGCACCAAGTAAAACACTTCAAAAAACTACCAGATATTATGTTGTACAGACAATACAGGCGAAATGCTCCCCCACAATACAAATCTTTTTTTTTTGGTAAAAATATAAAAACATCAATGTACGGGGATGTTATTATTGTATTTAATAGATTATTTCATATACTTTTACTTTTTAATGCACTAATACTTTTATTTTTATCTTTTCTAGGATTTCACGATTGACACAGCGAAGGTCCATTTTAGACAAATTATCAAATGTAATTTCATTTGAAATAAATTTAATTAATTTTTTTTTTGTTGTCTGACGTGTTTTTTTTTCATGACATGAGACTTACCATCCATACTGTATAAATCAGTTAATTTTTGCCAATTTTTTTTTTTTCAGGAAAAGGCCGCAAGAGTTACATGGCCTATGTTCAATCGAGGTTCGGGTGTTAATTTGTAAGTTCATATAAAGCATGTGATCTAGCATGTGGATGCAATAAATGTGAATCTTTAATGTAATTATAATTTATATTGTTACGAATATGCAGGATATTGTGCAGTTGTGTTTTGTTGGTCTGTATTAGTGTAATAATAAATCTCTAATATATAGACGTTTAAGTAACTACCTGATAATAATTTGTATTTGTTAATAAAGTGTTGAATCGAATGTTCTGTTGAAGTCTAGCAAGGCGGTATGTAAAGATTCTCCATGTTTAGAGAATGATGAGAACAAACTAGAGTGTGCAAATGTAGCTCTGAACCTAAAGTGATAAAGTAAATTGTGTTAAATAAATAAACCGCAGTTTAAATTAAAAGTACCCGCTTAAAAACATAACAATATCTTTGCTACTTTAATATATTATAGTCTAGCTTTCACTTAACTATTGAATTCAAATGTAATAAAGATCATTATCTAATTGTAGCAAATTTCTGCAGATCATGAATAATAATTAGAGGCTGCAATATCATCCCCAACAAGAAGTCTGCTAGTTAGAGAAGGTCGCCACAGAGTCTAGCCGAGGGGAAGTGGGCTTCTATGCTAAATGAAATGTTTTATGGACGTTTCTTGGAACTGCTAATCTAAGGAAAGGGTAAATGCGTGGGTGGATCCTTAATAGAGGCCTGTAGTAACAAGCGAATAAGCGATTGACGATGGATCTGAGAATGGCGGTACACAATGGCATATTGCTACCGACTTTGATTTATGGAAGTGAAGCATGGACAGTGAATGATAGCGAAATGAGTAAAGTATGTACGGTGGAAATGAAGCATTTGAGAAGTATGACAGGAAAAACTTTGAGGGATAGAGTTAGGAATGAATGGGTAAAAAAAGAATGTAATTTGAAAGAGGATGTGAAAGTTAAAGTACAAAAGAATGTGATGAGATGGTTTGGGCATGTGGAAAGAATGAATGATGATAGAATGACAAAGCATGTATACAAAGAAAGTGTGAAAGGAAAAAGAGGGAAGGGACGACCGAGAAAAGTATGGAGTGATCAGATTGAGGAGATTGTGAAAGAATGGGATATACAAAGTGAGCGTAAAAGAAGAAAATGCATGAAAAAGGTGATGGATATAAAGGAATTGAAAGAGGTATGTCAGGATAGGAAAAAATGGAGGCAACTCTGCAGAGGTTCTGGCCACCCCTAGCGGAATGGCGACAGAGTTACAGTTACAGTTAAAGTTTTTGATGGCGGCTGTTTCTTTATTTTGTATTTCATGATATTACGTTTCTTATCCAGAAGAAACTTCTCATTCAACTTCATAGGACGTGGAGAGAAAACAATAAAGTACCTAAACATTTTTGCCAGCCTGTCCGAAGTCAAGAAGGCGTGTCTTCTCATCAGGAGCTCACAAGGATGGCTGTGGATGATGTGGATGTGGTGAAAAAGATGGTTAAACATTGCTGAAAAACAATTCAAAGATTGAAATTATTCTCTTCTTAATCTTGTTCCTCGTTGCTGAGGGTTGTGGCCCGTGTGGAAGCAACCACTCTTCTCCAGTTCTCTCTTGACTGTGCTGCCCGTAACGCTCCAACCACCGAGGTGCCCGCTGATGTCTTCACTTGATCGGTCTATCGTGTGGGGGATCTTCATCTTCCTCTCTTGCCCTCCAAGCCACCGATCACAACCAGTCGTTCCAGGCTATCCTCATTGCTACGGATAACGTGTCCAAAGAACTGAAGAATACGGTGTGTACTGTACATATATTGGCCAGAGTCAAGCCATCCAAACCTAAGATTGAAACAGAAGATACAATATTTTATCGGAATAAAACCCTGCCAAAACAAAATGTCAAAACATCAATAAAACTCGCATGAGGTTATTGTATGGGCCTGGCCGTATTTATGAGGAGCGAGATAACATCAGTATAGAGTTTGCCCTCCACACTCCACAGTCTATGGTGAAATAAAGCAAGCATTTTCCAGCACTTGGACCCTTCGTGTAGAGACCGACAACGCTTTAAAAACCCTTGCTTTTAATATTTCTTCCTTTTCAGCCAACCTTTTTCTGAATCTTTAACACAATATTTACATTATTTTCGGTGACTTTCTATGAATATTCACATAATTTATGATTAATTTTTAATCATTAGAAAAAAAAAACAAAAAAGTAAATAAAAATCTGTTGCAAGATTTATTATCTAGAACCATAATTTATCACCATTTCCCGATTGCTCCTTTAGGAAATTTGTGAAAATGTTAAAGGTTGACTTCAAATGCTTGTTCTATAATCTTTAAATCCTCCATAATATATAATCTAAGTTGCAAGGATATTTTAATTATTATGTATCTTTACACTTGATTTGTTTTTTTTTTAATCTGTACTAAAAAAATTACTAGTCTTTTAAACTATCAATTTACCACTGTATATATTTTGTTGTATAACTATATGTAACAACTATAATGTTTTTTCTAAAGTAAAGATTGGTCATAGAATTGTCAAAAAAAGTCCGATTTTAAAATAATAATAGTTAAAAACAAATGTTAAACCAGTTCGTCCCTCCAGTGCTTGTTTTGCTTATCTAGTATTTGATTCAAAGATGACCTATCAATATATTTCAGTTGTCTTAACAATCTACACAATCTGAGCTAAGAAAAAAACGTAAAACACGATAATGTGAGAGTTGTTTTAACGCAACTAAGCTACACACACAGCTACATTTAAATATTTGAAAAATCAATTTCCAGTGTTCATAATGCACAATGGTCCAGTACACATACAAACATTGCTCAAGTGAAATTACCTCCGTTGGAGGCACATGCGACAGCGTTGCTTTGCAAGAGCGGCCGCAGTACGGTAGTTTTGGGGCAGGTCACCCTCCTGTTCTCCGGGCTGTTCCATCCGCGGCGCGGTGCATATAAATTCCTCGACCCCTCTCACTTGGGGTAGCTCTTATCGATCAGAGTCCCTCCCCTGGCGTGGCGAACTTCAAGGACAAAGAGGGGGCGGACGGATGTCGTAGTCGCAAGGCGAAGTTCAAGCTGTAGATGTACAAGTAATGGCGATTAGAGATTTGGACATACAGTCGTAAAATTTATATGATTGTTTTTGGATGTTAAACGATATAAACTTACTGAATCTAATCTAAGTTGCAAAGATATATAACATTAAGAATTCGCATTATATGCATTTTCACAAGCAGACACGTATAAGTTTGCGCTTAAACATGCCGCATGTGAACTTACAATATAAAAACACAAATCTCTAATAAAAATACACCCTGCAACTCTTGCCGACCTTCCCTGAAACAGGGGTGACATTGGCAAAGTGAACCATTTTCTACAGCATGGGTGGTCAGCCGCATACCAATCTATAAGTCAAGGAACCGATGTAATGTGTATTTTTTGTAATTGATAAAATTGTGATGGAAAAATTAGTTGCTTTTTGACTTTCGTTTCCGACAGAGTCTTGTGCATAGTAGATATAGTACAACGGTTGAGTGGTTACTTCATATGTGATAATGAATAGGATCCCATGAATACAAGGAGTAAGAGAAAGAAATAAAATACCGTAAGTGTAATGTATATTTGCAACTTAGACTACAGATTGTAGAGTATAAGAAATGTGCTTTTTCTTCAAAAGTAAAAACTCAATAGGATTGTATTTTTTATGGTTTGAGTATTAACACTGTGAAAATTCATTATGATTTTGATTTTTTTATTTTAGAAACAAATTCTAATGAAGCACTGTTGTATGTTAAGATAATCGAAAAGATCGAAAACATTCGATATAATATATTAATTAAAATAAATTCTTTTGTGAAAAGAAACAGTGTTTCATCAGAATTCGTTTCTAAAAAATATCACTAGGATAGCATTGGATAGAAAGAATTAATGGCGAACCATATAAAACTGCAGCATTTGGAAATAAAAGTAAGATATAAGAAATCTTGTTTTAAGGGCGATTTTCTAGTTTTGTACAAAAATCGTCTTCCCTAACCTTCCCGAACTTTCACCTCTCACCCTTATATATCGACTCGCCCCATAATTGTATCAGGACTACTGCCATTGTTGTATATAATAAAACCAACATGCGTGCCACAATCGATAGAGACTTCATATCAGATAAACAACTTCTAAGAAAAGAAAACACAAAGCGCTGATTTATGGTACGAAAAAAAGGAAACTTCTCGAAAATTCGTAAATCATAAAACGAAGGGTGCAATCTATAATTTTAGGTATATAATCTAAGTTGCAATGATGTATTAACATTTAAAATTAATATTAAATGGTTGCCCACGTACAGAAACGTTTAAGCTCGCGCATACAAAATGCTGCAAGTGTACTTACAAATTAAAATCTATGATCTATCTTTAATGTATAATCTAAGTTGCAAAGATATATAACATTTGAGATTCATGTTAAATGTATTCCCACAAGCAGACACGCATAAGTTCGCGCTTAAACATGCCGCACCCAAGTAACCTTTTAGGTTTTAAAAAGGTTACAAAAAGGTTAAAAAAAGGTTCTGGGACCTTTTTGCAACCTTTTTAAAACCTAAAAGGTTACTTGGGCATGTATATTTATAAAATATACAAACCCGTTCTCAAATGAACGTAAGCCCTGCAACTCTTGCCGACCTTCCCTGAAACAGGGGTGACATTTGCAAAGTGAACCATTTTTTTAAATTTATGGATAGTCAGCCGCATACCAACCTATAAGTTAAATAATATAATAAAGTTAAAAATAAGTAAGGAATAAGTATACACAATAAATAACGTTTGCGAGTGGAACCTATTTATTTTTACTATTTTTACAGTTAAGGATAAGGCTTAGGTACGCCAGCCACTTCAGTTGAAGTGGAGGTATCCCAGTTCCCGAGGGGGCTGGTAGTAATTTCTTTTGAAAACTGAGTACTAAACCTTGCCGATATTTTATTTTATGTTTGAAATAAACCCCGAAAAGGGAAATTATTTCTGACTGCCTCCGCGAGATTTGAAGCCGAGCTCTCCGCATGGAATGGAATACACTATACCAACTGAGCTATCGACCGGATGGCATACTCAGATAATGCCAGATTGAATGACTGAGTCTATAGTCGATCTACAACCAACCTTAGAGCGTATGTAGGCACGGTAACAGTTCTACGTTGGCCTGTAGGAATAAACAATATTTTATTCGTACGTGTTTATGTTCCACTCGCCACACGCGAGACCCTTCATGGATAACGCGAAAGAAGTTTCACCATACGTGTAGCTTATTTGCGTTTTTTTGCATCTTCAAAAAAAATCCCATTATTTAACACACGTACCTCATTATTTCATTGCCTACGTGTTAACATTAGTTAAAATAAAATGAATTCACAGACTCGTCTGTTTTTTTTGTCACATGTCGTTTCTATAAATAAAACATGTGTTTGGTGCATGAAATTAACACGACAATTAGCAGTGTAGCCACATTCTAATTATTCTCCAGGATGCATTTTTTGTTTACATTTGCCGTTGAAAATTTGCGCAAGCAAAAATCCAAGTTTGCAACACTGTTTTGCGGTTGGGCGAAAGCATTTATTACGCGCGTTCGTGCCGCGAATTGCCTAGAACTGCTAAATAATTAGTTGTTTTTTTATAATCTGAAATCTGTGCAAAGAAGTTGCAAATATGCATTTCCAAAATCTAAAATAAAAATACCGGCAAGGTTTACTCAGCCTTCACAAGAAATGAGTACCAGCCCCCTCGGAAGCTGGGAAACCCCCACTTCAACTGAAGTGGTTGGCGTAAGGCCGGCCCCCTTACCTGTAAAAATAAATAGGTTCAACTCGCCACATGCGACCCCTTCGGGGATAACGCGGCAAGAAGTTACACTATATGTGTAGCTTAGTTGCGTAAAATGAATATAAACTCTGCAACTCATGCAGACTTTTTCTGAAACAGTGTTGGCATTGGTGAAATAGAATAAATTTTTATAATTTGGTAGGTCAGTCTCATAACACTTATCCTTGTCAAGAACTATGAGATTTGTTAGTTCTTAGGCAAAAACGTAAGTAAGCTGCATACACATACATATAGTGCAACCTCTCATCGCTTTTACTCTGAAGGAGTCGTATGTAGCGAGTAGAATCTTTAAAAAAAGTTATTTTCTAAATTTGGAGCTTCCTTCTTCGAGGGAAGGGGGGCAGGCTTTTATTTTTTGTGAAGGCTATATTAATCTTAAAGGTATTTAGAAAATTATCATAAATCAGAATGTACTCACGTATAAATTTCTATATGATGATAATTTATTTAAAGTTTATAACATGACAAAAGAGCGCCGTGATTGCGTGAGTCATACTTCAAGGACCTCTGACCTCTCCAATACAAATCTTCGATTCAACTTCTCCAATCAACTTTTCAACCAAGCTACACATACAGTGTAACTTCCCGTTATCCCCGAAGGTGTCACACGTGGTGATTTGGGACATATTTATTTTTACGGAAAGGGGGTCAGCTTCACGCCAACCACTTCAGTTGAAGTGGGGGATGATATATTTTATAAAGAAACGCCTTCAGTGCTCTCTTAAAAATGCCAATAGATTCGGAATTCCTGCGTAGCGTATATTTGTATCTGAGCGTTACACACTCAAAGTGATATAAGTTTTGCCATCCACTCTCCAGTACAGCAACTTGGATGTAAAATTTCATAACTGACACAGATTCGGCGGGTCCGGAATATCGCAAAGTTTCGGTTAAACCCGCCAATAAAATCATATCGCGGCTTGCAAAACGGCACGTTTGCAGAATTCATAATTAAATTCTATACGTTTGAACTCGCTAAGTCAATAAAACTGATTAAATCAATTACTTTACCAACCTCGATACACGGATACCTCCCGTTTCAAACGCTTTGCATTGCGAATTTTTTTTTTACGATTTATTAAATCATAGCTGATAAGATTAATGCCCTCCACTTTGTTAAGATATTTTAAGATTGCTTTATTTTGGATGGTTGAGTCACAAAACTCGCTAATATTAAGTTTATTTCTATATAAATAGTGAATACCAGAGCTAAATTGATGCCTATTAAATGGCCAAAAATTGGGTTAATATAGGGAGAAATGAGAAACATCGTCTCCTATATCTCATAATAACTTCTTGGTGCGTTTTCGAGTTTTACTTTCACTTTAGTTGAAGTGGTGGTTCCTGAGCTTTCAAGGGGGCTGGTACCTACTCATTTCTTATGTAGGCTTAGTAATCCTTGCCGGTTTTTTATTTTGAGTTTCAAATAAACACCGAAACGAGAAGTCATTCCTGACAACCTCGGTGGGATCCAAATCCGAGCTCTCGGCATGCAATGCAAGCACTCTACAAATTGAGCTATCGACTTGGGAGAATGGAGGATCAACGTGTTGAAGGAGAACACACTGATTGAAGAACCTAAAACAGTGCTTCAGCAGAAGCACAAGAACTTTCGTCTTTCGAGCTCAGAGAAGGTACAAATTGCTATGATGAACACCAGCCTTTCCTAAAGAGGCAGGATTTCTAGTTTGCCTCTTCAGAAAAGAAAGTGATTTCATTTTGCACGGAGAGTATTTGGTTCAGAGGGTGTATTATTTTAACAAGTTATTTTTAAAAATTGTAATAAATTGATCAAAAATACACACATAGCTAGGGACTGGAAAATTTCGCGATCGCGATAAAACAAATTTATTCGCGAATTTTGATGTTTTTACGCGAATAACGCGAAATTGAGGTTTTACACAAATATCGCGAATTTTTGTACATTTGGAAGAAATTGTGCGAAAAAATTGTCATGTTTCGCTTTTGCAACTCAACGATTTTGTGGAAAAGAAAAGATTCCTGCGAAAACCTTTTTCAAGGTGCAAAGCACAGGAAAATTGTTCGGTGTTATAGCCGAGAGGGCTAAGTGGGCTGATCTTTCAACGTTGTAACACGCTAGAGCGCTAGACGCGGGGGTCGATCCCCGCCTGGGTCATTTGACCATAAATTTGACCCTGATTCAACAGATACTATTGGGTAATTATAAAAGTAATAATTCATTAAAATAAACAATAATGAGTTATTAATTTATGATATTAATACCTGTTTTTAGCCAGGCAGACATTCCTATTCACTAATCTATTTTATTTAAAAAAAAAGTTTTTACTGTCCTGGATCATCCAAGCAGACTTGAATCGTGACATCAATAAAGGAAAATACTTACTTTACAAGGAATGAAGTTGTTGCTGGATTAGACAAGAGCACAACTTGAGGCTTTCATAAAAGCCAACATCCCTTGAAAAATTAAATAACCCTCATCTAGAGACTAAATGCACAAAAATTAAATATTTTAAAAGGATAATGCAGGGTATGCGGAGTGTCATTGAAATATTAATACTTTTTTCAATCAATAGTTTTTTGTAAGTTAGGTACTCGTATTGATTCAGATGTTGTTTATTCATTGTTTTTTAATGTACATATTGTTGTTTTTATAATAAATTGTAAATATTAGTTATATCTTTTGTTTTGCAATTATTTAAACCTAAATTTTGATCAAATCAACCCTACAAATTACACCGAATCTCCATGTTTATCATGAAAAATAACGCGAATTTCCCTGTTTTTGATAAAAAATAACGCGAATTTCCCAAAAAAATAACACCCCTTACGACCTTCAAACTGCTATAATCAATGTTTTCATTTCTCGAACAAAACACTTCTTAAATTGTAAAATTTCAGTTAAAATCACATTCAACTATCAAAAGTGACGTTATACTATATAAAGACGTTAGGTGTAATTATTTCCACGTACATTTTAATCCATGCAGATCTGTACTGTAGGCGTTTTGAATTACGAGTGCCAATTTCAAAATGTTATCCGATTATTGAGGTTTTGTCTATGCCGAATTTAAAAAACGGGCATGTCTAAACATTATACATAAGAACGTATTATGTACCAGCATGTTCAGCCTCCGGCTTAGAGATGTTAAAAAAATGTGAGCGAACAAAAAATGATTTAATGAATGCATTATTTTTAGATTTAAAAGAATTCGTCGACTAACGGAACTGAGTGCAAAATATAGCTCTTAAAAAAATATATATTGAATTAAGGTAATATATGTGAAATTGGTATTTTTTTTTAAATTTAATGACTGTTAAAAAAAAATATATCCAATCTAATCTAATCTAAGTTGCAAAGATAAATGTTACATTGAAGATTCACATTATATGCATTCTCACAAGTAGACACGTACAAGTTCGCGCTTGCACATGCCGCATGTGAACCTACAACATAAAAACCAAATCTCAAATGGACATAAGTACACCCTGCAACTCTTGCCGTCCTTCCCTGAATCGGGGGTGACATTGGTAAAGTGAACCATTTTTACAGCATGGGTGGTCAGCCGCATACCAACCTATAAGTCAAGGTTCCTTGATAACTAAAACATTTTTAAACTTTTTTTTTATTGAAGGTAAAATGTGCCAAACAGGTCGATAGCTTAGTTGGTAGAATGCTTCCGTTCCATACCAGAGAGATAGTATTCGGCCCCACCAAGGATGTCAGAAATGATTACTCGTTTCTGTGATATTTCAAACCCAAAATAAAAATACAGACAGGGGTTGGTAACATGCTGAGGTTTGGGGTTCGATTCACCAAGGGTGTCAGAAATAATTTCCGTTTCGGTGTTTAATTAAATCCGAAATTAAATACCTGAAAATTTTACTCAGCTTCAACAATAAATGAGAATCAACTTCGTCGTTAGCTTGGAAACCTGCATTGGTTGGTTTTTAAGATTTATATTAAATGCATTTCCACAAGCAGACATGTATAAGCTCGCGCTAACACATGCCGCATGTGGACCTACAATATAAAAACCTAATCTGAAATAAACATAAAAGCCCTGTAACTCTTAATCTTTGTTACTTAGATTATAGATGGTTTCAGGTCATAAAAGTTATTCACTAAAAAAAACGACAAAAAAGTAGAAGGCGATATTATCTCATGTGGTAGAGTTGACCACATTTCTAACCGCTGATTATCTTTCTGCATACATTAACTTTACTTTCATAAACAAAGCCTCAAATAGTAAGACGTAATTAAAAATAATCATAATTTCTGTACAAAAAAAAATGCGTTGCAATATCTTTGTAACATCGACAAAATATATTCTTTGCTCTGCATGGGATTGGCATTATTTTTTTATGTTACATAATTTAAAAACAGTGCTTTGTTGTGCTAGGCGTTTCTCTCTACTGGTCGCCATCCACTTGTAGAGCTACTTTCTTGTTGTGCCATTTGCCTCTGATGGTCGCTAATCGCTATACTCTTGTAAAGGCAATTCCTTGTTTTACCATTCATCTCTGCTGATCGCCATCCTCTTGTAGAGCCAATTCCTTTTTATGCCATTTGTCTCTGCTGATCGCCATCCTCTTGTAGAGTCAATTCCTTTTTATGCCATTTGTCTCTGATGGTCGCTATGCTCTTGTAAAGGCAATTCCTTGTTGTACCATTCATCTCTGATGATTGCCATCCTCTTGTAGCCATTTGTCTCTGCTGGTCGTCATCCTCTTGTAGAGCCAATTCCTTGTTGTGCCATTTGTCGCTGCTGGCCGCCATCCTCTTGTAGAGCCAATTCCTCGTTGTGACATTTGTTTCTGCTGGTCGTCATCCTCTTGTAGAGCCAATTCCTTGTTATGCCATTTGTCTCTGCTGGTCGCCATCCTCTTGCAAAGGATTTTGACTCTCAGTTCATAACAAGAAAACCCAAATGCGTCATTAGCAATATACACCGTCAAGAATTCACACGACGTGCATTATTTTTTTACAGGAATCCACTTGTCTTTCAATAAAAAAAAACACTCAATTTAAAATCTCTCTAATTAGTGTGTTTTTTTTCAGTTTAAAGTACAGCATTATACATTTGCATACAAGCCGTGTGTAGAGCCTTTTGTGTCGTATAACACTGTCTCAGTTTTTGGGTTAATGTCCTTGCTTGAAACAAACAACTCCAAATGGTGTTTTCACGGAATCTTTCTTTGTTCCTTTCGAGGCCTTTACCCCTTAGTATAAAAAACTCAACCAAACCGCTTGCTAAATACAATTATGGATAATAAAACAGCGAATATAGTGAGCGTTTAAATTTCCTTAGATTTTTGATAAAAAGCCATGGTTGAGTTTAAACGTAGGTAGGTACTGTTGAATACTTTTTTTGAGTACTGGAAAAGTTCAACGTCTACATGTCTGGTCGCAAACAAGGAAATTTTCTCTTTGCTTGGAACAGATTTTATAATGAAAGTTTATTTTTTATTTATTTATTTATTTATAAATTCACGACACTTAGTGCCTTTTACAAACCATACTAAAAATAGTGTTATAAATACAAGAGTAAGTAAAAAGTATAAAATGAAACAACAAATATATCAGAACTACAATTGAAAACTATCCGGGATAAAAAGTAACATAAAACAAAATAATGATTACATAAGTAGGTATTAATACTTTAAAAAAAAATAGAGAGATGAGATAAAAAAACAAGAGAAAAGACAGTTTATGAATGTATAAATAGTAAGCAGAAATTAGAAGTAAGTAGCTGAATATAAAACCACAATTAAAAATAGATTGAAAAAAATTATAAATACCTATATATGAAAGTAAAATGAAACAAATAAACACAATAACAAAAACTATATAAAAATAAGAATAAAAATCAAAGTTACTATTTAGAGAAAAAATATAAATCAAAAATCAAAAGAAATATACAAGCAACAGAAATAAAAACATTATTCATCCAAAAAGTACCTCAACAGACCAGCTCTATACCTATCAAAGTTATTGTTGGGTGGGTCAAAGTCTAGTGTACAGGTATTACCACTACGTTGAAGGCGATTTATGCAACTGTTATATTGTGCATTTGTATTGGAAGCTACAGGGCGATAAGGAATAATGTGTCGTGATCCTTGACGAGGGATTAAAAAATTTAACTCGCCCAGCAACGACGGACAGTCTATAAGTCCATTTTTTATTTTATAAAGGGTCAACAAGTCAATGATTTTGCGTCTTTCCAGTAAATTATTTAATTTAAGAAAAGAGTTCAAAAGGATGGGATCAAAATTAGAAATAGGAATTTTAAGCTTGTAATTTATAATTTTCAAGAATTTAATGTGAACTCTTTCAATACTATCTATATGAACCGTATAATGAGGAGACCAGACGGGTGAACAGTATTCCAGACAACTACGGACTAGTGACGTGTATAACAATTTTATTGTATTGGTATCACGAAAATCCTTAGCAATGCGGAACACAAAACCAAGCATTTTCAAACCTTTAGCACATACATTGGTTATATGTGGAACAAATGATAGTTTCTGGTCAAATATCACTCCCAAATCTGAGACTTCAGTCACTGTTCCTAGACTTAAGTTGTTAATAGAGTAAATAAAATGGATGGGGTTTTTTATTTTAAAAAAACTCATCACATGGCATTTCGATACATTGAGAAATAAGCGGTTAAAATTACACCAATCTGCCAGTCTATCCAGGTTACTTTGAAGACCTTGGCAATCCTCTACGCAATCCACAACATTAAAAATCTTCAAGTCGTCGGCAAATAAAAGGACTTGACATTCATAAAAGACATTAATGATGTCATTAATAAAAAGTAAAAACAGCAACGGGCCCAAATGAGAACCCTGCGGGACTCCGCTTGGTTGGGTAAATGGTTCTGATTCAGTCTCATCAATTTTAACAACTAGGTAACGATCCTTAAGATAACTACCCATCCAGGTCAAAAAACTGCCCGAGATTCCCATGGCTTGAAGCTTTATGAGCAAAATGTTGTGCGAAATTCTATCGAATGCCTTAGAAAAATCGGTATATATAACGTCGACTTGTTTACGTTTACTAAGGGCATTTGCATAAGGGCATAAGGAAAGTTGTAAAGGAAAGAAAATATTTAATGCAACAATATTATTAGGTAGTTGGGAAGAAGTGGGTTATCGTTTTTCTTTGAATTGTTAATTAAAAAATAGTAATAACTGCTTTAGTGAGCATATTGACATTGAGAGAAAAATGTACACGAAAAGGTTCAAAATACTTAAAAATCAACTAACTCACACAATGCCCTCACACTTTATTTTACTGTGCGTGGTATCTAGTGTCATTTTTAATTTACAAAATTCAACATGCATTGTTGAAACCAGATTTAAACACGTAAAAACATTTTTAGCGTCTTGGGTCTGCATGAAAGTTATTTGCCTTGGCGTATAGAACCAAACTGAATACGATTAAAATTCAGTATGTTGATACTTGGTGTATTTAAAAAAAAAACAATCAATTTATTTGAGAATGGGATTATTGAAAATTTGAAATTATTAATGCTGCGACGAAGCTGCACACATGGTGAAAATTATATCCGCATTGTCACCGAAAGAGTCTCATATGTGGCGTCCGTAGTCCAGTGGCAACACTTCGGACTCGTAAATGGCAGGTTCTGGGTTCGAATCCCGGCTGAGCACAAAAATATACCATTGATATTTCTAAAGGTGCTCTTCGCTGTGTTGCAAAATTTATAAACCTTTACCAAAGACCGGTCACTAAAGGTCCATCCAATCTTACAACAACTGGGTCTTGCTTGAGAATTGGTGCTTTCTACAGCGACGACCAAGCTCGCAGAGGGCTCTTGAGGTGTGATACACACAAAAACAGCGCTCACCAAATAAATCATCTTAATATTATTATTATTATAAGAGATGCAGCCTTACGACAACCTGTTCACTTGAAGCGGAGGCTCGATGAATGTCGAGGAGATGAAAGAAGTGTGCAAGGACATAACAAAGTGAAGACACATGTGCGGAGGTACTGGCCATACCTAGCGGAATGGCAGTTGGGTACAGCAACAGTTAAATTGTACATTTTTCTCAGTAAGATAATAGTTGGCCTCAAGATATAAAAGCACATTAAATATGGATTTGAATGAAGGCGACATAGAGACGCATTAAGTGACAATTTACATACTCAAACATAAAGCACGTGAGTAGGTACATATATGACGTTGTATATAATATCGCCAGCTTTAACGTGAAACTAAATAAGTGCTGATTCACTGATATATAAGAAATCGTTTATAAAAAGTTTTATTGGGTGTCACGAAAAAATGTCCACCGACAAAATGTCCACCACAAATGTCGGTGAAAATTTTGTCGTTGGACATTTTGTCGCGTGGACATTTTGTCGGGTGGACATTCTGTCTACGGAGATCTTGTCGTGGAACCAACTTTTCATAGTAAGTGAACTAATTATAAAGAAGATCTCATGGAAATTTCTAAGCCACAGGATTGTCGGACGTTTTTTATGTTTTCTCTCGTAGAAAATAGAAAAAACCAGTCGGCCCATCAAAATCTGTGGTTGTCAATTCTCTAAATCCAAAAATTGGTGACTCTCCGATTAGTAGTTCCGGCTGGGACATACATACATCCAAACGGACGGGCGGACGGACGGACGGACAGGTTCGACAAATTTGTGTTTTTTTACATGTCCTGGTGCAGGATTACTCATTTCCGTTCTTCTTCTTCTTCGTGTCAGCTTCACACCGTATTGGCCCAGTAACGAGCAATGTCTACAGCTCTTTGGTTTCCCGCAAAGAGATCATCCATGGAGCAGCTTGTCGGACAGGAGGGACAACACCGCAGGTGCTCCATTGTTTGCTGAGCTCCACACTCACATAGTGTAGAGTCCTCCCGTCCCAGAAATCCCCAGGTCAGCATGTTGGCCCGGGCTCTTCCAACATTGGTCCTCAATCTGTTCATGGATCTCCATACGGGCCACTCGAGGTTCTTTCCTGGAGGTAGGCTCTCTGAAGGCTTCACAAAGCTCTCCGGGCATTCCTCCTTCCACATTTGTAATCTCTCCGCCACTGGATCCAAAGACAAGGGCTGCACGGAACTAAGGAAGCTGTGTCTCGACTTCAGGCGCTGCTGTGATGAAAAGCCACTTCCGTAAATGCAGTGCTGTGTGCACGTTAGAGCCTTCTGCCTCTCGACTCTCGAAGCCACTTTGCGTCTGATGTGGGGTGGGGCTATGCCTGCAAGAGGATATAACTTCCCCGTGGGCGTTGGCTTGAGGCATCCTGATACAATACGGCAGGTATCATTCAGCGCGACATCAACTTGCTTCGCATGTGCGGAGCGTTCCCATACCGGGGCTGCGTACTCTCCGGCTGAGAAACACAAAGCCATTGCAGTTACACGTATTACTTGTGGCTGCGCACCCCAGTTGGTGCCCACGAGCTTCCCGAGTAGATTATTACGGGTAGCCACTTTCATTTTTGTGTTGATGCAGTGGGCTCTATATGTGAGCGACCGGTCAAGGGTAACTCCCAGGTATTTGGGGTTATCGCTGGGAGGCAGCACTTGGTCTTCCCATTTCCGTTGAAACCCTTAATTTTGTTTTTCGGACGAATACAATACTTTATAACAGCTCCTACTTTATTCCGTGATCTGTGGTTCCTACGGCCTGCTATAAAGTAAAAATGTGCATTTATCTGAGAAACCCGTGTTAACTTCATATACAGTTTTGACTTATTCAGTTTTACTTTTAAGGTGTCGATATATTCGTGTCGCTTTTTAAGTAAATGCATACATGCCAGGGACACTCGACAATAAAAAACAAATTAAATAACTACCAGCTCAAGTATCAAACATGATGCTTAAACTCCACTAAAGCGTTTTGTTAGAAATATCTGACAGCGACTTCAGAGAGAGTTTTAGTTTGTACACATATTTGGTAAAACGCCATGGTAAAGTTTATACTAGGGGTACAGTCAATGCAATGACCATGTTATAATAACAATGGTTTACAACTGACATAAACCTTATTCTGCAATTACTTAAATGAATGATGGAGTGTACTAAACTAAATTTTTATGTAATTTTTTCGTCTCTCATATTATAAAATGGAATATGTTTAATTATGTTCCCATTTCGACTGATTTTTTTAGAAAACATGTAAATTATTTTCAAAATGGTTCATGTGAAGTTCGATGACGATCAAATCACATTATTTTTTATTTTCGTATAAAATGTATAGGAAAGTTAGTCAAGACTAACTTGTGACTACTGTCTGCGGAATAATGATTTTCAATTAGAATTACGGTTGTTTAGATATTTTGTCGATTTTCAAAACCGTCGTTAGGAGAAGAACGTATTTTTCAACGTTTCATCGGAGTTGTAATAGTTCGTGTCTTTTTGACGTAGAAGAGACATTTCTCCTGGTGGGTAGATTTGATTATTAAAATAAATGCACAAAATTTAACGGAAGTACCCAAATTTTAACATCAATAATACAAATTCAACTATGAAATATTATCTACCAGTTTTATAAAATGAAATTTATGCATGCACAATCATGATTCGCGAAAAATTCCGATCAATTGTTTATCAAGCAAAAATAAATCAAAATAAAACAAGTCCGGCTTTCCATACCTAAGGCAAAAAAATCAGTACATGATTTGATCAACGTGCTAAGTACCTAAAGAGTATATTAAATAGTTACGAATACGGCCTTTATTATTACAATCAATACAGACGTTTTTTCAGTGTACTTTTTTATCAGTTGGTTCTTTTTTGCCAGGTAATTCGCAGACAATCAATAGAAAAACGATTCTTTGTCCATTGTGACCATTATTCTGAGAGATACGATCTAACTGAGTCAAGGACGTGGACCCATAGTAATAGTGTGACCAAATTTTACAAAAGGTACGAATTTAACGTTCGTTTTTTTCTGCAAAAATGGCATACTGCGAAAATAAGATTTAAAATTAGGATAAGTTTTTTTTTTTTTTTTTTTTTTTAAGAAATCCTGTGCGGGAGACTCCCTAGATTCTAAAGACTCTAGGGGTCTATGACACTTGTTGTAGTGCCGCAGAGGTGTACGAGCTTGGTCGTCGCTACAAAGCGCCAATACTCAAGCAAGACCCAGTTGCTGTAAGGCTGGATGGACCTTTGGTGACCGGTCATTGGTAAAGGTTTATGAATTTTTCAACCCAGCGAAGAGCACATTCGAAATATAAATGGTATATTTCTGTGCTCCGCCGGGATCCGAATCCACAACCTTCCATTTACGAGTCCGAAGTGTTGCCACTACGGACTACGGACCGGTCCAAGATGCCAACGACACGCGGTGTACCTGAGCGGTTACCCATCCAAGCACTGACCACGCCCAATGTTGCTTAACTTCGGTGATCTATGGGAACCGGTGCTTTCAACATGGCTAACGTCGTTGTCGAAAGTAGTTATTTTATAAATTCAATTTATTTATTTGTTTTTACTTTGTTTAGGCACATTGCACAATAAGGCATATCGTGGTATGCCCAGGCGTTTTATGTGAAAAAAATAATTTCTTGTAAAAACTGTCTGAGCCTTGCCGGTATTTTGTTTTGGGTTTTAAATAAACACCGAATCGTATCTGAGATTCTCGGTGGGGATCGAACTCCAGCTCTCGGTATGGAATACAAGCATTCTACCTATTGATCCATCGACCGGACTACGAGTGCATGAATAAAAGGCATTTCAGGAACTGCTCAAGTATATCATCTAATCTAATCTAATCTAAGCTGCAAAGATATATAATATCATTTAAGATTTATATTAAATGCATTCCCACAAGCAGATATGTATAATTTCGCGCTAACACATGCCGCATGTGGACCTACAATATAAAAACCCAATCTCAAATGAACATAAGCCTTGCAACTCTTGCCGTCCTTCCCTGAAACAGGGGTGACAGCAGGGGTGAAGTTTTTACAGTATGGGTGGTCAGCCGCATAAGAACCTATAAGTCAAGGATCATGATTTTCTTAATATCACATTTTTTATTTTATGTAATTAATAAATCCACGAATTTGTTTTTTTAATTTTGTAAATATAAATATATATTTATTTATATGCTTAAACGTTATTTATTATTTGTATCCCTTGACTTATAGGTTGGTATGAGGCTGACTACCCATGCAGTAAAAAAAGATTCACTTTGCCAATGTGGCCCCTGTTTCAGGGTAGGTCAGCAAAAGTTGCAGGGCTTCATTAATTTAATTTAGGGTTTGGGTGTTAATTTGTAAGTACACATGCAGCATAATATTGTAGCGCGAACTTAGGTAATCGTGTCTGTTTGTGGGCCTGCATTAAATATGAATCTTTAATAATTAATTAAATAAAAATTTTAATTAATTATACAATGGACTTTCACTGTGTAAACCACCAAACCCTGAAAAATAATAAATCTTAAATGTTAACATATATTTGCAGCTTAAATTATAGATAACAGACATTTGCAACATTTATTCCTACAAAATATTATAACCAGGAGGATTTATAATGTAAAGTATGACGAGGTTAACATTAAAATTTGGTATGACCGTACAGTAGGTAAATATTTATCCTAGCTACTAACAGTTCTATTCGCATAACATTTGATTCATAGCTAATCTACGGATCATACATTTTTTGTATGGAAAATTCCCTCTAAGCGGCGGATGAGCCACGACTTTGCTGTTTGAGAATAACAACGTAAGTGTATCCCATTGATGCTTCGCCATGTTTACAATAAAGTATTTTTGCACAAGTTTTACTTCTATTTTATAGCGGAAATGTAAAACTGAAATTATTTATGTCCCTCTTACAAAACTACGATAAAGTATCTATAATCTAAGTTGCAAATATATTGTTGTGTTTTTAACAGGATTCTATGTAATAAAAACTGTAGTTTATTTATTTAACACAATTTATTTTATCACTTTCGGTTCAGAGGTACATTTGCACAGTATAGTTCGACGGTTGAACTCTTCAGAAGATCTTGGTCTTAATTTATACAGATTATTAAGATCATTCTTGTAACATGGAGTTTATACCCATTTCTAGAGACTTCATAGACTATCAAACCAACACAGACAAACCAAACGCAATACTACCAAGTACCAATATCCTGCATATTCGTAACAATATATTACATTGAATATTTATATTTCATGCATTCCCATAACAAGACCCGTATACGTTTGCGCTTACGCATGCCGCATGTGGACTTGCGACATAAAATCCGAATCTCAAATGAAGATCAGCCCTGCAACTCTTGCCGACCTTCCCTCATACAGGCAAAGTGAACCATTTTTACAGTATGGGTGGTCAGCCTCATACCAGCCTATAAGTAAAGGAACTCAGTTATTTATAAGGATCTACTTGATAAAAAAGAGCTATAAGGTGTATCAAGTTATTTCCAAAAACATAATTCGTCGATCATCTTTGGATTAAAGTTTTATGAATAACACTATAATATATGAGTAAGTATTTCTTCACAGTAAGTAACAAAGATACATTATTATTGTTCATTTAAAATAATGTATTGTATCATTACAAATGTGTAAAAAGAAATAATAAAAAAATATGTTTTTTTTTATATTCTGACAATAATATGGTATTAGTCATTTCAAATCTATTTGTGTAAATTTATCAATAAAAAGACAAACAAATAAATTTAAATTAAATACGCGGAAAACAGTGTTTTGTTATTTATACACTTGTTATTCTCAAGAAAACATGTTTTTTCTTGTGACTTAAATTATTGCTAAAAATGAAAATAAGGTCATACATTTCTATAGATTTTTTTTCAGTCATGATTTAAAAAATGATACAACTGCGACAAATATCCTGAGTGTATAACAGAATACATATTATACTTATCCATCTCGTAAAATTATAGAAATGTACCAATACTAAACCACTCACTCTGAGCGCTATTATATGTTTCATACATATGTCTTACGACGTAATTGTATAGTTATCCAATTTTTTATACTCGAGTTAATACTCAAAAATAATTTCCTTATTATTTGATTTTCTTAAAATGATCTAAAAGACATTTCCTTCTATAATCTATGTTGCCATTTTGCAAAAACATAACAAAACATCAGTCGTCATCAGTTGGCATATGCTTGAAATAAAAAAGCGCTTGTTAGATATCCGCCAGGCCCTCTTGAAAATAGTTTCCACGCTTAGCTAACAGATGACAATGAGTCGTGTAGAATTTTTCTAGAAATATTAGTTTCACGTTTCGTCCCCTAAGTGCTCATTTACCTTATCTTCATCAGAGGTATTTTCACATGAGCAATGTTTGTATGCTACTGGACCAATGTGTCTTTTGAAAACTGGAAATTGATTTAAAAATATTTTAAGCAACTCTCACATTATCGTGTTTACGTTTTTTTCTTAGCTCTGATTGTGCAGAATGTGATTCTAAAAACAAATTTATTAAAAGGTCATCTTTGAATCAAATGGTAGTTAAGCCAAACAAGCTCTGGGAGGACGATATGGTAATGATGAGTTTCTGAGTTTCCATTTTTATTTTTTTCAAAAAATCACAGATTTCTTCATTTTGGTTCTATTCAACAATTGAAAATGTAATATCAATATGTTTCTGGCCAGGCAAAAATAAATTAGTGAATTGCATTCCTCTGCACTTTTTGTTTCATTATGCAAATAAAATGTGTTTGTTAAATTTAATAGCTTACAAAACAACAAAAAAACAATTATTGTAATGACTTCATACGTTTTTGCGATTGTTAGGAACGCTTAAATATGCAAATTAGCAAAAAATGCAATTTACATATTATGTAGCTTTGTTAAATGTAGAAAAAAAATAAAAATAAAATGAGTGATCTAATGTTTGCAAAAAGGAAAAAAAGTGCAATATTGCAGCCTTGCAGATTGAAAAGACAGCTGTCGTGCGCATGCCCAGGCCCACCCCATCGGTAAATAATGCATTTTAGAGGACACCTTACATGCGTTTTAATAATAAAAATAATATCAGGCTAATTTATTTTAAATACAAATTAAATTACAAGAGAGCGCCGTTTTTGTGTGTGTCACACCTCGAGGGCCCTCTCCGATCATGGATAAGACTTTCTAAAAAGGTGTGTCTTTTGTGCACATTGTTCATTTTGCCACGGAAGGTCGAAAAAGTTGCAGGGTTTATGTTAATTTAAGGTTTGGATTTTAATTTGTAAGTACGCATGCAGCATTTGAACTTACGTGCCTGTTTGTGGGCATGCATTTTATGTAAATTTTAAATGTTTATATAATTATATCTTTGCAACGTATATCATAGATATTATATTACATATTTTTTAGTGATTGGACAATAAAGAAAGAAAATATGTATTGATTAGGTAATTTTTAAAACAAAACGGCTTGAAATATTAAATTTAAAAAAAAATCAAACCAGATGAAAACTGAAATCGAAAACCTGAAGAAACTAAGTAGTAGATTAAATAGGGCATAAAAATAAAATAATTTCTAAAATAAAACGAACGTTTTGTTTGAAAAGGGATGTAGTTTTTTGCATATTTGAGAACAAGTTTTTAATGAAAACTTTGTTACTATGATAGATATTTGATTAATTGAAAATGATATAAAATGAACTTTTACTGTATGAAAACTGAAATGTTTCTCTCTCTGTTTCTGTCAGGCTAGAAAAAATTAAGATGTTGTTGAAAATGGACGACCGAAAATGTATGACCTTATCCCTTTTTTTTATTATTATTTTTTTTAATTTTTGTTTTAATTTTTTATTCAATCTTTATTTTTCAAATTTTCCTCAGTTTGACCTCAGTATGATACTTGCACTTGAAAAAGCTCCTTTTTCAAATCGATAACTCTATACTTCTCTTCTTCCTCAACCTTTCTCAGTCCACTCCTGGACGTAGGCCTTCTCCAATTCTCTCCATTTCTGTATATCGGCTGCTGTCAGCTGTTCCCTTGATGTCCTCCAGCCACCTCAGTTGGGGTCTCCTTACTCCCCGCTTGGACATCCTGGGCCACCACTGAACGATTCTATATTGTACTCTGTACCTTCATATGCAGGTGTTAAAAAGATCATTAATTAGGTTGGTATGAGGCTGACCACCCGTGCTGTAAAAATCGGTTCACTTTTGCCAATGCCACCGCGGTTCAGGGAACGGCGGCAGGAGTTGCAAGGTTTATGTTCATGTGAGGTTTTGCTTATTTGTATGCACACATGCAGAATGTGTAGGCGCGAACCTACATGTGCCTGTCTGTGGGCATGCATTTAATATGAGCCTTTAATGTTAACATATCTTTGCAGCTTAGATTATTATTATTATTATAGATTATAATATTCCTGACATAAGAATAAATTAAATTCCATGTACGCATTCACAGGCGCATAGGTGAGTGAGCAGAGATAATATTAGATTGACCTTGTCTTTTTGTGTGAATCGTTTTGTTTTGTATGAAAACAAGGTCACGCTGGTAGACACATAATTACAAGTGATGTGGTCACACTCACAACTACACAAATCCACACTGGCTCTCAAACGTGTATAGAATAAATCTTCAATATAATCTTCGCATTTTAGGGTGCAATTTCTTCTCGTCTGTTCCGGAAGTGATTGTATTGAAGCGATGTCTATAATTAATCTGTAATTTAAGTTGCGAAAATATGTTGTCATTTAAGATTCATAGTGTTACGAATATGCAGTTGTATAAGTGAGTGAATAATAAAGTCTGTGAAGTCTTTCTCTAAAGGAATAGATGTAAGGTACTCGTATAATTTGTATTTGATATTGATTTTTATTGTTCGACATTGCTTGAATGTTTGGTCGGATGTTCTAGTAAAGCTCGCATGCAACGACTCTCAATGTTTCGAGAATGATCTTTATTCTTACTATACTTATAAACAAAAACTCTATATAGCTTTTGTAATCAACCGACCTTTGGAATGTACAAGTGTAAAGCGACTTTGTATCCGAACAGCATCTGAAATAAATTGTGTTGTGTAAAATAAATCCCTGCAGCTTAAATTAAAGACAACCTAATGCTTATGCTGATGGTTTAAAAACTTATTGAAAATTATACGAAAAGGAAAGTACTAATCTCAAGAGTCATCTGCTCAATTGGTTAACGTTTATTAGTAGGAACTTCCTAATTACCCTTGCATTTTTTAGGCAATACGCGATTTCTATCGGGTCGGAAAAACCTTTGTGACCGGTAGATGAAAAAAGTAAAGTCAAATGAAAAAGTATGTGAGAACAAATAAATATCAAAATATTTGAGAAACGTTGATATTCTGACCAAAAGATAATGATTCTAATTACTACAGACAATATTAATGAATTTTGCATTTGCATACAACACACAAGGCTAAGTCTAGCACCACATTTCGTTTTACTTAATTAATTTTCCATTAACTCTACAATCAGAGTTTAGAGTAGTCAGTTGAAGTATAAAAAAAAAGTAAATACGAAAAATGCTTAGGATCCTAGTTACATAGACGTGTAACCTTTTCCCGTCGAGCAATGGAGAATAAGACTGGTCCGTAGTCCAGTGGCAACACTTCGGATTCGTAAATGGAAGGTTCTGTGTTCGAATCCTGGCAGAGCACCAAAAATAAACCATTTATAATTCCAATTCCATTCGCTGGGTTGAAAAATTCATAAAACCTTTACAAAAAACCGGTCACTAAAGGTCCATCCAGCCTTACAGCAACTGGGTCTTGCTTGAGTATTAACGCTTTTTAGCGACGACTAAGCTCGTAAAAGCCTCTGTGGCCCTACAACAAGTGTCATAAGCCCCTAGACTCTAGAGTCTCTGAAATCTAGAGAGTCTCCCGCACAGGATTTCTCCATTTTTTCTCGCCTTTTGTCACGACTTAATTAAATGTAGAACAAATTAATTTAAATCTTCCCGCCCCCCCCCCCCCCCCCCCTGTCACGTCATCCGCCATCTTGAACCATAGAGTAAAGTGACGTCAGAAGGGCGGGCTTTTCCGATACTACCAACTGCATACACTTAAACGTAAAATGTAAATCATGAGACCTGTAAATAATATTCATTAAGATTCATAATTTAAATAAGCAATAAACAATTTTTAGGTACCTGTGTCTTAGATATTCATTTGCTTTATTCTTCTTTTTCTTTTGGTGCCAATTCTATTATGGCTATTTGTATTTGGATGCTGCGAAACAAGGGTGCATTTATTGAAGCTTTGTCGCAGGTTGTTCAGCCACAAAGCCTTTCGGCGTCCCTGAGATCAACTCCCCTCAATCTTACCCTGTATAGATAAGATGAAGGAGACGGTATTTCCCATTTTACAAAATGTGATCGAAATACATCAAGAAAATACATCAGTTTTCTCTGCTGCATATGTTTTAATAGAGGTCTCCAATATAGGTACGGCTCGCAGGCTTGTTAGATCCGGTCCTCGGGCATTTCCCGCAGATACTTAAAAATCCGGATATACCTATCAGTTGGTAGAGTGCTTGCATTCCATTCCGAAAGCTCGAGTGCTCAGGATTCCCACCAAAGTTGTCAATGATTTCCCGTTTCTGTGTTTCTTTCAAACGCAAAATAAAATACCGGCAAAGTATACTCAGCCTTCACAATAAATAAGTACCACCCTCCTGGGGAGCTGGAAAACCCCCACTTCAACTGATGTAGCTTAGCTCTAAAAATAATTTGTTTTCAGTCACTACATGCGAGCCCTTCGGAGAAAACGCGGCAAGAAGTTACACTATATGTATCTATGTGTCGCCTTGTTGCGTATAGACTATAGTCCGGTTGATAGCTCAGTTCGTAGAGTGATTGCATTCCATGCCGAGAGCTCGGGTTCGAATCCCACCGAGCGTGTCAGAAATAAATAGGTTCCACTCGCCATATGCGAAAAAAAATAATATTAGGATGATTTATTTGGTGAGCGCTATTTTTGAGTGGATTACCTCAAAAGCTTGGTCGTCGCTGTAGAAAGCGTCGATTCTCAAGCAAGGCCCAGTTGCTGGAAGGCTGAATGGACCTGTGGAGACCTGTATTTGGTAAAGGTTTATGAATTTTTCAACCTAAGCGAAGAGCATAATTATTTAAATCATTCGGAGAAAACCCGTTAAGAAGTTACACTATATGTGAAGCTTAGTAGTAGTGGTAGCGTGTGGATCAAGAATGATGTCATCAAATAAGTAAGCTCTGAAAATTATTCCGTTTTCTAAACAGCTATGCAGGAACGACGTCATCGTTATAGGGCTAGGTAGTCCCAGGTATCAGATGAGATAATTCACTAATATTATATGAACAAAACCTGACCTAATCGTAGCGTCACAATCCACAGGTGGGTGTGTCAAAACTCCGAGTACAAAACGGGACGTTAAAACTCAATCGAAGTGTTATCCATTGACGTTTAATATATGTGGACTAGAAACTATTTTAACGAATACATCGCCACCTTAAAGGTAAAATTAAATAATCACTGATTTGATAAATCATGGATAAAATATTCTAAGTTTAAGGGTTTGTGTGTTCACATTGTGAATATTCAATTTAATCTTTATTATACATAAAGTTTTTCAAATTTTAAATAAAATATTCTATTGGGTGTTACTTTTAATAGTTATTGAACTGATTATAACATGGAGGAAGTATTAAATGGAGGGGCTGTAAATGTTATTTAGTACCAATCAACATGATGCACCGTCTTTGACACCATACATTGTTTATAATGCTGTCTCGCTCACGACATATGAAATGCTTTTCTCATTTTCTATGTAAGCAATGTGTCTCTACTCCGTCTTCAATCTGTTTACAAATCACCAAGGAAACACATGAAATCACTATGGTAACGGATTTGTTAGTAGTGTTGTTGCAAGTATGAAGATATCTGATAAATTCCGAATTCAAAAATGTTCCTACCACATTGTGTATGGGATGATTTTCACAAGTATCTATTACCGCGAGCATAGAAGTTACATACTACAAGAAGCAAGTTCCAACATATTTGGACATCACTAGTTCTAGAAATGGCTGTCACTTTCGCGAACAAAATATTTTGACAAACGAAAAATAAATTTTATCAACGTTTTTATATAAAATAATGATTAATGTGAAATATTATTCCATGTTCTATAACACATTTACTCCCTTTTGTTGGCACGCTTAAAAAATACCCAGTTTGGCATTTATATGGATTTTTTTTCCAATTAGGTAACACACCTGTCGAAAGTTGGAAGGTTACCGATAGAATGAATTTGGATTTTTGTATGATGAGTGGGGTAGCGCATTTCTAATTCTCAAAGGATTGATTTTTTAGCCTATCCAGTTCTATATATCCATGGATTATAAGGAAATATTCATGACAAACTTTTACACTACAGGATTTTCACATTTTTGTTGTGTTTTCTCTCGTAAAAAATAGAAAAAAATGTACATTCACCTGAGAAGCTCACGTTAGGTTGATGCCAGTTTAAGCTTTAAAAAGACTATATATGTTTCAACTTTCTTAACCGCAAATCGTCAGTAGTTAGAAAAAGAACAAAGATCTTCACAGTGTCTTTTCGTTGCAAACAAAAAAAACTTCAGTGAAACTACAAAATCTTTCCAGAAAGTTGTCAGCATTGAAATTCATTCGCGTAAGTAATATAAATTTATTGTACATATACCTATTTAATTTAATGTATTTAATTTTGATCTATGGTTTTTTCTTAATAATTTTAATTTGACATTTATACATCACTCTTGATAATGACCTGAATCTTGAAGGTCGAAAGTACTTGAGGCAGATAAAATTATTGTGAAAATAAAACTGCGTTTGGGAAAAATATTTTCATTTTAAATATAAATGTAATGATGTGTTTGGATCGGTATATAAAACGGATTTTTTTTAAAGCATTATGGCATGTGTAATCATAGGGTGTTGAAACAAAAAATGAGAAAGCAAGAAACTGTAGGATTTTAAATAATAATTAATGATTTTGTAGTGTTTAAAAGCTCTGCAGTTGACAGATACGGTTGACAGGTCAACCATATTGTATGTATCAAGGCCATAAGCTAGTTTCTTCTCCATCAATATTCTAACTCAATGGTGTTAACCAAAAAATCAATGAAAAAAGCAGCGCCTCTGCCGAGCGTTTTAGTTTCTGAATATTTTTGGCAAAGCGCTATGGTTGAGTTTGAATGTATACTATTATACGTGACGTCACAGAATCTTCTAGAACCATGACGTCATACAATGATTTAAAAAAATGAAGTTAAATATAGCACGTTGCTAATTTAAAATAGTAAATAAAATGCGATGATGTAAGAATAAACTGGATTTAGTTTGTAAACAAAAGTGACGTGAAAATGTTAAAAATAATGTACTAGTAAAATTTAAATAAAAGTTCATTCTGGATTGGTGACGTCATTTATAATTTTGTTTTTGGTTGTTGTTAGAAGTTTCAATGATTTTTCTCTATTCATTCATATTTTTTCACACTCTAGTTTTTTATTTGTATTCCTTGCCTTATAAGTTGGTACGAGGCTGACCACACATACTGTAAAAACTGGTTCACTTCGCCAACGTCACCCCTGTTTCAGGGAAGCTCCGCAAAAGTTAACTATCATGTGAGGTTTGGATTTTAATTTAGTAACATGCCGCATATTTTGTAAGCGCGAACTTACACGTCTTTGTTTATGGGCATGCATTTATTAGAACTTTAAAAGTAAATATTTTATTGCAACTTAGATTATAGACTAGTTGGGTATTCGCATCATCAACATCATCACATATGTATATAGAGATGAAAATATATATTCCGTACCCGAGTGCAACAAATCAATTTAATATGGTCATTATTTATTTTTTTGTAGGTAGGTCTAGTGGTTAACGTTTCAGACTCGTAAATGAAAGGTCGTGGGTTCGATTCCCGGCGGAGCACAAACATATATAATTTATATTTTTTCAAATATCTTTACCGAAAACCGGTCACCAAAGGCCCATCAACCTTTGAATTGGCGCTTTGTAGCGACGACCAAGCTCGTACAAAATCCTCACCGAGTGTGTCAGAAATGATTTCCCGTTTCGGTGTTTATTTCAAGCCCTAAACACCGGTAAGGTTTACTCAGCCTTCACAAGAAATGAGAACCAGCCCCCTCGGGAACTGGGAAACCCCCACTTCAACTGAAGTGGTTAGAGTAAAGCCGGCAAAGCCAGTAAAAATAAATAAGTCCCGAATCGCCACATGCGACATACGCGGATAACGCAGGCAAGAAGTTACACTACATGTGTAGCTTAGTTGCGTATTATGATTGATATGAGTTTTTAATGTTAATATATCTTTGCAACTAAGATTATAGATTTTTATTATAGCTTGTTAGGTACTACACCCGGAGTGAAGAACTCCAAATCTATGGATGTATTTCGCGGAGCACTCAAGACACACCTTTTTAGAAAGTCTTATCCATGATCGGAGAGGGCCCTTGAGGTGTGACACACACAAAAACGGCGCTCTCTTATCATTTGTAATTTAAAATAAATTAGCCTGATATTATTATTATTATTACTTATACAGCGAAGTAGGTATATACCTACTAGTATGTGTGTGCTTCATATCTAAGGCATTTCCGTTCTACTGCAGTGCCACAATCACGTGTTTTACAATGTTTATTGCCATTTAATGAGTTTATTTTAATTATTATCCAAATATAGCAACACAATAAGGACACCATCATTTCTCCCACAGCTTGACAACCAATCTATAAGAAAATACAGACAACAAGAGGACAAATGTGTCGTTCTTGCAAAATCTAGAGGCCGTAGGTTGTCTCTCTTTTTTTTTTTAAGAAATCCTGTGCGGGAGATACTCTAGATTCCAAAGACTCTAGGGGTCTATGACACTTGTTGTAGTGCCGCAGAGGTGTTTACGAGCTTGGTCGTCGCTACAAAGTGCCAATACTCAAGGAAGTCCCAGTTGCTGTAAGGTTGGATCTTGGATGGACCTTTTAGTGACCGGTCATTCGTAGAGGTTTTTTTTTTTTTTTATCAATCCAGCGAAGAGCATATTTGAATATATAAACAGGATATATTTTTACTTTTTTGTGCTCCACTGGGATTCGAATCCACAACCTTTAATTTTACGAGTAAGAAGTGTTGCCACTGAACTAAGGACCGGTCAAAGAAATGCCAACGACACGCGGTATTCCCAAGCGGTCACCCATTCATGTTCTATCCGCGCCCAATGTTGCTTAAATTCGGTGATAGGACGAGAACCGGTGCTTTCAACATGTTATATATCTTGTCCAAATAAGACGTATCCTTCAGTTGTTTCCTTCCAATGCTTCCCCATAATTTTCCAACTAATAAGATAATAAGTGTGTCTATATGTTAACCCAATGCTGTCAATCTTATGGACTTCTGAGAGGGCTTAATGTGTCGATCTTGGAAAACCTAGAGGTCGTAGGTCGTCTGTTGATTCTGTGCACAATAAGACGTATCCTTCAGTTTGCTTCCAATGCTTTCTCATATTTTTATAACTAATAAGAGCCAGTTCCCACTTGTCGGGTGTCGGATCCGTATATTCATCGGAGGTTCCAGTTGCAGGACATTTCGGACAAAATCGGTTTCCGACAAGTGTGAATAGCTCCATACATAATGTTCTGCCACTGGAACCTCCGATTAATACACGGATTCGACACCCGACAAGTGGAAACGGGCTCTAAAGTAACAAGAGTTGCCTTACGACCCAATTCTGTCAATCTTACGGACTTCTAAGAGGATTTAGGCCCGGTATTTTAAACGTTAGTATAGCAATTTCTTACTGAGTGAAAAAGTCACATATGCCAACGTTGAAGATACAGAGCCAAAGCTAGAGGTCGTCATATAGATACAAAACAAACAGAAGAGCATGAATTTTGTACTTGTTTTTTTTGTTGATACCAAAATTAGCATCAAATGACCATAGTCACAGAAAAAGCATTATTGTCGCCATCATGTCCCATTTAACAGGCTCGCTGTGTGGTCACATTACGAGAGCAACACAAAGCACTCGTGACATTAGCCAAGGCCAAACAATTTTCACGCTAAATCAAAATATCAAACATCAGCTCGTGGAGAAAAACAATTCGCGTGACAAGCGTGGCCATGTTGGAATCAGGAATGCATTAAGCATTTCAAAAGTACAAGAAATATATACGTTGTTTAGTGTTTTCACATTAAGTACCGTGGGATTTTGAGATTAGATAGCTCATATTGATTTCCTTGACTTGTAAGTAGTTGGTATGAAGTGAATCAAAAGTCTGTAACTTTTCTGTAATAAAAGTTGTACATATCTATCAAGCGAGAATCCAGTATTTTATTGAAGCCCAATCCAAAATCAGCGACCGCCCGAATCCTGAACATGACCCATACTGCAGTAAAAATGGTTCACTTTGTCAATGTAACCCCTGTTTCAGGAAAGTCGTCAACAGTAACAAGGCTCATGTTCATTTCACATTTGGGTTATTTTTTTAAAGTTCACTTGCAGTACACTTAATTGCGAACTTATACGTGTATGTTTGTGGGCATACATTTTATATGCATTTTCATCATATTTTTACGATGGATGGATGGTGTCAACGTGAATGAAGTCAAGGATATACGTGGCTGGAGACCAAAGGGGATAGTCAGGCAAGAGTGGAGGGAAATCCTGGATATAAGCGCAAACTTACACGTGCCCTTATGTGGGCATGCATTTAATATGAGATATAAATGTTAATACATCTCTTTGCAACTTAGATTACAGATTATAGATGACCGATCTTTGATAGAAGTGGCACCAAAAGAAGAAGAACCAATAATATGAACAGAATGCCACCCCGGTTTCAGGGAAAGGCGGTAGGAGTTGCAAAGTTTATGTTCATGTGAGGTTTTGTTTATTTGTATGTACGCATGCAGAATGTGTAGGTGCAAACCTATATTTGGCTGTGCATGCATTTAATATGAGCCTTAAATGTTAACATATCTTTGCAGCTTAGATTATAGATAGGTAGATGTAAGGTCAAGGTTATTTTAATAGATGGTCCATGGACTGTGTATTCAATGAATGGTCAAGTATTTTGAAAAGAATAATCAATTATTATTTAACACCTCTTTTGTACTAAACCGTGATCGCTAACCCGTGAAAATCTCACCATTATTTCCATTATAGGAACCACTTTGGTTTCAAGACTAAATGCATCACGACCCAGGAAATTGTTTGCATTATTGCAAAAGAAATTATAATAGTAAATCAATAAGGTTTTTTTTCTCATTTAAAAAAAAAGAAGTTGACCTTATGGGAGTTATAGGTGCTATAGGGAGTTATAGTTCGTGATTATTATTATAATTATTTAGTAGGTTTGTAAATATGAATGCAATTCAATAAACTATTTTGCCTTGCCAGAAACAGAGATTAACAACATTAATTAATAATTAATTATTTCTAATATTTTAATGAATTATTAATAAGCAATTATCCAATTAAAATCTTTTTGACCAAGGTAAAAGTTATTGTCGATAGGACACGGCGCAAGCGGGGATCGAATTTGCGTTTGTCTCAATAACGCAAATTCGAGTGCTGTCGCTTTATTCCCTTGACCATACCAGCGATTTTTTTTTATATAGGTACCTTTTATGTCTGGTCGATAGCTCAGGTGGGAGAGTGTTTGCATTCCATGCCGAGAGCTCGGGTTCGAGGGTGTCAGAAATGATTTACTGTTTCGGTGTTTATTCAAACTCAAAGTAAAATACAGGCAAGGTTTACTCAGCCTTTGCAAGAAATGAGTACCAGCCCCCTAGGGAGCTGGGAAACCCTCACTACCACTCTACTGGTTGGCGTAAGGCCCCATAAAAATAAATAGTTTCCATTGCCCACTTGCAACCCCTTCGGGGAGAACGCAGCAAGAAGTTACACATATACTTATACGTGTAGCTTAGTAACGTTAGTTGGGGGCTGTCCATATATTACGTCATTCGCATCTAAATGCGAATGACGTAATAACGTTACTAAGACCCCCCCCCCCTAAGGGGGGGGGGGGTCTGGTCTGCGGATGATGGTAAATGATTTACGAGTCCCAGAAGTGACGTCGTTCTTGTAAATACCAATTTTTACACAATATCCAAAATAGTATGCAAGTAATATAACATTATTAATTATTAAGCTCATCCATTATTACAGCAAGAGGGGGGGAGGGGGGTCATTAGATAATGACTATAGGATGATTGTAGGGGGGGGGGGTCGAAAATCGGCCAAAATCGATGACGTAATTTATGGACGGCCCCTTGCGAATAACATTAAAACACAATTTAACATTCGTAATTTTTTTTACTCAACTCAATATTATCCGAAACATTTATATTGGTTGCAATTCCGGATATTTTTATTTCGGATATCCGAGAGCTTAGGTTACGGATATTGAAATCCATAACATCCTTGCAACATATCCTGGAAAGCAATCGTAAGTTACTTTAAAATTGGTAATTTATGTACTTCGTGCGTTATTTAATTCACATTTTTTAGCAACAGAGGTACGTGAAAATTTTGTATGCAAATAAAGAAAATCTTGCAACTTAGATTATAAAACTAACACATTGAAATTTCCACTAAAACGTACAAAAAAAAGTTTATTTATCAAAAAACCGATAAGTTAATATAGTATATTTTAAAATGTTGTTTCACCTTTCACACACAAGCTATGCTTACTTTGGGGAGTATTTATTGTAATTATATTTTTAAAATTTATTTTTATTGTAATACTTTGTACATATTGATAAAAACAATAAAGACCTTATGAATTATGAATTATGAACCTTTTGATAATTTCCACGGTACACCCAGTACCTTCAACCTTCACCCACTTCGCCCACTCCTCACATGTAAACATAAATGTGTTATTCTTTATAATGCTATATTCAGTGTCGGCCCTTTACTAAGCTCTCACTTACTCCAACAAAATATAAAATTCAATCATGCATAATTCTAATTATTCTACTTCTCATTTAATGTCTAAATCTAAATCAATGTAAATATAAAAAAATATCCTTAGTCGCAAAAACATCTAAGATTAATAAATGCATGCTCACAATCAAACACGTGAAAGTCCGCGCTTACACATGCTGTAGGTGTAATTAAAAAATATAATTTAAAAAACTCAAATGGAACATAAAACCTTTAACTCTTGCCGCCCTTTACTTTAACAGAAGTGACATTCGCAAAGTGAACCATTTTTACAGTACATATGTGTGGTCAGCGTCACACCAACCTTTAAGTCAAGAAATACAAATAAAAAATAACATTTATGTATATAAAGGCCACAAAACCTTCTCAAAAATGTTTCTCCCTTTTTCTCAGTTTGACCTGACGGCTGACCACCCATGCTGTAGAAACTGGTTCACTTTGCCAATGTCCCCCCTGTTTTCAGGGAAGGTCGGCAAGAGTTGCAGGGTGTATGCCCATGTGAGATTCGGGTTTTTATATTGTAGGACCACATGCGGCATGTTTAAGCGCGAACTTGTGCATGTCTGTTTGTGAAAGTGCATATATTGTGAATTTAATGTTACATATATTTTGCAACTTAGATTAGATTAGATTATATTAGACCTCTATGGTATCTTGTGCCTTTTTAAATCAACCATTGAAAAACTCAAAAAAAAAAAGTTTTTTTTAATGTCCATTATATGTCCTTATGTATTATTATTTATTGATTTAAAAAATATAATTTGTCATGTGTGTTCCTTGACTTATAGGTTGGTATGCGGCTGACCACCCATACTGTAAAAAATGGTTCACTTTGCCAATGTCACCCCTGTTTCAGGGAAGGACGGCAAGAGTTGCAGGGCTTATGTTCATTTGAGATTGGGTTTTTATAATGTAGGTCCACATGCGGCATGTGTTAGCGCGAAATTATACATGTCTGCTTGTGGGAATGCATTTAATATAAATCTTAAATGATATATATCCTTGCAGCTTAGATTAGATTAGATTGAAATGTCAAAATGAGACGCGAAAACTGTATTGCCTTATCATAGATGGACATAGACTTAGGCAAAAGTAAAAACGCATATTTTCACAGTATAATCACTAAATAAGTCTTTCTTTTTTATCTCCTTACATAAAATGGTTTTTGTACACAAATCTGATTTTATTTTTTGTTAATTCCAGTAAGTAACCGCTTAGAAGTCACGCACAGCAGTGCATGGTATCACAGCATCGTCTGTGAATAACAGTCTAATTAATGTAGCTTGAAGCACATAGTGCTGGGCATTTAGTACTTCTTTTTACCTTCAAACAACCCATAGGTATACAGTATCCATCTCCACACATATCTACTGTAAATGTGGCTCAAGGTCAGGACTATCGTAATTCAAGCTTGAAAATCAAGAATTTATAGTAAAATTAATGCATCTGCCATTGATGAGCTATGAAAAAATAGCCATATTAAATTATGGGATAATTTTATTACGTTCAATTATTGCCGTAATAAATTTATTGATAAATCATTCTGTAACATTGAAAAAATGATAAAAGCGAACAAATGGGATATTCCATAGAGCTTTAAAATATATTATTCAGAGTAATGAGTTCCTTGATGAATAGGTTGGAATGAGACTGACCCCCATACTGTAAAAACTTGGTTTACTTCGGTCAAAATCACCCCGTTTTAGGGAAGGTGAGGTTTGAGGAAGTGCACATGCAGCATGTGTAAGCGCAAACTTACACGTGTAATGCTTTGGGCGTGCATTTTGTGTCAATACCTTAAATGTCAATATATAAAAGGTAGATGACGAAAGGTGAGATTGCATGAAAAAGGTGATGACTCTGAATGAAATGAAATAAGTATGCAAGGGCTGAAAGAAATGTCGGTTAATCTGCAATGCTGGCGGTCCTGGAAAATCTTTTATCGATAGTTGAAGACTTATACATTTATTTTAAAAGTACATAAAAACTCAGATTTTATTTGTAAACGTGGGAAAAACCGTTGAGATTAAAAAACGATAAAAAACACATTTTCATTCAAGAACAATCTAGGAAACAGCATTTAATGGAACTGCACCTAATGGTTTTTTTATTCTCTTTTCAAGGCTCGCAGATTAAACTGCCTACATACATGCATTATTAATTTAAGTAATTCCACCAAGCCAGCAAACGAATAAATAATATTAAATTAAAAAAAAAAATCCCGGGAACCTTGAATTTAAGGTCGCCCTATAGCTCTTATGCTACAGCCTCAGGCTGTAGAAGTAGAAGCAACGATTTCTTAAAAAAAAACCATTGAAAGCTGTTTGGAATTTTCCGAGTAAAAATTACGTAGGATCAAATACTTTAATAAGGTAGTTAACAAGAATACCTCAATGATTTATTTTAGGAAATTGGAATTTGTCTACCCCAACATTTTATTGTCTATGATTGTTTTTGTTAACTCGTTACTCTATGGTTACCTCCTGCTGGAGGTAGGTTGTTGTGAGAGAATTAAACTCGAAAAAAAGGAATTCCGTCCTATCTTCAAATAGATACGATAAGGTCTATCGACGGCTGTCGAGACTTCCACCCCGTGTTGGCAGTTTCAGGAAGTTAAGACACATTTGTTTAGTAGAAACTTTAACACATAACAAAGCGCGCTTGGGGTGCCTAGTGCCACTAAACGGTGCTATATAAAATTGTTCAATTATTACAATTTATTTTAAGTCGGCTTGCGCGTTTTGTAGTATGATCACGGACTTTAAATGCATTTTTATACGTAGATCAACATCTCCTGTTGTGTTCATGTTATATTAAGCAAATTGTCTTGTCTACATAATAATGATTTGATCTGAACATAAATGCGAGGAATTATACAATGCTCAATGCAAATAAACAATCACTACAATGGAAATAGCTGGTATTCCAATTTACAGCCCAGAATCAAGGTTGTTCTATAGTGTAGGTATTACCCACAAATGCCTCTATGGATGTACACGGCTTTAAATGAATTCGGAAGTGGAGACGCATCTGCGGATGTACCAGCCACCCCTATGAGAAGGACGGCATGATACAGTACAGAACAGATGACAGCTAAATGAGGTCGCTGTTATGACTTTAGAGCCTTCAAACTGCTGAAATCAACTTGTGCGATTCACAAAGCATTTGCTCCATGGCTGATTTACGGATCATGGTATTTTTGTATGGAAATTTCACTGTAAGCTGCAGATGAGCAATGGCTTTGCTGTTTGAGAATAACACACCGAAAGTGCTATTTTTTTTTACCAAAAAACTTTCAATAAATAATTTTAGTAATTTCGCTAACTTCATATTGAACTACTAGCAATTTAACTTGGACCGGTCCGGAGTCCAGTGGCAACACTTCGGACTCGTAAATGGAAGGTTGTGGATTCGGATCCCAGCGAAGCACAAAAAATATACCTACCATTTATATTTCGAATGTGCTCTTCGCTGAGTTGAAAAATTCATAAACCTTTACCAAAGACCGGTCACTGAAAGGTCCATCCAACCTTACAACAACTGGGTCTTGCTTGAGAATTGGGGCTTTCTACAGCGACGACCAAGCTCGCAGAGGGCTCTTGAGGTGTCTAAATCTAAATCTAAATCTAAGCTGCAAAGATATGTATCATTTGAAATTCATATTTAATGCATTACCACAAGCAGACATGCATAATTTCGCGCTTACACATGCTGCATGTGAACCTACAATATAAAAACCCCAATCTCAAATGAACATAAGCCCTGCAACTCTTACCGACCTTCCCTGAAGCAGGGGTGACATTGGCAAAGTGAACCATTTTTTACAGTATGGGTGGTCAGCCGCATACCAACCTATCAGTCAAGGAGTTGTGATACACACAAAAACAGCGCTCACCAAATAAATCATCCTAATATTATTATTTTATTATTAGCAAAAGTAACGTTTAACAAGATGTCGATGTATGTTTTGATTTTCATTTTTCACCACGTGTTGATCCATATATTAGATCGCAGGGGCTGGCCTTACGCCAACCACTACTCTCGAGGAGGCTGGTAACCATTTATTGTATTGTTGAAGGCTGAGTAAGCCTTGCCGGTATTTCATTTTAGGTTTTGAAACAAACACCGAAACGGGAAATCATTTCTGACACCCTCGGTGGGATTTGAACCCGAGCTCTCGGCATGGAATGCAAGCACTCTATAACAAAGTGCAATTAAAGAAAACGGCACAAACTATTCACTATGATATGGATATATTTTACATGCTTTATCCGTAGTTACATAAATGGTATATGTAGTCCTTCTGTAATGGAAACTTTATAGCATTTTAATTAATTACTTTTATTCTGCCATTGTTTCAAGTTAGCACATCGAGCTAAAGAATGTCGTTTGTATCACAAATAGTATAGTCCTGTCGACGAAAGACATAATAATAAAGTAGGTATAATGTAAAAATAAAAACGCAAAGATTTTCTACACGAGTTGTTTTATTTCCTCGAGCGCTTTCGATGCTATCACACCAATATCAACTTACAGATCTAAAAAACAAAAGTGCATTCCAGAGTTTTTTTTAGGTGGCGGAGTTTTGCTCATATTAAATGCATGCGCTCAAACAGACACATGTAAGTTCGTGCTTACAAATGCTGCATGTGTACTTACATATTAAAAACCAAACCTCAAATGAACATAGTCCTGCAACTTTTCGCCGGCCAGAAACAGGGGTGACCATTGGCAAAGTGAACTATTTTTACCCGCCTTGGTAGTCACATTCATACCATTCCATGTCAAGGAATAAAAATAATAAATAACATAATTATTTTTTCAGTATACCTAGTATTTTTCAATTTATTTATTTCATAATAAAAAATAAAAGTTGTTTATTTGAAATAATTTAACCCTTCGTCCGTGACTTCTGTAAAATTCTAATCGTTAATTTTAATTCCGAAGGCGATCTTCTTGTACTGAATGTATAGTATATTATAGTAAAGATGAATAAAGTTAATTTGTTTAATCACATGCAAGGAATTAAATTAAAACCGTTTTTGATTAAAATATCGATAAATTATAATTAAAATAAATAAAATGGTACTTGAGAACATTTTATATTTTCTTAATGCTGACGGTTAATTTATAAAATTCTAAATCTATAAATAATTAACAGTAATGTCTCATTATCTGATCTGAGGAAGGGGGAAGATGCACCTTTTTTTCAATTTTCTACGAGAGAAAACACTACAAAGGTGGGAAAATCCTGTAGTTAAGAAACTTTTTATAAGCACCTCTTTATAAATAGTTCACTTACTATGAGGAGAAGGTACACGCACTAAAATGTTTTATCCATGATTTCTCAAATTAGTGAATCAGCACCCCAGTTTCAGGGAAAGGCGGCAGGAGTTTCAAGGTTTATGTTCTTGTGAGGTTTTGTTTATTTGTATGCACGCATGCAGAATGTGTAGGTGCGAACCTACATGTGCCTGTCTGTGGGCATGCATTTTATATGAGCCTTTTAAATGTTAACATATCTTTGCAGCTTATATTATAGATTATAGATAGCACTTATTGGGGACGTTAGGTGTGATACCCACAAATTGGGCTCTTGAGGTGTGATACACATAAAAACATCGCTCACCAAATAAATCAGCCTAATTTTTTTTTTAATTAGGTGCTGTTATGTTTGCCTTTTCCATAGCAACCTGGTAAAGTGACTTCACAATTTTTTCTGAGTCCGTTCTAAAAAAAATAACAACAGGAAGTATGATGCCTGTATAAATATAAATATGTATAATATAATAAGTATCTTTTAATAAGAATTTTTTCCACCTTAGCAAACAAAATGAGTCATAGAAGAAATCTGTTAAGAAAATGGCTTCCAAATAATACAACTACTAATGGCGTGCTTTATCTTTTTGCTTTTCTCGGAACCCGCCGGCCAGACCGTCCGCCATCTTTATTAAAATGGCCGCATTCGCTCCGACATTGCTTCCGGAAACCGCGTCGTGGAATCTTTGCCACTTCCGGTCGAAGGAAAGCGCGCCACACAAAGAGTTAGCGTTTTGTAACTTATTTATATTTATGGAAAAAAATGTATAAAAATATTATTGTGGGACTTTTTAATACGTTTTCTCTATCCTGGTTATTTTACATACATAATATTAAATTTAATTTACAAAATGTAATAACATTTAAGATTCATTATTAAATACATGCCTACAAGCAGACGCGTTTTAGTTCGTACTTGCAGATGCTCCATGCCAAACTTTGTTTCACTTTTGCCAATCCAACCCCGACGTTCAAATAATCAACATCCGTATAATTGACGTTCGGATAATCGAGGTTCAGATTACCGACGACCATATAATTGACGTTCGGATAAGTGATGTTCGGATAATAGGCATTCTGATAATCGACGATCGGATACTCGATGTTCAGATAATCGACGTTTAGATAACCAACATTCGAATAATCGACGTTCAGATAATCGACGTTCGGATAATCGACGTTCAGATAACCGACGTCCGTATAATCGACGTTCCGATGAGCGACGCACAGTGGGCGGAAAGTCGAATCTAGCATAATAAGTCGCCATATTGAAAATTTATGCTTTAGTCGCAAAATTATCCGGTTTTTTTTAATAGATTAGTAGCAATGGATGTTTTTGGATAAAAATGACATATAAAAGTGTTGAAAATATGCACAATTATTGAAAAAATCCAAGTGAAAGTCGGAAGATTTTTTTTCAAATTTTATATTCGTTTGATACAGATATTGATCATTTATCCAATTTTATATTTGTACCTGAAGGGGATAAAATAAAAGATACTAAATACATATCATTTATCAAGTGAAAAAAAAACAGTATTTCAATCCATACAACTAAAAATATCTGGTTTTTTATTCCATAAAAATTACTAAAAATCAATTATGAATTTTCACAGTGTTAATACACAAACAATACAAAATGTAATAAATTAACAATTTGTAAGAAGTAAATATTTTAAATAAAGGATAAGATAAAGTAGGTACATATGAATAAGATGTTCAATAAATAGAAAAATAATGAAAATCATAAAGGTATACCAAATATACTTACACCGAAATTGGATGTGCAGAAATACGTAATATACCTATAAAAGACAGTCAGCCAATGTGATTAAAAGTGAACATGAAAATTATGAGAACCCACATGGAAAAGGAAGTTAATAATAAACATAATAAAACTAATAATATTTCGAGTTTATGTACAAGCTTTCACAAAAAATATAGTTTTCACAAGATAATTATTTTGACTGAACAAAAAACACGTAGAAGCGCTAGAGTAGTTGATGGACTGAAGGCTTGTTTATAAGTGGAATGACTGTCACTTCCATCACCTCCCCATTTGAACAGCATTGTAAGGTCCGGTGCTGAAGATGCCGAATCTAGGAGAGTTTGCTGCAACACTTCCTTTTGACTCTCCAGTAACCTCTGCACTGCGTGGTTGACAAGCCCTTGCACGGTTACGCAGAAATATCGGACACTGTTATGAAGTTTTCACTGGGGTAGCAATCTTTTTTAGCTTCCCTTATAACATCATACGAGGGATAAATGTTAGCTTTTCGAGCTTTAGCTCCCCATTAAATTAGTCTGTACGAGTGTTTGGCTAAATTTGCGTCAACATACAATGCAAGTGCTTCTTCTGGCGTGTATTTGACTGGCTCTGTAAGTGGTATGTAGAATGCTTTTTTTTATCTTTAATACACGATGCGGAGTAGCTTCAAGATCCATAAGGACCTTAGCAGCATCTCTTTTGCCTGATTTTTGCAAACTTAATTTTGATGCAAACATAATTTATTCGTGACTTCTGGTTCCAAGAAGTGAAGAAACTTTTATTCTTTTTGTTTGGTCACTTACTTGTGAAAAATGAGCCAACGGTCGTCCCATAGACGATGAGGGTACTGATCTTGTATTGAAGTCAGGCAAAATAATGTTCGTCAACAACCACTCACTATTTTTTTTTTCAAAAACTTTAACATTACGGCATGAATTACCTACTTTAAACGCAGTTGGGCTGTAAATTTTTTTAGTATTCCTCTTATTTTTGCACAAAATTCATCACTTTTATCATTTTGAAGCTCAAGTTGTAAAAATAAAAAATCCATGACAGCCGTATTTTTTTTCGCTGCGATCCTTTCATTTCGCCATGCTTCGAAGAGCTCTCTTCTTTGGACTAACATGGTTCCTTTAAAAAATCGTAAAAAAATTAGTCGCAAAAACTAGCAAAATCTTTTACATCCAAAATAAACCTCATAAGTGATTCTTACGATGACATTAAAATTATGATCAATCTCGGTCAAACTTTTGATTACGAGTCTACAGAAAATGATTATGTTGTAATTTTATTGATCAAAATACCCAACGTGATTCAAAAAATATTTTTGGACAAATAGTAAAGATAACACAAAAATACATATTTATTAAACAAGTTCATGCCTTCAGCTTTAATATGCAAAAACAATGAACACGATTGGACTAGAACTTTAGGCACAGTGCTTCCAGGTAGAAAGGCAAATAATAACTGAATAATTTTTCAAACCGGACATTATTCCGACAAAGTCATGTTTACCTGACTCTCGGGGATTATCCCGCAAAAAAAAAAAAAAATTGCCATAAGAAACTGTTTCTGGGCTATCTATTTATCATATGCTGGTACTTTTCTTAGAATTAGTAATACTTCAAAACTGGACTTATCATGCGCTAGATTTGGAATCCCGCCCACTGTGCGACGCTCAGATAATCCACGTTCGGATAATCAACCATCTGATAATTCGGATTATCGACGTTCGGAAAATCGACGTATGGATAATCAGCGTTCAGACATATAACCATATAATTGACGTTCGGATAAGTGCTGTTCGGATAATAAGCATTCTGATAATCGACGATCGGATACTCGATGTTCAGATAATCGACGTTTAGATAACCAACGTTCGGAGAATCGACATTCGGGTAATTGACGTTCGGATAAACGACGTTCGGATAATAGGCATTCTGATAATCGACGATCGGATATTCGATGTTCAGATAATCGACGTTCAGATAACCAACATTCGGATAATCGACGTTCAGATAATCGACGTTCACATAAGCGACGCCTGTATAATCGACGTTCGGATAATCGACGTTCAGATAACCGACGTCCGTATAATCGACGTTCCGATGAGCGACGCTCAGATAATCCACGTTCGGATAATCAACCATCTGATAATTCGGATTATCGACGTTCGGAAAATCGACGTATGGATAATCAGCGTTCAGACATATAACCATATAATTGACGTTCGGATAATCGACGCTCTTCTGTACCTCTAGGTAATTATAAATGAAGCATACCTACGAGTATTATAAGCGGTTCGTGCTAGTGTTGCCCTTAATTTAACGTTTTCAATAAGTCAGTGTGTCAGAACTGTCAGGTGTGGTACATTAGCTGTTTGCATAGATTAATTCCCCGCCATTTCCGTTCGGACACACTTCAGCTAATAATCTAGCATTACCAGATAACTAATACTGTTAGTCAATTTGATTTACTCACTGAGAGGTGTTTAAATGTGACGCAGAGTCAAGGTTTAGCCCTATTATCCAGCAAGCTGAGATTTACGTTTAATTAATTATTTTACATGTTATTTATACTAGCCTTGAAAAGATTGGCAAGACCAGTCCGTAGTCTAGTGGTTAACGCTGCGGACTCCTTATTGAAGGTTTCAATTCCAGAATTCTGCTTAATTCCTACACTTTTGATAACAATCCAAATCGGAGTTTGCTAGCGCTTGCAAAAGAACTCCATTGATTAAAAAAAAAACCGTCGGTAGATCGTACCGTACCTATTCGAAGATAGGGCGGATGAAACATGGCGGAGCCTGAACAGCTGATCAATGTTGCATATAAAATGGATCAGCTGTTGATACGCCGCTATTTTTTTATTCCAGTCTATCTTCAAATGATATGGCAAGATCTATCAACGGTCGTCGAGACTTCCACCCCAGGCGGAGTAAAAAAAACATTTGATCATCAAATATGCTCTTCGTTGATTTGAAAAAATCATAATTACCAAGAAAAACAGTGCTTACCAAATAAACCATACTAATATTAGTTATGTGTATTGGCATTGTGAAGATTCATTTTAAATTAATAAAGCAAAAAAAAAAAACAAAGTTTTTCTTCACGAGTTGACTCTTCGCGAGCGCTTTCGGAGGGTTAACACACCATTTTCAAGATGGTTGAATATTGTCTGCTGATTTCAAAACGCTAACAAAGTTTAGACTTTAGAACGTCACACGGCCGGGTTGCTTGGGCAAAGCTTACTAACATTTGTTTATTTTTTGCTAAGGATCCTAGTCACATAAATACTTGAGACGTTTGACCGTGAAAAAAAATAAACATACAAAAAACGCTCTGACTGAAGAAAATAGCTTTTAAAATATTGTAGAATACAAGGATCAAATCACCCCGGTTGTTTTCTTTGTAGGCTCCCGTCCATGCGTTATAATAATAATATTGTATTTCATATAAACGGGCAGACAAGGGTGGCACGTTGCGCAACTCCTGAACGGTGAATCATCCTATGGAATTCCGAGCATTCTCTGTTATAATATTATTGTGGTATCCCTACTCCTGTTTAAAATCCATAAAAAAAACACAAAAAATTAACCGGCCGGATTCAAATGCTTGGTATTGCTCTTCTGGTTTTAGACCATGGTCCATAGTTTCCTTTTTCTTGTTTCTTTTTTCTCTTCTTTTCTCTTTCTTCTTGCTTACGTTTCGTTACCACTAATGTGTACACCTAACTTATTCGGAGCTCTGCTCCCTTTTGAACTTTATCTTGTACTGGTAGATTTCACCTTGTTTTTCGATCCACTTTTTTTTGGATAGTGAAAGTTGCTTGACTTATAGGTTGGTATGTGGCTGACCACACACTCTTTAAAAAGTGGTTCACTGTTGCCAATGCCACCCCAGTTTCAGGGAAGGTCACAGGGGTCACAAGGTTTATGTTCATGTAAGGTTTGGTTTATTTTGTAAGTAGACATACATGCGGTATGTGTAGCCGCGAATTTACACGTGTCTATTTGTGGACGTACATTAAATATGAGCCTTATATTTCAATATAACTTTGTAACTTAGATTATATACTATAGAAAATGTCCTGTCTTGTCTTGTATCCTGCCGCCATTCCTCTAGAGGTGGCCGGAACCTCCACACAAGTGCCTTCACTTGACTCTGTCCTTGCATACTTCTTTCATCTCATCTAGTTTCATCACTATTTTAATGCACGCTCTTCTCTTGTTTCCACTCTGTAGATTCCATTCATTCGCAATCTCACTTATCTGATCAATTCATTCTTTCCTAGGTCTTCCCCTTCCACGCTTACCTATTACATTCCCTTTATATACTTTTTTTGACAGTCGGTCTTCTTTAAGATGCATAATGTTAAGTGCATGCCTGCAAGCAGACACGTGTAAATTTGCGCCAGCACATGTTGCATGTGCACTTACAAAATAAAACCTAAATCTAAAATGAATATAAATCCTGCAACTTTGGCCAGATTAAATTCTGCATTCACTAAAGTGAAATGGGGCGGCAATCTGTCCGGGGAACGTCACATTTTTCTTGCCCAGGTAAAATGTACCGGCCTTATAAGCAATATGTGAAGGTGAGAGCATACACGTGCTTTATTGACTATCCTTAAATAATCATACATCCCCGCAACTTTGATTATATGCCAGAGATATTATTAAAAAGTAGGTATACATAAAAATCAACCATCGCATCGCTATGGGTCGTAAACATATACTTATTATTTTGGCCCCTTTGCTTACCTGGAACTATAATATTACGTTAGAACACAAAAATGTAGTAAAACAAAAGCGGCGTCTCTGGTGAGCGTTTTATTTTTCTATGTAATTGTGTTAAACGCATTGGATGAATTTTAACATAAGTAATATACTTGCATCGTATACCTGGAAAACAGTAAACAATGTGAGTCACCCATGAGATCCATAATATTATATCTCAGTAATATAGAAACAAAGTCAGCAATGTAGATTTTTATCTAAAAAGAGATACCTACGTGTATATAAATAGATAACAATATTTTATCTTTATTTCCATTTATTTCTCTCGTTTCATAAAATATCCCACATTGACGCTTTTGAATCTTTACGGCTCACAAATCAAGTGTTATTCAGAATTAATTCACATTAAAAATCAGATCTTTAAGCGAGTTACAGTTACAGTTACAGCCCTTAGTTCATAAAGAAAGAAGAAGTATTAGCAGGTACATAACTTGCTTTAAAACAAGTACTATTTATCATTTGAAATTTTCTTCTCCAAAGTAACTCAAATAAATTAATGCTTAGTGCAAGACCGACTATGAATAACACCGATTGAATTTATTTAAAAAAAGTAGAACCTCGATTATCCTAGCTGTTGTGGATAAGCCTACCTGAAGCGCTATTTTTCTAAATTCCTTACACTTTGGATATCAATCCAAATCGGAGCTTGCTAGCGCTTGCGAAAGAACTTCATGGGTAAAAAATCACAGTACACCTTATTTTTGACACGAATCGCTTTTCATCACCTCAAGATCGTAAGGAATTTAGCAGAATATCGCTTCTGCAATCAAAAGCTCGGATAGAACGGATTGGATTATATAGTGTTAAATTCATTCATATTTTAATAAATAGATATTTGATTTAATATGTATGTACTTTGCACATCTATATGAATGAAGGCTAAATTTTAATAGAACTGGGCAGGTTTGCATGTTGGTTGTATATGGAAGGCAAATAATATAAATACGGTTTTATGGCCCTTAAATAATTAAAAAAAAAAATGGTTTGATCACTGCAAGTTGTATTTTGGATTTAAAAAATACAATAAATCCATTTCTTCATTTGAAAATTTTCTGCTGGCATTTCTTTACTTTGCTATTTTGCATTCACTGCTAAAGCGGTTTTGAATGCTGGCAAAGCTTCAAAATGAGAAACTTTATTTTTAAAAATCTTGATCCGAACATAAATCTTCTTCACTCCGCACATACCGTTGGAAACGGCAAAGGGAGTCGGAGAATCGAGTCTCTACTCTATATCTCTACCTGTTGCTTGGAATACGTGGGTAGAATTCACAATGAATATCATTTCATAGTAAATCTATTCATCCTTCATTCTATTATTTGTAAAAGTATCTACTTAAAGAAAATAGTCTCTAAGTGTAGGTAGATATTTTGTAGTAGGTATGTACTATACCTGGAAAACAAATTGTACCTCACCACGCTCACATTGTGAGATTAAAACCGGTCTTTGTTAAATTTAATTTAAAGTTTTCGTTTCAATTTAAAAATGTTAATTTTGTGACACACAAACCAAAAAATACATGCTTTTTTTCTTGAAAGTACTCACCTTAATACTATATTATTATTATTATTTCAAGAGCATAACAATAGTACATGAACAATTTATTTGGTGAGCGCTGTTTTCGTACGGATTACACCTCAAGAGCCCTCTGCAAGCTTGGTTGTTTTCAAGCAAGACCCATTTTCTGTACGGCTTGATGAACCTTTGAAGACCGGTTTGTTGTTTAGGTAAATGATTTTTACAACACATCAAAGAGTATAAATAATTTAGAAATACACATAAATATTATTTTTTTATGCTCTGCCGGGAATCGAACTCACGTCCTTCGGAATACGAGTCCGCAGCATTAACTATTAGACTGCAGACCGGTCCTATTATTAGTGGGTAAGTATAAAAAATAAATAGAAGGATTTTCAGGTTTTCGGAAAAACAATATTAATTCAATAAAAACTTTATGTAGGTACTTTACTATCTAGTATAGTTGTATTGGAATAAAAACGTGCAAAGTAAATCTAAAACCTTCTAGAATGTAAAACTTAACCGGGCATATTTTGAAAGATTAATTCGATACAACTATCGCTAATCCATGGATTCTGAGAAAATGCGAGTGTTTTGATTCCTAACATTTTTATCCATCAGATGTGTCATAATATATTATAGCATAGGTATACAAGTACAAAAATAGCTTCAACTCGATTAACTTGTCTTTTTTTAATCGTTTAAAACCAGGTGAGGTTTAAGTACACAGTACACATGCAGCATGCGTAAGCTTGAACTCACACGTGTCTGCTACTGAGCGTATCGATAACTAAAAAAAAAATGAAGACATATTTGACCGGTCCGTAGCTCAGTGGTAACACTGCGGACTCTGAATGGGGAGGTTGTGGGTTCGAATCCCGGCGGAGCACAAAAAAATACCATTTATATTTTCTCTTCGCTGGGTTGAAAAATTCATAAACCTTTACCAATGACCGGTCACCAAAGGTCCATCCAGCCTTACAGCAACTGGGTCTTGCTTGAGTATTTGCGCTTTGTAGCGACGACCAAGCTCGTACACCTCTGTGGCACTACAACAAGTGTCATAGACCCCTAGACTCTCTAGAATTTAGGGAGTCTCCCGCACACTATTTCTTAAAAAAAAAAAAAACTAGCATGTGTTTCTCGGATAAATACACATTTTCTCCTATAAGTAATTGTCTACGAGAGAAAACACTACAAAAGTGGGAAAGCCTGCAGCTTAGAACTTTGTCATGAGCACGTCATTATAATTAATTCAGTTCTATGAGAAGTTACCCCCAATAAAATGCTTCATAAACTACTAACTAAACTAATAACTAAAATATGGACCATGGTCAAAACCCGGAACCAAAAAATCAAGCTTTATAAACTTTTATATTTCTCTGATCAGTAAAGAAGCGCTTCAGCTTTACCTATTGGGTGGCGATATCTTTGTTACTTATTTTAAAAATTATAGATTGTATATTTCTTTCATTCACAACTTTTACAACCTTTTTTCTATATTTGCAGCTTTTATAGTTTATCACCAGCAAAAGTTTTATATGAACTGTGAATGGGAAGCTGTATTAAAATTCTACATTATATTATTATGATATTTTACTCTGCCTTACTATCAATCTACATAAATAGTATTAGTCACCACTTACGGTCCACGTTTACCCACTAACCGCGCGCCAAATTCCAAGAATTTGCTCAATATGTTCTCGGAACAAATAGGCCACATTTTTAATAAGTGCCTGCTTGTAACAAATTATATAAACTGTATGTAAGCTATGGATATACATATGCATAGTATTAAAAGTAGATACATAAGGTACACCTCAATGATTTTAACTTGTAAGTACATAGTTGGTAGGTACAAAAAGTTGTAGAGCTGTATTCTCCTTAGTAAGGAATTATATATACCTACCTCCTGAAATAAATTTGCTATATTATGAAAGAATTTTATAGTTCTTCGTAGAACCTTGATTGAAAGTTGGCTGATGAGTCCAAATTTATGTTAATGTAGGTAAGAATCAAAACGTAGTTATCTATCGAACATTTTTTTTCATTAGGGTGCTATTATTTCAGGACCCTGATAAATAATGAATAAACTTTTTTAGTAGTTCATCGATAGTCGTTTAAAAATAAGATTGATATGTTTTTGCGCGAATTTAATTATGATTTATAATTTGTTATCAGCTGGTTTAGCAAAGTACATAATCATCTTTTTTTATCAACAATAAAATATAAGTGAGTATTTATAAGACTTGAAAACTATGTAAAAAGAGGCCACTAGGGGCATCTAACGATTTTTTGTGTAACTAAAATGAACTTAAATTTATGGTGGGGATAATAAAGTACGTATTTATTTTTGAATTACAAATCTTTTAACAATTTTTATATTTTAACCATCACAATAAATTATTTCTGATAATTAGCAATAGGAAATATTTTTTATTACAAATAATAAATACTTATTGTACCTACCGCTTTATTTTATATTGTCTATGACAGTTAACGTTCGACGTGTTGCCATCTCTATCTTTCGTGGCATTTCTCTCTGTTTCTGCCTTTCACAGGTCGAACGCCATTATTGGCGTATCGTAATTTAGACATTGCCAAGGGAATCTAAAATCATCCAATATGGTAAGCCCCAATCGGATTGAATTATTCAATCAAAATATTCCTCTAAACATCCTTTATCCCTATTCCCCATTAGTTTTGGTCTTTCCTCGCCGATTGTAACTTAAAAATATATTTCACCACAACTTGAAATCTGCAGTTCCAAGTGAGATAAAAGTCATCGAGTGTTTTTTAGCAGCTGTCTAAAACGAAAATGGTGATTTGTATTAAAATAATAAGTGCCTAAATAAACAGTGTTCTTCTTGTTGATGTGTATAATTCAAGATATTCAACATAAAGTGCTTCGAAAAATAATTTCTCTTTACACGTTGACGTACACGAGGTCATTTCGGAGATCTCACCCGCTGTTTACGTCAAATGCGAAGTTTGCAAAATTATATGAAAAGTGGAGTTTAAACGCCCTGTGAACATCCACAAACGATGTTTCTATCATTTAAACTCGAATGTAATTGTTTCTTTTGGCTGCGATTGCGTTACAATGTTGACTTGCCTAAGTCCAGTAGTTCACGCTTCAGGCTCGTGATTTTCAGGGAGCACTAAAGTAATTTGAAAATAAATGGGTTGAAAAAATCGCCTGCCTTTATCGAAGACCAGCCACAAAGGTTACATTTAGCCCTACAATAACAGGGCTTTGTGTGAGAAATCTCTGCTTTCTAAAGTGGATACCAAGCTCTTGAGGTGTAATTAACAAACTGGATCATTCTTATATATCCTCCTCTATCGAAGGTCGGCTGTGAAAAGTCCATCCAGTCTTTCAGCAATTTAAATAGCATTTTTTTTTGTAGCTAAGTACCAAGCTATTGAAGTGTTTTCACTTGATATCAGCGCTTACATGTTGATTACGTCTTCAGCTGCCATTTTGCCAGGGTTAGCCGGTACCTCCTTAGATTTGTCTCCACAATATTCAGTCCTTGAATGTCTCAAGTTTCAATAAAGTTTTCTTTCATTTGCCATCTTGCTTATATCTTCAACACATTCTTATTTTGTTATTGCCCTTTCCACAATTAAAACATACTTCGTAAGCTGTAGTATTCAATAAAATTATAAACCTACAAGGAAGAATAATATTTGAGGCATTGTTTTTTGTCCTTCTTTTTCGATAGCACTATAATACAATTTGAGCTTCTGCCTCCTTCAACCTCTGCCTTCAACTCCGCTTATCCTCTGACGTCCCTGTCCAGTGTGCAACTTGCAGAAGCTTATCCATTGTTTGTTCTTTTAGGTGAATTTCACCGTAGACGAGATCCGCGGCATGATGGACAAGAAGCGGAACATCCGCAACATGTCCGTCATTGCCCACGTGGATCACGGCAAGTCGACCCTGACTGACTCCCTGGTCTCCAAGGCCGGCATCATCGCCGGCGCCAAGGCTGGGGAGACGAGGTTCACCGACACTCGCAAGGACGAGCAGGACCGCTGCATCACCATCAAATCCACGTAAGGACACTACTCTGTTCTTTCCCTGCAGATAAATGGCACTCTTTTGACTGTTACTTAAAAAAAATCTTGGGAGATTGTTACTTTTATGAGACTGCGGTCCTAGGGAACCAATAATAAGATATTTTCGTAGCTTTATTATTAGCAATGTCAGATTTCACTTGTTCTGGTACTTTATCCGAATCCATTATGAAGGTTGTTTATTTCAACAATTGGTCTGTTAATTAACATGATTAGGTGCTTGATTCTAAGGTTAGTCAAATTATTTTGCATTATCTAAGCCTTAATCTTGTGATAATGTTTTCGTGCTGTATTGCCATATTTGTGGCCATTTTCATCCTATGGTGCAATATTATTGAAGTTGACTACAAGTGAAGTCTGAAGATGAATATGGTTCTAAAAAAATCTCAACACATTCTTATTGAAGTACTTGTTAAAATAGGCAAAAAACTATTGAAAATATTTACCATAAAAAGTTTCATCTGTGTGATGATCTGTCATTGGATAAATCGAGACAATTTATTTTTGTGAGACGTTTTAATGAAAAATGCTATTTTATAGTAAGAAAAAAAAACTGTTTTAGTCCTATTTCCTTAATTTTGAAGCCATTTCATCCTGTTGTGCAATCCTGTAAAAAGCGGAATTAGAAGTGTGTACAGGTCAAAATAAAAATGTATGCTTACAGGATAGCTATTCCCATTTCTCACAAAAATCTCGAGTCCCAGAAATCAAGATTCACAAAAAATGGCCGCCTCGTATTCTGCAATGCAAGTGTTTCTGTCTAATACGATTCTATCAAAACGATTTGGCAACGTTGTTTTTGATCATGCTGTCTCATTCTAAGTCATATATTTTTATTCGCTCTCGCAAAAGTCAGCTGGGAATTAAAAAAAATATTATTATTTACGTATTTTGGACAATGTTATAATTTTCTGATATTATTCTTCTTCTTCTTCTTCCTTAGCCATCTCTCCACTGCTGGATATAGGCCTCTTCCATGTTTCTCCACTCCTTTCTATCCTGTGCCCTCTGAATCCATTTCCGCCCCGCGACTGGAACAATGTCATCTGACCATCTTTTTTGTGGTCTGCCGACGCTTCTTTTATCTTCCCATGGTCGCCATTTGAGGATTTTCGTTGCCCATTGGTTGTCATCTCGTCTTGCCATATGGCCTGCCCATTGCCATTTTAGTTTTGCAATACGATCCATGATGTCTGTGACATTATTATTGTGTTAAATAACGTTGCATTGGAATTGCAATAAAAGTACTTATAATGTGTTCATCGATCAAGTATTTCACCTTAAAACCACAAATTCTAAATTAAAAATATGATACTGAAGTACTTCTTAATATTATGATATGTTATTTTACGGAGGAATAACATTTCACCTTTTAAAAAATAAATGCTTCTCAAAATCTCCCAACATAACCTCCGTAACATAGATCTTCATACATTTTGAGCGCTCGAGATGCAACTCACCGGCAAAATGGCTCATGATTCTTCTCTAATGACAAGAATCGAGGTGAGACCTTGATGGCTTTTTTGACATATTTTCGTAAATTCTAGAAGATTATTGTCTATGGGTCAAATGGGAATAGACACCCAGGCTTCTTAGGAATGCTGTTGACATGCTGCTTTGTTTTTTATTTCAAAACATACTACCTAATCGAAATTCAACATCAAAAAATCGGATCAAAATTCAGACAAATGCATAATTGTGTGCCATTGAAAGCATCACTGCTCTTTTTTAAATGGTAATTCTGCTAAAAATTCATATTTGGCCCTGATTTCATTGTATGGTGCAATACCATGAAAAGTTCAATATGTTTCGCAATGTGCAATTTTTATTCATTTTCTTTTTTCCATAAAATAATATAAATCAATTGAAAGTGTATATTTAAAGAAAATCCAATAAAAAAAAGATTAAAACCAGATAAAATACATAGTTTAGATGTCCCAATACTGTAGCCATATTTTCATTTAAGGTATTTTACTGATGAGCGTTCCTTGGGTTATAGGTTGGTATGAGGCTGACCACCCATACTGTAAAAAATGGTTCACATGGCCAATGTCACCCCTGCTGCAGGGAAGGTTGGCAAGAGTTGCAGGGCTTATGTTCATTTGAGATTGGGTTTTATATATTGTAGGTCCACATGCGGCATGTGTAAGCGCGAAATTATGCATGTCTGCTTGTGGGAATGCATTTAATATGAATCTCAAATGATACATATCTTTGCAGCTTAGATTTAGATTTAGAATGTATCTTTGCAACTTAGATTATAATAACATTTCACCATATTTATGAATGCTATGACCTTGCAGAGCCATCTCCATGTACTTTGAGCTGGAGGAGAAGGACTGCGTGTTCATCACCCACCCCGACCAGCGTGAGAAGAGCGAGAAGGGTTTCCTCATCAACCTGATTGACTCCCCCGGGCACGTGGACTTCTCATCTGAAGTCACAGCCGCTCTCCGTGTCACAGATGGTGCCCTCGTCGTTGTGGATTGTGTCTCTGGTAAGTCTGTAAAAGTATCTCGTCGTCCATAAAGATTTTATCACGGGGTTTGTTAGAAATTATATGAAATTTAGACTTCCAGCCATTTCATACTAGATGCATTCTACACGGTTTGTCTATGATTTTTTTCTTTCTGGTGCCGGAGTGTATGAAGGTGTATGAGAGCTTTCGCGGCTTGCGTTGCATGTTTCCCTATTTTTTAATAAAATTTAAAAATGTAGGTATCTAATTTCTACATTTGATTCCCTCATTTTGACAGAAAGAAAAAAAAATGAAAAATATCGGGAAACAGAATTTTCCCAATTTGATTCTTTTTTTGAAGTCTCTTTTTTAATGTAATGAAAACCAGCCAGATACAAATAGTACAGCCAAAGATATTTATTACAAGTATTATGTTCCTTTGAGATTGGGTTTTTATATTGTAGGTCCACATGCGGCATGTGTGAGCGCGAAATTATGCGTGTCTGCTTGTGGGAATGCATTTGATATGAGTCTCAAATGATACATATCTGTGCAGCTTAGATTTAGATATACATCTATATGCGAAAAGACTTTGTCCCCGACCTAATACATTCTGGGTGTATAACTCTCCTTTGCCTTTCAAATACATTCCAGATGAATTGAATTAAAACTATAGCTCAATGTGTAACATATATTGAAATTTTTTAATAAATGCTTTTCTTACCACATGAAATTCTCAGTCCTCATAAATTTCTAATTTAGTTTCATTGCAAAAAGAGTTATTGGTTGAAAATTAATGAGATAAAATAAATAAAAAAAGTATATTTTTTAGGGTGGATTTATTAACACAGTGAAAGTCCATTTTAAATTATTTAAAAAATTCAAATGGAAAAAAAAAAGATTTGGAAAATTTGTTTCCATTTGAATTTTTTAAATAATTAAATAAAAAACTGTTCAATCTCAAAGAATATTGTAAAGATTGTGCAATTATCAGACACAGAGCAAGCGACTATAAATTTATCCTGGCAATTTAGATTCCAGAAGATAGTAGTAAACTTCCAGCACGCTACGTGTCCCGCCATAGTTCTGTCAGCATCCTCCCAGCGAGGAGGCTGGTGGTACACTGACGGTGTGGGCAGTGCTCATGGAAGGAGAACAACTGGCGGGCTGCTCCAACGCTGCCCCAGGACCTCTATCCTTATGTCCCAGGGGGGCACGCTACGGCAGACTGCCTATAAACAAACTAAAACAGCTCCTTGTTCTTGTACTCTTACATTTATACTAACTAGCAATTAAATAAAAGATGAAGTGTGACAGTAATGAACGGGAAACTCTAAAGATGTGCCACATTTAGCAAAACTGGAAAAAGCGGGGGTGAGAGCGCGTGGGCAGACCCTACGATCATTGGACTCGAGCAAGACTCTCCTCCAGATCCCAAAAAGATCGATAACGACAGCCTTTGGAGACCGTAATTTTTGCACAGCGGCACCGGCAGCCTGGAACGCGCTGCCCGCATATCTGAGGGAGTCTCCAACAGAGGCGGGCTTCAGAAGAAGCCTCAAGACGCACCTGTTTCCTGGATCACACCATGCCCCTCTGTGGTGATCGAGTGGAGCCTCCGACTGACGGAGGCGAGTATTAGGAGAAAACCCCAACTGTGTAAAGTTACGCACGAAGCGCCTTTGAGGTGACTAGTCACTAAAAGGCACTCTAGATAAATTAAGCATTTCATTTAATTTCAAAATACGTTTATTTATTGTAATGGTTGTTGTTCAGGTGTGTGCGTGCAGACAGAGACTGTCCTGCGTCAGGCCATTGCTGAGCGCATCAAGCCCATCCTCTTCATGAACAAGATGGACCGCGCTCTGCTGGAGCTGCAGCTGGACTCTGAGGAGCTGTACCAGACCTTCCAGCGCATTGTGGAGAACGTCAACGTCATCATTGCCACCTACTCCGATGACTCTGGACCCATGGGTAAACACAATAATTATATTATTATGATTTATTTGGTGAGCGCTGTTTTTGTGTGTATCACACCTCAAGAGCCCTCTGCGAGCTTGGTCGTCGCTGTAGAAAGAGCCAATTCTCAAGCAAGACCCAGGTGTTAGGCTGGATAGACCTTTAGTGACCGGTCTTTGGTAAAGGTATATGAATTTTTCACCTAGCAAAGAGCATATATGAAAATATAAATGGTATTTTTTTTGTGCTCCGCCGAGATTCAAATCCACAACCTTCATTTACGAGTCAGAGGTGTTAACCATTAGACTACGGACTGGTCGATAAACATAAACAACCATTTACTATATTTTTAAGTGTAAATCTATTCACACAGTGAAAGTCCATTGTATTATTTAAAAATTCAATAGGATAAAACAGAGTTTTATTTCACTTTTTTTATTTTATAAAAATATTTGTAACAATTATGCTCCTGAAGATGCCTTATTAGGCGAAAACGTTTGAGCAAAAAAATTAAATAAAAAGTGAATTAAAACTCTGTTTTATCTTATTGAATTTTTAAATAACCATTTACTGTTTATATGTTTCTTTGTTCTTCTATTTATGTAGAGTAGTGGTTATCGGAGGTAATGTGAAAAAAGACACCTCGAAGGACATGGATTTCATCAATAATTGAGATTCGAAAGAATGTATTGTGTATAAAGATTGTTTGATTAATGAATTGAAAAAGGCATTAATACAGTTCATGTTGCAGTTTTTAACACGGAGTCTGAACATTACAAATTTTCATAGCAACCACAAAAACATATCAGCCAATGAAAGCATTGGTAATTAGGCCCCATAACAACAAAACAAATAAGTTTCAATAGAAACCTGGCAGACCTTTGGCATATTATCTCCACGTCAGAGGGGGATGTTATTTTGGTCTACATTGGTCAATTAATTAAACTATTCAATAATTCTATCTACTAGTGACTTAACAAATTTCTCAATGTTTGTTTTTCTGTTCAGGTGAGGTCCGTGTGGACCCCAGCAAGGGCTCCGTTGGTTTTGGCTCCGGTCTCCACGGCTGGGCCTTCACCCTCAAGCAGTTCTCCGAGATGTACGCCGAGAAGTTCAAGATTGACGTTGTCAAGCTAATGAACAAGTAAGCCTATCATTCATCACTTAACTCCTTGGTGCCGGAGTGACTGAAGTTTTTACATAGCGATACGATCAAAAATTGCTCAACATATTCTTATGGAGTGAAGCTATTCATTGAAAGAGTCATAGCATTTATTTATGTTTGCAATACTTCTGAACATTGTTCACACAGTTGGTCCCATTGAGTAATATCATAGAGGAGCAGAAACTAACTTACTGCATTGATACATACTATCTACCACTTAAGTCTCAGTCCTGTCAAACGTTGCAGTTGTGTAGTCATACAAAACATGTTTTCACGTGTCAAATTTTATGTTTTCTTGCTCTCTTCATTTTGTGTTTTGACACCCCATTGCCATAATGTCTTAAAATAATGCCTTTTTCCTTTAAAATTGCTCACTTTTATCGATCACAAGATTTACATCGTACGCACGCTGCAATGCTGCCACTTCTAGAAACATTTTTACATTCACCAGTTTTTTTTACACATGGAAATGCAACTTTGAAGTTCTTTGTTCATTTTCGTTAGTATGTTGAAACATATATTTTGTTGAGAATTATTTCTAGTCCACAGATATCATAAGTCAATGGTTGGTCCAGTTATCCATGTATAAAATGTGGGTTGAATGTGTTGTGTCTGGAATGGCTCTGAGAGTGTCTCTTTATCTGCTAACCATATTGTGTTGTCCAGGCTGTGGGGAGAGAACTTCTTCAACGGCAAGACAAAGAAGTGGGCCAAGCAGAAGGACCCCGACAACAAGCGCTCCTTCTGCATGTACGTGCTGGACCCCATCTACAAGGTGTTTGACTCCATCATGAACTACCGCAAGGAGGAGATAGACCAGCTGCTGGTCAAGATCGGGGTCTCCCTCAAGCACGAGGACAAGGACAAGGACGGCAAGCAGCTGCTCAAGGTAAGACCATATCTCTTATTATGTAATACTTTACTTCGACTCAAAAGCCTTGAAGGCTCAGTGCCTCCTGCACCACAATCCTCTAGGACTCCCAGTCTTGTACTGCTTCCCTCCATGGTGCTCTTACTCCCAGGACTTTCCGCATCAGTCTTGAAATCGACACCGCTGGGGACACCATCCAAGACATTTTTGATTATCCTAGAGTCCTCTGCACTTACAACATAATCACGGATGTCTTTTTGATTTGATTACTTACACAATGTTTGACTCTTACAATACATTTGGACCTCAGCGCCACGTTGGGACTGATGCGCCACCTGTCATCCTCAGATACAGATACAAAACATTTGATCTCAAAGGTCCGGAGAGATTTCCCTAGTTTCTGACTTAAACTCAAGGCTTCACATCCATACAACACAATTTTCCAAACAATTGAAGTGTTGAATTTTGAATGAATGAATTTTGAATGAAGTGAAAACTTGAATTTTGTGGAATGGGAGAGCCATTTTAAATAGAATGTACCTCTTGAGGGGGAAAAAAGAATCGTTGCTAGTATGAATTTGAGCTTACAACTCCGAAGACAGAACATTCTTGCCATTTATGAGGGTATGTGATGGGAACGATTATTAATATTGAAATGTTTGTATGTGTTAGGTTGTGATGCGCACCTGGTTGCCCGCTGGAGAGGCCCTGCTCCAGATGATTGCCATCCATCTGCCCTCCCCCGTGGTGGCGCAGAAGTACCGTATGGAGATGCTGTACGAGGGACCCCATGACGATGAAGCAGCCGTCGGCATCAAGGTAAACCACAACACTAATCCACAAAATCTTCATTTCATAGATCCAAAGTATCTATGTGTGCTGTTACTTCTTCCTGTACCCTAAACTGCCAGCTATCAGGCCATCTCTTGGGAGGTCTTACCGGGGGTTTTCTTCCAGTTGGATTCCCTTGAAGAGCGATATGTGGGATCCTTTCATTTCCCATTCTATTCATGTGTTGTACCATTATCGTCTTCTCCATCTTCTAATATCTTGCATACTACACTTTTCCTTGTATCTAGTTGTGTGTGTCCAAAATTACAACCAATATTTCTGTTTGTAACAGTTCGCTGCCTTAGTTCTTGTTTACCGTATACGCCATTGAGAAAAATTTACATCAGCAATGTTTGCATGTGTACTGGACCAATGTGTCTTATAAAAACAAGAAATTTATTTAAAAGAACTCTCACATTATCGAGTTTTACGTTTTTTTTTAGCTCAGATTGTGTAGAATTTGATTCATAAGACAACTGCATGAAAAAGTCATATTTGACAAGATTGGCGTATACGGTAAACAAGAACTGGGGGAGCGAGTTATTGGTCAGGATATATTAGTATCTTCGTCAGAACACCCCACTGTTGATCAATGTGGCATTTTTACTTCTTTACCATGACTCATTTCATATGGAGTGATGAAGAGGGGAAGGATGCAGCTCACCTTTTACAAGTTGCAAACTGGACAGCTGTGTCAGAGCACAGGTGGAGACATTCTAGTCTTTTAGTCCTCATTGAACCATGGAATACTTGTAAAACTTGCAATTCGTGAAACTAATTACTTGTTTTGTCTTATGCAGAGCTGTGACCCTGAAGCACCCCTCATGATGTACATCAGTAAGATGGTGCCCACCTCTGATAAGGGACGCTTCTATGCTTTCGGACGTGTGTTCTCCGGAAAGGTAAGATATGGATTTAACAATAATTTTGACTTGATTACAATGCAGTATTTCTATATGGAAATAAACCACCCTAAAACCAACAACCTTTTATATTGAGGCTTAACAAAGGAACACATTATCATTTCTTGTGTAGGGTTCTAAAAGTGATGTTCAATCCAGGAATACTACATTATAAGCCGATGCTCAAACATTGAGCTTTTTTTGAGATTTGAATTTTGGATCTAGTCTGCTCTGAAATACACAAAATTTAATATTCATTCATCTTGCTGATAGAAATATGCTTGACACTCGATCTTGTATAAAGGAAATCAACAAGTACTGATTGTTTTGTTTATGTATAGGTTGCCACCGGCCAGAAGGCCCGCCTGCTCGGCCCCAACTTCCAGCCCGGCAAGAAGGAAGACTCATGCGAGAAGACCATCCAGCGCACCATCCTCATGATGGGACGTTATGTGGAGGCCATCGAGGATGTGCCTTGCGGCAACATCTGCGGGCTGGTCGGAGTGGATCAGTTCTTGGTCAAGACCGGCACCATCACCACCTTCAAGGATGCCCACAACATGAAGGTAAACACACAAATCTCCATTTGTAGACCACCCATCTATGAGAATATTTAAATGATTGATTTAAATCCGACATTAATTTAAGTATCAAGATATTCAATTTTAAAGGATATAAGTATGCAATTTGGTTCAACATGCCAAGGGTTCAACATGCCAACTTAAATGTGGCGCTAGGTCCCTGAATTTTTTTATTATGTGTGAAAAACTGGATAGAATTCAGAACGTTGGATTCCAGAAATTAAGAAAAGGCACTAAATACTACAAATGGTAAAAGATAGGACCAAAATGTATGCTGGAGATGAAGAACTTTTTTTATGTGAGCTACATAAAAAAGGTTTTTGTACCAAAGTCTGATAATTTTTCTAACCTTCTCTTACACATTTTCCCCCTTTTGCCTGGGAGACCACGATGGTACACTTTTGTTACTTATAAGTATATAAATGAAATTTGTTCCATTGTAGCTGATGGTGTGTTCATATATTTTTGCGGCTTAGATACTATTGGAAATACTGTTATTTTTTTTACTTCAGCATTGTCGTCTTTTAAGAGTTAAATTTATTCTTCCCTCTTGACTATTGTGTGTCTCATTGTTAGGTCATGAAGTTCTCCGTGTCCCCTGTGGTGCGCGTTGCTGTTGAGGCCAAGAACCCCGCCGACCTGCCCAAGCTGGTGGAGGGGCTCAAGCGCCTGGCCAAGTCCGACCCCATGGTGCAGTGCATCATGGAGGAGTCTGGCGAGCACATCATCGCCGGTGCTGGGGAACTCCATCTGGAGATCTGCCTCAAGGTAAGCCCACACTTCACTAGAGAGTGCTCTGTTTTGAAGTTGATTTCTTCCTGCTCCTACCAATTCAGCTCTTTTTTTCAAGCCACCTTCAAAAGGGATTTAAGAAGATACTGCATAAAAAAAAACCATGGTGCCCTTAAGATGGTCATGGACCATTAAACGGCGCCACAGGAAAGATGTCATCCATCATCAACTTCAAGCAAAATATTCGGAGTGTAAAACATGACATAAACTCCCTTTGATTGCATTATTTGAAAAACGTATGTAAACTATATCCCTCGTTTATTCATCTTTCAAACGTTTTTCTATTTATGAGATCAAGGGAAGTTACAGCCATTACACTAGGTATATTCTGCCCAGTTTTTTTATTATCACCAGCGGTATGAAAGCTTTCAAACAGTTTGTCTAGAAATCCATAGACAATACGGGCAGAATGTGTTGGCCCCATAGAGTAGTAATATACATAGAGAGAGCCTTTCCAAGTGCGAACAGTAAGCACTTTTTGCTTCGAAGTGCGAACATCGTCTCATTGGTCCAAACCCGATCACGTGATCGCAAACTGACAGGCGCGCGGGGGGGGCGCTCCCATTTTTTGACAGTTGACTTGTAATTTAATTATCTTAGTAAAAATGATGAATGGTTGTGTTAAAACTTGTAAAAATGACACAAGGAAGCAAACAAAGCAGAATATCTACATAACATTCCACTGGTGAGTACAAAATTTGGCCAAGTCGAACGATCTAAAACTTTGTGTTGCGGGGGTGAAGAGAGAGAGTTACCGCGTCGCCTTTACCCGTCCGCTAAGCACCGCTCTGCTAGTGATGCGCTGTGTGAAGCGCATATTGATATTTGTGATATCGATATGCGCTTCACATTTCGTTCATATTACTAAAATTCAATGAGAATCATAAAAATTTTGCTAAATTTTACAATTATATGGAATTCCGCCCCCTCAGTATTTTCAAAAAGTGGATTTTTTTTTACTACTTGGGCTCTATGACGTTCGTTCGTTGACGATCAAATCGCATTCAATCTATAATCTAAGTTGCAAGGATATATTCATTTAAAGCTTTCAGATGTATGCCCACAAACCAACACGTGTAGTTCGCGCTTACAAATTCTGAATGTGTACTTGCAAATAAAATCCAAACCTCAAATGAACATAAGCACCACAACTTTTGCTGACCTTCCCTGAAACAGGGGTGACATTGCCAAAGTGAACCATTTTTTACAGTATGGGTGGTCAGCCTCATTCCAACCTATAAGTCAATAATAATAAAAAATACTGAATGTTTCATACTTATTTGTATTTTTATAGGTTTCCACAAAATACGCATTATTTACGGAAGTGGGTCGATGCCATCAAAAAAACTGACTAGGCACCAAATATTCAAAGCCGCGTATGTTTTGTTTAAATGTCTTTTACAGATTTGTGTTTGGTTATATTATTTATTGTATTGTTTTGATATTGTATTGAAATGTGTTAAAATCTTTGACAAATAATAAACATGTAAATATGGTACGCAGGAGACTTTTGTTACATGCATTAGAACCAATTTAACTCAAATATAAGGAAAAACAAAAATGGTTGTGTAGTAGTCAATCCACGAAACACAGTTTTTCTACCACTTTGAATTTCAGTAAAACCTTAATCCCCATACATATGATCTGTTTAAACCTAAATGTAAGGCTTTTATTACAACTTTAGTTTATTTTTCGATACTAGATTAAAATCTTGGATTTTAAAGTATCAATAACATATTTTGTTGCGCGCACATCACTACAGCTGCATATATCTATAATGAAGTAGCTATAGAACATCTGCTTACACCAGGCGCTATGGAAAACGTCGCACACGCGCCCTCTATAGTAATTATTACTCTATGGTTGGCCCTTTACCTAAATATTTTATACTCAGAGTAAAGATGTACTGTCATTGTAGAATTTAATATTATTTTCTTCGAGTGATGCAACTAATCGGCAAATCTGGGAAGTGAATGAGGAGTGTAAAATGATGAAACTTCACAGACCTGATCTGAACAAATCCCATATTCCACCTTAACGAGTTTACCTAAAGTTGGTGCTTGCACTGCGGTCTACTCTATTTTATTCAGGAATATGGCACTGTTGATCACACAATTCTGATTTACACCGCTCAAAACAAATATCTCTCACAACAATATCCCTACGAGAACAATTAATAATTGTTATTTGTTTTGTTTAGGATTTGGAAGAAGACCACGCCTGCATTCCCATCAAGAAGTCCGACCCCGTTGTGTCCTACCGTGAGACCGTGGCCGAGGAGTCTGACCAGATGTGCCTGTCCAAGTCCCCCAACAAGCATAACCGTCTGTACATGAAGGCGCAGCCCATGCCCGATGGTCTGGCTGAAGACATTGATGATGTAAGATATGCTCACAGTATCTCTTCATATTCTGTTCTTCACTTTTTTGGTACTCAAAATTTCCGATGAACGAAGATGATGGCTGGTCAACAGAAAATAAAAAGACTGATAGGGGGCTGTCCATATATTACGTCATTCGCATTAAGGGGGGGGGGGAGTCTGGTCTGCGGATGATGGCAAATGATGTACGAGTACCAAAAGTGACGTCGTTCATGTAAATACCAATTTCTACAAAATATACAAAATATTATGTAAGTAATATAACATTATAAATTATTAAGCTCCTCCATTATTACAGCAAGAGGGGGGGGGGGGGGGGTCATTAGATAATGACTATAGGATGATTGGAAGGGGGGGGGGGGTCGAAAATCGGCCAAAATCGATGACGTAATTTATGGACGGCCCTAAGGGGTTATAAGGAAAATTTGAGATGGATAGAATCAAAGGACAAAAGAAGACTTTTTTTTGCAAAATGTTATAAATGTATGGACACATAGTCACTTAATTTTTCCCTGTATTTATCTTAGTTTTGAAAAAAATCCTGGATTACAGCCTATTGTTTTATACAACACATAAGTATTAGTAGAATGAAATTGAATAGTTTAAGATTATTTTTGGAGATTTTAAGAAACAGATTGTAACTGTTATTCTGTCGCCATTCTGCTAAGAGCGGAGAGAGCCTCTGCAGAGTTGCCTACATTTTTCACTCTTACATAAAGCTATCAATCACCTTTTTCATACATTTCCTTCTTTTACATTACCTCCATAAACGTGAGTGAATAAAAAATATTGCCATAATTTACAGCTAACAATTGATTATGTTTCCAGGGAAAAGTTAACCCTCGTGATGACTTCAAGACCCGCGCCCGCTACCTCAGCGAGAAGTACGACTACGACGTCACCGAGGCGCGTAAGATCTGGTGCTTCGGCCCCGACGGCAACGGCCCCAACATCCTCGTGGACTGCTCTAAGGGAGTGCAATACCTCAACGAAATCAAGGATTCCATGGTTGCCGGCTTCCAGTGGGCGGCCAAGGAGGGAGTGTTGTGCGAGGAGAACTTGCGCGGTGTGAGGTTCGACATCTATGATGTCACCCTGCACGCTGATGCCATCCATCGCGGAGGTGGTCAGATTATCCCGACCACGAGGCGTTGTCTGTACGCTTGCCTTATCACTGCACAGCCCAGGCTTATGGAGCCCGTGTACCAGTGCGAGATTCAGGTAAGACTTCTATTTTTCCTTGACTAGTCTATAGTCTAGTGGCTTACATTACATACTCGTAATAGGGAAGTATCACATAATTTTTTCATTGTATAAAATGGTAGAATAAATTTTTAAAAATGCATCTGCGTTTTCAAAAAAAATATATCTTGCTTAGTTTTTAAACTAAAGCTCTTTAAAATTAGCGTATTCTCGATTTTCGGAAAAAAGGTCATTTTGTTTATTTAGGCAGATATGACGCCGATGCATTTTCGGAGTGCAGGTATCGGCGGGCCCAGTGGCGAATCTTGACGCCATTTTGACGTCAAGATTCGCGAAGTCGAACGCTGCGTTTTGGCGCGACTAAAATTCTCCGCATTTTATTTTTTTAAATGATCAATGATATTTTTATTTTTACTACACAAAAAATATATGGTTGTGATCCTTGAAATGTACTCTACAGAACCATATTATTTTCAACCGTTTTCCCTACCACTGCAACTACCCTATTGGAAGGGCATTAGTTTGATTCCTGGCGCAGCACACAAAAATATTTATATTTTCAAAATGTCTTCTTTCTGGGTTGAAAAACTCATTTGCTTTTACCAAAAACTAGTCACCAAAGGTCCATCCAGCCTTGCTTGAGTAGTTGCACTTTCTATAACAATGCCCAATGTCGCAGAGGGCTCTTCAGGTGTGATTCACTCAAGAACAGCTTTCACCAAATAAATCATCTAATTATTTGTTTATTTATTTGCTGTGGCAGAAAGTTAAGACTGCTGTAATGATAGTGTATCTGCTGAGAAGAGGATGTTTTATGAGATCAGACTCACTCATAAATCTCGCTATAAGCACTTTTGATGTCACCTTTATTAACAATCTCTTATATCTCTGCAGTGTCCCGAAGTGGCTGTGGGAGGCATCTATGGTGTGCTCAATCGTCGTCGTGGGCACGTATTTGAGGAGATGCAAGTGGCTGGCACGCCCATGTTCGTGGTCAAGGCCTACCTGCCCGTGAACGAGTCCTTCGGCTTCACCGCCGACCTGCGCTCCAACACTGGTGGCCAGGCCTTCCCCCAGTGCGTGTTCGATCACTGGCAGATCCTGCCCGGCAACCCAACCGACAACTCTACCAAGCCATACGTCGTCGTACAGGTTTGTAAAACATATGTATTCAATGCGGGTTCCATTCCAGGGCCTTTTCAGACACAACACATGCTGCTCGGATTGTCTTTGGATTACCGGATAAACAGTGTAAATGCTTTTATACATCTAGATACACTATTGATTTCTGACCTGGCATCGGATAGAAAAAAACATAGATAAACTGGGCAGAATGCGTCTAGTCCGAAATAGCTTTAAAGCATGTCTCGATTCAAGTTGCAACCGAAAGTCTTGCTGATAGAAATCGAAAAAACTACTGAAATAGTCCTGCACTAACAACTTGTAAAATTAGGCAATAATGAAATCTATCTTTAGATATTGTTCTATATCTCTAAATAATGGTAATTTAGAAGGAGCATATTATGGTTATTTTCTCTCTTGTAAAGACAATTACAATATTTCTCTCTGAATTTAGCTTCAATGCTTCTCTTAGAATAAAGTTTTTAGACTTTTTTAAGTTTGTGTATTCACACAGTGAAAATTCATTTTTATAAGAAATTATAAAAATTTATAAAAAAACAGAGTTTTATTTTCACAAATTGAGTATTTAATTCCACCTCATAGTATCCTCTTGATAATGACGTGAATAAGTCAAAAGTACTTGAGGTGGAATTAAATACTCAATTTGTGAAAATAAAACTCTGTGTTTTTTTATAATTTCTTATAATAAAGTTTTTACTTATATGATGTACTTTTAAATCTCAGTGGAACACTGGTGCATTGTTCTAAAACAAAATGTCAAGAATGCTTTGTGTTAAAAATCATGATAGTGATGGATGAATTAGCATGCTGTAAAACCATGCCTTCTTCTATTTATAAATGTGATAAATTTTTGTTTCCTTGATAAGGAATGAAAAAAATAAATTATGAATGACTTGCTAGTTCTATGTGTTATCAAGAACTGCGGGGAAAATATATGATTAGAAATGAAATAAGCAATTCAAGGCCTGATTTAATTAGTGCTGAAGATAATCGCTCTATCAGCCATTCCAAGTCCCCTGTTCAACCTAGTTCTTACCCAACCTCCTGTTGCCTGTCCTGTCTTGAAACATACCTTATATCATTCCAGGAGCTTGTCCATTTGGCCAGTTCTGAGCTACCAATCCCAAGTTTTACACCCATTCTCTCTTCTGCAGATAAAACCTAATTGCAAATATTTTAAGAGTAAAATATGTATGCTTTAATTTATTCCAGGACACAAGGAAGAGGAAGGGATTGAAGGAGGGTCTCCCGGATCTTACACAATACCTGGACAAGTTGTAATCCATGACTACCTGGATACACCGACTAGACATAATTCCATTCAAATTGTGCAAGCACTAAGTCACCGAAATCCCAACTGTCCCGGTGCCTCCTATTACAGCTGCGAGTGTTCATAAACCCGCTATACATTTAAAACAATATCAAATATAAAGGAGAATTAAAACAATTTGTTTTTACTTGTAATAAATAATTTTTAATTTTTTTTGTATAATTTCCAAGATGGGGGGCAGTCTACGTTTTTTTACGTTTGCGAAGAAGTTATTGATTTTTCTTTTCCCGATGCTGCCGTGATACAACATGTTTGTTGCATTTAATATGTAGGACCACACCACTGTTGCTTTTATATCTTCCGACATCTTTTAAAAAAAATGATTTTAATGAAAATTTCGCCTACGTAATATTTAATTTATTAATTTCTAAAGGAAGGGTTGTGTACACTGCTATATTTGTACATTACATCTTTATTATATTAAAAAAACAAACAAAATACTCAATAACTGTTATGATTTCTACACTTAGTCAGTCTGCTAGATAGATGAATTACTAACCATCAAACATATACCTCTTTCTGCTTACAACACAAAAAATACAATACTTCATAGCTCCTTCGGACTGCTATAAAGTAAACAAGTACACACACAATGCACAAACTCAAAGGTAAAGTAAACATTTTAAATCTTTTGAAATATTTCTCCTGAAAATACTTTTGACTAACTTATTTTCTGCGTTTCTAGATCGACTACATGCACGACTCATCTTTTTGTCGTCAGTTATGAAAAGGTAATTATGAAAGCTTAATTTTCTTACTGTAACTCTGGTCTTTGCCTCTGTCTTTGCCTCCACTTTCTATCCTTACTAATGATGCCACGAATATTCGGCAACTATTCGGTATTCGGCCTATTCGGCCACTTTTTTGCTATTCGGTATTCGGCCGAATAGTGCGTACTATTCGGCCGAATACCGAATAGCAAATCATGTAAAAAAAGACACGTTATTTTACTCAAAAATTATGTATTTATTTCCAAATTAAAACATTTTAGTACTTAAAATTAATCAGTGCTAAGTTGTGATGGATAAAAACGAGTTTTTCAGCATTTTCTGGTAGCAAACGATTGCGCTTTCATCGTAAACGTTACCAGCCTCAGAAAATAACCTCTCACTATAAACGCTACTTCCAGGCGAAGAAAGATAAACTTTTGCAAATTTCGAAAGGTTCGGGTATTGTTTTTCGTTTGCTGACCACCACTTGTAAGGATCGGCCTTCCGATCGAGGCGAACTGTTTTCAAATAAAAATCCAACTCGTTTGCCACAGCATTCTTCTCCGAAGCGCCGAATATTCGGTGGCCGAATATTCGGCGCTTCGGCCGACAGCGTTGCCGAATATTCGGTATTCGGTATTCGGCCAATTCACTATTCGTGGCATCTCTAATCCTTACATGCAGCTGTCGATTTCTTGAGACCCACTTTTTCACACATTTCCTTCTTTCACAATTTCACAGACTTTAGTAATTATTTTATGATGATATTATTCACAGACCTGATCTGAACATTTTTCCGTGTTGCCATTAGATATCTGATATTTAAAAATGCAAAATTTTCTTCCCATTTTGACTTACAATCTTGTCTAATCATGGTGCTCTTTTATTTTCACAGTTGGTGGATTCCGTGCAGACTTCCGATCATTCCCTACATCTTCAAAGAAGCGGGACATCTTAAATAAAGGTAATCTTTTAGACTTATTTCTGAAAATATATTTTTTATGAAACTTTTTATATTTTTTTGAAATATTTCTATGATGATACCATTCTTTTATCCATACAGAGTCGTGATGGTTATAACAAAGCTCAACAGGACTGAATATAATCAAACAATAACTGAAATCAACAAAAAGATAGCGTTTTTTCTAACCATTTGCTTCTTTCTCTTGTAGTTGGCGCCTTTGGACAAATTGTGCACAGAAAAGGACTGCATGTTCACTAAAAAGGTAAATAAAATGGTGTATATTTTTTTATTGAAAATTGTTTGGTTTTTATGATGATAAATTTTCTGTATCCATATAGTATGTGATGGCAAAGTCAAAGCTCAACAGGACTGATGTAAACAAAGAGATAAAATTACTTATGTATTTTTCTCTTTCCGTGTTTTAATACAATGTTTATTTGTTGCAGAAATGATGAACTTCACACATTGAAACCTGCTTCTGAAAATCAAAGTAAGCAATAATTGTATTAGAAAATGAAATAAGTAGAAATTGTAATTTAAAATGATGAGAAATTCACAGACCTGTTCTGAAGAAAATAAGTGTTGACAAAATATTAAACTGAATTCAAAATAAAAAGTTTTTCACAGTTTTTTTATTATTCTGCTGTTCTAATTTTCCTAATTTTTTGTCCACAGGAAAGGGAAATCAGGGTATTCTTTGAATAGTTCTCAAAATGGATATACACATTTGAGAAAATCAACATAGGCATAGCTGCCCTCAGTCTTCATTGCCGTGAAATTTTCCATCTATGAGCTGCAAAATAAACTATTATGAGAAAAGGATGAATCTGGAAAGAAATGGAAAAATCTACAGTCAATTAAATCTTAATTATTGTAAGTATATTGTAGTGTTTTTCAAAGTAATTCCTGTAATTTTTCAACAGTCAGAGCACATTAGTCCCATGAAGTTGCTAACTAAATAGTATACTGCATTTGGTTTTTAGTCATGTGGGACCATGGTTACCTAGACCTGTAAAGTCACCTTGAATGTTTCGTCTCCATTCCTCATTATACAAAGTAGTGTATCCTTTTGCAAGTCCTTTGCCTCACCGTTGAAGTTTTTTTTTAGAAATTGTTATTCAGATACAGCTATCCCTCTATAATCCAACACTTTGAAATCAGATGTGATCGGCAGTCTGATAGGAGTCGTAATGTATTCCTTTTTAAATCCTAGGCCAACATTGTATAGGCCCTAATATGTATCTGTACTACAGCCTATATGTATAAAGTTTTGTTAACTTAAACTGTTTTTATGATGTCAAAGTTTTTAATTGTTAATACAGTACTGTATAATAAATTATGGCCAGAGATTATCTCTATCTAATACATTACAGAAAAAACATTTTTAATATTCTGTCGTTTCCTGTAATCCGGCAACACCTTGGGCCCATACCTGTCTGATTATCGAAGGACAGCTGTATCCTTGAGTTAGGTCTTCACTAACTTCCAGCACGCTACGTGTCCCTCCATAGTTCTGTCAGCATCCTCCCAGCGAGGAGGCTGGTGGTACACTGACGGTGTGGGCAGTGCTCATGGAAGGAGAACAACTGGCGGGCTGCTCCAACGCTGCCCCAGGACCACTATCCTTATGTCCCAGGGGGGCACGCTACGGCAGACTGCCTATAAACAACAAAAAATCCAACTTAAACATTTAACATTTTCCTTCCTATACTAAAACCATGTTTTCTTTTTTCAGATAATGGTGGATGAGAAGATCTTATGAAGTATTTTGAAATACATTCCTACTTGTTAATTATTTTTCAATAAAACAGTACAGCATTTTACAATGGTTTTTACATATTAATGCCTTATAGCCTTATAGGTAAAAATGAGTAAGTGACATACAACATGGGTTTCGCAGATAAATGCACCTTTGTTCCTATTTTCTAGGAGAGAAAGCATTAATCTATAATCTAAGTTGCAAGGATATCGCACGTTTAATAATAAAGAGCAATAACTCAAAAAACATGAATGTTGGGAAAACGCGTTTGAAGTTCAGACACCCAGTACAACTTGTATGGGATGAAAAAGGCGGCCGATGTTTTATCTCGGTCATATTCGTCCAAATTGAACGGCTGTCGCATTCTACGCATTGTTCTTGCGTTTTATTACAAAATCTCGATTTTCCCAATTTTCGAGTTATTTCTCTTTATTATTAAACGTGCGATTTATTCATTTAAAGCTCTAAAATGCATGCCCCCAAACAGACACGTGTATTTTTTATGGTTTGTGTATTAACACTGAAAATTCATGTTTTTGGTTTGTTATTCAAATAAACAGCACTTTTAACTTTATGATGACTGAATAGTCGAAAACGTTAGTAGTATAATTGAAAATTTAATTTTTAATTATATTATATTTGTGATATTAAAAACAGTGTTTAAAAGTTATAAGTGTTGTTTATTTGAATAACAAACCAAAAATACGTGTAGTTCGCGCTCAAACAATTATAGCCCTACAACTTTTGCCGACCTTCCCTGACACAGGGGTGACATTGGAAAAGTGATCCATTTTTTACAGTATGGGCGGTCAACCGTGGGTCAGCCTCATACCAACCTATAAGTCGAGGAATACAAATAATAAATAACATTTAAGTATAAAAAAAGAACAAAACCTTAAAAATAAATCTATACAAAGAAAGTCAATTTCCTGTACAAAAAAACTAACAAATGAAGAAGCCAACATTACAAATCAACATTGCAGATTAGCCGCCACTTCTTCGCTAATGCTATTATATCTTTGAAGATACAAAAATAAAAAGGAAGATAGAAAGTGAGACAAAAAAATAATCCAATGAGATACTGGTGCTTACTTCTCTTTTAGTTAAATTGCTTTCACGAAAAAGAAAAAATACCTGACACTACGTGAAGAAAACCCGATGTCAAGATCTAATGCTGTAAAGGACATATTTTCCTATATGCAAGGAAAAAACAAGCAAAAAGATTAAAATACCATGAAAAAACTTACTTGACTTGGAAATCCTGGAAGTGTCAGCCTTTTTCCAAGCACCTTCGCCGTGTGGTGTGGCGTCACGACTTTGACTATGTTAATTTTATGAAACTCTTGAGTACAAAAATCACGCAGCGTGAAAAGCAAAATGGTGCTTTTGACATTTGAATGGATTAGGTATTTTTTTTTTGTGTTGGTAATTACCAGGATAATTTGACACTACTAAAAGAAGAAGAAAAAGATAATAATTCTGACGTTTCTAAAGTTGTGTTTAGATTTGTGTTTTATTTTAGATTTTAAAATATGGAAAAAAGTGGTGAAAAATCAAAAGATGAAGGACTTTCAAAATCAGAGCCGAAAAAGGAAAAGAAAAAGAGTGGAAGGGTTAAAATCAGTTTGCGGTATTTGAGCAAAGAGTTGTCTAAAAAGCCGGAAATTCTGAAATACATTCTTGATCTGCAAAAGTCACTTTTACGTAGAAAGAAAGCAGTTAAAGAAATAAAAGTGAAGTTAAAGAGTTTTGTAAGTATTTCTACATTCGATTTTACATTTTATCGATGATTGATTTGTAAAATCTGCTATTTTTAATTATTAAGAAATAAGGTTAAGAAGTTAAGAAGTCAAATAAAGTGAATAAATCCAAATTTTATAATGGTTCAAGGTCCAAAAGTCGCAAAGTGTAAACTATTATTTCCTGTTGAAATAACTTGCATAGATTCAAAGGTGGCAATCTAGGATTTTTTGCAAAAATGAGATAAATATATGGAAGGAAACACAGAAAACCATATTCTCATCATTTCTATGTATTTTACTCACTCAAAAAAAAAAAACATTATCAAACAATTTACATACCTATAGGCTTCCCACGTGAATTGAGATAAACAAAATTGTGATGTCACGCAGAAAAGGCTGACTAATATTTTGTGATTGGTTGTTAAGGACTGCTGTTCCATACAAGACTGACGTTTGATTGGTGAGAAAAAAGTTCTAAATTCACATTTGTTTCGAGTCCATTCTTTTAAGTTTACACCATGGTAAGTAACACCAGGAGGCAACTCTGCAGAGGCTCTGGCCACCCCTAGCGGAATGGCGACAGAGTTACAGTTACCATGTTCTATTCGTAGCTTTATTATCATCCAAAAGATTTTGTTCATTCAACGGTAACCATGAAAGTGAAAGCTAAAAAAAGATTATTTAAATCAACATATTATTACAACTTTTATTTCAGACAAAGAAACTAAAAATAAAGAAGTGTGACGTATCGTGCCAGGTCGATGAGAACACATTCAATGCGAAAGGCAATGAATCGGAGGCGGTAGAACCAGCTAAGGCTTGGGAGAAATCCTCAAACGGTGATGAAGGTGAACTCAGCATTGCTGACCAAGTGAAGCAGGCTGCAGAGAGTGCTCTGGAACAGACCGGAATGGTGTACGAAGCTACATCAGGAATGTACTATGATTATACGACAGGATACTATTATAATGCTGTAAGTATAGGCCAGGATTAAGCCCATTGGGGGTCCTGGTGCTAGGAGAGACATGGTTCTCCCTACACCACGTTTCTTTGATTAGTGAGAACCCAAAAGAACCTGAGTACCAACTATGGTGTTTTATGTGAAGTCAAAGAATTTCTGTGCCATCTATAGATCAGTGCAAAAGCTTAACTTTCCTTCAAAATTTGAAAGTTTTTTTAATCTGTTGAAGTATATTAATAAAGGTAGTCCATCCTTCTAAGATAGTCTGCGTCTAGAGTTGAGAAGACAGACCAGTGTTAGCAGTTTCAGGAAGTTGCTTAAATACATTTGTTTAACAGAAGCTTCAACACATACGTTTCTAGTGCCACTAAAAGGTGCTTTATAAAATTGTCCAATTATATTATTTCTATTGGTTTTCTATTTTCATTAACCACAAGAGTGCCCTGACTTTACTGATTAACAATTGAAAGCATCACATGATTGATTATCTTTGTATTTCTTTACAGGAACATGGTCTCTACTATCACGACTCAACGGGAAGCTATTATTATTACGATAAAGAAAACAACAACTTCATTTTCCATTCCCAAGTTACTCCCGCACCTTCCACTGCTGGCAACGCTCTGACTGAAAATAATGAAAGTTCATCTGTGGCGTCTGGAGGGCTTCAGAAAAAGGTAATGACATGAAGTTCTCAGCATTTCAAATACACCTTAATTCTTTTCATTTTATTATTTAAAAAAAAAAACAAAGTTGTGAAGCCGAATACAATTAACCAACCTATTTTGTCGGGCCGAAAACAGGTATCAGTTATCAGTGTTTAATGAATTATTAATCTAGATTCACCCAACGACATTTGTTGAACAAGGGTTGAAATTATCATCAATAGGACATGATGGGACTCAACTTGCGCTTGTTTAAATAATGCTATTTTTGAGTGCCAACGCTTTATCCCCTTGATCTTAGTGTTAAAAAAATATCTAACCGTACTTTTATATTTATTTTGGAAATGAACATTGCTGCATATTTCTATGCCACATTTACTATCTGATTTCTACTCGTATATCACAACTTTTTGTCAATGGCATTGTGTAGGACTTCATTAAATTTTCTGGTTTTAAGGGTTATCAGTTTTTTTGTCATTATCATAATGAATTTCGACTGTTTTTTTTCAGGTTGGAAAACACGACAATGCCATAGACATTTTGTCTGCGAGTTTGGCCGCAGTGTCTTTGGGTCGCCGCAGTGCCCTAGGTATGTAATCACACAGAGTCTCAGTGTTGCCACACCCACCAACAGTTGTGTACTATTCCCTTACAGAAAACAAAGGACAACCCTAGCAGAAAAAGAAGAAAAGTCATTGAGAATGTGCGCCGAGATACAAGTGAAACAAAGAGTGCCAGAAAAAGTGAACGAGATAAATTGAACAAGAAAAAAAATGCCCAAAAGAATGAAATGAAAAATATTGAACAAAATTTTGATACTGAAGATGCGATAGTGATTGATTCAGAAGAGGATGAATCAAGAATGAAAATTGGCGCTAATAAAAGACCGATTTCGGATGCTGAAGATGGTGAATGTTCGAGTAGCGATGAAGATAAAAATGCTGAATATGATAATTCAATTTCAGAATCTGATAAATCAAGTTCATCTGATTCTGATGGTAATAAATGGGGCCTTTTTATTTATTTATTTGCTTTTATGGGCCAATTTTGTAAATATTTCTTACTGGCAGATTCTATCCAAGCTATATTTACTTGAAAAAACTAAAGAGTTTTATTTTTCAATGTAAATGTAGTTAGTTGTGTGTTGTGTTTGTCTGTGTGAGTCAATAATAAAGTCTGTGAAGTCTCTCTAGAAGTAAATAGATGTTAGGTACTTATATTATAATTTGTATTGTTTGAGATTGCTGGAGTTTTTGGTCGGATGTTCTATGAAAGTCTCACATATAACCATTCTCAATGTTTCTAGAATGATCTTTTTTCTTACTATAAAAAAGGACCGAAACTCTGTAGCTGGAGAAATCAGCGGACCGTTTTGTGCAACCTGCAGGTGTAAAGTGACTCTTCTTCCAAACCAAATATTAAATGAATCTTGTAAAATAAATCACCGCAGTTTTAATTCAATAGAACCCGCGTAAAATCATAACATTTTTTTGTTTATTTTAAATGTTTTCATGTCATGTCACATTAATATTTTAGAAAGTGTGTCTACGCAGTACCCTCCGTGTATGCGAATCATCGTCCAAGAAACAAACATTGAAAAGATGAAAGTTGGGTCTTTGTTTCTGTTGACCAAAGATGGTGGAACCTTGGGTCGGGAAGGAGACCAACATTCAGTTTTGATTCCTGAAGAAAACGTTTCACGGGTAATATATTTTTTTGTTCCATTCCTTCAATAACATTACAGCAGGCTGTAAACCAAGGCCTTGGTTTCCTCTAGCATGTACCTCCAAATCAATCCTCTTGTTCTCAGCATCAGACTTCAAGTTTGTCACGTGGAAAAACTGTGTTGCACTGATATAATAATCTACAATCTAAGTTGCGAAGATACACTGGCATTTACGGCTCATATTTAATGAATGCTCACAAGCAGACACATATAAATGCACGCTAACACATGCTGCGTGTGTACATACAGAATAAACCAAACCTCACATGAACGAACAAACTTTGCAACTCCTGCCGCCTCTCCTTGAAACTGCGTGGTATTGGCAAAAGTGAACCATGTTTGTACAGCATGGAGGGTCAGCCTCATACCAACCTATTGTGTCCATTTAGTATCTTTTTCAAAAACACATGTATCTAGCATCCTTTGCTCGTGTCCATACAACTAAACTGCTCATATACTGCAACATCTTACCACGTTGTCCTCGATGGTGTTGCATGTTATGTGTCAAACCTATTTGTAGGTAAGGGTGCCGGCCTTACGCCAATCCTTCCACTTGAAGGGGGGTTTTCCCAGCTCCCATCGGAGCTGGTTCTCATTTCCTGTGAAGGGTGAGTACACTTTGGCGTTAATTTTATTAAGGGTCTGAAATAAATACCGAAATGGGAAATCATTTCTGACACCCCTGGTAGAGATTGAACTATAGCTCTCTGGCACAGAACGCAAGCATTATACCAACTGAGCTACTGACTGGACATGTTTTACACGCCATCATGTTTTATTGCTTTCTATCTTCAAGTAGATACAGTAAGATCTACCGTTGCCCATTTCTGGAAGTCGGGTAATCTGGAAATCCTCATGTTGACAATTGTTTGAATGAGTTTCATGTTTGTAGCATCATTTAACGTTTTCATACAACGAAGAAAAGAAAGCGTACTTCATTGTGGACATGGGCTCTAGAAATGGCACAATCTTGAATGGGAAACGAATATCACCAGCTCAGCAAGAAAGCCAACCTGTGGAGGTAAGTGCTCATTCTTCATTTAGCTTCTTTTTAATTCATTCATCATCTTTATCAATGGCACGAGGACCCAGGGTGGGATTCACTTTTTTGTGTAATTGTTGATCTTTTACACATTACATATTTTGATAATAAAATGTTTGTTTTTTCAATAGGTGGTGCATGGTAGCGTAATACAGTTAGGCAGTACGAAATTATTATGTCACATCCATATAGGAAACAACACATGTGGTCATTGTGAACCAGGCTTATTAATTCAAGGTATGTTTCAGTGGCGAAGGGTGCCATACAAGCCGGTTTCCATCAGTTTCCCGTTTAAAATGAGGCAGAAATGATAATAAAGTTGACTGCATGGTTTCAATGGGGGAAAAATATGTATTGTTTCTTTGGTTTTAAATGTATTTTTTTACTTTGTGCCTATATTTTTTAACTACTTTGTTACATCATTTTAAAAGGGAAGCCGATGGGAACCGGCTTGTATGGCACGCTTCGCCACTGGTATGTTTATAATTCAAAAATAAAATTTTAAAGAGTACTAGGTCATATTGTAAGTATTCACATTTTTCACTAGCTTCTTCTTCATCTACTTATTTTCGATCAAAGATCTCTTTATTGTGGAACTCCATCCTATGATGCAGAAAACCATCTGTTCTTCCATCTCTTGGGTGGTCGGCCTGAAGGACGCTGGCCCTCTGGTATTTTATGTGCGAGGATTCGGGTTAACCTATATTTCTATGCATGGTCCGTCCAAAACTAGGTCTGCCCAGCCGTGACATATAATTGCCCCCAAAAAGATAAAAGTCCAGAGAAAACCAAAGAAAATATTGTATTGCACTGAAATTGTTCTGGAGATGCTTTTGAGCATTCTTAGAGTAATTCTTTACAAAACGACACTATTCCTCTCGTCACAACAAGGGCAACTCGTAGAACGGCTCATATTCAACCATGTGCAGTCGATATCAAAACTATGAGAACTTGGTGTTTTCACGACTCATTCCTCTGCCAAACTGCCCGCTTATGGAATGAGTTACTGGTATCTGTGTTTCCATCCCAATTTAACCTTGCCCTTTTCAAATCCAATATCAATCGCCATTTCCTCTCAGTGTCTCAAAACAAAGCAATGCCACACACACCACAGCACTGCGCAGCTAACGACCCTGCAACCGGACATGGACAACTGCCACATGATCAACACCTCTGCGGCACTATAACGAGTGTCATAGACCCTTAGAGTCTCTCGAATCTAGGGAGTCTCCCGCATAGGCTTTCTTAAAAAAAAAAAAAAAATCTGGGATCTACTGGTAAGACTGAATAATAGGGTCCGTAATGACTGGGTTGTGAATTAGTGTGATATAAACGAGAATACAAGTGAAAGTACAAAAGAGTAAACTGAGATGGTTCAGGCATCTAAAAAAAATGGACAATGGTTGATGAATGACTGAATTGTAGACAGGCAATGTTAAAGGCAAGCGCGAAAGGAGATGACTGAGAAAATCATGGATGGATGAATGGAATCTGCCGAGTGAGAAAAAGAGAAAAGTATGCATGGAGAGAGTGATGAACATGGAGGATATTAAAGAAGTGTGGTAGAGTAAAACAAAGTAGAGACACATCTGCGGAGGTGCTGACCACCCCTAGCAGCATGGCCGAGAGATATAAGACTAGAAAAAACTCTTTTTTTTGGGATGTGTCTAATCTAATCTAAGTGGCAAAGATATGTGACATTGGGGATTCACATTATATACATTTTCACTAGCAGACACGTATAAGTTCGTGCTTAAACATGCCGCATGTGGACTTGCAATACAAAAAACCAAATCTCAAATGAACATTAGTCGGTGTTATGGCCGAGGGGTAGAGGCGCATGTTCGACTATGTACCTATCTGAAACCGAGTAATGTTGGCTCGAATCTTGCGTCTAGCCCACTTGACCATTACTTCGACCCTGGTTCAACAGATGCCATTGCATGCACACAAGCTTCTGCTTTCGCATGAAGACAACTGGCCAGGCAAAATAGGTTGGTGGATTGCATTCCTTTCCACAAATCTATTTTTTTTATAAAAAAAACATGCACCCTGCAACTCTTGCCGACCTTCTCTGGAACAGGGGTGACATTGGCAAAGTGAACCATTTTCTACAGCATGTGTGGTCAGCCGCATACCAACTTATAAGAACTGAAAATTTAACATTGATAACATAATTTATATTTTAGATAAACCAAAAGAGGATGCAATAAAAACAACAATGAAATTCAACAAAAAGAAAGAATATCAAAAGGAATTGCAGAAGCTGAAGCAGAAGTATGCTGTACGCCCGGTACCTCCTGAAGAAATGGAAGGACAGCTGTTGGCCGAGGGTTACGAGGATAAGGCACAGAAAAGGAGGGAGAAGGTTGGATCACAGCATCATGGAGCTAAAACGGAGCAAGCCAGCATAGACACGTAAGGGATTATTGTAGTTCCTATATTTTATTTGAATCCTTTGGAGTTGTGGATAAAACCGGTGCTTGGGCTAGATTCGCCCTCTGAGGGTGTTTTACATTTTCCGTTTCAGTGTTTGCTTTAACCTGAATTTAACCTTTGCTTTAACCTGTACAGGTAAAGTGTATTCAGCTTTCGCAAAAATGTGAGCCTAGCACGTAAAAATTTAATATTACAATAGAGAAATTTCACTTTTTTTCTTGTCGATTCAAATTCCTTTTTATTTGCTCATCACAAAACTTCTATAACTTTTTAAATTTGTTTTTTTAACAAAGTTATTTGTGTTCAAAAAATGAAGCACGTCAAAACGCTCTTTGGATTGAATTTTCGTATGTGATATGATTTTCTTTATTCATCTTATAGCCATTCCAATACTAGCAGCATTATGGATACAACAAAATGACGTCACGGGGCGTAAAATTCCATTGACGGATCTCATATCCGTTTCAAAACGGATCAATATTTTTGAAAGTTCTGTTTCAAATGTAAAATCAAGAATTTTATTCTGGACTTGAAATCAGGACCTTCTTAATATGATTATCGTAATCTATCAAAGTTATACAAATTTTACCAACTTCCTATAAATCTAAATCTAAGTTGCGAAGATATATATCATTTGAGATTCATATTAAATGCATTCCCACAAGCAGACACGTATAAGTTTGTGCTAACACATGCCGCATGTGGACCTATAGTATAAAAACCCAATCTCAAATAAACATAAGCCCTGCAATTCTTGCCGATCTTCCTAAAACAGGGGTGACACGGGCAAAGTGAACCATTTTTTTGGGTGGTCAGCTTCATGCCAACCTATAAGTCAAGGAACTCAAGATTAACCACAACAGGAATCCAAAATTAACCATATTATTATAAAATAAATCCTCATGTATATATTTATTCTTTAGCACGATAGCTTCTACCAACAAGGGTTTCAAGATGCTGGAGAAGATGGGCTGGTCAGCTGGGGAAGGACTTGGGAAGACTTCACAAGGGAAATCAGAACCTGTAAGCAAACTTGTACTCTATCTTTTTATTCTTCTTTCTGGTTTAGGCTGGTTTTAGTGTCGCGCTGACAACACATTGACCATCAGCGCTGACAGTCAATATGAACTTGTAGGAAGCGTTAGAATGGCGCGTAGCTGTCAGCGCGCACGGCGGTCAGCGCTGACAGTCAGCGTGACACTAAAACCAGCCTTAGACTTGCTGGTTTGTTTGTTCCGTCACCTCCTATGAAGTTACCCCCTGCAATGTTGTCTCTTAACGTCTTACCATCTTTGGATGGTCTGTCAAATGGTTTTTCTCACATGGCAATGTGTGGAAGTCGGAAAAATAAACACCTTCGTACATATGCTCAGTAGATAATTATTGAATTTGTCAGTACAGTATTGCTTGAATTAATGTGAATGCATCAACCAACAAAGAAAGTGTACAGAGGCAATGTCAGGGGGAAGCGTGAAGGGGAAGACCAATGAAGGAATGTATAGACCAAATAGGGGAGATTGCGAACGATGGAACCAGCAGAGTGATAATTAGAGAAGAGTAGTCCGGTCGATAGCTCAGTTGGTAGAGTGCTTGCATTCCATGCCAAGAGCTAGAGTTCGAATCCCACCGAGAGTGTTATAAATGATTTTCCGTTTCGGTGTACCCAAAAAAAACCCAAACCCAAAATAAAATACCGGCAAGGCTTACTCAGCCTTATCAAGAAATGAGTACCAGCCCCCTCGGGAGCTGGGAAACCCCCACTTTAACTGAAGTGGTTGGCGTAAAGCCGGCTCCTTTACCTGCAAAAATAAATAGGTTCCACTCGCCAAATGCGAAACCCTTTGGTGATAACGCGGCAAGAAGTTTCATTACATGTGTAGCTTAGTATTATTGCGAGTATTTATAAAGAAAGTGAGATATGCAAGGACAGAAAAAAGTGGTGACGTATCTCCGGAGGTACCGGCCACCCATTGTGGAACAGCAGCAGGATACAGACAGACAGACAGATAAGCATGTGATAATTTGAGGAAAACTGACAAGATTCCTACCGGACTACCGAGTATGTCTGATTTCAAAGCATCGGATTATCGAGGGACATCTGTATTCACCAGGTGTTATTGACACTTATAAGATGTTTCCCAAGGCCTTGTGTGTGTTTGCGTGGAGCAGTTGATAGTAGACATCTTCCTACTTATGTAATAATTTATGTGTCTAGCGGCCCGTAATGGAAATTGACCCAATTATTGTGTCTGGACTGAAATACTAGTTCATTGCTCTTGACTGTGTACATAATAGCACTCTTATACATTGTATGTAGGTCTGAGACATTACATAATCCAATCGTTATCCGTGTTACACATGGGAAGATGTGGACAAGCTTTGTGGAAATATGCCACATGTGGTGAACAGACTTTAATGTATGGAATATAGGATAGAAATAATATTCTACAGGAAGTCCTTTTTTACAATTTTTGTGAGTAATCATCATCACGGGTTCCACAGCTTTGGGTAGGCTACTGAAAATGCTACTTAGCTACACATATAGTGTAACTTCATGCCACCTTCTCCCTGAAGGGGTTGCATGTGTGATGTGGCGAGTGGATCCTATTTATTTTTACAGGCAGGGGGGCCAGCTTTGTGCCTACCACTTTAGTTGATGTAGGGGTTTCCCAGATCCGGAGGGGGCTGGTACTCCTTTCTTGTGAAGGCTGAGTGAACCTTGCCGGTATTTTTATTTTGGGTTTGAAATAAACACTGAAACAGAAAATCATTTCTTACACCCTCGGTGGGATTCGACCTGGGCTCTCGGCATGGAATGCAAACACTCTACCAACTGAGCTATTGACCGTACCAGACCGGGTGGTCTTGGCTGAATCCAGGATTCCCCTCCACTCTCACCTATAATCATAAGGTCTTTATTGTTTTTATCAATATGTACAAAATATTACAACAAAAAATAAAAATGAAAAACCTAATTACAATACATACTCCCCGAAGTAAGCTCTCCTCCACTCTCACCTGTCTATCGCCTTTGCTCTCCAGCCACATATGTTTACCTTGCAGTTCATAAATGAAATTTTTGACCTTGGGGTGGAAATTTCGACGGACTTTGGTAGATCTTACCGTATCTATTTGAAAATGAGACGGAATCAAACATGGCGGAATGGGAGCAGTTGATCGCTGTTCCATATAAAATGTATCAGCTGTTGATGCACCGCCATGTTTTATTCCATCCTATCTTCTTCTATGTAATAGATACGGTAATATCTATGGACGGCTGTTGAAACTTCAACCCCAGGGCTGAAAGTCTCATCACCACGATAATTCTTGCCTACCGAATATTGGTAATATTTGTATGAAGACTAATCAGCTGTTCACTTGTGGCCATCTTGGATTGACAGGTCTTCATATAAATATTACCGATATTCGGTAGGTAAGAATCACCGTGGGGATGAGACTTCCAGCCCTGGTCTCCTTTGGCCTTGTAGTGCTGAGAGTGTTAGGCGCTTAATGGGGTTGGCATCGTCCATTTCAATTATATCACCAGCCCATTACAGGCGCCCACTTCGATGGAACTGATCATATCGGACTCTTTGTAGATGCCTTAGAGGTCCTTATTGCTAGTAATACCCCGTACAAATATTTTGGCTTAGAAATAACCTTAGCAAAGAAACCTTCTTGGGAAATGAGAGTACTGCGGACTATAGCAGGGAAGACTCAGCGACAGGTTCAGAAACTCTGAAATAAGAGAGACCTGTCAGATAGAGGATATTGTGATACGAGGCACGAAGAGGCGGTGGTACTGGAGGGACCACGTGGATAGGATGGACAGTTGGATAATCCTCCATGTGGCTGCCCACAGTATACCTGTAGGACATCACCTGCAAGGAAGACCGCTAAAGAGATGGAGAGATAGCTGGTGCTCTACTTCCCAAGAGGACCATTCCCGTTTGACAACAAATCATTGATCTAAGACTACAAGAAGAAAGAGAAGCTTGAAAATTTGAACAGGAAGGTCAATTGATATTTTTTGTATGAGGCCACAAAAGAAGGAGAAGACGAAATTTAGAGTTAAATATCTCGGAATGGTGTATATTTTACAGCATTGAAACATTTCAATTTGTAATGAAATAATAATATTAGAATGATTTATTTTGTGAGCGCTGTTTTTGTGTGAATCATACCTCAATAGCCCTCGGCGAGCTTGGTCGTCGCTATAGAAAGTGCCAATTGTCAAGCAAGACCCAATTGCTGTAAGGCCGGATGAACCTTTGGTGACCGGTTTTTGGTAAGGGTTTTATGAATTTTTCAACCCAGGGAAGATCATATTTGAAAATATAAATGGTATATTTTTTGTTCTCCGCCAGGATTCAAACTCTCAACCTGCCATTTACGAGTGTAAAGCGGTACCTCTAGACCAGCGTTTCCTAACCTTTTTCAGCCACGGACCCCTAGGAAATCAAGCAGACTTTTCACGGACCCCCTTAATAAAAAAACAGAAATAAATTTCGGACCATTGATTTTAATATTACAAATACAAAAATACAACATCAACATCAAGATTCACGTTGATTAATGTGAAGGTTGGTGTTGTTTTTTTGCAACTAAATTAGTAATATTCGGATTGATGTTAGTACTAAGTTGTAATCTCAAATCGGATTCCACTTGTAATCTGTTTCTGTATTTGTTTTTAGTATATACAAGAGCAGAGAATGCCTTTTCACAGAGATATGTGGTTGAGAAAAGCAGCAAATGTTTCAGTGCTTCTTCTGATATTTCCTTATAATCTTTCTTTACATTCACCCAAAAACTTGATAAAGAGGATTCTTTGAAATTACGTTTCAAAGCTGAATCACAAGATAGTTCTATTAGTTGGTTTTCTTGTGTCGTTGTCAAGCTAGTAATATCAGTGACATCTGTGTTGAAAGGGTCTAATATCCAATGTTTATTTTTGTCGGGTACTGGAAAATAATCCCGAAACGAAGACCTTAAAGCGCGGAGGTGTTTGATCATTTCGTCTTGTACTTGAGTTGGTAACATCGCTCCACCAGAGGATTCTAAAAACGCTGACAGTGTAGGAAAGTGATTATATATTTTTTTTATTGTACGATTTGTCCAAAGGTCAAGCTTTTTTACCATCGTTTTAATTTTGTCTTCAGCTTGGAAGATGTTATTATCCCTCCCTTGTAGACCTAAGTTCAACTCGTTCAGAGCACTAAACATATCAGCTAAATATGCTGCCATTGTGAGCCATTCAAAGTCATTGAAGTGATCAGCATGTTTATTGACGCTGCCTGCAGAATTCTTCAAAAAGAACATTCTTATCTCATCTCTCAATTCAAAAACACGCGACACTACTTTGCCACGAGACAACCAACGCACTTCAGCATGCAATAACAACTGCTTGTGAATGCTTCCCATTTCTTCACAAATGATACTGAAAATACGGGAATTTAGAGGCCTAGCTTTAATAAAATTCACCACCTGCACTATGTCGTCTAACACTGTTTTCAATTTTTCTGGCATATTTTTAGCAGCTAACGCCTCCCTATGAATGCAGCAATGATGCCAGATAATAGATGGATTCATCTTCTTTACGAGCGCCTGAAGTCCTATTCGTGTACCGGTCATAGCCCGAGCTCCGTCGGTGCTAACTGCCACACATTTATCCCACGTTATTTCATGAGTGGACATAAAGTTGTTCAACACTTCAAATATCGCTTCACCTGTAGTGTGCAAAGGCAGAGGCATACAGAATAAAAAATCCTCACTTATGCTGTCGTTGTGTTCGTAACGAACATATGCAAGCAAGTTCGCGTTATTGCTAATATCTGTGCTCTCATCTAATTGCATAGCATAAAATGTGCTCAGTTTAATGTTCAAAATCAGCTGCTCTTTAACATTTCCTGACATTTCATCAATTCTCTTCTTCACTGTGTTATTGGATAACGAAATAACGTCCAATTCTTTTGAAGCTTTGTCTCCCAACATAGCCGAAACCATAATTTTAGCGCACGGTAATATCAATTCTTCAGCAATAGTGTGGGGCTTACCACTTTTTGCAACTAACAAAGACACTTGGTAGGACGCTGATACAGCACATTCGTTATTGGTCCCAGTAGCCGTCTTAATTATTGTTTTTTTGCTTTGTTCTAATTCCGAAGCTTTAGTTTTAAAAAAAGTTTTAGATTTCTCACGAAGCTCTTGGTGTTTTGTCTCTAAATGACGTCGGAGTTTGGCCGGTTTCATCGACTCATTCGACAAAACTTCGTAACATATCACGCACTGAGGTCTTTCTTCACCGTTTAAATTGGTACTTGTGAAACCGAAACTTAAGTATTCGTCACAAAACTTACGACGTTTGATCTTCGAAGTCGACGGTCTTTCATTTGCTTCGTCTGAAGCGAAGTCATTTGGTTTTAACCAGCGTTTCATTGTAACAATCACTCGAAAAACGTAATTTCGTTGCACTTATCTTCAACGTCCAACGCAACACAAAACAAAACACGCACTAACAAGTCGCGGGCGAGCGCCGGATGCAAGTGTAGGGCGCGGGGCGAGGGCGGTGCCTAGGGAGAAGAGAAGAGTCACGTCCCGCACTGCCCGCACGCACTTCTTTCACTCACTTCGGTAAGTCAAGTACTCCGCCCGCTGTCGGCGCTGTCGCACGTTCGTCGTGATGAGTAAGCGTAGCGATTACGAGACTTTTGGTGCCATATATTTTATTAATAATGGTCCAGAGATGAGACCGCGGACCCCCACACATACATTCGCGGACCCCCAGGGGTTCGCGGACCACAGGTTAGGAAACGCTGCTCTAGACTACGGACCGGTGTCCATCCATATCTATAATGTATAATCTAAGTTTCATGCAAGGCTCACACTTGATGCGCGCACATGTAAGTTCGCGCATACACATGCTGCATGTGTACATAAAAAAATAAACCAAACCTCACATGAACATAAACTTTGCAACTCCTGCCGCCTTTCCCTGATACCAGGGTGCCATTGCCAAAAGTGAACAAAGTTTGTACAGCATGGGGGTCAGCCTCATACCAACCTATTATAGTCAACGAACCATACAATCATAATCACAAGCAATCATATAATTTTCATATCTGGACGGGTTTGAATTTTTATACCTACAAACCAACATTTTTTTGCAACTTTGATATTTCGAAGGATCCCAGGGTTGCACTGTTTGTGATGTATTGTAACCCGAGTACAAAAAATTATGTTTAAACTCAAGCAAACAAGCAAAAAAAATGCATTGTAAATAAAAAAAAAAGCGCATCTAGGGAGTGTTTTAGTTTCCTCAAACTTTTAGGTAAATATTTTACTCTTGAGTTTGTACATTTATGGAGTTTAGCGGTGCGACCGCAGTAGGAAGACTTATTTTTTTTTTTAAATAGTTTTTTTTTAAATGTACTTTTTAAAAAAAAAATTTTTATTTGGGACCGCCAAAACTAAATGCAATTCAAAGAGGTTTACATTTCCATAATCTAGATCAGTGTTTTTCAACCTTTTTCATGACACGACCCCCCTAGTATCAAAAAAATATTTCGCGACCCCCCAACCCTTTTTTTAATATATTTAATTTAATATAATAATTTTAACTCTTATCGACTTTTTATTTAAGTCTCACAAATTATATGTTGTATAAAAAACGGAAGTTTTCTCGACCTCTCGCGACCCCCCTACAGAGGCTCCGCGACCCACCAGGGGGTCGCAACCCACAGGTTGAAAAACGCTGATCTAGATTATAGATTATAGAAATGTAAACCTCTTTGAAAGGCATTTAGTTGTGGCGGTCCCAAAGAATATTAATTAAAAAAATATATAAAGTAAACCTCTATGGTATGACCTTGGTCACAGATGTCCCAGGTATTATTGATATGTATAATCTATGATCCATGTTGCAAAAATATATTGACATTAAAGATTCATATTTAGTGCATACTCACAAGCAGACACGTATAAGTTTGCGCTTACACATGCTGCATGTGTACTTGAAAAATAAACCAAACCCTGTAACTCATGCCGCCTTTCCCTGATGCCGGGGTGCCATTGTCAAAAGTGAACCAAGTCTTTTCAGCATGGGGTGTCAGCCTCATACCAACCTATTTGTCAAAGAACAGAAGATACCGAAATTAGAATCTAATCTAATCTAATCTAAGCTGCAAAGATATATATCATTTAAGATTTATACTAAATGCATTCCCACAAGCAGATATGTATAATTTCGCGCTAACACATGCCGCATGTGGACCTACAATATAAAAACCCAATCTCAAATGAACATAAGCCTTGCAACTCTTGCCGTCCTTCCCTGAAACAGGGGTGACATTGGCAAAGTGAACCAATTTTTATATTATGGGTGGTCAGCCGCATAACAACCTATAAGTCAAGGAACATACATGACAAATTACATTTTTTAAAATCAAAGAATAAAAATAACAATATAATATACTTACATGGACATAAAAAAACTAAATCATAAAACCAAATTCACTTTAACAAACCCTAGCCGCCAACATCACAGATCAACCGCCATTTCTTTCTATCCTTGCATACTTCTTTCATTTCCTCCAGAGTCATAACCTTCTTCATACAAGCTCTTCTTTTATTATGACTCTGGATATTCCATTCATTCGCAATTTCGGATATTTGGTCCATCCATACCTTTCTCGGTCTTCCTCTACCACGACATCCATCTATTCTACCAACATATACTTTCTTCGTCAGTCTTTCCTCATTCATTCTCTCCATATGCCCAAACCATCTTAACAAACTTCTTTTAATCTTCACTTTCACACTTTCTTTTGCACCACATTCTTTTCTTACAAAATCATTCCTCACCCTGTCACTCCGTTTTTTCCCAATCATACTTCTTAGAAAGTCCATTTCAACAGTATGGACTTTACTAATTTCACTTTCATTCACCGTCCAGGCCTCGCTTCCATACATCAAGGTGGGTAAAAGTATGCCACTGCGTACCGCCAATCGAGCATTTTTAGAAATGTTTTGATTTTTGGCGATACAAGCTGTGGCACCCAGTACACACCTGCCCTTCATTACTCTTCTTTCAAGTTCACCTGTCATTCTTCCATCTTTCTCAAACTTACTTCCCAAGTATACAAACTCATTTACCACATCAACATTCATTCCGTTTATTCTAAATTCGTAGTTCGTATTTTCTTCATTTCTTTCAAAAATCAAAACTTTCGTCTTACTTGCATTCAATTTCAAATAATTACCTAGCAGAGCTTCGTTCAATCTAGAGAGCATCGTTTGCAATTCTACTGCTGAGTCCGATACAAGAACAGCATCATCCGCATACAGTAGAACACTCACTTTGCTCTCTCCTATCATTAATCCACAATCATCAAGTCTAGCATCTCGAACACACTTGTCCATGACTATGTTAAATAGCCATGGGCTCATCACACATCCTTGCCTTACACCCTTAAAAACTTCAAACCATTCACTATACTCATCATCAATACGAACACATGCTGTACTATTTTCATAGTTTGCATGCACCGCACCTAGGAGAGCCCCATTCACTCCGTATGCTTTCAAAACATCCCATAACATACCTCTGTCTACTGAGTCAAAAGCCTTTTCCAGATCTACAAAGGCCGTGAACAGCTTCCGCCTCACCGACAATTGTTTTTCAACAAGTTGTCGTAGAGTAAAAATCTGATCAACACAGCCTCTACCGGCCATAAAGCCGGACTGTATATCGGAAATCCTTTCACTAGTAGTCAGAATCACATTTTTTATAATCACCTTACAGAAGACTTTTCCTGGTATACTGAGTAGACTGATTGGTCTGAAGTTCTGACAGTCTTTTTTGTCCCCTTTACCTTTGTAAATGGGAACAATGACTGCCTTCCTCCAATCCATCGGTACTACTCCTGCATTCACACAAAGCTTACATAATTCGTACATCCAATCTATCACGCATTCACCTCCTGCTTTCAACATTTCACCATTTATTCCATCAAACCCAGCAGACTTTCCATTCTTCAAACATTCAATAGATACTTTTATTTCTTCTTTCAAAATCCTAAATTCATTCTCTTCTGTCATTTTTCTAAACAAAATTCTTTCGCCCCGACCAAAAATCCCTTCAAAATATTCTTTCCATCTCTTACATACTTCATCCTTCTCCCATACCATCTCACCAACAGCACTTTTGATTCCTGGGGTGGTCAATGCAGAAGCTAACAAAAAAAGGAATTAAAATCAGTGAAAGTAAATTAAAATTCAATTCAATTAAAAAATACAAGCCGTCAACATTCCAGATCAACCGCCGTTTCTTTTTGCCTTGCATACTTGTTTCAATTCATTCGTAATTGCACCATTAAGATTTTTTTTTGGGGGGCCCAAGTATTTACCCGCACCAGGGCCCCCAAAGAGTCTGAATACGGGCCCCGGTGCTGAGAATGCAATAATCTGATGTGTGTATATGAGCTATAATCTATAATCTAAGTTGCAAGGATATATTCATTTAAAGCTCTCAGATGTATGCCCACAAACCAACAAGTGTAGTTCGCGCTTACAAATGCTGAATGTGTACTTACAAATAAAATCCAAACCTCAAATGAACATAAGCCCCACAACTTTTGCCGACCTTCCCTGAAACAGGGGTGACATTGGCAAAGTGAACCATTTTTTACAGTATGGGTGGTCAGCCTCATACCAACCATATGTGTATATGAGCAATTATCATTAATTCAGAAACACGGCACAGTGACACTTAGGGTGGATTAAGAAAATGGCGCGGAACCGAATCGGTGATTGGCGGGTATGCAACAAAACAATTCCAAGGAGATACGATTCACAAATTCTTCTTCTTCTCCGTTATTTACCTGCAACTTCGTCTTTTTCCATCGCCTTGATTCCTTCTCTATGTAATATTTTATAATTAAAATAATTATATAATTAATATAATTAGTTCTTAAAGGAAAAACTGGATAAGTAACTTCTAACAATAAGTGAACTAATTATAAGGAAATACTGATGACGAACTTCTAAGCTACAGGATTATCACACTTTGTTAGTGTTTTCTCTTGTAGAAAATAGGAAAAAAGGTGCATTTATCTGAGAAATGCATGTTAGCTTAATGTCTCTTATTCAGGTTTCCCTTTAAAGGTATCGATATAATCTAAGTTGCAGAGATATATCTTACATTTAAGATTCATATTACATGCATTCCCACAATCAGACACGTACAAGTTCGCGCTTACACATGTCATGCCGCATGTGGACCCACGACATACCAACCCAATCTCAAATGAACATAAACTGAAACAGGGGTGATATTGGAAAAGTGAACCATTTTTTACAGTATGGGTGGTCAGACTCATACCAAAGAATTAGTGAAGGAATCCAAATTATTAATTACATTGAACTCATTTATGTAAATAACCATTAATTAATTAAAATAATAAAATTGCAATGAACAAAAAATCAATACGCAACTAAGCTACACATATAGTGTAACTTCTTGCCGCGGTATCCCCGAAGGGGTCGCATGTGGCGAGTTGAACCTATTTATTTTTACAGGTAAGGGGGCCGGCCTTACGCCAATCACTTCAGTTGAAGTGGGGGTTTCCCAGCTCCCGAGGGGGCTGGTACTCATTTCTCGTGAAGGCTGAGTAAACCTTGCCGGTATTTTCATTATGGGGTTTGAAATAAACACCGAAATAGGAAATCATTTCTGACACCCTACTCGGTGGGATTCGAACCCGAGCTCACGGGGTAGAATGCAAGCACTCTACCAACTGAGCTATCGACCGGACTTGAAAAATGAAAAAATGTGTGAAAGCTTTCATACATTCCCGTTTAGTGTGTACAGTGTAATATTCCGTGATCTGTGAGTGTAACAATATAATTTTCCGTCGAATAAAAAACGCGGCAAAATTTTCGGGCGGAAATCCGCCGCGGCAGTCGTTGCGCAAGTTTTTCTCCGCTCAAGTATTAGGCGAGCATAAAGCGGCGGAGGTGGCGGGAACAGAGCGTTCTGCGCGCGCCCGCGTTGTCTCGTATGCAGCCATAACACACATAGGTGCTATCAACCCAGTGAACTTGCGTATTAGCCTACCTACTAACTACATCGTACATCTTGTTTAGACGGGTCGATCTTTTAAGTACCGAGTAAATTTTGCATGTTTATTTTCTTTCCACACGGATTTATTTCCGTCCGGCTTGTATTTGATTTTGTATGGGGTTGCCGGATAAAACGTGTGAAAACTACCATACATCTTCATTCACTATTAGGCCGTTTGTCCACCGCACGCCGTCACCGTCACGTCACCGAGAACGAGATTATTTCGGGCCGAGTTTTATTGATGTGACGGCGATCTTTTGTCCACCGCGACCGATTTCGCTGGTTATAGGTTATATATTGTATTGCCTATAACCAGGCAAAACATAAATACATAACATGTACCGCTACTTTGGCGCCGTCATCTCGTTCCCGGTGACGTGACGGTGACGGCGTGCGGTGGACAAACGGCCTTCGACTTTAGATCCGGCATCGGATTACTCCGTGTGAAAATGGAGTAATATCGCAAAAAAAGTTTTTCCGAGTAAAAAACAAAATATATTATATCAGGGTGATTTTCGATGTTCATCTCCATGCTAGGTCATTTCTAGAATTTCGTGTACAAGAAAAGTTGCTGTAAGGATGGATGAACATTTCGATGGTTAACTGGACAAATATTGTAAGTCCACTTTTTGATAAAATTGAGTTATGACACACATTTTGTAAAACGTGACATTGTCTTTGATCTCTGAAAATATAGTTGGTTCACACGCAATGCAAACCGAGATATGATCAATTAAAAAATGCATATTAGACTCTTTTGTTAGAGGCACGCAACTTTCATGTTGAGTTTTCTCAAAACTATAAAAAGTGGACATACAATATTTGTCCAGTTAACCATCGATTTGTGCTTTGTCTTTGATAAAGGTAATTTTTTTTTTAAAATCAGCCGAAGGATTTTTTTACAATAAAATGATTTTTTGCTTTATAACAGATCGAACCCACTCCCTTGCGATTACGATAACGAGTACGTACGTTTACCAGTTTAATGGTCATTTGGCGAGCGATTATTGTTTTATGTTGAATTTCAAGCATAAAAAAAGATTATTCTATTTCTTTTGAATTAAAAGCAAAAAAAACAATATAAATAAATAATACCTTACTACCATACCGGTTCGTAGTCTAGTGGTTCACATTTCTGACTCGTAAATGGAAGGTTGTGGGTTGAAATCCCGGCGGAGCCATTTATATTTTCAAATATGCTGAAAAGATATGGGTGAAAGATTCATATTGCGTTAACAAAAAAAAACGTGGGAAACTAAAATACTCACTAGATGCGCTGCTGTAGCTTAAATAAGTTATCATCTGTTTACAGTGTTAACGCAATGTTTATGTGTCATTGTTTTATACTTCGGCATAGACAACAGACAAATATTTAATAGCCTATCTTGAATCCGTAGTATATTTTCGATCGGACAAAATATTACGAATCCAATTAAAAACACGGAATCTTAATTAAAATATTTCTCATCAAAAAAATAATAGATTCTATTCTTATTCGTGTGTGGACACAGACCAAAAATATCGGCACACACCTATCCACAAACTAATGCAGTCGCACTCGACCCGTGTGAACGCCGCTGTACGTGTCAGGCGGGCAGTCTGGTATCTCTTCTGTTCTCTGCGCTCCTGGTAGCAGCACGTGGCCGCGACACTCGCGCTGCGTTGGGATTGAAACGCCGCCGCGCCGGTACTGTTACACGCTACATGCCACCGCCTCGATAATATTTCTACCTCCTCCGGCGTCATGCGCTCCCATTGAATAGTTGTATTTATTTGTTCTGTCATCCCAAAACCTCGGCGCTAAACCGACTTTATGCTTGCTGCTTTATTCATAAAATCAGTTTTCAAGTTAAACCAGTTTAGAAAAACAAAAGTTTTAATTTTTGATCCCGTATAAAGGCAGTTAATTCTTACAAAAATGAAGGTTTACACAAATCTAATGAATAATGCTGAAAAAGTTCAAATTTTGTTTCAGGTTCAAACTGCATATTAACTATACTACCCTCATTTATGCTTGATGTTGATTCATAAAATTAACAGTTTTAAAGTTACACCGGTTTAGAAAATATATTTTCCTTAGTAAATAGTTCGGCTTTGGTTTTAAGTTCAAACCGCTATCCAAAAGTAAACTATTGAACCATATTTATGTTTGCTTTTTACCAGTAAAAAATGGTTTTGTGTTTTAAAAATCCATACAAAACTTAAGTTATTGAATGTTTAATTGTGGCTGGATGTTTACTCATAAAAAGGGGGTTGTATGTAGCCAGCCTAGTATTCAGGTCATTTTTCATTGCAAACAGTCGGGTTTACCTTTGTTATAGGTTCAGTCATAGTCACGCAGAACCAAGATACTAACTAAACCTAATTTATACTTTTTCATGGAAAAGTTGCAAAGTAGACTAGTTTAAAGTAACTTCTTACTTCTTTTTTATTTACCTTTCTTCACAGAACTCTGCTTGTTCAGAAGACTTTATTCGTAAAAAGAACATAACCTGGTTTAAAGTTATTTTTTCGAAGTAAAAAGTCACTTTAATTTTGACTTCGTAGAACTTTACTACCCAGAACTAAGCATTAAACTGACTTCTTGCTTTTGATTGTCCACATTTTACTTATAAATCAGCTTAGTTTATTTTCATTTGCCCCAACATAACATCAGTTGAATCTTGGTTTTAAGCTATCGTTTTTCTGCTCATTTATTAATATAGAGATATTCCTTCGATTATAAAACGTAAGTATAATTTTGGTGTTAAGCTGTCGTTTTCCTGCTTATTCATAAATGTTTTCAAAAATAACTAGTAATGCAGTTATTCCTTCGATAGTAAAACATCATTTTCATTTTGCTACTTATCCATAAATGTGTTAGTTATAAACTAGTTTATTGAGAAAATTCCTTCTATAGTTAAACATCAGTTTAGTTTTGGTTTTAAGCTGTTGTTTCACTGCTTATTCTAATCTAAGTTGCTACGATATGTAATATTGGGGATTCACATTAAATGCATTCTCACAAGCAGACACGTATAAACTCGCGCTTGCACATGCCGCATGTGAACCTACAACATGCTTTCAATAAAAGCAAGTTTTAGAGTTATTATTTCGATATTATAACATTAGTTTAATATTGGTTTTAGATGTATTTTTGCCGTTTCCTCATAAATTTTAACTAATTAAGAGTTTTTTGCACAATTTTTTAATATATAAAATGTTTCAGTGGAAACTTTGTAGACTTCCATTTTCTTTTAATATGAAAAAAAAACACTTTAATTCTACTGACATGCAGAATTAAAAAAACGGGGCTATTCTTAGACATTTTAGTCGTAGGTTGAGCCCACGCTTTGACAAACTAATGGTGCCTGCGCTGGAAGTTTCATCAGCACGGTCATTCTTACCTAACGAATTTATTTGCATGAAAAAAAATCAGCTTTCACTTCCGGCCATCTTGGTTGACAGTTCTTCATACAAATGCATTATTAGTTTGTCAAAGCGTGGGCTCAACGGACGACTAAAATGTCTAAGAATAGCCCCGCATGAAGTCATATCAGTAAAATTAGACAGTAGTTTTTTTCATATATTTTTTTTTACTTAAGAGTTAATTCTTCGATAGTTAAATATCTGTTTAATTTGTGTTTTAAACCACTAAACTGTAATTTCCCTGCATATTTATTCCCCTACCGTTTCAAATATGAACAAGTTACGAGTTATTTCTTCCATACTTAGTGAATAAATAAATGAGCCGGCATAGATTTAATCCTAGATAAGTAAAAACTTTGCAGACATGAATTAATTTGTGTGTTTCCCTAACGGGAAGGATTATGCTGTAGTTCTGTATTATTTAAATTTGTTTATATAAACCAGTGTTCCCGAGATTTGGGGGTAATGAGTTCAAGTTTATGAATTAATTTCCCCGTTTATTAGAAAACTTCAGCATCAAAATTATTTGAATAAATTAAGTTGTGGAATTAAACCCGAGGGAAGATAAGCTCTAGTTAATGTGATCCGACAGAATATTGCTCACAATTTTTTTTACTATTTTTTTTTGGCTAAATTTCTTGCAGAATCTGTACTATTTTTTGGTTCATTGCTTTCAGAATTTGTACCATTTTTTGGTTCATTGCTAATTTTTTGTATTCCATGACTTATAGGTTGGTATGAGGCTGACCACTCATACTGTAAAGAATGGTTCACTTGCCAATGTCACCCCTGTTTCAGGGAAGGTCGGCAAAAGTTGCAGGGTTTATGTTCATTTGAGCTTTGGAATTTAATTTGTAAGTACAGATGCTGCATGTGTAAGCGCGAACTTACGCGTGTCTGTATGTGGGTATGCAATTAATATGAATCTGAAATGTTATCATATCTTTACAACTTAGATTAAAGATTGTTTACATAATCTTGTACAATTTCTTGCTCGAGTGTTTACTAAATTTGTACTATTTTTTGGTTCATTGTGTACAGAATATTGTACCTACTATTTTTTGCTTCAGTGCTTACAGAATCTTCTACTATTTTTACTTTATAGCAGTCCGAAGGACTGTTATAAAGTATTGTATTCGTCCGAAAAAAAAAAAATGAGGTTTCAACGGAAATGAGTTGTCCTGCACCAGGACATGCAAAAAAACCTAATTTGTCGAACCTGTCCGTCCGTCCGTCCGTCCGTCCGTCCGTCCGTCCGTCCGTCCGTCCGTCCGTCCGTCCGTCCGTCCGTCCGTCCGTCCGTCCGTCCGTCCGTCCGTCCGTCCGTCCGTCCGTCCGTATGGATGTATGTATGTCCCAGCCGGAACTACTAATCGCAGAGATACCAATTTTTGGATTTAGAGAATTGACAACGACAGATTTTGATGGACCGACCGGCATGGCACCAACCTGAAAATTCAAGATGGCTGCCATACAAAAAAAACATAAAATTGCACTTTTCTCAAAAACGGCTCTAACGATTTTCTTTAAAATTTCAGTGTGGTCGTTGCTTAAATTGTTGCAAAGAAAATTTGTTATGGCAACACTCTTCCCAACCTGCGTCTATGAGTTGCCATATGAAAGAAAAAAACGATTGTGATTATCTCGGAAATGGCTGGGTTGACAAAAAAAATATGTTCTACAATATTACGCGCAATAATAATTTCTACAAAAATTTAAAGAATACTTTAAAAAATTTTTTACTTAAGGGTGATTGAGAGGTCAGCGCGCCCAACTTTGATGACCAAAATAGCCCATATTTTTAATTGTAAGGTAGCATTTTTTTTCCAGATTAAATTAACACATAAAATTAGGTATTTTTTCCCATAAAATGCCAATTCAAAATAATTTTATTTACGGAGATACCTTAAATGGAGATTTCCACTGTTGTTATGAATAATTCCTAACTTTTTTTTTATTTCAAAACATTTATTTTGATTAGTTTTATTTTTTCTAGATGAAAATTATTTTTTTATACTTTTCATTGATTTTTTACAGCTATTTAAAAAGTACTCAAATTTTGCATACGATCGTGTAGGTAAATTTGCAATTGAAAGGTATATTTTCTTTTTAGGATTTGAAGTGATATTTTTTATGTTTGTAATGCAATACTTGTTTTATTTTTTCTCCCCCGATTTCTATTTATCCTGGAAAAATAAAGATTTCCATACAAAAACTGACCCGGTCGCTAGCGTCACCTGCGGTCGGTAGATGAACTGCTGATAGAGTTGCTGTTCAAGATTCCATACATTTTTTGGTTGCGCTGTATTTGCTACATTTCATACTTCGGGTACACTCGTGTATCATCGTATATTGCCGAAGATGCTCGAGTCAGCCCTCTCTTATATTGTGTGTGTAAGAGTATATACATAAACGCTATGGTGGTATAATACGTACGTACATAAAAACAGTTTGCAAAGTTTAACGAAATGGCGAAAGCTCATTCAATCAGATGAAATGAATTGTACGGAGAGCTGCACACGACTTTATAGTATTCTGATAAGTTTTTTTCCATTACATGAATAATATGAAAGTTTATTTGAATTTCAAAGTGAAATTCATTTAGCTCAATGATTTAGCTGGAAAGAATTCTGCTGGCTGGCCTTTTTTGTTGAATTGAAATCATTTTTTGAACCTAGCGTAGAGCAATTTGAAATTTTCAGGCCGGTAATTTAGTCTAGTGGTTAATGCTGAACTGAACAGATTTCAGTCTGTTTTGAATGCGGCCGCAAGACTGATCTTCGGGATGTCCAAATTCTCTCACATCACTTCGCTGTTGAAAGAACTACATTGGCTTCGTTTCCCTGAGAGGGTTCCGTGTGTGTTTGATGGTATTTAAAGCCCTAAATGGTTTGGCTCCATCATATCTGGCAGACATATTTTCCCCCGTTGAAGTGAGTGTAAGGGGGCGGACACTTAGGTCAGCGGGGTGTCAAGCTGTCAGATTGATGCAGCCTCGCCGTCAAATACGCACTAATTTTGAGGATCGCGCTTTCCGGTTTTCGGGGCCGATGGAGTAGAACAGACTGCCACCCGGAGTGAGGGTTTCGGAATCTGTTGGCATTTTTAAGGGAGCACTGAAACGGCACCTTTTTAAAATATCTAATTCATGATTAGGAGGGCCCTTGAGGTGTGAAACATGTGAGGGTTTTTCTTCTGTCCTGCTGATTGACACAATTAATAATTAACAGCCACTTTAATATGTTTATTTTTATTTCTTTCACAATGTATACACAATTAACCACAGCACAATAATATTCTTTATTCTTCATTACACATGCTTGTGGCTATCCCGCCAGGCAAGCTTCCTCCCTCTTTCTGCATTCCTTTGTTTTCCTTTTCATTCAAATTCAAATCTCATGTTCCATTTTACCTAACAAACAAATCCATCTCGTTACAATACACCTCCTTCCTCTCATAAAAAAAAAACATTCCCAATTTTTTTTTTTTTTTTTTTACAATGAGTAAATAATGTATCATAATGCTCAGCCGGCGCCACATATTTTGTTTTATTTTAAGGATAAATTTCAAAAATATGAAAATAAAAAAAAACCTGTTTCTGATACATTATTCAGTCATTAATACCTTTTTTAACAATACCAATTATTTTCATACTAAAATTAATATTTTTTTTTTTTTTTTAACACAAATTTCATATTCAATATTATAAACAAATATTTGTTTTTTTTTTTAAATACTTAATTCAACAATTCAAAATAATCAAATAACAATACATAATAAACATTCACCATTTAATTAATCAATTCATTTAGATAACTTTTTTTTTTTTAAACATGTATCACATCTTTCCCAATATTTAAATTTATTTTTCATTAATAAATTTATCAGTCCATCAATTTTTTTTTTAAAAAACTTTACCTTCATATGTAATACTTTGTTTAATTTATGTTTCATACCTTCATTCATGCAATGTTTCATAATTCATTCTTTCACTGATCACTTTTATATCAACTTTCACCGTATCATGCATCACCTCAAATTTTTCATACACATGAAAATATGTTTTTTTTTTTTTTTTTTTTTTGTTCTAATTTGATTATGTCCTTGATGTGATATTTATTTATAACATTTGTGTCTATATCTTTTAATACATAGACTATCTTGCTAACTTTCTTTTCTATTCTGGCTTTGACAAATTTTGGAGCCAACTTTGTACAGAAGTATTTCCCTGCATTTGATTGTATGAAATTTTTACGCCATACAATATCCCCTTGATCATAGACACGATTTGATCTACCTTTATTATAATAATTTGCATTTTTATTATATGCATCCCATAAATTTTCTGTTACAATTTTGTATAATGTGTTTAATTCCTTCATTTTATCTTTATGCATATCTCTATATTTATCTAAATCTTCCTTTGATTCTATTTCATCATTTACTATTTCACCATGAATTTCACCATTTAGTACAATCTCCCTACCTCTTGCTAATACATTAGGTGTGTATCCTGTTGCTAAATTGACTGTATTATTTATTATGCTTTGTACTGAATCTAAAAAAGTATCCCATTTTCTTTGTTCATTTTCAACAAAAATAGCTAATGTGTATCCTATTGTTCTATTATATGTCTCTACATTATTGCACATGGGAGTATATAAAGTTGTATAAAATATTTTCTGTACTCCATATGAGTACATAAAATCTTTAAATGCATTAGACTTTAAATTCTTTCCATTATCTGTTATTATTGTTTGCGGTACTCCTTCTGTTAAAAATATTTTATTTTCTATTTTTAGTCCAACAATCTATTTCATCATGTCCTAATTTATTACAAAAATTGCATTTTTGCATTACATTTTTCTCTTCTGTGTCATTCATTACATTTAAATTTTTACATTCATTAAATTTTATAAATGATTCAAACTTGCTACATATTGTAGATAATTCCTCTGTATTTTTAATTTCAGATGTTGTCAGTAAAGTTGCATATTTTTCTGACAATCCATGAATTATTATGTCCATAAGTTCCTTATCATGCATTCTTTTATTTAATAAATTATTTTTTGATTTTACCTTTAAAATATAAACAGATGCATTATCATGACCTTGTACCATATTTAAAATTTCTAACTTAAGATTCCTTTGAAAGTCATATTTTTCAAATTGTTGTAAGAATTTGGTTTTAAAAATTTTCCAATCAAATTCACAGTTAATTGCTCTGTACCAAGTTAACGGAAAATCTGTTAAAAATATAGGCATACACTCTACCAAATAATCTAATTTTAATTTGTAGACTTTGGCTAATTCTTCTAACCTTATTATAAATTCATTTGGTTCACTTTCACCATTAAAAGATATTTTTAATTTGAGAGGATCAAAATTTATGGACTCCATTGTGTTACTTTCTAAATCCTTTTTATTATTTATTTTTTTAGATTTCGTCATTTGCTGTATATTTTCAATTTATGCAATTAAAAAAAATCATTTCATTGAAATTTTTTTTTCATACAATTGAAATATAACACCATCTATATATATTTATCTAAACTGATTTGAAACAAACTGGTTCATATCCATTCTTCATTCTTCCGCGACGTTCGATTTTTAAATGTTCATTTCTTCCGAACGTAGGTAGGTAATTTGAATTCTCTTGCCTTCAATATTTTCAAAACAGCCGTTCAATATTTTCAAAACCGCCTTTTAAAACTTGCAATTTCTTGTTTTAAATTGTATAAGTTGATGCCTTCAATAGCTTTTAAACGTGTTGATGCTTTCACAACCATAAATCTGTCCAATTTTAATCATTTCATATATTGTATTGTTTTCAATGTCATTTGTTGAAATCGACTGTCATTTGTTTTTGTTTGTGAAAAATTTTCTTATAGGAATTTCATTTACAGATTTTTCTTTTACGTTGGGCGCCAAAATGTGAGGGTTTTTCTTCTGTCCTGCTGATTGACACAATTAATAATTAACAGCCACTTTAATATGTTTATTTTTATTTCTTTCACAATGTATACACAATTAACCACAGCACAATAATATTCTTTATTCTTCATTACACATGCTTGTGACTATCCCGCCAGGCAAGCTTCCTCCCTCTTTCTGCATTCCTTTGTTTTCCTTTTCATTCAAATTCAAATCTCATGTTCCATTTTACCTAACAAACAAATCCATCTCGTTACAAACACACAAAAACGGCGCTCTTTGGTCATGTAAAAAATTAAATAAATAAATTATCCTCATATGTATATATATATATATATATGGGTATATATGTTTAATTTTAGGTTTTCACGGATTTTCACGGACTCGTAATCCAAAAGTCAAGATTTCGATTGGTGCAAGACAACTAAGTTCCGTCGAAATCTAACAAAAATGTCATGAGTATGTGTGGCTAAGTAAATAATAATTTCTTGCCGCGTTATCCCCGAAGGGCTTCGCATGTGGCGAGGGAACCTATTTATTTTATAGGTAAGAGGGCCGGCCTTACGCCAACCACTTCGTTGATGCGAAGGCATACCAGCTCCCGTGGGGACTGGTACTTATTTCTTGTGAAGGCTGAGTACACCTTCCTGGTATTTTATTTTGGGTTAGAAATAAACACCGAACCGGAAATCATTTCTGACACCCTTATATTATATCAGTGGGTAATTATATAAAAACGCAACTAAGCTACACATGTAGTGTAACTTCTTGCCTGCGTTATCCCCGAAGGAGTCGCATGTGGCGCTTCGGGACCTATTTTTTTTTACAGGTAAGTGGGCCGTCCTCACACCAACCACTTTTAGTTGAAGTGGGGGTTTCCCAGCTCCCGTGAAGGGCTGGTTCTCATTTCTTGTGAAGGCTGAGTCAAACTTTGAGATCGAACCCTTGCTCTCGGCATGGAATGCAAGCATTCTACAAATTGAGCTATCGACCTTTTTACGAGCTTGATCGTCGTCGCTATAAAGCGCCAATTCTCAAGCAAGACCCAGTTGCTGTAAGGCCGGATGGACATTTCGTGACCGGTCATTGGTAAAGGTTTTATGAATTTTTCAACCCAGCGAAGAGCAAATTTGAAAATATAAATGGTATATCTTTTGTGCTGCTTTTATGCTTAGAATATATTCCATCACTTAGTTGAATTATTAGAAAAAAAACTTCATGTTGCTATTTCAATGTACACATCCAATGGTATAAAAAAGTATACTATACAGGCATATATAGCACTTGGATGCGTTGTCCTCCTTCGCACAGGGTGAAGTCCATGAGCACACACACATTGGCATATTTACTGAACACATACGCAGTCACGGCCTCAACAAACATTCCCTGGCTACGCAGTAATATGAAACCTTTTTTTAACTTTAAAAATTAATAACATTTAGGAGACGAAGATGAAAAGAAAAATGAAAGTTGTATTTTTATAGGTAAGGAAGCCGGCCTTACGCCAACCATTTCAGTTGAAGCGGGGGTGTCCCAGCTCCCGAGGGGGCTGGTTCTCATTTATTGTTAAGGTTGAGAAACCTTGCCGGTATTTTATTATTGAGTTGAAATAAACACCGACACGGGAAATCATTTCTGACATCCTCCGTGGGATACGAACCTCAGCTCTCGGCATGGAATGCAAGCACTCTATCAACTGAGTCATTGGGACATAATCACAATGTATAATCTATCATCTAAGTGGCAAAACTATGTTAACATTTAAGGTTCATATTAAGTGCATGCTCACAAAAATACACTTGTAAGTTCGCATTTACAAATCGTGCATGCGCATTTACATATTAAAATCAAATCCACAAATAAACAAAAGCCCTGCAACTTTTACTGATCTTCCCTGAAACAGGGGTGACATTGGTAAAGTAAACCATTTTTTAAAGTTTGGGTGGTGAGCCTCATACCAACCTATAAGTCAAGATAAACAATGAAAATGAAATATATATATTTTTTTTTCATATTTTATTTTAATACACTTGTATAGGTCTGCAACCACTGGAGTCTACACTTTGATAAAATATGCAATGTAAAAAATACAGGGCACACACGTGTGTGCTTCTGTGTGACTATAGTGTAAACTGAACTGTAGCGTTTTATTCCAATTCTGTGAAATGTAAAACGCTCTCTAGAGACCGTATGCCAGTTTCTATGCATTTTTGAGTAATCGGTACAGGGTGAATAATTATTTACTTATATACTTGGATATATCTGTTAACACGAACGAAAGTGAATTGTTGTAAATTTGTTTACAAATAAAATGAATGCCTTTTTTTGTATTTGTATGTAAATAAAATAAAATAAATGCTTGTTTGTAATTAATGTATAACTTCGCTTCGCTTTCGCTTTCATGTTATTTTATTGCTAAAAAAAACACAAAATGGTTCAGATACAATACGATCTCCTACCGACGAACTCTCAAAGCTAAACGCGGGATTTGATGCATTTTCGCGGCTACTGGATAATAGGTGGTCGTGACGGGCAAATAAATTCATATTAAAATGAAATCATACACCCTTAAAGTACCGTTTACACGATCTCAAAATTTTCATCGAAAATATTAAAAAGACCCATAAAAACGCAATTTCGTAAAACTTTTTTTAGGTTCACAAGAAAGAAAAATTTATAAACTTCTTTGCATTATTATTTGTTTTTCACTATTTTGAGAATTCAAGATGGCTTCCAAAGAGGAGAAAACTTCAAATGCGATTTTCTCAAAATCGGCTCTAACGATTTTTTTTAAATTTTCAGTAAAGATGTTGCTTGATACATTCTTACCAAATTTAGTTATGGCAACATTTTTACTAATCTGCGACTATGAGTTGCCATATGAAAAAAATAAACAATTGTGATTTTCTCAGAAGTGAAAGTGTTGAAAAAAAAGATATGTTCTACAATTTTAAACGTAACATCAAATTCTATATAAAAATTAAATAAAAATTCTGAAAATTAAAACATAAAGTGCCGTTTACATGATATCAAAAATTGAAATTAAAAGGCTACAAAAACCCATCAGAACGCAAAAAACTTTTATGTTTCTTAACTTTATCAGAAAGAACTCTTTGATCACTGTAATTTATACTGAAACATTTTTCAAATTTTAGAAAATTCAAGATGGCTTCCGAACAGCTGAAAATTTCAAATGAGATTTTCTCAAAAACGGCTCCTACGATTTTCTTTATTTTTTCTGCATAATCGTCATTATAATACTGCTATGTAACAACAATAACCATTGCCTCATAATTTTCTTTGTTTTGGGGGTTGCCATACAAGAGAAAAAAAAAAAGATAAATTTCTCGGCAGAGAAAGGGTTAACTAAAAAATAATGTTCTACAATTGAATAGCTTTTAAATATACCTACATATATGAATCATTACTTTTTTAAAAAAAGTATTATAAAGTATAGCCACCATACAAAGTGACAATTTTTCATACAAAAAATTATTGTAATATTTTTGGTAGCAAAACGTCTAATACCCATAAATAAACCTACATAACAATTCGCTCAATCAATTGCTATAGAACAACAATAAGCATTGCATCTTAATACTCTTTGTTTTGGGGGTTGCCATACAAGAGAAAACAATATTTTAAGTTTTCCCGGCAGAGAACGGGTTAACTAAAAAATAATGTTCTACAATTGAAAAGCTCTTATATATACCTACATTCATTAATTATTACTTTTTTCAAATAAATATTATAAGGTGTAGTCACCATACAAAGTGACAAATTTTAATACAAAAATAATTGTAATATTCTTGGTACTAAAACGCCTAATATAAAATACTAGGCTACGAGTCTTAAAATCTAGTATGTTGTACCCATATAATAATAATCAATCATAACTTTCCAAAATATCAATGAAAAGTATAGGTACCCACCAAACAAAGTGTTAGTTTTGATACAAACGGGATCAATGATAATACTGCAAAAAGACGATTGCTTAAAAATATTAGCTTCATTACTTACACACAACTAAATGTTTTGTTATGAAAATTGGCTATGACCTAAACATGACCGTATTTTGTGCTATAAAGTCCTGTGCAGTCCACTGTACAATTTATTTTATTTATTGTTTATAGAATCTTGTGCTATTTTTTGGTTCATTGTGTACAGAACATTGTACTATTTTTTTATTCATTTCATACAAAACTTGTTTTTTTGTCGTTGATTGTTTACATAATCTTGCATTATTTTTTGGTTCATCATTTATAGAATCTTGTACCATTTTTTGGTTCATTGTTTACAGAATTAGTACTATTTTCTGGCTTCTTGCTTGCAGAATCGTTAACTATTTTTCGGCTTATTGCAGGCTAACAATAAGTCTTCTTACTGGAAGAACTTTGTCAGAAGTTGTGGTCAACCATAAATTCCTAAAAACGTAATATGCTACCAAGTAATTCATAGCTCTTTAGTGCCTAGAAAATTTGCTGATTGCCTCAAACTCATGCCATAATATGATTAATATTGGATATTTTCATTAGGTTCCTAAGATATTTTTTAGCAGATCCCCCAATTGCTGTAAGATCGAAACTTTTGTCTTCTGATGACGATGATTGGTTGATGATTTCTTTAGTTCTGTTCATGATGTAGTCACTCGAAGGATACTCGTTACTAGAAATCCGCTTGTTTTCAGTGCATCCAGGCACTTTCCATGGTCTTCTATCTCTCCCACATGATGAGACAGGTTCTAGAATAAGTTTTTTGTGATGTTTAAAATCGTAAAAATCTGAGCGAAACATTTTTATCGTACCTATACTGTTGTGTCTTTCCCTATATCGACTTCTTCTTTAAGTAAAATATTTTATAAACCAATATTGTTTGCTTTTGCAGATTCCATAGCTTACCCAGAATAACTATTCTTGCTAGCGCCTGCGAAAGAACTCCATAGATAAAAAAAATCACAGAACCCCTTATTTTTGGACATGAATTGTTATCTTGTCGCCGTATGACTTGGAATGTTATTCCCGCCTCACTGAAGGAACTGGATTTGGAGAGACTGTTCAAAAGACGTCTCAAGACTCACCTCTTCGTCCAATCATATGGACAAGCGCCTTTGCAATGACACACTGTTATAAAAGGCGCTATATATTTTTTGTACTTCATTCATTCATTCAGGTCGTAAGGAATTTAGCAGTATAGCGCTTCAGAAGGTTTATGAAATCAAGATCATCTCTTGGTTTTGCATGATTAATTTTCTTGTCACGGCCTGTTCGCCACCACTGGGCGCCGTATTTTGTCTGGCTAACCCCGTTACGTAGGATTATCTGATATCTCATAATGCCAGAAATGAGTTACGCAGAGTCGTTGCAAGGTCCCAGGGGTGACCCGAACGCGTCCCATTTGTCCCAAATAATTGTCCCAACTCTTGTAGCGTCCCGTTCCTCGGATTCGAGACACCGCCGTGTCCCGAGCGGCGGCTCAGACAGCTAATATTTGCTCGGCCCATATTAAAGCGGAAATTTAATTTGAAAATTATCCGAAACATTGGATTGTATGCTAAACAGTCTTAAATATTGCCGTCGGGAAGGAAAGTAATAGTCTCAGACTTGCAAAGATGTGTCCTTTGTGAGTTGTGCTGTTATTTGCTTTCATACGTACTCAAACATGGGGTCTTCACGACGTTTGAAGAGCAATTTTATAATTTACAAAATTATGAAAAAAAAATTGTACAGCGAACCGAAATTTCTCGAGAAATTGGACATCATAAGACAGGATAATACCATTCTTGCCATTTTTTTGCAATGGTTTAATGGATCTTTGTAGGTTTTCAAAACTCCTCGTCGAATCTGGCCCAATCGCTGGAATCGTGTCTAGTAGCTTATTTTTCAGTTTTTTCTCTATCTGGCAAACAAAAAATCGCTGGAACCGAGTTCGGGGTTGTAGAAAAGATGCAGCAGTACGCTGCATCTGGCTAAAACTTTGGCAGCGGCTTCACTGAACTGTCACAATGTTTCCATGATTTGGATTTTCCCCACGACAATGAAACTAATCGCATAGGGCTCTCTGTACCATTGTGATCTTACACCGGATCGAGGATCCTCCTTTCGAAGTTTGCAACCGAGGTCCCAGGTTTGTCTTTACCCAGGTTTCGACTGGTTTCATTTTCCTGTTCGCCGTACACAATACTTTTTGAATTACAGATCTGTCTTGAAACATAGTCAACACACGTTGTATTCCTGCCGTTGTTATCTTACCATTTCTCTTTACTTATGGTTTCACCTTGCCAACTTTTCAATGTTATACTAATACGAAATGTTAATAGGGGCTCCCTACTTGGTACTGGTATCCCATCCCTTTGTTTTGTGGCTGCCTTTCAGAGTCTAGGTTGTTTGAAGGATGATAATTAATTATCAAAGTGTAACTGAATGTTTTTTATTTACTGACATTTTTGTTTTTTTAACGTTTAGAATCCAAACAAATTGAGTCAAACGGTTTCTGCGCGGATTTTCTAACTTTGAAGTTTTCACGGCAGGAGGAAGGCACACGTCTGTTCCTACATAGGTTCATAAGCCACCAATAACAAAAGAAATGTTAGCCTTTGCCTTAGCAACCCTTTCCACGCCACTCCTTTTTTTTGACATGTGCGGACCTCGTCGAATTGAAACAAATTTCGTTAAAATGGTTACTGCACGGATTTTCCAAAATATTTTTTTCGTGGCGGGCAAACGTCACACGTCTATGTAAGTAGGTACTAGGGTCGGTCGCAACCTATAACAACGTGAGTCGTATAGAACCAAAGGGGCAATATAGGTTTTTTTTCGAAAATAACGTAAATACATGGAAATGGTGAGAGAATAATTCCCCATTTGAATCTCATTTAATTCTTTACGGCTCAAATATTCTTTAGACTGTTGTGTGTCGTCTCTAGTCTATGTCAAATGAGCGGACCTCATTGAAGATGAAATGTTTTTTTTTGTGGAGGCGTTGTGGTGTAATATTTTCTTACACGGAGAAGACGTGTTTCTTGGTGTCGAAAAGTTATTTTTATCCTTTTCTCGTGTCGAGAGGTTCTTGTGGAATTCCTGTCCTGGCTGTGGAGGGCCATCACCAGACTGTCGAGTGCGCGCGCCTCTTCAGCTTATTGTGACAAGACCTACTCCATGGCGACCCACTAAATATTCCCGGTCAAAATGTTACTTAGTGGTTTTGTGGACTGTATTTGCTTGTAGGTTGTACATTTGTTTCAATTTAGGTCAGGTATTTTCAACGTTAGCATTTGCGACTTTTTTATTTTTTAAAATAGATTTGTGAAGAGGAATGCAATTAACCAACCTATTCTGCCTGGCCAGAAACAGGTATTTATATCATCAATTAATAATTTATTATTGTTTATTTTAATGAATTATTAATTAATAATTACCTTACAACATCTGTTGAACCAGGGGCAAAGTTATGGTCAAATGACCCAGGCGGGGATCGAGCCAACGTTGTTCTATTCCAAACACGCTAAAAAGATCAGTCCACTTGGCCCCCTCGGCCATAACACCGACTTAACCTGATAATACAAACGGAGGATTTGATAAGGTTGGTTGGTAAAGACTTTCCTTTACCAAATGCAACAGCTAAATTGTGTATTTTGTTATTGGTTGCTAAGGCGGGTAATCACGTAGAAGTAAGACGTTTTCCCGGCCAGAAAAATATCAATGTTCATTGAAATTGAGCGACAGAGTTATTAGAATCTTGTGTGAAAATACATTTAAACGCTGAAAATACGTTAAGTTCTTGTTTTTGATATTTTCTCTGTTGACTGCACAAAAAACATCATCGTAATAGTTAAAATTCAAGTAAATTTTTCATTGTTATTTAACAGTGAACATGCTATTTTTTGTCTCGATTTTTTTTAATGAAAAACCCCACATACTCATCCGGAACGTGCATTTTTTAAATTTCCCCCGTCTGGATGCAGTTTTACAGTAATCCCAGCTGCACACACTGCACTATTATTCCACTTTTAATGATTTTATTCTGTCTGTGTTCATCTGACAGGTTTCGATGTCGCCATTTTTATTTCGTTTTGCCGCCACAGGAAGCGGAAGCGTAGGATGATTAATGCGCGCGCTCGCCGCTAGACGGCGCTGCATAACAGCGTTCCGATTTTAAAAATTCAAAAATAGTTGCGGAAAATCTTTTAAATACCAACCGCAGAATATGAAAAGTTTGCAGTTCTTATTTTGAATTTTTATTACCTACTCGATTGCGTATAAACATAATATAATAGTGATCCGATTTTCAAAATTCTAAAATAGTTGTGGAATAGTTATTTATGCCACTGCCTGGTAATGATAGTCTTTGTAACACGAGTGCTAGTTTGTGCCATGAGGCGCAGCCGAATGGCACAATAGACAGCAAGAGTGTTACAAAGACTAATTACGTGCAGTGGCATACAATACTTTTTCTACGGCCATGAAATAAATAACAAAATAGTAAATAGTAGTCATTGTAATGTACTCGTCCATCTGAAGTAAGTAAACCTTAACTTTTGTCAAAACGTGTAATTTATCATTCCCTTCGATTATTATCTAATCTAAACTAAGTTGCAAAGATAAAATACATTTAGGATTCATATTAATATCATGCCCACAAGCAGACACATAATTATAAGGTCGCGTTTATACATGCCACATATCAGGAGGTAATTTTCAATAGTAGTCAAGTCCACTTTATGCCAAATTGAGAAAAGACAACTTTTGTGTTCTGTCATGATGTACTCCATTGTGATGCTTAGAATGTTAACTTTAGAATAATGTGGAGTTCAGGATTAATCGAATACAACAGAAATAAAGTAAATGCTTGTATTTACGGAGAAAAACCCAAATAAAAAACGGATTTGACTAGTTTTGTTTCCAAGGTGTGGATTTGACCATTTTTGAATGAAAGCGAAATGGATTTGACCAATTTTGTTAGGAAGCGGTTCGGATTTGACTACTTTTGACTGCTCGATGTATGGAGAATGCAAGATGGCGGATGGGGTTAGGAGCGACGTGATTGGCTCAAACGGATCTAGCCATGTTTGAAAGTAAGGTGGTCTGGAATAGGCTAATTTTGAATGTAAGGTTGATATTTGTTTATTGTTTTGAGGGGTTTAGGCTGGATTTGGCTAGTTAAGATTGATATGAGCCGATAAAGAATTCTTTCTAGAAAAATGTTGTATATTTACTTGATTTTCTATAAATTTGGAGTTGACCACTTTTGAAAATTACCTCCTGATATAAGCTTAAACATTCAAACCCAAAACTTAAATAAACATAAGCCCTGCAACTACTAAAGCAGGGGTGTCATTGGCAAAGTGAAAAAAGTTTTTACAGCATAGGTGGTCAACCTCATATCGACCTGTTAGCCAAATAACTGTGTAAGTTTGTTTATTTCTTGCGGTGAAAATATCTCGCATCATTTTCCTTTCTGTTTCCTTCGAAAAAAGGAAAGCTACAATTTGGAGTATTTTGATAAATAATTTTGATGAATTACTACACTATTAACAAATTTTATTTGACTCTACACATAAAATATATTAATTTTCATTTAAACAAAGATGAACATAGTGGGGAGGAACTATCAATAAATTGAAAATATTCATGTAATGGCTGACGTTTAAACGTGGTTGCTATGAAAACGGCAAATAATAGTTTGTTATCGGTCGTTTAGAAGGATAGCCTCATACAAGGTTGACACTCGAAATTCAAAAATGGTTCCATTTCTGACAATGCGCATGCGCACGTTTTTATTTCAACACCGTTACCAGTTGCGTAATGTTACATTACGCAACGGGTGTAGAAATGTATGTCATTGTGATTGCGTTAGCCGTTTTGTAATTAGTAAATTACCAAATGGGAGTAGAAAAAATCTTTTTAAATAACAACCGCGCAATATGAAAAATTTACTATTCATTTTTTGAATGTTGAATACACAGATCACGGAATACATACCCGATTGCGTTTGAAAATGAATACCTACCTTGTTTGTATTTGTCAAAATAAACATTTTCAACGTTACTTTTCGTTTAGCAAAAAGTTTTTTTTTTTTTTTTAAGAAATCCTGTGCGGGAGACTCCCTAGATTCTTAAGACTCTAGGGGTCTATGACACTTGTTGTAGTGCCGCAGAGGTGTACGAGCTTGGTCGTCGCTACAAAGCGCCAATACTCAAACAAGACTGTAAGGCTGGATGGACCTTTGGTGACCGGTCATTGGTAAAGGTTTATGAATTTTTCAACCCAGCGAAGAGCACATTCGAAATATAAATGGTATATTTTTGTGCTCCGCCGGGATCCGAATCCACAACCTTCCATTTACGAGTCCGAAGTGTTGCCGAAGTGACGAAGTGACTACGGACCGGTCCAAGTTTGTGAAACAGCAAAGATTATAAAGGCATGCTAATATTTTCTGTTCCTTTATTAATAGGTCGGTACGAGGCTGTCCGCCCGTATAAAAAAAAAAGTGGGATTTGGTCCAGCTACCACCTTTTGAAGGAAAAATAGCAAACCTTGCCGATCTAAAATATAATGTTAATTTAACGTTTAGGTTTTGTTTCGTAAAGTCACAAATACATAAACGTCAACTTACTCGTGCCTTTTTGCGTTGGTATGTCGCTGCCTTAGTTCTTGTTTGTCGTATACGCCATTGAGAAAATTTTACATGAGCAATGTTTGCATGTGTACTGGACCAATGTGTCTTACGAAAACAAGAAATTTATTTAGAAAATATTTAAAACAACTCTCACATTATCGAGTTTTACGGTTTTTCTTAGCTCAGATTGTGTAGAATTTGATTCATAAGACAACTGCATGAAAAAGTCATATTTGACAAGATTGGCGTATACGGTAAACAAGAACTGGGGGAGCGATGTGTTAGCATATTTCTAACTTAGATTACAGACTGTGATGCATTATTTTTGCATATTTTTTTTGCATAGTCTCGGTGTTAACATTTTATAATACCATAAATTGATTAGACCGGTGTTGCTATTTTTTTTTATTAAAAAAGAACTCCATAATACCCTGTTTACAGGCAATAATTTATACCTAACAATAATTATAATACTGCATCTATGGACTGGGCGGTTCGCTGTTGAATTTAATAGCCGGTTCGGTCATAGACAATAAAAAAAACACAAGTTCGCGTAGGTATTAAGTAATATTAGTGTTATGCAGAATGTTTCGATAAAATTCAAATGTTGCCATCTTTGAACCATATTTTTTTTTGCAGAAAAATGCACCATGATTCGGAAATCGTTAGTTTATTGTCCGGTCTATAGCTTTACTAGTAGAACCCTGAGTTTAAAGCCAGAGGGCTGGGGTTCGATCCCCACCAATGGTGTCAGAAATAATTTCCTGTTCGGGTGTTAACGTCAAAACCAAATTATAGTACCGGCAAGGTGTACTCAGCCTTCACAAAAAGTGAGAACCTGCCTCGGCGGGAGAAGGGAAATTCTCCGTTCAAAATTTCAAAACCAAACCGTTGAAAAGGGTCTTCCGGGTCCTTTCTGGTGGTCTATTGATTTTTCGCTTCCTTTTTATTATTATTTTTCCTTACATTTCTGTATTTCATATTCTGTATCAACTGTATTTAAAGTGGAGCTCTGCTACCTTTTCCGAAGAAATTACTCATAGTATAGTAAGGAAACGTGAGCATGACATAAAAGCAGAAAAGGAAGATAAACAGAAAGAATCAATTAATGAAAAAGAAGGTCAATCTAATGTAATCTAATCTAAGTTGCAAATATATGTAACATTAAAGATTCACATTATATGCATTTTCACAAACAGACACGTGTAAGTTCGCGCTTAAACATGCCGCATGTGGACCTACAATATAAAAACCCGAATCTCTAATGAACACACACCTTGCAACTCCTACCGACCTTCCCTGATTCAGAGGTGACATTGGCAAAGTGAACCATTTTCTACAGCATGGGTGGTCAGCCGCATATCAACCTATAAGTCAAGGAACATACACAACAAATTACATTTTTAAAATCAACAAATTATAATTGCTCATAAAGCTTCAAGCCATGGGAATCTCGGGCAGTTTTTTGACCTGGATGGGTAGTTATCTTAAGGATCGTTACCTAGTTGTTAAAATTGATGAGACTGAATCAGAACCATTTACTCAACCAAGCGGAGTCCCGCAGGGTTCTCATTTGGGCCCGTTGCTGTTTTTACTTTTTATTAATGACATAATTAATGTCTTTTATGAATGTCAAGTCCTTTTATTTGCCGATGACTTGAAGATTTTTAATGTTGTGGATTGCGTAGAGGATTGCCAAGGTCTTCAAACTAACCTGGATAGACTGGCAGATTGGTGTAATTTTAACCGCTTATTTCTCAATGTATCGAAATGCCATGTGATGAGTTTTGTAAAAATAAAAAACCCCATCCATTTTATTTACTCTATTAACAACTTAAGTCTAGGAACAGTGACTGAAGTCTCAGATTTGGGAGTGATATTTGACCAGAAGCTATCATTTGTTCCACATATAACCAATGTATGTGCTAAAGGTTTGAAAATGATTGGTTTTGTGTTCCGCATTACTAAGGATTTTCGTGACACCACTACAATAAAATTGTTATACACTTCACTAGTCCGTAGTTGTCTGGAATACTGTTCACCCGTCTGGTGTCCTCATTATACGGTTCATATAGATAATATTGAAAGAGTTCACATTAAATTCTTGAAAATTATAAATTACAAGCTTAAAATTCCTATTTCTAATTTTGATCCCATCCTTTTGAATTCTTTTTTTAAATTAAATAATTTACTGGAAAGACGCAAAATCATTGACTTGTTGACCCTTTATAAAATAAAAAATGGACTTATAGACTGTCCGTCGTTGCTGGGCGAGTTAAATTTTTTAATCCCTCGTCAAGGATCACGACACATTATTCCTTATCGCCCTGTAGCTTCCAATACAAATGCACAATATAACAGTTGCATAAATCGCCTTCAACGTAGTGGTAATACCTGTAATACCTGGAGTAGACTTTGACCCACCCAACAATAACTTTGATAGGTATAGAGCTGGTCTGTTGAGGTACTTTTTGGATGAATAATGTTTTTATTTCTGTTGCTTGTATATTTCTTTTGATTTTTGATTTATATTTTTTCTCTAAATAGTAACTTTGATTTTTATTCTTATTTTTATATAGTTTTTGTTATTGTGTTTATTTCGTTTCATTTTACTTTCATATATAGGTATTTAGAATCTTTTTCAATCTATTTTTAATTGTGTTTTTATATTCAGCTACTTACTTCTAATTTCTGCTTACTATTTATACATTCATAAACTGTCTTTTCTCTTGTTTTTTTTATCTCATCTCTCTATTTTTTTTAAAGTATTAAGTAATACCTACTTATGTAATCATTATTTTGCTTTATGTTACTTTTTATCCCGGATAGTTTTCAATTGTAGTTCTGATATATTTGTTGTTTCATTTTATACTTTTTACTTACTCTTGTATTTATAACACTATTTTTAGTATGTATTGTAAAAGGCACTAAGTGTCGTGAATTTATAAATAAATAAATATGTATGGCGTCAACTCAGAAAAATAATAATCAACTGAATCCGGCCGCGAAAGCCTAAAAACATTTAAAACACTTCCAATTGTTTTGTAGGCGTATGTTGGCGTAACGTTACCCGTTAACTCGTGAAAATAAATAGGTTATATCGTCGCATTTTATATCGATGTGTTTTATTTTGTTCAACTAAATACTTCTTAAAATTTAACAATTCAGCCAACATCACATTGAACTATCAAAAGAGACGTTATACAAAATGGTGACGGTAATTCCGATTTTCACCGCGCTCAGATCGACCCGTATTCTGTTATTTGAGTTTGACAGGTCTGGTTGAAAGTTGTGCCCCATAGTATGCTTCATCGCCGTAAGCTAGTTTCGGCACTATTTAAATTATACGTCAATGGTTGTTTTTTTTTTTGCGTTACTCGGCATGTTGCTAGGACCGCATAATACCTGCAGCCCGGGAGATTTATTGCTTTATTTGTCCGATATCATTATCATTATTATTTATTGCAGTTTGGTGTTTATTTTTTTATTGATTTATACATGGCGGCGTGATTGATGACCCCTCCAGACACGACCGCCGGCCATTATCTTAAACACATGGATTAATGATCCATCGGCGCTGGTGAACCTCTCCAAGATGCATTAAAACTCTGTGCATTATTGTAGTGCAGACTTACTGGCTTACAGATTAGGGCTGCTGTTACTATGGAGTCTACTGCTGTTACTATGGAGTCTAAGTCAAAAAACGTCTATGATATTGTTATGATTGTACTCGGTTCTCTTTTCATTAAACTGCAATTATTTATTTTAAAAGAATTTATTTTACACAATGTGGTTCAAAATTTACAACATTTGATAATCCCAGCTTATTGGTCTTCACGGCAAAATGCTTGGAGCGACTAATCGCCCTCCGCACCATTGCAGTCTCTATATATAAGTCTAATCTAATCTAAGTTGCAAAGATATGTAACATTGGGGATTCACATTACATGCATTCTCACAAGCAGATACATACAAGTTCGTGCTTGCGCATGCCGTACGTGAACCTACAACATAAAAACCAAATCTCAAATAAACATACATCCTGCAACTCTTGCCGACCTTCCCTGAAACAGCCATGCTGTTAAAAATGGTTCACTTTGCCAATGTCACCCCTGTTTCAGGGAAGGTCGGCAAGAGTTGCAGGGTGTATGTTTATTTGAGATTTGGTTTTTATATCGAAGGTCCACATGCGGCATGTGTTAGAGCGAAATTATGCGTGTCTGCTTGTGGGAATGCATTTAAATAATATAAATTTCAAATGAGAAATATATTTGTAACTTAGATTTAGATTTAGATTTTAGGGTAGTCAGCCTCATACCAACTTATAAGTCAAGAAAAAGTAGACTAGTGGTTAAAGCATTCTGATAGGAGTCGGTAAATACTTAAAAAAAGTAGTCTAAGTGGTCACAACCCTGCATTTTGAAAAGTGCATGTTTTTTTAGGGAATCACCTACACTTATGATTATTTTAATACCTGCCATCAGTTTCATTAGATGGCCATACAAATTAAACGAATATGGTGGTCCATACTCAAATACATTTGGCGAAGAGAGATTCGCAGTGCCTGTGTAATTTTTGCATCTAGCGCGAGAGTTGCAAAAAACGATTAAATTAGTGATGTGAGACACAGAGTAATAAATATATTTACGTGTCCAGGAAATGGATGCATGTTTGTGGTTCGTGCAATTGTAGGTTTGCGCTTATAACTGCTGTGTGTGTGCTTACAAATAAGTTGAACTTCAAATAACCAGGGCCGCGATTTTACACCTTTATTGACAGTATTTACTTTCAATGTATGTATTCCGCTAGCTCATTTGCTTTTCTTCTTTCCTCGTGAAAAGTCGGCTGAACTGCCGCTACATGTTCTATAAAATGGCGGCTCTGAGCTGTACAACTGTTGCCGCTTTTCCTTGAAACGGTCGCGGCGGTTACATTGTCCAACTATATTTTTTTTTTAGAGAATAGATTTGTGAAGAGGAATGAGTTTCTGCCTAGCCAGAAACAGGTATTTATATCACCAATTAATAATTAATTATTGTTAATTTGTAATGAATTATTAATTAATAATTACCCAATAACATCTGTTAAACCAGGGTCAAAGTTATGCTCAAATGACCCAGGCGGGAATCGAACTAACGTTGTTCTATTCCAAACAAGGTAGAAAGATCGGCCCACTTGGCGCTCTCAGCCATAACACCGACGTATACTACTAGCGACTACAAACTATAAGCGCCCTTGCAGTGACAGTTAGTCAGAAAAGGCGCTCTATAAATCATCATCATTGGTTTCCCCTTCTACGTTTCCCTCTGTGCACTTTCTTCGTTAGTCGTTAGTTAGTCGGGTATTATTGTTGAAAGCTTGTAAAGAATTGCTGATACTATTTATGCAGCTTGAATTGGATTAGCGCACGGAGTCGGCGGGCCGTGCATAATAAGCCAGTCACCATCCACAATGATCATCGACTTTATGGATATGGCCGAAAGTCTGCATGCAAATGATGTTATTACTGGCGCGGCGGGGCGGCCATGCTGCATCGCCTGGAACAGGCTGTCGTGGGGTGACGGCGACATTAGTGGACACAATATAAATTATATTTTGTTATTTTTTTGGTATTTATTTATATGGTTGTATTAATGGTTGTCGCGTAATTTGTTTTTTTAAGTTTGTAAAAAAGCAGCTGTATTATTACTTTTTTGTATCAATGAAATAACTAAGTATTTTAACCGATAGCACAGTTGGTAAAATGCTTGCGTTCTATGCCAAATGGCTATGATTCGATCTTTGCCAAGGGTGTCGGAATGTTTTCCCTTTTCTGTGCTTATTTCAAGCTCGAAATTAAAATTCCAGCAAGGCCTTCCTTTCGCCTTTTCAGCCTTTACAAGAAATGAGAACCATCCCTGTAGGAGCTAGGAACATAGATAAGTATACTGCTAGGAAGCCTACACTTCAAGTCATGTGTTAAATGTAAGGCAAGCCCTCTTCCTTGCTTGTGAAATTAAAGTCGTTCCACACATGCGACCCATTCAGGAACAACACAGGAAAAAATACAGTTAGGTAGAGGCTCGGCGTTTTTGCCAAACCTCTGTCGCAGATTTTTAAGACACGATGTCCTTCGGCGTCTTTTGTGTTCTAAACGACATCGTTGACATGGCTAAACCGCCCGAAAGCTCCAGTTTCGATAGACCACGGCTATAGATTCCGGAAAGATTTTTCCAGTTTCAACAGCCGGCCGCGGTGTAAGCTTAAAACTTTTATACAACGATTTTCCTAGTTTGTGATTTGTTTGCTTACTTCACGTTCCAATACGCAACACTTCACCCCACCCCGAGGTCACTCACGGAATTTTTATTGTTGCGCCCGCTCCGCGTACATACTTTCTTTGGGCAGTTGTTGTTGTTTGGTCCCGGACCAAGTAGATGCAGATCAGCGGCTGAGAATCTACTTTCTGCGGTCACTGCCTGGATCGGTCACACATTAAATGTTGTACCTGCCTCAACAAACTCAATTATACTCAATTATTGACTCGAGGAATTCTTTGCCGAACTCAAAGCAACGCGTATCCCACTTCACGCAGTTATAAGTCGTAAGCGTTTCATCAATTGCATCCTCACACGATTTCTAATGGTCTTGGTCAACATTTGGCCAATGGTCAATGATCAGCAAACAGGTTTCTTGCCTTAAGATCTGCGCAGTCTTTCTTTTGGATGTTGATAGTCTTGATTCATTGACAATTTTGAAGGACGTTTTTGGGATAAGAGAATTTCGTTGTCTGAGATCATTTAAACACATTCTGAACATCGTCCCGTCTTTATTTCTTCATTTCTGATGTTCTTTGACTTGCCTGAGAAAAAAAATGGTTCACTTTTAGAGAAAGCCGGCAGGAGTTCCAAGGTTAATGTTCATTTGGGGTTTGGGTTATTTGGTAAGTACACATGCAGCATGAGTAAGCATGACTGCTCGTGGAAAAGAGAAAGATTGTTGGGCGTGCTTTTGCAGTAGCGATTCCAAGGGTATGGAACCTACTGCCATATGTGGATTGTGAGATTGTCCACAGTAGTCACATCAGGAGACATCTCAAGACCGATGTGTTCACTGAGTCTTTTTGGGGCGCCCTTGGAAATATAAATGGTATATTTTTTGTGCTCCGCCGGGATTCGAACCCACAAGTTCCATTTACGAGTCCGAAGTGTTGCCACTGGACTACGGACCGGTCAAATGTCACAAAATGCCATTAATAAAAAAGGCAACTGATTCATCATCGATTCTCCATGATTTCTACAAATTCTTACCCCAAATAAGTGTTTTCGTATGGCAATGGGCATCCTATTACGAAATCATGTCTCGAAGTCCACGCAGTTCTTTCACGAAGCCAGCTAACGCTTCCACCTGCCGCTGGTTGGATGGTTATCTCCGCTGTCTGGCCAGCATTTCGGGCTGACTGGTGCGCGGTATCGCTCCCTGAGATCTGCGCACGTCGGATCCAGAGGTCCGTCATTAAAATGCACACAACACGTCGCGTCGTGGTGGATCGCGTATCTGCCTCCCTTGTCCCTGCCCTCGCGTCTCCGAAACCACTTTTGCAAATCATGTGCATAACTTTGCCAACGTGCGAATACTGCGATTCATATTGGGCATTCTTTAATCCTACAATCTGAAATCTAAGTTACAGGGATTAAATATTCAGGTTCATAAAAAAAAGCTACACATATAGTATAACTTCTTGCCGCGTTTTCCCTAAGGGTTGTAAGAGCTTATAAAGGACTCTTACACAAAAACAGCTCACCAAATAAATAATCCTAATATGTTTTTATCTTAAATTTACAGGAGTTGTGTATTAACATAGTGAAGATTCATTTAAAATTAATAAAGAAAAAATAAAAACAATGTTTTTCTTCGTGAGTTGGTTTTAATATTTCGAGCGCTTTCGAAGTATTTTTTTATATGTTATACTTTTTGTCAGTTGTTCTCTTGAAAATGGTGTGATAACACTCCGAAAGCGCTCGAGATATTAAAACCAACTCGCAAAGAAAAACTCTGTTTTTGTTTGCTTTATTAGTTCATTTATTTGATTCAACCATCCAAGTGTGTGATAAGACGTCATGAAGTTGGGTCAACCTGTTGGAACGAATTGACGAGAAGATTCACGCTTTTTATTATGATTACAGATCCCACTGGTGTCTAATCCTGGCAAGAGTGGTCTACGGACATCAGATGAACCTGGTTCCATAGTCGTGGCAGCGTTGCCATCTCAGCGAAAGGTGGCTGTCAGATTAGCTATGCAGAAAAGATTCCAGAACTTGGTAGACAAACCTGCATCGTCAGCATTTATAGAAGATGAATATAGTAGCGAGGAGGAAGACAAAAAGTGACCTTGAATTCGGGGACGCTGCATGTGTCTTCAACGTGGATATTTTTAATCTTAAGAAATATTTTATTTTCTTTTTATTTTTATTTAATCAATTTAACAAATTATTTTGTTACTTTTTGTATATTTAGATGATATATTTAATGAATTGGAAAGTATTTGTAAATAAAAATATTTGATACGACACTTGTATTTTGGTACCTTTTTTTTAAATAAAAAAGAAATGGATTTTTTTTTATTTTTTTTATTGTCATTGTCATTGTCCTGAGGATGCCTTTTTAGGCGAAAACTGTTAGACATATTTAAAATAAAATAATAAAAAAGTGAGTTAAAACAGTATATTTCTTTGATTAATTATACAATGGACTTTCACTGTGTAAACCACCAAACCCTGAAAAATATTAAAAAAGAAATGAGTTGCATTCGCAATGTAATTTAAATATGAATGCTATTTTTGGAGTCAAGCTACCAGGAGCAAATGGTAAAGTATGAATGAAAAGCCTCAGAAAGCCAGATGCAAAGCTGTGCAATTTGCAATACTAATATGTATTTTGGTAATAAAGTACCTATCAGGAGCACATGGGGAATTTTGGATACTGAAATCAGATGTCAAAAGGTGTTCCTATCGATCTGGAAGGTAATATTTTGGTATCAGACAATGTATGGATAATGAAACAAGATCTTCGCAGTACAAATCGTCACACTTAAATGTATTTTGGCTACAAAGCATCAGGCGCACATTAAAAAGTAGATACTAAAATCAGATGCCAGAAGGTCGCGTATGTCTATTGGAATGAGGTCTTTATATGGTGTGTACAATTGTTATACCTATTTGTATTTTGGTGATGAAGTATCAGAATCAAGTACAGATACTAAAATCAGATGTCAAAAGATATTTCTATCGAACAAGGAGGTTATATTTTGGTTCGAAGTTACCAGGAGTATATGATAAAGTATGCCTATCGGAATGAGGTCTCAGAAGGGGGGGTATAATTGTGCAATTTGTCACGGGTTCATTGATTCATTCATTCATATGCGTTGCGTAACAATAACCGGAGATCATAAATTCACACAGGTGCTAATAATATAGATATTTAATGACGATAAAAAATGAGTGCATTGCCATTGTCTAGTATAAATGTGTACGTGCATTGCATTACCAAATACTCATGTAGAAAAAAATACATATCATGAAGGCTTGGACAGCTAAATACGTTTGTATGTAGGTTGAAATAAATGAATGGTTTATTAAAAATACTCAGTATCACGGTGGTACAAACTGAGAAGAAGAGAGAAAACATAAAATCTACTAGAAGGTTACAGAAATCTGTCATTTTTTTTTTGTAAAAAATACAGAGAATATATTTTTCATGCAGCTTATCCAACACTCTCATCTATGCCATACATTTGTCGTTTACTGTTCGTATTTACTGCCTTTTCAAAATCCAACTTGCAGTGTTTGCCATTGTCATTCTTGACACAACAATCACTTTATTCGGGCTATGTAGCCGTGGTCTGGTTGATTCTTTCCGGACAGTTTCGCCCATTGCTCCAATGGGCATTAACAGCGGTTGGCTAGTCGCTGTGATCTTCTTACAAGATCTGCTGTACTAGAAACAACGCCAGCCTTTGGATTAGTATTGTCGTTAAAAACGAAGATCACAGAGACTAGCCGACCGCTGATAATGCCCATCGGAGCAATGGGCGAAACTGTCCGGAAAGAATCAACCAGACCACGGCAACATACCCCGAATAAAGTGATCGTTGTGTCAACAAGAACCGGCCGTTAAAGCTTCAATGTACAATTGTCATTCTTGTTTTCAGGGAAGGTCGAAAGAGTTGCAGGGTGTATGCGCATTTGAGATTTGGGTTATTATTTCATAAATATATAAAATGTGATATTTGGTGAACTTACACGTGTCTGCTTGTGGGAAAATCTGTAAAAATCAAGTCCAAATAGGTTCTCAAATATTAAAATATATCTGCAACTTATATTATAGATGGACAGATTCATTTGTAATACGACCCTCCAAGTTCATACGCGTAGAGCCCTTACTACTACAAAAAAAAACAACAACAACAATACGCCTATTTCCCAGGGAGAAATATCATTTTCACCATTTGACCTTCTCCCTTGTGCTGTCATTTGTATCTAAGGGCGTTTTCCCTCCAATTAAATGAAATCCATATTCGCTTTTACTCTCCTTGTTTGTGCAAAGAAAGGAATTCTGGAAATCACTTAACCGTGTATGGATAAGGAAGCGTGTAACCAATGTGTATAAGGTTATGTGATATGGCACGTTAAGTGGCCGTGCTTGGAAAATGTTTTTATCTAAATCTAAATCTAAGTTGCAAAGATATGTATCATTTGAGATTCATATTAAATGCATTCCCATAAGCAGACACGCATAATTTCGCGCTCACACATGCCGCATGTGGACCTACAATATAAAAACCCAATTCTCAAATGGACATAAGCCCTGCAACTCTTGCCGACCTTCCCTGAAACAGGGGTGACATTGGCAAAGTGAACCATTATTTCACAGTATGGGTGGTCAGCCGCTAATCTAAATCTAAATCTAATCTAAATCTAAGTTGCAAAGAGAAACATCATTTGAGATTCATATTAAATGCATTCTCACAAGCAGATACGCATAATTTCGCGCTAGCACATGCCGCATGTGGACCTACAATATAAAAACCCAATTCTCAAATGGACATAAGCCCTGCAACTCTTGCCGACCTTCCCTGAAACAGGGGTGACATTGGCAAAGTGAACCATTTTTTACAGTATGGGTGGTCAGCCTCATACCAACCTATAAGTCAAGGAAAACAAGCAATTAATTATTTGAGTATAAAAAAAAAAAACAAATAATCATTGAACAATTAAACAGTAAAAAAATTAAAAAGCTACTAAACATATTCTATAAAAAAGTGATTTTTGTTTTAAAGCCTCAGACTTAAACGCCAGCATTACAGATCAACCGCTTTATGATTTTTATGATTTTCTATATTAGTAAAATATCCATACTTTGGGCTCTGTGAGGCCCGGTGTTTTCAAATTTAGTTTTTTTTAAGGAATCATGTGCGGGAGGCTCCCCAATTCTTGAAAGTCTTGGGGGTCTATGTCACCCTGGAAGGGTGCCGCAGAGATGTTGCTTGAATTGTTGCTACTGTCGTGGGGCGCTGCAAGGAAGTGGCGATTGATGTTGGTTTTGAATAAAATCAGATTAAATTGGGACGGGAACACAGATGTATCCATTGTATCTGTCAAGCTTGAAAATATCTCCCTCTCGAACCTGGTCCAGCTAGTTGTGTTCCTGTGATGATGTTTTTTTGCTCAATATAATCTGTGTTCTAATCGTCAGATTTTATATCTTGTTAACGCAACTAAGCTAAACATATAGTGTAACTTCTTGCCGCGTTATCCCCGAAGGCGTCGCATATGGCAGTTCGGGACCTATTTATTTTTACGGGTAAGGGGACCGGCCTTACACCAACCGCACTACAAAGGAGCTCCTGCCTACCATTAAGCAGAGAAAGCTAATGTACTACGGTCACATTATGAGAAATGAGAAGTACCGTCTCCTTTATCTTATCATTCAGGGTAAGATTGAGGGGAGAAGATCTCAGGGACGCCGAAGGACATCGTGGCTGAAGAACCTGCGACAGTGGTTCGGCAAAAGCACCAAGTCCCTATTTCGAGCCGCAGCATCAAAAATCTAAATAGCTATGATGATCGCCGATCTTCGTTAGAAGTGGCACAAGAAGAAGAAGAAGAAGGACCGGCCTTACACCAACCACTTCAGTTGAAGTAGGGGTTTCCCAGCTCCCGAGAAGGGCAGGTTCTCATTTCTTGTGAAGGCAGAGAAAACTTTGCCGGTTGTATTATTTAAGGTTTGGTATAAACACGGTAACGGGAAATCATTTCTGACACCCTCGGCGGGATTCGAACGCGAGCTTTTGGCATAGAATGCAGGCACTCTACCAATTACTGAGCTATCGACCGGACAATGTTGATGAATGAAAACCAGTGAAATTAAAAATTCTATCTTTTTAAAATTAATACAGTCAGTGAAGGCGACGCCATCTTTAAAATCGTAAGTTAACTAACTCAATAGTTACTGATGAAATTCGGTGAGTTAAATATTGTAAAAAATAAATCAACTAACCTAGTTTACCTGTTGCACCGAACTCCAGTTAGACAAAGAATGAAATTAAGTGTAATTTCTCTCTTCCAAATCAAAAATTTGTTTGCATATACGTAAATCAGCTGATGTACATCATCTTTCGTGTTCAAATTTCATCATATTATTACCCACTTCTGAGTAATATATAATTGCATGTATTTCTGTTGACTTTATGGTGGCCACTTTTGCCAGGGTGGATTTTTTAACTTGTAAAAAGTACGCCTACAGACAGACACGTATAAGTTAGCGCTTACACATGTGAAGGCACAAATAAAACACAAATCTGAAATGATCATAAACCTTGCAACCCTTGCAAAGCATTCCTGAAATAGGTATTACATTTGTAAAGAGAACCATTTTTTTACAGTATGGGTGGTTATTGGTTAATCCTTATACCAACCCATAAGTCTAGAAGCAATAAGAATATAAAAATACATGTAACTACAAACTAATGCAATTTCACTACAAATATTTTGTCGTTTTGCATGAATAAAGAAAATCATTTTTCAGGAACTTTTAGACAGCGTGAACAAAACATTATTTAAGGAGTATTTTTTTATAGTTAGAAACCACCATGAAAAATTTAAAATGTCTACAGGACTCTTAATGGTACTGAGGTACATAGATGATACTTACAAGTTGTATTGTTTTCTCTTTCTTTTCGAGTACAATACATGTAATATAATACGTCTTCATATCAATAACATAATTGAAAGATAATGTGTTAAAGACAATACGTTAGTATAGACATTTCAGTAGTATTGAAGTAAAGGCGGCAAAACGTAACTCGAAACTAAGCTACACATGTAGTATATATTCTTGCGTGCATTGTAGTGATTCGGGAACTATTTTTTTTACAGGTAAGAGGGCTGGCCTCTCCCCAACCACTTCATTTGAAGTGGGAGTTTCCCAGCTCTCGACGGGGCTACTTCTCACTTCTTGTGAAGGCTGAGTAAACCTTACGAAAATCTCCAGAGGGCGGTTGAAGAGTGATTGCATAAGAGAACAGAACAGCGCTCATTATAAAAAGGCTGCTTTTGTTTATACTCTTGCATTATTCTTTTTTTAAATGTATGGAAACTAAATCCATCACTACTCTCTACCGGCGGTGATGTTTAAGCGTCCATACTTTAATGTATTATCTAAGTTTTCAAGAGATGGATTAGGATTCATATGAAATGCATTCCCATCAGCAAACACGACGTATAAGCTTTACACATGCCGCATGCGGACTTACAACATAAAAACCTAATCTCAAATGAACATAAGCCCCGCTACTCTTGCCGAACGTGATTATTTTTTTAAAGAATGGGTGGTCACTCACTGGTCAGCCTCATACCAACCTATACGTTTTTAAGACTTATTTTGGTAAACGTTTCGGTTGAGTTAAACGTCCATTTTCATACTTGAAGTTGATACTTTAATCTCTTCAGTGGAATTCCAGCCACCTTTTAGAGCCGGCTGGTTTCCATCCGGTCCACCTATCCTCGTGGGAGACGCCTCTCTGTTCCACCCTTGCAGCCGCCCTTCATCAAGTATTCAGGATTTCCGCCCAGGAGGCTCCACGTAGCGGAAGGGCGGCTCAGCTTCCGCCCAGACAGAATAACAAGCTCAAAAAATTATGAGCGCTCTTCGTCCTTTTAAGTGAAAAGTAGTGTTTTTTTTTCGAGAAGCTTGCTATAAAAAAATATAGAGTACGCCAATACTAATGGGTATGATGTTTTGTTTCACGTAATATCACATATTTTACAATTACAGATAAAACACATTTAATAGACGACGCCTGAAAAGACAGAGAGAAAAAAATACAAATTAGATTAATGTACGTTCATAGTTTTCTTCATAAGGCTAATGACAAAATCTATTTTTGGAAAGAGCACTACAATCATTCTGGATTCGTGTCTCCGCTAGTTAATAAAAAGGTTAACACTGCGGTCGACAGATGTCAGACTGCAGTTCAAACAAGTCATCTTAATTTTTTTTACACAAAATATTTTTCTTTAAGCTTCCTCAAAGGTTATTTGAACTTAATTCAGAAAAAAATGGATGAGGTGAGAAGAAATTGAATAGTTTCATGGAGCGTTGAAGGTATAAAAATGTATTTTCAAAAAAACTGAAAAGTATTTTTTATATAAAAGTTTAATGAAAGCATGGAATGTTGTATAATAAAGTGCAGTTACCTTTCATATCCATCCGTCCATGTCTGTCCAGTCTGCTTTTATTACAGAATGCAAGTTCACTGTTCATATTTACAGCAAAACATAAAACGCTTCGTGTAGATTTGAATTAAATTAGTGTTTTTTTTAAAAAAAAAATATTTATTATTTTAATTAAATTATTTAATTTATTAATTAAAAATTATTTATATATTAAAATTAAAAATAATTTGTCATGTATGTTCCTTGACTTATAGGTTGTTATGCGGCTGACCACCCATAATATAAAAATTGGTTCACTTTGCCAATGTCACCCCTGTTTCAGGGAAGGACGGCAAGAGTTGCAAGGCTTATGTTCATTTGAGATTGGGTTTTTATATTGTAGGTCCACATGCGGCATGTGTTAGCGCGAAATTATACATATCTGCTTGTGGGAATGCATTTAGTGTAAATCTTAAATGATATATATCTTTGCAGCTTAGATTAGATTAGATTAGATTCGATTATCTATGTGATACATTTTGTGTTTTAGGGATTGGAGGATGTTGCAAGTGAAAAACTTTCCGAAATGTCCATTAGGCACCCATACTTTGGTATGAGGCTGACCACCCATGCTGTAGAAAATGGTTCACTTTGCCAATGTCACCCCTGTTTCAGGGAAGGTCGGCAGGAGTTGCAAGGTGTATGTTCATTTGAGATTCGGGTTTTTATATTGTAGGTCCACATGCGGCATGTTTAAGTGCGAACGTATACGTGTCTGTTTGTGAAAATGCATATAATGTGAATCTTTAATGTTACATAAATTTGAAACTTAGATTAGATTAGAGAGATCCTCTCTGCTTCATGCTTTAAAAAAGTAGAATATACTTAATGTTTCAACCAATATCTGGAAGCACGTGAATTAGACCTTTCTGGCAACATAAATTCGCTTATAAAGGAGAACATTTCCTTGAAAGTAGAGGGGTGATTCGTCATAAGTTTGTAAAATAAATGCTGCGTTAAAAATATATATTCATTAATGTATTTTTTTTACTTTAAATGAAACCCAAAAAAACATTTTTTGGTCAAATTGAAATTCATTACACATTGAATAGTCTGCCCCAAATCGTGGTTTGTGTTGCTCCTGTGAAGCGTCGCGACGGGCAAACTGCATAATGCAATTGGGCGTTCCCACCCCCCTTCTACGTCATGGAACATTTGCCACCTCAACCTCCCCTGTTGCCACCCTCCAGGGATAGGTACAGTCGCCACCTTTAACCGTCCGTTGACCAGGCCCGTGCAAAAAAACACAAATTTTCAGATTTAAATGCCACGAGGAATCTCTTTTTCCCAGCACCCTCCTGACTCCACGAGGTCTTCCATATCGTAGTAGTCGCTGTACTAACAGATATAGCAAACACAGAACAAGTGGTTGGAGGTTTTCGGAATGTGGGTGCACCGAAATATGCTGCGTATTCCTTGGATGGAAATGATCAGAAACAAACCTCACAAAGCACGGATTGATGGGGGATTGCTGACGAATGTGAAAGCCCAGGAGTAGTTTCATTTGGAACATGCACTAAGAAGAGAGAAGTACGCAGTGTTGTACCTGATCATTGAAGGAAAAAATAGAGGGTCTACAAGGTGTAAGTGGCAGCAAATAGTGGCATTATGAGTGCAACGCTGTCATCATTCCAAACATTTCGGAAGCGCCTGATTGCAAAACGAGTGATCTTACTATAATAAGAATAAAAGGATTGTTGTTGTTCGTGTTTTATTTTACTAGATTATTATTTTTGTTTTTAAAGTTACAAGAAAAAAGTAAACGACATTAGATTCTTTACGATTCAAGTCTGAAAGTAAAAAGTCTTAATCCAGATCCTAAAGAAAGTCACTGTGAAAGGATATTTACTAGAAATTAAAGGACGTAGGAGGGAGGTGGGAACGCCCAATTGCATTATGCAGTTTGCCCGTCGCGACGCTTCACAGGAGCAACACATACCACGATTTGGGGCAGACTATTCAATGTGTAAGCGCGAAATTATGCATGTCTGCTTGTGGGAATGCATTTAATATGAATCTCAAATGATACATATCTTTGCAGCTTAGATTTAGATTTTAGAAAGGAAGAGACTCCGGTGACCCTGTACATTTTGCGACCGTAAGATAAACCAGACTGTGTGAAAAGGGAGTAAAAGCAAGATGAAAATAGTGTTATTTTTTATTTATTGTGACCGAACGAAATCGTTAAAAGGTTGCTACCGACGGAGGGTTAATGCTCACCGGGGGAGGGATACAGTAACCACCCTTGCCAGCCATAATGCTCTGAGCAGAGGGATACAGTCGCCACCCTTGCCAGCCATAATGCTCTGAGCAGAGGGATATAGTCGCCACCCTGTCCACCTCTATTGCTCCCTGAGGGAGGGAGACAGTCGCCACCCTGATGGCATGTGGGGGAGGGAGACAGCGATGTGGGTCATACGGTCGCAGACACAACATTACAGACGGCAGCTCAAAGCGATGCCTTTGTCCGGCTGACGTGAACAATGAAAAATATTGTTATGCAATTTTTCAATTCAGTGCATTCATTTATGTTACTAACTATGTTCTGTTATGTTAAAATATCTTCTGCTCTTCTTCCTCAGTCTTTCTCAGTCCACTCTTGGACGTAGGTCTCCTCCAATCAGCTGCTGTGTTCAGCCATCCTCTGCCTGCAGTTCTCTTGATGTCGTCAAGCCACCTCAGTTGAGGTCTCCCCACACCCCACTTGGACATCCTGGGTCGTCACTTGGCAATCCTTTTTGGCCACCTGTCATGGTCCTGCCTTGAGACGTGACCAGCCACTCATTGTATGACATCAGTGACGACAGTGACACCAATGCGTCTACGGATCTCCTGGTTTGGAACCCTGTCTCTGAGACTGATTCGCAACATGCTCTTTTCAATGGCTCTTTGTCATGTCCTCAGTCTGTTAATCAGAATATATTTATGTTAAAATATATGAGATTATAATTATTTGAAATCTGCGTGGGGACAGTTTAGTGATGCGCGAGCGGACAGCATCTTGCGCCTGATTGGTCGGCATTCGTGCACGCACAGAGAAGTTTGACGGAAATAGCCGAGCTCTTTCTACGCTCTAACGAGTAGTGCTTTGTTTGTCAGTCTCGTGCTAGATATCAAGAAGGACGCACATACCACATGAGAGCTCAACGAGAGGTGGGACAGCCATCATAGTGGTGCATTGAGAGGGGCATGGCAATGGAAGTTCCACCACTCCCATTTGGGTTTCTGCCAGCAAAGACGTCAGCCTTATAAAACGGAGCCTTGGGCAGATCAACTTACACACTGGGATTCTATATCTTTAGACACGTTATCCCCATAGATGACAGCTTCCAGGTCCTGAGAGAATCGCCAACCAGAGGTTTGTTTGAGCTCGCATATCCGCGGTATGACGAAGACTACAAATCAACGTCTGTTTTAGGATTAATGGTGTTTTATTTCTATATCTTATTAATTTATTTTGAACCTATTTATTTTGACAGGTCTTCCGGGTGTCTGTTTATCGGCATGTATTTAATATGGATTTTAAATTTTAATATATCTTTGCAACTCAGATTATAGTCTAGCGGCAAAGGAGTCCAAAGGGAACATATTGTTCAAAATTTAATAGGGTTCTTTTCAATCAAACAGCAATTTATTTATTTTACACAATGTCAGTTTACAATGTACTGATCACTTTTTCTAGCTCTAGTTTATCGCCTTAATGGCTCAATGTTTCAATCGACTTTTCCCTATATATTATTGCAGCTCGTTTATATAGATAGGAAAGGGACCGTTATTGCTTGTTCTAGATTATTCTACAGTGGATTGTACCAGACTAGTCTACTTTCTATTTAAGCAAACCCCACGAACTCTAACGTTAGTAACAATATATACATTTTTGTTATATTCTTTGACAAGTAATTAGTGAGGGTCCCCGCCAGGTGAGCAGCTTATCTTCCGTCTGTGCAGCAGGCACTAAGCCGCAGTACCGCACAGCTGCGGAGCACGGCTGTGGCTTAGTGCGGGATTGAGGCTGCCTCTCCATGCATTCTGGACCCGCGCACAGACGCAAGCCGGGATTCTGAGCTTGATTAGGCGGAATTCCTGTCTACATATCAGACGGGTCCGAGCATCCACACGACCTGCTATTCACAGTCAAACCTGAACTAAACTCTGACTCGCAATGTAACGTAACTAAGCTACTCATGCAGTGTAACTTCTTGCCGCGTTTTAACGAAGTTTTTAACGAAGAACATGTTTTGTATCTTTTCATTGTTATGATTTACGGGCTCAATTTAATAAAACTTTATTTTATTTTATTTTAGATACGGTTCACATTGGGTTCTTAGACTGAACTGCAGAGCATCTCGGTCTTTATTTATAGGTGCGAATATAGATTATTCTCGAAACATTGAGAACTGGCACATACGAAATTTTGCCAGAACATTCGAGTAATCATTTGAGTACCTACATCTAAAGTCTTCACGGATTCACACAGACACACAATTACACATTTGCAACAACACTCTTCTCTTATCTCACTCTGCAGATTCCATTTTTTCGCAATCTCACCTATTTGGTCTATTCATTCCTTCCTCGGCATTCGCTTTCCCCGCTTTCTTCTGCACATTTTCTAAGACACAACTCACACCAACTCGCAATTACACATTCGCAACACTATTTTTTTTCTCTCAAGATTTTTTTTCCAACTTGAATATTTTAGTGAACGCTTAGTTCAGTAGCGTCTCTGAATAGCAGTGTTAGTAATTACTACAGCATCATATTAAACCTGACGCATTCGTGTACGAGTGTATGTACTCACACTCCTGGCATTTTCCTAATCAAAATATTTTCTCTCAGTCTGCTGACATACTTTTGGGTTTTACCGCTTTCACAAAGCTTTATTGTTTAGTTGATAATCTAAAAACTTAATTTTTTGTATGAAATAGTTATTTTTTTGAATGTGAAGGCATAAAAAAAATGGAAAGAAGACAAGAGGGTTCAGTTAAAAAAATGATTTGGTAGAATGCTTGTGTCTCATGCCAAAGGCCTTGCGTTCGATCTATATTTTGCGTTCGATCTTTATTTATTACATCGTTCGATGTAATATTTTATCTTTCGGTGTTTATTTCAATTTCAAAATAAAAATAAAGGTGAGATTTTAAAAATGAGAATCTGCTCATTCGGGGGCTGGAAAACCCTCTTTGCAATTAAAGTGGTTTGTGTCTGGTCGATAGCTCAGTTGGTAGAGTGCTTGCATTCTATGCCGTAAGCTTGGGTTCGAATCCCGCCGAGGGTGTCAGAAATGATTTCCCGTTTCGGTGTTTATTTCAAACCTTAAATAAAAAAAACCGCCAAAGCTTACTCAGCCTTCACAAGAAATGAGTACCAGCCACCTCGGGAGCTGGGAAACCCCCCACTTCACAGAAGTGGTGGCGCTTGGCCGGCCCCCTTTCCGGTAAAAATAAATAGGTTCACTCGCCATATGTGACTCCTTCGGGGATAAAGCGGCCAGAAGTTACACTATATGTGTAGCTTAGTTGCGTTGCGTTTGCTTAAAAATTGATTTGTTGTATTTATAAAATGAAAATGTTCCTTGCCTGTAAAGATGAACAAGTTCCACAAGCCAAATGCGTCACCCTTGGAGGACAGCGTGGAAATAAGTTGTTCTATAAGTGCAGCTTAGTTGTGTTTTTGATTTTCCTTAATCTAATCTAATCTAATCTAAGTTGCAAAGATATGTTACATTGGAGATTCACATTACATGCATTCTCACAACCAGACACGTACAAGTTCGCGCTTGCACATGCCTCATGTGAACCTACAACATAAAAACCAAATCTCAAATGGACATACATCCTGCAACTCTTGCCGTCCTTCCCTGAGACAGGGGTGACATTGGCAAAGTGAACCATTTTTACAGCATGGGTGGTCAGCCGCATACCAACCTATAAGTCAAGGAACACACACACACGACAAATTACATTTTATACATCACTAAATAATAATATCCAAGTACAAAATATCCATTTACAAATAAAACAAATTCCAATTTAATAAACCCTAGCCGCCAACATTACACTTACTTTTAAGAAAAATTCTCCGCCGTTTAAAGACCCAAATAAAGGTCGGGAACAAAGCGAAGAAAGTTTTCTTCCTCTTTTGGTGCCACTTTTATCGAAGATCGGCAATCATCATGGCTATTCTCGCCTTGGATGCTGCAGCTCGACATAGGGACTTGGTGTTTCTGCCTAACCCTTGTCACAGGTTTTTCATCCCTGAGTTCTCCTCCCCTCAATCTTACTCTATATAATAAGATAGAGAAGGCGGTATTTCTCATTTCTCATAACGCGACCTAAGTCCATCAGCTTTCTCTGATTAATGGTTGGCAGAATTTTCTTTGTGGTGCGCATACGTTGGAGGACTTCTTCATCGGTGATCCGATCACGTCAAGAGATCCGAAGCATTTTTCGGTAGAGACACATCTCGTACGCTTCGATTCGTCTCTCCAGTGCTTGTGTGAGCGTCCATCCCTCCATACCATATGGAGCAATTGGGAAGACATTCCAAGAAAAAGAAGATATATGCTACTATATTCGAAGCTCAGTTGTGTTTTTTAGCTAGTAGCGGCTCTCAGGAATGTGTAAAATTCCGGCATTCATCATTTCCAATACTTCCAATTGATTGTTATTTAATTTTCACCGAACTCTAGCAATGCCATTCACAAATCATTTGATTCATAGATAATCTACGGATCATCGATTTTTGCACGGGAAATTCACGATGGGCTGAAGTTGAGCTATGGTTTTGCTGTTTGAGAATAACGCCGTAAGTCATCGCCCCCTGGTTCCCTGTTATGTTTGATGTTTTATGAGTGTGTATTATGTTTTGGTTTGTTGGAATTCCTAACGATTCCTGGAAGGGTGATTGACTGCTCATGAATAATAATCCAGTTCCTGAACAAAAGTAAATTAAGTCTCCTTTTTATGAATAGTTGATACACATTTAACAGTCTAAAGGACAGCTTCCTAAACTTTTGTCGACCAAGGACCCGGTCGATAGTTCAGTTGGTAGAACCGAGAGCTCCGGTCCGAACCCCACAGATGGTGTCAATAATAATTTCTCATTATGATTACGGTCGTTAGACATTTTAAAGAATGAAAAAAACGGATTTTACTGACCGTGCAAAAGAGAAGAACGATTTTCTCTACGTTTAGTCGGAGTCATATCCGACGTCCTTGTGAAGGAAGCAATCGAAATACACAGGCACCCCAACTTCAACAGAGATGATAGCTACAAACTTTCCAGTATATGGAGGCCAACTTCAATGATCCAGCCTTTCATTAATCGGACCATTTCACAAGAAGACATTATATCGTCCTTCTGTACAACTGGAGCTATAGCGACATCTATGGATGTATCTCCGAAGGTTACTAAAAATACCTACAACCTTCGGCCTCGATCTAACAACAATAATTCAACAGTTCGTGGTTCCTCCTTATACAGGACACACGTCTCCTGAGGACGTCGGATATGACTCCGACGAAACGTAGAGAAAATCGTTCTTCTCTTTTGCACGGTCAGTAAAATCCGTTTTTTTCATTCTTTAAAATAATTTCTCACTTTGGTGCTTATTTCAACTCGAAATAAAATACCAGTCACTCAGCCTTCACAAGAAATGAGCCATAAGTTACACTATATGTGTAGCTTAGTAGTGTTTTAGCGATTGTGTTCAAATGAGTGAAACAAATTGAATGAGTATGTTGTTTTTAATTCGTCAATTGAAATTTTGGGTCGTTCATATGATTTGCCAGATCTGACAAAATATGAAAATTATTTTCGCGGCTTGCCGACAAATCGAGTACAAAACTCATTAAAAGACTTTTGTATTGATTATTAAATCTTTTTGTGACAACAGAAACATACTTAAATTGCATTAAACTGTACAAAAATCCTTAAAACAAGAAAGTAGCGGTTAGTTTAAATGCTCATTGCACCTTGCTCATTGCACATCCTTCCGAAATTTCTATTCATTGGCAACTCTTTTACGTGTCTATGCTACACGATCCCCTCATGCACCACTCTCGAGGCTCTCTCGGACCACCGTTTGGGAATCACTGCTGTAAAGAGTCTCCTTAGGCTGTCGCTTGTAGGAATAAGAATAAATCACCGACAGACAATGAAGCAGAGATTAGAAATTATAACGAAAGGTCCGGAGGGAGCGACAGATTCTGGGAAAGTGAAGCTATTAGAATATTGTTAAGTAACTTTTCTTGGAAATCTAAAATGCGGCAGTCTTAATTATCAAAGGTTCTATAACCATGCATTAATACTCGTAATATTATACTTTTATGTAATTTACTTAATTCAGCTTACAACCTTTAAAGGCTCAGGGCCTCTCGCACCACAATCCTCCAGGACTCTCTGTCTTGTGCTGCTTCCCTCCATCGTCCTCTTATTCCAAGGTCTTTCGCGCCGGGCGTGCGTGACATTGTCTGCCCACCGTATCCTGGGACGTTCGAGTGGTCTGACACCGAAGGGGGCACCATGCAAGGTTTATCCTAGAGCACTCTGCACAGTACGTACGCCCTGTCAGCGGGAGTTTTCTTGATTTCGTTATTGAGACGATGGTTGACTCCTAAAATACATATCGACGGTTAAAAGGAGCGACGTTTTGGTCAAAAATAAGTTATGAATGCTATCCTACTTAAAATTTTCCGCTCTTTCTAAATCCGCTCTCGCTAACTCCCATAGCTCTTCGATGATTTTTGTGCTGTTTATGCCCAAGCAAACAACTGCATTTTCGAAATATTGTTTTGGTGTTACCGACAAGATTGTGGCCTTTTTTGTCCTAAAGGCGCTTGTGACATAAAAAATCGTAAAACATCGTAAAACCACAATAATAAGAATGCCAATAAATGCCTTTATTTTCTGTAATTTTAGAGCTGTTTTGATTTTAAGGATATGATAAAATATTATGCCATTTTTCTGCAATCCTTAACTTTTAACTGCTCTCCTGAACAATTTAGTTTTGGTCGCTTATGCCCTATTACCTTTTATCTACCATTTGATTCAAAGGTGAACTTTAAATGAAATTTTCTTTAGAATCACATTCTACACAATCTGAGCTAAGAAAAAAACTTAAAACACGATATTGTAAGAGTTTGTTCTAATATTTTCATAATCAATTTCCAGCATTCATATGACACATTGGTCCAGTCCACATGCAAACATTGCTGATGTGAAATTACCTCTGTTGGAGATAATACAAACAAGCACTTAGGTGACGATCTGTTACCTTCAGGTACAAGTCTGAAAATGCAACGAAGCATTTTATTCCCAGAGACCTAGAGAGATTTCTCTTGCTTCTGAGTCAGGCTCCTGGCTTCACATCCGTACCTACAACAGAAATGGTCAAAAAATAGAAGTTTATATTTTCAATTCTCTGGAACGGGACAGCCATTTAAAATGCATTAGGTCAATGAACATAATTTCTTCTTCTTCTTTTTGTGCTTCTTCAGTGAAGATTGGCTATCGCCGATCATCATAACGATTTGCACTTTCGATTTGATTTCATAAAATTAAAAGGAAAACATTAGTCATTCTCTTGATAATGACGAAGTAATATCGTCGAAAGCGCTCGAGGTGTTAAAAACTATAGTGAAGATTAAACTAAGTTTATTTTTATTTTCATAGGTAGGTATTTTTCAATCAAGTTAAACAAGGTAAGTAGATCGCATGTTTTTGATATTTGTTTTCAGAAAAAGTCTGAGCCCACTGAAGTGTTTTGTACATAATTAAAATTGCGATTTCTAATCATTTTGTTTCATTGTGAGATAAACTTTCATTGTAGGTAACGAATAAATATGATTGTTGTTGGATAGCTCGTTGATTTTATCCATCTGTTTGAACAATTGCGGATAATTAATGCGATTTATAATACAAGCAGATTCGCACTTGGATGCTAAATGAAGGTTTTATGAAAGATCTTGGAAAATGTTGCGTTTAAAATACTGAAAAATCAAAGCCTACCTATAGTTGCGTTAAGCCGAAGTAATGAGTAGGCTGATTTGTAACGTTATGTGGCTTCTAATTCATATGAAATCATGTTAGACCTTATGAAGAAGAAATCACAAGACGAGATTAAATCAAATCAAGTGTATGCGCATTAAATCAATAAGTAAAATCAAATGTACAGCTCAGAATTGTATGAGCTGTACCAAGAAGCCGATGCGAGATTTCATAAAAAAGTTGTTATCCTTATCCCTACAACTGAATCGCCGTTTCTCATGAGGTGGCCAGAGTCTCTGCAGAGTTGTTATTTGTACTTACTCATCCTTTATACCGTTTTCAATTAATTGATTTTTTTTACCTTCACATTCTATTTCAGCTTTCATTTGTCGTAATCCCATTCATTCTTAACTCTGTTTCTGAGCGTTTTTCCCGTCAAGTTTGAAAAGGAATTATTTCAACATCATTAAGAAATAGTTCACTTTGCCATTGTCACACCTGTGTCAGGTAAGGTCGGCAAAAGTTGTAGGGTTTATGTTAATTTGAGGTTTGGATTTTATTTGTAAGTAAACATTCAGAATTTGTAAGCGCGAACTACATGTTAATATATTATCTTTGCAACTTAGATTATAGATTATCACAGTTTCATAAATATCACATAATCTTCACGCAGCAGAAGCCCATCGCAGACATGGGCGAAACGTTCGAAAGCTCCAGGGGTAGAAGTCTCGACGACGATTTTACCGCATCTAATTGAAGATAAGACGGAATAAAACATGGCGACGTAAGGCACTGCTATGTTTTATTCCGTCCTATCTTCAAATAGGTAGGTAAAATCTACAGACAGACGTCGACACTTCCACCCCAGTTCCGATAGACTACGGCAAAAGATCCCGGAAAGCAACACTGCAATGACTTTAGATCTGATCATTTCACTGTCACCCATAGTCCATGCTTCAATTCTCTCTCACACATAAAATTGGTTTCTTCATTTAGCCACCTTAAAGGAAAAACTAAATAAGTGCTGATACACTTATTTGAGAAATCGTGGATAAAAAATTTCATTGGGTGTAACTTTTCATAGTAAGTCTACTAATTATAAGGAAATACTCATGACAAACCTCTAAACTGCAGGATTTTTACACTTTTTTAGTGTTTCCTCTCGTAGAAAATAGGCAAAAAGGTGCAATTATCTGAGAACCCCGTGTCAGCTTAGTATGCCAGTTTTATCTTACGTTATCGATTTATTCGAATCGGCCTACACATGGCAAAAAATTGCACCAAAACAAAACCTCACATCGCGGCTTGCAACAATAGGTGGCTCTGCAAAATGCTTAAAGCCAATTTGAAAAGCTCCAGTAGAATTTAATGCTCAGTCTAGACAAGCTGAGTGTGTGTGGCCGCACTACGTTAGTCCTGTAAACCAAGCATCAAACCTTTCGTTTACACTCGCCAAAAGCGTTTACCAAGAAAACGTGTGCAGCGTCTCCAAACGAGCGTCCAAGTTTCAATACATTTTTTACTTAACGCTTTTATTTAGTTTAAACGTAAAGTTTTATAGTTTCGCAGAGTGCAGCAGGGCGTTGCAATGTCAGCCAGTCTGGGTCACACTTTTTTAAGTTGAAATATTTCACTCCTCAGCTCAATTGTAGCGTTTATTAAAAAAGGAATGAGAACTAAAAAAACACCTCTAGTGAGCGTTTAAGTACCGATATATTTATGCTTGAATATAGAGTTTTATACTTTATACCAGAGCTTACTGGCAGATCACTTTATACAGGGTCTTAAACGTCTGGCGATTGAAAGTACCTGGAGTCCATAAAGAAAACGTAAATTAAAAATAAGTTGAAAAATATTTTCTTTGTGTATTTATTGGCAGTGGTATACACAGTAAGGAAATTGATTAAAAAAACGGGTTTTTCGAACCTTGTTTTAGAGAAGAACGGGTTCCCTATCATATTCTCAAATGGTCCTACCAGTTGTCATCCACTCGTAGGATATTGGATCTGCGGATGGATCACCAATCATATATCTACAATCATCTATCTTTCCTTGACTTATAGGTTGGTATGAGGCTGACCACCCAAACTGTAAAAAATGGTTCACTTTGCCAATGTCACCCCTGTTTCAGGGAAGGTCGGCAAAAGTTGTGGGGCTTATGTTCATTTGAGGTTTGGATTTTATTTATAAGTACACATTCAGTATTTCTAAGCGCGAACTACACTTGTTGGTTTGTGGGCATACATCTGAGAGCTTTAAATGAATATATCCTTGCAACTTAGATTATAGATTATAGATTATAGATCTATCAGCAGCAACAACAATTATTTATGGAAATTTCATTCGTGGTTCTTCGTCGACGAAGCGGCATGTCTCCTGATGCCATTGTTTACCATTTTGCCGAAACGTCGAGAAACACGTTATTCTCTACAACACGTTCAATTTTAACTCTAACTCCAATTTAATGCTATCTATCTATAATCTATATCTATAATCTAAGTTGCAAGGATATATTTATTCAAAGCTCTCAGATGTATGCCCACAAACAAACACGTGTAGTTCGCGCTTACAAATGCTGATTGTGTTCTTACAAATAAAATCCAAACCTCAAATGAACATGCAACTCTTGCCGACATTCCCTGAAACAGGGGTGACATTGGCAAAGTGAACCATTTCTTACAGTATGGGTGGTCAGCCTCATACCAACCTATAAGTCAAGGAATACGAGTTATAAATAACATTTAAGTATACAACAACAAAACCTTAAAAATAAATCTATACAAAAAAAGTCAAAATTTTCTTATGAAAAAAATGTAGCAAACTAATAAACCAACATTACACATCAGCATTGCAGATTAGCCGCCATTATTATATTCTTTAATATGGTTTAATTACCATACCAAATTTTTGTTGTTGTTTACTTTACCAAAGTCACCCCTGTTTCAGGGATGGTCGGCAAAAGTTGCAGGGTTTTAATGTTCATTTGAGGTTTGGATTTCAATTTGTAAGTACACATTCAGCATTTGTAAGTGCGAACTACACGTGTTTGTTTGTGGGCATGCATTTAATAAGAATTTAAGATGTTTATATGTCAATATGTGTTTGCAACTTGGATTATAGAAAGATACCAAAATATCATAAAGGTCTAACAAAAAACATTGTGAAATATATAAACTTTCTTCAATGTCAAATGCAACAATGAATACCTATGTGCTAACGAAATGGTATTTTCTTCCTCAAGGCATTCAAATGAAACTGCAACTTAGATTATAGAGTACCCATGCACGGAGGTTGTCGTGTCAGGATAATATAATGACACGCCCTGAGGGTTTCCACTTCCAGGAATCTCTCGCAACTGCCTCGTGTATGACTTCCCTCCCTACGACACAAACGTCATCTAATTATTCTAATAACGCTTCTGTCTCATTATAATACCATCACAACAGAAAATTTCTCAGTATTAAGATAACATTAACATTTCTATCGAAGATCGGCGATCATTGGACCACATTGGATCACTTGGACCCGTCCGTAGTCCGTAGTGGCAACACTTCGGACTCGTAAATGGAAGGTTGTGGATTCGGATCCCGGCGGAGCACAAAAATATACCATATATATTTCGAATGTGCTCTTCGCTGGGTTGAAAAATTCATAAACCTTTACCAAAGACTGGTCACCAAAGGCCCATCCATCTTCACAGCAACTGGGTGTTGTTTGAGAATTGGCGCTTCGTAGCGGCGACCAAGTTCGTTAAATATCCGGTCGATTGCTCATTTGGTAGAATGCTTGCATTCCATGCCAAGAGCTCGGGTTCGAATTCCACCGAGGGTGTCAGAAATGATTTCCCGTTTCGGGGTTTATTTCAAAACCCAAAATAAAATGTCGGTAAGGCTTACTCAGCCTCCATAAGAAATGAGTATCAGCCCCCTTGGGAGCTGGGAAACCCCCACTTCAACTGAAACAGTCACCCCCCCTGCCTGTAAAAATAAATAAGTTCCACTTGCCACATGCGAAACCCTTACCTAGGGGATTTGTTGCACTATATGCGTAGTTTAGTTGCGTTACTCAGAGAATGAAAAGAGGAATGACTCTGAATAGTATTGCTCGTTCCAACACAGTCACACAGAGATCAATTACACGTGTCCAAGAGTAACAATTACGGCGTTGTGCATTTCCTGCGGCAGGGTCTGTTCTGGGAAACAGAACCAGGAACTGCGGACCCGTAATGATGATGACTGGGAGACGATAATTCCACCTCAAGCCTTCTAATGGGGCTCTAGGAGCAGATGAGACAGGTCTGCAGTCTAGTGGTTAACACTTCAGACTCTTGATTGGACTCGGGTTGGATTCCCGATTTGTTATACTTTTTTTCTATTCCCGAAACTGAAGAGACCAATGAAAGAAAAACGTTTTGCCACAATTGATGAGATAAAGTCAGAATCGAAGAACGAGCTGATGGCCATACCGAAAAAAGCATTCCAGAAGTGCTTCGAGGAATGGAAGAAGCGCTGGCATAAGTGCATTATATCTGAGGGGGATTACTTTGCAGGGGAGAAAATGAATATTGATGAATAAAGAAATTCTTTCCGAAAAAAACCAAATTCACCTTTTCTTTTGAACATACCTCGTATGCTCTTTGCTGGGTTGAAAAATTAATCTACCTTTTAATGAAAAATCGGTCATGACATCGGCCATCACAGTGGTTGGTTTCTGACTTGCTTCCTGGAGAAACTGCTCTGGAAAACCTCTCATTCATCCTTCCACCTCAGTCTGGGTCTTCCCACTTTACTCCTTTCTTCTTCTTTTCGTGCCACTTCTATCGAAGATCGGCGATCATCATGGCTATTTTGGCTTATGTGCTACTACCGAACCATAAGCGTAGGTTTTTCAGGCACGATGCTCTTCGGCGTCCCTGAGATCTTCTCCCCTCAATCTTACCCTGTATGATAAGATGAAGGAGACGGTACTTCTCATTTCTCAAGATGTGACCAAAGTACATCAGCTTCTCTTTCATGGTGGGCAGGAGTTTCTTTGTGTTGAGCATACGTTGGAGGACTTCTTTATTGGTGACCCGATCACGCCAATGGATCGAAAGTATTTTTCGGTAGACACACATTGCATCTAGAACGCTTCAATTCGTCTCTACTACTCCTTTCACCTGGTTGAAAGTCATGATTCTTTTAAGGAAGCATGTGTTTGGTATTTTCTGTACATTCCCAGCCCATCTCAGCCTGAGCATTCTCACATTGATTGAGATTCTAGGGGTGTGATACATATCGTAATGTTCCTTATTGTGACAGATGCGTTATTAATCTAAATCTAAATCTAAGCTGAAAAGATATGCCGTATCATTTGAGATTCATATTAAATGCATTCCCACAAGCAGACACGCATAATTTCGCGCTCACACATGCCGCATGTGGTCTGTGGACCTACAATATAAAAAACCCAATCTCAAATGAGCATAAGCCCTGCAACTCTTGCCGACCTTCCCTGAAACAGGGGTGACATTGGCAAAGTGAACCATTTTTTACAGTATGGGTGGTCAACCTTATACCAACCTATCAGTCAAGGAAATAATAAAATGCCTAAAATAATAATTATTTTACCAAATACCGTCATGGTTTATTCAGCCTTCACAAAAAATGAGTACCAGCTCTCTCGGGAGCTGGGAAACTCCCACTTCACCTGAAGTGGTTGGCGTAAGGCTGACCCCCTCACCTGTACAAATAAAATTGTTCCACCCACCAGATGCAACCCCTTGGGAGAAAACGCGGCAAGAAGAAATTTGCTGGAGTGATGTTTCCCGGGATCTGTTGCCATGGTCTATGGGAGCTGGAGCTTCTGGACGTTTCGCCCATGTCTACGATGGGCTTATTCAGCGTGAAGTGTGTGGTGATGATGAAGATGATCTTGTGAAAACTGTGGCGAAACGTCCGGAAGCTCCAGCTCCCACAGACTACGGCAACAGATCCCGGAAAACATCACTCCAGGATCATCAGCCTAAAACTCTTATTAAAGAAGAAGTTTAGTTGGAAATTGAGTTTTGTGCCACAAACCAAACCGAGTCCGATTCTCACGGGTATCATAGTTCATATTAAAAATAATAAATAACAAAACGAGAAAAAAACGCAGGCAATTATTTTAGGCATTTAATGCACGCACGCAAACCTTACAATGTTGTGGAGCGGTTTCGAATTTCCCCAATTATTGCTACATGCTACAAAAACACAATAATGTGAGGTTGCTTTGCTGTGAGTTAAATATGTTATATGAGACTAAGACACGATACGAGGAATTAATAAATTGCACAGAATCTGTACTCGACTTTCTTGCAAAAATTAACCCACTGTATGACGTATGTAAAGCTAGAATCATCTAGCAGCTTATGCCGTTTCAATAAAAATATAATATATCAATAATAAATCAATTTTATTCCACCGCGGTGTATACCTGCATACTCGTACAATATGGATATAGTCATATAAATACTTAAATGAATATAAATATTTGGTTGATTTATTTGTTGAGCACCGTTTTGTGTGAATCACACCTCAAGAGCCCTCTGCGAGGTTGGTCTTCTCTGGAAAAAGCGCCAATTACACAAGAAAGATCCTTAATTTATAGGTTGGTATAAAGCTGACCACCCATCCCCCAAAAAATAATTCACTTTGTCAATGTCACCCCTGTTTTAAGGAAGGTCGGCAAGAGTGGCAGGTTTTATGTTCATTTAAGATTTGGTTTTAATTTGTAAGTACACGTTTAGCATTTTTAAAAGCGCGAATTTACACGTGTCTGTTTGTGGCCACGCACTTGATATGAGTTTTTAATTTTAATATATCTTTGCAACTTAGATTTTAAAATCTAGAATCTAGATTATTATAGATGGTCATTAAACCCTTTTGTATGCAAACTAGGACTTTGTATGGTGGGTAAACTTTTTAGTTATATTTTGAAAAAGTAACGACTGATTATTATTGGTATTTATAATTTTTTAAGAATCGCAGCCTTTTATCTATTTTTAACCCTTTGACTACCAAGAAAACTGCGAATACATTTTGTATGGAAAATTATCACTTTGTATGGCGGCTATACTTCTAATTCACTTTTTGCAAAAAATAATGATGGTTATATATATATATTATTATTTACTTACATTTGTAGAACATTATTTTTTTATTAACCCACTAACTGCCGAGAATTTTTCAATATTTTTTTTCTTTTGTATGGCAACTCCCTAAATAAAGATCATGATGAAGCAATGATTATAATCATTAGATATCACTATTTTATAAACGGATTCACAAAAAATTTAAGAAAAATCGTTGGAGCCGTTTTTGAGAAAATCGCATTTAAAATTTTCAGCTCTTCGGAAGCCATCTTGAATTTATAAAAAAGAAAAACAAATGATTACGAATTAAAGTTATACACTTATTCTTTCCATCAAATCTAAAACAAATTTAAATATCTTGCATTTTAATGAGTTTTTGTAATATTTTCGATTTAAAATTTCAGGTCGTGTAAACGGTGCTTTATATTTATTTTTTCAAAATTTTTTTTTTTAATTTGTAGAAATTTATGTTTTCCATAATATTGTAGAACATTGTATTTTTGTTGACCCCTTAACTTTCGAGAAAATCACAATCTTTTGTTTTTTTTCATACGGCAACCCATAGACACAGATTAGTAAGCGTGTTGCCATAACTAATTTATTAAGTTAAAAACTAATTAGTGGCAATTCTGAAAATTTAAGAAAAATTCTTTGAGCCGTTTTTGAGAAAAGTGAAATGTATGTTTTTTTTGTATGGCAGCCATCTTGAATTTTCAAGTTGGTGTAATGCCATGTTATTCATACTTAATATATGTCCAAAAAAGTTGATGTAGCCAAAATTTGGTATCTGTAGGTCTTATACTTTGGAAAGTGACACACATACACACATACACACATACAGACGGACGTTTTTGAAAGAAAGTGTTTTTTGGCATGTCCTCCATCAGGACAACTCATTTCCGTGAAAACCTCGAAATTTTTTTTTCACACCAAATCAAAACTTTCTTTATAGCCTTCAGCTATAGCAAGAAAGTAAAAATGTAGGTGGCATGACTACGAGTTCACGGAAGGATCATCGTCGGCATCATCACCGTCTTGAGTAAAGGTGGTGCGTTGTGGTGTTAAGGCACTTCGTCTTCCCAGTGCTTATTTGGCTTTTCTATCATTTGATTCAAATATGGCCTGTCAATGAAATCTACATAATCTGAGCCCAGAAAAATACGTAGAATACGATAGTATGAGAGTTGCCAATCATTTTCAAAGTCAATTGTGAGCAAATTCAAATAACATTGGTCCAGTGCATATACAAACATTGCTCATGTGGAATTACCTGTAATGGACCTAAGACTAACAAGCACCAAGGGGACGAGTTATCTCTGTTCGTCGTTATCCTACTCTAAAGGCAGTGCCTTGTTGTGATATCCATTTTTGTCTCTGCTGGCTGCCATCCTCTTGTAAAGGCAGTGCCTTGTTGTTCTAGCCATTTGTCTCTGCTGGCCGCCATCCTCTTGTAAAGGCAATGCCTTGTTGTGCTAGCCATTTGTCTCTGCTGGTCGCCATCCTCTTGTAAAGGCAGTGCCTTGTTGTGCTATATATTGTCTCATCTCTTATTGTAAAGGCAGTGCCTATAATCTATAATCTAAGTTGCAAAGATATGTTAAAAATTAGATTCATATTAAGTGGATCCTCACAAACAGACACGTGTAAGTTCGCGCTTACAAATGACCTCAAATGAACATACACCCTGCAACATTTGCCGGCCTTTCTTGAAACAGGGGTGATATTGGTAAAGTGAACCATTTTTTACAGCATGGGGGTCAGCCTCATACCAACCCATTAGTCAAGGATTATAAGATTGATACTACCACCTATATCTTTGCTTATATTTTTTAATACATTCTGAGTATTGAAACGCATTTATTCTTAAACTAACGAAATGCTCGTGAATCACGCCATACATTGTTTTTTCCTCTCCGGGATTCATTGTTTACAGCTCGTTGCCCGGGATTAAACACAAATCCCAGTCGAAGGTAATTCTCAGCCCTGACGTTCACGTTTCCTAGACAATATAATTACCTACATTGTAGAGTTCAACCAGAACGCAGGGCTGTGCCAAACCACGAAATATTCATATTTATTAGTTACAATTTACGGGTTCTTCTTTCTTCTTCTTATTTCTCTTGTTGTAGATCTAGGATCTGTTTATTGCGGAACTCCCTCCTGTGATGCAAAAGACCAGCTGTTCTTCCATCTTTTGGGAGGGCGACCTGGTAGACGCTGGCCGTCTGGTAATTTATATTTCCTATGCCACGATTCGGATTATCCTTCTTTCGTTCATGCGGTCTACATGGCCCCTCCAAAACCATCTCCTCTTCCTGCTTCATCTGACGATGTCTTCAGTGACGTGTTTCTGATTTCTGAGTTCCTTAATCTGTCTGTCAGTATTTTTGCAGCAATGGTGCGGAGTGTTTTCATCTTAGATGTTCTGAGTAGGCTCTTGGTTCTCAAAGTGTCTGCTCTTGTCTCGACTCCATAATATGTCATGATTGGTCTCACAAAGGTTTTATAGATGCGTACTTTTCTATCTATTCGCATATGTTTGTATCTCCATATGAGACTGCTTAGACATCCTGCTTTTACAGCAGCTCTGAAGTGCTATTCTGCTTATTCCTTACGACCTTAAGGCGACGAGCTGGCGATTCGTGTTCAAAAATAAGGTGTTCTATGATTTTTTAATCTATGGAGTTCTTTCGCAAGCGCTAGCAATCGCTATGGCTAGACACTTCAACTCCAAGGTATTTTGAACGTGCCAATGTGTCTCTTGACATTTAGATAAGATGAATCAAATTTTTGCACGCCCCTGCTTAGTGGTCATCCTGCCCCCAGACACATGGCACATTCCGCTCCGAGGTGTCGGCTTTGATTCCCGCTCGGAGTGCACACTGTCTGACAGAACAGAAATGTGGCTGTCTGACACGTTGTTGCGACCCCAGACACCAGACCCATTCACCAGAACCCCAAGTATAAACCTCCGTGCCTAAACTCCAACTAAATATTCACAAGAAATGCATGGAAGCCCAAAGAGTGCCCCTCAAAATGCGTTTTAGTTTTTGTACATTTTTTGGTAAACGCTATGCTTGAGTTTAAACGGAAAGGTGTATACTCGAGGCTTAAGACAGCATCTGCTGTGAAGAGATACAATGTTGAGTGACCTGTGATGAGAAGGGAAACCTGCGCCGAAGATGATGAGAGATATCCAGGAAAGGTGCGTTACGATCAAAACAGTCTTCGTTTCGGTCTTTGCTGGTCGCTAATCGCTATCTTCTTGTAAAACAGTGCCTAGTTGCACTAGTCATTTGTCGCAGCTGGTCGACATCGTCTTGGTAAGGCATTGCCTTGTTGTGTTAAACATTTGTCTGCACTGGTCGCCATCCTCTTGTACAGGCAGTGCCTTGTTGTGCTAGCCATTTGTCTCTGCTAGTCGCCATCCTCTTGTTAAGCCAGCGCCTTGTTGTGTTAAAGATTTGTCTGCACTGGTCGCCATCCTCTTGTACAGGCAGTGCCTTGTTGTGCTAGCCATTTGTCTCTGCTAGTCGCTGTCTTGTATCTTATTTGCCATTTGTCTTTGCTGGTTTCCATCTTCTTGTAATGGCGGTGCCGTTTCCATACATATATCCGTTTTGATTCATATCTTTAACAATCTTCAGCAGGCATTATATTTTACTGACTTCCACCCTGAACATTTCATATTTGTTTTTTACATTTTCTTTTCTAGTTTACTATTCTTAACTGGTTCATCTTTCTTGCCTTATATTTTCTTAATCCATATATCCATTCTTTCTAAACCTACAAACTTTCTTTTTACGTATCGAACATTTACTTCAAAGTTCATCAGTTTATTTACAATGGGTCACATCCGTACATAGTATCGATACCAGTGTGCTATCCAATCTATCGTTTATTTGTTCAGCTTGTTTACTCCATATTTTCACAATCATGATGATGATAAGTTGATGATTTCTTTATAGCGCCGTTTCGTGATGCAGTCACTCCAAAGGCGCCTAATTTGAGTGAGTTTTGAGGGGTGCATTATTTAACTATTTTTTATAGTTCCTACACCTGTATAGTGTATACGCATATTTCAATGAATATAATCTTCAGATTTTTATCGACTGGAACACAGCTTTTTTAAATAAATCTTGCAGTTAAAATCTCAAATATTTAGTTATAAATGCATCATATTTTACCGTTATTTCTTCTAAGCTCTTAAGTTTCGTAATGCACCACATTTTTGTATAATAAACACATAACAGCGTTACTAGAAAACCTGAAGTGTTTTTCTGTTTAGAAATATAATTAGAGTCATAAAAACGTCTGGTGTTGTCCATCTCGATGCAACGTTTAATCTAAGCGACCCACCATTAAGCTAGCAACACACTGGGATTTCGGGTCTAATGGCTAAAAATTATCCAACATTAAATTTTATGCCCCCATAAAACAAGAGCAGTTCCGGGAAAAATTACCGAACTGAGAATAATGCTATAATCAATATTAAACTAGGTGCAATAACAATAAAACTGAGTGACTTTGAGACGGTTGTTTGGGGCATGAAAATATTAAAATTATAGGGCCCCACATTGGAACCTTGTGGTAGACCGGGCGTTAGGAATTCCTAATATACATAATTGACCCGGCTGCATTCAAATGGTTACTTGCCTCTAATTAATTGTCAGGAATTGATGGGATTTATGTGGCGTTACTTGAAGTAGGGCTATATTTTTAAAGGTAAGTGGTTTTTCCCATACAAATATGGTCTCTGTATTTTATGAAAATATTTTTATTAGAGGCTTTAAATTGAGATAACTGTACACATTTTAGATTGTATGAATTTTAAATCAAACCTTCAATAAAAAACATTTAATTTTTGAAAGGAAACTACCGGATGGATCTATAATCTTAGTTGCAAAGATATATATTACATTTAAGATTCATATTCAATGCATTCCCATAAGCCGACACGTTCAAGTTCTATAAGTTCGCCCTTACACATGCCGCGACCTACATTAGACCTACAATATAAAAACCCAAATCTGAAATGAACAAATGAACATAAGCACTGCAACTCTTGCCACACTTCCCTGAAACAGGGATGTCATTGTTGAAGTGAGCCATTTTTTTACAGTGGTGGTACAGAATTATTTACATCACATGTGAAAATCAGGATAGATAGAAGCTTGCGTTTATGTTCAGTTGATTCAGTTACATTTTTAAATTTATTTCTGGGTTCAGTGGTTGGCGCGAGGTCGGCCTCCTTACCAGTGAAAATAAATAGTTCCCGAATCGCAGGCAAGATGTGTAGCATAGTTGCGTATGTTAATTTTTTTAACGCACCAGCATTCGGCGCAGCATTCTTCTGACCATTACAATGTAAGCACCCATCTTACCATTCCCCACACATTGTTGTGATATTAAATGGGCGGCGAGCTTACTGCCAGATCTCCAAGTATAAAAACTCTACGCTTTAATCCAATCAAAAGAAAAACACAGAAAGTTAAACACTCACTTGATGTGCCGTTGAACTTTTCCATATTCTATTTGGTGAACGTAAATGTGCAGTTTAAACGTTGGATTCGTTGGTTGATCCTTTTGCAGTTACGGCGAGTTAATCAAGGCATAAACTGCGCCACAATCGCATCCATTGACAATAAGTGCACATTTAAGGAGAGATCCTCTCGTCTGAACTGTTTCACATTTGCAATGATCCCTTTTTTAGCGCGGAGGTTTTATTTTATATTATTTTGCTTACATTGTAATGCACTCATAAGAAATAAAATATTGTAATGTAACGTATTTAAAAAAAAAACCAAATGTATTTTTCTTATAGTATATTAGACCACTCGGACGTCCCAGGATGCGGTGGGCAGACAACGTTGAAGCCGACGCCGAAATTCTGGGAGTGAGGGGACCATGGAGGGAAGCAGCACAAGACAGAGAGTCTTGGAGGATTATGGTGCGGGAGGCCCTGAGCCTTCAAGGCTTATAAGCCGAAGAAAGTAAAGTAAGTAAGTATTTTTCTTGGTGCCGATAAAGAGGTCCTGTGGAGAGCTAAATACCATTAAGTTAAGGTAGTCTGCTTATCCTGTCCCCCTGCTGTAAAAACTTGTTACACTTTTGTCAATGCTACCCCAGTTTCAGGGAAGGGTGGCAGGAGCAGGAGCTAGGTTTATGCGCATGTGAGATTTGTTTTCCTTTTGTCTGCACAGTGCACATGCAGCATATATAAACGCAAATTTTCACGTGTCTGCCTGTGGGCTTGCAATGAGTATAAGCCTTAAAAGTCAATGTATATTTGCAACTAAGATTATAGATATTATGTAAATCATTAACTTTGAGTGACTTTCTCTTAAGTGATTGGTTAATATGAGGCTGACTCCCCATGGAGTAAAAGAAATGTTCACTTTTGCTAAAGCCCCCCCTTTTCAGGAAAAGACAGCAGGAGTTGCCAAGTTTATCTGAGGTTCGGTTTATTTTGTAAATACGCATGAAGTATGTGTAAGCGAGAACTTTCACGCATTGCATTTTATAATATAAATCTAAGCTGCAAAGATATATATCATTTAAGATTCATATTAAACGCATTCCCACAAGTAGACATGTATAAGTTCGCGCTAACACATGCCGCATGTGGACCTGCAATATAAAAATCCAATCTCAAATGAACATAAGCCCTGCAACTCTTGCTGACCTTCCCTGAAACAGGTGTGACATTGGCAAAGTGAACCATTTTTTACAGTATGGGTGGCCAGCCTCATACCAACCTATAAGTCAAGGAATATAAGATATTTAAGAAATGTTTATATATCTTTGCAACTTACATAGATTGCACATTTTTGGTAATATTGAAATATGCAGGCCATCCACCAACGAATATAACAATATGATAAGTAGGACGGGCTGCCTTTGGGGGAAGTGCACTCCGGTCCACAGTACGCTATGACGCATTGCGCGCCTTCATCATCGGCATTCCGAAGCGTTTGTATCATTGGGTTAAAGTATAGAGGAGGAGAAACTAGCTTACTGCGTTGATACATACATGTAGGTACTTTGAAGCACAGTTGTTCCCAGTCCTGACAAAAACAACAATTGAAGATTACAGGAGGAAAACAAGGAATATCAGCAAAATTAAGAAAGTAATCTACTACTGTCATCTAGTCACTAGTGGTATCTGTGTGTATCTAAGCTCTGCAAAAATTGTAATGCAATAATAGTCACTATCACAGTTTATGGCGGTATTTCCGGTTCTTTGTGACAGGTAATAACCATGAGAAATACAGAAATTCAAATTTATAATTTTGATTCACTCAAAATGTTCTTCAACTGACAGTAGTCTTCAATTTAAAAATCATGTTTTTACATGTGAAATCTGTATTTTTTTGCTTTTTCCATAATGTTATCGACACCCAATAATTGCACATGCCATAATGTAGAATAATGCTTTTTGCGTATAAAAAGTGTCAAAATTACCGATCAAAATATTTATAACGCGTGCGCACAATGTTCGCGCAGGAATGAATATCAATGCTGCCAACATTCTGGAAGTATTTCTTACTTTCATCCAAGTTTTTTTTTCCACACAACTAAATGACACAGTGTGTTGTACTCTTTCTTACTAAGGACTATTTTTGTAAGGGGCCGTCCATAAATTACGTCATCGATTTTGGCCGATTTTCGACCCCAATGTTATATATTTCTTACATAATATTTTGTATATTTTGTAGAAATTGGTATTTACAAGAACGTCGTCATTTTTGGTACTCCTACATCATTTACCATCATCCGCAGACCAGACTCCCCCCTCCCCCTTAATGCGAATGACGTAATATATGGACAGCCCCTAAGTATTGTTATGATTTTACAGGGGTTTTTTTTTATTAAACTACGATTATATATTTATTATAACAAGATTTATTTTGCAAAATAATGGTTTACAATGTACTGATTACTTTTCTTGCTCTAGCTTATCGACTTTGCGGCTCAATGTTTCAAGCGAATCTCAGTTTCCACACAATTGTGGCTCATATTTATACTGTTCTTATGGACGTTTCTCGTGTATTCCAGATTCTTCTCTTGCGGATTGTTCCACACACACACACCTAGCCAGCGCGCTTAGGCTCACGTACCAACACTACCATAATGGATCATAGCAGTACCCTGAGTGCAAGTTGCAAAACTTGAGTAAAGTAAAGTTTACGGAAAGTATTAAAGAGTGGTTTTCCCCAAAATCTGCCGTTTTTGTTTGTTTGAACTTGATTTTCTTCATCACTGTAACTCTTTTGCTAAGACCATAAAGTGTCTAATCTAATCTAATCTAAGCTGCAAAGATATATATCATTTAAGGTTTATATTAAATGCATTCCCACAAGTTGTAAGAAACAAAAACGGCAGATTTTGGAGAAAACCAACTTTTTAATACTTTCCGTACACTTTACTTTACTCAAGTTTCGCAACTCGTACTAAGGAGTAACAGAGCAGTCTACCACCATTCGCTTCATCATTTTACTAGCTGTTTGACATTACTTCAGTTACGCACACCAGCAGCCTACTGCCTAGGTACTTGTACACACAAACTCATAGTTCGTAACAGTATGTTGAAACAGATTTATAATGTATATTTCCGTTAAAATAATTTCTAGTCCATAGATATCATAAGTCAATGGTTTGTATCCTTGATATTTTTTCATCGTCGTTGCGGAATTCCGAATAGTCGAATAGTCGCCGAAATGTTTTTTTCCTCTCCTCGGTTTTTATTGCATTTTTGTCAGGTCGCAGAGCGGTTCAACTCGATACGATTCGATTCTTCTCTATTATACACTTTTATGGAAATCTCTAGAACTAAAATAGTGATAAAGCTCGTAGATTATTTTTTGGCTGTTTGCGTATTTGATTCACGTTTTTTTAAAGTCATTTCCGAGTCTTGAAATAGATTCAGACAACCTTGGGTTGTTGAAAAGCGTATTGTAAGAAACGAAATCATCAGAAAAGACGCAATTAAGCTACAAATATAGTGCAACTTTTTGCCGCGTTATCCCCGAAGTGTTGTCGCATTGCATGTGGCAATTCGGGACCTATTTATTATTTCGGGTAAGGGGGCCAACCTTACGCCAACTACTTCAATTAAATAACCCAAGGTGGTCTGAATCTATGTATTTAAAGACTCGGAAATGATTGAAAACGTGAATCAAATACACAAGTAGCAAAAAAAACGAAAAAAATATAATCTATGAGATTTATCATTATTCTCCGATATTTGCTCCGGTACATTATCCGGTCGATAAGTGTTTGCATTTCATGCCGAGAGCTCGGGTTCTAACCTCACTGAGGGTGTCAGATATGATTTCCCGTTTTGGTGTTTATTTCACAACCCAAAATAAAATACCCGCAAGGCTAACTCAGCCTCCATAAAAAATGCCTCGTCAGGAGCTGGGAAACCACCACTGGACAACAACTGAAGTGATTGGCGTAAGGCCGGCTCGTTTACCTGTAAAATTAAGAAGGCTCTACTCGCTATATTCGAAACCCTTCGGGGTAACGCGCAAGATGTTGCGCATTATGTGTAGATAAGTTGCGTTTTTTGCTTTTATGCAAAGAGTAATAACGTCAACGAGATAACTGTCCAAGGACAGATAAAGTGGAGACAGATGTGCTGAAGTACTAGCCACCCCTGGCGGCATGGATACAAGAATAAAAACATGACTACCGATTGTGTTAATTAGGAACACCATCAAAAAGATGAAAGTATGCCCAAATCCTCCAAGTACTCGTCCTATATGTATGTGCCAGTAGGACCCACTATACATGGACGATCGTACAAAGCTATATATTTTACAAGTGGCGGAAGTACATTCCGTGAACTAAAAAGCAACGCAACGGCACGACAACACAAAAACCATTAGGTCAGAGGCGTGCCTATGACTCTAAAGGTAAGCGATTTGATGTTCTGAAGCTAATAGCATACTTCGGGTGTCACTCCTTGTTGGATTATTGCTAGATCACTAGTAGCGTAAGGAATGATAAAAAAAATAGTAAAAAGGACGGGATTACAGGGAATCCGCTGCGGATGCAGCTTTGAAAAAGGAGCACAAAATATGGCTGGTCCTCAGTGCTACAAAAATAAACACATTCCGATACAACAGATCGATCTGCAACTGCAGAAAACAGAGGAATATCGTGGATCTTCGGAAGTCGAGGAATGTGAGGCTTCATACAGAATATAATAAGTGCAGAAAGTTGAAACTGTGCTTTGCAAAAATGGCCGCCGGGGGTCAGTGACCTCTTCCGTGTACAGACGGCCTTGCAGACCCATACTGTACCCTGAGTATAAAACTGAACGCTTGCACTAAGCCATAGCGCTTCACAAAAAAAAAGTATTGAAATTGAAATAGCACTTCTATTGAGCGTTTTAGTGTTCGTAAATTATTGTGTGTTGAGTCTGTACGTAAAGTTTTATACTTGGGGTACTGTAAATAACTATGTAATCAGTAATAACTACAGGTATATGCGGAACAGTCTTGGGTATTATAGTAAACACTTGTAGACAGAGCTGAAAATTTTTACTTTAATAATTTACCAATATGTAAGACGACGAAAAAGATAATATTAAAAAAAAATGTTTCAGCGGTTTGGCCAATTGTGTTATACGGATGTGAAGCTTGGAGTCTGGCTCAGGAACAATACAGTCATTAAGAACAAAATGCTTGGTTGCATTCTCGGATGACCTGTATCTGAGGGTGACAGCTGGCATATCCATACCAATGTGGAGCTCTGGTCCATCTTCAAATCTTCTGCTCAGTGCTTGTTTGGCTTATCTACCATTTGAATCAAAGATAATCTTTAAATGTAATCACATTCTAAGTGACCTGAGCTAAGAAAAAAACGTTGAACAAGGTAATGTGAGAGTTGTTTCAAATATTTGTAAAATCAATTTTAAGCTTTCGTAAGCCACAATTGGTCCAGTACACATACATACATTGCTCATGTGAAATTACTTCTCTTGAAGATAAGACAAACAAGCACTAACGTGGCGAGATGTCAAACATCGTATCACTGTATCAGTAATGAAATCAAGAAGACTTCATTGGACTAGACCAGGGGTCGGCAACCTTTTGAGTCGGAAGAGCCAAAAATTACAATTTACAAAATTTCAAAGTAAAGAGCCAATTTTTTTTTCTTGGTAGCACTAAGGCCCGATATATTGAACTGTAGTAATATTTTAGTTACATATTACTTGAACTTTTATTCAAAATACTCAATCTCGAGTTAACTTAAACCGAACATTGCCGAAGTATGAAGCCACGCCCCCAAATCTTGGAAATAATTAAAATGCCATTCAAAAGCTTTAAAACAAACAACTTTTCATAAAAATCATATCCCTTACCTTCATTAAGCTAGAAAACGAGACAAAATATGTTCAGTTTGCAACAATTTTGATGTATCCTTACATTAAAAAAGAACAGCTGCTGTCAGTGAAGCGCCGCCATCTTGAAAATCGAAAGTTAAAGTTACTAAATATTTACTGCCGAAATTCGGTGAGTGAAATATTATGATGATTTAACTAAAATTTCATTTTAGTTGACTTTAGGATACTTCAAAATACCGGGCCTAAGTAGTACTCGCATAAACGACAGTGTCGATGAGCGGGGGTGAGGGAGGTGAAAATTGAGTACAAGTGACTGAGCTGAGAGATAAGTAGAACCGTAGAGGTATGTCAGGATAGGAAAAAATGGAGGCAACTCTGCAGAGGCTCTGACCACCCCTAGCGGAATGGTGACAGAGTTACAGTTACAGTTAAGTAGAATCGGTGCTTAATCCTCGTTAATCGGTTAGGAACAATTTTTAAGTGTTTTTTTTGTAAATATTATTTGCGTATAGGACTAAAGAGCTGCAGCTTCACATCCAAAGAGCCGCATATGGCTCGCGAGCCGCAGGTTGCCGACCCCTAGCAACAAACTATAGGTGGTAGTGCCCCTGGACTAGATTTGTAGTACGTGCAGAAAACTTCAGGATAATCACAAATATCTTGGATGGTGCTCTTTGCGGTACTAGACCACTCGGACTTTCTAGAATACGGTGGGCAGACAATGTCAAGGCCGACGCGGAAGTTCTGAGAGTGAGGGGACCATGGAGGGAAGCAGCACAAGACAGAGAGTCCTGGAGGATTGTGGTGCGGGAGACCCTGAACCTTCAAGAATTGTGAGCCGGATTAAGTAAGTACGCAATTGAGCTACGCATACAGCGGATTGCCGCGTTCTCCCCAAAGGCGAGTGAAACCATTTTATTTTTACAGGCAAGGAGACCAGCCTTACGCCAACCACTTCAGTTGAAATGGAAGTTTCCTAGCTTCCAAGGGAGCTGGTACTTACCTACTCATTTTTTGTGAAGGCTGAGTGGATCTTTCTGGTATTTTTTTTTGGATTTTGTAAATAAACACCGAAACTGGAAATCATTTCTGATACTCTCGGTGGGATTCAAACCCAAGCTCTTGGCTTGAAATGCAAGCACTCTACCGACTGAGCTACCGATCGGACATAATTTAAGTGTTCTTAATCCGGCTTAAAGTCAAATTTTCCATATAAAAAAGTAGGTACGCCCGATAATGATAAAAAAAAAACAACACGCTTTGGAATGTTCTATACAAGCTTAAGGTCATTAAGGAATTAAGACCCCCGTCTCAAGTTAACAGATTTGAAAATGGATTTTTTTAATTGATTGTTATTTTTGTTTTTTGGCAAATCTATTAGCATCATGGCGCCAGGCAGTTATTTCGCAGGAGGCAGAAAAAACTGCGAAATAATTAATATTAATTTTCTGTTATTTGCTTTGCCAAATAAGCTTACAAATGTCGGATTTAAAATTACAAATAGACTCATATGTGCAAAATTCTAAAAATAAAACAAGTGTGACGTCACACGGCTGGGATGCCGAGTAGCACTTTACAATCAATAGGTCAAAAGCGAGGACGTGATTTTCACTGTTTGCCTATAAAAAATATGCATTTTTTTGACGAAGTTTTTAAGAAATGAGTAACCTAAGAAAAACCTCCTTTATTATAAAAAGAGATACATACATGTGAAAAGTGAAACTTAATAGAACTGTATGAAAACAGTTTTGTATGTTACATTTAAAAATATATTTTGGGGCCTTGGGAGTTTTAATTCAATTCAATTGAGTTTCCCGTATCAATTAATAAATCATTTAATAATAAAGAAGGTTATTAATACGCTACTCGTTTATTTACAAGTTCAAAAACTTCCTGAAAACAGTTAAAGGAATTTGTATGGTCAGGGAGCGAAAATCACATTTTTTTTTTTTTTTGTGCACAACAGGTCACCTTTATTACAGTGCACCCTCACAGCTATCAACACGCTGGGAGGAACTCTATTGCTAGATTTGTAAATGTTAATAAATTACACTCAAAAATATCTATATTAGACTTATTTAAGAGCTTTATACTCCGAGTCACAGGGTGTTGCGCCACGACATCAGTACGGCTTTTCGGTACATGAAATAGATCATGTCCTCGCCCTTGGGTGTAGTCGTCAGGCACATACAACCTGTAGCCCTCCAACAGGGTGGGACTGTCAATTAAGCCGTTGATGACCTTATGAGTGAGCACCATAAGGGACCTGTTGCGCCTCATTTCCAGGCTTCTAAATCCAGTCTCCCGAAGTAGCTCCTCATGATGCATGAATTGTGTATAACTTCCACACCGCCTCATGAGGAGATACCTGAGAAACTTTTTTGGACTTGTTCTATCATATCTATGTACTTCCGCTGGTAAAGAGTCCAAACCTCGACAGCGTACTCTAATTTGGATCGTAAAACGCAGCTAAAGACGTCAACCATCGCTCTGGGCTCAGTGAGTTGTTTGCTCACTCTGATTACTAATCCCAGCAGCTGGTAGCACTTAGTCATCAGCTGCGTTATATGATCAGAGAACTTCAGTCCAGGATCAAACACAACTCCCAGATCCCGCATTGATTTCACACGAGACAGTAATTGCCCACCAATACTGTACTCATGCAAGATGTGTCTGAAATATTTAGTGAACGACATTGAGACACATTTCTTTGAGTTAAAGAAGAGCTTGTTTTTCTCAGCCCAAGCTGCTAATGCATCTAAATCATCTTGTAGATTTATGCAGTCTTGAATATCTACGACTTTCGTGTCAACCTTCAAATCGTCTGCATATAGAAGACAAGAGCTGTACCTACTTAATGATATCTACTATATCATTAATGAATATAATAAAAGCCAATGGACCCAAATTTGATCCTTAAGGAACGCCGGAAAATGGCTGAAAGGTATTAGAGGTAAAGCCATTTATCTCAACGTATTGTCCCCTGTTGCTCAAATAGGAGGCAAAGAAAAATAATAGGGATTTAGAAAACTCAACATCCTCCCTTCTGACGAATTGATTTTAAATGTGCTGCCGGATAATATTTTTTTATTGGTTGCTAAGGACCCTAGTCATTATGTGATCAGTTCCATCAAAGTAGGGCGCCTGCAGTGGGCTGGACACATAATAATTAGAGTAGACGACGTAGTCCTTGACTTATAGTTTGGTATGAGGCTGACCACCCGTACTGTAAAAAATGGTTCACTTTGCCAATGCGACCAGTGTTTCAGGGAAAGTCAGCAAGAGTTGCAGGGCTTATGTTCATTTGAGATTGGGTTTTTACGTGGGAAGTCCACATGTGGAATATGTTAAGTATTTAAATGAAAACTCCTCTCGATTAACATTTATTCAAGTGGATAAAAAAATGAACTAGAATATACGAGTACATATCTTTTTTTAGCATTTTTAACAAAGGTTATTGATAAATGACTAACAATCTCTTGAGTTAACTAAATATACTTATTATCAAAATGCATGAATAAAAAATATAAAAATAAACTGTGTACCTACTCAAAATTTGCGTTCATATAAGTACTTATTACCGTAATGACAGGGTGTTTAAAATGCTGTAACTTATAAAATGTTAAAGCGAAAAAAATTGACGTGTTAGCAGTTAGAGAGATCTTTTATCTGATACTATGGAGCTGCATACAATGTTGCAGATCTTTTGATACAAGGCATTCCTTCGCAATCATATTACCCGAATTAAAAATTATAAAAAAAACACCCTGTGTCTCACGCGCTCGTAAAAGCAGTGCTCGAAAACTGAAGCACAAAAAAATGTGTAAAAATAAGATCATTTTATTTATGTTTCACAAAAAAGACCTCATATGACTCCCCAAATAAAACCTCTACGGCCCAGTGTTTTAACGTAAACATAGCGACTTTATACTGAATGCAAAAGGACAAACTTGACGTCCCCCTAGTGCTTGTTTGGCCTAACTAACATTTGAGTCAATGACGACCTTTCAATGTAATAGTCTTGAGAATCACATTCTACACAAGCTTAGCTAAGAAAAAAAACGTAAAACACGATAATGTGAGAGTTTTTTTAAATATTAAAAAAAAAAAAATTCCAGTTGTCATGAGACACATTGTTTCAGTGCACATACAAATATTTCTCATATGGAATTACCTCTGATGGCATAAGACAAACAAGCACTAAGGGGACGTTATGTCAATCGTGTGGGTAGCTATTTGTAACAGTTTAAAGTCACATAAGCTACCGTTGAAAATACCGGACCTATGTATGTTTTACATCGTGCGTTTTGATTCCTCTTTATCTCTACTTCGTCCAGATTGAGGATAACCCAATATACATTTAAAAAGGATACATTCCTTTGACCTTACCAACGAGGTGACCGCTGCTCTATTCAATTCAGATCCATAAAAACCACGTTACAAGTTCGATTTATACAATTTTTTATCTGCCAAAATTTTGTTCCCATTTTCAAGGCTGATTAATTATCAAAGTGATGCGGTGGTCTTCGCGTCCGCTTACTGTTGGTTACTTATTGGAAGGATGATGCGTTGTCTTTATCTCTTTCGGCTTCCTTCATTGAGATTAGCGTGGTTGAGTATGAAGAAGCTGCGAAAAAAACATAGTCTCTTCTTTTTCAATGTTTCAATAGACCACATATCTCCTTTGCCTCCGTTTTCTTGAGCCTACATTCGTCTCTACCCTTGACCGGCGTCCTCCAGCTTGGTACCTGCAGTAGCCGCGTCATCCTTCCTCACCTTGTCCTCTCTTGATCTCAATCTTGGTCTTCCAATGCTTCTCCTTCCTCCTAGGGCACATTTATTATGCATTTGGGGAGCCATAAGAACATGGTCTAAATTGAAAAAAAATCAAAAGAATTCATCTTCCAAAATCGTCTATGAAAACGAATGTTAAAGAGTAAAACATTTTTTTTAAATATTCACTAACGAAAATGTATGTTTTGAGTTTATTGGTGGCTAAATTTATCACACCAGAGTATGCTTCACGATATTTCGATCTTATTTCTGTGCGAAAACTTAAAAAAAACGACACAAATCGCGATAAGTACTTGGAGCGCGGATCTGCGTTCCGGCACTCTGGAGGTTAAGGTACGTATGTGCTTTTTTCAAAATGGCGAATTTGACTCTTGATGCAAAAATTGATTTATGTTTTGAATCAGTTTTCCATCCCTGTCTTCAACATAGTCTAAGTGATAAATGCATAGTATTACATCGCGCATTTTTTCTTATAACTTTATTTTAACAAAAAAAAACTACGGTCCCGCCAAAATGCAAAACGAATCGTGATTTATGCCGGCAAAAGTAACGTTAAATCTGCAGTAATTGGCAGGTTCGCGTCTCTGTCATAAAAAAAACCAATGTGTTTTCGAACCTGACAGACTAGAGTGTGCAATGCACTGTTAGCAAAATTCTGTACGGCTAGTTGCTGTTTGAATGCCAAAAAAAAGATGATAGTATATTATGAAAAATTGTCGACACTAGACCATCCTGAAGCAGGTCTTTAAAATACACGATAATGCATTGTTTTACAAATTTCCAAAATATTTTCAAAGACTTTTTATACGTTGGTATGAGAATAGCAATCCGTACTGTACAAACTGGTTCACTTTGCCAATGCCACCCTCAACCGTGATTCAGGAAAGGACGGCAAGAGTTGCAGGATTTCCGGTATTTTTTGTTTTTTAAGTACACATGCGGCATGTATAAGTGCGAACTAACACGTGTCTGATAATGTGCATGCATTAAATACGATTCTTATACCTTTGCAACTAAAATTATCCATTGTACCTTTTAATTTTATGAATGCATAGTGTCATCCTATGCCTTTTATTCCTTCTGACACACATTCTGAGGTCATTTAGATCAAATGCATCATCAAGTTCATTCTTACCTTTTTTAGTCATTTAGTCGGGTTTTTTGTTTGAAATTCTAAGCAAATGCATGTCACTCATTATAATACGCTTATGAATGAACAATACTAACACGTAATCTGGCATTCTGAATCATTCACACGAATAAAAAATCGTCTAGTTATTACCTCATACTATGAACACTCATAGTGTTTCATCTTTTCGTTTGAAAAATCTGTTTTGTTTTTCATGTTAGCATCAAAGCTTTAAAGGACTTAAAAGTCATTTATTGTTTGGTGATTTTAATGGAAACCAAAATCGCCTTAGTAATTGTCTCGTCTGTACCCTTAGTACGAGTTGCAAAACTTGAGTAAAGTAAAGTTTACGGAAAGTATTAAAGAGCGATTTTCCCTAAAATCTGCCGTTTTTGTTTCTTACACTTTATGGTCTTAGCAAAAGAGTTACAGTGATGAAGAAAATCAAGTTCAAACAAACAAAAACGGCAGATTTTGAGGAAAACCATGCTTTAATACTTTCCGTAAACTTTACTTAACTCAAGTTTTGCAACTCGTACTCAGGGTACTGGTGTATTGAAAGCAATGGATGGTGGTACAACAAGGAGCTTTGTGGATCTTGATGGAGAATAATCCACCAAGCCATTGATTTGGCGGATCGCAAGCAGGTAGTGCGTACTTGTGACTGTGTCTCACCTTGCTATTCCTATCTCCGGGGTACCACAGGGATCTGTGCTGGGACCGATACTGTTTATTTTATACACGGCTGACATTGAGAACATAGTCGAGAAATGGGGATTCACTACTCATAAACATTCAGATGACTGGCAGATTTAATTTCAGTGTCAACCACACTGCGCACATGGAAGGAGCAGATTGGTGAATGGATGACAAGCAATGGCCCAACCCTTAACATGTGATAGCCTTAAAGTTCATATATCTTTGCAGCTTAGATTATAGATGACTCGACTATGCGCTCGGTGTGTGTGCTTTATTTGTTGAAATATTCTCTTTGCAACTTAGATTAAAGATAATAAATGTATTGGATCCACCCCCGCGTTTGCATTCCATTCTGTTTTTGTTCCTAGACGGACACGGCGCACAAGAAAATCAAAACCGTCAACAGTGTGCTTCAACTCAACCATTGCCTTTAATCGAAAATGTATGAAAACTAAAACATTGCCTCTTGTGAGCGTTTTAGTTTCAATACATTTTTTGTAAAATGTAACGTTAAGGTTTTTAGTTGGGGTATAGCGGCGCAAGAACCAGACGATGTGAGGAATGTAGACAAAAAAACCGGTGATTGTTTCAGAATGAGAATTTTATATGAGTCGGATAGAACCAAAGGCGGAAATCTAGGATATTTCTTTAACATGAGAAAAATACATGGAACTATAGGGAAGCATTTCCATACATTAATCTCTTTTAGAGAAAAGTCCTAGATCGCTGAATTTGGTTCTATAAAAAATATTACCAAATTTGAGACGGTCATTTTTATATATGTAGGTACAAAAATATAACCAATTTATTTTTACACTTGCCATATTAAAAATATATTTCATTCATGATTTTATTGCGTTGGCTAAATATTAAAATCAGGTCTGCACATTTGACATCCTTGGTGGGGATCGAACCCTAGCTCTTCACATCAGCGGACAGGAAGAGTTGGAGGCGCGTGTTGATAGAGGCCAAGAGGAGATAAGAGCTCTAGGGAAGAAGAAGAAAATTTTATTTTTACCACTACTATTTTACGCACACACCCCCACTATATTGTGTGCCTGCCAAAAATAATCATATAATGTAGGGAAAATGATGGTTTAGCGAACAAAATAGACAGAAGTGAAGGAGAGCGAACGTTTGTGATTGTTTTTATGAGAATCTTTGACATGGTTTCTTCATTTTTATTTTTTGACGCAGTTGTTGCGTCAACTTGTCATAGCACTGCTGCCAGCCCTCACTGTCGTTGAAATATATCACACATTGTTATTATTTTCTACTAAACTCGTACAAACGCAAGCCATAAACCATTCACGAACGCTTACCTTTTTGCTATTTATTTCCCTAATACATGCATACTTCCATACATCCATACACCTTCCACGCAATAATCGCAAAAGAGACAGCCGATGAAATCTCAACCCTGTTTTTTTGAAAAAGTTATCTACCTATTTTGGTTAACTAAGTTCTGTCGTGAAGTTGCACTGTATGTGCAGCTGAGTTGCGTCTTTTTACAATACCGTCAATACCTACCTGTCCGGTCGATAGCTCAGTTGGTAGAGTGCTTGCAACCCACGCCGAGAGTCCGGGTTCGAATCCCACCAAGGGTGTAAGAAATGATTTCCTGTTTCAGTGTTGATTTCAAAACCCAAAATAAAATACCGACAAAGCTTTCTCAGCCTGTACAACAAATGAGTACCAGCTCCACGGGAGTCAGGAAACCCCTACTTTAACTGAAGTGGTTGGCGTAAGGCCAGCCCCTTACCTGTAAAAATAAATAGGTTTCACTCGCCAAATGCAACAAGAAGTTTCACTGCTGGCTCTATATAAGTCTCAAATCCGTCCAATTATTGAGTATAACAGCCATCTCTGGTCCGGTATACCAAAAAAGCTGTGTGACCAACTTGATTCTGTGCAAAGAAGAGCGGTGAAGCTGATTGATGATCCCATTCTCACAGCCAACCTACACCCTCTTGAGCACAGAAGGAAAGTTGGAATGATTAGTCTCTTCTATAGGTACTACAATGGCGTCTGCTCTGATGAAATATCCTCACTTATACCCCCTCCTCTCGTCACAACAAGGGCAACTCGTAGAACGGCTCACATTCAACCATTTGCAGTCGATATCAAAACTATGAGAACTTCGTGTTTTCACGACTCATTCCTCTGCCAAACTGCCCGCTTATGGAATGAGTTATTGGTATCTGTGTTTCCATCCCAATTTAACCTTGCCCTTTTCAAATCCAATATCAATCGCCATTTCCTCTCAGTGTCTCAAAACAAAGCAATGCCACACACACCACAGCACTGCGCAGCTAACGACCCTGCAACCGGACATGGACAACTGTCACATCACCAACACCTCTGCGGCACTATAACAAGTGTCATAGACCCTTAGAGTCTCTCGAATCTAGGGAGTCTCCCGCATAGGTTTTCTTAAAAAAAAACTTAAAAAAACTATATGTGTAGCTTAGTTGCGTTTTTACCTGCAGCTAACAAACGAGATGATATTTGAATGCAGATAATGAGTCCCGTTGCTCAGGAACAATAAGTGCCGTAAGTCCACCAATTACAGCGACCGGTTGCGGAGATCACGGACCGCGATTGTTCTTTATACGAGCTCCAGTCAACGCGCGCTGTTTATGAGTCAATCAGTCATTTGATTTTTACCCCTTTTGCGCGGTACAAACGTAGATAGAGATTAAGTTAAATCAGGATGAAATGAGAGATTAAAAAAAAAAAAAATAATGCTGATTTATTCGGTGAGCGCTGTTTTTGTATGTATCTCACCTCAAGAGCCCTCTGCGAGGTTGGTCGTCGCTGCAGAAAGCGCAAATTCTCAAGCAAGACCCAGTTGCTGTAAGGCTATATGGACCTTTTGATGACCGGTCTTTAGTAAAGGTTCATGAATTTTTCAATCCAGCGAAGAGAAAATTTGAAAATAGAAATGGTATTTTTTTGTGCTCCGCCGGGATTTGAACTCACAACCTTCCATTTACGAGTCAGAATTGTTAACCCCTAGACCACGGGCCGGTCCTTATGTATCCTTATGTCTTAACCAATGACTTTCATCTGAATTATTTTATTTGGAAGCAATTGGTTCCAGTCCTACATACATGGGATACGTTTGTACAAGGTACAACCATCTCATTTACGAGTCCGAAGTGTTACCACTGAACTACGGACCGGACAATATAGGTTGGTATGAGGCTGACCACCCATACTGTATAAAAGGGTACACTTTGCAAATGCCACCCCTGTTTCAGGGAAGGTCGGCAAGAGTTACAGTTCTTATGGTCATTTGAAATTCGGTGTTATGGCCAAGGGAGTCAAGTGACTGATCTTTGACTGATGTGCCGTGACACAGTTATCAACAGATCCTTGTTAATACAGCTTTTTATTTAAAAAAAAACAACTTAGTAAATGACACTGGTTACGTCTGAACCAAGCATTGCCATAGCCTGTTTGAAAGAAACCAGAAGTAATATAATGTAAGCAACTTAGTAAGAGAATGTTGCATGTATTTAGTGGCGACCTTGCCAAAATGCATGAAAAGTTTATTAAGTAATAAACGAGGTCTGTCTGCTTTCAATACAATGAAAAACAATTAGGTCGTCGAGTTATGTAGTTCGAAAGAAAAAAAAATTGCTTCGTTTAAAATTATCAAGTACCTAACTAAGGATGCTTTCTGCGACAATATTTATTATGACGATGTTCAACTTGTGAGGATAATTACAATGATGTTCATATCTTCAACGAGGTATTTGTTTAAAATCTGCTTAAAGCCAAGTTCCAGAGAATTCTTTATCGCAAATTATGACTTTAGCTAGAAAACTGAGCACGAGAAGAATCATAACCATAACTTTATTAGACAATTTTATTTAATTCACCATCAGAATGTTTACTAAGCACAACAGTATTTATAATCATAATTTACACCAGCCTGTGGCTCTGAAGCCGGGAAAGCGATTTCCTTTTTTTTTTCTCCTTGTCGATTATATTTTGTTTTATCTATTCCATGTTCAAAATTTTCCTATGTTCTTAATTTCCCTACCTACTGTTATGTTCAGATAGAAAGGTATCTCCAGGATACTTACATCCGGCTAACTCTCATCAGCATCACTCTCAGGGCGTGGGAATTCTTTCTAGTGGTATTGCTTATTCTATCTTGGGAAAGGTTGCATAATTAAAAGATAAGTTTAACATGAACAAATAAGGGTTTATTTACTTTAGTAATATAGGGGAAAAAGGGGAAATAAGGGAATGACCCGACCTGCACCTTGTCACTAAAACACTCCCTACTCTGTTGACTGGAGTTCCGAGCTGAAGGCCTAAAGAGCTCCATGGTAATACCCCCTCTTGCACCACTTGGTGCTTGGTCGCCGACGTCTGAATCTGTTCACATCTTGCCGAGAACTGAGAAGCGATGGCCCGATTAGATCGCACGGCGCAGTTCGGTTGCTTCCGTGGACGTTCGGCTCTGTTCGGCCCACGACACATATGTAGGTACTGCACACTTCGAGGATGTTCTTTTATATGTTATTTATTTATGTTAGTTACCTATTTAATAATTTCGTTACATTACTCCCAGCTAGCTATCATCATCATCATCATCACTCAGGGCGTGGGATACTAGTTTTCTATGATGTTGCTTAACTTATCTAGGGAAGGGTTGCATATTAAAACATAATTTAGGAAAAAACAAACAGGGCTTAATTCGGCAAACGATGGAAAGAGAAACGGGAAAGAAGAAAACCACATTTTACTTGTCATTTACTATTGACCACTAAACAGTTGCCACTAATCACTTGTCATTAATAATTTCCACTGATTAGTTGTTCCTTATTCAAGCTCGGATGAACCCCTCTGGAGGCCCAGGGCTGGAAGTCTCATCACCACGGTAACTCTTACCTGCCGAATATCGGTTATATTTGTATTAAGAGTCTAATCAGCTGTTCACTCGCGGCCATCTTGGATTGACAGGTCTTCATATATATATCGATATTCGGTAGGTAAGAATTTCCGTGGTGATGAGACTTCCAGCCCTTGTCGCAACGCTCGAACCGCCCTCAATCTGGACCTGTACTTATCACTTGTTAGTTTTCGCTTATCACTAATTACTTTAGGTCTGTATCCACCCGCAATGTGACCTTTTACAAGCCCCGCGCATATTTGTCTTTCCCCGTCGAGTCCAGACGTTTTTCTTTGACATTTCACAAATCACATTAATGCGTTTTGTCTGCAGCGCTTATGGTGACGGACTTTATTGCAGCGTTTTGCTTTTAATTTTTGCATAAAACTCGTCCACGCAGTGCTTATTTGCCTCATGTCCATCAGGGATAATTTCACATGAGCAATGTTTGTATGTGTACTGGACGAATGTGTCTTATGAAAACTGGAAACTGGATAAATGCTGACGCTAATCAACTTGAAAATTGGCATTGTTACAAAATAATGTAGCGTGCTTTTTAGATGTAACGTCTTTTTCTTTCCTTACCTGTAAAAGTATTTACTTTACCACTCGTCACATCGGGGAGAACGCGGTTAGAAGTTTCACTATATCGTTCCCTTAGTGCTTAGCTGTCCTATGTTCATCAGAGGTAATTTCACATAAGCAATGTTTGCATGTCTAAAGGAGCTTTTGCCAACCATTAAGCAGAGAAAGCTCATGTACTTCGGTCACATTTTGAGAAATGAGAAGTACCGTATCCTTCATCTTATCATACAGGGTAAGATTGAGGGGAGAAGATCTCAGGGACGCTGAAGGACATCGTGGCTAAAAAACCTGCGACAGTGGTTCGGCAGAAGTACCAAGTCCCTATTTCAAGCCGCAGCATTTAAAGTGAAAATAGCCATGATGATCGCCGATCTTCGATAGAAGTTACACAAAAAAAAGAAGAAGAATGTTTGTATGTGTAGGTACTGCACCAATGTATATTTTGACAACTGGAAATTGATAAAAAATACATATTTGAAACAACTCTCATATTATGGTGTTGCACGTTTTTTACTTAGATCAGATTGTGTATAATTTTCATTGAACGTTCATCTTTGGATCAAATGGTAGATAGGCCAAACAAGCACTGGGGGACAAACTGTTTTTATTTAGTGCGCCCATTAAGCATACCAACAGCTTGTAAGTAAAGCAACTTTGTATTGGAAGTGCTTTGAAATCATAATAAACATGAGAAGAACGAGTCTTTCATTTTTTTTTAATTCTATATACAAAATGTGTAACGACCGTAATTCTTCTTATTATACTAGCTGTACCAGGCGTGTTTCACTACTCCATTTAGGTATATGGAACCAATAATTTCCATGCATAAAAAAGCACCCTTTACGGGCCAAAAAACAATTGTAATCCCATTGGACATAAACTTCATATTTCTAGGTTGATCTTCACGTTTGCTGAAAATATGGTCGAAAACTGTTGAGCAAAAAAACCAGGCATAAGAAGCATCAATTGCGGTTCTTCTATTCATATTTTTAATTTAAAAAATAAGGTACCTTCTAATATGTTGTACTTCATTTCAAATCGGTCAAGCCATCAGTAAATACTAAACCATTTCGTAAATATTCAAACATTTCCTAAATACTCAAACACTGCGTAAATACTCGAATACTCAACCATTCCGTAAATACTCAAACATTGGGTAAATACTAAATACTCAACCTTGCGTTAATACTCATTGGTATGAGGCCGGCCCCGGCAAGAGTTGCAGGGCTTATGTTCATTTGAGATTGGGTTTTTATAATGTAGGTCCACATGCGGCATGTGTTAGCGCGAAATAATACATGTCTGCTTGTGGGAATGCATTTAATATAAATCTTAAATGATATATATCTTTGCAGCTTAGATTAGATTAGATTAGGGACGGTCACTAATCGCCACATGCGACCCCTTCAGGGATAACGCAGGCAAGAAGTTACAGTATATCTGCGAATCCGCTGCGGATGCAGCTTGGTAAAAGGAAGCGCAAAATCGCTCAAAAGCGGAGAAATTAGATTTGGTAGCAAAAAAGTCTGCGTAATTAGGCCAATCGACGGCAGCAAGGAATGTTGCAATGGAGAGTGCCACAAGATGTGAGGTACGCACTGATAAGATCTGTTTATTATGGAACTCCCTCCTGTGATGCAGAAGACCAACTGTTCTTCCATCTCTTGGGGACTTGGGCTGGCAGACGCTGGCCGTCTGGTATTTCATGTGCAACTTCTCTCACTCATGAGGTCCCTCCAGAACCGTCTCCTCTTCCTTCTCCATCTGACGATGTCCTCAGTGTCGCACATGCTTCTGAGTTCCTTAATCGGTCTCTCAGTGTTTTTTCAGCAATGCCTCGAGTGTGGAAATCTATGAACAGATTGAGGACCAATGTTGGAAGAGCCCGGGCCAACATGTTGAACTGGGGATTTCTGGGACGGGAGGACTCTACACTATGTGAGTGTGGAGCTCAGTAAACTATGGAGCACCTGCGGTGTTGTCCCTCCTGTCCGACAAGCTGCTCCATGGATGATCTCTTTAGGGGAAACCAAAGGGCGGTAGACATTGCTCGTTACTGGGCCAATACGGTGTGAAGCTGACACGAAGAAGAAGAAGCAATGCCTCATCTCGGATGTTCTGAATAGTCTCTTGGTTCGTGAAGTGTTTGATCTTAATTTACTGACAGCCTGAAATTCTCATTTACAATAATTAAAAAAATATTTTGTCAAATAAGGATAGAATGTTCACGTTCTTCGAGAGAATCAGATATTTTATTGCAAAGAAAAAGTTTATAGCTATGTGAGCAAAAGAAGCACTCAGGCCGTTTTTTGTAGGAATCCAAAATTGAATTCTGTTTGAGCATCAACAGGGGCCAGTTTTCAATTTTTCAAAGTTTTATTTTGCCGTTTTTTGGTAGTCTCTCTGTGTTTTTTTGGCATCTTTCATTCTCGCTAATGATTCTGACGGTGGTTCGTCTGAGCGATTTGTCTGTGGCACTCCCCATCTCCTCTTGCCAACTAGCACATGAAGCATCCAAATATTATGCGAGACAACCCCGAGATTCATCAACCCACTATTCGTCCTGGTTTGATGAAAGAGACTCCCAAAATACACGCGGTTAAAATGCCTTAAATTTATTGAGAACAACTTTAGTAAGTAGTATTATTTTATTAAAAAAAGTTTTTTCAGACGGAGCCATTTTTTTATATATATATTCCACTGTCTGTATCTATATTCTAAGTTTCAAAGATATATTGACTCTCAATGATTATTATACTTAATAAGCCCTGACAGGCAGACACGTGTAAGTTCACGCTTACAAATGCTGCATGTAAACATGAACACCGAGGTGACATTGGCAAAAGCGAATTAAGTTTATACAGCCTCATACCCATCTATCAGTCAAGGAACATTATTCTATTTAATATTCATAATTCCATGATCTGAAGCGCTATTCTGATAAACTCCTTACGACCTGAAGGCGACGAGATAGTGATTTGTGTCCAAAAATAAGGTGTACAGTGATTTTTTTTATCAATGGAGTTTGATTGCTATCCAAATCGTAAGGAATTTAGCAGAAAAGCGCTTCTGGTCGATAGCTCAGTAAGTTGGATCCCCCTATGTTATGTGATTGAGAGACAACGTGTTCGTTGTTGAAAGAGAACATCTATAATAATCTATAATCTAAGTTGCAAGGATATATTCATTCAAAGTTCTCAGATGTATGCCCACAAACAAACACGTGTAGTTCGCGCTTACAAATGCTGATTGTGTACTTACAAATAAAATCCAAACTCAAATGAACAAAAGCCCTGCAACTCTTGCCGACATTCCCTGAAACAGGGGTGACATTGGCAAAGTGAAACATTTTTTACAGTATGGGTGGTCAGCCTCATACCAACCTATAAGTCAAGGAATACGAGTAATAAATGACATTTAAGTTTACAAAAAAAACAACAAAACCTTAAAAATAAATATATACAAAAAAAGTCCAAAATTGCTTATGCAAAAAATGTAGCAAACTAATAAACCAACATTACAAATCAGCATTGCAGATTAGCCGCCACTTCTTCCTGTTCTTGCATACTTCTTTCATTTCATCCAGAGTCATAACCTTTTTCATACAAGCTCTCCTTTTATTATGACTCTGGATATCCCATTCACTCGCTATTTCGAAAATTTGGTCCATCCATACCTTTCTCGGTCTTCCTCTTCCACGACATCCATCTATTCTAGCAACATATACTTTCTTCGTCAATCTTTCATCACTCATTCTCTCCATGTGCCCGAACCATCTTAACATACTTCTTTTAATCTTCACTTTCACACTTTCCCTTACACCACATTCTTCTCTTACAAAATCATTCCTCACCCTGTCACTTCGTTTTTTCCCAATCATACTTCTTAGATAGTCCATTTCTACTGTATGGACTTTACTAATTTCCCTTTCACTCACCGTCCAGGCTTCACTTCCATACATCAAGGTGGGCACTAGTATACCACCGTGCACCGCCAATATAACATTTTTTGAGAGATTTTGGTTCCTGGCGATGCAAGCGGTCGCATCCAGTACACACCTGCCTTTCATTATTCTTCTTTCAAATTCACCGGACATTTTTCCATCTTTTTCAAACTTACTTCCCAGATATACAAACTCATATACGACATCAACATTCATTCCATTAATTTTAAATTCATAATTCATATTTTCATCATCTCTTTAAATCTTCTTTTTCATCTTCTTTAACATCTTGGTTAAAAAACCTTAGACAGTGGTTTGGCAGACGCACTAGATCTCTCTTTTGTACAGCAAGTATCGTAGTCGTGAATTGCTATGATTGCCGCTAAACTTCGCAAGATTCAACAGTATTTCTGACATGAAAAATCTGTTGAGTGTGGAGGTTTACTATCAAACAATATTTTTTGTGTGTGATGTCAGTTGATTGTTGCGATTTATATGAGAAGTCACCTCTCAAGGTCCACACTTTGGTTTCCAGGCGCTCAATCAACGGACCAACATTTTTTATGACATAAGTGCATCATAAAATCATTAAATTCTGCAGACTGACTTTTTGCAATGCCAAAAAAGGCTCACGTATCAAGAGAATCACGACTTCAATGAATTGTTCCATTGCAAACGATTTTTCGGCGAATGATCGATTTACACCAAGTTTATTACCAAGAATGCATAATTTTATTGTTTCTTATTATGCCGTTCCCTTATTGCTTGTTTGTCTTATGCCCATTATGGGTAATTTCGCATATAAGCAATGTTTGGAATAAACTGCCCTATTCATTAGATTGTTTGTACTCAAAAACAAAGTTAAACTAGTTAATAAGTATAGGAAAACAAACTTTATACTGGTTTATAAATTAAAACCTTTTTATGATAAGGGGGGATATGTCTTATGAATGCTGGAAATTGAATTTTAAAAACATTTGAAACTACTCTCACATTACCGTGTTTTACGTTTTTTTCTTAGCTCAGATTGTGAAGAATGTGATTCTCAAGACAATTCCGTTAAAAGGTCATCTTTGAATCAAATCTTAGATAAGCCAAACAAGCACTGGGAGGACGATGCGTCTTCAATTCCTGAAAGTGTAGTATTGGCAATATTGACTTATGATGTCTGTGGACGATAAACTATTTTAAAGAAAATGTACATTACATCCGTTTCAACTTTGACTGAATTTGATATTTATTATAAACATTTACTTACCAGCATGGTTTAATTCTCCCAAACCTATTATGCCCCCAAACCAAGATCTAAAATGATTAAAATATCTTTTAAATTATAAAATCATTGACAAAAAATCGTCGTTAGTTAGAAAGAGAACAACTATTTTCACATTGTCATTTCGTTATAAACAAAACAACTGGGGTGAATCTACGAAATCTTGCCAGAAAGTTAGTTGCTTTGACGAAACTCACGCCTGCGCGAACGTTCTGCGCACGCGATGTAAAACTTTTGACCGGTAGATTTACACGGTGTTATGTTAAGACATTATGGCATACGTAATTATTGAGTGTCGAAACACAAAATGGAGAAAGCAAGAAAACATAGGATTTCGCGGGTAAAAACATGTTTTGCACGACTACACCACTGCTGTGTTTGACAGGACTGGGGACAACTGTGCTCCATAAGTTAGTGTCTACTCCTCTATATCATAATTTAATAATTATTCCTTGACTTATAGAGTTCCTTGACTTATAGGTTGGTATGCGGCTGACCACCCATGCTGTAAAAAATGTTTTACTTTGCCAATGTCACCCCTGTTTCAGGGAAGGTCGGCAGGAGTTGCAGGGTGTATGCTCATTTGAGATTCGGATTTATATATTGTAGGTCCACATGCAGCATGTTTAAGTGCGAACTAATACGTGTCTGCTTGTGAAAATGCATACCTATAATGCGAATCTTTAATGTTACATATATTTGCAACTTAGATTAGATTAGATTAGATTAGGCATCTAGGGACTGGAAAATTTCGCGATCGCGATAAAACGAATTTATTCGCAAATTTTGATGTTTTTACGCGAATAACGCGAAATTTCAGGTTTTACGCAAATATCGCGAATTTTTGTACTTCTGGAAGAAATTGTGCGAAAAAGTTGTCATGTATCGCTTTTGCAACGCAACGATTTTGTGGGAAAGAAAAAAATCCTGCGAAAACCCTTTGCAAGGTGCAAAGCACAGGAAAATTGGTCTCTTTCAACGTTTAAGCACGCTAGAACGCTAGACGCGGGGTTCGATCCCCACCTGGGTCATTTGACCATAAATTTGACCCTGGTTCAACAGATGTAATTGGGTAGTTAAAAATGAATAATTCATTAAAAAAAAAATAATGAATTATTAATTAAGGATATTAATACCTGTATCTGGCCAGGCAGAGTAGGTTGGTGAATTGCATTCCTATTCACAAATCTACTTAAAAAAAAAAAAAAAAAAGTGACCTATATAAAATGAATCACCTTTACTAAAATAATGATAAGCAGAACTGTCCTGGATCATCCAAGCAGACTTGAATCGTGACATCAATGAAGGAAAATACTTCAAGGAGTGAAGCTGTTGCTGGATTAGCCAAGAGCACAACTTGAAGCTTTCATAAAAGCAACATCCCTTGAAAAATGAGATAACCCTCATCTAGAGACTAAATGCACAAAAATTAAATATTTTAAAAGGATATTTGCAGGGTATTCGGAGTGTCATTGAAATATTAATACTTTTTTCAATCAATGGTTTTGTGTAAAAAAAAGGATTATTTAAAAAAATGATAAAAAAATTTAAGAAACTAAAATTAAAAAACATTGTTTTGTACCACTTGAGTATTTTTTATTGCAAAAACGTTTTCGGTTGGTACTTCCACCATCTTCGGTTGCAGATACTCTAATTGATTCAGATGTTGTTTATTCATTGTTTTTGAAGGTACATATTATTGTTTACATAATAAATTGTAAATATTAGTAATGTATTTTGTTTTGCAATTATATAAACCTTTATTTTGATCAAATCAACCCTAAAAATTACAATGAATCTCCCCGTTTATCATGAAAAATAACGCAAATTTCCCTGTTTTTGATCAAAAATAACGCGAATTTCACAAAAAAATAACGCGAATTTCCTAAAAAATAACATCACTATTTTCCAGTCCCTAGGCATCACATAATTCCTACTCTTTAAAACTGTAGAGTTGTTTTCCGGGTTCTGTTGAGCGTTTTATAACTTTAAGATCTTCAAACTACTAAAATTAACGAGAATTATTTTGTTTTTGTTTTTCTTTTACAAATTTCATCTAATTTCACTTTAACATGTTACCTCTTTATGTTATTTTATTTTATTTTATTTTTGTATTCCTGTTTTTGCTTAGTAAATGACTAAATGGTGTATATATTGTTTTTTTGTACGATTTTTATCTATTAAGTGATTAATTTTAAAAGTTAAGATAAGTTGGAATCCTCCCCAAAACACAAGCTATGCTTACTTTGGGGAGTATTTATTGTAATTTTTTTTTATTTTTTTTATTGTAATATTTTGTACAAATTGATAACAACAATAAAGACCTTATGAAATTATGAAAACTATGAGGCGTGAGTTCCGATATTTGCCACGTTTAGGTCTATAACTCAGGGTCGAAGTACCCGCCAACAGGAGTTGACGGTATCCGAATCAGCGCTGTTTTATTTCAAACATATTGCCAGTCATTTTGTCTACACGTTGTCCACTCGACTATAGCTACAACATGAAATGAACGACTATGATATATGAAGTGTTTTTTCCTATATATTTATCTACCTACATCAGGTGGGTACGCAGAATATTGCATCATCGCAAAATCTGTGGTTGGAATTTACTAGGAAAAATGTGATACCTACTTATAACATAAAATGTGATACCTGTAGTACATAAAATGTGATAGCCATTGATCTGTGGACTTGAAACTATTTTAACGAAAATACACGCTATATCCGTTTTAACTTACCTGCGAATCGTCCTTAGCTTAAAAAAAATATCAACGAACAAAACAGAGTCGTATCAAAGTGTTATGAGTATCAGTATTAGGATGATTTATTTAGTGAGCAATATTTTTGTGTAAATCACACCTCCAGAGCTCTCTGGGAGTTTGGTCGTTGATAAAGAAAGCAACAATTCTCAAGTAAGACACAGTTACTGTAAGGCTGGATGGACCTATGGTGACCGATCTTTGGTAAAGTTTTATGAATTTTTCAACTAAGCGAAGAGCATATTTGAAAATATAAATGGTATTTTGTTGTGCTCCGCCAGGATTTGAACCCACGACCATTTACGAGTCCGATGCGCTAACCACTAAACTACGGACCTGTCATAAATTATGTCGTGTTTGACAGCTCTGTGGTTGACAGGTTTGTCTCATAGAAATCTGTGTGAGCTGGTGTAAGTTGTATCTGTGAAGTCTTTAGATTTAGGAACTTAAATGATTGTACTTGCATTTGTTCGAGATTGTGTGAGTGTTTACTCGAATATTCAAAGTAGAATGTTATGGTGAAATCTCGCGTGTACCAGTTCCCAATGTTTCAAGAATAACTCTTATTCTCACCTATAAATAGAGACCAAAATGCTCTGCGAAGAGACTAGTATCTGAACTGTCGATTTATACAGTTCAAAAGCAACCCTGTGTACGAACTGTATGTAAACTGTATCTTAAAATATACTTTCTTAACCTCAGGAGTCTTGAAGGCTTCACAATCCTCCAGTACTCTCTATCTCGTGCTGCTTCCCTCCATGGTCCTCTCACTCCTCGAACTTTGGTCAGCTTCGACGTTGTCTGTCCACGGCATCCTGGGACTTATCTTAAAATATTTTTTGCAAAATAAATAACCGCAATCCTTATTAAATTGAACCCGGTAAAATTACAGCAGTATGTAACAATGCCGTAAGCTAGTTTCGTCTCCGGCAACATTGTAACTGAATGGCGGTACCTGTATATATAAGATAATATTGCGCCGGCAGGTGGTGATAGCAGTTTTGCTGAAATTGCAGGCGGACCATCAGCGGCCAAGCCGAGCTGGTAGATGAAGCATTTCTCAGGTACCTCAGAGGCTTACACTCTGTATCTCCTCTGTCCTCGCAGGTGCGCACAACCTTTAGTTGGGAAGGGTCTGCAAAACTTAATCAAATAACTTAAACGTTGATTTAGTGTTCGACAAGTCCTCCTGCTAATTATTTTGTATCCTATTTTTTCGTGTTGACTAATTGGTTGGTGGAAGGCTGACGCCCCATCATGTACAAACTTGGTTTACTTAAATGCTAAATAGAGTATTTGGTTATACATAATTCCACTCCGGTTTCAGGAAGTGGCGGAAGGAGTTGCAAAGTTTATGTTCATCTGATGTTTGGTTTATTTTGTATATACACAAGTGACATGCGGCAAGTGTACACAAAATACATAAATATATATGTATTTTAAAAAATTCTCTTCGCCGAGTTCTAAAATTCATTCGATGTTATTCACGCACAGCAAATCTACAGCTCATCCACCACCTAATGTAAATTTTCGATATAAATATAAAATGATTCATGGATTAGCTATGTATCAAATGTGTTGTGAATAACCCTTATTGACTTCACCAAAGACAGGTCCAAAAACGTCCATCCTTAGAGAAACTTGGTCCAGTCTGGCGCTTTGTAGGGTCGACGAAAAGTACAAAGGAAGATACAACAGCACATCTAGTGAGTGATTTAGTTTTCATACATAATTTATATTAACGCGATCGAGGGGAACTGACGCTGTACTCGGGGCTTTCTATGTTTACTCCCATATGCAGAGTTTTCCGCGTTTTCTTTTCTCCTCTCTTTCCAAATACAATTTGTCTCTCCAATGGCACTGCAGACCAAATCGATCTCTGTAGCCCGAGTACAAAATATTTACATTAACTCTCCTTTATAGATTATCGAAATATAAATATAAAAATGTATGTAAGATTCGACAGCACCCCTAGTGAGTGATTGCGTTTCAAAACATTTTTCTACTCTCGCGATCGAAAATCTTTACACTTTGGGAACTTTAACCCGTAGGTGATGGATATGAAGGAATTAAAAGGGGTATGTCAGGATAGGAAAAAATTGAGGCAACTTTGCAGAGGCTCTGGCCACCCCTAGCGGAACGGCGACAGAGTTACAGTTACAGTAACCCGAGTAAAAAAGCATACAAACAAAAACAAACACAAACGTTTTATACTTTGTGTACTGTAATCCGAGTATAAGACATTGCGCAAATCTCACCTCAATTGTGTAAATAGCATCTCAGGAGAGGGATTGAGTTTCCATACATTTATCTATTCAGGCGATCGAGGAGAGCTTACGTAAATGGGGTACTGGTATCCATCTTTTTTCTTTATTTATTTTTTTTGTAATATATTTTTAATTTAACAAGTTCTGGTCCGCAGCTTGACCTGCCCTGCTGTGTCCGCGCGGTCGCAGGCATTAGTCTGCGCCTCGTCTAGACGTCCCCGCGCCCCCTCTCCCCCCACACCCCTGCCGCACACACCTCCGACCCGAACACACACGGGGACACACGAACTTAGACGATCCTCGCCAACGATACAAGGCAAGGTAATGCAACAATACTAATCAAACTAAAATAATCAGGATTTTTTTTGAGTAAATCATACCTCCTCTTGAACTTAAACGTTGGTTTGTGGCTGACCACCAATACTGTAAAAATGACACCCCTGTTTCAGAGAAGGTCGGCAAAAGTTGCAGGGTTTGTGTTGATTTGAGATTTGGGTTTTTTTGCATGCGGCATGTGTAAGCGTGATCTTATGTAGGTACATGTTCTCCCTCCCATCCGGGAATGTGTCACAGGACTCGCATACAAAACATTATATAGATGCAAGTGGCAGAAGTGAGGCTCACACTCTCTCCAGTGTAAAACAAGACAAGAAACTTATGTAGGTACCCACTGTTTGTAGACTAGATATACATTTAATATGAATCCTAAATGTAATACCTATATCCTTCCAACTTAGATTATAGATTATAGACACTTCAAGAGTCATCTCCAATCTTAATCGTCGTTATAGAAAGCGTTTATTCTCAAGTAAGACCCAGTTGATCTATGTCTGTATGGACCTTATCATTGGTAAAGGCACATGAATTTTTTTAACCCATGGAAGATATTTAAAAAAATAATGATATTTTTGATGAGCTCCGCCGCGAATCGAACCTACGTCCTTCCGATAGCCCTTCGATACGGTAATCAGTGATGAAAACCATAAGATTACGATATACATCGTACTTGTAATAATAACATAGTAGAAATTTAAGGAAGTGAAAGAAGAAAACCGAGAAAAGACTGTATGAACTAAATGAATGAGCTCGCAAATCTGCAGAGAGTGAAAAAGATAAGCTTTCATGTGTAAGTAAAGGAAATTAAAGAAAGCAGAATGGAAACCATATCCCTCAGGGTATCTCGATCCTGGGACCTCTGCATCCAGTCACCAGCAATCCTCTTTATGTCATCTGACGATTGTAAAGGTCTTCCTCTACTTCTCTTGTCCTCACAAGCTCTCCACTCCACCAGTCTCTTAATCCATCTTTGGTCATTGAATTTGGAATACCTACTTGGCCCTACCTTCTACTTCTGCTTTGCCTCTGTTTATTACAGGTATTTATGAACTTAAATTGTTAGAAAATAGACATAAAAAGCAGGTGAGTTCATTTGATTTTATTCGATGTTATACACACACAACAAATTCATGGCTCAGCTGCCATCTAACTTTTATTTTCCATACATTAAAACGATGATCCATGGATTAACTGTAGATCGAATGCGTTGTGAATAACACTGAGTGTGTACATCATAAAAGCTAAAATGCAATTATGGAATATTTTTTATTGTTGCACTTGAGCGGACTGTTAAGTTTTTACAGTATGCTATAGAAGAACTGGAGGATAAATATTGAAATTTATAATAGACAACAATCTATAAAGTTTTATATCTTTGTTAATTGCAGTATGTTTTTAGGAAGCATAAATTACACTTTTTCATGAAATTATTCGGTCGATAGCTCAGTTGGTAGAGTGTTTGCATTCCATGCCGAATACTCGGGTTCGAATTCCACTGAGCTATCGACCACTGAGGGTGTCAGAATTCTTGATTAAGTATTTATTTCAAACCCTAAATAAAATACCGACAAGGTCTACTCAGTCTACACAAGAATTGAGTGCCAGCCTCCTCAAGAGCTGGGAAACCCCCACTTCAACTGAAGCGGTAGGCGTTTGATCAGGGACCACTTCGACCAAAGTTGTTTTCAAATCAAAATCGTTTACATGGGAGGGAGTCCAAAATTACCTAATTCATCTTGATTACCTTCCAAAGTGTCATATGACCCTAAATTCTTCTTACATGATGAAGTAAGTAGTGCATGGAAGGCCTGTCAGTAAACAAGCGGATTCTAAATACCAACAATATATTTTTCAAAATAGAGAGCCCACCGCCAATTTCCGTAGAATGATTGAACTTGAGAAATGTAGAGATCCAAAAAAACAAACGTTGCTGTTGGTCGATTGCTCAGCTGGTAGGATGATTGTATTTCATGTAAAATGGGTAGGTTTCGATCTCTGCAAAGGGTATCAGATATGATTACCCGTTTTAGTGTTTATTTCGACCCAAAAATCAAAAAGGCTTACTGAGTCTTCACAAGAACCGAGAACCAGCGTCCTCGGGAGCTAGGAAACTCGCATTCAAAGTGAAGTGGTTGGTGTAATGCCGGCCCCTTTATTTTTTTCAGGTTCTCGATTGGCGACCATGCACCGAAGAACGCAGTGAGAATTGGTGAAGATTGCAAGAAACCGTTGGTTGCAAACGGCGCACATCCATACGTTATGAAGAGGAAATTGTGACGCTTGGCAGTGGAAAAGCGAGGACTAAGACGATGATGATGATGATGGAACTTGAATATGGGTTTTGAATTGCTTGTATTCCTTCAGATTCCCTATCGAAAAGGCTCCCCGAGTTATGATTGGTCCGGCCGTGTTCGGGATAATTTATTGTGGTTTTTAGTCGGCGGTAGCCGCACCTGACGCCGCGCCGGATTGTTCTTTTTCTCGGCCAATAATGGCGTCTGCAAAAAACCGGTAGCTGCAATAAATTACGACTGCTGACCAAATTATTATGTCGGGATGTAGCGCGGGCCCGCGGCGCGGATACATACTGATGTACGCGGGTACACATGCACCAGGTGCAGCCATCTCCTCACGTCTCCTCACATCTCCTGATGCCTTGATCAATAAGTAATAGCTGCAATGTAAATATTGTGGATTTAAATTAGTGTACCTAAATGATTTCTAATCTTCTTGGAGCAAGCAAAAGTTCCAGTCACACATAAATTTGTTCTTCTTGAAGCGAGAAAAAGTTACAGACCTACGTACTCTTGTTAATAATAAAATAAACCTAAGTAAAAAATAATAAAATAAACCTTCTATCTTATGAATACATTTTGTACCAGGTGCAATAATCTTCTTATGTCTCCTGATGCCTTGATCAATAATTAATACATAGTTGAAATGTGAAGAATTCGGATTAAAATTATTGCATTTGAATTCAGATTTTCTTGAAGCCAGCAAAAGTTCCAATCCTATTGAATCATGTTGATAAAAAAACGCAACTAAGCAACATATATAGTGTAACTTTTTGCTTGCGCTATCCCCGAAGGGGTCACATGTGGCGATTCGGGACCTATTTATTTTTACGGGTAAGGGGGCCGGCCTCACAACAACCACTTTCAGTTGAAGTGATAATACGTGAATACATTATGTACCAGGTGCAACCATCCCCTCGCATCTCCTGATGCCTTGATCAATATGTATTGGCTGAAATGTAAAGATCTTCGATTTGAATTATTGTACCTGTTTGAATTCAGATATTCTCAAAGAAAGGAAAACTTCCAGTCCTGATTACTCATGTTGATAATAATATGTGAATAGATTTTGTACTAGGGGCAATAATCTCCTCGTATCTCCTGATGCCTTGATTAATGACTATTAGCTGAAATGTAAAATAACGAAAAGAGATGTTTGATCTTACTTATTGTATCTGAAATTAGTTTTTCTTCAAGCAAGAAAACTCATGTCTTGATCAGTAAGTATTAGCTGAAATCTTAAAACTAACGACAAAAAAACTTTCATCTGAATTATTCTATTTGCAAGCAAGTGAAGGTTCCAGTCCTACATACATGGGATACGTTTGTACAAGGTACAGCCATCTCTCCATATCTCCTGATGTCTTGATCCATATCTTGTTTTAGTCAGTCATTATTGTCCACTGCTGGAACATAGACCTCCACAATATCTCTTCAAAAGCGCTCTTCTGCTAAATTCCTTACACTCTGGATTACAATCCAAGTCGGAGCTTGCTAGCGCTTCCGAAAGAAAGAACTCCATGGATAAGAAATCACAGTACACATTATTTTTTAACACAAATCTCGCTATCTCGTCACCCAGCAGAATAGCGTTTCCGATACATAGTTCTAATCCAAGTTGTTTTGCCTGTCCTAGTGTTTTTACACTACTCGCATTTTATTGAGCATTTTGATGACCAACCTTAAACTTATTTAAAAAATATGAAAGGTACCAGCTTGATAGTTTTTTTTTTAAAATAGTTTTATTTTAGCTTGAGTCAATAAGTAAAAAATGAAATTAGCATATCTTTTCTGTCCCAAGTGAATTAAAAAAGTGAGGTTCTTATGAAAATTTATGCACCTCACGATGCTAAACGTTTAAAATATGGCAGATAACTTGTGTTTATTCAAATCGCATATTTAATACATGATAAATAAGATATTCACCAAAAAAAATATCCAACGTAGTACGTATTTGAAATTTGAAGTGGGTTTGGCACGGTGTGTGCGAAGACACGAGTACGTACAGAAATCAAAATCTTGCTTGTTTTTTTTCGTCTGAACATTGTTGTTTAAATATTGACTAAGTCTGGGTGCTTAAAAAAATGCCAAGAATACTCACGTGTATAATTTTCATTTTTTATTGTCATCTTCTAGACAGTGCTTTGTTGTGCTAGCTATTTGTCTATGCTGGTCGTCATACTCTTGTAAACGCAGTGCCTTGTTGTGAAAGCCATTCGTATCTGCTGGTTGCTATCTTCTTGTAAGGGCAGTGCCTTTGTGCTAGCCCTTTTTCTAGGCTGGTCTCCACCCTTTTGTAAAGGTAGTGCCTTGTTGTGCTAGCCATTTGTCTATGCTGATTACCATCCTTCTGTAAAAGCAGTGTTTTGTTATACTAGCCATATTCTGTCTCTGCTGGTTGTCATCTTGTAAAGTTAATTGGTTTTTTGTGCAAGCAAGTTGTCTCTGCTGGTTACCATACTCTTGTAAAAGCAGTGCTAACCAAATATGTACTCCTAATTTTTTTTTACAAATTATACAAGTGTCTGTATGAGATGTTCGTCCCTGTAATTGTTGTATCTTCAATGAACTAGAAAATGAATTTCCAAACTAATGTGGTGTTGGTAAAAGTTCTTTCAAAAAGCATGAAAGAATTTATGTTGTACATACGATTGTCAAATTGAAAACGAAATACCAAGAAACGTAGAAGATCGGGAGTTATTGACATCGTAAAGAGAGTGGAAAATCAGAATTGGTTCTGGGCAGGGCATGTTGCCAGATTCTATGTCCAAAGATGGACCGAGAGGATAGTGAAGTGTAGACCTCGTGAGGACAAAAGAAGTAGAGGAAGACCACTAACACGATTGTCAGACGATATAAAAAGGATTGCTGGTGACTGGATGCAGAAGGCCCAGGATAGAGATATTTGGAGGAATATTATAGGGAAGGCTTTTTGTAGTATGGCTGACAAAATAAGTAAGTTATTGAAAGTCAATTATTGATTTAATTGAAAATAAACTGATTGTAATTATGCATTTATCAATATTTTATGTATGGGTAAACAATTCTATTATTCATAGTGCAAAATTAGCGTGACGTTTTCTTGTTATGAAAACATAAATCAACATGAGAATTCCGAGTAGAATTTTTAGTTACGATGAGATGGCGGTTGTTTATGAATAAGCAGGTGAGAATTAGCAGGAATTTATTTAATTTGACCATTGAGTCGATAAAATTGCGACTTTACGGCCAATTTGCATATTTGATTTGATTACGAATAAAAAAATAACGACAATTTTTTATTACATTTTAAAACACTGCCGAATTTTTGATTACAGTAATTGACGATTGATCTATAGCATCATTTTTCTTCCTAGTATAATCGTCTCTTATCGAATCGCCCCTCCAGTGCTTGTTTAACTTAGCTACCTTTGATCTAAATATGAATTTTACATGAAATTGTCGAATCATATTCTACACAATCCGAGCTAAGGAAAGAACGTAAAACACAATAATGTGAGAGTTGTTTTTAATATTTTAAAAATCAAATTCCAACATTCATAAGACATATTAGTCCAGTAGGTACACATACAAACATTACTCATAGAGGAGATAATACAAACAAGCACAAGGGTGAAGAAATAAGTATTGATAATATATATATTTTTGGAATTTTGTTTATCCAAATATGCCATTTTTTTTTTGACTAAAAAGAAATACTTTCGTAGTACATTTTTTTAAAGAACAATCTTTAATCTTAAATTCGTAACCCACTGTTTTTACGTAACAAAGATTTAAGAAAATTTAAGATTTATATTTAATGCGTCTTCACAAGTAGGACACGTCAAAGATTGCGCTTACACATGCCGTACGTGTGAACCTAATGCATAACAACCGAAATCTCAAATAAATATACACTATGAAAATCTTGTCGACCTTCCCTAAAACAGGGGTTGCAATGGCAAACGATTGGTCAGCCTCATATTAAGTGAAATATGTATATTTTTGTACTTTCTTTTTTCATAAATTATAATAATTCATAAATTGCTTCTCACTATATTTTTCTTTTCTCCCTATAAGATATTTGATCATTTAAATTACATTTTTGGAAAATCTAATCAATGAAAAAAAAACTGCATCCTTTTCCAGAATGTTCGACGGTAAATCTGTCCAGCACTTGTAAGTATAAAACGTTACATTTAAACCAAACCAAAGCGTTTTACTTAATATTTAGGGATGCTTAAACGCTCACTAGAGGCAATGCTATTAGTTTCCATACATTGTTTGTAAAATAAAATGTTTTAGTATGTTATAGTGAAGGTTTAGTCTACGGATTGAAGTTTTCGGCGAGCTGGGATCATTTTTATTGTGTCTAGACACAGCTGTTGGTATCTCGTCATACGATTGCAATAAAGGCCTTTGTTTTGTTACTTTTTGTTTAAAAACATAACCTTGTGATGCCTCATGAGGCCCTAATACTCAAGATCAAAACTTGAAATTATTAATTACTAGCCATACCCGGCCACGCATTGCTGAGGCTATAATCTATCTATCTATAATCTATAATCTAAGTTGCAAGGATATATTCATTCAAAGCTCTCAGATGTATGCCCACAAACAAACACGTGTAGTTCGGGCTTACAAATGCTGATTGTGTACTTACAAATAAAATCCAAACCTCAAATGAACATAAGCCCTGCAACTCTTGCCGACATTCCCTGAAACAGGGGTGACATTGGCAAAGTGAACCATTTTTTACAGTATGGGTGGTCAGCCTCATACCAACCTATAAGTCAAGGAATACGAGTAATAAATAACATTTAAGTATAAGAAAACAACAAAACCTTAAAAATAAATCTATACAAAAAAAGTAAAAAATTTCTTATGCAAAAAATGTAGCCTTAAAAAATCAATCAAACCTTAAATTCATCGATTCACATAAAATGTATATTATTCTTATTTTTATTTATATAGATATAGATTGATGAAGACGAGGAAACGGAACATCGAAAAAAAATTAAATTGATCAGATCTGAGAAATTGTTTGAGAATGACATGCTCAAACCCTCCTCATACCCGTCCTGTATGCATGTGTCAGAAGGACCCACAGCACATGGACGCTCATGTAAAGCTATATATTTTCTCAAGCAGGGCAAAGCCTTCTCGTGAAGTACAAGCAACGGCACGACCAAACAAAAACCTCTGAATGGGATGCACCTAACGAGTGTAAAAGAAGAACTACATATAAAGTGCAACTTCTTGCGCTGTTTTTTTTCCAAAATGGTTACATGTGGCGAGTGGAATGTATTTATTTTTAGTAAGTGGGGGTGGGGCGGCCTTCCGCAACCATTTCAGTTGAAAGAAAAGTTTCCCATCTCTCGAACCCGTTCTGTTACTCATTTCTTGTGAAGGCTGAGTAAATCTTGCCGGTATTTTATATTGGGTTTGTAATAAACACTGAAAAGAGAAATCATTTCTGTCACCACCCTCGGGGAGATTTGTACCCGAGCTCTCGGCATGGAATGCAAGCACTCTACCAACTGAGCTAAAATAAATAGGTTCCACCCGCCACATGCGATTCCTTCGGGGAAAACGTGGCAAGAAGTAATTCTATATGTGTAGCTTAGTAGAGTAAAAGATTATCTGAGTACCAAAAATGTTTGTATTTTTTTCTTTAAATAGTGAAAATAAAGGTTATTTTGAGTAAAATAAAAAACTCGTGTAATTTAAAATTATTCTTAAATGTTTATTTATTTTTATACCTATAAGATTATTAGCAGATAAGTGGTGTTACAAGAAATGAAATTCCTATAATTTTTCCGTTTCAATGAACTGAAATAAATAAAACGTTTCGGAAGAAAAACAAGACGTGTCTAATGATTTTCTGTCTGCATTTGAGTTTAATCATAAGTGTTTGAAAACAAATGATAATTTAAATTGTTGGATCGACCACACTTAGACCATGATAATCATACTGCAACTGCATGCAGTCTTGTTTGTGCAATATGCATGCATCGCAGTGGCGTAAGGTTATTCATTTCTGCAGAAAGACCACTTCAAAAAATAAATGTTTGAAACAAACGTCGGCTAGATCAAATCGGAATTGTTACGAAATAAATTCCAAAGGGATATTTTGTTTTTTGTAAAATGTTACAAATGTAAATGAACCTAAAGCCGCTTGCATTTACGCATTGCTATTGTTTGACGTATTATTGTTATCTTAAGTCTTTTTTTTCCACATTGAATACCTATTTCGTTACGACTTTTAGTTTGGTAGAATGATAACCATCCGTAATGTTAACATTGGTTCACTTTTGAACAATTCACCCCTATTTCGGGCAAGGGCGGCAAGAGATCCAGGGTTTTCTTCTTTTGAGATTTGTTTTATTTAAAGTACGCTTACAGCGTGTGCGAGAGTGAACTTACACGGGCCTTTGGGTATCCATTTAACATAAGCCTTATATGGCAATATGTATTTTCATCTTTGATTATTACAGAAAGGTTATGTAGAAAAATCAGAACCACCAGGAAACCATTCAAACACACCAACTAATTTATTTTATGTTTATCGATTTATACAGACCTCAGAATATAATATAGCCTCTGCGTGAGTTTTCATGCATTTTAATTTTAGTAGATAGAACAATTTTTGAGTTTGAAAACAATGAAAGCTAGCGGACCTAAATTTGAGCCTTGGGGAACTCACAAACACTATGCTGAACGTGGCCATTTCTTCGACAAATTGGCATCTGTTTTTAAAGAATAATGTAAAGATTATTAAAAAGATTTTTGACAACAAATTTATGCATCGTCTTTGAAAGATAATCATGATTCACTCGACCCAAAGCCTTGGAGAAAACTGTGTATATGGCAGCATGTTTTGTATCGACTCTGCTCCGCTGCACTTTTGCCATTTGCCGAAATGCAACTTCATCAATCAGCGCAGAATAGCCGGCCGCGTCACAGGCAGACTCATTTATAAGCAGTTTGTTATTTATTGCAATGCCTCGGCTAACTGAATCAACCTCACAGATTTGCATGCAAATAAAAGCAACGCAATTATGTATGCGAGCTGTCATTCGTACACTCAAAGCTATTAGAACGTTTGAACGCAGAGGTGATTGCCGCAATACTGGATAACTGCCGACGCTTTACAACGGAAAATTGTTATTCTTACAAAATAATGTAGCATTATTTTTTGATGTAGCATTTATTTTTTGTAGCATTATTATATTATTAATAATGTAGCATTATTTTTTGGATGCAACTTTTTTTCTTTCCTTACCTGTAAAAGTAAATATGATCACTCGTCACATCGGAGAGAACGCGGATAGAAGTTATACTTTATCGTCCCCTTAGTGCTTGGTTGTCTTATGTTCATCAGAGGTAATTACAAATGAGCAATGTTTGTATGTGTACTGCACCAATGTGTCTTGATAATTGGAAATGATTTAAAAATATATTTAAAAAACCCTCACATTATCGTATTTTACGGATTTTTCTTAGCTCAGATTGTGTAGAATGTTATTTTCAAGAAAATATCATTGAAAGGTCATGTTTGAGTCAAATGGTATACTGTACGCAAAACAAACACTGGAGAGCGTTTTTGCGTTTTCCATTCTCCTAATTTTGGAAACTGGGATTAAAAAAGGACTTTTGGATCCACAATGCATCTCTTTCAAAGTTACCCAACCATTTCGTCACGCTCATTTTGCTCAATATTTTTTGTTCACTTTCAGTTTTTTTTAATAGCGCATAATTACGGGCAGTATTTTTTGGCACAATTTGTCTCAAGAAGTAAAGATTCTATCGTATATAAGCATGTAAAAGTAAGAGGCAAGATTTCTTTCAGGGGTCACTCCTCATTTCTATGATTTGTTCTGGAAAAGGAGTTTGTCGATGCATTAACGTTTCTTCAGAACTTTTAGTAGTCCAAGAATTTCCTGTCTCTATCCTTTTTCTTCATCTATTTTCCCTAACAGCACAACTGATCATTCCAAGCTATCCACATTGCTCTTGTAAAATAAATGAAGAATATTTCGTAAAAAGCTTTAAGCTCTTGATATTCTTTGATTTAAAAAAAATGTAATTTGTCATGTATGTTCCTTGACTTATAGGTTGTTATGCGGCTGACCACCCATAATATAAAAATTGGTTCACTTTGCCAATGTCACCCCTGTTTCAGGGAAGGACGGCAAGAGTTGCAAGGCTTATGTTCATTTGAGATTGGGTTTTTATATTGTAGGTCCACATGCGGCATGTGTTAGCGCGAAATTATACATATCTGCTTGTGGGAATGCATTTAGTATAAATCTTAAATGATATATATCTTTGCAGCTTAGATTAGATTTGATTAGATTAGATATATGGACTCATTGAAAATAATTCACTACACGTTTGATCCGTAGTTCATCATCATTTTTTTTTAATTAGCTGTGTGTGAATAACACCGATCGAAACCTAGGACAGGCTGCCTATCAGAATGTTTATGTATACGTCTTACCCTGAGTACGAGTTGCAAAACTTGAGTAAAGTAAAGTTTACGGAAAGTATTAAAGAGTGGTTTTCCCCAAAATCTGCCATTTTTGTTTGTTTCAACTTGATTTTCTTCATCACTGTAACTCTTTTGCTAAGACCATAAAGTGTAAGAAACAAAAGCGGCAGATTTTGGGGAAAATCAGTCTTCAATACTTTCCGTAAACTTTACTTTACTCAAGTTTTGCAACTCGTACTAAGGGTCATATTACAAAACACGAATTTCCCTCGTTTTGTCTGCTTTTATCTTTATGTTTTCGCAGTATAGAGAACATTGAAAGTCCAAACTCTGAAAAAGTTTTTTCTAGACTTTGTTGCTTAGGTATTCTTCCATCTTAAGATTATCCACATTTTAACGAGATCAAACATGTATTTCTCAAACACGATGAGGCGTTTAATGTTGCCATAGTGCACTTGAGACTTGCACGTTTTTTATTAGTTTTTTGAACCGCATGTTTGATTTGAAATATCAACAAAAATATTCTTTGAAATTTTCAACAGTTTAAACAAACATACTGCACCAGAAAACGTGAAAAAAAGTGCAACACCCTAAACAGGTTACCAGAAATATAATTATCCTGAAAGCATGACTTGAAGATGAAACTTCGGTGAGGAGTTAGAACGGCATAGTGACAAAACACATAACAGAACGACACAATGACAGCACAACACATGACAGAACTACACATTACAGTTCATCACATTGACAAAGTATCACTATGATAAAATAACGCAAGAACAAAACAACACATGGCCACATACCTTAAACAGAACATACGACTAACGCCACATGAAAAATCATTACATACCAAAACACAAACATTTTTTTGTTTCCTTACGCTATATGCGACTCCGTCGGGGGTAACGCCGTAAAAAGTTGCTCTTTATGTTCAGCTTAATTATGTAGGTTATTTTGTGTCGATAAGATCTGTTTTAGGTATGTGATGTTTTGTGATGTGATGTTTTGTCATTGTGATATACTTTCCTGCGTCTTTTTGCCATAGTGATGTTCTGCCATGTGTTTGTTTGTTTTGCCATGTGTCGTTCTGTCATGAGCCGTTATGTCATTTGTCGTTTTGTCACTGTGTCGTACATATCCTGTCACCGAAATTTCGAGAGCAGGTACTTTGAAATGTCCAAAAAATTTCGTTCAAATATTATCACAAAATCCTGTGGTCCCACTTGTATGTAGTTGACCACATTCATGTACTTGTATGCATGTTATATATAGGGGTACGTGCAAAGTACATAATACTTGTGTTTGTGATTTTGTACACACACTATGTTATAATACAAGTAGGTCTTTTTTAAAATTGAAGGTCATTGCAACTAGGCATGTGTAAAGAAAAATGAATGAAGTATCAGATACAAAGATGTTCATTACCACGTTAGGTTACATTCGATTTAAAATGTTTTTGTGAAGTTTAAGCTGTCATCCAATTTATTACATTTTTATTCATCGATTAACAAATCTAGACCTATGAAATAATGTTTTTTTTTTTTTCAAAATGCTTTGTAATAATGATCATACATTGAAACATCTAATTGATCTTTTACATAAATGAGCCGTGTATATTTATTTATTGATATATTTAAACGGCTTTATAGCCTTTTACACAGTATTACAAAAAATCATGCCTTTCAATTGGCTGCTTTGTTCATATTTATTTAAATCAATATTTCAATGTTTATATTTAAGGAGTTGGCAATAAGTCAAAACGTTTACCAGAAGGGTTGGCGACTAACTTAATAGTTTGCTTGGCTAACTAAATAGTAACTAAACTAAACTCGACTAACTTTAATAGTTTAATTGGCAAAATAGTTCACGCGGACTAACGTCCGCGTGAACTATTTTATTTCGACCCTGTACTCCAGGTAAGCCTGGCGAGCTTGGACCCAACACAATCAAAAGATCCTTCGACTATGTGACGTCACCCACACAGGGAATGTGAAAAGTATGAAGTTGAGGGCAATGCTAAATTCAGAACGTAGCACAAGAGTGTCTTTTCACACTGCTTAAATAATTTTGTACTGAAGTCATGATCTGCTGGCTACCCCGGCAAAGTGAAATATTTTTTTATATCTGCCATAATTTTCATATCTGCCACCTTATGGGCTGTCTAAGTGTCTACTGGTTACAGGTTCTTTTGAAAGTGGACACGAAAAGTAATATCAGCTACTCCATATTAAAACCGACAAAATCACCGGTGTTAAAGTATCAACTACCACAAGTTACAGTAAGCTTTTAGCAACTCTAGACAGTGAATGTGCACGCCAAACTTTAGTTCTTTTGAAAGTGGAGACAAAGTGAATACCAGCTACTCTATATCACCACAAAGTCACTGGTGTTAAAATATCAACTACCACAAGTTACAGTAAGCTTTTAGCAACTCTAGACAGTGAATGTGCACGCAAAACTTTAGTTCTTTTGAAAGTGGAGACAAAGTGAATACCAGCTACTCTATATCACCACAAAGTCACTGGTGTTAAAATATCAACTACCACAAGTTACAGTAAGCTTTAAGCAACTCTAGACAGTGAATGTGCACGCCAAATTTTAAGTGGTCAAGTGTGAGCAGACTGGAAACAAAAACAACAGGAGGCGGGAGAGCGGCCAGACGCATGCGCGCGGTGAGTAAGCGACGTGCAGCAGAGAGTGCGTGAACCTACAGGTGTGCCGGCGAGACAGTACCAGGCATGTACCTGCCTGCGCGCGCACCACATTATCGAAGTAATTCTTTTAGTCACTTCAAGTAAGAACCCGCAACTAAGCTACACAAATAGTGTAACTTCTTGCCTGCGTTATCCCCGAAGCGGTCGCATGTGGCGATTCGGGACCTATTTATTTTTATGGGTAAGGGGGCCGGCCTCTCACCAACCCCTCCAGTTGAAGTGGGGGTTTCCCAGCTCCCCGAGGGGCTAGTTCTCATTTTTTGTGAAAACTGAGTAAACCTTGAGATCGAACCCTTGCTCTCGGCATGGAATGCAAGCATTCTACCAATTGAGCTCTTGACCTTTTTACGAACTTGGTCGTCGTCGCTACAAAGCGCCAATTCTAAGGCTAGACCTAGTTGCTGTAAAGCTGGATGGACCTTTGGTGACCGGTCATTGGTAAAGGTTTTATGAATTTTTCAACCCAGCAAAAGGCAAATTTGAAAATATAAATGGTATATTCTTTGTGCTCCGCCGGGATTCGAACCCACAACCTTCCATTCAGAGTCCGAAGTGTTACCACTGAACTACGGACCGGTCCCATCCAAGTAAAATGTATAATCTGTAATCTTGTTGCACATAGAAACATAGTGTACATAGGAAATAAGTCAAGGCTCACATGAACTCCTGCCGCCTTTCCTTGAAACCGGGGTGGCATTAGCAAAAGTGAATAAAGCTTTGGCAGCATAGGGGTCAGCTTCATACCAACCTATTAATCAAGGAACAAGATTAATGTATGAAAATTGTAAGAAAATTAATTCTACATAAGTACTGTCTCTATTTGCGTACATCATTTACAAACAAATCTTAGATTTCCGACTTTGGTTCTATATGACTCATATGAAATTTAAATTTAATACCGTGATAACAGTGAACAAAGTTTTTGCAGCATGGTATCAACCTCATACCAACCTAGTAGTCAAGGAACCTATACGCGGCAAGAAGTTGCACCATATGTGTAGCTTAGTTGCGTTGCGTTTGCCTAAAGGTAATGCCAAAGGTAAGCGAAGAAACGGAAGAACGGATTTATGAAATAAGCGAGATTTCTAATTCGTTAGTACGCTACGCTATTAAGCTACACATTTAGTGTAACTTCTTGCCACGTTTTCCCCGCAAATAGCGAAATAAAACTTTTTATTTTTACAGGTAGGGGGCGTGTCGGCCTTACGCCAACCACTTCATTTGAAGTAGAGGTTTCCTAACACGCGACGGGACTGGTTCTCATTTATTGCGAAGGCTGAGTATAACTTGCCGGTATTTTATTTTTGGATTTGAAATTAATACCGAAATGGGAAATCACTTTTGGCACCCGCAATGGGATTCGAACCTGAGCTCTCGGCATGGAATGCAAGCGCTCTACCAACTAAGCCATCGACCGGACATCTGACTTAGTACTAAGAAATAGTTAAAACCTTGACAAAATATTAGAGGTTAAAATATCTAGAATTACGCTGAGTAAACCTTTTGAATTTTTGGGTATAAAATGATATGCAATAACATTATGAAAATAGAGATTATATCGTGGAAATCTGAACTATATAAAATTTAAATAAATGTGTAAGTATATTTTTACTTACATTGGCTTCATTTTTCAGTAGGTACATAACGATAAAAAACTAAATAAAAAACCTATATCATTTCATTGTTTTAAAAGCAATTCTGTGACACATTATAGCTTATGATCTATAATCTTAGTTGCAAAGATATATTGGAATTAATGGCTCATATTTAATGCACGCCCACAAGCAAGCCCATGTAAGTTCGCGCTGATGCATGCTGCATGTGTACTTACAAGATAAACTAAAATTCACATGAATATACACATTGTATTTATTGCCATCTTTTCCTGAAACCGGTGTGGGATTGGTAAAAGGGAAAAAAGTTTTTACAAAAAATAATATTGAGATGCAGCAAAAAAAGCACAATGAGATGGTTTAATTTTTTTTTTGATTTGTGAAGAGGAATGCAATTCACCAACCAATACTGCCTGGCCAGAAACAGGTATTAATATCATCAATTAATAATTCATTATTGATTATTTTTAATGGACTATTTATTAATAATTACCCAATAACATCTGTTGAACCAGGGTCAAAGTTATGGTCAAATGACCCGAGCGGGGATCGAACCAACGTTGTTCTATTCCAAACACGCTAGAAAGATCAGCCCACTTGGCCCCCTCGGCCATAACACCGACTAATAATGATGAACGATTAACGAAAAATGTCAGAGGAAAGCGTGGAAAGGGAAGACTGATGAAGGAATGGATAGACTAAATAGGTTAGATTGCGAAAGAATGAAATTTGAAGACTGGAGTTCATTTGAGCTTATGTTCATTTGAGGTTTGGATTTTATTGGTAAATCAAATAAATCAAATAATTTATTTTCAAATTTGTATGCATTACATAACTTTTTGACGTCACAATCATAAATATAAAACAAACATAGTCACATATCATAAACAAATAAATAACAAGCAATCAATCAATCCAGTGAAACAGTCTGGGGCAATTTCTCCCAAGGCGCTTTATCTTCTAAATATTCGCTAAGGGTATAATATTCCCCTGAGCACAGCCTTCTCTTTATAACTGCCCCAAACCGCACCACCGGCAGGCTTTGAATGTTCACTGGAACCGTGTTAAACAAGCGAATACACTGCCCCTCAAAAGACTTCCTCACTCTCTCTAACCTAGTTGAGTGAGTGGAGAGTTTGTTCTTATTTCTGGTATTAACATTGTGCAAATCGCTATTCTTGTCAAAAAGATTTATATTCCTCCTGACGTACATCAAGTTTTCATAAATGTACTGAGACATGAAAGTAAGAATTTTATAGTTTTTAAATTTAGTTCTTAGAGTTTCCCTTGGGGGCAATTGGTATAAACCACGGATGGCTCGTTTTTGGAGTACAAAAATTCTGTCGGCATCGGCAGCATGACCCCACAACAGAATGCCATACGACATTAAGCTGTGAAAATAACTGTAATATACTAATTTTGCAGCGTTCAAATTTGCTAAATTTCTTATTCTTTTAACGGCATATGCCGCAGAACTAAGTTTCTCGGCTAAGTTATTAATGTGTGCCCCCCATTGCAATTTGGAATCTAGAGTAATGCCGAGAAAAACAGTGAAATCCACAGGATCAAGCTGTTCGCCTTTAATAGTAATACTTGTATTTAAATATTTAACATTGGGTAGCGAGAATTTAATGCACTTTGTCTTCTTTTCATTTAAAAGCAAATTGTTTGCGGTGAACCATTTCACCACTTCTGAAATAGAATTATTTATATCGTCAAAAACAACATTTTTCCTACCTACTTTGAATATCAAAGAGGTATCGTCAGCAAACAAAACAGGCTCATTTTGTTTTACCATATAAGGTAAATCATTTATGTAAACAAGAAAAAGAAATGGTCCAAGAATTGACCCCTGTGGTACACCCATGCGAACTAAAGAACCGGAAGATGTCTCTCCGCAAACAGATACCCTCTGAAATCTGTCACGCAAATAGTCCTCTATGAGGACCAATGCACTGCCCCTCACACCGTAGTGATCCAGTTTTTGGACCAATGTACGGTGTGGTACGCAGTCAAAGGCCTTTGACAGATCACAGAAGATACCTATTGCATCACATGACTCTTCCCAGGCATTAAAAATTTGATGCATAAGCTCAACACCTGCATCGGTCGTTGAGCGTCCTTTGGTAAAGCCAAATTGTTTTTTATGCATTAATTTATTATTGTGAAAATAAGTAAGTAACTGGTTTAACATAATTTTTTCAAAAATTTTACTAAGGGTCGGTAGTATGGAAACAGGTCTAAAGTTAGAGGGGTCTGTTTTACAACCGCTTTTAAACAAAGGCACTATTTTACTGTGTTTCATGAGGTCGGGAAACACACCAGTCTCAATACATTTATTGAAAACTCCTGCCAAATGAGGAGCCACAAAATCTATTATAGAACTAACAATTGTAACCGAAAGCCCATCCAGATCAGTTGTCTTTTTTAATTGTAAGCCCCTGAATACTTCAACAATGTTTATGGGAAAAACTGGGTTGAAAGTGAATTCCGTGTTACACTTATCGATACTTTGTCCAAGCAAGGATAAAGCTATTTTGGAAGATGAATCCAGCGATTTGGTTGTTAAAATTGGGATATCCGCAAAAAAAGAATCGAATGCATTAGCAACTTCTTTATGACTTGTTATGAGTTGATCTTTAATAAGTAAATTTAAATTAAAATCACGAGGTTTGGATTTTCCAGTTTCAGTGTTTATAATTTTCCATGTAGTTTTTACAATATCTGAGCTGCGTGTAATTTTATTATTTATATAGTTTGATTTTGCAATAGCACAATCATTCTTAAATGCTTTTGAAAACTTTCTGACATATTCAATAAATTCATTACTTTTATTGTGACGTGCTTTTTCTGCATACAAGTCAAATAGTTCAATTCTTTTTTTATATATTTCAGATGTAGCCCAATCACTAAACTTTATGGAACCGTTTATTTTTATGGTCACGGGTTTAAATACTCTACTACATTCAGACTTTACAACATGAAATAAAGAATTATAATATTGGTTTGGGTCACTATGACATTCAACTTCCACCAGTCGTGAGATTACACCATCTCTAAATTGCGCAAGCCGAGTGCCATTTACAGGAGTATATTTCATTTCTCTATGTACCGCATTTTTATTTTTTTTACCATCCTTAAATACTGCCATCTGTCCAAAGTGATCAGAAGTTATTTTTTGTATTATTGATTTATTGACTGGTTTGATATTAGTAAAAATATTGTCAATGCAATTTGATATTCTAGTAGGTTCCAAAAAGAGATTTATAAGACTGTAACACTGGAAGAGTGTTTTGAGCCTACTACTAACTATACTTTTTTCTAACATATTAACATTAAAATCACCACAAACCAAAATATTTTTATACGTATTATTTGTAATTTTTTCTAGGTAAGGTAAGTACACATTCAGCATTTGTAAGCGCGAACTACACGTGTTTGTTTGTGGGCATACATCTGAGAGCTTTAAATGAAAACATCCTTGCAACTTAGATTATAGATTATAGAGTGGGAATAAGAGAAGAGTATGTATGAGGAAATTGATGAATGTGTAAGAGATGAAAAATATATGCAAGCACAGAAAAAAGTGGAGACGCATCTGCTGGGGAACCGGCCACCCCTTATGGAATGGCGGCAGGATACAGTGACAGTAACAGATGCCATATCGTTTCAAATGACCAAAAATAATTGCACCTGGCTGCTGTAGCGAAATTAACCAAAACCAAAAAAAAGAAACCCGGGCTGGCTGCGTCATCACAACATGGACCCTCAAAAATGAAAAACCCTTGTTGTTTTTTATGTCCTTGAACAGACTTCCACCTGGCTGCGCACGCAGGTTTTTAAAAATCCGTAGTTAGCCTCACGCATATTCCAAAAAGGTAAACAAAAAATGCATTAACATGCATAGCGGTCGGTCGATGGCTCAGTTGGTAGAGTGCTCGCATTCCATGCCGAGAGCTCGGGTTCCAATCACACCGAGGGTATCAGAAATAATTTTCCGTTTCGGTGTTGATTTCAAACTCAAAATAAAATACCGTCAAGGTTTACTTAGCCTTCAAAATAAATGAGTACCAGCCTCCCGGGAGCTGGGAAAACCCCCACTTATTTCGGTGTCTAACTGTCGGTGTTATGACCGTGAGATCAAGTCGCATTTCGACAAGCGTATTTGAAAACAGAATAACGTTGGTTCGAATCACGTCTCGCCCATTTGAACATAACTTCGACCCTGGTGAAGATGCCATTGCATACACACAAGCTTCTGCTTTCGTATGAAGACAACTATCCAGGCAAAATATGATGGTGAATTGCATTCCTCTTCACAAATCTATTAAAAAAACTTTATCAGAAGTGGTTGGCGTAAGGCCGGCATTTGTTTTTGTTTGTCAATCTAATGTCTAATTTACTCAAATTTGTCAATCCAAATTTGAGTAAATCCTTGCATTTAAAAATGAATAGGTTCACTCGTCACATGCAAAACCCTTCGAGGATAACGTGGCAAAAAGTTGCGGTCTGTAGTCTAGTGCTCTTATTCGTGTTTAGAAATGCCCTTGAGGTGTGAGTGTGTGACATACACAAAAACGGCGCATTTATACATCGCCACCTTAAAGATATAAAACTGAAGTGCTGATTTGACCAATCGTGGATAAAACATTGTATTGGGTGCAACTTCTCATTGCAAGGCACAAATTATAAAGATGTACCTACTCATGAAAAACACCATTTCTTCACACATTTTTAGTGATATTTCTCGTAGAAAACAGAAGGTGCATTTATCTGAGAAACCCATGCTAGCTTAATATGTCACTTATTCAGTTCTACCTTTACCTTTCAGGTATCGTCCGGTCCGTAAGCAAGTGATAACATTTCGTACTCGTAAATGGAAGGTTGCGAGTTCGAATCCTGGCGGAGTACTAAAAATATACCATTTACATTTTCAAATACGCTCTTCGCTGGGTAGTTCGTTAACCAAAGACCAGTCAGCAAAGGTCCGTCAAGCTTTACAGCAACCGAACAAGCTTGCAGAGGGCTTTTGAGGTGTGATTCATACAAAAACAGCGCTCACCGAATAAATCAGTCAATTAATATGATTATTTTCGAAGTACAATAAGAGACAGACCTTTGAGGGAGCTGTCATCAGGTGATGTTTATGTTATGATGCACCTAACCAGCGTTTCCCACAGACAATGGCGGGACGCAATGAAAGCCGTTTGGACGATGCCACCAGAGATACCAACGCCCCAACTATAAATCTGAAAAGCTCCACTAGAATTGTCTGGAAAGTAAAGGCGCTGCTTTGGTTTGCGTAGAGTTTTGGGATAACGCTGCGTCTGAGTTTGAAGGTGCTGGTTTGTGCCCGGGGTGGCTGGCATTGGGACGGCAGACGACAGTTAATGCTAATCCTCACGAATGTATGCACCCGCCTCGATAAATATGACGCTTTACGAGTGTGCGCCAGACCTGGAAGTGGGCAAGCAAATTTAGGATGGCTTTGTGTGTGTTACGATCGTTGCAATCTAGGTTAGGTTACCTGGGGTGGAAGTCTCGACGACCTGCATTCGATCTTACCGTATCTATTTGAAAGTAAGACAAAAAAGGTGGCGTATCAACATCTGGTCCATTGAATATGATGCGCTGTTCAGGTCCATTTTTTTCTATTATATCTTCGGTAATAGATCTAGGGTAAGAACTATTGACGGCCATCGTGACTCCTGGAAGTGGGCAAGAAAATTTAGAATAGCTTTGTGTGTTTTAATCGTTCCAAACTGAGTTAGGAGAGATGAGGTCTCTGGGAAATTTACTTGACCTAATGAGTGACCTCAGTGGTAAGCAATGTCTTAGGTTTCATCATGAGTTTGATAGCACTCGGTGGGTTTTGGCTGAATCGAGGGTTGTCCTTCATTCTCTCCTGTTCATCGTCTTTGCTCTCTAGTTACTTATGTCTGCCTTGGCTGCATGTGCGTTGACACCGTCGACTCATCACATTTTTGATCTTCCAGGGCTGGAAGTCTCATAACCACGGTAATTCTTACCTACCGTATATCGGTAATATTTGTATGAAGACCTGTCAATCCAAGATGGCCGCAAGTGAACAGGTGATTAGTTTTCATACAAATATTACCGATTTCCGGCAGGTAAAAATTACCGTGGCGATGAGACTCGACGGCCGTCACTAGATCTATTTTAAAATAAGACGAAATAAAACATGGTGGCGTATTAACAGCTGATCCCTTTTATATTGGAACAACAATCAGCTGTTCAGTCACCGCCATGTTTCACTCCGTCCTACCTTCAAAATAGGTACGACTTCGAGACTTGAGCCCCTGCGACTCTTGCAGACCTACCTTAAAATAAATAGGTGACACTGGCAAAGTGAAGCATTTTTTACAGAATGGGTGATCAGCTTCATTTCACCCTAGGGGCTGTCCATATATTACGTCATTCGCATTAAGGGGGGGGGGAGTCTGGTCTGCGGATGATGGCAAATGATGTACGAGTACCAAAAGTGACATCGTTCTTATAAATACCAATTTCTACAAAATATACAAAATATTATGTAAGTAATATAACATTATTAATTATTAAACTCATCCATTATTACAGCAAGAGGGGGAGGAGGGGTCATTAGATAATGACTATAGGATGATTGTAAGGGGGGGGGGTCAAAAATCGGCCAAAATCGATGACGTAATTTATGGACGGCCCCCTAGAAGTCAAAGATGCTGGAATCTTATACACACATTTAATCCAAAGCATCTTACACGAATCGAAGTACAACCTGCCATGTTCCCCACGGTTGACTTCAGACCTCCCCCACCCCCCCTTCCCCGAATAATCTCAAATCAACGTTTTATTATCGCAATAAAATAGGTGAGATATGTCGCGGGGGGAGGGGGAGATAACATCAAGAAGGGGGAGGGGGGACGAGAACCTCAAGTAACAATAAGCATCCGTTAAAACTCAATTATTGCGTTTACCAATTTCTTTTCAAGGAACTGTTGTTTCTATATACTTAAATATCATTTAGTATTTGTATGCCTTGACTTATAGATTGATATGAGGCTGACCAGTCATGCTGTAAAAATGTTTCACTTTGACAATGTCACGCCTGTTTCAGGGAAGGTTGGCAAAAGTTGCAGGGGCTTATTTGCATTTGACGATTAGATTTTGATTTGAAAGCAAACATGCAGCATTTGTAATGCAGCGAACTTACGCGTGTCTGTTTGTGGGCATGCATTTAATATGATTTTTTTTGCAATCGTTGCAACTTAGATTGTAGACCATTAACATAAAGAAACTAAAACTCTCTCTAGAGTCGAGACGTTATTTAACTTTTACTCACTTGTTTGTTAGTTTCCGCTACGTTTGAGATTGAACGTAAAGTTTTTTTTACTTTTTAAACTTGATCGAATCCGGTCGATGGCTCAGCTGATAGAGTGCTTGCATTCCATGCCAGTAGCTTGGGTTCACGCCCCACCGAGGATGTCAGAAGTGATCTCCCGATTCGGTGTATATTTCAAAACCCAAATAAAATACCGGCTTAGCCTTCATGAGAAATGAGTATGTACCAACCACCTCGGGAGCTGGGAAACCCGTCATATGCGACTCCTTCGGGGATAACGCGATACGAAGTTGCTCATTATGTGCAGCTTAGTTAAGTTTTTGTGTATCTAATAATAATAATCGTGGTTTAATGATATTTTTTTGTGCTCCGACTGGAAATGAGCTCGGGGTCCTTTGATGATGTACGAGTCCGTAGCGTTAACCACTAGACTACAGACCGGTCAAGAACAATTGTATGATGTAGTTTCAGTCTTGGGTGACTTTTAATTGGACAACAAAAACCCTACTGAAAGATTATGCAAGATACTTCTAAGTGTACAATTTAATCACATTAGAAGACAGAACTATAAAAATTTACTGATTAAACTATATTTCATTTTACTGATTAACTTCGTCACTTTTATTTTAAGGAAAGGTCGCAAAAGTTGTAAAGCTTATGCGCCTACTTGAGATATAGGTCTTATTTTAAACTCGCTGCTTTTGAGGGGACTGGTTTTATTCCTTGTGAAGGCTGAGTAAGCCATACCAGTATTTTGATTTTGGGCTTGAAACAAACATCGAAACGGGGAATCATGTCTGACACCCTTGGTAAGGATCCAACTCTTAAGCCCTTTGACAGTAAACCCAAGCGCTATAACTGGGCTATCTACCGGACATGCCTTTTATTCGTTTTGACTTCACGAGACTTGTCTAGTCTCTTCTTACACTATCTGGCCCGACGCCGAATCACAAGTCGCGTAGTGTATGGGGAGGGTTTTTGTTTTTAAGAAATCCTGTGCGGGAGACTCCCTAGATTCTAGAGACTCTAGGGGCCTATGCCACTTGTTGTAGTGCCGCAGAGGTGTACGAGCTTGGTCGTCGCTACAAAGCGCCAATACTCAAGCAACACCCAGGTGCTGTAAGGCTGGATGGACCTTTAGTGACCGGTCTTTGGTAAAGGTTGTATGAATTTTTTCAACCCAGCGAAGAGCATATTTGGAAATATAAATTGTATTTTTTTTTGTGCTCCGCCGGGATCTGAATCCACAAACTTCCATTTACGAAGTCCAAATTGTTGCCACCGGACTACGGACCGGTCCAAAAATGCCAACGACACGCGGTGTACGCGTTGTCACCCATCCAAGTAGCATCCGAGTCCAATGATCGGATTCGGTGATCTGATGAGAACCGGTGCTTTCAACATGGTATCGTCGTTGACAAGGTTGGTGTGTAATCTTTCACGATAGGATCCAGACCACAACCGCACCGTGTGAAAAGGTAGCAAAGATAGAAACAGAAGCATTCAGTTTTTGGCACATACACAGCATTCTGTCACCAGTAAAGCAAGTAGACAATAAATTTGCCCGCGAGGGCTGTGGGAGAGGACGTCTGGAAGGCATTTGCACGATTTACATAATTAGGCATTTTGTAGGGACCTTGTACAGACCTCATAAAACCATCTGGGACTCGGAACAAACATGGAATTCTTAAGGAGTGCACTAGTGGGAAGATCTTCAATCTGTTATCTGTAATCCGAAAAGTTTCCATCTCCTTCTTTAGTTGTTCCCATATTCTTTTTCTGTCTTAATCTGAAGATTGACATGCCGTCCGTGTTTGTCTTATATCCATTACAGGGCAATGTTTGTATATGCACTGAACCAATGTGTCTCATGAAAACTAGTCCTAATTGATATAAAAAAAATATTGAAAACAACTTTCACAGTATCGTGGTTTTCGTTTTTTTCTTAGGTCAGATTATGTAGAATGCGATTCTTAAGAGGAGGTACCTTCTTTGGAAAACCTTCAGAAATCTCTAAGAATCCCTATATTAAATAATGGCATTTCATATCCCGGAGATCCCTATCTTAACTGCTTCTTTATGCTGATGCCAAATAATTGACCAATTTATTAAATTGAATTTTCAAATTAAATTAAATTGTTACGAAATTTATTTCACACATTTATTTTGAGACTCCGTTCTCATTTGTTTCGATTACAGAGGGGCTTTTAAACTGTTCAGCTCAACGGTTCTGATAAAAGTCTGCGCTACAGACGGCTTAAGCCCTTTATATAGCATGACATAAGGACGGTTCTCGAGACATCGGGAAACGGAACATTCGCAACTTTGCCATAACATTCGATCAAACACTAGTAAAATTATTATCCAAACACTCATTTCTAGAAACACATCATACAAGTGAAAAACACACAATCACACGTAACAAACACACAATCACACATCCGTAACAGTATTTTTTTTTATGAAAATTCGTCATGAAACCTCTACTATATCTGCATGAATCTGAATCTTATTTTTCATACAGGAATTCCATAAAAGGACCTTCATCAAAATGGTTGCAACTTGGACCGGACATCGTCTGTCTGATCAGCGATTATCTTGATATTTCAAAGGCATTTTATTCCTGATAAGTTTATGTGTTCACGTGTATATCTGCAATACGACCTGTGCAATACAATAACAAATAGTGACCGTGAACCTGAGAACTCTTACTTTGGTAGTCAATGGGAACACGTGGCTCAGTAGGCAGGAACATAATGGCGAGGTGACATAACCGCACCCTCAGGGTTTGGCTTATCTACCATTTCATTCAAAGATGTCCTTTCAAAACAATTGTCTTGAGAATAACATTCTTGGACCGGTCCGTAGTCCGTAGTGGCAATACTTCGGACTCGTAAATGGAATGTTGTGGATTCGGATCCCGGCGGAGCACAAAAATATACCATTTATATTTCGAATGTGCTCTTCGCTGAGTTGAAAAATTCATAAACCTTTACCAAAGACCGGTCACTGAAAGGTCCATCCACCTTACAACAACTGGGTCTTGCTTGAGAATTAGCGCTTTCTACAGCGACGACCAAGCTCGCAGAGGGCTCTTGAGGTGTGATACACACAAAAACAGCGCTCACCAAATAAATCATCCTAATATTATTATTTTTATTATTCTACACGATCTGAGCTATGAAAAAAACGTTGAAAAACGATAATGTGAGAGTTGCTTTAAATATTTTTAACATAAATTTCCAGTTTTTGCATGCATGAAAAAGGTGATGGATATGAATGAATTGAAAGAGGTATGTAAGGATAGGAAGAAATGGAGGCAGCTATGCAGAGGCTCTGGCCACCCCTAGCGGAATCGCGACAGAGTTACAGTTACATTGGTTCAGTACACATATCGCACGCTTAATAATAAAGAGAAATACCTCGAAAATTGGGAAAATCGAGATTTTGCAATAAAACGCAAGAACAATGCAAGGAGAATATGTAGTATGCGACAGCCGTTCAATTTGGACGAATATGACCGAGATAAAACATCGGCCGCCTTTTTCATCCCATACAAGTTGTACTGGTTGTCTGAACTTCAAACGTGATTTCCCAACATTCTTGTTTTTTGAGTTATTGCTCTTTATTATTAAACGTGCGATATGTACATACATTGCTTATGTTAAAATCACCTCTGATGGACATAAGACAAATAAGCACTAAAGGGGACGATACAGTACCTCAAGTAAAAAAAAAACAGTTAAAACTGAACAAAAACGTATAGAAAGTTAAACGTTCACTAGAGTAGATGCTTTGATTTCTGTAAGTATTTGGTAAACGCTATAGTTGAGTTTAAGCACCAAGTACTCGTATTATAATGTACTTGTAGAACAGATATTCGGATCATAAATCTCTGATGATGTTTTGTTGACGTAAGAGCTTATCGATAATATTTCGACACCTTAAAGGTAAAACTGAATAGGTTACATATTAAGGTAGCGTGGGTTTCTCAGATAAATGCACCTTTTATCCTATAAAACACTAAAAGTAAATGAAAATACTGTACTTAAGACATTTTTCAGGAGCACTTCTTTATATGATTATTAATTAGTTCACTCACTATGAGAAGTAGCTCCCAATAAAATTTTATATCCACGATTTCCCAAATCAGTGAATCAGCACTTATTCTGTTTTACCTTTAAGGCGGCGTAAGAAATAAAGTAAAAATGAAAACTGAATTTTTTTTTTGTGTACTCTGTTTTTTCACAGAATAACATGTTAAAGAAACGCAGAGAAGATTGCTGGAAGCAAAACTGGACTGAAAAAAAATTTGAGGAAGGAAGGAATGTCTGTGTTTTGCCTTTTGTTAACATTATTTTTGCACCACTAAATATTTGAGGAAAATGATGAATCTTGAAGAGATGAAAGAGATATGCAAAAACAGAAAAAGGTAGAGACGCATCTGCGAAGGTACCGGCCACCCCTAGTGGAATGGCGGTGGTATACAGTAACAGAAAGAAAGCAAGCGACATAAAGCCAGTTTAACACTGACTCACACTTGCTCATCTTTAACGCACCGCTTCTCAAATTTCTACGCGATAACGTTGATAAGATAAGTCGGGCTTATTGTTGACCCTTAATATTTGCATTCCCACGGGGTCATTCACCCGGCACGAGTTTATTTCCAAGAAACGTCTTTTTTTAAAAACAAGGACATTAAACATCCATAAAACCAGCCTACGGTTCCCTGTGTCACAGAATGTTCATGTTTTTTTTTCACAGGCTTGGTATGCTGTATTGTTTTCTGGTTTTAGGGACTATCTAGAATTTAGTGCGGAATTCGTCACGGTGTTTTTTTGGTAGACCCGAATTCGAAGGTCTCAAATTTTTGTGTAGTTTTCATTTTGTTTCTCATGATTTCAAAATATACATACATACTTTTAAATTATGATTACGGTCGTTAGACATTTTAAAGAATGAAAAAAACAGATTTTACTGACGTGTGTCCTCTATGAGGAACCACGAACTGTTGAATTGTTGTAAGATCGAGGCCGAAGGTTGTAGGTATTTTTAGTAACCTTCGGAGATACATCCATAGATGTCGCTATAGCTCCAGTTGTACAGAAGGACGATATTATGTCTTCTTGTGAAATCGTCCGATTAATGAAAGGGTGGATCATTGAAGTTAGTACTGGCCTCCATATACTGGAATGAGTATATCTCCATGTAAAAATGGTTCACTTTGCCAATGTCACCCCTGTTTCAGGGAAGGACGGCAAGCGTTGCAGGGTGTATGCCCATTTGAGATTTGGTTTTTATGCTGTATGTTCACATGCGGCATGTGCAAGCGCGAACTTGTACGTGTCTGCTTGTGAAAATGCATGTAATGTGAATCTCCAATGTAACATATCTTTGCAACTTAGATTAGATTAGATTAGATTAGATTAGAATAGTCATATGATTTTTTACTTCTTCCATCAATGACTAAGTCGTGTCACTCAGCTGCAGACCATCTCGAGACAATTTTATTTTTATTTCCACATGGCGGGACTCCGAAGGTCAAAAAATGTTAAATTTGGTTATCATTAATTTCGCCTCAAAGGTATCGAAAATGTGCAAACAGAGTTTAGGTTTTTGAAGGTCTTTTCCTCATTTTAATTGACTTTGAGTTGTCAGAATAATTAATACTATCTATCATTTTTATTGTCAGTATATAAACTATAATCATCTATAATCTTGCAAAGATGATGCAAAGTTAAATTGTTTTGTTGATGTTCACTTTTAATTTTCATTTATTATCTTGTTACTCTATTTGCTGTTCTTGCATATTTTTTTGAAATTATTTTTTAACTTGAATAACTATAATTGACCTTCAATTTTGTGAACTTTCATCCTTTCCACGCAATTAAGTATTCTGTTTTTTTTCGTCTAAGTAAATGAAAATAAAATAATAATACTTCAGTTACATCTCAATAATGACCAAAGGAAGAAGGCAGGAATAAGTACCTCATTATCGAGGCCCACGTATACCCATAGATTTAATGTACATTTGAACGGTCATGCAACCGACCTTTGTTACGTTAACGAATACGAATTTAATTAAACAAAATACACCCCCTGGAACAATATGCAATTTGGCAAACAATTAAAATTTCAGGTTTATGACCCTATTTTTTTTCCTGAAAGGTAGAATTTTTGGAAGGTTATTTTGGCATTTCTAAGCCATTGTTTGGGTATTTATTTTGATAACAAACAAGGTTGACTCATTAATGCTTGTATAATATAGATAAGAAATGCATAAAATATGGTATTTGTTTAAAATTTGAGACAAATTTAGTTAAAAACAATAAACAATGACTCTAAAATCAAGTTGTACTTGTAAGCTTATTAGTTCTCATGTTCTTTTGACGCAATTTGGCTATAAAAAAGCTACCAAAAACCCATGATAAGATTGACTATGATAAAGAATGCAGAAAAACTGGGTAATTTTTTTCTCTCATATTTTAGAACAAATTACGTAAAAATAATGCAAAAATATCCTTGCATTCCATGCCGTGAGCTCGGGTTTGAATCCCACCGAGGGTGTCAGAAATTATTTTTTTCGTTTCGGTGTTTATTTTAAACCTCAAAATAAAATACCGGCAAGGTTTACTCAGCCTTCACAAGAAATGAGTACCAGTTCTTTCGGGAGTTGGGAAACCCCCACTTCATGCCCATAAATAGACACGTGTATGTTCGCGCTTAGAAATTATGCATGTGTACGTGAAATTAAATCTAAACTTCAAATAAACATACACCCTGCAACTTTTTCCGTCTTCGCCTGAAACAGGGGAGAATTGGCAAAGTGAACATTTTTGTACAGCATGGGTGGTCAGCCTTTTACCAACGTATAAGTCAAGGAATAGTAATAGAAAATTAGAAGCATTCATTTTTGTCATTTTTGTGGTTATTTAAACAAATTCTAACTACCAGAGTCACAACAGGAATAAGTGGAGGATTCTCTGCAGAGGTTCTGACCAGTCGTAGTGGAAAGGGTGACAGCGTTACAGTACGATTGTAGTCAAACTGAAATTACTGGCGTTTGCCAGACGTGTTGGTGACTTATTGCAAACTCCTTCGAAATGAAAATCGACTTGTGGAGTCAAAAAAAAAAAACTGAATACTCAAGCCAATTGGAAGGCATTGAGATGATTTGATAAGACCTACGCCCAAGAGCGAACTGAGAAAAGCGAAGGAAGAAGAAGAAGTAATGATCACAGATTCATCAAAAATATAAATCTAAGATTATATACTCGTATTCATTAAGATTTTTATCTTGTATACAACAATGAATTTTCCAATCGATAGCTATGTAGGTAGGTACTGTTAATACTTATTTCTGGCCAAGTAGAAATACGTCTCATTTGCATTTCTCCTAAAATTTTGGTCTATTGTTGAGCCCGAGCTATAAAGTAACGACGTGGTGATTAGAGTCCGTATTTTTTTTATAATTCTGCCTAATTCGATTGTAACGACGCGGCTCTCGTCCGGAAAAGGTTTCGTCTGGGCAGGAAGGGCGGGAGGAAGTGCTTTGGAGGGAGGGGGGAGGGAGAAGAGACTTTCAAGGACGTCTACCACCATCCCACAATCCGTGACCTTGGCCTACAAGATGCTATCACAACAGAACCCTCAAACTTTGCATTAAAAGTCTACCGTAAATTTAGTAAGAAATGGACATGGCCGAAGTTAATAAATTGTAATAAAAGTATTAGGATGATTTATTTGGCGAGCGCTGATTTTGTGTGAGTCACACCTCAAGGGTCCTCTGCGTGCTTGGTCGTCGCCATAGAAAGCGACAATTCTCAAGCAATACCCAGTTGCTGTAAGGTTGGAATGACCTTTGGTGACCGGTCTTTGGTAAAGGTATATGAATTTTTCAACCCAGCGAAGAGCATATTTGAAAATATAAATGGTATATTTTTTGTGCTCCGCCGGGATTCGAACCCACCACTTTTCATTTACGAGTCCGAAGCGCTAACCACTAGACTACGGACCGGTCGTTGTAATAGTTGTGTTAAAGTTGTCTACAAAATATATCGATACGTTATATGTAGAACTGAACGAGAGACACATTAAGCTAACATAAGCTTCTCAGATAAATGCGCTTTTTCACCCATTTTCTAGTAGAAGGCTCTGATGATCCATCTGGATCTTTAATGCTGATCGATGCGTACAACCGTTTCATACTAGACGCATTCTACTACCGTTTGCGTGTTTTTTGTAACCGGCACCTTATTGGAAGATGTACGAAAGCTTGTAATACAGTTGGTCTATCAATCGATAGAAAATCATGACAGGATGCGATGTGTCTGAAAAACTCTGTATTGTGTGGAAGACATACGGCATAGAAACTGGAGTAGATACCTCGAGAAAATAATGTTTTTTTAGAATTTCGAAAATGAAAACTTTTCAGGTAACAAACGATTACATAGAATATACGAAATAAAAAAAATAGAAATACGTGCTGTACGAAAGACATTGTATGATGGGGAAGAAAAAGAAGACGATGCTAAATGAAACATGCAAACAGAATGAGAGATCATTGAATTCCCCTTGTCGTTCTTCAAGGGAATCCAGTCGGAAGAAGACCCCCGAGAAGACCTCCGAAAAGATGGCATGACAGTTGGCAGTCTAGGCCACAGGAGATGGAACTAGCAGCACAAACAGATCCATAGGATTTATAAGAAGTGGCTGAACAAAACATACAACAAGGAAGCTGGGAACGTTTTGAAGAGGCCAACTAATCCAACTTTATGGAATGCCATTCTTGCAAAGAGCTAGTTGCAGAGAGGCTCTTGCAGAAGCTTCTTCGTTCAAGCAAACTGGGTTGAATGGCAGATAATTGAATTCGCGTTCTGCAGAAAGTGGAGTCAGAAAATTGATCAATGTGCTTCTGCGTAATTCAGCAGGGGTTTGGTAAGCGTGCTTTTGCAGTGGTGGCGAACCGAATGCCATCTGCGGTTGGGGAGATTGCAGACTATAGTCACCTAGAGACATCTCAAGACCGATCTGTTCACTGAATGTTTTAGGGTGCTTTTGAAGTGATAATTTTAAGAAACGGCGCCAATGAAAACAGTCGGCAGATTTTTTATAATCATCACACAACTGTTTAAGTAAACGCCTTTGGACTATCATAAAAAATGCTATAAACAACATGCACTTTAATTATAAAGGCAGACTGAGAACGAAGAAAAATTGGTACATATATTCAGGTTTAATTTTTATTTTAAATCTATAATCTGTTTCAAAGACATAAAAACATTTACAATTCATATTAAATGCATGGCCACAAAAAAAACATTTGTAGTGCTGCATGTGTACTTACAAATTAAAATCCAAACATCAAATGAGCCAACAGGAGTGACATGGGCAAAGTGGACCATTTTGCACAATACGGGTGGTCAGAAAATGATTAATAGAATATGTACCTAAAATAACTGTGTCCTGTCCTGAAATTCGATAAGCGGAAAAAGCGACAAAGTGACTGCTTACATACGAGTACACATTGAGACTTTTTACGTCGGCAAAAAAAACTGTGCATAAAAAATCGGCAGGTAGATGATAAAAAAGGGAAAATCCGCAAGACCATCAAAGCCTTTTTCATTGCGATAGTTTTCACAAAAAACCGCGCAGATTACATTTAATATCCGTGGCTGTAAAAACGCTGCCTTAAATCTCGCGCCTCCAGACTCCATTACTGAAAATCCTGTAAAACTTTTTTTACTGCCCTCTGAAAATCAAATGTGGCACACAATAAAAGCCTTACTGGGTTTACGCTCTGTGCATAAAAATGATGTTTTTTGTATGGCTGATCCGTTTAGCATTTTTCCTTAGAATTTTCTCATGTCCGCAGTCGTCGTGTATACGACGATATATGAAAAACAGGTGTAGGTATATTATCTTGCATAAAGCGCCGTTTATTGAAATCTTGGCTTTAAAATTTTAAACGTTTATTTTAATTGATATATTTTGTGTGCTATACTGTTCTTTCTTGCTTGTTTTTTTTTATATAATCAAATGTGTTTTATTATCTTTCCTCCTTAGCAAATAATATGAAAGATGATTTGAAACTACTCCGATAAAACGTGCAGCACTTAGATTTTGTTTTGTGTCATTGTTTACTTTACCAAGTATTTTATTCTAATCTAATCTAATCTAAGCTGCAAAATAAATATCATTTAAGATTTATATTAAATGCATTCCCACAAGCAGACATGTATAATTTCGCGCTAACACATGTTGCATGTGGACCTACAATATAAAACCCAATCTCAAATGAACATAAGCCCTGCAACTCTTGCCGTCCTTCCCTGAAACAGGGGTGACATTGGGAAAGTGAACCATTTTTTACAGTATGGGTGGTCAGCCGCATACCAACCTATAAGTCAAGGAACAAACATCACAAATTACATTTTTTAAATCAATAAACAATAATATAAACATGGACATTAAAAAAAAACTAAATCATAAAACCAATTTCACTTTAATAAACCCTAGCCGCCAACATAACAGATTTAAAAAAAAAAAAAAAAAAGATTTGTGGAAAGGAATGCAATCCACCAACCTATTTTACCTGGCCAGTTGTCTTCATGCGAAAGCAGAAGCTTGTGCGAATGCAACGGCATCTGTTGAACCAGGGTCGAAGTTATCGTCGCGGGATTCGAACCAGCGTTATCCGGCTCCAAATAACCTGTCTTGATCCCCGCGGCTATAACACCGACTATATCAACCGCCATTTCTTTCTATCCTTACATACTTCTTTCATTTCCTCCAGAGTCATAACCTTCTTCATACAAATATTTTATTAATATTTTATTAATTTTACTTATTCACTTAATCCGGCTTACAAGCTTTGAAGGCTCAGGGCCTCCCGCACCACAATCTTCCAGGACTCTCTGTCTTGTGCTGCTTCTCTCCATGGTCCCGTTACTCCCAGGAATATCGCGCCGGCCATGACATTGTCTGCCCACCGTATCCTGGGACGTCCGAGTGGTCACCGGAGGGGGCACCATGAAATACATTTCTGATTATCCTGGAGTCCTCTGCAGTTACTACATGCTTGGCCCACTGAAGTCTTTTTAATTTCATTGCCGACACTATGATTGGGTCTTTTAATATGGCCTCAGCTTTGTGTTAGTACGGATGCGTCACCTGTCACCCTCAGATTATACCTTAAAATATTTATTTTGTTTTTGAGTCAGACTCCAGGCTTCACAACACAACTGGCCTAACAATGAATGTGTATATCTTGAATTCTGTGGAATAAGAGAGCCATTTTGAACACTCTTTCTTCTTCCTTTTATCTTCTTCCTTCTTATTTTCTTAGGTACGAAGGATTTCTTTGTATCGCCACTTCCTCCTGTGATCTAGAATGCCAACTATCCCACCATCTTTTGGGAGGCTTTTCTGTAAACTGGGCAAAATCAGGGCTATTTCGAACACAAAAGCCTTTATTTTAGACGTAGTTTTGTAAGTGAGCTTGTGCATTTACGCAGTGAAAATACAATTAAATTAAAAAAAAATTAAGTTCAACTTCAGAGGCTAACTGAGGTACGAACAAAGGGATCAAAATTCAAGACAGGCAAGAGACAGTGGGTGGATTTTTTTGATGGACGGACAAATTCCGATAGCGCTTAGGCGATTTAACTCAAGAAATGTGAAAATAAAGGTATGTGTTTCACAGAAAGCTAATTTTTTTATACTAGCATTATTTTATCATAAATAGTTTTGTTTAGCTCCAATAAACGGCGTTTACCGCTGCGGTACATCACACACGTATGTTATCACATATACATGCTGTTTTTCTTTGGTCGTAGGTACAATGGCAAGGAGATAGGCGTGGAAAGCGTAAGACATCCTGTCTCCGAGTATCGAGTGTGACAAGTCTCAGAAGCCTCTTCACAGCCGGCCTTATGCTTCCGTCCTTCCAGACGGGAGCTGGGTGCGGGAAAGTCAAGCTTACAACAATTCAAGTATTAGAATTCATGGTGTGAAATATAGCTGTTTGCTGAAAAAGTTTACTTTGTAAAGTTTACTAGTTGTACTTTAGTTTACACAAAAACAGTGCTCACCAAATACATGTCATCCTTATATTATTATTAAGATCATTTCAGATTAGTTTAAATTTACTGTAGGATTTTTTTTTGTATTCAATTGAGTAAACATCGATAGCTCAGTTGGTAGAGTGCTTGAATTCCATGCCGAGAGCTCGGGTTCAAATCCAACCGAGGGTGTCAGAAATAATAATAAAAAATAAAATACCGGCAAGGCTTACTCAGCCTTCACAAGAAATGAGTACAAACCCCTACTTTAATTGAAGTGGTTGGCGTAAGGCCGGCCTCCTTACTTGTAAAAATAAAATAAGTTCCACTAGCCACATTCGATGCCTTCGGGGAAAACGCGTCAAGAAGTTACGCTATATGTGTAGCTTAGTAGCGTTTTTGTTTTTTTAAATTTGATAATTCATTATTTAATATTTGAATGAACCATTGATGAATAAAAACCCTGTTGAACTAGGATCAATGTTGTTGTCGATAAGACACGGCGCAGGCAGGGTTCGAACTTGCAATTGTTTCAAAAACATAAATTCAAGAGCCAACGCCTTATCCTCTCAACCATACCAGCGACTACTCTCAGAACATTAAAATTAGTCACCCTTTCAGTCCATGGCATTACGCCCATCTGACTGAAATCGCAGCAACATCGGCATATTTTGTTGTTCAGGGTACGTCGTTTCCGCCCTCCCCCAGCGTCACACCGCGCCAAGGTCACCCAGAACAGGTAGCGGCTTCCTGTCTAGTCGAGGGCCCCGCTCTGACCTCCAAACGACCTCTGACCCTCTGCCATTTATCACCTTTAATATTCATAAAGCCTGTATGCGAGATTTTGTCTAACGATATTTTGAATTTACCCAAAACTGAGGAAAACGGTTTTTAGTTCCTTCATAAACACAATTTTTACCTCTTGGAAAATTGGATGAACATATCTATAATCATAAAAATGGTTCACTTTGCCAATGTCACCCCTTTTTCGGGGAAGACAAAGTTGCAGGTTTTGCGTTTATTTGAGGTTTAAATTTTAATTTGTAAGTACACATTCAGAATTTGTAAGCTTGAACTACACGTGTCTATTTGTGGGCATGCATTTGATATGAGCTTTAAATATTTATATATCTTTGCAACTTGTAGATGCAAATTATAGATGAACATACCTCAATTACTATTTAGTAAGGATTATCATTTCCTCGACGAAATCCCTGTATTTTCAACGGTCGCTTATGTAACTTTAAGATGCTAAAAACAACAACCAACACGATTAACCATAAGTGCGCTTTTTTCATTCAGCATGAAGTTGCTATGCTTACGTTGAAAATACTGAGCCTAGAGGTTCAAATGAAGCTGACGCTCCATGCTATGTTAGAAGGAAGATAAGTAAATAATAATTGAACACTGCAGGGGAAAAACAAGGAATGTCAGAATAAAGAAGATAATAATCTACTTATGCCATCTAGTGGGATCTAAAGCTCTGGAAAATTTGTAATGCAAAAACAGTCGCTATCACAGTTTATGGTGATATTTCCGGTTTTTTGTGACAGGCAATAACCATGGGAAATAAAGACTTTCAAATTTGCAAAATGTTCTTCACTGACATTCCTTGTTCTTCCCCTGTAGTATTCAATTATAAATTAGGTAGTAGTCAGAAAAAAACAAGGATTCAGAAAAAATCAGAAGGAGAATCACAGCAGCCGACAAAACATATTTTTCTTAGATGACAGTGTTCTATTCACAAAGCATCCACAGAAAGACAAAAATACTTATATACATGACAATCATAAGAACTGTCCTTTCACATGGATATGAGGCGCTAGCACTAACGGCAAGGCTTACTAAAGTGCTGGACATTTTCTAAAGAAAAGTGCTGCGTAGAATCTGTGGGCCCGTGAGAGATGGAGAGTAATGACGTTTCGCTATCACGAGCAGAAAGTATTCTCATGGTACATTATCAAAACGACGTGGTGGCTTATGTTGTCTTTTCGGTCGCTCGCTGTTCGTAACGTTGGTATTGAAAACAGCAATAGACCATGGTTTAGCCCAAAAAAACTCAAAGACAATCTGTCACATAGCTCCAATCATGAAAGCGAAAGTGAAAGCTTAGGTAAAACTTTATTCAAAATTATAATTATTTTATTTTTGAAAAAAACTAGAAATACTGCCCCCTCGGGAGCTAGGAAACCCCCACTTCAACTGAAGTGGTTGGCGTAAGGCCGGCCCCCTTACCTGTAATGTAAAAAGAAATAGGTTCCACTCGACACATGCGAAAGCTTTAGAGGATAACGCAGCAAGAAGTTGCACTACATGTGTAGATGATGATGATGATGATTTAATATAGCGCCGTTTCGTGAAGATTGCCACTCCAAGGGCGCTTAGTTGCTTAGTTGCGTTGCCTGGGGAATCGTAAAACGTAACCACAAATATTATTAATTTGAATACTTAAAATGGTTCTTGTCATTGGAGAGAATATTAAATGAAAGGGGATGGCCAGGGAGGGGTTCGTTTTTATGCATGATTTCTGGATAATACATTTTTTATTGACAAAGAAATTCGATATAAAATGTGAACATTTTGTTTTTGAGAGATGATTCCATTTTATGTTCTTCCCTATTTTTTTTACTCTTCGCGTTAAAAATAACGCGACGCCGTAAAAATAAATCTGTACCTGAGAACCAACTTGTCTTAACTCCAAAAACACAATTTTACAGGAAGAGCAAAATAAGAAATTTATTCTACTTATTCTCTCATAACTTTTTTAATAATCGTAATACGAAATAAATATTTATACACTACATGGAATATAATACAATACATTTATATAATTAGAAAGTTTTGCGAAAAAAATATTATTTTAGACATTAGTGGACTTAAGTCTTTCTGGCTCTGAGAAATTTTCTTTCGACTAATGTCTGTATGGAGTTAAGTTATCTTGGTTCTAATTCTCACCCAAGGTTTTTGTATAAAAAAACCAATCAATAACATTTAAAACATAACTTTATTCATACACAAGTACCTACATCTTTAATTATATTTAATGCCTAAGTATTAAGAAGCATTCATATTATCTTCTTTAAAAGGAAATGGTCAGAAATAATCTTTGCACTCTTTTGGAACCCATTGCAACATAGTTTTTTTTAATTTTTTTTAAAAATCCTGTGCGGTAGACTCCCTAGATTCAAGAGACTCTAGGGGTCTATGACACTTGTTATAGTGCCGCAGAAGTTTTGGTGATGTGGCCGTTAGCTGTGCAGTGCTGTGATGTAAAATATCTTTGTATTTTTTTTTTGCTGATGGGATTTATATGGATGCTGGTGTTCCATCTTCCCATTTTTTCCAGTTAACAAATGACCCACTGTTTTCAAAGAGGGAAGAAAAGGAACAAAAGGAACTTAAAGTCATAGGATAAACACTAAATGATTGGCCACAGCTTCGTACATTGTTCACCAATCGTTACATGTGAAAATATACATTGTTTTTTAAACATTTCTTTCGCCTCTCTATGATACTGTGGAAGGCATCCACCTCCATATGACTATGGCCACGTAACAAAAATTTGTGGTTGATCGTCTCCAGTGATGGATATATGTTCATCAAGATGAAGGGCATCATCACCATCATTATGGACAATTTTCTGCCCAAACCATTATGGACTTAATATAAACTGTTACGCATGTAAGTTCCGCTTTCCTTTTCTGGTCTTGACTGCTGTTGCTAGTCCTGACTGCTGTTGGTCTTCACAATCACTATCTGTGCTTGAATAGAAAACTAGCAAATTGGAGGTGTTCATAATATTATTTTCTTGACCAATATCACATAATGATTGATATACTTCTAGATCTTGAACACTCTGGAATATACTCAGAGCTCGAGTCTTCGAAGTCGGACTCAGAGATGTAGGTACATTGCATCTGCAACAAATTACTCGTAATGTGTTTTTATTAGAAGAAGCTTAGTGTGAAAAATATTCAAAATTGTCTGAACATTGATTCCTACCATTCGTATTGATCGACGGAACCTCACATCTTTTAGTTTTATTTACACAATTATTATCATGAGCAATCGACGTAGGATCAGGTGTATTTGAACCCGAGGATGGAAGAGCATTTAAAGTGTTGTAATTAATACCAACATGTAATCTGGCTAGAATTTAAAACTTCAATTATATTTTTCATTATTTATTCAGTTTTGGTCATCCTGAATACCGAAATAGGTATTTCAAAGAATCTTTGGAATAATAATGTAAGCTTACCCTCTTGTTCACTTTGATTTCGATGCAATGCCAAATTCACTTTTTTTTTGTTCTTTCCGAATAATTCTTAGTAGAAAACATCTTCTAAGAAGTTAATTTTTATATTAAAATGCAATTTTGTATTTTTCACGTCAAACAACAGCTAAAAAGGCACAAAACGACACGAACTACACGCGGGCAACAACCTCAAAGTCACACACAAAACATCTTAACAGCTAAGTAGCATAAAATATTTAGAGCCAAAACGTCTTAAGGTATTTTAAGTTGTTTTGGCTCTAAACCAAACAGGATTTAAGACGTTATGGATTTTGGTTTTCTGCTAAACTACAATGGATTGAGATCTATGTCTTTGCGGCCTGGATAGAATATGCGGCATATGTTTCGAATTTGTACTTAACTCATTTTCCCCAAAAATGGAGTTAAGACATGTTGGCTCTCAGGTACAGAAATGATACTCGAGTTTTTTTACGACTTCATCGAACGTTTTATTTAGTAGTTTATGTCCTAAAAAAATCATGTATAAACGATATATTATAAAATGACTGTTAAAGGAACAGTACGTCCCCGACGAATTCTAGACAAGCTTGCCTGGAGGGTAGGGATGAAATAAAGTAGTCCCTGCGCATCAATAGGTACTCACCAATCCGTCTGGCAAACGTGAGGACTTAAGTAACTTAGCATAGAATACCGACAAGATTAATTATCTGCGTCTGCCTCCTTTGGAGCGAGAAAACCCCCTGGTTGGCGAAAGACCCACCCCCTTACCTGTGAAAATAAAAAGGTTTCAATCAGCACATGCAAGTTGTACTCTATTTGCAGCTTGAATGCCTTAGTTGCGTAAAAAACCCATAAGACGATTGAAAAGGATGGAGAGAATCTGAAAAATGTATAGTTATTCTTTAAAATCCTGTGAAGTAAAAGCTGCAATTTTAATTAAATTATAAATTATGTACGATTTGTATTGGAATTTCTTCCTACTAAAAAATAAATACTGTGAGCTTTTAGGGTCTCTTCTGTGTTTTTAAGACGTTCTCCGCCAGCGGTACAATTTTTTTCAGAAATTTCGATATTTTTTACAAATATCCATAATATTCACTTTGATAGTGCTTTAAAATCCGATTTTTTTTTCGTCCGCCCATCCCTACTCCTTCTAAAGCTCGGACCTTGTTTTGACTGCACCGTTGACCATGCGATGAGTGCGAAGAATGCTAAAGTTGTTTTTATTTGGTGTGCGCCTACAATGTATGAGGCTGGAGCTCAATTTATAAGAAAAACAACAATTACCGACAGTTATAATCACTTCTGCTCGCAGCGATGGGATTTCACGGAGCTTCGAGCAAAATACAACGCGCCGGGTAAACTCACTCTGCCTTGCTGCAGTGTTACGGCCGACAAGTATACTAGTTTTTCCCTGTACTTGAAAATATAGCATTTTACAAAATTAACTTATAATAAAGTAAGTTTTAATTAAGGGCTTATTACATAATCCATAGCTTAGACCATCGATATGAATATACTTCCATGGCTTAGACTCTATTTTATTACAAAAATTCTTCGTATCTCGACTAAACATTAATTAGGGCCTGTTGCACCAACCTCCAATCAATATTTAATTGAAACATCAAATTTGATTGCTTAGTTCTGGTAAGGACCTCGGTTAAATATTTCTCGAAAGTTGGTAAAAATGTGATGGAATTTGAACAGGAAATATGATTCACATCAGCTGACTTACGTATATGCAATCAATTGTTTGATTTGAAAGGGAGAAATCACACTTAATTTTGATTTTCGTCTGATTGGAGTTTGGTGCAACAGGCCCTAAGCTGTAGTCATTGATTAATATAATAGACATAGATGGCTTACGTCTACTTTTTCTAATCTAATCTAAGTTGCAAAGATATCGCACGTTTAATAATAAAGAGCAATAACTTAAAAATTGGGAAAATCGAGATTTTGTAATAAAACGCAAGAACAATGCGAGAAGAATAGGTAGAATGCGACAGCCGTTCAATTTGGACGAATATGACCGGATAAAACATCGGTCGCCTTTTTCATCCCATACAAGTTGTACTGGGTGTCTGAACTTCAAACGTGATTTCCCAACATTCCTATTTTTTGAGTTATTGCTCTTTATTATTAAACGTGCGATATGTTACATTGGAGATTCACATTACGTGCATTTTCACAACCAGACACGTACAAGTTCACGCTTGCACATGCCGCATGTGAACCTACAACATAAAAATCAAATCTCAAATGGACATACACCCTGAAACTCTTGCCGTCCTTCCCTGAGACAGGGGTGACATTGGCAAAGTGAACCATTTCTACAGCATGGGTGGTCAGCCGCATACCAACCTATAAGTCAAGGAACATACACGACAAATTACATTTTATAATTTCCATGGTAACAAACTTTCCATGAAACAGAATAATAGGTAAACAACGAAAAAGAGACATAAGATTAATATCTTATGTATCTTTTTGACATTAATATGTCATACGTCAAAAAGAGACATGACGGATGCATCGAAACTGATAATGACAACACTTTGTTTGTATGAAGCGTACGCCCTAGAGCGCATACTTTTTTGGTACACATCGTCTCATATGCTCCATCTATATCTTTTATGCTGATTGATTAAGTTGTTGTCATGAATGAGGTGTGGAATGCAACCTGAGTTTACGCCAAGTCCTCCACTGTCTGGCTTGCACACAATGTTGCCAGGAACGAAATATGTCAGATGGTTGTTTTACTGGGACCGCAGTGCGCTCAGGATGACAGGATAAAATCAGTCAAGGGACTCTTGGTAATCATGATGAAATGCAAAAACAAACCGTGCGGATATTTTCATACTTCTAGAGTGCGTGAAATGAACACCAATTTTACGCTGTTGCACCAAACTCCAATCAGACAAAAATCAAAATTAAGCGTGATTAAAGTGAAGCGCCCTTTCAAATCAAACATTTGGTTGCACATACGTAAGTCAGCTGATGTTCATCATATTTCCTGTTTAAATTCCATCATATTATTACCCATTTCTGAGAAATATTTAACCGAGTTTCTTACCAGAATTATAATAATAATAAAGGCCGGCAAGAGTTGCAAAACTTATGTTCATTTGAATTCATCTGTGTCCAGCATCTGAATCTAGCCGTGAAAACCTAAAAACATTAATATCCGTATTTATTGAAGCTTAAGATATCACCTGACCATAGACAATACAACATAAGATGGTTCAAAGTTTCAAGAAATGATTTTTACAACCCGTAGAGCTCGGGTTCGAATCCTACGGAGGGTGTAAGAAATGATATCTTTCTGGTGCTCATTTCAAACTTAACATAAAACCCCGTGAAGGTTTACTCAGCCTTCACTAGAAATGAGCACCAGACCGGGAGTAGGTAGAGTGCTTGCATTCCATGTCGAGAGCTAGGGTTCGAATCCCACGGAGGATGCCAGAAATAATTTCCCGTTTTGATGTTTATTTCATATCCAAAATAAAATAACGGCAAGGTCATTCAGCCTTCGCGAGAAATGAGTACCAGTCCCCTTGAAAACTGGGAAACCCCCGCTTCAACTGAAGTGGTTAGCGTAAGGCTGGCCCCTTACCTGTAAAAGTGAATAGGTTAGGTCAAGGAACGATTAAAAATTTAATGAATCATGATGATTTTAAAAGGACTCCTTTTCAAAAGGAAATTAATATGTTTCGTTTGTTTAAAAACAGAGCCAAGTATACTGCTGTAGCTTCCCAATGGGTTCGTTTAGAATCAAAAGCGACAATATAGATTTTTTGTAAAACTGAGTACAAATAAGAAATCGTTCCCTTATCATTTTCATACAATATTTCATTTTTTGAAAACATCCTAGATTGCCGTTTTTGGGTTTTAAAGATCCATATGAAAGGTTCCCAGTGTAGTAACGTCGGCTCATATGGAAACCGTGACTTGTGGCATATATTTTCATTTCTTAGAACTTCAGTCAAAGACATTGTCTGCATGTGAAAAAGCTACCGTACTCTAGCTCAGCGGTTGACAACATTTGAATGGTAAAATTTCAATTGAAAATTACGGTCGTTTGACATAATATTTGTATGAATTATTTATAAAAATAAAATTTTACTTTAAAATATATTAGCTTAACCTTGGGAGACAACGCGGCAAGATGTTACATTATATGGGTAGCTTAGTTGAGTTGCGTTTTATAACACTTTTCGGGTATTTGCATGTTTTTCGGATTTTTTTCAAAAAGAATATAAATATAAAGGAAGAGATTTTGAAAAATAAGTTTTCTCTTTTTTTAATCTTTACCATCCGGTCAATAGCTCAGTTGGTATAATGCTTGCGTTTCATGCCAGAGCGCTAAGACTCGATCGCCACCAATGATCCTCCCCGTGGGTGTAAAAAATGATATTTTTTTCGGTATTCATTTCAAACCCAAATAAATATATACAAATTGGTAAGTCAAGTGAAGTGGTTGGCAGCTTAACTGTAAAAATAAATTTTTACAGTGACATTTTGGTCGGTATTAAAGACGAATTATTTTAGGCGATGCTACAGTAAAAAGTACTCTTAGTTGCTAAAAATATTGTTTTTTTTATTGTTTTTGACAGCTTTTTTATTAAAAAAATTAAATTATCAAGAAACTTTGAATGGAAACTCTAATGGAGAACAAAAATCATAAAAATAATAACAAAACAGATCTAGTAAAAGTAAATAGTGAAAATCAAAAAGCTATGTCTAAATAATATTGTAAAGATTAGGTATCGTAGTATTTCATTGGTATGTAAATTCGAATGTGTATATTTTGTATACCTAAGTGGACATCTGAAAATTATCAATGCCCAAGGTTGCGCACAACTGGAAGAATTTTATTCCTAGTTGCATCCTGTCATTAAAATTTTGTCGGCGGACATTACTGGATACTGCAAACTGGCGAGCATTTCTGGATACTGACGAATATTTGTACACACTGCAAAGCAAATAATATGTCTGGATATTGGATGCTGATGACCACTAAAGAATATTTCTGGATACTGATGGATATATCTAAAAACTAAAAACATTTCTAGATTACTTTACCTACAAAAAATGTGCATGATTGGCAAGGCGGAGATTTAAGCACTCCATTAACTTCCTTGCTCCTTGTGCGGCTTTGTGAAGGTCTTTCAAGCCAGGAGGGTGTCTTCTAGTAGGGCACTCCTCCACTATATGCCGGACAGTCTGGTTTTCCGTCCCAAAATCGCATCCTAGAGATGAAGTTCATCCGGTCCGTATTCTTGTGGCTAGTGCTTCGGACTCGCAAATGGAAGGTCGTGTGTTCGATACCATTAAATGTTCAAATATGCTTTTTGCTGGGTTGAACAATTCATTATATACCTTAACCAAAGACCGGTCACCAAAAGCCCATCCAGCCTTACAGAAACTGGGTCTTGCATGAGAATTGGCGCTTTCTATAGCCACGGCCAAGCTCGCGGAGAGCTCTTGAGGTGTGATTCACACAAAAACAGCGCTTCCCAAATAAATCATCCTAATATTATTATTATTACAGATTAAAATCCGAACCAAAATGAACTTAAGCCTTGCAACCTTTGCCGATCTTCACTGAAACAGGGGTGAGATTGGCAAAGTGAATATTTTTTTACAGTATGGGTGGTCATGGAATACCAACCTACAAGTCAAGGAATAAGCAGTGTTATTAAGACAAACTCTTTTCCAAGGAGAGCAAGATGGGACTCCATGATTTCGAGTAAAGTTTTGCCGTTGCGGGGTGGGCTAGACTCCTCGACCACTTGTTGGAGGGACACGTGGTCCCTTGGCACGTGCGATAGCAGGCACCCCACCTAGTCGGCAGACGGCCGGCGCGAGAGAGACCAGTCTAAAGGCAATTGCCGAGCGGGACGGTACGAGTTGCAGCGCGCCAATACACTCAATACGAGCCGAGATCGCGGAGTTTAAAAAAAGTTGGAAAAAAAAATTGTGTAAATTGTTGACGACTTTAATTTAAGAAAAAAACCGTGAATTTCTCCGTGTGACTTTAAAATAATTCATGTGAACTTTATGCGATTTTTAATGTGAATTTAAATTGAATTTGTTTGATGGAATTAAAAGTTGTGTATGACTTTGAATCAAAAGTAATTTGACGTAAATTAAAAGTGTGAATTGTTTGCGATATTAAATAAAAGTGAATTGAATGTTTTGAATGTTAAATTACGATAATATTTCAATTGTATTTTGAATTTGAAGTTTAAAAGTATTTGTGTTTTGATTGATGCAAATTGTAACTTAAAAAGTTGTCAAAACTTTGAGAGTTAGTAATTTTAAATAAACAATAACTACTCATTATCAAAACTTTTAATAGTTATCAATTAAAATAATAATAAAGTTTGAATTGAAATAAATACAAGGTGTCCAAAAAGTAGGTATTTTAATTTCTTGAAGTACTATATATCTTAAATGTATAATCTAGTTAAAATTAAAAATTAAAAAAAAACGTATGATCAAAAATAGACATGCGTAAGTTCGCACTTACAAATGCTGCATGTATACTTACAGATAAAAATTTCAAACTTGAACATAAGCCCTGCAACTTTTGCCGAACTTCCCTGAAACAGGGGTGACATTGGCAAAGTGAACATTTTTTTTTACTGCACGGGTGTTCAGCCTCTTATCAAAAAGTAAATATAATGCACTGCTTTATTGAGGTGCTTCATTAAAAATAAAAAATACTTCTATAGTCGTATATATAAATCTAATCTAATCTAATCTAAGCTGCAAAGATATATATCATTTAAGATTTATATTAAATGCATTCCCACAAGCAGATATGTATAATTTCGCGCTAACACATGCCGCATGTGGACCTACAATATAAAAACCCAATCTCAAATGAACATAAGCCTTGCAACTCTTGCCGTCCTTCCCTGAAACAGGGGTGACATTGGCAAAGTGAACCATTTTTTACAGTATGGGTGGTCAGCCGCATAACAACCTATAAGTCAAGGAAGGATTAAAAATACCTTTATTATGATTGATAAGAAGTTCGGCAGTTATTTTGGTTACTAGATACATGCGTGCATACGTCTATTAATACATATTAGGTTCAATTAATTAATTTTAAAATAATATTATGTAAAAAATAAGTAACTGTATTTTTAATCCGGGTGTGAAGTAAGCAATACAAACTACATATTATTTTTGTTTAGAACAAGAGCAAAAATATAATATTATTATGAAGCAGATATAAAAAAAACACAAGCAAATTACGATTTCAAAATAAAAACAATTTTGAATACAAAAAATCTTTTAAGGTTTCATACAAAATTTTTTTTTTTTTGGCGTTAAAAGAAAAAGAGTTTTTTGTTTTGTTTTTAAGGTCATCATTATTAAGTTATTGTAAAACTTATTATCAAGAGCAAAATACGGCATTTTATTAAATTGATATACTTACGTTTTTAATTAATAACTTCTTCATTTTAAGTGAGATTTAAAAAAAAAAAAAAAAATAACATAAAATTATGTTGGAATCGATCGTTTTTATGGTTTCTCGAATTTTACAAAAGTCGTTTTTTGTTTTTAGACAAACGAAAAATCATTTAAAGTCTCTAGCTTCTTTAAATATTTCGCTTGAGTAAATTTGCTTTTTGTAAAAAATGTTTTTTTTTTTCAAATATCATTAAACGATAAACGGTGTTATTTACACACAACAAACCCATGGCTCAACCGCCATCTAACGTGAATTTTACATACAAAAAAAAAACGATGATCCATAGATTAGCTATGGATCAAATGCTTTGTGAATAACACTGATAGTGTTCGTTCATCACCATTCAAAACAAAAATCAAGAAATAAATATTAACGCAACTAACGCAACTAAGCTACACATATAGTGTAACTTCTTGCCGCGTTATCCCCGAAGGGGTCGCATGTGGCGAGTTGAACCTATTTATTTTTACAGGTTAGGGGGCCGGCCTTACGCCAACCACTTCAGTTGAAGTGGAGGTTTCCCAGCTCTCGAGAGTGCTGGTACTCATTTCTTGTGAAGGCTGAGTAAACCTTGCCGGTATTTTATTTTGGGGTTTGAATTAAACACCGAAATGGGAAATCATTTCTGACACCCTCGGTGGGATTCGAACCCGAGCTTTCGGCATGGAATGCAAGCACTCTACCACCTGAGCTATCGACCGGACAACCGGACAACAACAACATCGATGAACAACATTAAAACATACAAAACGCCAATTTAGTATAATTTTCTCAAATTTGATTAGTAATGTGAAAAAAGAACATCATTTGTACATTGCGTGTCTCCATGACTTAAACTACGAGTATCTATCCATACTCATATATCTTAAAATCGTTTTGTTTTTTGTACAAAAAAAAAATCCATCATAATTTGAAAATAAAAACTGAGCTATTTTTACCCGCGTTGAAATAAATCTTAACCTTAGTAAGAAAGTAAAAAAAAAAAAAATAATAATCAAAGCCAATGTTATCCCTGTCTCAGGGAAGGACGGCAAGAGTTGCAGGGTGTATGTCCATTGGAGATTTGGTTTTTATGTTGTAGGTTCACATGAGGCATGTGCAAGCGCGAACTTGTACGTGTCTGGTTGTGAGAATGCATGTAATGTGAATCTCCCATGTAATATATCTTTGCAACTTAGATAAGATTAGATTAGATTAGATTTTCCAATGGTCTTACTATGTATTAAGCCGGTATGAAAACGTGCTCCATTGAAAACATGTAAGTTTCTGTTCATTTGGGTTAATATTTTGAATGTACACATTATTTCTTGACTTATAGGTTGGTATGAGGCTGACCACCCATGCTGTAAAAAATGGTTCACTTTTTCCAATGTCACCCCTGTTTCAGGAAAGGTCAGCAAGAGTTGCAGGGCTTATGTTCATTTGAGATTCTGGTTTTTATATTGTAGGTCCACGTGCGGCATGCGTGAGCGCGAAATTATGCGTGTCTGCTTGTGGGAATGCATTTTATATGAATCTCAAATGATACATATCTTTACAACTTAGATTTAGATAAGACATATGCAGCATGTGTAAGCGCGAACTAACACGTGTCTGGTGGTGAGCAATCATTTAATTATGTATTTTTAATGGTTTATTGATGCCTTCATTTTATTAATTATAATTTTGGTATACACCTCTAAAAAATCTATCTTTTTATTTCTTCAACGTTTTTTATTTACTTACATTTTTTCTCAGACACATAGTAGACAAAATTATAAATTTAATATTTTTGGTATTTTTGCATTTATAAAGTTTAAGTAAAAATGCTCAGTCAAGTAAAAAAGGAAGAAATTAGCTTCATGATTGATAGAAAACAAATAATAATTATCAAATTTGCTGATTCCATATTATGTCAATTAATAATATTATTAGTTTTTTACATCACATAACAATTTTTCATTAAGATAAATTATAAATAACAGGTACTTTTCCATTTTCAATAACTCTATAATTACAACTATCTGATCTATAATCTAAGCTGCAAAGATATATTAACATTTAAAGCTCATAATCAAATGCATGCCCACAAACAAACACGTGTAGTTCGCATACAAATTTTCGTTACAAATGCTGAATGTGTACCTACTTACAAATAAAATCCAAACCTCAAATGCACATAAACCCTACAACTTTTGCCGACCTTCTCTGACATAGGGGTGACATTCTTCGTTCAATTCTTATAAATGAGTTCCATACAAACACGATGATAGTTGTAATCTGAGTTGCAAAGATATATTAAATTTAAGATTCATATTAAATGCGTTCCCATATATTAGTTACCCTTCGTTTTAGCAACCCGGACGTGTGACGTCAATTTTGTTTTGTTATCTTCGATTGTATGGAACTCATTTATAAGAATTGATTCCTTGACTTAAAGGTTGGTATGAGGCTGACCACCCATATTGTAAAAAATGGTTCACTTTGCCAATGTCACCCCTGTGTCAGGGAAGGTCGACAAAAGTTAAAGGTTTTATGTTCATTTGCGGTTTGGATTTTATTTGTGAGTACACAATCAGCATTTGTAAGCGCGACCTACACGTGTTTGTTTGTGGGCATGCATTTGATATTTACAACTTACATTATAGATTATAGATTTATGATATATAGTCTTCCAGATGCGTCGTGTGTTAGCGCGAACTTATACATGTATGTGGGAAAACGTTTATTATGAATCTTAAATGATATATATCTTTGCAGCTTAGATTTAGATTTTAGATATCAAATATGTCATTTGATTTCTAATATAAACTAAAGAAATATAATATTGAAAAAAGAATTAGTGAAATAAGCAAAAATTTGAAACTAGATATGATTTTTAGTTATTTTTTCTCAAGAAATTTCTCTAGATGAAATATAATATATTTACGATTATAAGGTGTCAAAATTCAAGTATCATTTTTTTCAGAATCGTAGTAAAAAAATAAAAATTAAAACTGATGAAAAAAGTGTCAAATTATTGAAAAAAAAAACAGTGAAATTTTAAAATAAAATTTAGAACAAAATGAAAAAAGAAAAACTTGTTTATAAACTTAAAGATGTGAGATGACTTTTAAAATCAATGTTTATTAAAAAGTGAATATTGAATTGAAAAAATCTAAACAAAACAATACTTTTTTTTCGGCCCTCCGGGCCGCAAGAAAGTGTAAAATAGGATGATGTTTTGACTGACGGGTATTCTGACTTTTTAATGTCGGAAACCTGAGTGCCTAACACTGACCACCGGCGCGGATGTTTAGTGTTTTTAGCGTCATGAGTGCAGAGTGTCGGCCGTTTGTCCGGCGTTTGTCCACCAACCAGCGGACAGCCTTGGATCGCACCAGAATCCCAGCACCAAAAAAACTTCGAAGACTCTCAAATAAAAGAAGAAGTTGTAAGTTAGGAAATGGACTTGAATCTGAGAAGGCGGCTCTGCAGGAAGAATGCATTGGTAGTGGAGCTTCAAGGACTTCTGGATCTGTGGATGATGCTCCCATTTCTTCATGCTTGACCGTCAATTGGTCTCGGTTGTCGAGACCCACTTCTGAGCATTTACTACTGGCCTGCTACGCACTCCTAGCGGCTCTGCTTCTACATACGACAGAAGTGTCAGGTGAGATTTTTCATTTTATTTGATTGAAAACTGTTAATTAAATTTATCCGGTCCGTATATATCGATCTGTAACTGTAACCAGTGACGGCTCGTCGATTTTTCATCGAGCAGTGCATTTTTATACTAGCCGTCATTGATTACCCCCCTAACCCTAATAATTTGTAAGTATTGGATCGTGGCATTATTACTGGGGGTGCAATGCACCGATGCACCTTACCTGGAGCCGTCACTGACTGTAACTGTAACTCTGTCACCAGTCCGCTAGGGGTGGACAGGGCCTCTGCAGAGCTGCCTCCATTTCTTCCTATCCTTACATACCTCTTTCAATTCATTCATATCCATCACATTTTTCATCCATTTTCTTCTTTTCCGCTCGCTTTGTATATCCCATTCTTTCACAATCTCCTCAATCTGATCACTCCATACTTTTCTCGGTCGTCCCTTACCTTTTTCTCCTTTCACACCTCAGTATACATACTTTGTCAGTCTATCATCAATTATTCTTTCCACATGCCCAAACCATCTCATCACATAATTTTGTACCTTAACTTTTACATCCTTGTTCAAATTACATTCTTTCTTTACCCATTCATTCCTAACTCTATCCCTCAGAGTTTTTCCTGTCATGCTTCTCAAATGCTTCATTTCCACCGTACGATACCTGAAAAATACAACTGAATAAGTGAGAAATGAAGTTAACATGGGTTGCTCAGATGAATGCACTTATTAACCTATTTTATATGAGAGAAAACACTAAAGACGTGTGAAAATCATGCAGTTTAGACGTTTTTCATGAGCACTTCCTTATGATTAGTTCACTTACTTTGAGAAGTTACACCCAATCTAAATCTAAATCTAAGCTGCAAAGATATGTATCATTTGAGATTCATATTAAATGCTTTCCCACAAGCAGACATGCATAATTTCGCGCTTATACATGCCGCATGTGGACCTACAATATAAAAAACCCAATCTCAAATGAACATAAGCCCTGCAACTCTTGCCGACCTTCCCTGAAGCAGGGGTGACATTGACCCAATAAAATGTTTAATCCGCGCAATTAGCTATGAATGTTAAAAAAACATGTTTTTTTAAATGTTTTTTTTATGGTGGCAATTATTAAATTATAGGTACTTTTTTTTCAAACTTTATAACTAAGATAAAAAAATAAATAAACATGATGATTTTTTTGATTACTGTAGCTCTTTTGCCAAGACCATAAAGTGTAAGAAACAAAAACGGCCGATTTAGGGTATAAAAGAGCCTTAAATAGGAAAACTTTATTCTCAACTGGCTAGAAACTTAAACCAATTTTTAAATACGAAAATATGCATCGTATTACTTAAAAAACTAAGAATTTTTTGACTATTTTTATTTTTCATGAATAATTAATTTGTCGCGTGCACCGCCAAGTGTCAAACGCTTATTTTCATTGCATTCAATAAATTTTGGCAAATCTTGTTTGCCGTTTACTCTGTCACTTTAATGATTGTGCACGCCCGCGCTTTTTCTGGCAGGCGCCGGGCGGGCACACGTCGCAAATTTTACTTTATTTTATCATTATTAAATGTAAAAGATAATAACAAAATAATAAAAGAAAAAATCACGCCCTCTTGCCTCTTACAGTCACAATTTCTTACGATTTTGGTTGTGGGCTTACTTGATTTAAAGGTTGGGTTGAGCTTGACCACTCATATTATAAAAAATGATTCACGTGTCGTCCCCTTAGAGCTTGTTACTTTGCCGTATGTCCATCAGAGGTAATTTTACATGAGCAGTGTTTGAATGTGTACTGTTCCCGTAGTACGACGTTTGTCAACGACGTTACCATGTTGAAAGCACCGGTTCCCATAGATCACCGAAGTTTAAGCAACATTGGGCGCGGATAGTACTTGGATGGGTTACCGCCAGTTACCGCTCAGGTACACCGCGTGTCGTTGGCATCTTGGACCGGTCCGTAGTCCAGTGGCAACACTTCGGACTCGTCAATGGAAGGTTGTGGATTCGGATCCCGGCGGAGCACAAAAAATATACCATTTATATTTCGAATGTGCTCTTCGCTGAGTTGAAACATTCATAAACCTTAACCAAAGACCGGTCACTGAAAGGTCCATCCAACCAACAACTGGGTCTTGCTTGAGAATTGGCGCTTTCTACAGCGACGACCAAGCTCGCAGAGGGCTCTTGAGGTGTGATACACACAAAAACAGCGCTCACCAAATAAATCATCCTAATATTATTATTTATTATTACGAGTTTTTTCACAATACTCAATACTTCGAGTATTGTGAAAAGACTCGTACTGCGGGTACTGGACCAATGTGCCTTATGAAAACTGTTTTTTTTTTATAAATATTTAAAACCACTCTCAGATTATCATCTTTTACGTTTCTTTCTTTGTTCAGATTGTGTAGAATGTGATTTTTAAGTCAACTTCATTGATAGGTCATGTTTGCATCAAATGCCAGATAAAATAAGCACTGGGGGGACGTTTAACCAATATCACTCTTGTTTCACTAAAAGACAGAAAGATTTTTTCAATTCTCATATTAGTTTCAATTATTCAAAATTTCTGGGTTGAAAAGTTCATGCGCTTCTACCAAAGGTTAAATTAATTTTTCAACCCAACGAAGACCATTTTTGAAAATATAAATGGTACATTTTTGTGCTCCACGGGGATTTGAACCCTCAACCTTCTATTACGACTACGAAGCACTAACCACTAGCCTACGGACCGGTTGATGTGTTCAGTAAAACCGACACGCGACTCCTCGTTCAACTCATAGACAAACATAATATTTTAGATCTTCGGCGATAGTATGTTTATCATTGCGGTGCCGCGTCGGAAGTGCCCGAAGTTGAAAAAATAAATGATCGGGCATCTTCGTGTCGCTGTTTACAATGTGTTGGCCGTCGTTTGTTATTTTTTTCAGCATGCATTCTAAATTTAAAGCTGGATTCCTGCGTTTCCATTCATTGAGCTTAAAAAAGAGCTCTGCGTGGGAAAATGCCACATTCTAGGAGTGCCGTCCATAAAGTCAACAGCGGTGATCAGTACCCTTAGTACGAGTTGCAAAACTTGAGTAATGTTAAGTTTACGGAAATTATTAAAGAGTGATTTCTCCCAAAATCTGCCGTTTTTGTTTGCTTGAACTCGATTTTCTTCATCACTGTAACTTTTTTGTTAAGACCATAAAGTGTAAGAAACAAAAACGGCAGATTTTGGGAGAAATCCCTCTTTTTTTTTTTTTTAAGTAATCCTGTGCGGGAGACTCCCTAGATTCTAAAGACTCTAGAGGTCTATGACACTTGTTGTAGTGCCGCAGAGGTGTACGAGCTTGGTCGTCGCTACAAAGCGCCAATACTCAAGGAAGACCCAGTTGCTGTAAGGCTGGATGGACCTTTGGTGACCGGTCATTGGTAAAGGTTTATGAATTTTTCAACCCAGCGAAGAGCACATTCGAAATATAAATGGTATATTTTTGTGCTCCGCCGGGATCCGAATCCACAACCTTCCATTTACGAGTCCGAAGTGTTGCCACTACGGACTACGGACCGGTCCACTTAACTTTACTTTTCTCAAGTTTTGCAACTCGTACTAAGGGTACAGATGCAAAACAATCAAATCGTTTTTAGCGGATTGGACCGGTCCGTAGTCCAGTGGTGACACTTTAGACTCGCAAATGGAAGGTGGTGGGTTCCAATCCCGGGGGAGCACACAAAATAATAGCCATTAATATTTTCAAATATGTTTTTATGTTTTTATTTTAAATGTAATTTGTTGTGTGTGTTCCTTGATTTATAGGTTGGTATGCGGCTGACCACCCATGCTGTAGAAAATGTTTCACTTTGCCAATGTCACCTCTGTTTCAGGCAAGGTAGGCAAGAGTTGCAGGGTGTATGTTCATTTGAGATCTGGGTTTTTATGTGATGGGATCGCATGCGGCTTGTGCAAGCGCAGACTTATACGTGTCTGCTTGTGGGAATGCATTTAATATGGATCTCAAATGATACATATCCTTGCATCTTAGATTAGATTAGATTAGGACCGGTCCTTAGTCCAGTGGTAACACTTTAGACTTGTAAATGGAAGGTTATGGGTTCGAATCCCGGAGGAGCAAAAAAAAAAATCCGATATCATTTATATTTTCAAATAATATGCTGGGTTACAAAATCATAAACCTTTGTCAAAGACCGGTCACCAAAAGTCCATCCAGACTTACAGCAACTGGGCCTTGCTTGAGCATTGGCGCTTTCTATCGCAACGAACAAGCTCTCAGAGGACTTTTGAGGTGTGATTCTCGCAAAATAAGCGCTCATCGAATAAATCATCATAATATTATTGTTATTGTGGCTCGGATTTTAATTTTTAAGTACAAATGCAGCAATTGTAATCGAGAACTTATACGTGTTTGCTTGTAGGCATGCATTGAATGTGATTTTTCACATACTAATATATATTTGCAACTTAGATTATAAATTATAGAAGCAATACTGTTGGAAGAATTAAAAAATAAAATTGCCATAATCATACTATTATACTCGTAGTTGGAAGAATGTAATAGCCATAATTATAAACAAACAATAATAGTAGAGTTATCCCGATGTAACGTAGGAGCTGCAAAAAGAGTGTTTAGTCTGAGAGGAAATATTCTAAACAATTGCGTGTCCTGAGATACGTACCCACGTACTTGAAATTACGAGAAATAAACGCAAACAAGCTGCACATATAGTGATATAGTATCCCCGAAGGATTTCGCATTTGGCGAGAGGAACCTATTTATTTTTACAGTTAAGGGGACGTCAACCACTGCAGTTGAAGTGGGGTTTCCCAGCTCCCGACAGGCTCTCTTGATTATTGTATTGTGTCTATCATCCTGATGCATGTCTTTATCTTTGTCAACTGTCTAGTGTATGTAGTACCCCATTTATTATTGTAAAGTGTCTAGTAAAAGCATATAATTACTAATTTAACATGTATATTCTAATACGCGTTTGATGCTTTATCTAACCCGTAGACATTAGACATAAGCCATTGATATATCGTGCCTATAAAATGCATTCAACCACTGTTTTCAGGAATATCTGAATGCATTCATCGTGTTTACGTTAACCGTTTAGAGTTTGCTATGGACACTAGAAAATTGTCTGACTAGAAAATGTCACTGTCTTGAAAATTCAGATAATCACTTACTCTACGGGAATATCTGAATGCATGTATGATGTTTATGTTATTCGTCTATCGTCCACTATACACTCTTATCTAGACACTAGACAGACTTCATTGATCCGTGTATCGTGTCTAGCAAATTCATATGACCACTGACTCTACAGGGATATCCGAATGCATGTATCGTGTTTATATAAATCGTCTAGCGTCGTCTATCAACACTTAACTAGACAGTAGACAGACTCCACTGATTAGTGTACCGTGTCTAGCAAATGCATATAACCACTGACTTTGTAGGAATACTCTAATCAATGCATGTATCGCGTTTATTTAAACCATCTAGCATCGTCTATCGACACTAACTAGACAGTAGACAGACTCCCCTGATTAGTGTATCGTGTCTAGCAAATGCATATAACCACTGACTTTGCAGGGCTGTCCGAAGCTATTTCTGTGAATGCGGACTGCCTGCTTTCGTTGCATAATTATTGGTAACATAATAAAGCAGGCGTTGACAACCCTGAATTTATTAAATTTCTGTTTCCTCAAGATCCCTCTTAGATATTCGTCCCTACTTCATATCATAAAATATAAAGAGATGTGGTGTCACTTTGTCTAATGAAAAATGCAGAACTACCTGCATTTACCTAAAATTCCTATCCATAAAGTCGCGTTTTGATAGCTTGACAATAAATTATTGCAAATAATTTTCAAATCCACGGTGGTACCCACGCGTTTTTCTCCGTAGACTTACCCAGTTCATGGACAAATAGATTCACTGCTTTCTTTGTGTTTGTCTGTAGAGGCAGATGTCCCCGAAAAAACTGTCCACACTAAGTCTGCGTAACATGGTATACATCTTTGCATTAACTGATATGAGGACATTACACGTAATTACAAACTAAAGCTAGTACTCCATAAACTAAAGCCATGTCCGTTAATTTATGTAGTTGGTACAGTACTTGCATTCCATGCCGAGAGCAAGAATTCGATCCCCACCGAGGCGAGGGTGACAGAAATGATTTCCCGTTGTGGTGTTTATTTCAAAAACCAAAAAAATACCGGCAAGGTTTACTCACCCTTCAAAATAAATGAGAACCAGCCTTCTCGGGAGCTAGGAAACCCCCATTTCAACTGAAGTGGTAGGTGTGAGTCCGACCCCCACATAAATAGGTCTCGAATTGCCACATGCGACCCCTTCGGGGATAACGCAGGCAAGAAGTTACACTATATGTGTAGCTTAGTAGCATAGCGATGAATTAATGCCTTTTTTTCCTTTTTTCTCAGAATGTCTCTATCTTTTTTTGGATGTAGGCCTCGTCTTGTCGTCTCACACTATTGTTGTATATTTTTTACCGTTTGGGTTGTCGACTCCTCGCGCGCCGGTTTTCCTAGAGGCGGATTTTCCCCGGTCAGTTGAACGGTTTGCATTCGCGAAATCTCAATCATATTACGCAAGTATCCACTCCGAAAATAAAGTAAATGTGGGATAACTCACGCGGGCAGCTTCATGCACATCACGTACACACAGTGTATGTAGCATAAACACTCTCGTTCTCTGTACCTACACCATCGGCTTATGCTGTCTGTACCCTGAGTACGAGTTGCAAAACTTGCGTAAAATGAAGTTCACGGAAAGTATTAAAGAGTGGTTTTCCCCAAAATCTGTCGTTTTTGTTTGTTTGAACTTGATATTCTTCATCACAGTAACTCTTTTGCTAAGACCATAAAGTGTAAGAAACAAAAACGGCAGATTTTGGGGAAAATCACTCTTTAATACTTTCCGTAAACTTTACTTTACTCAAGTTTGGCAACTCTTACTAAGGGTACTGTAGACTAAAAACTTAAGTATTGTTACGAATATGTAGTTGCGTGTTGTGTTTGTCTGTGTGGGTTAATAATAAAGTCTACTTATTTACTTTACTTTGCGTATGGCCGGCAAGCGCAACGAATTTCTTGGCCATTCCGAAAATCCAAGCCCTATATCCACTTCCCTGCTCCTGGCGTGGCTTCATGGAGGTCTCTCAGGCCAGGAAGGTGTCTTCTGATAGGGCCTCCACTATGTGCCCTATCAGAAGTGAAATGTGACAGTCTGGTTCTCCGCCCCACAGTCACATCCTGGAGATGGAGCTAATCTCCATTTGTGGAGCATGGAGTTGGAATGGCCTTGATCTGTAAGGACCTTATTTCAGGTCGTCCACAGTCCTCTACGAAGATTGAACCTTCGGACCTGGATAAAGTCAGTGAAGTCTTTCTAGAAATAAATAGATGTTAGGTACTGATATAATTTGTATTTGATATTGATTTTTATCGATCGAGATTGCTAGAGTGTTTGATCGGATGTTCTAGTAAAGCCTCGCACACAACTATTCTAAATATTTCGAGAATGATCTTTTTTATTACTATTAAACAAGGACCAAAACGCTCTGTAGCTTCAAAAGTCAACCGACCGTTGTATTAGGTAGGTGTAATGTGAGCCGCAACGCAAAACGCAAACGCAACTAAGCTACACATATAGTGTAACTTCTTGCCGCGTTATCCCAGAAGGGGTCGCATGTGGCGAGTTGAAACTATTCATTTTTACAGGTAAGGGGGCCGGCCTTACGCCAACCACTTCAGTTGAAGTGGGGGTATCCCAGCTCCCGAGGGGGCTTGTACTCATTTCTTGTGAAGGCTGAGTAAACCTTGCCGCTATTTTTATTATGGGGTTTGAAATAAACACCGAAATAGAAAATCATTTCTGACACCCTCCTCGCTGGGATTCAACCCGAGCTCACGGGGTAGAATGCGAGCACTCTACCAACTGAGCTATCGACCGGAACCGAATCTGAAATAAATTGTGTAAAATAAAACCCGCGTAAAAACATAACAATGTTCACTATATCCGTTTCAACTAACTCAACCGCAAATCGTCTTTAGTTAGAAAGAGACCCGAGATCTTCCCAGTATCATCTCGTTGTAAAGAAAAAAAAAACTCGGGTGAAACAACGGAATCTTTCCAAAAAGTTAGTAGCTTGAAAACTCACGCCTGTGCGAGCGTTGTGCGGTTTGTCCTTGACCAATATATCGTTGACCGAAAATCCGTATGGACGAACTGTCGTGTGACCGATTTGTTAATTATTTGTGTTCTCGGGGCGAGTTATCTTTTACCGATTTGCCGTGACGCGGCTAAGTACCATGGCTATAATTGTCTGCAGACATATGTAATGAGTATTCAACTGTGGATAATGACGTCACAACAGGGGTTTTCATCGGTTCACGTGTTGGTACGGCGACACGATATGCCTATTAAATTCATTACTTACTTAAATCAGTTGGACTTAAACTGCATCCCTCTGAATTCTCAAACCCCTCTCGTACTCATCACGTATTTATGTGTCAGAAGGACTTAGGGGCCGTCCATAAATTACGTCATCGGTTTTGGCCGATTTTCGACCCCCCCCCCCCCCCCCCCTACAATCATCCTATAGTCATTATCTAATGACCCCCCCTCCCCCTCTTGCTGTAATGATGGATGAGCTTAATAATCAATAATGTTATATTACTTACATAATATTTAGTATATTTTGTAGAAATTGGTATTTACAAGAACGACGTCACTTTTGGTACTCGGAAATCATTTGCCGTCATCCGCAGACCAGACTCCCCCCCCCCTTAATGCGAATGACGTAATATATGGACAGCCCCTTACATGACATGGACGCTCATACAAAGTTGCATATTTTGGCTTATCAAAGTTCATAAGTGGCGGAAGGCCATCGAAAGACCATCGGGAGCTGGAAAAGCACAATTTCAAATGAAGCGGTTTGCGTAAGACTGCTTCCATTACATGTGAAAATAAATAAGTTCCACACGCTACAAGATACCTCAAAAAATACACTTTATGTGCTGCTAAGCCACCTTAATTTTTTGAAAATCACTAATAATTTATTTTTTATACGTCACACACGAATACACACATACAAGTCTCCAATTTCAGTGAAGAGGTTGGCGTAATGCTATCCCCCTTAACTGTGAAAATAAATAGGTTCTACATGCCACATGCGATACCTTCGAAGACTATACAGTAAGAAGTTGCTTTATATGAGCAGATTAGTTGCATTGGCAGAGCCCATTGACATTTTATTTTTGGCAATTATCTACTACAAATTATTTTTTTAGAGTACTTCTTGATTTTTTTTTACCGGGGTTTCTCAACCGTAAAATAAATATACCTGTGCAAATAATCACATTAAACGCATAATATTTATTCTTCTACAACTTTATGCATTTTTTGCAAATGCATTTAAATAATTGATAATATTGTTAGCCGGGAGGTCTGCGTCAGTTTGTATATCACCTCAAGTGTAAAACTTTACGTATTTACTCAGCCACAGCGTAATATCAAAAATATAAGTAAACTAACACGCTAACTTGTTGCGCTGTTTAAGTTTTCCTACATTTCGTGGTAAACGCTTCGGTTGAGTATATATTTTTTGGTTTATACTTGGGGTAGATGCGTGCAAATCATTGCAATTTTTTCTCCCCCCTCGCCAACTATTGAAACATGGAATTAACAGGTGAAACGTCGGGATACTAATGAATTCCCTACAAATAAACACAACTGGCATTATGCCTACTGCACCTCGAGTATAAGAGATCACGTTTTAACTGTATGGAAGCTAAAACAGCGCCTCTTGCGAGCGTTTTGGTACTTATGTATGTATTTATTTTTTATTTTGTATATTTATCTCTATCATTTCACTTTCACGCTGAAAAAGCCCATCGTAGACATGGGTGAAACGTCCGGAAGCTCCTATGCCAACTACACCCCAAGTACATATAAGAGATCACGTTTTAACTGTATGAAAGCTAAAATAGCGCCTCTAGTAAGCTATTGGGTACTCATATATATTTTTATTTTTTATATTTATCTCTATCATTTCACTTTCACGCTGAAAAAGCCCATCGTAGACATGGGTGAAACGTCCGGAAGCTCCTATGTCAACTACACCCCAAGTACATATAAGAGATCACGTTTTAACTGTATGGAAGCTAATAGCGTCTCTAGGAAGCAATTGGGTACTCATACTTTATTTTTATTTTGTATATTGATCTTCATCATTTCACTTTCAAGCTGAAAAAGCCCATCGTAGACATGGTTGAAACGTCTGGAAGCTCCAGCTGCCACAGACGACGGCAATAGATCCCGGAAAACATCTCTCCAGCATCATCAGCCAGCCGTGTAAGCGTAAAACTCCTATTCATGTATTTTTGTTTAAAAGCTATCGTCTCGTAGACCAGTGGTAACACTTTGGACTCGTTAATGGCGGAACACAAAAATATATAAAATTTATATTTTCACAATCTCATTCTTTCATAATCTCATCGGAGATTGTGAAAGAATGGGATATACAAAGTGAGCGTAAAAGAAGAAAATGTATGAAAAGGGTGATGGATATGAATGAATTGAAAGAGGTATGTAAAGATAGGAAGAAATGAAGGCAGCTCTTTAGAGGATCTAGCCACCTCTAGCGGAATGGTGACAGAGTTGCAGTTACAGTATATTTTCAAAAATGCTCCTCGCTGGGTTGAAGAATTCATAGACTTTTACCAAAGACCGGTCACCAAAGGTTCACCCTGCCTTACAGCAACTGGGTCTTGCCTGAGAATTGACCGATAAATTTGGTCTCGATACAACAAATTTCTGGTAAGTGGAACGTTAGATCTGGGGGTACGCTATTGTTAAGAATTTAACATTAAATAATTTAACATACCTACCAAGATGCATTCGTATTCTTGTCTATGGTGGTTTTTGCTGCCATCTTCATATTAGCTGCCCGACTTCCGTCTTTCTCTCTCGAACTTTCACGCTAGCAACATGTCCGCTTGCGTTCATCCAATATAATTTGTGTAATCTGATGTAAGTTTGTGAACCAAGTTATCTAATAAACAGCTTTAAGAATCTTTCAAACCCAGTGAAACAATTATTTGGGTGAACCTCCAAAAAACCCATCGCACCAAATGGCTAAATACGGCCAGTGAAGTTGGAGTTTAAACGTATACCCGGGGAAGTGTTTTAGCGTAGTGTGTACCGAGTTGGCGTAATACCCCGTCTGGTTAGTACCGACAATTATGGAATGACATGTGGAGTACGCGATCATGATATCTTATTGTATTCCTGTAGTGTTGCTACGCACGCGAGGAAACCCCTCAGACAGCGGCCAATTAACTCCATAAATTGATTTTAAATCGTAAAAATTAAAATGAGCGTACAGGCTTGTAGACATTTAACCCCTTTTCACACACGGTCCGAATCCGGTCTCAAAATGTATAAGAACCATGCCGGATCATGTGAAAGCTAACATACATGCCCAATGCACATACAATTCTATATTTCCAATCCAGCACTGGACCAGATGCGCTTTTCTGCTAAATTCCTTACACTTTGGATATCAATCCAAGTCAGAGCTAGCTAGCTTTTGCGAAAGAACTCCGTAGATAAAAAATCACAGTACACCTTATTTTTGAACACGAATGGCTATCTTTTTGCATCAAGGTGGTAAGGAATATAGCATAGTAGCGCTTCAGATCGTGTCTATGGGGACGGAAAATGGTGATGTCACGTTGATGACTCACGGTTAAAAACGCATTAATTTTGAGGACCATGTTTTCAGGATTACAAGAGCAATAGAGTAGAATAGACTGCCAACCGAAGTGAAGATTGCAGAATCTTTTGGCATTTTAAAGGAATCACTGAAGGTGGTGCACCTTCAGTGACACACCTTCTTGAAAGAATCTTATTCGTCATGCAGCAGGTTTTTGAGTTGTGACACACACAAATATGGATCTCTTTTTTTGTGCATTAACTTTTAAGTTAAAATAAAATCATCGTCAAAAATTGATAAAATAGATAGATAGCTGAACGCAGCAGCAAATATACAGAAATGGAGAGGATTGGAGGAGGCTGTCGTCGAGGAGTGGACTGAGCAAGGTTGTGGAAGAAGAATAATACCAAAACATCGATTGAATGTCTTGTGTTGTGCGCTCCTCTTAAAGTTGGTGTAATGCGGTAGCCAGCTAACGATCATATGGGGATTATAATTATCATTCTAGATATGGAATCCGTTCTGCACTTAGCAGAAAATTCCTGCGATTTTACCGTCTACTGAGAAAACATGAGAAAATGTGAGTAGCTATTTTTTAGTTGTTTTAAGATTCACTTAGCAGCACAATTTAAAAAAAAATACTAACCGTCCGGTCGATAGCTCAGTTGTTATAGTGCTTGCATTCCATGCCGAGAGCTCGTGTTCGAATCTCAGCGAGGGTGTCAGAAATGCATTATTCCCGTTTCGGTATTTATTTAAAAACCCAAAATAAAATACCGACAAGGTTTACTCAGCCTCCACAATAAATGATAACCAGCACTTCAATTAAAGTGGTAGGCATAAGCCGTCTGTAGTTTAGTAATAAACATTTCGGACTCGGACACTGATGATGAGTTCGATTCTTGGCGAAACTAAAAAAAATCAAATAAGGGGTTGAAAAATTCGGTTTTAAAGGACAGAACAGAATAGTGACGAATCAATCCAACACATAATAAAACATCACATGACACTCCATCAAATGACATTACATCCCATGACATTACATCACATGAAATTACATCACATGACATTACATCACATGAAATTACATCACATGACATTACATCACATGAAATTACATCACATGACATTACATCACATGAAATTACATCACATGACATTACATCACATGAAATTACATCACATGACATTACATCACATGAAATTACATCACATAAAATTACATCACATGAAATTACATCACATGACATTACATCAGATGAAATTACATCACATGAAATTACATCACATGACATTACATCACATGAAATTACATCACATGACATTACATCACATAAAATTACATCACATGACATTACATCACATGAAATTACATCACATGACATTACATCACATAAAATTACATCACATGACTTTACATCACATGACATTACATCACAAGACAAAACATCCCAGGAACTGGATTTCTCTTATCTGATCTATAGCGCTGAAAGGACTCGCAGAGGACCCTCTAAAGGTGATGCACACAAAAACAGCTCTCACCAAATAAATTGTATTTTTGATAAGCTAACGTTGAAACAACCCACCGTATGTGTCGACTGAAAATAGCATTATTACGAGCAATAAAACTTGACGAGTATAATAACTCAAAGTATGTATTAGTTCCCGCGTTAATGATTGCATGCAGATCTCATACAGTGAGGACGTCTTCACTCCGGGCAGTCGTAATTGTTGCATATATCGATGACGCTTCCACGACAAATCGCACACAGACAGCTCGTCCATTGACAAATCGGCTACATGACAGTTCTTACACGCGACTTTTCGGTCATCGAAATCTCGTCCACAGATACGTCACGGATAATACCCTCACATTCGTTCCATTCAATATGTTGTTACGATTCTTTGACTTATAGTATAGGTAGGTATAAATACTGTAAAAAATGGTTCACTTTGCCAATGCCACCTCTGTTTCCGGGAAGGTCGGCAAGAGTTGCAGGGCTTATGTTCATTTGAGATTGAGTTTTTATATTGTAGGTCCAAATGCGGCATGTGTTAGCGCGAACTTATACATGTCTGCTTGTGGGAATGCGTTTAATATGAATCTTAAATGAAATATATCTTTGCAGAGCTGCTTAGATTTTGCTTGTGTGTCTATGTTTTTTATTTATTTGTGTGAGTGTGTCTCTAGATAAAGGCGTTTTAAAAATTACACTAGTCTTGTATTTAACCATAAACATAACTTTGACCCTGGTTGAACAGATGTCATTGGGTAATTACTAATTAAAATATACAATAAGGAATTATTATTTGATAATATTAATACCTGTTTCTTGCCAGGCAGAATGGGTTGGTGAATTGCACTCATCTTCACAAATCTATTTACAAAAAAAATGTTTTTGACCGAAATACTTGTGTGGACGAACTGTCGTGTGACCGATTTGTCCATGGACGAGCTTATCTCTGACCGATTTTTGGTGACACGATTGACGACACCCAATATCTCGGAGCCGATTCCAAGAAACTTCTCGGCTAATGACGTAATAAGACTGTAACTTCTATAATTACGGGGGACGGGCTTCCTTGCAATAATCGTGCAATGCGAATCCTGCCACTGAGAAATGTTTCGAGCGATATTTTACGTTCATCAATGTTTGAATGATTTTTTTTCAGTATTTTCAGATTACAGTCTAGCTCAGGGGTGTCCAACACCATATCGTGGCGGACCAGATTTAATATTTTGTAATCGTGGCAGCCTAGAAAGAGCGCCGACGGAGGGGGGGGGGGGTAGGCACAAGTTTATTTTATTTTTCTTTGTGTTGTCAAAGAAAACAAATAATCGGTTGTCCCTTTCGCAATTTTAGAAGTTCATTTTTTCCATAATAATTCTGTCGACGAGGGGGGGAGGGTGGGGGGGGGGGAGGAGGCGCCTCCCAGTTTGAAAACCGTTGCCTTGATTGAACTAAGTGCCTAATGATGGATAATTTTTTAAATGATTGAAATTATTGCGCAATAAATATTGATGTCGTCGCGGGCCGTATGTTGGACATCCCTGGTCTAGCTCAACGGGCGTATTTTTTGACTTAAAGGTTGGTATAAGGCTGATCACCAATACTGAAAAAAATGGTTCACTTAGCCAATGTCACCCCTGTCTCAGAGAAGGTCGGCAAAAGTTGCAGGGCTCATGTTTATTTGAGGTTCGGATTTTAATTTGCAAGTAGGTACACATTCAGCATTTGTAAGTGCGAGCTTAAACGTATCATCTGTTTGTGGGCATGCATTTGATGTGAGTTTTGAATGTTGATATAAATAGAAAACGAAAAAAAATACACACTCAAAAATGAAAATCTAAGAAAATCCTTAGGGGTAATTTGAAAGGTAGAAATAACAAACTGTCACTTTTTTGGTCTCATTTTAATGATAAGCTGTCAGATTTATTTCTTACTTTAATTGACAAGTCATAAATAAATCCAATTACGAATAGGCAAACAATAACAAGAGGAAAAAACAATTCTTGATGACGTATGTTTGTCGAGGGCGTTTTTGATTTCTCTAGAGATGGACATATTGAATTCAGTGACCAGTCAAAAATAAGAAATTGGAATTATTATTTGCTTTTTTTTTATCACTTTCTGTTGGCAAATTGGCTTTTTGAAAAATATTCTGGAATTCCAAATAAAAAGTCGATATTTTCTATTTGACCTTTAAACTTTAAGATGGTGATATGTTACTATATCTTTGCAACTTAGATTTTAGATTATAGGTATAATTAGAACAACTTTTGATGTTTTTGCTAGGTGAAACTGTGGAAACAAATATTAAAAAATATATATCGAAAAGATCGTCTCGCCATTGACTCGAATACTTTGTATACAATGTATGTACTGGTATATCGATACACATGCTACAAATCCCATTGATAAAAAGTCTTACCTTCATAAATAAGTCTCAGTGTTAAACCCAATGCCTGCCAGCGACCACAAATATTGTAAAAAAATCTTTCTTGCTGTGGTAATAGAAACTAGATCTGGACGAGTGTCTTGTTTTGTAAAGAATTTAAAACAATTGCAGACCGTGGTGTTGAGAATAATGTGTTTCTAAACGTTTTGTCGGAGTCCTATCGGTGTTTTGAGAAAACGTGTCTCTTTTACGCCTAAGTGTCACTAAATGAAAACTAAAGTACTAGAACTAAGAATTAAAAAAAAAAAAAACTATTTTACATCTATCTATAATCTATAATCTAAGTTGCAAGGATATATTCATTCAAAGCTCTCAGATGTATGCCCACAAACAAACACGTGTAGTTCGCGCTTACAAATGCTGATTGTGTACTTACAAATAAAATCCCAACCTCAAATGAACATAAGCCCTGCAACTCTTGCCGACATTCCCTGAAACAGGGGTGACATTGGCAAAGTGAACCATTTTTTACAGTATGGGTGGTCAGCCTCATACCAACCTATAAGTCAAGGAAATATAAACTGTTGTGTTCCTGTATATAGATTAACTTGTTTTTACAAAAAAAGTTCATAAATCTCATTTATGAAATTATTAAATACATTGAATTACTTGATATTTTGCATGTAGGTACAAATAAAAACCTCTGTATCGTATATAATCTAAGTTACAAAGATAGATTGATATTTTAGGCTCATGTCAAATGCATGACCACAAGCAGGCGCGTGTAAGCTCTTGCACATGCTGCATGTGTACAAAGAAAATAAACCAAATCTCACATGAACATAAACCTTGCAACGCCTGCCGCCTTACCCTGAATTCAGGGTGGTATTGGTTAAAGTGAACCAGCATCGAGGTTCAGCCTCATACCAACCTATTATTAGTCAAGGAACTAATGTCTAATGGAGCGTAAATTCACATGATTTGTAAAAAAATGAAAACTTCAAAAAGTACAACAAAATATAAAACTTGTAAAAAATGCATCTTCTTTTCTATCGCAGTAGGTTCTATTTTAAAATAAACTTTGGTTTCTTCTCGTATAACAGCGTGGTAGATGAAGTGTTTTTGTTATTGTTGGTGGCAGAGAAGAGGTTCAACATAAAATGGCAGCCGCTTGCCTTCTGATAGTGAATGAAAAAAGCTCCCATTGACGTAGCAGGAAATATAAATATGTAGGAAGACCCTTAATTGACTGACAGACGGGGGCGGGGGGGGGGGAGGGGAGGGTAGGGGGGAGAAGGATCCTGAATTTATTACAACCCTCCGGACAGGTTGTCGTATTCCTAAGATCCTATCCTTAAAAAAAATAAACCTTGATATTTTAAATTATTCAGGGTGATTTTGTTAAAAATCTGATTTAAAAATTATGTTTTGGCTAAATACGTCCTCTTAGAGATTGTTTGGCTTATCTAACATTTGATTCAAAGATGACCCTTCAATGAAAGTGAAATTTTCAGTTCACGTTACTTTGAGAAATGTTTTTTTTAATAGATTGGTGAAGAGGTATGCAATTCACCAACCTATTCTGCCTGGCCAAAAACAGGTATTAATATCATCAAATAATAATTCATTATAGTTTATTTTAGTGAATTATTAATTAATAATTACCCAATAACATCTGTTGAACCAGGGTCAAAGTTATCGTCAAATGATCCAGGCGGGGATCGAACCAACGTTGTTCTATTCCAAACACGCTAGAAAGATTAGCCCACTTGGCCCCCTCGGCCATAACACCGACCTTTTTTTTACATTGCCTCATCACCATTTACTTTTTACTTATTATTTACATTTTTCCATACAGATTTATTCAACACATTCGACGAATACGAGAACAGACGATTATTAGGACAGTCGAATATTGAGGTAGCGAAACAAATATTGATTGAAATTTATTTGTATCCAGCAAGGATGAATGGATGAGATAATATGCCTTGAATGGAGTGCAGTTTTTTTTTGCAAGAGACGTCGTAAATTATATTTATAATATCCGTCTGGACGTAATAGTTACCCCAGTATAAGTATAAAAGCTTACATTTTAAACACACCCACAAAAATGTACGGAAACTGTAATACTTAATCGAGGAGCTATTTCTGTTTTCATGTATTTTTTAGTAAACGCTAAGATTAAGTTTAAACGTATGCGGTACTGCTATGAGTATGTATTAAGTATTTTATTTGTTTTATATCATACCGTCTGTCTGTGAATGACGCTGAGTGACAAAAAAATGTACCTGTGATATCTTACCTATCGTATTTTAGTTGTAAATTTACGGTTTACCTTTGTACTGATTTTAATCTCAAAATATGGATACGAGTGAATTGAAAGAAGTATGCATGGATAAATGAGGAATTAGAAGTACTCACTCTTGAATCTCTTCAGATAGGAAAGATGAGCTTCAGGTTGAAGAAAAACATCTTGGTTGATGAACCTGGGACAGTGGTTTGGAAGAAGAACAAGACACCTTTTTTGTGGCGCAGTATCAAAGGTGTAAATCGCTCAGATGATTGCCAATCTTTATTGAAGAGATCAAGCTACCCCTAGCGGAATAGCGACAGATATACAGTTACAGTTACAAATCAAGATGATTTATTATTCCTTTTTTATGTCGGGTCCCCCTGGGCTCTCTGTTCTGCGCTGCCCTCCCCTGTTCTGCGCTGTTTAGAATAGCTCTTCCACTCCCTCATGTTCCGCATCCAGGTAATCTGTCTCCTACCAGGCCTTCGTCGTCCCTCAATTTTCCTCATCAATATAAGTTGGAGAAGTTGGTATTTTTCCCCAAGCAGTATATATGCCCCAGATGGGAAATCTTCTCATCTTAAAAAAATATAGGTGTCATTTCTTTAATCATAAGTTGCAAATTCTAGTACTTACCTTCTTATTACTTTATCTCCAAAGTGTGCACAACTTTTTTATGCGTGATGAGGCTAGCCTTACACCAACTTTTACATTTGATGAAAAAGCTTTATTGCTTCTGAACAAGAAAATGATCGTTTCTTGGTCCGGTCGATAGGACAGTTTGTAAAACTTTGCCATAAAAACCAGAGGGCTAGGGTTCAACCCCCACTATTAATATCTGTTTCATCGAGAGTAGGGAAACTTCCTGTCTGCTTGTGGGCATAGGTGCGTTTAATATGAATCTTAAATATATTTGTACGTACATACTTGCACAGTATAAGTTATAGACAAAGATACTAATAAATAGGTAAGAATATTATTCAAATATTATGTCATCTACAAAACAAAATTGTCAACTCATTATGTCTTTGACAACTGCATGGAAACAACTCTCAGAATGAGCAAGCGCAGTCACAACATCAGAAGTCCTTGAGACTGGATTCCGCGGAACAGAACGGGTAATATTTTTTTAATGACCCGCCTTAGAGGCTACGTGCAATATTTCATTGTACAATAGAAAAGGAGCAGAGAGGTGGGTCTTATGCAGAAACACAGCCTGCGATTAATTGGCCAATTATTGGCGTTAATCTCGCCGGCCAGGTAGATGGGGCGGTCAGGCCGTCTGGAGCGATTTGTCAATATTTTTTCTTTGCGAATTGTACGCGTGTAGAATTAATTTTATATTTCCTTTGAGCAGTGTTGTTATGAGAATTAATGCGCCCGAGGTATCGGCGAATTCAACCATGTCTTCCAGTATTTTAGTCAGTAGTTTATAGGCTTCTTCTTAATCTTGTTCCTCGTTGTGACCCATGTGGAAGCAATCACTCTTCTCTAGTTTTATTTTGACTGCAGTCCTCGCAGCGCTCCAACCAACGAGGTGCCTGCTGATGTCTTCACTTAATCGGTTTATCGTCCAAAGATCTTCCTCTTCCTCTCTTCCCCTCCACGTCACCGATAACAACCAGTCATTCCAGGCTATCCTCATTGCCACAGACAACGTGTCCAAAGAACTGAAGAATACGGCGTGTACATATGCTGGCTAGAGTCAAGCCATTCAAACGTAACCCTTTTTTATGTATGGGGCAAATAATACTCATTTGCCACTCTTAAATGAATTGCCCCTAAATCCCACTTAGCATTCTAGCGGTAGACAGGAGTAGTTGGAGGCGAAGGCTGATGGAGGCCAAGGGAAGATGTGAACTGTAGGGCCATCGAAGAAGAAGAAGGAAGAAGGTATCGGCGAATAGGATAATTCCTAGATACCAAAGGCTAGGGGACTCCCATTTTTGCTGTCCACAGTATATTACATCGTAGAACATCGTCTTCAACGAAACGCGATAAAGGGATGGAGAGATAACTGATTCTCTACTCGCCAAAAGGACGATTACACAATTCACGAAGTGTAAGAACATAGTATGTAATATTTCAGCTTTAACATAACCTAGGGTGCAAGTCTCAATAACCGTCGGTATATCTTACCGTACCAATTTGAATATGGGATGGAATAAAACATGGCGGCATATCAACAGCTGATACATTTTATTTGGATTCATTATTCGGCTGTTCAGGCACCACCATTTTTTATTCCGCCTTGTCTTCAAGTATGTACCTACGGTAATTTTCATAATGTAATTAAATGAAATTATAGCTCAATAAAAAATTATTATTTCATAAAAATGAACTGAACAGCAATCAAAGTTTGGTTTTCAGAATACGGGAATATTTTTTAGCAGCGCCCTAGGGCATCGCACCTCACCACTGACCCTGCGCCCGCCCCTGCCCAGCCTGCAGACCACGCTGTCTGTGTGCAATTTTTCATGTTAGCTTTGCCGCGTTATTATCCCGTCGTGGTAATTAATTTCCCTCCCAAAGGCGGAGCATTTTACTTTACTCAAACACTGCGTTTACAAATAACACACAGAAACTCAAATGCTCTCTAGAGGCGCAGTTTTAGTTTTCGTAATTTTTACGGTTGAGCTTGAACGTAAAAGATTTAGGCTTACTCGGCCAGACTGCAGGCATTAGAGGAGAATAAGGTTCTACTGACCTTTCTCAATGCAACGCGACCTAACGCAATGTAAACTTGGTTTTTAATATCTATAATCTAAGTTGCAAAGATATGGCAACATTTAAGATTCATATTAAGTGCACGCTCAAAAACAGACACGTATAATTTCGCGCTTACAACTACTGAATATGTACTTACAAATTAAAATCCAAGCATCAAATGAATGTCTTTGTTCCTTAACTTATAGGTTGGTAAGCGGCTGACCACCTCTGCTGTCGAAAATGGTTCACTTTGCCAATGTCACCCCTGTTTCAGGGAAGGTCGGCAAGAGCTGCAGGGTGTGTGTTGATTTGAGAGTTGTTTTTTTATGTTGTAGGTTGACATGCGGCATGTGCAAGCGCGAATTTATACGCATCTGCTTGTGAGAATGCATATAATATGAATCCTCAATGTTACATATCTTAGCAACTTAGATTAGAAATAAACATACACCCTGCGACTTTTTCCGACCTTGGGTGGCATTGGCAAAGTGAACCATTTTTTACACTATGGGTGGTCAACTTCATAGTAACCTATAAGTCAAGGAATACACTACTTAAAATTAGATGGCAACCCAACTATAAACATTTGTGGAGAGAGTTCACTTTGCCAATGTCACCCCTGCTTCAGGGAAGGTCGGCAAGAGTTGCAGGGCTTATGTTCATTTGAGATTGAGTTTTTTATATTGTAGGTCCACATGCGGCATGTGTAAGCGCGAAATTATGCATGTCTGCTTGTGGGAATGCATTTAATATGAATCTCAAATGATACATATCTTTGCAGCTTAGATTTAGATTAGATTTAGTACCCATGGAGTGACAAGGTGAGACTGAAAAAGTCATCAATTGCATCATTACCGTCAAGATCTGGATTTTAAATTTTCTTTGAAAGATCGAAGAGGTGCCGTGAGAAATAATACTGAGAAAAATCCCACAGAAACAAAATGATTGTGGTCATACAAACCAAGGAATAGTAAACAGTACAAAATGAGAAATGCCATTAATTTATTTAATTTCATATGTTCTCGTCATTTTCTGTAACTATAAGAACTAGCTCTACGATTAATTGATCGTTCGGTAAATCGACGTTCGGATAATCGACGCTCTATGTATTGTTTATTAACGCAACTAAAACTCAACTAAGCTACATATTTAGTGTAACTTCTTGCCGCGTTATCCCCGAAGGGGTCGCATGTGGCGAGTTGAACCTATTTATTTTTACAGGTAAGGGGGCCGGCCTTACGCCAACCACTTCAGTTGAAGTGGAGGTTTCCCAGCTCCCGAGAGTGCTGGTAATCATTTCTTGTGAAGGCTGAGTGAACCTGGCCCGTATTTTATTTTGGGGTTTGAAATAAACACCGAAACGGAAATCATTTCTGACACCCTCGGTGGGATTCGAAGCCGAGCTTTCGGCATGGAATGCAAGCACTCTACCACCTGAGCTTGTTTATTCTATAATCTATAATCTATAATCTAAGTTGCAAGGATATATTCATTTAAAGCTCTCAGATGTATGCCCACAAACCAACAAGTGTAGTTCGCGCTTACAAATGCTGATTGTGTAGGTACTTACAAATAAAATCCAAACCTCAAATGAACATAAGCCCCACAACTTTTGCCGACCTTCCCTGAAACAGGGGTGACATTGGCAAAGTGAACCATTTATTACAGTATGGGTGGTCGGCCTCATACCAACCTATAAGTCAAGGAAAGTTTATTTAAAGTTTATTTTATAAGTTTATTCCTGTCTTAAAATACTCAATGAAGGTATGCCGTCCCTTCAGTGCTTGTTTGGCTTATCTACCATTTGATTTAAATATGACCTTTCAATGAAATTGTCTTAAGACTCACAATCTGAGATGAGAAAAAAACGTACAACGGTATAATGTGAGAGCCGTTTTAAATATTATTAAAATCAAATTCCAGTTTGACTTTGAATAACACACTGGTACAGTACGCATACGAACATTGCTTATGTGAAGTAACCTCTGAAGAACGTACGACAAACAAGCACTGAAGGACGATATGTATGTATTTACATTTTCACAAACTTTAAGATCTATAGCTTTTTTGATACGCTAAACAAAGACTTGGAAAGAAATAGTCTTGGATGGTGCCCTCTCAGGTGTTAGGCCACTCGGACGTCCCAGGATGCGGTGGGCAGACAACGTTGAAGCCGACGCCGAAGTTCTGGGAGTGAGGGGACCATGGAGGGAAGCAGCACAAGACAGAGTATCCTGGAGGATTGTGGTGCGGGAGGCCCTGAGCCTTCAAGGCTTATGAGCCGAAGAAAGTAAAGTAAAGTAAAACAAAGACCGTCCATCACGATCTGTCAATCAGGATCACCAGTGTTCGTCAATGACTAATAATTTATATATTATGTAATCTAATATAAGTCACAACTATATTTTACATTGAGGATTCATATTACATGCATTTTCACAAGCAGACACGTATAAGTTCACGCTTGCGAATGCCGCATGTGAACCTACAACATAAAATCCAAATCTCAAATGAAATATCGGTGTTATGGCCGAGAGGGCCAAGTGGACTGATCATTCTAGCGTATTTGGAATAGAATATGGTTGGTTCGATCCCCGCTTGGGTCATTTGACCATAACTTTTACCCTGGTTCAACAGATGTTATTGGGTAATTATTAATTAATAATTCCTTAAAATAAACAATAATGAATTATTAATTGATGATATTAATACCTGTTTCTGGCCAGGCAGAATAGGTTGGTTAATTGCATTCCTCTTCACAAATCTATTTAAAAAAAGAACATGCACCCGTGCAACATGACTAGTAAATAATAATATGTCCAGTGCACATAAACGTTTATCATGTGAAATTACCTCTGATGGACATACGACAAACATGCACAACAAGGACGATGCACTAGAATTGTATAATGTTCCTATTTAATATATTATTTAATTCCTATTTAATGTTTAACAAATGGCTGCACCCCAGTTATTTCCACTTGGCAGGCTAACTACAATTTAATTAATAAATTATGCAAACAAAAAGCTGTGTAATGCAGGCGAGGTAATTAAGGAGCAACTTGTAAGGAGCGAGTGCATTTTTTTGTCAGAGGTAAGGAATGCGTTTCTGGGACGTTGCTTCTATCAAACAGCGCACTAGACGGGGTGCACTCGGTAAAAGCAAAGTTCACGTCGATTTCGGTAGAGTTACAACAAAAGTGTAATGATGAAGATAATAGAGAACAGTTTTCATCAAAATCATCTCCATCATTGCACTTTCACGCTGAAGAAACCCATCGTACACGTAGTGAAACTTCCAAAAGCTCCAGCTCCCACAGACAACAGCAACAGATCCCGGAAAACATCTCACCAGCATCATCAGCCGGCCGTGTTAGCCTAAAACTCTTATTTTTGTTACAAAAAAAGATTTTCAGTGAATAAAGCAAACATTACGAATATATTCACTATAAATTACTTCAGGAAACAGCGGAAAGATTTGCTGGATTAATGTTCATTTGAGATTTCGGTTTTTATTTGTGAGTACCCATGCAGCACGTGTCTGCTTGTGAGGATAAATGAAATATGAATTTTCAATGGAAATAACTCTTTGTTTATAGATTTTAGACCGGTCCGTAGTTTAGTGGTGTAATTGTATTGTAAGAATGACTTTTTCTAACTTTTACTAACCATCTAAAAGAGAAAGATTTTTATTACACGTGCTTATCTTGGAGATATTTTTATTTAGAGTAGAAATACCCCCCATTCTATCTTTTAAAGCACAGCAGGGTTAGGAAGAATAGGACCTAAGAACGCCGAAAGATTCAATTGTATTTTGAAAAGCAAGCATTCATTATACGAGTACAGGTTAAATATATTTTACGTCAATTCAAACTATTCTTCATCGCTGAGCTTTTATTGAACGCAAGCTTTCACAGTTAGGCACGCAGTACAGAATGCTTCAGCGTGGGCGGTCTGCAGACTCCGTCTAGACGTCCCTCAGACAGCAGACACTGTCTACGGACCCAGACGAGCTGATGCGCTCCCAACAGTTAGTGCGCTCTATCTCCTCGCTGTTATGATAGCCTGATACATTATCCCACCTCCTGATAGATGATGAGTGGAAAATTAATCTTTTTACCTCTTGTAACAGCTCTTACTCGAACAGTTACAAATTGAATACACATTTTTCGCATAAAGACAAACAGTTAGTGCGCTCTATCTTCTCATCGTTATGATAGCCTGATACATTATCATACCTCCTGATAGCGAAAAGAATTGTTGTCGATTTTTATCTCGTGTAATTTTCTACCTCCCTAATAATTTTTTGTAAAAAATAATAATAATATTAGGATGATTTATTTGGTAAGCGCTGTTTTAGTGTGTATCACACCTCAAGAGCCCTCTGCGAGCTTTGTCGTCGCTGTAGAAAGCGCCAATTCTCATGCAAGACCCAGTTGTTGTAAGGTTGGATGGACCTTTCAGTGACCGGTCTTTGGTAAAGGTTTATGAATTTTTCAACTTAGCGAAGAGCACATTCTAAATATAAATGTAAATGGTATATTTTTTGTGCTCCGCCGGGATCCCAATCCACAACCTTCCATTTACGAGTACGAAGTGTTGTCACTGGACTACGGACCGGTCCAAGATGCCAACGACACGTGGTGTACCTGAGCGGTAACCCATCCAAGTAGTATCCGCGCCCAATGTTGCTTAACTTTGGTGATCTATGGGAACCGGTGCTTTCAGTATGGTAACGTCGTTGACTTCGTAGTTCATATTCAACACGTCCGTCTATTTTCATAACGACGAATCGTTTTTTCTTATCTCCTCATTTCTATGATAGCCTGTTACTTTATCCAACCTCCTGATAGATGATGAGTGAAAAATTAATCTTTTTACCTCTTGTGCAGCTCTACCACTCGAACAGTTACAAATTTGATACACATTTTTCTCATAAAAACAAACAGTGCGCTCTATCCCTCACTGTTATGATAGCCTGATACATTATCATACCTCCTGATGGATGATAAATGGAAAAGGGAATCTGCTTTGTCGATTTTTTCCTTTTGTAGACTTCTATCTCCCTCAAAATATAATAGGTACATATTTTTTCATAAGAACGAGCATTAAGTTTTCTATATCTCCTCATTGTGATGATAGCCTGTTACTTTATCCCCCCTCCTGATAGATGATGAGTGGAAAAGGGAATCTTATTTACCAAATTTAGCATCTTCTTCCCTTCTACCACCCTGATAGTAAATCCGAGTACATATTCATATCGTTCTTAAAAGGTCGAACGCGGTAGAACAGTTAATTTGCTCTATATCCTTATTGCTACTGATAGCCTGATACTTTATTCCACCTCCTGATAGATGATGACCGGAAAAGGGAATCATTTTTGTCGATTGTTATCTTCTGTAGTTTTCTACCACCCTGATTCTTTATTCGAGTACATAATTCCATTTATATGTCGAACAGTTAGTGCGCTCTATCTCCTCACTGTTTTGATAGCCTGATACTCTTGATGGATCATAAGTGGAAAAGGGTTATCTTCTTTGTCAATTTTTATTTCTGTCGCAATTCCTTTGAGGTGGCCAGAACCTCTGAAGGCTCTTTCATTAATCCTTCTACTGCTATGTAAATAGGTATACCAAAAGGCGTTAAATAATGTGGACTGGTCTTGCTGGCGACAACTATAATTGTCTACAAGTTCGACTGTTTAAAACGCCCGCATCCAATACTGGCTAAGTGCAGTTTCATAATTGTTTTTAGAAAACTCCTCAAATATCTCAGAGAAGCTTCAACTTTACAGTCCACATCAAAACTATGAGAATTAAGTGTTTTCTCGACTTATTCCTTAGCCTAACAGCCCGTTCCGTATCTGAATTCCCAAACGAATTTAATCATGGCCCATTTAAAAACAAATCAATTGACACTTCTTTTTAGAGTCTCAAAACATAGGCAACACAATACACAAAACAACATCACGCAGCTATTACTCCTGCTACATAGACATCATTCGCTAACTTTCTAACACCCACACCTCTGCGGCACTCCTACAGGTATTAATTCTTCAAAATCTGGGGAGTCTTTTGAAAAGGATTCATGTAAAAAATCTTTATCAAACTGTCTCTATTCGCTCCTGGACGTAAGCCTCTTCCAATCTTCGCGAAGCCACAGTTGAAGTCTTGTTTCGACATCTATTTTTTACGATAAGTTTTACAAAGACGGCAAACTAATGTTTTTTTCGAAAATATAATAGATATATGAGAACGATTTTAAAATAAATAAAAAATGGTTTCCGCATTTGAAACTAATTGACCCACAGTTTTAACCCACACTTTTTAAGAGCACTGCTTTGTTTACAAACTCCAGTCCGTTTATTGTTTTAAGTATTGGAATGCCGTCCGGGGGCATGAAGATTATCCCAATTAAAAGATAGTAACTACAAGTATGCCGCCTTTCCTTGGAGAGGACCACGATCATTGGCTTAACATCTTCTTAGTGCTTGTTTATCTTATCTCCATCAGAGGTATTTTCACATGAGCAATGATTGTATGTGTACTGGACCAATGTGTCTTATAAAAAGTGGACATTGATTTTAAAAATATTTAAACAACTCTCACACTATCGCGTTTTACGTTTTTTTCTTAGCTCAGATTGTGTAGAATGTGATTTTTAAGACAATTTCACTGAAAGGCCATCTTTGAATCAAATGGTAGATAAGCCAAACAAGCACTGGAGTGACGTTATGGGCCGGAGTGATTGGACTGATTGAGATATTTATTGATATTGCGTGATGCTGGCACATCTACAAATAGCTTGCAACACTAATGCGTTTTATGGTATGAGGGTATTTAGTAACATGTCAGAAAACTGTCACTGTAACCCAGTTCATATTACGCTAGAGGTGGTCACGACCTCTGTAGAGTTGCCTGCACTTCTTCCTATTCTTGCATATCACATCGCTGGGATAAGGCGTCGGATAGGGATAAAGGCGAGGGATAATGGACCGGTCCGTAGTCCAGTGGCAACACCTAGGAAATGGAAGGTTGTGGATTCGGATCCCGGCGGAGCACAAAAATCATACCATTTACATTTCGAATGTGCTCTTCGCTGAGTTGAAAAATTCATAAACCTTTACCAAAGACCGGTCACTGAAAGGTCCATCCAACCTTACAATAACTGGGTCTTGCTTGAGAATTGGCGCTTTCTACAGCGACGACCAAGCTCGCAGAGGCCTTTGAGGTGTGATACACACAAAAACAGCGCTCACCAAATAAATCATCCTAATATTATTATTATTATAAGGCGACGGCACTCGATTTTGCGTTATTGTAACAACCGCAAGTTCAAACCCCGCATGCTTATCGACAACAACTTTGACCCTGGTTCAACGCATTTCATTGGGTAATTGTTGATGAATAATTCATTAAAATATAAAATAATGAATATTTCATTGATAATGAAATTACCTGTTTCTGACCGAGCAAAATGGTTAGTGGATTGCGTGCCCTTTCACATATTTTGTTAATAAAAAAAAAATAACACACCACAATTTAATTTGTGTTCCAAACGACTAATTCAATGTTTACCACTATTGCACTTAGGCTCAAAATTTTCAACGTTGGCTAACGTTGAAAATACCGGCTTGAATGAACTATTTAAATAGCCATTCATTACTTTACTTGAATATGTAATAGCACGATGATCATTAATGAAATCATCATCATTCTGTAATATTTGCTGATTTTTTATCGGCATGTTGTTCTCGGAAGAGCGATGTTTTCGTCACCGCGTACAGTGTTCACACGCGGTGAGCGAACCCGGCGCCACATTTTATCTGAACACGTCTGTGTATGATTAATTACTGGTGGGAGACATACGCAAGTATTGTCAGTTTTTTCGTGGATCAAAGCATAACCTATATATCTATAATCTATAATCTATCTATAATCTATAATCTAAGTTGCAAGGATATATTCATTCAAAGCTCTCAGATGTATGCCCACAAACAAACACGTGTAGTTCGCGCTTACAAATGCTGATTGTGTACTTACAAATAAAATCCAAACCTCAAATGAACATAAGCCCTGCAACTCTTGCCGACATTCCCTGAAACAGGGGTGACATATATCGATTCCTTAAATGTATTACTGAATAAGGGACTTCTCGGTTTCGGGGCCAATGGCTCGGAACGAGTTGCCGGTCGAGGTTAATTAGAAAAGAGACAGGGCAAACTTCAAGAGGAAGCTGAAGACGCACCTGTTTGAAAGTCATACCCAGCAATACAAGGACCCTTGTGATTTAATTTTAATGAGAACGGCGCTTTAAAGAAATAAACCACATATATATATATTAAGCTAACACGGGTTCTTCTGATAAATGCACATTTTTTCCTATTTTCTACGAGGGAAAACACTAAAGAAATTTGATAATCCTGTAGTTTATAACTCTTTCATGAGCACTTTTATATAGCTAGTTCTCTTACTATGAGAAGTTACTCGCAAGAAAAGATTTTATCTACGATTTGTCAAATCAGTGAATCGTCACTTATTTAGTTTTACCTTTTTAAGGTAGCGATATCTTCGCTCTGTATTCACATTTAACCAAACATAAAAAAAATCCGAGACCCAATCATTACTGATGATTTAAAATTTGAATCAGTCGTATATGATCCAAGGTGTCGAAAAGAACGGTGTTCTCAACGTTTCGTCGGAGTCACATCTGACGTCATCAGGGGACGTGTCTCTTAAAGAGGCACCTCTGTAAATACCTTGCCTATGCCAATCTATTCATTCTTACATAATTTGACAATTACAGGTCCCTTTTATGAATATTTGTGGAAAAGTCGAACGTAGAAGTGACCTGGCATGCGTTGTACCTACAACATTCCTAATTGTTCAATTGGTATTGTTCATAAATACGGATGGATGTCAACTACACTCCATGATACGATTTGTTTTATTCGTGATAATTTTGTTGAACATTAATTGGAGATAGCGTCTGTTTATTTACATTCTTTGTAAACAGTGTTTTATTTTTAAATCAAATTGGCGATAATGCCGCGATAACCCATATCTGTGAATGAGCGCGTATACGAAAGAATTTCATAGTAAACGAAAAGATTGTAATTTATTTTATATTGTATGTTAAATGTGAATGAAAAAAATATACGGCTCAAAATCATCTACATCTATCTATAATCTGAGCTGCAAAGATATATTACATTTAAGATTCAAATGCAATGCATACCATAAGCAGACACAAACAATTCCATAGCTGAATATTTTTACATTCTTCGTCTTATTTTTTTGGTGCCACTTCTGTCGAAGATTTTTTTTTTTTTTTTTTAAGAAAATCCTGTGCGGGAGACTCCCTAGATTCTGAAGACTCTAGGGGTCTATGACACTTGTTGTAGTGCCGCAGAGGTGTACGAGCTTGGTCGTCGCTACAAAGCGCCAATACTCAAGCAAGACCCAGTTGCTGTAAGGCTGGATGGACCCTTGGTGACCGGTCATTGGTAAAGGCTAATGAATTCTTCAACCCAGCGAAGAGCACATTCGAAATATTAATGGTATTTTTGTGTGCTCCGCCGGGATCCGAATCCACAACCTTCCAAATATTTACGAGTCCGAAGTGTTGCCACAACGGACTACGAACCGGTCCGAGATGCCAACGACACGCGGTGTACCTGAGCGCACACCCATCCAAGTACTGACCACGCCCAATGTTGCTTAACTTCGGTGATCTATGGGAACCGGTGCTTTCAACATGGCTAACGTCGTTGACAAAGATTGGCGATCATCATGGCTATTTTGACCTTGGATGCTGCGGCTCGAAACATGGAGTTCGTACTTTTGTTAAACCATTGTCGCAGGTTTTTAAGCCACGATGTCCTTCGGCGTCCATGAGATCTTCTGTCCTCAATCTTACCCTGTATGATAAGAGGAAGAGCACTGTATTTCTCATCTCTCAAAGTGTGACTGAAGTACATCAGCTTTCGCTGCTTAATTGTTGGCAGAAGTTATTTTGTGGTGCGCATACGTCGGAGGGTTTCCTCATTGGTGACCCAATCACGCCAAGAGATCCGAAGCATTTTTCAGTAGACACACGTCTCAAATGCTTCAATTCGTCTCTCCAGTGCCCGCGAGAGCGTCCATCCCTCCATACCATATAGAGCAATTGGGAAGACATAGCACCTCACCAAAGTCACCATGCGCGTCCGGAGTTCAAAGTTCAATATCGCAAAATTTACATTTAAAATTTTTTTAAATCTATGTAATGCCAATATTATTTGTAAATTTATCTATAATTGTAAAATTTTGGCTAAAAAATGGCATCATCTCTTGACCATGTGCCTTGCATAAATAAAAATACAAACAAAATATTTGTTATCAAGCACTTCATGAAGGATTTCCGCATAATTTTTACATCGTTTTGTAATTAATTAATTTCAGAAAAAAATCGCGATTATAACATATTTCTTTTTTGAAAACAATTCCTTGAAACGTCTACTTCCGATTATCAACTCGACCAAAATAAGTCTGCAATGCTGCAAAAGCGGCAATGAACATATTGCCACCTTACAGGTAAAACTGAATACACAATTACACTTTCGCAACAGTATTTTACCTGTATTGTGAAAAAAATGTTAAAATCGGATGAGCGGTTTTGGAATCCTCAGGGAACACACACACACGCTCATACATACAAACATTCTAGTTTAAATAATACTAGCTGTACCCTGCCACTCCTTGTTGTGGCTCGTCTTACTCGTCGTACTGTATCATACCACCATTCTATTAGGGGTGACCAATATTTTTGCACATGTGTCTCCACTGTGTTGTGCCTTTGCTGCACACATTTTTTAGTCTAAAAAAATCCCTGTAATAAGGTGAAAATAGTTTTAGCATATTTCTGCTCTCATTTCCTTTATTGCTACAGTTTTTTTACACAAAAGCCTAATTAAGTATGTAAACATAACTCATGTAAGTTTCATCACAACTTATTCTCTAGTTTAGGAGCTCATGCTGAACAAACATACATACATCTGTTCGATTTTATATAAAAGATTTGCTGTACCCAGTCACCCCTTGTGATGGCTCGTCTGGTTACTAAATAGTATAAGCATACTTCTTCTCTCATTTCCATTATTGCTCCATTTTTTTTTATATAGAAGACTAAATTGGCATGTAAAAAAATACTCGTGTAAGTTTCATCGCAATCTGTTCAATAGTTTAGGAGTCCATACAGGACAAACGTAAATACATCCGTTTGATTTTATATATTAGATAGATTAGAAGAAGAAGATAACCAATATGCGCCTCCGGGCGTCCTTATGCCCTTTAATGTCCCTGTTTGGGCGAACTGTTAGGTAGGTTTGTTATGGGTAGCTGGCCATAAAATCCTTGTCCTTGTGCCTATAATCTGACCTATCCGATTTGCCCAATCACCTGTCTCCAGCCAGTACTTCTTCATACGCGGCCTTGGATAGACGTGTCCATCGCAGTGTACACCGCGCGCGAACGAAGGAGAAACCACACACAAAAACGCGACCAGTGCTCCGCGAAAGAGGCATCCATTGGAGATAAGGTGAGTCCAGACCATTTGATTCCGTGATTCCTTCCCCCTTGCTCCATTGGTTGGTTGCCTAGACAGATTTGTTGGGCAGTTCGTCCGATCGCGATAATCGAGAACCAGTTTGCGATCTCAAATCCTCCCCCTCGCATTACCACATGATAGCGTCAAACTTGGCGTTATCATAATTTTGGTCCTTACAGAACCGGATCGTAAATTAAAAATTAGATTCACGTAATATTAATTCAGATTCTTATAGTTTGAAATCGGATTCAAAAAAAAAATATTCGCCATTTTTATTGCTACAATTCGTGACGCGTTCATACATTATTATCATAAATATCGCTTTGGAATCGAAGTGCGGGTTAATTATTTAATTGCCTTGTAGGTATACCTATCTCTTGCATTTTAGGTACATTCGAATTAAGCCCGCGGTATAAGTAACTACCTAGGTACTAGCATTGTTTACTTTCTTTGTTTACATTATTTGTTTACATTTTGATAAAATTATTATAACCTTCTTCTTTCTTTGCTACTTCAATTTATAAGGACTTGTACGTACGGGATTTGTAAAATTTATTATTAATTTTATCAAATTTAATTTATTAAAGCCAAATTTAAAACATGACGTCAGAACGCGAGAAACGGGCATTTCAACGACGTAAGGAGCGCCTCCAGAATGAGATAGAGACGTACTTGGAACGGGCACAATGCATTTTCGATACCATTAATTCAATTCATTTGGGAGAAATTTATTTGCGTAAATTTAAAGTGCACGCGGCAGGCATTGACAACTGGCGTAAAGAATTTTTATTACTGGTAAAAGAAAAAAATGATTTAATTGCAGAAAGTGAGGAAGATGAAGCAACAGATAATAATATTATTCTGTCATTTGAAGACTTATACGCTGAAATTAAATATACTTACGAGAATTTAAAAGACACAACAAAATCCTCAAGTGCAAATGATATTCCTTTAAAAAGGAGCATCCAACTACCACGATTAGAGCTGTGTGCCTTCAACGGAGATGTAAACAATTGGCCGGTGTTTTATGAAAATTTTAAATCTATGGTCCATGAGAATGACAGTCTAACGGAAGGTGAAAAGATTCAATATTTAGTTGGAAAACTGGTAGGAAAAGCTCAAAGCATTTGCCAAGGTTTATTGCCAACTGCTCAAAATTATACAATTTTATGGAATTCGTTGGTCAAGAAATACAACGATAAGCGCGTTCTGGCAACAACTTATCTAGAGAAATTGTTAAATATTCCTGCAGTAAAGGAACCATCTGCCTCAAACTTGGAGGACTTTATTGATCTATTTTCAGGTTTAACTGCTGCAATCAAACAGTTGAACATGGAGAATCTAGAAGACTTTATATTCATACACATTGCGTGTAAGAAACTTGACATGGATACGATTAAGGCTTTTGAAGTTTCTATACAAGATTCTTCAGACTCAGTAGATTCAATAAAATTTGTGGAATTCATTAGAAATTACTCGCGAATACTACAGCGCGCAAACGGAAGTAGAAGCAGTAAAATTAACAATCAAATTAACGCGATGCCGCGCAAGCCCTCAGCTTCCCAGAAAAACGTTAGGGCATTTGTGACAGTTAATACTGACAAATGTTTGTTGTGCGGAGATAACAACCACTCAAAGTTGTACCAGTGTCCGAAATACACTATCCTGGACGCTCGGGAAAGGTACAATTTTATAAAATCAAAGAAATTATGTGTCAATTGTCTAAGTACGATGCATAATCTCAAGAATTGTAAATCAAAGGGAAGATGCAGCGTTTGTAATCGATCCCACCATACTAGCCTGCATTTCAACTTGAATTTGCAAGCCGCGGCCGAAGAAAAGGCGGAGCCCCTAGCGCTTTGTGCTATGGGCCCTAATTCTAGTGAGGTAGAATCTACGGTTTTACTAGGAACTGTTTGTTGTGTAATCTTAGACAAGCGGGGTCAAAGACACACTATTCGCGCTTTATTAGACAGTGCTTCACAGAGAGACATAATAACGGCCTCCTGTTGTCGAGAACTTCATCTTGATGTAAAGACGACGCGAGACAAAGTTGTTTCAGGAATAGGGGATATTGTCAACCCTATCAAGGGAGTGACAACAATTACCCTTCTTTCGAGAGTTGAGAAATCGGTCAATTTTAAACTATCGCCTTTGGTGGTTAATCAAATAACTGATAAAATACCCGTCGCCAACATTAATATTGAAAATTTAGAATATTTAAAATCATTACGTTTGGCTGATGAAAAATATTTTATTCCCGGAAAAATTGACATGATTCTGGGTGCAGATGTATTCTCCCGTGTGATAAAACACAACACTATCTCACGAAATTTAGGCGAGCCAGTTGCACTGGATACCCTATTTGGGTATGTGATACTAGGGAAAGTTCCAGTGCTACCGGCAATCAAAACAGATTATTGTTTCTTTTCAACAATTGAAATTGAAATGAAAAATATCTTGGAGTTGGAGGACGTACCGGACGTCTCCACTCCACAAATCGAGGAGCTGGTATGTGAAGAGAAATATACCAACACCACCACGAGAGACAAGACTGGTAGATTTTCCGTAATGCTGCCTTTCAAGACCGATCCGGGGCAGCTTGGTGATTCTCAGAGAGCGGCAGAGCGGAGATTTTACGCGTTGGAAAGGAAACTGCTTTCAAACTCTTCTGTAAAATTGGAATACGACCTTATTTTCAAAAATTATATACAAGAAGGGTATTTAAATCCTGTAAATATAAATTCGGATCAATGCTTGAGCTTGCAATACATAGCCCCGCATCATGCAGTGATACGTGAAAATAAATCCACAACTAAGGTTCGCGCAGTAATAGATGCTAGTATGAAAACTACATCAGGATTATCGCTGAATGATGTTCTACATACGGGTAGAAATCTTCAAAATGATCTATTTAAAATAATATTACACTTTCGCTTGTTTCCAGTTGCTCTAAGCGCTGACATACGTAAAATGTATATGCAAATTCTGGTAAATAAAGAGCATAGATGCTATCAGAGAGTTTTATATCGGTTTGATAAAAATGATCCACTTCAGCTTTTTGAATTTACACGCGTACCATTTGGCTTAAAGTGCAGCCCATACCTTGCAATGCGTACCGTTCGTCGTTTAATTGATGATGAGCGAACACGTTTTCCATTAGCGGCACTTGTAGCAGAGAGAGATATTTACATGGATGATTTGGTTTCTAGCTGTTTAAATGATGAAGAGGCTATCGCACTTTCAAACCAGTTGATTGAATTATTTCTTGCGGGCGGTTTTGAATTAGTGAAGTTCTCGAGTAATTCACCATCAGTCATGGGAGGCATTCCCTCAGCTTGTCGCATTTCTGAAGCTGTGGAGTTCAGTTCAGAAGATCAATGTACCATCCTTGGTTTGCATTGGTTGCCTGGAAAGGATGTTTTTACCTTTAGTGTCACTAACAAATTTCGTAAATGTACAAAACGAAATATTCTGTCGACAATTGCGCGCTTCTGGGATTTGATGGGGTTTGTCGCACCCGTGATTGTAACAGCTAAATTAATGATTAAATTTCTCTGGGAACATAAAATCGATTGGGACGATTGTCCTCCTCAGAGTATAATTTCAACTTGGGAAAATTATGAATCGGAACTCCCACTCCTTCAAAGTATTCAGCTGCCACGTCATACAGGTGTAACGCAGGAGTCGATTATATCCCTATTGGGATTCGCGGACGCAAGTGAGAGAGCATATGGAGCGGTGATATATATTCATGTATATAATCCTCCAAGTAAACGCGGAGAAATAAGTTTAGCTTGTGCAAAGTCGCGAGTAGCTCCAAGTCGTACAATATCTTTAGCAAGACTTGAATTATCGGGAATATTGATATTGTCAAAATTAATGCGTGTAGTCATTGATACATATTCAACTCGCTGCCAAATTAATAATGTATACGCCTTTTCTGATAGTACAGTGGCACTCGCTTGGGTTCATTCACACCCATCCCGCTGGCAGACTTTCATCGCGAATAGAGTAACTATAATTCAGGATAATATACCTCCAAGTCAGTTTTATCATATTGCCGGGAAAGACAATCCCGCGGATTGTCTCTCACGCGGCCTGACTCCCGCACAATTAATTGACCACCCGCTCTGGTTTAAAGGCCCTGCCTTCGCGCGCTCACCGATTGAAGAATGGAATTTTTGTAAATTTGATCCAAATACTATTGAAAACCCGCCGGAACAAAAAATAAAAGTTATGACTGTAATGGATAACTTACCCAAGCAACCAACTTTATTAGGTTCACTCGCTGAACGAATCTCTTCCTGGAGTAAATTGTTAAGAGTTGTTATTTACATACTTCGTTTTATAAAAAGATTGTCATCAAAATTTGAAGTCTCTCACCTACGGTTTGCAGAAATCGTAGTTATAAAAGACTTACAAAATCATCATTTTTCGAACGAAATTAAAAACGCGAAAGCCGGTAAAGTCTTATCTCCTGCATTTCGTAAGCTTAATGCCTTTATCGACGCCGATGGGTTGTTACGAGTAGGAGGGAGACTTGTAAACGCTGACTTAGCTTATGACAGTAAACATCCAATACTTTTACCAGGTCGCGGTCATATTTTGAATTTAATCATTGATTACTATCATAGAAAATTCTTGCATTCCGGACCTCAGTTACTGATGTCCCTTTTGCGACAAAATTTCTGGATTTTGTCGGCTAGAAATATTGTGCGTAAACGCGTCCAATTATGTAATACTTGTTATAAGGTTAATCCAAAATCACGCTTCCCCCTCATGGGGGATTTACCTGCCTGTCGGGTAAATGAAGGTAAGGCATTTTTCCACTGTGGCATAGACTACGCGGGCCCCTTAAGTGTGATTCCTTATAGAAAAAGAGGTGTGCACAAAATTAAAGCATACATTTGTGTGTTTGTGTGCTTAATCACGAAAGCGGTTCATATCGAACTCGCATCAGATCTAAGCACGGAAACATTTATTAACGCTCTTAAGCGATTTTTGTCGCGACGCGGGCCGGTAAAAATAATGTACTCAGACTGTGGGACAAACTTCATTGGTGCAAAATCTCACCTCGATGCTCTCTATGGTCTCCTGGAGTCTGAAGCTTTTCAAAATAAGTTCGACAGGGAACTAAGAGACCATCGGATAGATTGGAAGTTCAATCCCCCATCCGCCCCGCATTTCGGTGGAATTTGGGAGAGTAACGTGCGGAGTATCAAACTCCATCTGAATCGAGTAATTGGTAAACAATTATTGACATTCGAGGAAATGTCTACAGTACTTGCGCAAATTGAAGCAATTTTAAACTCCAGACCGCTTTCATGTTTGAGTGCCGATCCATCCGAACCTATTGCTCTAACCCCCGCACATTTTCTCACATTGACTCCTCTAAAGTCACTTCCGGCGACAGATACCTCCTCTAGAGACATTAGTTTACTGTCTCGTAAACAGTATGTGGACCATTTAGTTCAGTCTTTCTGGAAACGGTGGAAGGTGGAGTACCTTCACACTCTCCAAACGCGTCAGAAATGGAACACGGAAACAGAGCCAATCAAGATTGGATCTGTTGTCTTGTTAAAAACTGAAGGTAGTGCACCTCTTAATTGGCCACTAGGAGTTATTGAGGATGTCTTTCCGGGAGCGGACGGTATAGCTAGAGTAGTTAATGTCCGGACGAAAACTGGAACTTATAGGCGTCCAGTTGTCAAGGTTTGTCCGTTGCCAAATCAATAACATTACAAAATAATATACAGTCCACTCGCTAAATTAAGTAGATTTAAGTTATAATAATAAACAAATAAAAAAAAAAATCATTGTTTTGAAAGGACTACGTCCTCTCAAGCTGGGGGGCATGTTTGGGCGAACTGTTAGGTAGGTTTGTTATGGGTAGCTGGCCATAAAATCCTTGTCCTTGTGCCTATAATCTGACCTATCCGATTTGCCCAATCACCTGTCTCCAGCCAGTACTTCTTCATACGCGGCCTTGGATAGACGTGTCCATCGCAGTGTACACCGCGCGCGAACGAAGGAGAAACCACACACAAAAACGCGACCAGTGCTCCGCGAAAGAGGCATCCATTGGAGATAAGGTGAGTCCAGACCATTTGATTCCGTGATTCCTTCCCCCTTGCTCCATTGGTTGGCTGCCTAGACAGATTTGTTGGGCAGTTCGTCCGATCGCGATAATCGAGAACCAGTTTGCGATCTCAAATCCTCCCCCTCGCATTACCACATGATAGCGTCAAACTTGGCGTTATCAGTCCCTTTGACCTTTTATGTCATCATGATTGTCATGACATAAAATGCGCACGCACGGCACTATCTAGTTGTGCTGATTTACGATGACAAATGTCATAATAAATATCGTGCACTCCTCAGCACGCAATACTGCTGCAATCAGTGTAACGCAGATCCAAATATTTAGATGAGTGATAACAAACCTTCTTTAAACGCATTCAATTTGCAATAACTCTTCTCCAGTTCTCTATTGACTGCTCAATCACCTAGGCGCCTGCTGCTGTCTTCACTTGATCTATCATCCTATTCCTCTCTTCCCTCCAAGCTACCATCAACTGAGCGGTCCGTAGTCTAGTGGTAACGCTTTGGATTCCTAAAAGAAAGGTCGTGGGCTCGAATCCTGACGGAGCACAAAAAAAAACCATTTATATTTTCAAATATGCTCTTCGCTGGCTTGAAAAATTCATAAACCTTTACCAAAGACCGGTCACCAAAGGGCCATCCAGCCTTACAGCAACTGGGTCTTGCTCGAGAATTGTCGTATTCTATAGAGACGACCAAGCTTGCACAGGGCTCTTGAGTAGTGATTCACACAAAGCGCTCACCAAATAAATCATCCTAATATTATTATTATTATTTGCGATAGGTCTCTTTAGCGTGATGATAAAGAGATTCGATCATCATCACGCTGAAGAAATTCATCGCAGATACAAACAAAACGTTCGGAAGCTCCAACTCCAATAGAAACGGTTACAAATCCCAGAAATTAATTCTCCACTTTCAACCTTTACACACAGAGCTAATTCTATCCGGTTTGTATATGTTCATTTTCTATCATGTGTAGTATCGGAAATCTAGTAGTGTTTGAATGTGTGTGAGAGCTTTCACACAGTTTGTCCGGCGATCCCATCCGAAACTAAAGACAAATAGAGCAGTTTTTGTTCTGTGTGGAAAGACCGTAAGCTTTCTACTGGTAGGTTAATATGTTCTTTCTTAGAGTCATGCGTTAGCTCCTGATTTGAGGATTTTATTTTCCTTTCTTGGGTAGAGTAACTTTAGCTGATTAACTTCAACGGGGAGGCCTTCCGCCGCCAAAAAAACACTGCAAGTGAAGATCACCGAGTGAAGCGACTCCGCATGAGTTGCATGAACTTGGTGGGTGGAGGTGGGTCGAGTGCCTTTCTGGGAGACGATGTTCTCACATGCCGTTTTTTGTCAACCATGCCACTGACTCCCCGCCACTTTCTTTAATATGCGTTCCGCAGATGCTACATTGTTTTGATATAACCAGCATGTTTAGTTTACAGAGACATAGCTCACACATGACACTCGAACTCTGCTTGATCGTTGCTTGAATGAACATAGCGTGATAGCCTTCTGGGAGGTAAATTAATAATGATGATAGTACCTAGCGATGATTTTTTCAAGGATATAATGTGATTGAAATAAGTACTGAAATATTAAATATCAAGCGAGCTTTGCAGTTTAGTTTTATATGCCAACGCTAATAGCTAGAGATAAATGAGATTTATAATATATATATATAAGAAGATGATTTTTTTACATGATAAAATAGCGCCGTTCTTGTGTGTGTCACGTCACACCTCCAGGTCCCTCCGTATCACGAATGGGATATTTTATAAAGTGCCATTTCAGTGCTCCCTTAAGAATGCTAACAGATTCAGAACACCTCACTCCGGATGGCAGTCTGTTCCATTCCATCGATCCCGCAATCCGGAAAGCGCGATCCCCAAAATTAGTGCGTATTTGACGGTAAGGCTGCGTCAACCTGACAGCACCACTCCCCGCTTTGCTCAATGTCTCAATAAGTTACAAGATAGATTGGCATTTAAGGCTCATATTCGATGCATGCCCACAAGAAGGCGCATGTAAGTCCGCGCTTACACATGCTTCATGTGTACACACAAAGTAAACCAAACCTCACAAGAACATCAACTTTGCAACTCCTACCACCTTTCCCTGAAACCGGGATGGCATTGGAAAAAAACAAGTTTTTACAGAATGGAGGGTCAGCCTCGTCTCCCCCCCCCCCCAGTGCTTAATTGGTTTATCTACCATTTAATTCAAAGATAACCTGTCAATGACATTGTCAAAACAATTAAATAACGTAAATCACGATAGTGCGAGAGTTATTTTTGATATTTTCAAAATCAATTTCCAGCATTCTTAAGAAACATTGATCCATTACACATACACACATTGATCATATGGAATTACCTCTAATGGACATAAGACAAACAAGCACTAAGGGGACGTCATACAAACCTATTAGTCAAGGAACAAGATAAATTTAGAATCTTTCAAAGATCTAGTTAAAGAGTTCCTCCCAGCTTGTTAATGACTGTGTGAGGGTGCACTGTAATAAGGAAAACCTGTTGTGCACAAAAAAAGGATGGAAAGGATTTCTATATACGTACATCATTTACAAAAGGTTTTAGATTTCCGACTTTGGTTCTATACAACTCATGTGAAACTTAAATTTGATACCAAAGCAATCAGCCGTCTCGAAAATGAAATAACAGAGCGGAAATCAACACAACCTTTAATGCAAATTTCAACTGACGACTTTCTCAATTACACAATTTCGCAAAAATTGCACTCACCAGAGTTCTCCTGCAGCCAAACATGCAATTTGTGGCGGGCCACATAAACTTGCGCATAATGAGCGCTGGGCACACCTTACCGGGGAAGAATTATGGCCGCGGGGAGCGTGGCACGTGGACCGAGGTCATCCCGACCAGGTTGCCAGAAATAGCCAGTCTTCGGATTGAGAGGAAGAGAAAAAAGAAGATGGCTCGCGCGTGCCCTCCTTTATTTGGGCTCTCTGCGAACAAGCTGCATGCGCAGAGTCGCTGAATTTTTTTGCCATTTGACCAATTAATTAGTGGCCTGTTAAAATTGACTGTATTGTTGACCGGTTACCGTGTATGGGTGCGGAGAAAAATAAAATAAAATTGTTTCTTTTCTTTACTCTTTAATAAAAGATGCTCTTGATGGTTATCCAGTATTGTAAAGGATTGGCAATGGTATACTTGTAAAAATGAGAAACCACAAACACTTTCAAAGGATTTCGATCAATTCCAGTGCGTTTGAAATTTGATTCGTAGTTTGATTGATTCGTTTCGTTTCTGATCAATTCATGTGCATTCCGGTCCGTAGTCTAGTGGTAACGCTTCAGACTTCGCTTCAGGAAGGTTAGAAGCACAAAAATACCATTTACATTTTCAAATTTGCTTTTCACACGGTTGAAATATTCACGTACCTTTACCAAAGACCGGTCACCAAAGGTCCATCCAACCTCACAGCAACTGGGTCTTACTTGAGCATTAGCACTTTCTATCTATAAATTTATCTCGACGACCAAGCTCGTAGAGGGCTCTTTAGGTGTGATTCCCACAAAAACAGCGCTCACATGTATGACATGAAAAACTCTAAGAGATAGAGAATAAGAATGAATAGGTAAAAGACAAATGCAAGTTGAAAGAGGATGAAATGGTTTGGCCATTTAGAAAGATTGGATGATGAAAAACTAATACTGAAGAAATGTGAAAGGATAAATAGTAGAGGTAAGACCGAGAAAAGTATGGTTGGATCAGATTGGGGAAATTGCGAAAGAATGGAATATATATACAAAACAAACGTAAAAGAGGAAACGTATGAGAAAAAGAGAGAGGCACACAAGGATAGGAAAAAATGCCTCTAGCGGAATTACGACAGAGCTACAATTACAGTTACAGTTTTACAGAATATAGAGAATTCAAGTTTCGAGCGGATGCCTTGATGGTTCTAAATGTTAGGTAGAGAAAGGCGGTTGACGAAGAATGGGTACATGTAGTTTTTGGATGTATGCTTGTAGCCACTTATTACGTAGTTGTGTTGTGAATCAGGATGTTGGGCAGACACCACACCTGCTGCTGCGGATTGTGGAGCATCCCAGGTTTGTTGACACTCTCCAGATAAGGATGCACACCCATAACGAGCTGCGAGACGTGCAGACACCGGCCCGGGTTTTCGCCTCCAACGTCTGATTCAAATTTTAAGAGTCTGTTGTGAATTTTGAATACACCAACCGAATAAAATCTTGTAGTGCCAGATGGGTGAAACTTTTTGTACCTTTGAAAACAAGGTTATGTAAAAACTTTTGTTACGGAGCGATACGGCTCATACTGAACTTGGTGAGCATCGGATATTCCATTCATGCGCTGTTTCAGGAATTTTGTCATTCCATATTTTCCTCGGTCTTCCTCTAAAGTATTTTTTTTTATTGAAATAGCATTACAAGTTATATTTCCCATGAGTTTTACATAAACTCATTTGGGACTTGGGACTTATTCTCTAACACAATACTTAAAGCTAGCCATACTATATAATTAAAAAATATTAATAAAATAACAATTACTGAAACAAACAAAGACAGAAGAGAATTAGCGGCTAATACCCAAAATAGAACAAAATCATCTTACTGGTACAGCATCATTGTAAAAGGACTCTAAGAAATAAGGCTTTATTGCATCATTTTGTGGTTTATTTTTCATAATGCGTGTAAATGTGTGCCCTAGGGTGTCAAGTAATAATCAGTTTCCAAGCATCCAGATTGAACACAATGTTTGGAGAGCGTCAATTTGCAATTGCTGGTCCTCGGGCCTGGATCCGCTTGCCTCATCATGTGAGAGAGATAGAAGACCATGAAAGTTCTGAAACGCACTGAAGACAAGTAAATTTCTGGCATCATTTCCACACGCGCTCTTAGAGTGACTACATCATGAAACGGCACTATAAAGACATCATACACCCTTGACTTATTAGCTTGGTATGAGGCTGACCCTCGATGTTATAAAATCTTGAACTCTAAAAGAGAAAGGTGACACGAGTTGCACAGTTTAAGTAGGTATCTTTAGAGTTTAGATTATAGATCAACCCTCAAGAAAAACTGTCAAATTTGTTTAATGTCTCTGTTTGACGTATGACGTTGATATATTATGTCTTGTTTGTTTGATGTACATCTAATGATGGTGTTTCATGGCACGTTTGTTACTATGGGAAGAAACAGACGTACGTCATCTATATCTCTTATTTTGTAGCCCGGGTCGTAGTTCAGTGGTAGCACTTCGGACTCTGAATGGAAGGTTGTGGGTTCGAATTCCGGCGGAGCACAAAAAAATACCATTTATGTTTTCAAATTTGCTCTCCGTTGGATTGAAAAATTTATAAACTTTTACCAATGAACGGTCACTAAAGGTCCATCCAGCCTTTCAGCAACTGAGCCTTTCTTGAGAATTGGCGCTTTGTAGCGACGACGACCAAGCTCGTAAAAAGGTCGATAGCTCAATTGGTAGAATGCTTGCATTCCATACCGAGAGCAAGGGTTCGATCTCAAGGCCTACTCAGCTTTCACAAGAAATGAGAACCAACCCCACCCCGGGAGTTGGGAAACCCCCACTTCAACTGAAAGTGGTTAGTGTGAGGCCGGCCCGCATACCCGTAAAAATAAATACTTAGGTCCCGAATCGCCACATGCGACCCCTTCGGGGGTAACGTAGGCAAGAAGACACTATATGTATAGCTTAGTTGGGTTTTTTTGTTTGCAACGATGGATGGAAAGATGGATGCAAGGATAAAAAGAAAGAAGAATTTTATTGAAAGCTATAGAAAGATATATTCATGATTTTGATCACGCCCTAGTGTAATGATGGGCAAGGTAACAGCTACGGTTATATTATATTTTGGGGCATCCAACGTTACGTTAAAATCAGGTCTTGCATCTCGCCCTGCCTTCCCAGTAAAATGCATGACTCACTATCCGAGACAAACACGAACTGTACTTAAAAATTCAACCATAACGTTTCAGCAAAAAATGTATTTAAGTTAAAACACTCACCAGAGGCGCTGCCCTTGTTTCCATACATTTTTAGTTCAGTTTGCACAATATATTGTTTTTTTTGGTACACTGTTATGCAGACGAAACAAGTGAATTAAACAACAATGCTGCCAACCAAAGGAATGCCACGTATTCATCATTATGCAATTTCAAAAAAATTGCAGTGATATTTTTGGCATGGGTATATATTAATAGCAATTGCTTAGCTGGCATAAATTCGTTTGTTATTTTTTTTATACGCACAAAATAAAAATAAACGGATTTTACGAATCGTGGTGTAGAGAAGAAAAGGTTTTTCAACGTTTCGTAGGAGTTGTATTCATCAGAAGACGTGCCTCTTTTACGTCAAAGTTATTGGAAACGTACCTACTTGAGAAAATGTTCTCATGGACTGAGATCGTTTTCGGCGTGAAAGTTCTAAATTAGTTTTTTTCTCAGCGAGCAGACTATACAGGCTTATATATATAACTAGAGTCCTTAGCAACCAGTAACAAAACATAAATATAATAGATCCGCACGTGAATCGAGAATAGTCAATATTGTGCCATCACACGGCCGGGTTGCTAAAGACAATACAAACATTTTTGTTCTTGTTTTTAGTTGCCAAGGACGGCAGTCCCATACCTACAAGACTGACATTTGCTTTCCGAGGAAAAATTCCACATTCAACAATTTTCCGAATGCATTGCTGCAAGGCCTTTCCATAACAATCTAATATTTAATCTTAGTTGTAAAAATGTATTGACATTTAAAGCACTTATTTAGATTCACGCTTATACATGCAGCATTTGTGCATACAAAATAAACCAAACATCGCATAAACATAAACTTTGCAACTTTGGCATTGAAAAAAGAGTACTGTTATGTAAATAGCAAATGCATATAAATATTTAGATAGGTAGATATATCATTTGTAGCTGATGGACGCTGTATATAAGTAGGCTTAATTATTATAAGTACCAAGGGTAAAGAGATATAATAAGGAAGTAACTAGAAATTATCATAATTATCGAGAAAGGTATGGATGGACCAAATTTTCGAAATAGCGAGTGAATGGGATATCCAGAGTCATAATAAAAGGAGAGCTTGTATGAAAAAGGTTATGACTCTGGATGAAATGAAAGAAGTATGCAAGGACAGGAAGAAGTGGCGGCTAATTTGCAATGCTGATTTGTAATGTTGGTTTATTAGTTTGCTACATTTTTTGCATAATAAATTTTTGACTTTTTTTGTATAGATTTATTTTTAAGGTTTTGTTGTTTTTTTTTTGTAAACTTAAATGTCATTTATTACTCGTATTCCTTGACTTATAGGTTGGTATGAGGCTGACCACCCATACTGTAAAAAATGGTTCACTTTGCCAATGTCACCCCTGTTTCAGGGAATGTCGGCAGGAGTTGCAGGGCTTATGTTCATTTGAGTTTGGATTTTATTTGTAAGTACACAATCAGCATTTGTAAGCGCGATCTACACGTGTTTGTTTGTGGGCATACATCTGAGAGCTTTAAATGAATATATCCTTGCAACTTAGATTATAGATTATAGATCTACTCTAAGCTTTTGGAAGACCGTTCAAGGAGGTTCCGGCAAAACTGACCTCTAGAAGCCACCACCTTCATAGCTATATAAGCCGCGAATGGCTTGCAGGCAGTTCAGTCATCCTACGACAATCTGTTTCTAAACACTAAAACAGTATAAGTGAACCTTAACCATCTGTAAAATAAATAAATGTGAATTGTGAAAATAAATATAAACTGTAAAAAATAAATCTAACTTTGAAATAAATACCCTAGGGCCTAGAAGATCAGTTTTTAATTTGCAAAATATTTGAACCCGAAAAACATAACAGTACCAAGATTTTACAGCATGGGGGGTCAGCCTCATACCAACCTATTAGTCAAGGAGCCTTACGAAGACAAAAACAGTGAAAATATAAAGAAAAAGTATTTTGAATATTTTGAACGAAAATCCTGATGCTTGATTTTGTTTTTTGAGATATTTTTAAAGTTTCAGTGACCCACAACATGGCGGACAATAATCGTGTTTCATTAACGCCATTTTCCTAATGCAGAGTGCACACAAATTATCTTTAATGACTCTGGGCGAATCTCAACGAAAACAAACATGGTGGACTGCAATATTCAAAGTGCAAAAAAATATGCTTACACTCGACCATATCGTTTATAAAGAAAATGTATGATGACTAAAATAGTGCCTCTGGTGAGCGTTTGAGTTTTAGTATATTTAGTTTAAAAGTAAAATTCACTGAATGTCCCTTGCACCTTTTCAGCATTTTTAAGTAAATACATAAATATATAGATTTTTTTTAAATTATGATCAGACAAAATAAGCTGATTTTTAAAATATATTATTATTTTTGATGGCACTGTTGGCAATGTTGGCTTATTCATTTATGTTAACATTGTTTGTACTTTGTTGTTTTCCTTGACTTAAAGGTTGGTATGCGGCTGACCACCCATGCTGTAGAAAATGGTTCACTTTGCCAATGTCACCCCTGTTTCGGGGAAGATCGGCAGGAGTTGCAGGGCGTATGTTCATTTGAGATTCAGGTTTTTATATTGTAGGACTGCATGCGGCATGTTTAAGCACGAACATAAACATGTCTGTTTTGTGAAAATGCGTATAATGTGAATCTATAATGTAACTTATATTTTGCAACTTAGATTAGATTAAATTGGGTTTGTATAGGGAAGTATTGACTTTTTTTTGTATAGATTTATTTTTAAGGTTTTGTTGTTTTTATATACTTAAATGTTATTTATTATTTGTATTCCTTGACATATAGGTTGGCATGAGGCTGACCACCCATACTGTAAAACATGGTTCACTTTGCCAATGTCACCCCTGTGTCAGGGAAGGTCGGCAAAAGTTGTAGGGCTTATGTTCATTTGAGGTTTGGATTTTATTTGTATGTACACATTCAGCATTACTAATAAACTATAATGCATTATTAATTGATGATATAAATACCTGTCTCTGGCCAGGCAGAATAGATTGGTAAATTGCATTCATCTTCACAAATCTATAAAAAAAAACACAATGGACTTTCACTTTGTTAACAGAAAAACCCTTAAAAATAGATTAGATTATTATTATATGCCAGCAGATGGGAGTCGGGGTTGTGGAGGTTTTGGGCGGGAATGCTGAGGTTGATAAGAATACACCATTGAAACTGAGATGCTGCAGCTCACGACAGGGATTTGATGCTTTTGTTACACCGTTAGCATAGGTTTTTCAGCCACAACGCATTCTTCATCTCCACGCTGTCATCTGTTTCTATTTTATATTTTCTTATATGTTTTTTTCGATCAATGTTTTTTTTATATGGCTGATCACGTATTGCACCCTCTGCGTGACCGGGCTGAGTAAAGATTTTATTTTTATTATTACACAGACAAACACTACACACAACTACATATTCGTAACAATAGCAATCAACCTATTTGAATCAACCGTTCATTTGTTCTGCCACGTGTCTGGTTTGACCAATGATTATTTAGCGGATGTTGTTGTTGCGTTTGCTCGCCGGGACAAAAATAGCGCTCACGTTGTACTATCGAGTGCTCCAGCATAGTAAGGATGCGCGTAAATTTCACAATTATTTATACACATGTCTACTAGTTGCAAAAACAACTTCGGGGGGGTCCAGACATAGACGGAGCATGTACAAGAAGCCAGAAAATAAATAAGCAAGTCTCGAGTGCGGCACGTGTTACAAACCGTGCCGCGACAACATGCCCATCGACAGAATGTCCACCGACACAATGTCTATTGACAAAATGTCCATGCGACAAAATGTCTCCGATGTAATGAATGTTCACCGACAAAATTTATACAGCACCTCACAAATAAAACAACTCTATCAGGCAGGCAAGCACGTTAGTTCCTTTGATACCGCCTGCCAATAGGTGTGGTGAACATCGGTTGCTGAGTTTTTCATCGTTTTCTTGTGAAACTGTCGCTAAAACATTGATGTCTTGCTCAAATAAACAATGTCCTAATGACCCTGTTCCAACCTGGCTCCTGAAGAAATGTTGAAGGATGTGGCTCCATTCTTGATGGCACTTTCAAATAAATCAATGGTGGAGGAGTGCATATTCCCTGAACCCTTAAAGGAAGCGCTAATAACTCCAATCATAAAAAAAGCGTCTCTTCCAGAAGATTTGGTAGATAACTATAGGCCAGTGTCAGGCCTCCCAGTTTTATCGAAAGTCCTTGAAAAGTTGGCTGCTTCTCAAATAATGCAGTACATGGATCAGACTGGGTGCTTGGCAAAATTTCAATCAGCGTATAGACGCCATCACTCCACGGAGACAATCTTGCTTCGCATAATATCAGACTTAATTGATGGAGTTGAGGGTGGACAGCTGGCTCTGGTGGCAGTGCTCGATATGAGCGCTGCTTTTGACACTGTAGATCACTCTTTGCTTGTACAAAAGCTCACTACCTCATATGGCATGTGCGATGATTTGTTGCAATGGTTGTCTTCGTATATACATGGTAGATATCAAACTGTGCAAGTGGAAGGAAAGAGGTCATCAAGAGTACCATTGGAGTGTGGCGTGCCTCAAGGGTCCGTCCTCGGCCCGCTCTTATTCACATTGTATACAGATGATTTAGAGCAGTTTGTCATCTCCAGAGGCTTGAAGTACTACTCGTATGCAGACGATATCTTCATCTTTAAACTCTGTTCACCTGCAGGGGTTGGACAATGTAAGCTGGACACTATAAAGTGTATTGAAGATGTGGCTGCTTGGATGAACGGAAACCGTCTGAAGATGAACCCAGAGAAGACAGAATTCATGTGGGTTGCATCCCCAAGAAGACAGCATCTTTTGGATATAGAGTCTTTTAATATTATGGGTGAGACCATTAAACCCCAGGATTCTCTCAAATTCTTAGGTGTGCATCTGGATGGGGCACTTTCCATGGAAAAACACGTATCGGGGATTGTGAGCTCTAGTTTTTTCCACCTGAGGCAGATAAGGCGTATTCGCAGCTGCTTACCTGTTGATGCAGCAAGAACTCTGGTGAATGCGTTGGTGGTCCCAAGGTTAGACTACTGCAACAGCCTGATGCTTGGGCTTCCTAAGGTGCAACTAACAAGATTGCAGTCCGTTTTTAACACCGCAGCAAAAGTGATTTTGGGAGGCAGTAGAACTGACCATGTCACTCCTCTATTGCAGAATCTTCACTGGCTGCGTGTCCCGGAGAGAGTGGAATACAAAATGTGCCTGTTGGTATTTAAAGCACTCAGAGGAACGGCCCCTTCTTACTTAGCCGAATTATGTAAGCTTGACGAGATTTTTGATAAGCGGTGCACTCTTCGCTCGGCGCAGAGTGATGCTATCAACAAGCTGAAAATGCCATCTCGACGGAGCAGAACGGGCTTTGGGGATAGGGCGTTCAGTTCGGCGGGACCGTTGTGCTGGAACCGGCTGCCTTTGAAGCTGAGGACGGAAACCAGCGAGGAGCGCTTCAGGGAGGAGCTGAAGACCACCATCTTCACAAGAAGAGAGTGAGCGGTGGGCGCCCTTGGGGTGGCTGGAGCCACTAAACGGCGCCCAAAAGAAGAATAAGTCATCCAAATATATATATAAAATGTCTCCGATGTATGTAATGAATGTCCACCGAAAAAATGTTTCCGATGTAGTGAATGTCCACCGGCAAAATGTCTTCGATGTAATAAATGTCCACCGACAAAATGTCTTCGATGTAATAAATGTCCACCGACAAAATGTCTTCGATGTAATAAATGTCCACCGACAAAATGTCTTCGATGTAATGAATGTCCACTGACAAAATGACCCCGGAAAAAATGGGTTCAAAACGCACATCGACGGTTAAAAGGCAGACGGATAAGTGACATTTTGGTCAAAAATGAGTTATGAATGCTTTCTTACTTGAAATTTTCCGCTCTTTCTAATGCGCTAACTCCCATAGCTCTACGATGTTTTTTGTGTTGTTTATGCCCAAGCAAACAACTGCGTTTTCGAAGTATGGTTTTGGTGTAACCGACCAGATTTTGGCCTTTTTTGTCCTAAAGGCGCATGTGACATAAAAAAATCGTAAACGTCTTAAAACTACATTAATAGGAATGCCAATAAATGCCTTTATTTTTTAAATTTTAGAGCTGTTTTGATTTTAAGGATATGATAAAAGAGTTATGACATTTTTCTGCAATCTCTGCTCTCCTGAACAATTTAGTTTATGTCGCTGCCTTTTAACCGTCGATATAATTTATAAATCGCACATCATATTACCCTCACCAAACACAAGTGTTTAGTTTCGTTTTGGTGAGGTATAGCGTAAAAAGCATGAAACTACCATGTATTAGAATGAAGAAATGAAATTTATCGAAAGTTGGATATCAAATAAAAAAAAAGTAATGGGATCAACACTTTGGTGGATTTTTTGACGGTGGACATTTCATTGTTTGACATTTCGTCGAGTGGATATTTTGTCGGTGGACATTTTGTCGATGGACATTTTGTTGGTGGATATTTTGTCGGTGGATATTATGTCTGTGAACATTGTGCCGTAGGACATTCTGTCTATAGACATCTTGTACTGTAACCGTTACAAACTAGTAGCAAATGTGTGACTCATAGAAGGGTAAAAAAATAATCCGAATGTGTTCATTATTGTCTTTTGGATCACAGAAAAAAATACAGGATATTCAAGGGCATATCAATATCACGACAACCCGGGTGAGTCTTGGACCTTGGCATTTTTGATCGACGGCAACTATATCCTCCTCCAGTCCCATACTCCTAGCGCACGGAAATCTGCCACCGTAATCTGGGTCTTTTCATTGCACTGCGTCCTTTTGGGTCCGGCATAACAACCATCTTTTCCAAGCTCTGATGTTCCATTCGCTGGATGTGACCCAGCCAATGCAGTCTGCTGATTTTTATTGACCGGACCACAAAAACGTCTTGTTACGTATCGTAACTTTCAGTGCATTCATGTATCTTAAGTCTTAACTAGTTGTTCAGACGTACGTATGTATCAAAACAAAAAATGTAATTAAATATAAGGATTACTTATTTGGTGAGCGCTGCCTATCTGTGAATAACACTTCAACACCCCTCTAATAATAATTGGACAATTTTATACAGCGCTGTTTAGTGGCACTAGCTATCCCAAGGGCGCTTTTATGTGTTGAAGCTTCTATTAAACAAATGTGTCTTAAGCAACTTCCTGAAACTGCCAACACTGGTCTCTGTTCTCCTCTGTCTCTGGTCTCTCAACTCCAGAGATAGACTGTTCCAGCAGGACGGACCACATGCTTGTTTGTCACTAGCCAGCGCCAATTTTAAAAGCAATACCTATTGGCTGTAAAGCTGGGTGAACTTTTGTACCTTTATTAAAAGGTAGATGAATTTTTCAACTCAACGTAGAGCATTTTTAAAACTAGTCGATTTTCCTCTCGTTGCCAATCGGTCATGCCAAGAACTCGCAAGTCCCTTTCCACCCCATTGCTCTATCTCAGCTTTGGCCTTTCGACACTTCTTCTGCCACTGGGTTTTGTGGAGTAGATTCTTATAATCAAATTATTGCCATTATAACTATTTTTAGTCCACAAAGATACGTTGATTTATTATTTACCTTGTAATATGATCTCTGAACAGTATTTTGATTAAACCGCAGGGGATCCTATTACCTTTCTATGAGCCTTCATATCCCATTATGCTGATCAACTTAAATTTACATGACCCGAGTTGAACCCAGGTTAGAAAAATACAGCAGGTCATTAAACCTGCAGCAAATGAACTAGTAGGAATAAAAAAAAAACAGTTCAAATTACGGCAGACTTGTCGGAAGGATAGGCGTCTGCTCGGGTGTCATAAGTGTCCGATGAATTTGAGTTCAAACGGGCCGGGTTAAAGACCGACGAAGTATTTCACTTTCGTAGAAGCATAATGCGAATTGCTGAAACCAATAATTGGAACACAGAAAGTGAGCACATTTGTGAATCGTGAGAACAATAAATTCAACACGATTTCATTTTTTCTCGTGACTTCTGTTATTTTTTTATGCTAAGGGCCATTGTTCAAAAATGACTATGATTCTTTTTGGCGCTGTCATCCAGACAAAATAAACATACAGGTCCGCCCTTTTCACACAGCATGAATGCCGGACATTCCGTGTGAAAGCTTTCATACCCCTCCATACACTACTTGACTTCCGATCCGGCATCGGATAAAAAAAACAGGCAGAACCTGACGAAATTTGTCTCTATACAAAGGGCGTTATACTTCAATGTAATATTATTTAGGTAGATTGAAATTAAAAGTAGCGCCTCTTGTATATTTATCATATCTGTCATCGGAAACTCATTGTATCAAGTACTCAAAATTTTAAAACTGATTATTCCAAACAGATTATAGAGCATCACAGATGAGTCACAAATCTCTGCAATTCCACGGCAAAGCATTGCCTGGCTTTGATTTGGGCTTCAGCTATGCACGTCCGGTGTTCACTACTCAGGATGACATTCAACTCTGTGCAGGAATTCGTCCATTCCGCACGACTTCCCATACAATTTATAAATAGACGGGAAAAAACTGTCACCTGGTTATGAATTCGTTGACAAAAAGTGAAGAATTTCGACGTCTACAAACGCAAAGAGTCATCAGCTAACTGGATAATGGCATACCGAAGATGTTTTGATGATTTTCGTAACAAACAAAATATGAGTCACGATTAAGATGTACTTCATTTACTTTCTGAGCCAGATGCATTGGAGATCGCCAATCAATATGATGATGATGATGATAATGATGACTTGGTATAGCGCCGTTTCGTGAAAATTGTCACTACAAGGGCGCTTTTGTGTTATCGCGGCGAAGTAGTGTGTCTTGAGGGTTTTTTTTAAGTTTTCCCTGGATTTTGAAACTCGAACTTCCGGTGGCAGCTGGTTCCACGAAGAGGGACCCGCAACAGCAAACGCACGATTGCCAAACACTATAGGGCTTACTTTAAATGCTGCAGCTTCATTTTTTATCCTTTTTTACTTTTTGAAAACCTTTGGGATTCTCGATAACGGCATCGGTAGACAGGTGATCATGGATGATTTATTTCGAAAACAGCGTTTTCTTAAAAGTCCTCTTTTGAAAGCGATGGTGGGCTGGTCAGAGCGAAGGTCGACAGGCAGCTTATTCCAGGCAACTGACCCGGCTACTTCAAAGCTCCTGTCCGCAAAAAGGTGGAGTGAGATGCAGAAGCTAAAGTAGTTCCAAATTTGACTTCATATCTTTGACTTCATTGATTTATTTTATTTTTTATTTTTTGTCAGCCACTTTAATTTTTTTACATATTTGTGGGATTTTTTTAGGATAAAGGCCCTCTACTGTTTATGTTTACATTTTTCTTGTTTTTGTTATTTGTCTGTATCTGTTTTTTCTCCTTAATAAAATAAAATAAAATACAATAAAAAAATCTCGGATTGCGCTGTAACACCATTGAAGAATAGGACAAGAAACCCTTGGCGCACGTTCTTCGTCCACGATGTCCTCTGGCATCTTGAGTCCATCTTCTTTCAATCTATCCTTGAACAATAAGCTAGATAAGGTAGTATTTTTTAATTCAAAATGTGAACTAGGTGTAACAGCTTTCTTTTTCTTTTTGTTGGTAGGATTATTTCACCGGAGTTCGTAAGTTGTAGGATTTCTTTTTCAATGAATTGCTGATATCATTTCAGAGAGCATAGCACCTTTGTCCTAGGTTAAACAAGATCATCGTGAATGGCTCTGAAAAAGGTTGTTTTTTAGACTCTAAGAATGGCTGCCCGGTTAAGAAAGTATTCGTCAACTTTCGTCGCTTCCCAGGAGGTTGAGTTATTGGTTTCCTAGCTCTCGTGGAGGTTTCTTTCATGCCAGGAATGATCATAATGTTTTTCTTTTTTCGGCAGATTACGTTCTTTGGTCGACTAATATTGGTTGATAATGATCAACATCTATCTATAATCTATTTAACTATCGGTAATCTAAGTTGCAAAGATATATTAACATTTAAAATTTATAATAAATGCTTGCCCGCAAACAGAGACGTGTGAGTTCGCGCTTGCAGATGCTATATGTGTACTTACAAATTAAAACCCAAACCTCAAATGAAAATCCAAACATAAACCCTGCAACTTTTGCCAAACTTCCCTTACAATTGGCAAAGTGAAACAGTTTTTGCAGTTTGGGTGTTCAATGGTCATCCAACATCCATGGATAGATTACAAATACAAGGAATAAAAAAAGAACTACCTATGCATGATAACACAAAATATATTGGAACCCTCTTTTATATTATCCATTAAATAAGTTTTTTTATGTGAGGTGGAGCAATCCGAATAGCTAAAATGCTCACACAAATCCTTGGAATGTTGGTTTGCCCAGTTCACCAATTCATTTCGACCAAATGGCTTCAAGCGATTTCGTAGGTACCATTGTAAGAAGGCACGCAAAGGTACTTGGTACTAAACCACGTGTGGGGCGCAAAAAACACACACGTAACTCGTTCTGGCAAAACAGCAATCAAGTGATCAGTGCCTAGGGCTACCAGCACCTTATATAGTAACCAAAAGAAGACAGCACTTTATAGAGTTCTTTTCTCCCTAGGAAGTTCAAACCATTCATAGTCCTATTAAAATCCACAAGGTGAATTGTTAAGATGCAGCAGCTGGATTTACACACTTACTTTGGAAATATTTCTGGTGTATGGAGAAGCAAGATAGGTTGATGAAATACCCCACAGTTTCACATATATAGTGAACAGATGTCGTTGCTGCACAATAAAACACATACGTGAAGTGTCATCATTTTTCATACTTAAATCCCGAGTGTTCGCACAGTTTCATTATTTCACTTGCACGCTGAAAAAGCCCATCGTTAACATGGGCCAAAAATCTGGATGCTCCAACTCCCACAGACCACGGCAACAGATCCCGGAAAGCAACTCTCCAGCATCATATTTGTTGAATAAGAGTTTTAGGCTTACACGGCCGGCTGATGATGCTGGAGTGATGAAACGGAAAATCACAGTTATATATATATATATATATAAGGATAATTTATTTTAATGTACACATAATTAAAGAGCGCCGTTTTTGTGTGTGTCACACCTCAAGGGCCCTCTCAAATCACGGATAAGATTTCTTGTAAAGATGTGTCTTTAGTGCTCCTTTAAAGACACCAACAGTCTTTGCCTTCCTCACATTAGGTGGCAGTCTGTTCCACTCCATTGGTCCCGCAAACCGGAAAGCACGGTCCCCAAAATTAGTGCGTGTCTGACGGTGTGGCTGAACCAAGTCCACCACGCCATCCCCTGCAGATCTGAGCGTTTGGCGCCTCAAATCCCTCTCAACGGGTGTAAACATGTCAGCCAAATATGAAGGAGCTGTACCATTTACAGCCTTATACACCATCAGACAAACACGGTAGACCACCCTCTCCGGAAAACGAAGCCAATGCAGTTTCCCTAACAATGGAGTAATGCGAGTAAATTTAGACATCCCGAATATGAGTCTTGCCGCTGAATTCAGCACAGACTGAAGACGGTTGAACTGCTTTTTCGGCTGACCTATGTACAGCGTTGAGCAATAGTCAACTCGTGACATCACAAAGGCATTAACCAGGGTCTTGACTGCTCCCGACGGTAAACATCTCCTGATCGCCTTTATCTGGCGAAGTTCAAAAAATGAGGAAGATACAGTCAAGTTCAATTGCTCTCCCATTGTGAGGTTCCGATCCAGTGTGACTCCTAGAAGTCTGACTGAGTCGGAGGGCTGAATCAGCTCTCCCCCAATGGAGAGTGGTACTCGAGTTGTCAAAAGATGATCACGCCTGGTTGTAGCCGCCCACATCACTTCTGTCTTACCCATGTTAAGGATTAGGCCATTGCTTGTCATCCATTCACCAATCTCCGCAATGCAAGCTGCCACCCTGTTACTGAGAGTTTGTGCCATATGTGGCTGACACTGAGAGTAAATTTGCCAGTCATCTGCATATGCATGTGTAATGAGGCCCCATTTCTCAACTATACTCTCAATGTCAGCAGTGTATAAAATAAACAGGATCGGTCCCAGTACAGACCCCTGCGGCACCCCGGAGATCAGCGAATAGGAAGGTGAGACACAGTCACAAGTACGCACTACCTGCTTGCGATCCGCCAAGTAGGAGGAGAACCACGCCAGCGCCTTATCCCTCAAGCCGTACGAACCCTCCAACCTCCTTATCAGAATATCATGACATACGGTGTCAAACGCCGCACTCATGTCCAGAAGCGCTAAGAGAGCAAGATCTCCGCAATCCACTGCCGATATCAGATCTGAGACCACCGTCAGTAAGCCAGTTTCAGTCGAATGATATTTTCGATAGGCTGATTGCCTCTTAGGCATCAGATCGTTAGCACTCAGATAAGATACCAGCCGATCAGAGACAATGCGCTCCAGTACCTTAGACAGAAACGGTAAGTTTGACACCGGCCTGAAATTGGAGAGATCGTTAGGATCGAGATTTGGCTTTTTTAATATTGGCGTTATTTGCGCTTCCTTTAAAAAGGAGGGGATAGTGGCATCCATTAGGCATCCATTGATAAACCTAACAATAAATGGAGCCACTAGAAGAATGCACTCTTTTAGTACCCACGTCGGCACAGGATCCAGATCACACTGCTTATTTGGCGATCCCGCTACAACTCGCGTCACCTCTTCAATAGAGGTCAGCCCAAGCACTTCAAGCTGTGAATTACACAAAAGTCCCAGAGAACCAGGACTAACCCCTAGGGGAGAATATCTGGTCGGTATTTTACTTTGAAAGTAAGCAGCGAGATCACCAGCAGTCGTCACCGGACCCGCACCGGCCCGGGCACCACCAGACACGTTCTCCAGAAGTCTCCATAAACGCTGTGGACATTTTTCACTAGCAATAATGGTACAATAATGCTGGGACTTTTTCTGGAGGATAGCTGACCTGTACAGACCCTGTGCAATTATCCACATTTCTCTAGTGCTACCTGGCTTGCCGCTCCTGAAATTACGCTCTGCTTGTCGCATTTTGCGTTTCAGCGCACTGCATTCACTATCAAACCAGATAGCACTATTCCGCTCCCTAACATGTTTGATTGTAATGGGAGCATGCAGATTTATTAAACTTTTCATGGTGTCATTGTACAGCCCAACTAATGTGTCTGGGTGCATTGAGACGTAGGTTTCCGGACAACAGATCGGCGATAGAGACAAATCCATTTTGAAGAAATCGATCTTAAATTTGTTCCAGGACCTGGAGGTAATTTTCCTGTATACAGGAACAGGTCGTCCTAGATTTAAACGTACCACCACCAACCTGTGGTCCGACAAACCCACATCTCTTACCTCTGTTTTCAAAGGAGCATCCTCCTGTCTAGTGATGACCACATCCAGTAGGCCACCCGCGTCATGAGTGGGAGCATCTACCCACTGTCTGCAGCCATAGTCCGCAAGCAAGGCAGTGAGAGTAACACAATTGGTGTCATCTCTGCGCTCAAGCCTGACGTTAACATCCCCCACTATCAGAAACATCTCATTACGAGTTACTAAAACTTCAAAGAGCTCCCGAAATTCATGAAAAAACGCCGCCGTAACAGGCTTAGAGCCGGGGCGATATACAATAGCTATTGTGAGCGTTGCACCGGAAGATACCCGACATACAAGGCACTCAAATGTCGTGAAAGAAAAAAAGTTAATCTTCTCCACACGACATCCTGGACGCACTAGCAACGCAACTCCGCCATGGTTGGTCCAGGAAATATTCTCTGTCCCTTTTCCATGATGTGGCCTTGCCCGTGCTTCCTCAAATGTCGCGAACCCCAGTGCACGCAGTCTCTTCATGGCACTTGAGTGGTAGCTCTCATGCCACGTCTCTGTCAGTGCGAGGATGCCAAGGTCATGGCTTTTACATAATTCACAAATGTCATCCACTTTATTGGCGATAGATCTCGCATTCCAGCATCCAAGATTGATCTTCCTCTCCAGAATTTGCTGATGTCTCCCGCTGGTCAGCAGGGAGCTCGGCGATGAAGGTGCCACTGAAGATCTGGATGTGGAAGCAAGATCCTCACAATGCACTGAACAAACAGCAGGAGTTGTCACTGGCGGGGCTGAGTAGTTCAGCCGTCGCCCTCCTCGTTTTCTGCGCCTCACGCGCCTCCTCAGCACAATGTTTGGCCACTCTTTTGTTCGACATTGCACTCGCGGCACAGTGTTAGTTATTATATCTTTAAGTACTTGCAGGGAGTACCTCTGCACTGGACATAGCACTGGCGCGTCTGTTTCTGTCATGCAGGCGAGTAAGTAGGTACCTACCCACTGCAAGCACTTTGCCGCGATGTCACTTGTCAAAAATTAGAGGTTATGGAATTTTTTATTTTATTTTGAATTGTTTATTTGTAGGCGCATTCACTGTGTTTAATTGCACTGCGTAAGCATCTGAACTGCTGGTTAACTTTTAAAATATTGTAATCACTAGAACACAGTTTTAATTAGAAAAAAAATTACAAAAAATAAACAGAGCTTCTACCGCCCGCTAATCAGCGGCGGTAGGTAGTCCTCGTATTTCGCACAGTTCTCATCAAGATCATCATCATCATCATACTTCACGCTGAAGAAGCCCATCGTAAAAATGGGCGAAACGTCCGGAAGCTTCAGCTCCCACAGACCACGGCAACAGATCCCGGAAAGCATCACTCCAGCATCATATTTGTTGTTAGTGTTTCTCTGGTTCGGGTCAAACTGGACGGCGCATTTGCCCTGCATTCATGCGGTGATGGTTTGATTTCGATGGCGATGATCCTTGTGCGTTGTGGTGTGCCAAAACAAGCGAGTAGTGAATTTTCCCTTATCGCATGTCACCCCTGTTTCAGGGAAGGTCGGCAAGAGTTGCCGGGCTTATGTTCATTTGAAATTGGGGTTTTTTTTATTTTAGGTCCACATGCGGCATGTGTGAGCGCGAAATTAATCGTATCTGCTTGTGGGAATGCATTTAATATTAATCTAAAATGATACATATCTTTGCAGCTTAGATTTAGATTAGATGCAAGAAAATAAATCCCCACAATTCGCTAGTACAACTAAGCCCTCGATGAAGATTTCCAGAATAATTGTTTAGGATAACATTACGATTTTGTCTTTTTATTGAGAAAATAATCCATTACGCTTTTTTAGATCTTCCCAAACTAAAAGTCGAGTCGATAGCTCAGTTGGTAGAATGCTCGCGCTCTATGCTAGAGGGCTAAGGTTCACGAAAGGAAAGAACAAATTGACTTGGACAATCGTGTGTAGATGCTTCTTGACTTCAGAATAAATTTCTGCGTGAACATATCTGTAAATGTTCAGATTAATGGCAGCCCTATGATGGTGACTAGTCTAACGGAAAATAATACTTAAACACGTGTTCATGAGTGATTGGGGCCCATCCAGCCAAATTGCAAACGCGGACTTAGGTTTTTGACCTTAGCTGTAGTAAATAAGGTAACCTTGTCAGTAAATCTGTCCACCAACCACCAGGATGATCCTCACATTTATTTTTCAAGGGATTAAGGAAGGTTTCATTATCCCCAATTTTTCATACGCCTTGCCAGTCACCAAATCTTCGTCTTCTTTTCTCACAATCCTATTTGTGGCTTGCAACAATGTTCATCAATCTTTTTCACCATTCTTCCTTATCTAAGGCAATCCCTTCAGGAAATATTAAACCGAGATCCTTACCAGAATTAAGCAATCAAATTTTGTGTGTCAATCAAATAATTGGAGGTTGGTGCAACAGACCCTTAGTGTCACATGACTCCAGATTCTCTGAAATCTAGGGAGTCTCTTAAAATTACAATAAAACCATAATCTTGAATGTTAGACTTTTCTCTTATCGTTTTTTTTCTGATTGCCATAGAATCATTTTATCCAATATGGTCGTAGTATACAACGACAGAATCATCTACAGAAGCTTCTAAATCAGTGATTCCCAAACTATGGTACGCGTACCACCAGTGGTACGCGACGCTTCTTAAGGTGGTACGCAAGCAGCCATGGCCATAGGAAATACATAGTAAATAATTAGATAAAACGTTTTTCAATTTCAAGTTAAAATTAAATACAACTGAGCCAAATATTTCCTTTCTTGTCTCGAACATGCAGCACGATTTTTCGCAAGTCCTAAGAGTATTGTATTTGTTTTCTATAATTAATAAATAAACATAATGTTGTCATAACAGTTGTTTTTTTTTACCATTTTAAACGATTTTTTAACTATTGCACTTTAGTGGTACGGCACTGATATATATTTACGTGAGTGGTACGCGTAATTAAAAGTTTGGGAACCACTGTTCTAGATGATTTTGTTGTTGATCTCACACGATTACGGGATTTTTTCGTGCACTCGGAATTCCTCTGGTTCCTCACAAAAACTTCTAATTCAGAGTCACGCACACTAACTGCTAGCTCAGCGCTATTATGGGGCATTCCATTCCTAAAAAAATAACAAAATCGTGAACAAAATAGACTCGACCAACTATTTTTTATTCTTTAAAAATGAAAGATGAACATTTTATTGTACATATTATTTATTTATTTATTATGAATGGTCGAAAAAATAAAAATATAAATATAGCAACAAAACTCCTGTATCTATGTTTTATTTCAAAATATATCTAACACGGCCTTATGAAATCGAACCCCAAAAATGGTCCACTTTGTCAATGGCACCTCTATTTCAGGGAAGGTCGGCAAAAGTTGCAGGGCTTATGTTCATTTGAGGTTTGAATTTAAATTTGTAAGTACACATGCAGCATTTGTAAGCGCGAACTTACACATTAGCTTCAGCAGCATCGAACCATTTACTTATAGAGCCACGGGCACGGCTATGACCTAAAGGTTCTTGTTTTGTCGTGCCGTTGCTTTTACTTCACGGGAAGGCCTTCCGCCACTTGAGAAAATATATAGCTTTGTATGAGCGTCCATGTGCTGTGGGTCCTTCTGAGACATACATGCAGGACGGGTACGAGGGTTTGAGCATGCCGTGCATTGCGGGCATGCAATTAATATGAATCTTACTTGTTAACATATCTTTGCAACTTAAATTATAGATTATTTATAGATGACCTTGAAATAAAAATTGTCTTAAGAATCGCACTCTACACAATCTAAGCTAAGGAAAAGAAACGTAAACCACGATGATGTGAGAGTTGTTTTTTAATGTTTTCAAAATCAGTTTCCAACACACTGGTTGGTCCATTGCACATACAAAAATTGCTCATTTGAAATTTCCTCAGTTGGGGATAAGACAAACAAGCACTAATGTGACGAAATATAGAAATTGTGAGATGGATCAGATCCAGGAGGGTGATCATGTCTCCAGAATGAGTCATGAAAGACTCGCACACATCGTAACAAATGAAATGCCAATAAGTCAACACCCAGCTGGAAAACCTCCTGAAAGATGGAAAGATAGCTGGACGTCCTCATTTCAGGATCCAAGAGACGCTATCAAGTTTTTTTTATGAATCACAGATCGGATGATTTAAATAAAAAAGAAGAACAATCGCTTATGTTGTCTACCTATGCGTCGAAGGTTAATTTTTGTTCCCTCCTTTTTTTTCGAAAGTACTCAATATTATGGATGATTTGTTTGGTGAGCGCGGGTTTCATGTGAAGCGCCAGTTCTCAAGCAAGACCCATTTTCTGTAACGTTGAATGAACCTTTGGTGACCGGTATGTTTTTCCAAGGTTACTGATTTTTTTAGCCCAGCGAAAAGCTGTGATGAAAAAATGTTTTTGTGCTCTGCCGGGAAGCAAACTCACGATCTGGGGAATACGTGTATGTAGCCTTAACCGCTTCACAGATTAAATATTTATTTTACGAAACATTGTCGGTTTTAAATTGTAGTTATAAAAATATCTCAATTAGGTACCTCTTAACAATAAATAATAATTGATTGTATTTTTTTTTTGTGAAATTGTGCATTTAATTTTCATACAAATACTTTAACTTCTCCTTCACTGTTACCTTTGTATAGATCTAATACCAGAAGAACTGATCAGGGAAACCCCCCCTTCAAGTGAAGTATTTGACGTAAGGCTGATCGCCTTACCTGTGAAAATGAGTAGATTCCTTTCGACCTCTTCAGTGTTAACGCGGTAAGATATGTGCATCTGAGTTGTCTGTAACTGTAACTGTAACTGTAACTCTGTCGCCATTCCGCTAGGGGTGGCCAGAGCCTCTGCAGAGTTGCCTCCATCTTTTCCTATCCTTACATACCTCTTTCAATTCATTCATATCCATCACCTTTTTCATGCATTTTCTTCTTTTACGCTCACTTTGTATATCCCATTCTTTCACAATCTCCTCAATCTGATCACTCCATACTTTTCTCGGTCGTCCCTTCCCTCTTTTTCCTTTCACACTTTCTTTGTATACATACTTTGTCAGTCTATCATCGTTCATTCTTTCCACATGCCCAAACCATCTCATCACATTCTTTTGTACCTTAACTTTCACATCCTCTTTCAAATTACATTCCTTTTTTACCCATTCATTCCTAACTCTATCCCTCAGAGTTTTTCCTGTCATGCTTCTCAAATGCTTCATTTCCACCGTACATACTTTACTCATTTCGCTATCATTCACTGTCCATGCTTCACTTCCATACATCAAAGTCGGTAACAATATGCCATTGTGTACCGCCATTCTCAGATCCATCGTCAATCGCTTGTTCTTTGCTATTCTTCCTATTGCACCGACCACTTGCTTGCCCTTACACATCCTATTCTCAAGTTCTCTTGTCATCTTTCCATTCTTCTCAAACATACTTCCCAAGTATCTAAATTCATCCACAATTTCAACTTTCGTACCATTCAACATGAGCGTGCATTCTTCATTTTCATCCATTCTGTCAAAAATCAGTACTTTCGTCTTACTTGCATTAATTTTCAACTTGTTCACACACAGAGCATGGTTCAGACTAGAGAGCATTGCCTGAAGTTCCGCTGCTGAATCAGCAATTAATACTGCGTCATCAGCATAAAGCAGAACTCCGACTTTTCTCTCTCCAATCTGTATGCCATGCCCTTCCAGATTCGCTTGTTTAACACAATGATCCATGATTATATTGAATAACCATGGGCTCATTATGCAACCCTGTCTCACACCCTTGTACACATTAAAATACTCGCTGTATTCTCCATCCACCCTGACACACGCCCTGCTATTAAGATAGATGGCGCGTATCGCGTTCAGAAGTGCTTTGTTCACACCATACCTCTCAAGCACACACCACATCATACTTCTATCCACCGAGTCGAAGGCTTTCTCAAGATCTACGAAAGCCGCGTAGACCTTTTTATTTACGGCTAGCTGTTTTTCGACTATCTGTCGAAGCGCGAATATCTGGTCTACGCAACCTCTTTCCGGCATAAAGCCAGATTGTATATCTGAGACCTTCTCCTGGGTGGATAATCTTACCCTATGGATAAGAATCTTGCATAGCACTTTACCTGGCACACTAAGAAGGCTAATCGGTCTGAAGTTACGGCAGTCTTTTTTGTCACCTTTACCTTTGTAAATTGGCACAATGACCGCCTCTCTCCAGTCCGATGGAACCTCCTTGACACTAACACACAATTCGCAAAGCTCTTTCATCCATTCAATCACACATTCTCCCCCCGCTTTCATCATCTCAGGTCTCACACCATCCACACTTGCAGCTTTCCCATTCTTTAATTCCTTTATGACCTTTCTTACTTCATCTTTCGATATTTTCAAAACATTACCCTCATCATAATCTCCTTTCACAGTTAAATCACATTCTTCTTCACCAAAAACCTCGTTAAAATATTCTTTCCATCTCTTTTTTACATCGTCTTTATTCCACAGAATGTCTCCGCTGACATTTTTGATTCCCGGAGTTGTGGACCTACAACTGTCGTTGTTTTGTCTCACCCAGCTCCAGAACATCTTTTTATTGTCAGAGAAGTCATTCTGTGCTCTTTCACTCAATTTTTCTTCCATTCTTCTCTTACTCATTTGAACTTCATTCTTCGCTAGCCATTTTTTCGCCTTGTATTCAGTCTCTAACACTTTATTCTTTCTGTCATTAATCCATTTTAAATAGCTCTCTTTCTTCTCTTTCACTGCTTGTTTAACCTGATCATTCCACCATTCATTGCCTTTTTTATGCCCAATCGTAACTTCACCGCATACTTTCTTTGCGCTTTCAACCAAACATGTTTTAAATGTTTTCCACATTTTTTCTACACATGCATTCTTCACAAGTTCCTTACATTCATCCGATTTCAAAATCTGGCTTACTTCAGCTTCAAAATCATTCCTGACATTTTCATCATCTAATTTTTCCACTTTCACTCTTTTCATCTTAATCACTTTCGTTCTTTTCCTATCTTTTACTTCGCCTATCATTACTTTTGCACACAAGAGATGATGGTCTGAGCCCACGGATATACCTTGGTAGACTCTGACATCTCTTATGGCACCTCTCATACATTCTTCCATACATATGTAGTCAATGACTGTGCGAGTATTTGGCCCATACCACGTGTATGTGTGCACGTCTTTATGCTTATACCAAGTATTTGATACAAACATCCCATGCTCCACACACATGTCAACAAGCCGTCTCCCACTGCCATTGATGACACCCCTTCCGTTTGGTCCTATTACCCTTTCATACTCTTCCTTTCTTCTACCCACCCATCCGTTCATGTCACCAAGCAGAATCACCTTTTCTTCTTTGTCTTTCATTCTGATTTTATCGTCAAGCATATCCCAGAATTCATTTTTAATCTCCATACATTCTGAATCTACTGGCGCATAGCATGCTATCAGTAGAAAATTCGTTCTGTCGTACTTGATCCTTACTAGGAGAATCCTAGGGGAGATCCATTCATAATTCCTGATATAGCTCTTCACACATTCACTAACAATCACACCAACACCCTGTCTAGGACATCCATCTTTCACACCTGAGTAAATGAACAAATTTCCATTACTCAGAACTTTCTCTCCTTCACCTTTCATTTTAGTTTCGGTCACACATAAAATTTTAATTTTTCTCTCATTCATCTCTTTCAATAGTTCTTCTTCCTTATTTTTCATACCTCTTACATTCAAAGTAGCAATATTCCATTCATCTCCTTTCTTACGTCTGCTCTTACCAGGCCACTGTGGTTTCCCACTGTACCTGGTAAAGCTTTTGGCAACCCTGCAGGGGCCATCTGACACTCCTCCAACAGCATGGCGACTAGGATTGTCAGCCCTAGTGCGCCTTCGCATGACTATCTCATCGTTTGCCCACAGGAGCCCACATCACAGCACAGTGAACTAATGCCATACTGACGCAAGTTTGCACACAACTAAAAATATCCTGGTTGTCAGCCAGGTGAAATAAAACACGTGGTCAAAAAAGTAAAAAAGGGCCACGAGACATGAAATCAATAATGAAGTTAAAAAGAGAACGAAAAAGAAATAAAATAATACTACTGAATTTAAATAAGCAGCAAAAATAAATGACGCACAATACTTAACGAATATTGAGGTTAGGTTACCACGTGGCTATTTCCAATGAAGAAAAAAGCCTAAAAAACAACAAAAAACAATGAATTAATACAAATTCTCTTGTTATAAAGGTTAAAACTAAAACGCGGAACAACATAGATATTAAAATTAACGTTAAACACGAGAGAAGCGAGAAAAAAATAGATTTTACAAATTAGATAACCACGTGTCCACACCACGTGGTTATTTCTGAAGGAAAAAAAAACGCGTAAATACAACAAAAACAATGAATTAATTAAAATTCTCTTGTTTTATAACACGGACACTAAACACGCGGAACAAATTAAGGTACTTCAATCGCAAAGTAATGCCTTTAAGTAATTTAAATTAATAAAAAACACGGAGCAGCGTTGGACATGTCCGCACGCCACGGCAGCTGGATGAGAAGTCAATTCATTAAAAATATTTTCTATTTTTAATTCTGATACGTCTAGACTTTACGTACCAGAAGAGTATACATATTGGACCGGTCCGTAGTCCGAAGTGGCAACACTTCGGACTCGTAAATGTGGTTGTGGATTCGGATCCCGGCGGAGCACAAAAATATACCATTTATATTTCGAATGTGCTCTTCGCTGGGTTGAAAAATTCATAAACCTTTACCAATGACCGGTCACCAAAGGTCCATCCAGCCTTACAGCAACTGGGTCTTGCTTGAGTATTGGCGCTTTGTAGCGACGACCAAGCTCGTACACCTCTGCGGCACTACAACAAGTGTCATAGACCCCTAGAGTCTTTAGAATCTAGGGAGTCTCCCGCACAGGATCTCTTAAAAAAAAAAAAATATGTTGGTATAGCTACAGTCTGTATGTGGGTACATTTCTAAGTCATAAACAGGAAGTGCGATGGTTGGCCACACTGCCGCCGGATGGTTTGACATAATCGACTGTCCACTGTCCACTGCTCACTGACCGTGTTGGTTTATCCCAACAAAGAGACCGCACAAGTTAGCAAGTGCTTCTGGGGTGGAAGTCTCGACGACCGTCGATAAATCTTTTTTTTTTTAAGGAATCCTATGCGGGAGGCTCCCCAATTCTTGAGAGTCTTGGAAGTTTATGTCAACCTGGAAGGGTGCCGCAGATGTGTTTCTTGTGTTGTTGCTTCTGTCGTGAGGTGCTGCAAGAAAGTGGCAATTGATGTTAGTTTTGAATAAAACCGGATTAAATTGTTAAGGGAACACAGATACTGGTAGATCATTCCATAAACGGGCAGTTTGACAAAGGATTGAGTCATGAAAACGCCAAGTTCTCATAGTTTTGAGATCGACTGCAAATGGATGAATGAGAGTCTTACCGTATTTACTTGAAGATAGGGCGGAATAAAAGATTTTTCAAATAAAATAGAATTCTACTAAGTTAATACTGAAATGCTGGAGAGATGTTTTCCGGGATGTGTTGCCGTGGACCGTGGTCTGTGGAAGCTGGAGCTTCCTGACGTTTAGTCTATACCTACAATGGGCTTTTTCAGCGTGAAAGTGCAATGATCAAGATGATCTTGATGAAATCATAGTCGGTGTTATGGCCGACGGGGCCAAGCGGGCTGATCTTTCTAGCGTATTTGGAATAGAATAACGTTGGTTCAATCCCCGCTTGGGTCATTTGACCATAACTTTTACCCTGGTTCAACATAATATGTTATTGGGTAATTATTAATTAATAATTAATTAAAATGTCAATAATGAATTATGCATTGATGATATTAATACCTATTTCTGGCCAGGCACAATAGGTTGGTCTTGGTGAATTGCGTTCCTCTTCACAAATCTATTTAAAAAAAAAAACTGTAATGGAAGTGTTGGTAGGCACACTAGGGTTTCAAATATAGAAATTTATGACACTTTACTGTATTGTGGAGCAGCGACACCTCTTCCCTACGTATGCGAAACTATGGGGCGTTTCGCAAAACTATTTTGCCTCCTCATGTATTTGTTTCCACTGAAACATTTCATAATAACAATGCATAACTAATAATAATAATTTTGACCGGTCCGTAGCTCAGTGGTAACACTGCGGACTCTGAATGGGAAGGTTGTGGGTTCGATTCCCGGCGGAGCACAAAAAATACCATTATGTTTTCAAATTTGCTCTTTGCTGGATTGAAAAATTCATACACCTTTACCAATGACCGGTCACCAAAGGTCCATCCAGCCTTACAGCAACTGGGTCTTTCTTAAGTATTGGCGCTTTGTAGTGACGACTAAGCTCGTACACCTCTGCGGCACTACAACAAGTGTCATAGACCCCTAGAGTCTCTAGAATCTAGGGAGTCTCCCGCACATTAACTGTAACTCTGTCGCCATTCTGCTAGGGGTGGCCAGAGCCTCTGCAGAGCTGCTTCCATTTTTTCCTATCCTTACATACATACCTCTTTCAATTCATTCATATCCATCACCTTTTTCATGCATTTTCTTCTTTTACGCTCACTTTGTATATCCCATTCTTTCACAATCTCCTCAATCTGCACAGGATTTCTTAAAAAAAAAAATATCACTAGATATATACAGAGATGTATAATAATAAAATTTTGGGATAGCAACTGTTTGGTCAAGGTCACTTGATACTCCTACTGCCCTCATCTGTACCCTTAGTACGAGTTGTAAAACTTGAGTAATGTAAAGTTTACGGCAATTAATAAACAGTGATTTCCCCCAAAATCTGCCGTTTTTGTTTGTTTGACCTTGATTTTCTTCATCACTGTAACTCTTTTGCTAAGACCATAAAGTGTAAGAAACAAAAACGGCAGATTTTGGGAGAAATCACGCTTTAATATTTTCCGTAAACTTTATTTTACTCAAGTTTTGCAACTCGTACGAAGGGTACAGTACAGCCTTATGGTGGATGAGTGCGGTGCGTGTGTGACGACACCGCACGACAGACGGTCCGCGTCCGGTGCCATACAAATTTTAGCCATTTTTCAAGCGTACCCATTACATCTGGGATAAACAACTTGATTAACTAAGTACTTGCCTACTTAAGTACTTACCTACTTAAGTATCTATTAAGTATACACAAACGATGGTGTGATACATCACAATGCTATGCGTAACTTTTAAGAGTATGATTTATCTATAATCTAAGTTGCAAAGACATATTTAAATTTATAGTTCATCATAAATGCATGCTCACAAACAGACACGTGTAAGTCCTCAATTAGAAATGCTGCATGTGTACCAAACCTCAAATGAACATACTGTTACGATGTTTGGGGTTCGAAAGTCTTTCAATTAACAACACTGGTCTTCTTTTACAGTTATTTATTTTACACTTTTAAATTTATTTTAACAAAGACAGTCTCGATTATTCCGTTACACTTGGTTTGAGTTCACTGGTCGAATTCGTTCGTTGTATGGGTGAAGGCTCACAGATGACTGACTCCTAGTGCAAGCAAATAGCGTCTTATATACTCTTTACAACAGTATTATCTAGAAACTATATTCGCTAGACAGTTCCAGAATTAAGGAAAGATTCAATAGGTACGTAGTAATCATTATTTCTAGACGCTTCAAGTACTTTATTTAATTATTCCTACCCACACATACTTATGAGGATTTCTATTGCATAGCTATAACTAATACCTATACTTTTTTTAATATTTACATAACAATACCTACACCCAGCAACTTTTACCGTTATTCCCTGCAACAGGGGTTGACATTGCTAAAAAACGCAACTTAGCTACACATATAGTGTAACTTATTGCCTGCGTTATCACCGAAGGGGTCGCATGTCGTAATTCGGGGCATATTTATTTTTACAGGTAAGAAGGCCGGCCTCACACTAACCACTTTCAGTTGAAGTGGGGGTTTCCAAGCTCCCGGGGGGCTAGTTCTCATTTATTGTGAAGGCTGAGTAAGCCTTGAGATCAAACCCTTGCTCTCGGCATGGAATGCAAGCATTCTACCAATTGAGCTATCGACCTTTTTACGAGCTTGGTCGTCGTCGCTACAAAGCGCCAATTCTCAAGCAAGACCCAGTTGCTGTAAGGCTGGATGGATTTTTTGGTGACCGGTCATTGATGACCAAAGAGCAAATTTGAAAATATAAATGGTATATTTTTTTGTGCTCCGCCGGGATTCGAAACCGAAGTGTTACCACTGAACTACGGATGGTAAAGTTTTTTTTACAGCATAGGTGGTCTGCCTCATACCAGCCTATAAGTCAAGGGATAAGGTGCAAAGATATATTGGCATCTAAGGCTCATATTTAATGCCCGCATACAAGCGGCACAATATGTAAGTTCGCGCTAACACATGCATAAGCGCAAACTTACAGGTGTTTGCTTGTGGGCGTGCATCGAATACAAACCTTAAATATCAAAATATCTTTGCGTCTTAGATTATACATTACGAGCTCTTCAAAGTATCGTTTGTGAATAGCAGTACTTACTTAAGTTATACTGACACATCATATAAGTATAGGTTTAGCTAGGATAGTGAGTTATTTATCATTGAAGTAATATTTAGTGGACATGTACCTAAATATGTATATAGCTACACGTGTAAAGGGCCATTTAAAGATTTTCTTATGTTTTTCTTATGTTTTATGAGTTCTATTTAACTAAAAGTGCGGAGATTTATTTTGCACAATTTATTTCACATTCGGTTCGTATACTGAGTCGCTTTATACCTAAACAATACAACAGTACTGCCAAATTAACGCCTCCGATTATTATTATTAAATTTAAAAAAAGCCACCTGACTAAGTTGCAGATAAAGAGCAACTTCTTACCGCGTTATACCCGAAGGAGTCGCATATGGCGTGTGGAAGCAAAATATGAATGTCATGTGATGTTTTTTCACGTTCCGTTTATGGTATGTTCTATTTTTGGTATGTGATGTTTTGACATGTGATGTTCTGTCGTTGTGATGTTCTGTCATGTATCGTTTTGTCGCTGTGCCGTTCTAAACTGTCACCCTCATGAATACACCCCAGGTTTTTTTTCCACTTTTCACCACTCCATTTTGACAAAAAATCTTTGTCAAAATGTCACCTTTTCACCTTCCCAATTTTTGGATTGGATGAATTTAAAAATGATTGTTGATAATAAACAATGGAATCAAAACGCAACCATAATACCGGCAAGGTTTACTCAGCCTTCACAAGAAATGAGTACCAGTCCCCTCGGGAGTTGGGTAACACCCACTTCAACTGAAGTGGTTGGAAGCGTAAGGCTAGCTCCCTTACTGTATAAATAACTGGTACCTTTCGCCAATTTAATCCGGTTTTAATCAAAACCAACATCAATGGCCACTTTCTTGCAGTGCCTCACGACAGAAGCAACACCTCTGCGGCATCCTTCCAGGGTGATATAGACCCCCAAGACTTTCAAGAATTGAGGAGCCTCCCACTTAGGATTCCTTAAAAATAAAACATGCGACATTTCTGGGAGAACGTGGCAAGAAGTTACACTGTATGTGTAGTTGCCGTTCATAAAACGCATTGAATATTTTACTATAACGGTGTTCACTCTCCCGCAGGCCCATTACGCAATCAAGGTTCATTGCCAAGATCACCGCCGGCTTTGTGGCTATACCCCAAGTACAAAACGTGACAAAGAATATACATTAAAAGTAGAGCAGCGCTGCCTAGTGGACGTTTCATCAACTGTACAGATTAGGTGGAGTTTTAATGTGTTGTTCTATACTTGAGGCTGTCGTCTATGAGCCCACGCCAGTGTCTAGACTTGATTAAGATGACGTGTCAGACATAACACTTGTTATGTTTTGGATTGAGAGGGACCTCCAGGATGTACCATGGATACTTACTTCCGGCTAGCTCCCATCATCATCATCACTCAGGGAATTATTTCTAATAATAATAATGATAATTACAGAATTTAAATAGTGCCTTTTATGACAGTGTCTAACTAGAAAGGCGCTTGTCCATATGATTGGACGAAGAGGTGAGTCTTGAGACTTCTTTTAAATAGTCTCTCCAAATCCAGTTCCCTGAGTGAGGCGGGAATAGCATTCCAAGTCATTGGAGCTGCTGCTTTGAATGCTCTGTCTCCAAAAACAGTGCGAGGCCTTCTTGCAGCGATGCCCACTGTCCAGGCAGCTGCTTCTTGATGCAGCTGACCTCAGTTTTTTTGAGTTGCGGCTTCGTCCCCGAAAGAGGCTAACGCTCCAGACTGGTGTTTCCGAACTCAGACTTCGGGTTATGCCGTAAGAACACGATTACTCCCGCAGTCCTTCGGCTCGCCCTAACGTCACAGCAATGTCGTTTTAAAAATTTATCTATGTTCTTATTTGTAAAATAACATAAAACACTACACTACATCATCATCATCATCATCTACTGACAGATTACTCAGGACGGGAATCGGGATTGTACAAATGCAATGTCAGGAGTCTGCTCCAATTTATCATTAGTTATAACACGAGTAATCTGCAAATACAGTGCATCTTCTTGCCACGTTGTTCCCGAAGGACTCGCGAGTAGGACGTATTTATTTTCACAAATAAGGAGTCCGGCCTTACGCCAACTATAATCTAAGTTGCAAAGATATATTGACACTTAAAGATCATATTTAATGCATGCCCACAAGTGTTAACCACTACACTACAGAAAGGTCGTACCTACTTATTCTTATTTCTAGTTCATTAAAAGTCGGGACTTCCCTGCTTTCGAGCGGACAGGTTTGTTTTTTTTTTGTAGACCGAGTAAACCTGCGAGTATTTGGATTGTGAGCATTTTTTTGTACAATTTTATGATTTAATTTTTTACCGTACAATTTGTATGAAGGATATTTGACAGCGAGATCAGTTGATCACGTGCGACCATGTTTTATCGCATTCTATATATGCCGAGACTTCACACCCAGGAATGCACAGATACATGGTTGAGGGAGAAATCTAACTCATTTATTATATTTTATTTAACGTACGTAATTTTTTTTTTTTTTTGCATTTTTTCCATCTCAAGTAGGTACCACAAGTATAAAACATAATATAATATACTCCCCTCTATAAATCTATAATCTATAATCTAAGTTGCAAAGATATATTCATTTAAAGCTCTCAGATGTATGCCCACAAACCAACAAGTGTAGTTCGCGCTTACAAATGCTGAATGTGTACTTACAAATAAAATCCAAACCTCAAATGAACATAAGCCCCACAACTTTTGCCGACCTTCCCTGAAACAGGGGTGACATTGGCAAAGTGAACCATTTTTTACAGTATGGGTGGTCAGCCTCATACCAACCTATAAGTCAAGGAATATGAATAATAAATTACATTTAAATATAAAAAAGAACAAAACCTTACAAAGAAATCTATACAAAAAAAGTCAAAAATTTCCTTTGCAAAAAATGTAGCAAATGAATACACCAACATTAGAAATCAACACTGCAGATTAGCCGCCACTTCTTCCTGTCCTTGCATACTTCTTTCATTTCATCCAGAGTCATAACCTTTTTCATACAAGTCCTCCTTTTATTATGACTCTGGATATCCCATTCATTCGCTATTTCAGAGATTTGATCCTTCCATACTTTTCTCGGTCTTCCTCTACCACGACATCCATCTATTCTAGCAACATATACTTTCTTCGTCAATCTTTCATCACTCATTCTCTCCAAGTGCCCGAACCATCTTAACATACTTCTTTTAATCTTCACTTTCACACTTTCCCTTACACCACATTCTTCTCTTACAAAATCATTCCTCACCCTGTCACTTCGTTTTTTCCCAATCATACTTCTTAGATAGTCCATTTCTACTGTATGGACTTTACTAATTTCCCTTTCACTCACCGTCCAGGCTTCACTTCCATACATCAAGGTTGGCACTAGTATACCACCGTGCACCGCCAATCTAACATTTTTTGAGAGATTTTGGTTCCTGGCGATGCAAGCGGTCGCACCCAGTACACACCTGCCTTTCATTATTCTTCTTTCAAATTCACCGGCCATTCTTCCATCTTTTTCAAACTTACATCCCAAATATACAAACTCATTTACAACATCAACATTCATTCCATTAATTTTAAATTCATAATTCATATTTTCATCATCTCTTTCAAAAATCAAAACTTTCGTCTTTCTTGCATTCAACTTCAAATTATTACCTTTCAAAGCCTCGATAGCGTAAATTTCAAAATGTGTGAAATATACAACAGCACCCCTAGTGAGTTATTTGGTTTTAATACATTTTTATTTTATTTACACGATCGAAGAGAGTTCACGCAATGTTTAATACTTGAAGTAAAGTATTGCTTAGAAACTTATGAAAATATCAAAATGTATGAAATATACATCGGCAACCCTAGTGAGTTATTTGGTTTTAATACATTTTTTATTTATTTATTCTAGGGACTTTGTTCAATGTTTTATACTCAAAGTAATGCATTGGTTAGAAACTTAATGCTAGAAATGGTCGTATTAAGGTAATAAAATAGTTGCAACTCTTAATCTGGCGTAAATGAATTTGTAAAAAACATGTAGACTGACTCATTAATGCTGTATTCGCAATAAATACCTTGTCTGGTCATTTGTAAAACGCGAATACTTACATTTTTTGCATTTAATGCGTTTACGCAAAAAAAAAGTACATTTTTTACACAGGTTTTCAACGTGTTATGGTGGCAGCCCCTTTTCATAAAAAAACGTGCTTCTTAGTCCCGTCAGTGCTTGTTTGGCTTATTATATACCATTTGATTCAATGATGGTTCCTTGAGTTATAGGTTGGTATGAGGCTGACCACCCATACTGTAAAAAAAATGGTTCACTTTGCCAATGTCACCCCTGTTTCAGGGAAGTTCGGCAATAGTTACAGAGGCTTTTGTTCATTTGTGATTGGATTTTAATGTTGTAAGTCAACATGCAGCATGTGTAAGCGTGAACTCATGCATGCCTACTTTAAGGAATGCATTTAATATGAAACTTAAATGTAATATATCTTTCAAGAAATTGTTTTTAAACGAAGATTTGGAAATTAACCCTCTAAGAGATATTTACATGGATACAAATGGTCCGTAGTCCAGTGGTAACACTTCGGACTCGTAAATGGAAGGTTGTGGGTTCGAATCCCGGCGGAACACAAAAATATCCCATTAATATTTTCAAATTTGCTCTTCGCTGGGTTGAAAAATTCATAAACCTTTACCAAAGACCGGTCATCAAAAGGTCCATCTAGCCTTACAGCAACTGGGTCTTGCTAGAGAATTGGCGCTTTCTACAGCGACGACCAAGCTTGCAGAGGGCTCTTGAGGTGTGATACAGACAAAAACAGCGCTCACAAAATAAATCAGCCTAATTTTTTTTAAATGGAACTAAAACTGCATAAGTTTGAGACCCCATAAAAATACCTGACCAATAGGTTGGGAAGCTGTGCTCTAGCTAGAGTTTATTTATGGATAGAAACAAGTTGCACTCTAGAATTCCAAGTGTGACCATATAGCATTTATCAAATATATTAGACCACTGAGTTTATGAATGAATTCCCTTTTTCTATATTAGTATTTTTTATATCGACCGGTCGATAGCTCAGTTGGTAGAGTGCTTGCATTCCATGCCGTGAGCTCGGGTTCGAATCCCGCTGAGGCGAGGGTGTCAGAAATGATTTTCCGTTTCGGTGTTTATTTCTAACCCCAAAATGAAAATACCGGCAAGGTTTACTCAGCCTTCACAAGAAATGAGTACCAGCCCTCTCGGGAGCTGGGAAACCCCCACTTCATCTGAAGTGGTTAGCGTAAGGCCGGCCCCCTTACCTGTAAAAATAAATAGGTTCAACTCGCCACATGCGACCCCCTCGGGGATAACGCGGCAAGAAGTTATACTATATGTGTAGCTTAGTTGCGTTTTTTTTTTTTTTTTTGCGTACATAAGGACCAAATTGAGGATTTTTCGATCAATTTCCGACTGTTGATTTTGCTGATAAAAATGAGATAAACGGCTCTGAACACAGCTCGTGCGCTAGCAAACAAATCAAGAGCAATTGTATAATACAACGCCTAAGTAGGTACTTTCAAAGCGGTAGTACTTTACAGAATGAAAAAAACGGATTTTACTGACCGCGCAAAAGAGAAGAAAGATTTTCTCTACGTTTCGTCGGAGTCATATCCGACGTCCTCAGGAGACGTGTGTTTTCTACAAAGAAGAACCACGAACTGTTGAATTATTGTTGTTTGATCGATGCCGAAGGTTGTAGGTACTTTTATTAACGTTCGGCGATGCATCCAAAGATGTAGTACTTTAGTCTGAGATACTTTTTACTTTGTTTTAAACGTAAGATCTCTGTATCTCTCACCTTTTTAATAAAGTTATACGTCATGTAGTTAAAGTTTCGTACAAATACATGAATTTGAAGTGGAATCAACTGAAGTTCGTTTAACGTGAAGGTTCTTGTACTTGATTACCGATTATATTTTTTTCTTCCCAAATTTGGTCGGCTCTCTAAATTTTGCGGTCGTATAAAAGATGTATTCTTTAAAATGCCATCATCACGAAGTTGTGTGGTCAGTCATTTACATTGTATCAACATTTATGACTATTGCGAGATCGCTAAGTTGAGATCTCGAGGGATCAGAAATTCGATCTCGGCGAGATCTCGGCATTTTCGAGATCTCGAATGGTAACAAAATAATACAATTTTTCATCCAATTGACGCATGAAAACACGTAATTTTAGCACACCATGACAGTAGCTGCACAACTGAAACAATTGTAAACAAACAAGTGCTTGCACGCACTCGAATATCTCCCGCCCACTTACTCTAGTCAAAACTATATCACTTATTATTTTCTATCCCGCTCGACCAACATATTAATTACTCGGGAATAGTCGGGATAGTTTGCGTATGCGGTCCGTCCTTTCCTTCGTCAGTCAGCGAATCTCTTGCGTGCAGAGAGCACTTTTCATGCATCGCCGATTACTACCGCTCGATCTCGTCAATCTCGGTCGAGGGTTCGTCATTTTATGCTTCGAGATTGATCTCGAAAAATGAGGTGAGATCTCGGAAGATCGAGATCTCGCGAGATAGAGATTGCATTCCCTAATCCCAATAGTATTTTAGCTTCTTTGGGAGCATATCATTGATAAACAAAATAAATTTAAAATGAACAATTATCATTCCATCTTTCTTCTTTTATTACGTTGTTTTCAAAATATTTTTGAGGTCACAAATCAGTAATTTTTAAATACCCGATCGATCGTTGGTCGAGAAATCTCGTTCAATACCAAAGAACTAGAGTTCGATTATTGCCAAGGATGTCAGAAATGATTTTCAATCAAAATCAAAATAACGTCAGGATTTACTCGGCCTTCACAAAAAATGAGAATCCGTCCCGTCGGAAGCAGGAAAACTCACCTTCAACTCGCCACATACAACCCCTTCGGGGACAAAATACTTGAATTGTGGCCTTTAATTCATTTTCGTATGACGGTGGGCAATTTTATTTCTCCTCCACCAACGGTGTTATTCTCAAACAATAAAGTCAAGGCTCATCCGCAGCCTAGAGTGAATTTTCCATACAAAAAATTAATGATCCGTAGATCAGCTATGGATCAAGTGTTGGTGTTTTTTTTTCACTAGTTCCATATTCATGCTCCGGAGATTCCCTCTTTCCCCATTTCCACAAAACGTTTTTGCAGAGCCCTTGGTCAGTGCGAATTTTATTATTTTGATTTTTGTACTTTGGGTTCACTTTAATACAATTTCGCTTGAATTTATTTCGCACAATTGATTTTAGAATTCGCTTACATGTGGTTAACACTTTAACTTTTGTACTGGTGGCTTCACGGCTCGAGTGATTATGGAGTACTGTACTGTCTCAAAGCACCGCAGACCGCATTTATAAATGACTGAAGCTTATTCTCGCATGTACCAGATTATACAAGAAGTTTCTCGAGTGGACGCTTCGAGCAAGTACAAGAAGTAAAACTATCAAATACTTATGTACGTGTATACACACATAAACAAGCAAATAAAACACACACACGGTGCTATTCTTAGACATTTAAGTCGTCCGTTGAGCCCACGCTTTGACAAACTAATGATGCATTTGTATGAAAACCTGTCAATCCAAGATGGCCGCAGTGAACAGCTGATTAGTCTTCATACAAATATTACCAAAATTTGGTAGGTAAGAATGACCGCGATGATGAGATTTCCAGCCCAGGCATCATTTGTTTGTCAAAGCGTGGGCTCAACGGACGACTAAAATGTCTAACAATAGCCCCGATGGACACATAATCATAAGAAGTAAAAACACATAGACACACAATCATAGGTAAATATACACAGACATAAACTTATAAATTCGTAACACTATTTTGTTGAACCCAAACTTTTCACGGAACCCTTTCATTGGGATCTGTGATGATGTATTATTTTCGGACTTGATCAGTTGGTATGAGGCTGACCGGGTGCTGGAAAAATTGGTTCAATTTTGCCAATGCCACCCCGGTTTCTGTTAATGTGAGATTTTCTTTATTTGGATTCACACTTGCGGAATGTATAGGCGCGAACCTGCATGTGCCTGTCTGTTGGCATGCATTTAGTATGAGCCTTAAAGGTTAGCATATCTTTGCAGCTAAGCTTATAGACTATAGATAGATCAACTCCATTCAATTTTGGCGCCAGTTTAAGATTAATTTATCATATTAAAATCAAATGAATCTGATACTTCCTCATATTGCACAATTTGCTTTAGAATTTCATCAGCTATTTCATTATAATAACTTGGAATAAGTATTAATTACTATGGAATCTGATTGAAGTTAATATTGTTGAAACATATTTCAATGGAATGGCATAACAGGATACAACTGAGCTCATTAGCACAGACTTAGTACAAACCAACAACAAATTAGTGCATTCCATACAACACACCGTTTCCTATTTACATTTTCACATACAAAGCCCTTTCATTCATACAACGTGTATATTTGTGTAAAAATTTTGTGCATAAATGCAGGAAAAATACGGTAATCTCGATGAGCGTGTTTGAAATAAAATAATGCTAGTGTGGTTCCCGTCGCGTCGGTCCACTTGACTATAACTTCGCCCTCGGGTGGAAGTCTCCACCACCGGTCGATATATATTATATATTAATTTAAAATATATTTAAAAAGAGAAATGCAATTTATTAACCTATTTTGCCTAGCCAGAAACTAATAAATAATTATTTAGTATTTTTATTAATTATTCATTAATAACTATCCAACGAAATCAGTTGAACCAGGGTCAAAGTTACTGTCGATCGAACATGACGCAGGTGGGGCTCGAACCAGCTTTAGTGCCAATAAAGAAAACTCGAGCGACGACGCCAGCTTATCCCTCTTTTTTCCCCTGATTTTTTTTTAAACAAAATTTGTGAAGAAGAATGCAATTCACCAAATTATTCCGCCTGGCCAGAAACAGTAACATATATTAATAATTCATTATTGTTTATTCTTATTGATAATTACATCTGTTGAACCAGGATCAAAGTTATTTAGTCAAATGACCGCCAAGCTTTCTAGCGTATATGGCCAAATGAGTCGGGGGTCGAACCAGTGCTATTCTATTCCAAATACGCTAGAAAGATTGTCCGGTCTACAGCTCAGTTGGTAGAGTGCTTGCATTCCATGCCGTGAGCCCGGGCTCGAATCCCACCGAGGGTGTCAGAAATGATTTCCCGTTTCAGTGTTTACTTCAAACCCCAAAATAAAATACCAGCAAGGCTTACTCAGCCTTCACAAGTAATGAATACCAGCTTCCTCGGGAACTGGGAAACCCTCGCTTTAACTGAAGTGGTTGGCCGCCCCCCTAACCTGTAAAAATAAATAGCTTCGGGGATAACGCGGCAAGAAGTTACACTATATTTGTAGCTTTGTTGTGTTGCGCTTAGATTAGCCCCTTGAACCCCTCGGCCATAACAGGATAAGCCAAACAGGCACTGAGGGGACGATATGATGATTATGATGAAGAAGAAAGGAGCAAGAAGACGAAGAGGGCGTATGAGAAGTGCGTATTGTGGTGCGTTATGCAACCTTGTTTACGCGTCATGCGCGCGGCCTAACCTTGGCCGTGACCCCTCTCCCTCCCCCCCCCCACTCCCGGGGCGCACATGGCGAGTGACGTCACGCATTGTTTCCCGCGCTTTGTCGCGCGCCAGACAGGTGATGAGAGGAGTGTGGGGAGCGCTGCGCCAAGGTCACTCCACGAATACTGCGCAGGCAAAACAATGCGTGCACTCTGGTGCAGCCGTCTAGGACCAGCGGTGGGAGGGCTACGCAACTGAGTTACGCATATAGTGCAACTTCTTGCCGCGTTACCGCCGAAGGGTTTCGCATGTGGCGAATGGAACCTGTTTATTCTCACAGGTAAGGGGGGCAGCCTTGTGCCAACCAGTTCACCTGAAATAGAGGTTTCCCAGCTTCCGAGGTGGCTGGATTTGAATCCCAGCGGAGCACAAAAATATATATAATTTATATTATATTTGTCGGTGTTATGGCCGAGGGGGTAGAGGCGTATGTTCGACTAGCGTATTTGGAACAGAATAACGTTGGTTCGAATCTGCGTCTGGCCCACTTGTCTATAACTTCGACCCTGGTTCAACAGATGCCACTGCATGCACACAAGCTTCTGCTTTCGCATGAAGACAACTGGCCAGCCAAAATAAATTGGTGAATTGCATTCCTTTCCACAAATCAATTAAAAAAAAAAATCAAATATACTCTTCGCTGGGTTGAAAAACCTTCCTCCTGAGCTCTCGAGGGAGCTGGTTTCATTTCTTATAATGGCTAAGTAAGCCTTGCCGATATTTTATTTTGGGGCTTGAAATAAACATCGAAACGGGAAATGATTTCTTATAACCTCGGTGGGACTCGAACCCGAGCTTTGGGCATGGAATGCAAGCACTCTACCAACATAGCCATATTTCTTAGAAATTTTTAAAACCTTGCCAAAAAATAGAGGTGAAAATATCTAGAACTTCGCTGTATAAACCTTTTGATTTTTTGGGTGAAAAATGATATTCAATAACATGAGAATAGAGGTTATACTGTGGAAATCTGAGGCATATAAAATAGATATTTGTATATTTTTTACTTCAACTGGTTTCATTTCTTAGTAGGTATGTTACGACAAAAAAATAAATCCGAGCTATCTATCGACCGAAATGCGATTGCAATACAAAAAAAAATACAGAACAAAATTTTAGACGAGCCCCAAAAATTTTAAATAAGCATTTTTTTTATTTTTATTTAATTAAACAACACTTTTTAAATTTCAAAACACTGTTTTATTTCCACAAATATATAATATATTTAAAAATTATTAACTTTTAAATATTTTAAATAGTATAAACGTTTTCGACCAATATAGTCATCTTCATCAAAATAAAACAGTGTTTTAAAATTTAAAAAGTGTTGTTTAATTAAATAACAATCAAAATTCATGAATTTTCACAGTGTTAATACACAAACTATAAAAAATTAAATAAGCATCTCTGAAAAAATGTTAGCAAACCCTGTTTAATTTTATTTTTTAAATATTATATGAAGAATTTCCTTTATGCGTTCTGTTGTATGGAGTGAGACTGTGGTATATGCACCCCAGTACGTCATTTTCTATGCAACCAGAGTGCATTCACAATGAGCGACTCAAGGGGCCCCATATAAAATCTGCATACAGAGTGCATCCATACAAAAATGCACTCGCGTACCTATTCGACATTGAAAATTCTGCACTGATTTAAAATTGAAATTTTATTGTCAAGTGCCCACCATCTGACACATTTCATTCGTTAGTCTAAACTCTAACGGGGCTATTCTTAGACATTTTAGTCGCCGGTTGAGCCCATGCTTTGATAAACTAATGATGCATTTGTATGAAGACCTGTCAATCCAAGATGGCCGCAAGTGAACAGCTGATTTGTCTTCGTACAAATATTACAAAATTCAGTAGGTAAGAATGACCGTGCTGATGAAACTTCCAGCGCAGGCACCATTAGTTTGTCAAAGCGTGGGATCAACCGACGACTAAAATGTCTAAGAATAGCCCGCTTTATAGTAGGTATAAAAACGTTACATTTAAACTTAAACATAGCGTTTTACTATTATTATTTTTATGATTTTATTTGGGTTCTTTTAATCAAACTGCAATTTATTTATTTAACAAAAAATATTTTGCACAATATCGGTTTCCAATGTACTGATTATTTTTCTTGCTCTGCTTATGTCTACGCGTTACAACGCTTCAAGCGACTCTCACCTCCGCATCATTACGGCTCATGCGGCTCGCTACAAAGCGCCAATTCTCAAGCAAGACCTAGTTGCCGTAAAGCTGGATGGGACCGGTCTTTGGTAAAGGATAATGAATTTTTCAACCCAGCGAAGAGCAAATTTCAAAATACAATGATGTATTTTTTCTGCTCCTCCGGAATTCAAACTCACGACTTTCCATTTCCGAGTCCGAAGTGTTACCACTGGACTACGGGACGGTTTCATATTGCAAAATTTGTAAAAAGAAACACTTATATATTGTCAACAAATAAATGTGAAAAAATACATTTAAATTCGATATGCGTCAGGAGTTATTTAGCATTTTTATCGAATTTGGGAAACCCCTAGTAAAATTAACATAAAAAGAATTCACCGATCGTTTTGAATGAAAAAAAAATGGCCATCCCAATCAAGAGGCATCAAAATTACGGCACCTCGTAAAATGACAGTGCCATAAAAACCAAATCCCATTAAAATATTGTTGGTTATGTAGTTATTTTTTTACGACTTATAAAAATGAAATTGGCACTCAAACGCACCTCTATAATCTTTACGGTTTTATTTCTGGAATAAAGTTGAAAAAGATTAAATATAATTGTGATTTCCTGTTTTATCATCCAACAATAAAAAAGAGAAAGGGCTGTTATCAGGAACGAAAAGTAATTCCTTATTCATCTTAGTCGCTGTTGTGGCCGAGGGGTAGAGGCGCGGTATTTGGAACCGGATAACATTGGTTCGTATCTTGCGTCTAGCCCACTTGACCATAACTTCGACCCTATACCATTTATATGTTCAAATTTGCTCGTCGCTGGGTTGAAAAATTCATAAACCTTTACCAAAGACCGGCCATCAAAAAGTCCATCCAGCCTTACAACAACTGGGTCTTGCTTGAGAATTGGCGCTTTCTACAGCGACGACCAAGCTCGCAGAGGGCTCTTGAGGTGAGATACACACAAAAACAGCGCTCACCAAATAAATCAGACTAATTTAATTTTTTAAATAGGCTTGTCTCCTTGTGGACATGCACTTAATATGAATCTTAAATGTTTAGATATATCTTTCCAACTAAGATTATAGATACACTAGGGGCGTTGCCCCTGGCTGCTACGCAGCCCAACCCCTTAACATTTGGTGAATGTGTATATTGCGCATAGTTTCCTCGCGTTAAAATTCGGAAAACATGTAAAATAAAAACATGCAGCCTTTGTAAAAGAAAATCGACCACCCATAGTTTAAAAAATGGTTCACTTTGAAGATTTCAGCTGTGTTTCAGGGAAGATTGGCAAGAGTTGCAGGGCTTATATTAATTTGAGATTGGGTTTTTATGTTGTAAGTCAACATGAATTATGTGTAAGCGTGAACTTATAAATGTCTGCTTGTGGGAATGCATTTAATATGAATCTCGATTGGTATGTATCTTTGCAACTTAGATTATAGAACTTAACAAAATAATTTCCTTGACTTATAGGTTAGTATGTGGCTGACCACCCATACTGTAAGAATGGTTTACCATGAAAATTTTATCTCTGTTTGAGGAAAAGTCGGCAAGAGTTGCAGGGCTTATGTTCATTTGAGATTAGTTTTTTATTTTATAAGTCCACATGGGGCATTTGTAAGCGCGAACTTATACCTGTCTGCTAGTGGGAATGCATTTAATATGAATCTCAAATGGTATGTATCTTGCAACTTAGATTAATGAACTAAACAAAATAATTTCCTTGACTAAAAGGTTAGTATGTGGCTGACCACCCATACTGTAAGCAATGGTTCACAATGCAAATTTTATCTCTGTTTGAGGAAAAGTCGGCAAGAGTTGCAGGGCTTATGTTCATTTGAGATTAGTTTTTTTTATTTTGCAAGTCCACATTGGGCATTTGTAAGCGTGAACTTGTACCTGTCTGCTTGTGGGAATACATTTTATATGAATCTCAAATGGTATGTATCTTTGCAACTTAGATTATAGAACTAAACAAAATAATTTCCTTGACTAAAAGGTTAGTATGTGGCTGACCACCCATACTGTAAACAATGGTTTACCATGCAAATTTTATCTCTGTTTGAGGAAAAGTCGGCAAAAGTTGCAGGGCTTATGTTCATTTGAGATTAGTTTTTTTATTTTGCAAGTCCACATTGGGCATTTGTAAGCGTGAACTTGTACCTGTCTGCTTGTGGGAATGCATTTAATATGAATCTCAAATGGTATGTATCTTTGCAACTTAGATTATAGAACTTAATAAAATAATTTCCTTGACTTATAGGTTAGTATGTGGCTGACCACCCATACTGTAAGATTGTTTTACAATGAAAATTTTATCTCTGTTTGAGGAAAAGTCGGCAAGAGTTGCAGGGCTTATGTTCATTTGAGATTAGTTTTTTATTTTATAAGTCCACATGGGGCATTTGTAAGCGCGAACTTATACCTGTCTGCTTGTGGGAATGCATTTAATATGAATCTCAAATGGTATGTATCTTTGCAACTTAGATTATAGAACTTAATAAAATAATTTCCTTGACTTATAGGTTAGTATGTGGCTGACCACCCATACTGTAAGATTGTTTTACAATGAAAATTTTATCTCTGTTTGAGGAAAAGTCGGCAAGAGTTGCAGGGCTTATGTTCATTTAAGATTAGTTTTTTATTTTATAAGTCCACATGGGGCATTTGTAAGCGCGAACTTATACCTGTCTGCTAGTGGGAATGCATTTAATATGAATCTCAAATGGTATGTATCTTTGCAACTTAGATTAATGAACTAAACAAAATAATTTCCTTGACTAAAAGGTTAGTATGTGGCTGACCACCCATACTGTAAGCAATGGTTCACAATGCAAATTTTATCTCTGTTTGAGGAAAAGTCGGCAAGAGTTGCAGGGCTTATGTTCATTTGAGATTAGTTTTTTTTATTTTGCAAGTCCAGATTGGGCATTTGTAAGCGTGAACTTGTACCTGTCTGCTTGTGGGAATGCATTTAATATGAATCTCAAATGGTATGTATCTTTGCAACTTAGATTATAGAACTAAACAAAATAATTTCCTTGACTAAAAGGTTAGTATGTGGCTGACCACCCATACTGTAAGCAATGGTTTACCATGCAAATTTTATCTCTGTTTGAGGAAAAGTCGGCAAGAGTTGCAGGGCTTATGTTCATTTGAGATTAGTTTTTTATTTTATAAGTCCACATGGGGCATTTGTAAGCGCGAACTTATACCTGTCTGCTAGTGGGAATGCATTTAATATGAATCTCAAATGGTATGTATCTTGCAACTTAGATTAATGAACTAAACAAAATAATTTCCTTGACTAAAAGGTTAGTATGTGGCTGACCACCCATACTGTAAGCAATGGTTCACAATGCAAATTTTATCTCTGTTTGAGGAAAAGTCGGCAAGAGTTGCAGGGCTTATGTTCATTTGAGATTAGTTTTTTTTATTTTGCAAGTCCACATTGGGCATTTGTAAGCGTGAACTTGTACCTGTCTGCTTGTGGGAATGCATTTTATATGAATCTCAAATGGTATGTATCTTTGCAACTTAGATTATAGAACTAAACAAAATAATTTCCTTGACTAAAAGGTTAGTATGTGGCTGACCACCCATACTGTAAACAATGGTTTACCATGCAAATTTTATCTCTGTTTGAGGAAAAGTCGGCAAAAGTTGCAGGGCTTATGTTCATTTGAGATTAGTTTTTTTATTTTGCAAGTCCACATTGGGCATTTGTAAGCGTGAACTTGTACCTGTCTGCTTGTGGGAATGCATTTAATATGAATCTCAAATGGTATGTATCTTTGCAACTTAGATTATAGAACTTAATAAAATAATTTCCTTGACTTATAGGTTAGTATGTGGCTGACCACCCATACTTTAAGATTGTTTTACAATGAAAATTTTATCTCTGTTTGAGGAAAAGTCGGCAAGAGTTGCAGGGCTTATGTTCATTTGAGATTAGTTTTTTATTTTATAAGTCCACATGGGGCATTTGTAAGCGCGAACTTATACCTGTCTGCTTGTGGGAATGCATTTAATATGAATCTCAAATGGTATGTATCTTTGCAACTTAGATTATAGAACTTAATAAAATAATTTCCTTGACTTATAGGTTAGTATGTGGCTGACCACCCATACTGTAAGATTGTTTTACAATGAAAATTTTATCTCTGTTTGAGGAAAAGTCGGCAAGAGTTGCAGGGCTTATGTTCATTTAAGATTAGTTTTTTATTTTATAAGTCCACATGGGGCATTTGTAAGCGCGAACTTATACCTGTCTGCTAGTGGGAATGCATTTAATATGAATCTCAAATGGTATGTATCTTTGCAACTTAGATTAATGAACTAAACAAAATAATTTCCTTGACTAAAAGGTTAGTATGTGGCTGACCACCCATACTGTAAGCAATGGTTTACCATGCAAATTTTATCTCTGTTTGAGGAAAAGTCGGCAAGAGTTGCAGGGCTTATGTTCATTTGAGATTAGTTTTTTATTTTATAAGTCCACATGGGGCATTTGTAAGCGCGAACTTATACCTGTCTGCTAGTGGGAATGCATTTAATATGAATCTCAAATGGTATGTATCTTGCAACTTAGATTAATGAACTAAACAAAATAATTTCCTTGACTAAAAGGTTAGTATGTGGCTGACCACCCATACTGTAAGCAATGGTTCACAATGCAAATTTTATCTCTGTTTGAGGAAAAGTCGGCAAGAGTTGCAGGGCTTATGTTCATTTGAGATTAGTTTTTTTTATTTTGCAAGTCCACATTGGGCATTTGTAAGCGTGAACTTGTACCTGTCTGCTTGTGGGAATGCATTTTATATGAATCTCAAATGGTATGTATCTTTGCAACTTAGATTATAGAACTAAACAAAATAATTTCCTTGACTAAAAGGTTAGTATGTGGCTGACCACCCATACTGTAAACAATGGTTTACCATGCAAATTTTATCTCTGTTTGAGGAAAAGTCGGCAAAAGTTGCAGGGCTTATGTTCATTTGAGATTAGTTTTTTTATTTTGCAAGTCCACATTGGGCATTTGTAAGCGTGAACTTGTACCTGTCTGCTTGTGGGAATGCATTTAATATGAATCTCAAATGGTATGTATCTTTGCAACTTAGATTATAGAACTTAATAAAATAATTTCCTTGACTTATAGGTTAGTATGTGGCTGACCACCCATACTGTAAGATTGTTTTACAATGAAAATTTTATCTCTGTTTGAGGAAAAGTCGGCAAGAGTTGCAGGGCTTATGTTCATTTGAGATTAGTTTTTTATTTTATAAGTCCACATGGGGCATTTGTAAGCGCGAACTTATACCTGTCTGCTTGTGGGAATGCATTTAATATGAATCTCAAATGGTATGTATCTTTGCAACTTAGATTATAGAACTTAATAAAATAATTTCCTTGACTTATAGGTTAGTATGTGGCTGACCACCCATACTGTAAGATTGTTTTACAATGAAAATTTTATCTCTGTTTGAGGAAAAGTCGGCAAGAGTTGCAGGGCTTATGTTCATTTAAGATTAGTTTTTTATTTTATAAGTCCACATGGGGCATTTGTAAGCGCGAACTTATACCTGTCTGCTAGTGGGAATGCATTTAATATGAATCTCAAATGGTATGTATCTTTGCAACTTAGATTAATGAACTAAACAAATTAATTTCCTTGACTAAAAGGTTAGTATGTGGCTGACCACCCATACTGTAAGCAATGGTTCACAATGCAAATTTTATCTCTGTTTGAGGAAAAGTCGGCAAGAGTTGCAGGGCTTATGTTCATTTGAGATTAGTTTTTTTTATTTTGCAAGTCCAGATTGGGCATTTGTAAGCGTGAACTTGTACCTGTCTGCTTGTGGGAATGCATTTAATATGAATCTCAAATGGTATGTATCTTTGCAACTTAGATTATAGAACTAAACAAAATAATTTCCTTGACTAAAAGGTTAGTATGTGGCTGACCACCCATACTGTAAGCAATGGTTTACCATGCAAATTTTATCTCTGTTTGAGGAAAAGTCGGCAAAAGTTGCAGGGCTTATGTTCATTTGAGATTAGTTTTTTTATTTTGCAAGTCCACATTGGGCATTTGTAAGCGTGAACTTGTACCTGTCTGCGTGTGGGAATGCATTTAATATGAATCTTAAATGGTATGTATCTTTGCAACTTAGATTATGTAAAGAAATACACAAAATAATTTTCTTGACTTATAGGTTGGTATGAGGCTGACCACCCATACTTTAAAAAATGGTTTACTTTGCAAATTCACCTTTGTTTCAGGGAAGGTTGGCAAGAGTTGCAGGGCTTATGTTCATTTGGAATGGGCTGTTATGTTGTAAGTACACATGCAGCATATGTAAGCGGGAACTTATACATATCTGCTTGTGGGAATGCATTTAATATAAATCTTAAATGATATATATCTTTGCAGCTTAGATTAGATTAGATTAGAACTTATACATGTCTGCTCGTAAGAATGCATGTAATATGAATCTCAAATGTTATATATGTTTGCAACTTAGATTACAGATTGAAATCCATTTTTATTTGGCTTTTTTTTTATTTTTAATTTGCATGAAATAAAAGAAAATGTAAAAAAAACTTTTACGTTTTGCCGCTAGATGTCAATATTGTTCCATACATTTTTAGTATGAACAAACAGATTAATTCCTAAAAGTTTTCATACATTTGTAAACACACACGCGTAAGCTCGCCGCATTGCAGCATATATACAAAAATTAATTTGCTATAGAGCATGAATGTGTTTCATCTGCTGTGATGGCATTGATTTTGAAAATCGAAACTCGACGACGAATGACGACGACGAAGGGTAATATAATAAAGGATTACAGATATGAGAATAAAATGCATATACAAGTAGCTACGAATGTATTCTCATAATATTTTGCATCTTGTGTGGGAAATACAAATTTGTAGAGTGCATTTCCCTTTGAAATTTTCAAAATCAAATTCAAAATATTGACGTTTCGACTTGTTACTTTTGGCACTGTCGTTAATATCTCCATAAGTGTACAAGTTTTTATGGTTCGTCAACTGTGAGGTGACCGCGACGTTGCACTAAATGAATAAAATGTTGCTTACATTGACACTTATGGGAATATTGCATGTTTCACAAAAGTGACAGAAGAGAAAGAAAATATTTACCGTTTATTTTAAGACTTGAAATTGCACCATTCAAAGTCGCACTAACAAGGTGAAACATAAAACAGTCTGGTACTTGGTATTTAGTGCCTTTCTTGAATTTCTAAAATCCCAGTTTTAATCACGTAAAAATGTGTTTAGAGATTTGACCGTATTGTAATATTACGAGTACTTTGTCAATTTGAATAATTTGGTTTGTTCTATTATACTATTGTTCTATTTATATTGACTCCAATTGTTCCATTAGATTGAATCCATTGCATCCATAGGATTGGATTTATTTGATCCATTTGGTCCATTCTACTTGATTGCTTCCAATATTTTTTTATGTATTTGATCCATTCTATTTGATGCATTATATTCTGTTTGATGCTTTGATCCATTATATTTCATACATTTGATCCATTCTTTTTGACGCATTTGATTTATTTTATTTTATGTATTTGATCCTTTATATTTGATGCATTTGATCCTTTTTATTTGACACATTTGACTTATTCTATTTTACGCATTTGATCTTTTCTATCTGATGCATTTGATCCTTTCTGTTTGATGCATTTGATCTATTCTATTTGATGAATTTGATCCTTTCTATTTGATCGGTTATATTGAATCCATGTAATCTTTTTTGTTTGATCCATCCTATTTGATCGGTTAGATTGAATCCATTTGATCTATTCTATTTGATCCATTTGGTTCATTATATGTGCTCCATTAGATCCATTAGATTGAATCCAGCAGAATACCTGTCCTCCACCTTTCCAGATCAGAACTCTCACATCTTAACACCAGTTCTGATTCCAAATAAGATCCCGACACATGAATACGATAACATTGATGTAACGACATGTTATTGCTTGTCCTCAGGAGGGATTTGCTGGGCATCCATGGAGCGCAGTGGGCGCTGCACAGACCTCACGGCGGAGAGGGTCTCCAGGGAAGAGTGCTGCTCATCAGGCCAGGCTCCTGGAGCTGCCTGGAGCGGGGAGGACCTGGATTCTGGGGCGCTTTTCTTCTGGAGGGTCCTCGGAGGAGGGGTTCCTTGTGTGCCCTGCCGGGGTAAAGCTGTTCAACATCTATACCTCTTTCTTTTAAATCATGAACTATAAAAGTAATTACAAATTTAAAAAAAATGTGTGTAGTTACAAGGCTAACAAGTTAACTTAGACAATGTTTACATCATCTCGTTTACATCAGAGCTCGGGTTCGAATCCCAACCAGAGTATCAGAAATGATTTCCCGTTTCGGTGTTCACAAGAGATGAGTAGGTACCAGCCCCCTCGGGAGATGGGTTACCCCAACTTCAAATGAAGTGGTTTTGCGTAAGGCCGGCTTCCTTATCTGTAAAAATAAATACGTTCCACTCACCTCATGCGAAACCCTTCAGGGATAACGGGACAAAAAGTTACACTTTATAAGTATCTTAGTTGCATTGCGTTAAATACCGGCAAGGTTTACTCAGCCATCACAATAAATGAGAACTAGCCCCTTCGGCAGCTAGGAAACTCCTACTTCAACTGAAGTGGTTGGCGGAAGGCCGGCCCTCTTACCTGTATAAATAAATA